>CM066037.1:120716542-121966542 GCA_033557465.1 Ichthyophis bannanicus
CACCCATGTGAACCCCAACCCCCAACAGTACCCACAGCTCATACCCACATGCCCCCCATTTAACACAAAAAGTACCACACAGGACCCACCCCACCCCATCCCATTGCTGCTGTCAACAGGCCCCTCTGCTGCACAGTGTGTAATGGAGGGCTGCTCTAGCCTAGTGGTACTGAACATACAACAGCAAGCTGGTGACAAAGGTTGAATCCTGCTCAGGGGATAGGTGACTGGGCATGGGGCCCAGCACAGCAGGCTGCCCCATGTTCCCTGCAGACCACAGATTTGCACCTTGTGGCCCCACTGGGCAGTGGTCAACTGTGTGGGCTGGCATACCCGGGGATGGGCATGTGCAGGGACAAGACCCCGTTCATGTGGCAGGCCATGGTACCCACGTGTGCATGGCATCACAGTGTGCATATGCCTGCACAGTGCTGACCATCACTGCATTTTTGCAGAGAAGTACCTGATTGGTGAGGGCCGTAGAAGCACCAAGGTGTGGGTGGGCAGCAGCTGTACACACACACAGACCCAAACCCACAGGAATAAGGTACAAGGGACCGACTGAGAGGACAGAGCTCCCCATGGCAATGGGTGGGTGAAAAGCACACCCCCACCAGCTTGCCCAGTCCCCCCTGACAGGCAGGAGCACACACACCTGTTGAATGGTGGTTCTGCAGATATGTATCTACCATGGGAATCCCCACTGCACAGCTGCCAGCACCCCCTGACAGACCACACACCCAGTGACCATGCACCTCAGGATTCTGCGGCATGACTATGACTGAGGGACATGCAAATAAGTATGTGTGTTGCCACATAGGTGATGTGCACTGACAGGCCCCTGCCCACATACACACTGACATGTCACATCTCCCCCCAGGTGGCCAGCTGTTCAGATGTGACAACCAATGCCTTCATAGCCTTGACTGCTGGAATGCGGAGAATGTGACCAATTTAGGCCAGCATATCACCACCCCTATGAATGGTACCCAGGCCACGGTAGCAGTACATGGACATCAGATGATCAGTACATGATCCGATACAGGTTTGATTGTGCTGCTATACATAACCTGTGCCTGGAGCTGGAGCTAGAGCTAGAGCTAGAGCTATACCTGGTGGCATCCACATGCACACAGGCAGCCATCACCATGCACATTAAGGTCCTCACAGTCCTAGGTTTCCTGGGGACTGGGTCCTTCCAGATGGTGATGGCCATGGCAGCAGTGCTGAGCCAGGCTGTTGTCTTGCACAGTATCATGCAGTCCATGGATGCATTCATGGGCCATGCTGCATAGTACATCTGTCTGCTGAGAACCCAACATCAGTGGCAGCAGGTGATGCTGCAGTTCTACAAGGTTACAGGGGCATGCTAGGGGCAATTGACTGCACACACATTGCCTTCCAACCACCATGTAGCCATGAGGTGACATACAGGAATAAGGCCTACCACTCCATAAATATGCAGGTCATGTGCGAAGCCCAGGCAGAGATCCTGGATGTGGTGGCATGTTACCCTGGCTCATGCCATGACTCATATATACTGAGCCAATCAGGGATACACGCTTGGGGAGCCAGGACCCCGAATTCAAATCCCACCAGCTCTCTATATTTTATTGTGCAGAGGTTTTGGGTTCCTTTTCCTCTGGGGGTCTGTGCCTGTCTCTCCCTCTACCTTTTTAGCGCTCTCTCATGGCCTGGGGCATGTTTATGTTTGCACACTGGTATTTTGGGCTGCACAGTGTGTCTGTCCTCTTTCCTTCCTTCCCACATGTCTGCCCGTGCCATTGTGGGGGGAGGGGAGGGAAGAATGTTCCTACTGCCCCTTATCGGTTTACATTGAAGCAGTGGGGTGGCCTAATGGTTAGGGGGCTGGCTATGTGATTGGGATTCCCTTTCCTCTTTGTGTCCCGTATCATGTCACTCACCCCTGCATTGCTATGGATACCTACCCATACATGGTGTCACTGTTGTATGATTGTGACCTCATTCCAGTTTCAGTGTGCTGGCTGCTGTGGTCCTATTTCTCACTACACAGTGACCTATATTCACTGCCCACAACTGGGGCGCCTGGGAATGATGTTGGTAGGTCGCTGTAGTCATCTGTGTGTGTGTGTGTGTGTGTGTGTATATTTGAGGGCTTATATGTGCACTCTCCTGAGACATCTGTGTTATTGCTCAGGTACTTTCATGTGCTGTCAGTTTCAGGGTCTGTGTGACCTGCTGCTATCAGTGCTCAGCAGAGCTGTACCTAGCCCTGTGCGAGTGGTGCAGCCACACAGGGCGCAAAAGCTTAGGGGTGCATTTAGGACTGCTGGTCTTAGCTCCTCCCCAAGCTGCCTGCAGTTGCCCTGCTGCTGCCACTTTTTGTTTTCACAGCAGCACCGTCAGCAGCAAAACAGACCTGACTTCCAATTTAAAACAAAAATATATATATATGCAGGTCCTTCAACTCTATGCTTGTATGTGGTTCTGGTCCCTCTCTCCCTTTTCTTATGTAGGTCTCATCAGGAGAGGGAGGGACCAAGCCAGCCATTCAAGTGTGGAGTTGCAAAGACTTGTATTTGAATGGCTGGCCTGATCCCTCCCTCCTCTGACATGACCACTTGTATATCAGAGAAGGGAGGGAGGGACAAGAACTGCATACAAGACCCATGTGGTTTTGTTTTGTTTTTTTGTTTGTTTGTTTTTTAACTGCAAGTCAGGTCTGTTTTGCTGCTGCTGCCTACAAGACGACAAAAAGTGGTGGCAGCAGGGCAAGGGCGGGCAGCTGGCTGGACTTGAAGGCAGTGAGATGATGATGGGGGGGCAGGTGGATGCCCCAGATGTGCAAGTTGCACAGAGCGCAATTATGGCTCAGTACTGACCTGGTGCTCAGGGCTCATCACACGTGATTTGACTTGTGGACTCCTGTATCTGCTTTCCAGGTGATTTTCCCCTTTATGTTAGTGCATCTCTTGATGGTGTGGTCTCAGTGTCCAGCAGACGCTCCCAGTGGTGCGTATCTCTTCCTGTCATTCACATTGGGGTGGTGCAGTCAGGCTACAGTTCTCACTCTCTGCTATGTTCAGGTTCCTGCACAGGCATTCATATTGCTCATGTAGGTCACATCTGTTCATGCACTCCCTCTGTCCCTCAACATTTGTGCCGTTCCTTATTCTCTCCCAGCCCCTGCATGCCGCAGCATAGGCTGGGCATCTCTGTCTCCTGGGGAGCAGCACTGCCTTTTCTTGTAGGACCAGTCTGCAGAGCAGGCGTGTCTCAGGCTCTGAAAAATTTGGTTGACGAGTTGCCATCATGCACACTGTTTCGCTCAGTCTCAGTGCGTGTGGGGGAGGGAAGGGGGATCTTCACTCCATCCCGTTTCCTTTTGCATGTGGACCACAGTGCAGGTGGGCATGTTTTTGGACTTACATGTGTGCGGCTGCAGCAAAATCAGAGCGGCCATAGGTAGCTAGCGCACGATTCGCAGGGGCATTTTCGGTGGCTGATGGGTGTGGACGATTCTGTTCTTTGCATTCCCGGGACATACACATATAGCAGCAGCAAATATATATCTCAGTGCATGTACATCCATGGGACAATTCCAACGGTGTGTGTACGGCCATAGATGTGCAGGCCGTGACACCGATTCCGTAGGCATATCTCCAAATTAGACGTTTCTGCGGGTTCTGCATATCCTGGTCTGAAAAGGTCTCCACAGGGGTAATTTTATCTAGATGAATAGGGCAGGAAGGCTCCTAAGTTTAGCCTATTTTCTAAAGATACATAAGATCCTAGGGTCCTTATTTTAGAAGCACTGCCACATGTAAATCGGCTACACGTGCAAACTATGATTTTAGAAAGACCCTATTTACATGTGGTGATCCATACCATACAGAAATTTCAAGGAGGGATGGTTAGGGGGTAGATAAGGAATGATTTGGGAAGGCTGAAAATATTAATGTATCTTCCTCATTTTAGAAAGGGAGTGCCTCTGGATAGATACATTTCTAAACACTGACTTTTACACCTGCACTGAGGCACATATAAGTACCAGTTTGACCCCTGACACCAGCCCCCACCACTTTTCCTGACATCCAGCAAGCACCTCCGACACCCCCTATCCTAATCTCCCGGATCGGCATCTTCAACATCCATAACCCCCTGATCAGTACCTCCGGGCAGACACCCAGCATCTAGCAGAGGTACCTAGTGATTTAATGTGAGCAGGAGTGTTTGGCAGAGCCTTGGTAAAATACAGAGAGAATTTGCCATATCCTATTCTGAACGTGTTAATCTCCATGACCCAAAAAAGGCCTTCAAGAGTCTTTATAATATACTAGAGCAAATTCTGCAGAAATCCCACCTAGATTGCAGGTTTAGACATTATGCCTGCTCGAGAGGCAGCATAAATGTTAGCACATAAAATGCGTATGTAAATTACGATTCACCCATGATCACTCAAAGTCCTCCGCTCTAGAAATAGGCACTGGCTTGTACCGCAGGCACTCTTAGGCATGACCTAATTTTCTAAGAACAACAAAAAAAAACCCCCATCAATAAACCAGGGCTAAAAATGTTTACTTTCACAACAATTGAAGTGGGACTCCACTAGAAAATCCACAGTTGAAACTGCAGCGTTATCGATACTGACTCTTAAAAAAAAACACAGCGAGCTCGAATCTCCGGAATTTGCTCACCCAGGCCAAAGTAGCACTGAAGCCAAACATGAGGGATAACATCAACTTTCTAAGAGGCATTTTACACTTGAAAAAGGTTTAAAACATTTCCCTCCGCGGGCGCAAAATACAGTATCTGGCTCTCAACACAATTAATCAACTTGCAAACCTTGTAAAGTTTGTACTGTGGATTAAATAGTAAACTTTTACATTTAATAAGTTCTCAGAAAACTACAATATCTCCAGGGTTCATACCTGCGACACTATCAAGCACATCCACTTCGTTTCATGCTCACATTGCTGTTATAATCAAGGCCCCTTAGATCTATTGAGAAGCTTTTTCTGGAACTGATTCAAGGCATATGATAGATTTGCATCAGTGTCTAGAGAAATTACATTCCATGAATCAATGATTGATTCGGGAGGGAGAGAGGGTATTGGATGCCTCTTTAAATCCTTATTATTCGATGGGTCTATTCCTGTTGATGTCTTTACAGGTAATCATCAACTGTGAACATCCATGAAGACATGTCCCTTTCTATGGATCCTAGCGGACTATTAAAAAAAATAGAAATGGTGGCATTGAAACACCGCTGTGATAGACATTAAATAGAGCAGTAGGAATGTAATTTGAAACACTGGATGAATGATTATACGTATGATTACACACATTATAAGAAAAGCACTAGGACAATATATTTTTATTTATGAAATGGACCGTTATTTTCCATGCAAACAAAACATTGACAGATGACATTTGCTAATGAGGCAAGTATGAGGTCCTCAGGATATATGGTATTGTTCTGTGCATTTATTTAATAGAAGTATTGATTATTTAATCCGCTATATCCATTACAGTACAGGAACTAGAGTATCTCCTATTTTTCCTATTCCAGTACAGCCTAATACAATAAAATGACACTGTAGAGCTGTGTAATATATTCACAATACCATCATAACACAATGAAACATCTTAAACAGTAGCAGATGGGACCTGTGAAATTGGGCACCGGGATAAAATGTCAACGGCTAGGGACACAGGGCACTGACCCCGGGTCTCTGAGGTGGGGCAGGAAGTGGAGCCATAGCATTTGGTCACTAGGGCTGGTACCGAACTCTGATGCATCAATGTGGAGAAAACATTGGCTGGCTCAGTCTGTTGGTTGGCCTAGGGTGAATGACAGCCTCACTTGATGCTACAGGTATTTTTCATTAAATATCTCACCAATTTTTCCTGCCCAGGTTCTATTATTTATTTATTTATTTATTTATTTATTTAACTGGTTTTGATATACCACTTTTTTACCAGGCAAAATGCTTTACATGGGATAATTAAATACGTATTAAATTAAATTATTCTGTTTTTCATATTTTTCTGATATTTTCAGAAATCCATGACCTATTTTTTTCCCTGTTCTGAATCAGATGCCTTGTGCTGGCCACATAAACAGAGACACCAAGCCAAGGAGTGTTGTCAGGAGAAGTAAACTGATTGATTGTATTAATGAATCGTGGGGTTCTCTATCGAAGACACAGATTGTTGGAAAGGTAACATCTGTGCTAGTAGGACCAGGCCTGGCATATATTGGAAATGTGATGATGATAAATCCTGCTCTGAGGGAGTTAACGCCTCGTCCATTAGACAATGGAACATAAATTACCATACTTGAATAAGATATGCTGTGCAGATGGTACTGACGACTATGTTTTGCTTCACTTAGTTTTCATGTTCAGTGCAACAGTGAACTGATTTATCGTATCCATGCACTGTTCCCATCTGCTTTGCCTACTAGAGTGAAAAAAAGGAAAGGGTACGTTTTGAAGAAGTCTTAGGGCCATGTTTATTAAACGTTAATGCGCGCTCTCTGTCATCGTGTCCATAGGAATAATATGGCTGCTGCAGCAGATGGTCTGCGCTAACCTGGCCCTTAATGGCAACAGGTCAAAAGTACCTGCCTAAGTGGATTTTCAAAAAGAAACTATTGCGCCAGTTTCTTTTTGAAAAAGTCTTTTTAAAAGCTACATACATACTGGCTATTTCTGCACAGTGACTTACATAGAAACTTCCAGTGTTTTGGGGTAATTTTATACACCTTGACCTAGGATATCACTGCTTGACCCAGTACAAGCATTGTGGAACTTGTGTCTTTTGGGGAAACTGCTAGGTACGTATGACCTAGATTGGCCACTGTTGGAAATAGGATACTGGGCTTGATGGACCTTGGTCTGACCCAGTATGGCATATCTTATGTTCTTACTGTGAAAAAGAGTTACCTAAATGCGTGCCTGTAGTTAAAAAGAAAAAAGAACAGCAAATAATACTTTTTTATAATTGTTTTAACATGAATTTGAGGAAATCCTTGAGAGTAATATAAGATACAGTTAAAGAAATGGAAACCAACATTATGATCACTAATTAATGCTACAGGAAACATTAATTCCCACCCTCAATTCAGCCCTGTACCAGTTCACATTTAAGAGGGAGGGACTACCTAAAACCCAACAATATATTACATCTAGCAAAGGAAAAAAACATTAAACTAGAGGAGACTCCAAAATGGTAAAAGGGATGAAAGGATACCCCTATGAGGAAAGGCTTAATAGGTTAGGGCTCTTCTACTTGGAAAAGAGATGGCTGAGGGGAGATATGATAAAAGTCTATAAATGAATGAATGGAGTGGAATGGGTTAATGTACATCAGTTGTTTACACCATCAAAAAGTAGAAAGACTAGAGGACATGCAATGAAACTATAATGTAACCCATTTAAGACTAATAAGAGAAAATATGTTTTCATTCAATGCGTAATCAAACTCTGGAATTTGTTACTGGAGGATGTAGTAAAAGCTGTAAGTGTAGCTACTGTAGGCTTAAAAAAAAGGTTTGGACAAGTTCCTGGAGGAAAGGTCCATAAACCACTATTAAAGAGGACCTGGGAAATACACTGCTTACCCCAGGATGAGCATTGTGGAAGCTGTGGATTTTGGGTACCTTCCAAGTACTTGTGACCTGGATTGGCCACTTTTGGAAACTGGATACTGGGCTTGATGGACTTTGTTCTGACCCCGTATGGCATTTCTTATATTCTTATAACTCAACACAATTAATCATTTACTGGGCTATCAACGATGATTCCTGGCGACCCAGCCCCTGGGTTTTCTTGGCAAGGTGAGACCAGAAGTAGATTGTCAGACCTTTCTTCCACAATGTAAGTCTACAGAACCTTATTTTCCAAGGTGTCTCCTATCCAAGTAATAACCAGGCCTAACTCTGCTTACATAGATATAATGATGGACATATAATAAACTATGCATCTGGTATTATATGTATATGAAATAGGGCATAATGAGCATGTTCTGGAGACAGCACTTGTTATATGTATAGATTATGGGCCCAAAATTTGCAGCAACTATCTGGCTAGCAGCACTTGATAAGTGTTACTGACTGTGACATTTGGTGGCACTATCGTTCTCCAGATGGTGCTAGGGTGGTCCATGGGTCATGGAGCAGAGGCAGAGAAGGGTATTCATTTTGACAGTGGTGATTTTCAGTTCTACTATCCAGATAACTACCTGCATAAATTTGGACAACAAAAAAGCCGTCATAAATGCAATAGGCACATTTCACAATGGGATGTCCAAGTGCAATCTGGGATGTTAAAGCCAAAATGTCTGAAAAGAAAGGCAGGCATGCAAGTTCAGACAATTCCAGAAACATGGACGTGCCCGATTTGTATGTGTATCTATATAGACGACCCCAGGAGAGCATTTCAAAAGCAAGATGTCTAATAGCATAATGGTTAGAGTAGTGGCTTAACAGCTGGATGGACAGTGTTCAAATCCCAGTGTGGGACTTTGTAATCTAAAGCTGGTCACAATCTTCTCTGGATGTTTTAAGGTGAAACCAAACGCTTTCTTGATGCCCGATCCCTGGAGCAGGAATAAACATCCATGTGCCTGCAGACGGCTCCGCCCCTGTCCTGAAAGTTGTCTGCGAACTGCATTTGTGGAAAGGTTATGGAAATGTGTTGGTGATTTCGGCATCCACATGCACATCTGAGATAATGAAATCATGACTAAACCTTTTAGACTGTTCCTCAATGTGGATGGGCTTTCCAGGGCCAGCTTAGCCACTAGGCAGACTAGGCATATGCCTAAGGCAGAAGACCTCATGGGGCAGCAGCGTGGTTCTGGCAGAGTCTGTGCTGAAAGTAAAAGCAGTGCACCAGTGACCCTTTGCACACCTAAGTGTGCATGCTCACTGCCTATCGCCCCCACCCTCTCCAACCGGAAGTTTGTTTTAGAGAAAGCATGATCAGCAGGCCTTGAGCATGTGTCAATGCTTGAAGGCCTGCTGCTTTTACTCTTGGGGTAGGCTTGGCTGGGACCAAGGATGGAGGTAAGCTGGTGGTGGTGGAAGAGGGGGAGGGAAGGGAAGCAGAGGGCTATGCTGGATACCTGGGGGGAGGAGGGAAGGGAAAGGGAGATGTTGGACATCTCGGGGGCAGGTAAGGAGGGGGAAAGGGCCTCGAATCACCGCCAGGATGGGGGACATATAGATGAAGGGTTGCCTAGGGCAACACTTCCCCTTGGACCAGCCTTGAGGCTAACCAGCTTCAAAATAGGTATTATCAAGCGAGTTCCAGTATTGAACACCCTGTCTGGATATTCAGTGTGAGCCACTATTTGGATACCAATACTGACTTTTCAGATTTTATTTAACTACAGCAGCCAGCATTTAAAAAAATATTAGGGGGGGGGGGATAGGTATAAATGCCAGTACTTGGATGCTATTTGTATGGAATATAGCTGAATTTTAGTGCCAAATATTCATTGCTGGGGGGGGAGGGGGTCATATCCAGGCCCCGGCATTGAATATCTTGGTTGTCCGGAGAGCATTGAAGCTGGTGCCTGGTTAGCTTCTGCTGTGAAAGTTAGATCAGCCTTTGCTGCGCCTGACTTTTGCTGCTTTGCGATAACAGGGCAGCAGTGCAATATCACCACTGCTTGGTTATCGCTGGGTGCTGCCCCTGAATGTCTCGATGATAACCGACAAGCATTGGGGCATGCAACAGCAGCATCTGTGGTTATTAAGCGGCACTAATCGCATTAGTGCTGCTGAATATCCTAGACAAAGGGACTAACGGTTCCCAACGTCGGTCTTCGGGGAACCCCAGGCCAGTCAGGTTTTCAGAGTACCCACGATGAATATGCATGAGATAGACCTACATACAATGGAAGCAGTGCATGCAGATCTATCTCATGCATATTCATCGTGGGTACTCTGAAAACCTGACTGGCCTGGGGTTCCCCAAGGACTGGGTTGGGAACCACAGTGTTAATCCCTTTGAATATCAAGCCCTATACATATAAACACCAATATTCGATGTTTCTATATCTAACTTACACAGAGAGACACTGATATTCGAGGCCTCTATGTATAATCTATATGTACAGTGAGGCATCTACATATGCTAGTATAATCAGTGGTGCTAGCCATTCCTCTCCCTATGCACCCAAGCATCCTTCTGGCTTTTGCTGTCAAATTTTTTACCTATCTAACCACCTTAAGATCATCAGAAACAATCACACCCAGGTCCCGCTCTTCTTCGCTCCCTACACAAACCACTCCCTTGGATTTTTGCAGTCTAAATGCATGACCCTGCATTTTTTAGCTGCCAAATTCTAGAGCATTCTTCAAGCTTATCCCTCCTCATTTTCTGTAGACCATCCTGGGTGTCTACTCCATTGCAGATTTTGGTATCATCTGCAAAGAGGCAAACCTTACCCAAAGCCCTTCTGCAATATCATTAACAAAGATATTAAAAAGAATCGGACCAAGGACAGATCCCTGCGGCACACCACTGGTAACATCCTTCTCCTCAAAGTGAGCTCCATTTACCTGTACCCTTTGCTGCCTCCCAATCAACCAATTTATAACCCAGTCAGTTACTTTAGGGTCCATCCTTAGGGTGCTCAGTTTATTTATAAGTTGCCTGTGCAGAACGGTGTCAAAGGGATTACTGAAATCTAAGTGCACCACATCTAGGGCTCTCCCTTGGTCCAACTCCCTGGTCACCCGGTCAAAGAAATCAATCAGATTTGTCCGACAGGACCTGCCTCTGGTAAACCCATGCTGCCTGGAATCCACGGTTCCTCTTTAAAACATGTTTCTTGAAGAGTATATCCAATAATTAAACAGAAAAGAATGACTTCAAATTAATATCAACCATACGGAATGGCTGCTGTATAGAAGTGTTTATTAAAGAAATAAGTAAATGATAGCTGGGAATGCATTCCCTCCTAATAAGCTTAAAAATGACCACAGATTGTATTGCCTACACTAATGCTAAGGGGTTTTTCTCAGTTTGTAATTTCTTGGCTAAGCCTTCGTATGTGCTTTCTCTGATCTGCTTTTGGTCCTCGTGTACAATTTGCGGTACCCTATCTTCAGACAATATCTCTCTCCTAGTGCTAGAAAAATTAATCAGGACCCTATTCTTTGTACCATGGGGAGTGAAGGGAAGGTGCTGCAGGATGGCCCTTTTGATAAATGTTGTGGGAAGGATAGATATCTATATGATGGATTCTCCTTACAGAAACTAAATTCAGGGCCAGCTCCTACAGTGGCAGCTGGGGGGGGGGGGGGGGCTAATTGACAATTAAACCCAATAGACTGCAATGCACTCTGTGACACCCAACATGAAATAGAGTTAAACGGAAGCAACTGTTCTCACGGGGCATAATGACTTGTGGCCATATTAAACTGCATTATTCAGGAGCAACCCTGTCTCAAAATATGGTTACAAAATTTGCAATGAACTGTAAATGGGACAGAACACATGTTCTTTCCCTAGTAAAACTGCCCGTCAGTACCGGTTCCAATTCCTACTCTAAGTAAGGAACTGGACCTGAAAATGTATAGGAAAAGATTAAAACAAGTTCATCACAACCAATCCTTTATGTTTTAATTCCACAGCAGTGCAGCAGTGAAACCACCTTTCTTGGGGAGCTGGGAAAGGAGTCTGGGCACACATCATGACTACTGTATCCACATGTTGGGGGGAGGGGGAGTTTGAGCAGGTGGAAGCTATAGAAACAAGGCAAAAATAGATGAGTCTGGGAATGGATTTGTGGACTGATTTGTTTCGCCTGAAATATCCTGTTATAAATGTTTTCCTCGCTGGATGCCTACATGTCTTATTTCATAGGGGGGGATTTTGTGTAACCATGGTGACCAGTATGCGATGGCCAGTTAGCTAAATTTAAATTGCAGCTCTATAAATAAAACTGAATAGAAGAATGAGGACAGGTGAGCTTTTGCCACTGCTTTCAAATGCCACATTTAAGAAGGAGGGAGGAGTGGCCTAGTGGTTGGGGCAAGTTACCTCAGGCCAGAGGGCCAGGGGATTTGAATCCTGCTAGAGGACAACAACCTTGGCCTGGAAGAACTGCGGTTTCTAGTCCCACAGGTGCTCCTTGTGGCCTCGGGCAAGGCACTTAACCCTCCGTTGCCTCAGGTACAACCCCCCCCCCCCCCCCCCATAGATTGTGAGCCCTTTGGGGATTAGGGAAAGATATATATATATATAGTACCTGAAGGTACACCGCTTTGACTGGTTAAATAAATCAGTTTGGCCTGGCAATTTCAGGGTATCAGGAGTCCAGCTGTATGACTGAGATCTGTCCCTGCAATGAATGGGTTAAAGTGAGCTGGAGGAAAAGTTCCCCAGTGGTTGATAATGAAGGCTCCTGGTGCAGTACATCAAAGGAGGGTTGTTTGGATAAGAACAAAGACAGAGGAGCAGCAGGGGGCGAAACATGTCATCAATGTCATTCTCAAACAACTGATGTCATTCAATAGCATGACACTTGATTGGGGTCAAAACACAAAGGCCACGTCACATTAAAATAAATACTAAATGCAACATTATTATAGAGATTCAAATGAGTTTCTTCTCTTTCGGGGACACAGGACAGAATATATAATTCCCTGTGAATAGATTATGTTGATAGTTAAAGCATACACCTTTGAAGTTTGGTCTTTTATATAACCTGGTTCTAATTAATACAACAAAGCTGAATGGGACTGCTCTAATTCAAGCTAATAATAACTGGAAAGTGATGGTAATCTTTATTGCATATGCTCCTTTTTCTTCTTTTGAAAATACATATCATTCTGCGTAATACTCCACTTTCTTTCTGCAGCAAAGACTTTCAAGATTAGTTCAAAGTCATACACCATGTAGAAATGTGAATTGTAAACTTCATTTCTCCGTGGACAAGCAGTCTGCGTCAGCCGCGCCTAGGTATGTCACCCTCTGGGACCAGAGTAGCTCTCCCATAGCACCTTTTTTAAAATTCCTCTGAGCTTACTGTTTCCCCTTCCTGTTCCTGGTTCCTGCTTCAGTTATTTAAATCTGCCATTCAGGACGGACATCTCAGCTCTCCAAGAATAAACCACAGTTAAAAAAAAAAAAAAGAAGATAAACCTAGAAGAGGCATAGAGCAAGCTATCAGAAAATGCACCGGCGATCAGGACCGATGCCCCAAGTGCTCTAACCAAACACACATGCACAAGGAGGACAGATTAAAAGATATGCGGGCATCCTCTGCTCCCACAGACCTCAGGAGGAGCAAGTCCTGCAAGCGCGCACATGGGGGACATACAGAGCCCCCAACGATCACTCCCATATGCCCGACAGCCTTGGAGGTAAGCCCACTACCCAACACTCCTCCTATGAGGCCTGACAGTCCTCTGGCTATCCCACATGCCGCCACCTCCTCAACTGAGGCTCACCTCCTCCTTGCTGCATCCTCTGTCTCTCTCTTCCACTGACCCAGAAGCCTCTGTAGGTACTCCTGATGCTCACAGCCTCATCCCTGCTGGCCAGACCCAGTTCCTGCATCTGCAGCGGCCTCCCTCCTTGGATCCCCCAGCCCAGATGAGAAAGACTGACGCTGCCACTCAGAACACCACCACAGGAGCAGCCACGGCAAACGGGAAATTCACTGCCACCAAATGTGTAGGATGTGCACCAGCCAAACCCCCACTGCCGGAGCATGTCCTCTCTCTGATGCAGTCACTCCTTGGGACACCGACGCTCCTCCTCTTCATCCTGTCCTCATCAACAGTGCGACTGATGTCGCAGGCAAAGCCAGCACTCCTCTGCCTCCTCTCTCTTTGAACAGGAGTCCCTGCTTAAATGCCGCAGCCCAAAGATTGCTCCATAGTGCCATCTGCAAGCCACCGCATCTAATCCTTTTTTGATCTGGACAAAGAAGGAACAAGGACAACTCCAGTGAGCCCAGGGCCACCCTACAATACCCAGAACTCATGGAACTTTGGGGGAGATTTATGGCACAGCAACTCCTTGCACCCCAGCGTCCTAGGACTCTCGAAACATCCTCCACTTGACCTCAGCCCAGCCAGAGACCAGAGCCATGAGGACAGAAACACCTGACAGGACACTGCCGCCAGAGGACCCGTACTTAGGAGAGGAGAACAAGATCCTGGATCCCATGGACACCACCTGGGAGTCTGAAGGCGAGAGCTCACCACCTTTGCCCACCTTCACCACCACCTCTGGGCCCACTCCTGGACATGACTCTGCCCTCTGCCATGCCAGCCTACGCCCCTCAGAAGACTTGGCTTACACAAAATTCCTTCAGAAGATCTCAACACATCTGGGACTGTCACCAAAGGACACTCTGGATCCCAAGTATACGGTTTTAGGGATCCTCAAGTACCTGGATGCCTCCAAGGCCATGGTGGCAGTACCTGACCACCAAGTATTGCTGACTGCAAAGACAGACTCTAGCAGACCCCCCACAATGACACCAGCTACTACCAAGTGGCTTGACCTGAAGTACCAGCCCCAGCAGACCCCTGGCTTTGACAAGTCCCAGCTCCCGCACCAGTCCATCATGGTGGAGTCTGTGCTGAAGCATGTTAAGAACTCACATGCCCAATCCAACCACTGAGTAAAGGCCCACACACCCTGAATGAGATAGGAAAGAGGGTCTATCAAGGCACCATGCTCAATGTCAGAATCACTGTCCACCAATTCCAGATGGTGATGTACCACGACACCCTTCTGACCAAAGCCATGGACTCTTTATCCTCCCCTATGCTGGACACTCACAATAGCCTTATCCCCATTCTATAAGACCTGGAGGACTGTGAAAAACACCTCATCTGATTGTCCTTTGATGCCTTCGAAACTGCCTCTCAAACAGCAGGGACAGCAATCGCTACCAGACGGGCAGCATGATTAAGAGACTTCCATGAGTACACCCATGATCAGATAGTGAATGCCCCCTGCACGGGGGACAACCTCTTCGGCAACAAGGTAAAAAAACAAACTGTGGACAGTCTTAAAGAAGACTGCACAACCCTGCAGATCCTGTCCAATGAGGGACTTACCGGCAACATCTTCCAAAATGACAACTCGCAGAAGCTTTACTACCCATCATGAAACTACAGTTCCTATCACAATAGCAACACTGGCTATCAGAAACCACAACGATATCAAACCTCCTACCAGAATAAACCGTGACAGAGAGAGAGAGAGAAATCAGCTGAAATCCCAGCCCTCTTCCTCTCAAAGGCGACTCCGGGGTTTTGACTCTCCGGGCAGGACAATAGTTGCAGTTGGGGTGACCACTCTCCCGCTTTGCAAAGGGGTGGAAATCTCGACTGATCACTGGGTCCTTTCAATCATCCACAAGGAACTCCACATATGATTCCTGAAAATTCCATCCACTACACCACCCACCAGCAAGGCAACAGAGTAAAACTGAGGCAGCCAGGAAGGTAGCTGTGAGGGTAACCCCTCCCCTCTCAGCCTGAGTTACAGTGAAACAAAACTTAAACACATACCCTTTCGCCCAGAGTCCAGCAGACCGGAGCATACCAGTTTAGAAAGGTCATTTAGGCATGCTATATGATAGCCCACAACCCCCCCCAGGGGCTACTGATTGGTGGAGAGGGGATACCTGAGACAAATGAGAAGCTAGTATGGGTTTGAAAACTTACTGTATATAAGACAGTGTGTGACGCCACTTGGGCTCTCAGATTATTTTGTTCAGGGTGCCGGCTCTGCCTGAGACTGTGCGCACAATAAACAGCATGTGTTTGCATACCGGTCTGTCTCTGTGTTTTCATCTGGGGGTTGGAGGGACAGACTTCGAATAGATAATAGATCTCCTGCTACAAAACTTTCCTCACCTTCTCAGGGAAACTCAGAACCTCCTACAGCTAAAAGCCATAGAACTGGTCCCAGACCAACCAAGTCCTAGATCCTAGATCAACCAAGGTTTCTACTCATGCTACTTCCTCGTGCCAAAGAAGTCAGGGGGCTGGTGCCCCATCCTCAACCTCAGACTACTCAAGGAGAAGTTCTGAATGCATTCCCTTGGAACCATTCTCCCCCTTATCCAAGACAACAACTAGCTCGCCTCCCTGGACCTCCAGGATGCCTACACCCACATACCCCTGCACCCATCTCAGATAAAGTTCCTGTGCTTCAAGATGAGCAACCGCTACTACTAATACAGGGCAGTCCCATTCATCCTCTCATCCACACACAGAGTCTTCATGAAGTGTTTAACGGTAGCTGCCACTTACCTGCGTAAAGCAAGCATCTGCGTCTTTCCATACCTCAGCGACTGGCTGATTGCTGCACATTCACGAAGGGAAGCCCTCCAGACCACGGTTTCCTCCTCCTATCTCTGGGCTTCCTCATCAACTTCAAAAAGTCACAGATGGACCCCATGCAAGAGCTGGAATTTATAGGGACCCAGACCCACACCCACACCACCCAATTAAAGGCCTTCCTGCCACCTCAGAGGGTGGACAAGATCTTTGCCCTGGTCACCCAGATCGCGGAGATAAACACGACCTTGGCACGTTTCTTCCCATGCCTCTTCGGCTATCTGGCAGCAACAGTCCACATCATCACATAGGCCAAGTTCCACATGCACCAACTCAAATGGCACCTCCGAAGATACTGGGACCAGCATAGACAACTCCTGCAACACAAAATCCCTGCAGACACCCACACCAGGAGAACACACAACTGGTGGCGGACGAGACAGATCCTAACCAGGGGAAGGCCCCTATGACCACCTCAAACGCACATCATGCTCACTACCGATGCATCAAAGAGGAGATGGGAGGGTGCACCTCCTCAATCTCCACAACGGGGGACCTAGACTCCAGCCGAAACATGACTCCACATCAACCTCCTGGAACTCCGGGCCTTCGGAAATGCCCTATGCGCTTTTCAACAATGGATTCAGAACAGAGCCATCCTGGTTCAAATAGACAATAAGGTGGCCATGTTCTACATCAACAAACAAAAGGGCATGGGCTCATGACCTATGTGCAGGGAGGCCTACAGTATTTGGACCTTTGCCACCTCTATAGGAATCCACCTCCAGGCAGAATATCTGCCTGGGGGCGACAACATGTTAGCAGACAACTTGCGCCGACAACTTGCACCATAAGAGTAGTCTTTAAAATCCTCTATCACATCACACCTCTTCTGGCTCTGGGGCAGCCATCAATAGGCCTCTTTGCCATCGAGGACAATACCAAATGTAAAGCCTTCTGCTCCAGACAGCCTTCCAACTGCAGGACAGCACTGAACACGTTCTCGATCAACTTGGGTTCACAGACTTGTTACGCCTACCCACCAACCCTCCTCATCATCAAGGCCCTCCAAAGGATTTCACAAGATAGAGCAACAGTCATCTTCATAATCCCCTTCTGGTCCAGACTGCCTTGGTTCCCGCAGCCCCTGCAGC
Source organism: Ichthyophis bannanicus (assembly GCA_033557465.1). Lineage (NCBI taxonomy): Eukaryota > Metazoa > Chordata > Amphibia > Gymnophiona > Ichthyophiidae > Ichthyophis > Ichthyophis bannanicus. The sequence continues at coordinate 120,734,009 of CM066037.1, forward strand.
TATCCAGTAGGCACCTGCACCTGCTGACTCACCCAGAACTCGTCATGCAGGATGACAGACTAATGCTCCACCCCTTCCTGAAGGCACTGGCACTAACTGCTTGGATGTTGAGAGGGCAACCCTAAGGCCGCACCACTTGTCACAAGATGTCATGAAAGCCCTCCTAGCAGCCAGATGCCCTGCAATCCAGTGCTCCTGCAGCGGCAAAATGGGAGAGGTTCCATGCATGATATGAGACCGAATGGCAAAACCTTCCACCTGCCCCATCCCGACCCTTCTGCATTACCTCCTCACTCTCTCAGGTGAGAGGGGGGGGGGGGGGTTAAAGCTCTCTTCAATCAGGATGCACCTGAACACCATAGCGGCATACCATGACAAAGAAGATCACAAGTCCATCTTGGGACACCCCCTGGTGGCCTGCTTCATGTGCGGACTCAACCATCTATATCCCCCAGTGAAGCCACCAACACTGGGATGGGACCTCAACGTCGTCCTGCAGCAGCTTACTGGACACCCATTCGAATTCCTCGAACAGGTACACCTGAAGTTTCTCACCTGGAAGGCCATCTTCCTGGTAGCCATCACCTCAGCATGATGCATCAGTGAGCTACAAGTCCTGGTCAACTACCCACCCTATACATAGATCCAGCATGACGAAGCCATCCTCAGGACGCACTCCAAGTTCTTCCCTAAGGTGGCCTTGGTGTTCCACATCAACCAGGAAATTGTATTCCCAAGCTCCCACTCAAAACTGCACATGACACAGGAGGAATGTCACCTTCACATGCTGGACTGCACCCGCACCCTCCAGATCTACAATCGACAGAACAAAAACCACCCGCAAGGTGTCTCAATTGTTTCTTGCCTACAACCCAAACAGACTGGGCATACCAGTGACAAAACGCATGCTGTCCAGATAGCTCTCTGACTGCAATGCATATTGCCAAATACAGGCGGATGCCTACCCAGCAGAAAAGGCATATACCCACCAACTATGGGCATTGGTGGCCACCCTGGTGCACCTGCACGCTGCATCCCCTGTAGATATCTGCAACGCGACCACCTGGGTCTCCATCCACATCTTCACCAAACACAACTGCCTCGATCACCCTCTGGACTCCGCCACTTTGTTTGTCCAGATGGGCCTACACATGGCGGAAAAACAGAACGAATTGGGGACTCGGCTAATCCGTCATCCCCTGGTGGGCCAAATGCCACTCCTGCACCAAACAATGGTCTGCTATCATTGTTGAAATTCCACTGTTCAGATCACAGATGAGAATTACTGTTCTAAGAAATATCGAGCAGGTTGTCCTAATCAATATCTGCATATTGAAATCACCTAAAGCAAAGATAAGAAAACATTCCAAAAGATCAACATGAACAGAAAGAAACAAAATGGAGGTAGATACTAGCCACAGGTGCAGAACGCCCAATCCAATATTTTTTATTGAGAAAACTGAAAGCCCAGTCCAGTGACTGTAGTGTAAAACCTGCCACAGCTGAGTTTGTCAAACTCATGTGCATCAGGGGTTTAAAAACATCAATAGAATACATGTATAAAAAAGAAGGATCTTATGTTCTTAGGGAAAACCAAAAAACTATCAAAATGCATACAAACTTTGTGGCTATACACACACTAAACAAACTACAAAAAAAAAGCAGATACAAATAAAATTCTATCTATACTGGAGTGACAATCAAGCAAATATTACTGAGAAAAAAAAAGATCAGTAAAGCATATTACAGGCATTAAAATTGTTATTGAAAAGTGCTTTAAAAATCACAAAATAAGATGCAAGCCATTGTTGTTGTTGTTAAGTGCCGTCGAGTCGGAATCAACTCATGGCGACCCTCTGGATAGCTATCCTAAACTGTGTTCGGTCTTCAGTCAGGCGGCTCATTGTTGACAGACTGGTACCCGTAGCTGCTGTTATTGTAGCGATCCATCTCATTGCTGGCCTTCCTCTTTTGCGTTGACCTTCTATCTTGCCAAGCATAATGTCTTTCTCTAATGATCTCTCTCTTCGCATGATGTGTCCAAAGTATGAAAGTTGAAGTCTTGTCATCTGAGCTTCTAAAGAAAGCTTAGGTTTGATCTCCTCTAGTACCGACTGGTTTGTTCTTCGGGCAGTCCATGGTATACACAGTATTCGCCGCCAGCACCATAATTCAAAGGCATCAATTTTCTTCCTGTCTATCTTTTTTACTGTCCAGCTTTCACATCCATATGATGTTATTGAAAATACCATGGCTTGAACAAGTCGAATCTTTGTATGGAGAGACATCTCTGCTCTTGAGAATCTTATCTAGGTCTTTCACAGCCATTCTGCCAAGAGCAATGCGTCGTCTGATTTCTTCACTGCTTGTTGCTTCTTTATTGATAGTTGATCCAAGTAGGTTAAAGTTGTTCACAATTTCAATTTCTTCTCCTTCAACGATGAACCTGTTGATTATGCCAGTTGTCATGATCTTTGTCTTCTTTACATTAAGGTGCAGGCCCATTTTGAGACTATGTTCTTTGATTGTGGGAAGCAAATGTTTCAGATCATCTTCACTTTCAGCCAGTAATGTGGTATCATCAGCATAGCGAAGGTTGTTGATGAGTCTTCCACCAATCTTCACACCTCTGTTGTCTTCATACAATCCTGCTTCTCTGAAGATTTGTTCTGCATATAAATTAAACAGGTAGGGGGAAAGTATGCAGCCTTGTCTTACACCTTTGCTTATTTTAAACCATTCTGTTTCTCCTTGTTCCGTTCGAACTGTTGCTTCTTGATCAATGTACAGACTGCGCAAGAGAACGATCAGGTGTTCTGGTATACCCATGCTTCTTAATGTGGCCCAGAGTTTCTCATGGTTTACACAGTCAAAAGCCTTGCTATAGTCGATAAAGCACAAATAGATATCCTTTTGGTATTCTTTAGTCTTTTCAAGGATCCATCTCACATCCGCAATGATGTCTCTCGTTCCTCGCCCTTTCCTGAACCCTGCTTGCACTTCAGGTAGTTCTTGTTCCAGGTATGGTTGTAGTCTCTTTTGAATAATCTTCAGTAGAATCTTGCTGGCATGTGGGATCAGAGCAATTGTGCGATAATTTCCACAGTCAGTTGGATCACCTTTCTTTAGTATTGGTATAAACACAGATCTTTTCCAGTCAGTTGGCCATGATGTTGTCTTCCATATTTTTTGGCAGAGCCTTGTGAGTACGGTAACAACTGCATCAGATTGCTGCAATACTTCTATGGGAATGCTATCAATGCCTGGTGCAAGCCATTAATCAGCTAGAATGTCCCATACTCTCATCTAGGTTTGGAATTGTAGACTGGCTATTTAAAGATCTTCAGGAACAGGATGTACTAACAAAACTCCTCCATGCCTATAGGGTAATCTTTATGAACCAGTGTATGCCAAGATTGTACATTCCCTGAGTCAAAGGAGGAATAGGCTTCATAGAAACATACAGAGCTACTATTATAGGCCTCTAGGCCTACTTAATAGTGTCAGCAGATCTAAATACGCAAAAAATGTTGAAATATGAAATCCCTCTCACTATCAAACTTGAGCAAGCTTTCTGATGAGTAGAAGGCATGAGTGATAATCTACCAGTACGCACTGGGAATGAAGCAACAGAATTTGCAAAACAAGAGCAAAAAATATCTTCAAAAAATTGGATCAGGAAAAACTGGCAAATGCATAAATATAGTGGGAAATACAAAGTGTTACGGAGAGGTAAAAAGAAGTTGAAGGATGAGAGACTGATATTTGGAGCCCAGGACAGTGGGTTACAGATGAGATGGCATACAGCGTATATAGAAAAGCTGGGAAAATAGGAATATGTAGAGTGTAAAAGAGCTAGAAATGGTTACTCATCTCATAGCTGGTTGAAAAGTTCAGAAGGCAGAAAATTTCTATATAGAAAGGCGCAAAAAGATGGCACATTTCATCCACTGGAAACTCAGTAAGCACTATGAAACTACTATAGCAGAAAGCACTGGGATAACAGCCTAAGAGAAACATGAAAAATGAAGAAGTCATGATCATTGGAGACATTCTCATTCCAACAGGAACCGGACATAGTGGTAAAAGAGTAAAACACCGGAATGACATTAATAGAGGTGTCTGTTCCAAGCAATTATTCTGTAAATTGTGTGGAAAGGGAAAAGATCCTCAAGTATCAATAAATACAGATAGAGACCAAGAAAATGTGACAGAAAGATACAGAAATATTTCCCATCATGTTGGGCACCACAGTCCTGATTAACAGGAATTTCCAAGCATACCATGTGATATTCTCTATACACATGACATGTTATGAACTTCAGAAGGAAGCTCTCTTTGGCACGATGCAAGTACTATTGTGAGCATCAGCAGTATATTTGAGAGACTGAGATCATACTTCACATACCCTGGCTTAGGATTGAGGTTCATTACTGTCACACTATGCGCAAAACTAACCAAATTTGAAACATTTCCCTGAGAGAGCACATATCATAGTAAAATAGTAAATGACTGCAGATAAAGACCAGTATGGTCCATCTAGTCTGCCCAGTAAGACAGCAACAGTAGGTGCACCTGCTGCTCCGTGCAGGCCACCCCTCCCCATGTCTTTGTTTTAGGGGTTAACCCACCGCTCCACTTCCATCTCCTCTCCTCCAGAGTGTACATATTTAGGTCTTCAAGTCTGTTCTCATAAGGCTTCTGACGCGGGCTCCAAATCATTTTGGTTGCATTCCTCTGAACAGTTTCTAGTCTTTTTATATCCTTTGCAAGATATGGTCTCCAAAACTGAACACAGTATTTCAAGTGAGGCCTCACCAGTGACTTATACAGTGGCATTAGTACCTCTTCCTTTCTGCTGGTAATTCCTCTTTGTATGCAGCCCAACATCCTCCTGGCTTTTGCCACTGCCTTGTCGCACTGTTTTGCCACCTTGAGATCCACAGAAATAATCACACCAAGGTCCTTCTCCTGGTCCGCGCACACCAACCTCTCGCCCTCTATCGCATACATTTCCCCTGGATTTCTGCTTCCCAAGTGCACGACACTGCACTTCTTCACATTAAATCTTAACTGCCAAGCATTAGACCATTCTTCCAGCTTTTGTAGATCTTTCCTCATGTTAACCACTCCCTCAGGGGAGTCCACTCTGTTGCAGAGTTTTGTGTCATCTGCAAAAAGACAGACTTTTCCATGCAGTCCTTCAGCAATATCACTCACAAATACATTAAACAGTGCCAGGCCCAGGACCCTGGGGAACCCCATTAATCACCCTCCTTTCATCCGAGTGAGCTCCATTTACCATCACCTTCTGTTGTCTGTCAGTCAACCAATTTCTGATCCAGTTCACCATCTTGGGACCCATCCCCAAACTACTGATTTTATTGATAAGCTTCCTATGAGGAACAGTATCAAAGGCTTTGCTGAAATCCAGGTAGATGACATCCATTGCATGCCCCTGATCTAGTTCTCTGGTCTCCCAAAGAACTCAATCAGATTTGTTTGGCAAGATTGTCCTTTGGTAAAACCATGTTGCCTCAGATCATGCAACTTGTTGGTTTTGAGAAAGTCCACTATTCGCTCTTTCAGAAGCACCTCCGTTACTTTTCCCGCCACCAAGGTAAGGCTCACGGGCCTGTAGTTTGTCACTTCTTCCCTGTCACCACTTTTGTGAAGAGGTACCACATCCGCCCTTCTCCAGTCCTGAGGAACTACTCCTGTTTCCAAGGATCTGTTGAAAACATCCCTAACGGCCCTGAAAGAACCTCTCTGAGCTCTTTCAGTATCCTGGGATGTATCCCATCTGATCCCATGGCCTTGTTCACTTTCAGTTTTGCAAGTTGTTCTAACACAGGGGTCTCAAACTCCAGTCCTGGAGGGCCGCAAACCAGTCAGATTTTCAGGGTATCCCTAATGAATATGCATGAGATATATTTGCATACAATGTGGGCAGTGCAAGCAAATATATCTCATGCATATTCATTAGGGATACCCTTAAAATCTGACTGGTTTGCAGCCCTCCAGGACTGGAGTTTGAGACTCCTGTTCTAACACATCATCTTCAGTGAATGGTGTGGTATCTACTTCATTCCCATTTTTATATTTGGGAGTCACAGATGGTCCTTCTCCAGGATTTTCTTTAGTAAAAACAGAGCATAATTATTTGTTTAGCAATTTTGCTTTTTCAATGTCAATTTCCACAAATCCATTCCCAGCACTTCTGAGTCCTGCAATTCCATCTCTAATTTTCCTCCTCTCCCGAATATATCTGAAGAAATGTTTTGTCGCCACACTTCACATTTTTAGCCATCTTTTCCTCTGCCTTTGATTTTGCTTTCCTTATTTCTCTTTTTGTCTCTTTTAGTTTGATCCTGTATTCCTTACTGTGTTCCTCTGTTTGCAAGCTTTTGAATTTTGTGAAAACTGTGGTTTTTGCCTTTGAGTAGCCACTTCTTTGGAGAACTAAATAGGTTTCTTTCTCCTCTTGTTTTTATTTACTTTCCTTACATATTTATCTGTTGCCCCTTTTATTGCCACCTTTAGTTCAGCCCATTGCAATTCCACTTCCCTTATCTCCTTCCACCCTGCCAACTCCTCCTTCAGGTACTTGGCCATTTTACTGGTCAGTGTTTTTGAAGTTTAGGACTTTGAGCTTGCTATGATTGGACTGCACCTTGGCTTTTTTCTCAAACCACACCGTGTGATGATCACTGCTGCTCATAGGGGCACCCAACTGGACATTCGACAAACTATCTCCGTTGGTGAACACTAAATCCAGCATTGAGCTTTCTCTGATTGGTTTCATCAGCATTTGTTTAAGTGACGCATCTTGGAAAGCATCCACAATTATTATACTTCTTGCCAGATTCGTAGGAGGAATACTCCAATCCACATCGGGGAGATTAAAGTCTCCCAATATGATCACTTCCCCCTTTGTGGCTGTCTTGGCAATATCTATAATCAATTCATTATCTATTTCTTCAATTTGAGTCGGACGTCTGTAGACTACAGCAGTATGGATGACAGTGCCATCTCCTCTTTCCAACACAATCCAGAGCACTTCTTCTTTTCCCCATGCCCCCTGCATTGTAGTAGCTTTAATATTGCTTTTTACATACAAGGCTATTCCTCCTCCTTTTCCACTTTCTCTGTCTCTTCTGAATAGATTATAGCCATGTTTCTGTAATGGCCACAATGTCCAAGACCATTTCCACCATTAGGGCTTCCAGGTCTGGAACTTTATTGGCTAAGCTTTGAGCATTTGTGCTCATTGCTTTCCAGCATTTAACTGGCTTGCATGTATTTTGCATTGATTTTATTCTGCCCACTATTTCCCACTTGCTGTTGATGTGTGGTTTAAAAGTGTGACTCTTTCTGATGTTACATAGAAACATAGAAACATGATGACAGAAAAAGACCACATAGCCTATCTAGTCTGTCCTTCCATAATACTACAACAGTCCACTTTTTACCTTTAGAGATCCTCTGTGTTGGTCCCATGCTTTTTTGAATTCAGTTACTGTCCTCATCTCTACCACCTCCACTGGGAGACTATTCCATGGATCCGCTACTCTTTCCGTAAAGAAATATTTCCGCATATCATTCCTGAATCTATCTCCCTTCACCCTCATCCCATGTCCCCTTGTAGCAGAACTTGCTTTCAATTGAAAGAGGCTCTCTCCCTGAACATTTATGCCACGGAGGTATTTAAACATCTCAATCATATCACCTCTATCCCACCTTTCCTCTAAGGTGTACATATTAAGATCCTTAAGTCTGTCCTCATATGCTTTATAATGAAGCCCATTAATCATTTTAGTAGCAACCCTCTGCACCGACTCCATCCTGTTCACATCCTTTTGAAGGTGCGGTCTCCAGAATTGCACACCATACTCCAAATGAGGTCGCACCAAAGACTTATACAGAGACATTATCACCTCCTTTTTTCTGCTAGCCATTCCTCTCCGTATGCACCCAAGCATCCTTCTAGCTTTTGCCGTCGCCTTTTCTACCTGTTTAGCTACTTTAAGATCATCAGACACAACCACGCCTAGGTCCCGCTCTTCTTTAGTGGACAAAAGTACTTCACCTCCTATACTGTATTGCTCCCTTGGATTGCTGCAGCCCAAATGCATGACCTTACATTTTTTAACATTAAATCCCAGCTGCCAAATTCTAGACCATTCTTCAAGCTTAGCTAGATCCCTCCTCATGTTATCTACACCTTCCTGGGTGTCTACAACATTGCAGATTTTGGTATCATCCGCAAAGAGGCAAACCTTACCCGACAGCCCTTGCGCTATATCACTAACAAAGATGTTAAAAAGAATCGGACCAAGGACAGATCCCTGGGGCACACCACTGGTAACATCCTTCTCCTCAGAGTGAGCTCCATTTACTTGTACTCTTTGTCGCCTCCCACCCAACCAATTTCTAACCCAAGCAGTAACTTTAGGGTCCATCCCTAGGGTGCTCAGTTTGTTTATAAGTCGCCTGTGAGGAACAGTGTCAAAGGCTTTATGGAAATCTAAATACACCACATCTAGAGCTCTCCCTCGGTCCAACTCCCTGGTCACCCAGTCAAAGAAATCAATCAGATTTGTCTGACAAGACCTGCCTCTGGTGAATCCATGCTGCCTCGGATCCTGTAATCCGCTGGACTCCAGAAACCTCACTATTTTCTCTTTCAGCAGCGTTTCCAATAATTTACTCACCACCGAAGTTAAACTAACTGGCCTGTAGTTTTCAACCACATCCTTACTTCCGCTTTTGTGTAAAGGCACCACATGAGCCTCTCTCCAGTCCTTTGGCACCACTCCCGACTCCAGCGAGGCATTGAAAAGGTTAGTCAGTGGAGTTGCTAGAACGTCCCCAAGTTCCCTCAGTATTCTAGGGTGTATCCCATCCGGTCCCATCGCTTTGTCTACTTTAAGTTGAGCTAGTTTCTCACGAACACAGTCTTCTGAAAATAGTTCAAGATGTCCCTCGCTTCTGTTCTTATTTGTGGGTGTTTTCTGAGGTCCTGCTCCTGGTTCTTCATCTGTGAACACAGAACAAAAATATTTGTTAAGCAATTCCGCTTTATCCTTAGCTTCTATATATTCCCCCCCTGCACCCTTGAGTCTGACAATACCACTTTTGCCCTTCCTCTTCTCACTAATATATCTGAAAAATGTCTTATCCCCCCCATTTTATTGCATTGGCTATTTCTTCCTCCTTTTGAATCTTTGCCTTCTTGACTACTTTGCTAGCTTTTCTAAGTTTTTCCAAATACAGATGCCTGTCTTCCTCTCTCTGTGATCTCTTGTATTTCATGAAGGCCTCCCTCTTTTTCTTCACTTGTTCAGCTACTTCCTTCGAAAACCATAGCGGTCTCCTGTTCCTTTTGCCTTTATTTACCATTTTAACAAAAAGGTTGGTTGCCTTTAAAATACCCCCTTTCAGTTTTGCCCACTGTTTTTCTACATCCCCCAGCTGTTCCCATCCCACTAACGACTCCCTGAGGTATTGGCCCATCTTCGCAAAGTTAGTCTTCCTAAAGTCTAAGATCCTCACCTTGGAATGGATTCTAACAGCCCTAGTCCTAATACTGAACCACACCATCTGGTGATCACTGGATGCAAAATGATCTCCCACTGCAACATCAGAAACACTTTCACCATTGGTAAGCACCAAGTCCAGTATGGCCCCTTCACGTGTGGGGTCTGTTACCAATTGCCTGAATAGTTCTCCCTGTAGAGAATCCAGGATCTCCTTACTTCTAGATGATACTGCAGCAGGAATGTGCCAATCAACATCTGGCATATTGAAATCTCCTATCAGTAGCACTTCCCCTTTCCTAGCAATGCTGCGTATGTCTTCAATTAACTCTCTGTCCACCTCTTCCTCTTGTGAGGGAGGTCTGTATATCACCCAATGCAAATAGATTTCTCTTTCCCTCTTTCTAGTTTAACCCACAATGCCTCCTCTCTCCCTTTTAAGCTCTGTAATTCCAAAGCTTTAATAGTAGTTTTTACATATAGTGCCACTCCTCCTCCCCTTCTTCCTACCCTGTCCTTTCTGAATAAAGTATAGCCAGGTATAGTTACATCCCAGTCATGGTTTTCTGTGAACCACATTTCTGTAACTGCCACTAAATCCAAGTCAGCCACTCCCACCAAAGCTTCAACTTCAGGGATCTTATTTCCCATGCTACGGGCATTAATACACACTGCTTTCCATGTTACCCCTGTTACCCATTTCCATAAAGGTATTTAATGTATCACCTACCTGGGGGCTTTCACCTACCTGGGGGCTTTCTTCACCCATCCCCAACGAATCTAGTTTAAAGCCCTCTTCAGTAGATTGGCCAGTCTACTACCAAAGATGCGTTGACCTCTCTTAGACAGATGAATGCCATCTCTACTTTGCAACCCTTGGAACAGCATCCCATGGTCTAGGAAACCAAAACGCTCTCGATGACACCATCCACACAGCCATGCATTCATCTCCAGGATGCAAGCCTCTCTGCCTTGGCCTTTACCCTCAACAGGGAGGATTGAAGAGAACACCACCACAGATGTTGTTCTGCTTTTGCTGAGAGTGACGTCCTGAACTAGTCCTTCCCCATCCGTCACACCCTTTTTCTAGTTTAAATGCATATCCACATACTGCCTGAAGTTTTCACTTAGGATTCTTTTCCCTGTGACAGAGAGATGTAGTCCATCAGCACAGTATAGTCTCTTGTTGGTCCAGCTGTTTCCCCAGTCACCAATAAAGCTGAATCCTTCTCGTCCGCACCAGGTCTGGAGCCATGTATTAAAGCTGTTTATGCGATGCAGCCTTTCTGCCCCCTTCCCACGAACAGGTAGAACTTCTGAGAATGCTACAGTGTTAACAATGGGCTTGAGTTTCTCTCCCAGAGTCTGGAAGTCCCTTTGAAGTGCAGAGGCACTGTTTCTAGCCAGGTCATTTGTACCCAGGTGGATGACGACATCAATTTTGGAGTGTTCACTTTCTGCGCTAAGTACATCAACAATTAGGTTTGTATTCCTGCTGGCTGAAGAGCCTGTGAGGCATTTGACTCTCTTCTCTCCTTTGAGCTGTGTTCCCAAGTTGATGATGGAATCGCCAAGTAGTAGTACTTTTCTGTTTGGTGAGTTTTTCTTCATATTTGGTGCTTTAGCAGGAGATTGGGTATTGAATGACTCATTTAAGGGCCCTACAGCTTCCATGGATTGGTGATCCTCATTAACCAAAGCAGAAAAGGCATTATGCAGGGATCTCTTGATGTATAGGATATCTCTGCGTTACAGGTTGCAATCTACCAGAGCCCACTGTGATCCATTTGTTCCTGGGATGTTTGATTCTTTGTGGGAACGGTGGTGGACTTTGTTCTGTTTGTATCCTAGAAGAGGTGCATTTCATTGCAGCTAGTTCTTCCCTTAGTAGAGTCAATTCTTTATGCATGGCAGCTGACTTGAGGTACATAGGACAAGCTCTTAGGTTCCAAATGATTCGTCTCAGAATGAAAGCACCACAGTTATTGCACTGAATACATGACATGCTGATTAAGCAGTCCTAGAAGGTTAAGAAGAAGAAAAGGTGGGCTTAACACCAAATTAAAAAGGATAGATGGCAACGTATGTGACCACTATATAGGCAATGCAGCCCTGGGGTGGGTGGGAACCTAAGTGTCCCTGGCCAGTAGGACTTACATGAACAGTGGGCACACTCAGATATCTGATTTAAGGGCTACATAAGGAATGTAGGCAGTCAGAATATTCCCAAAAAGTAATGTATAACCAACAGTTAAATTCTAAATTAACAGCCAAAAAAGATAGAAAGCTTAGCTGTGTGGAGGCTCTGAAAGCTGTGAAGACTGAAGTTGACCAGGTACTTGTGGCAGGCTGTAAGATAATCTAATTAGCCTCTCCCTGGGAGCAGGCTTGCAACAGAAAATTCAAACAATGGAAGCAGAACTAGTCAAAATGAACTTTTTATTTCTTTATATCTGCCTACTGTGCCATACTATACCACTCTTTCACACATACACCACATACAGCCCAATGTACTTACTCGCCCACACAGCCCATACCACCCTATTAAAACAGTAAGGCACACTGAATCTGCGTACATTCCTGCATCTGTAGAGGAATGGAAAACAAGTCATGGTGTCACACTTTAAGTATGCATGTTTCAACTTGCTAAAATTTAAGCTTTTTCAGGGTAACTCTTGATGTTACTCCAATAAATCTTCCGAATATTGCTTCATTATGCTTTGGATCTCCGTTCTTTTTCACCATCATCTGCTTGTAATATGTAAAGATCCTGAATGCCATAGGAAATTATATAGTGTGAGGACAGCAGTGGTGCAAATAAGTGAAAGACAATGGCAGTCATTTTAGGAGTGGAGGAGTAGCCTAGTGGTTGGGGCAAGGTACTTCAGGCCGAAAGGTCTGGGGTTCAAATCCCACTAGAGGATAGCAACCTTGGGCCGGAAGGACTAGGGTTTCTAGTCCCACAGGTGCTCCTTGTGGTCTTGGGCAAGCCACTTAACCCTCCATAGCCCATGTTCCCTGTAAAATAGTTATCTCCAAGTTATAATGCCCTGTTCAATGTAATTTCAGTTTGTTCAATGTAAACCGCACTGATGCAGAATAGCGCGGTATATAAGAGAATGTAAATAAAATAAGCCTTATTCATGATTTGGACATCCAAAAGTGTGCAGGCAGACATCAAATCATGAAGACGTCACTGGAGGCATTTTACAAGCCACGTCTTAAGATGTCTCCAGAGGGAGGACATCCAAGTAGACAGGAGGTGCTGGAGGGAGGGGGGAGGGGGGCATGTCCAGGGTGAGACAACAGACATCTCTGATTGATTACAGAACCCTTGGGGATATTTGTGACTGCACCAAAGTCTACACCATGGTGGTTGTGGTTTTGGGCTTCTACTCTCTCACTCCTGCCAATTTTAACCCCTCACTCTGCCTTAGTCTCTCTTCTTTTCTTCCTTCGAAGTTCACTCCACTACCTATTAACTCCACTACCTCTCTGAGTAGCTGTCATTTATCGACCCCCTGACAAGTCCACCTCTACCTTTCTCACCAACTTTGACTCCTTTCTGGATGCATCTTCCCTTTCCTTATTCTTGGGGATTTCAACATTCATGCTAATGATCCCACTGACCCTTATACTTTAAAGTTCCTTTCCGTAAAATCCTCTTTCAACCTCCAGCTGGGCTCTACTGCCCTTACTCACCAGCATGGCCACTGCCTTGACCTTGCTTTCTTCTCCAATTGCTTGCCCTCAAACGTCTCCATCTCAATCCCTCCCTTATCTGATCATCACCTACTAACCTTCACTCTTAACCACCCCCTCCCCCACCTAAGTCTCACTCAATCTCCACCAACATGTTTAGAATCTTCACTCCGTCAACCCTTCAGCACTCTCCACTGCTATCTCACTATCACTTTCCTATGAATCTGTCGATGAGGCTGTATCTTCTTATACTATACTCTGCTCTGGATGCACTCGCTCCTCCTGATCCTCATACTGTATCTCAACCCTGGCTGTCTTCTAAAACCCACTACCTTTGTTCCTATGCCCACCTAGCTGAGTGCCTCTGGCTTAAATCCTGTACTGTGGCTGACTTCCTACATTTCAGATTCATGCTAACCTCATTCCAATCAGTCATAGCTCTTGCCAAGCAAGAGTACTATGTTCACTTGACTAATTCATTTTCCTCTGACCCTTGCTGCCTCTCTGCTACACAATTCTCTTCTCAAGGTGCCTTTGCCTCCAATATCTCCTTCCCTTTCCACCCAGACTCTGGCTGACTATTTCCATGATAAGTCCAGAAGATTAGTTTTGAGTTCTCCAGAGGATCACCTCCACCCCCCCCCCACCCCCTTTCCCTTTCAGCATGCCAAAATCCTTCCCTCAGCTTCTTTCTTCTTTTCCTAAAATCACTGAGGAGGAAACTGCTCATCTTCTTCTCTACTCCTCCAAATATACTACCTACTCCTCTGATCTCATTCCCACCCATCTACTAAGCTCTCTCTCTCTTCCACTGTCATCCCTTCCATCTGTCATATCCTCAACCTATAATTTCAGTAAAATTTATCCCTTCCTTTCTGAACACACTACTAAGACCCTTATCCACTCTCTAGTCACCTCATGTATAGACTATTGCAACCTGCTGCTTTCCGGTCTCCCTCAGAACCATCTCTCTCCCCTTCAGTCTGTTCAAAACTCAGCCGCATGGTTAATCTTCCACCAGTCTCACTATGCTTACATAACCCCTCTTCTCAAGTTACTTCACTGACTCCCTATCTGTTTCCGCATTCATTTCAAACTTCACCTACTGACTTATAAGTGTATTCATTCTTCAGCTTTTTGCTACCTTTCCTCTTATCACTCCCTACACCTCTCCTTGGGAACTCCGATCTTCTGGCAGATCCCTTTTTTCTGTGCCTTTCTCTGCCACTGCCAACTCTAGACTTCACTCGTTCCATCTTGCTGTTCTATATGCTTGGAACAAAACTATCTGAGATAGTATGCCAGGCTCTTTTTCTGGCCCTATTCAAATCCAGGCTAAAAACCCACCTCTTTGAAGTTGTGTTTGGATTCTGATCTCCTTATTCTCCTGGCTATTACCTATCTGTATCTTGTCATTCCCCCTTGAATTACCCTAGTCCCCTGTTGTTGTGTGGTCTGTCTTAATTTGATTGTAAGCTTGGACTGTCTCTTACTTGTACATGTACAGCGCTGCGTATACCTTGTAGTGTTATATAAATGATAAGTAGTAGTAGTAGTTGTAGTAGTAGACCTGCTCCAGATACGAATAGGCAGCAGGAAAGTGCTCATTTGTGCCCTAAAACACGTGGACGGTGTAGAGAAGATAGCACTCCATCATCCCTGGTACTCTGCACAATTGCAATGATATTTGTCATGTGATAGGAACATTTCTGCTGTACGTCTCTTAGATGTTCTCGATATTGAATACTATTCCAGGGACCTCTAGGTAGACAGTCCCCCAAAACGTCCATATCGGGCACGTCCATGTTTGTGACATCATGCCTGAACTTGGCCGCCCCTGGCTTTTTTTGGACGTCCCAGATTGCACTTGGACGTCATTCGTCAAACGTGCCTTTACATGGTCACATCTTTTATTCTGCAGTAATATCATCTCAGAACTACAGAGTATGCAAGCACAGTGGGTTCTTATCTAATGACACCTGAATATAACTTCGGTAAAACAGAACTTGTGTTTCCACATTAGCGTTAGGTCAATGCTGCAGCCTAATTATATCACTAGGCGCACACAGCTACATTTTAGAAAGTATGCCAAGAATGCCCACTGGGCTATAGGTTCTCTGCCAACTTGCACTTTCCCCAGGGGTGGTGTAAAGGCTTTTTCTTTTTGGGGGGGGACACCCAAACACCACCCCAAGTTCTGCCCCACGGGCAGAGATACTTTCGCCTGCGGGGATCTGATCTTCCACGGGCAGACAGGAAGGGTCTTTGCTGCAATCGTGGCTTTTCTTCTTCTGCCTATGGGGATGGGATTCTCGCGAGCAGTCTGTTGCCTTCTGGCTGTGATTTTTGGTGGGGCCAGGCCTGTGTGGCCCACCCCTTTCCGATGCCTATGACATTCCCCATGTATTGCTATTGATCACTAATGCATTCTTGTGGTTCAGCTGCGGTAATTTGGACTCATGTGAAGTACAATTCACACACACACCACAGAACACTTTCCTTTATAACAATGATGACCAGAAAGAGTGTAGACAAACTGAGGTTACAATAAACTGTTTTAATCAGCTGGCCCACCAAAATGTCATATGTTGCTATTTGTTGCGAGTCTTGAAAAGAAACGTATGCAAATCATAAGCAGAGGATGCGCATATTCATATATGAGAGTAGAGTTGGGGGGGGGGGGGTGCGTATGTGAAAGAGATGAGCATGAATGTGAGAGAATTAAGTATTTGTGTGTGGGTATGGATGTGAGAGAAGAAAGACAGATATGTATATGTGTGTACGAGTTACTTTTTCATTGAAGATAATATTTTTGTAGGTGTGATGAGGTATACATCCCATCACTACAGCTCAGGACAGGGGCACAGAAAATAGAAGCAATCAAATTGGAACTAGAAAAAAAAATGTTGGGAGTAAGGAGAGAAAAAGTTAGGAGGGTGGTGCCAAATATAGAATGAAAACCTCAGCAGGCTAACTGGGTGGAGCAGGTTACGAGCAATCAGGGGGAGGAGAGTCAACAGTCCTAAAAGAATTGAAGACAGAGATCAGTTTCTGCCAAGAGAGAATAACTCCTGACTGGACGTGGAGGAGTAGCCTAGTGGTTAGAACACTGGCTTGGTAATCAAGAAACCAGGGTTTAATTCCCACTAGCACTCCTTGTGACCTTGGGCAAGTCACTTAACCCTCCATTGCCTCAGAAGAAAGGCCTGGCAATCTACTTCCAGTCACACTGCCAAGAAAACCCAGGAGCTTCTGGGTCGCCAGGAGTCAGCATTGACTCAAAAGCACACTTTGCATTTTTGGACTGTACAAGCCAAGCTGCAAGGAAAAGAACTGGTCTTTTGATACTGGGAACTTTCAGGAATCCACCTGGGAAATTACTACTTGATTATAGAGAATCCTTTTCGTTTACCTGCCAATGGGAGGTTGTAGGCTGGGAAGGCATTAAAGCCTAAAAGCTATGAGACAGGTGGTAGGCAGGCTTGTAAGCCTGACTTTCTCTTTTGGACTTATTTATGCCTGATTATTGGGCAGTGAAGAAAAAAGGAAGAAAATGATGCCTTTGAATTATGGTGCTGGAAAAAACACTGTGTATACCATGGAGTGCCCAAAGAACAAATTAATGATTAAAGGAGATGAAACTTAAGTTTTCCTAATAAGCACAAATGAGACTTTGACTTCCATACTCTGGACACATCATGCAAAGAGAAAGATCATTCGAGAAAGACATCATGGTTGGCAACATTGAAGGACAATGCAGAAGAGGAAGACAAGCAATGCAATGCATGGTTACAAATAACAGCATTTATGGATGCCACTCTATCAACAATTAGCCACCCAACTGAAACATAGAAACATGACGACAGAAAAAGACCACATGGCCTATCTAGTTTGTTCTTCCATATCGACCCCTTTTTTCCTTTAGAGATCCTCTGTTTGTGTCCCATGCTTCTTTGAATTCAGATACTGTCCTCATCTCTACCACCTCCACTGGGAGACTATTCCACGGATCCACCACTCTTTCCGTAAAGAAATATTTCTGCATATCACTCCTTAATCTATCCCCTTTCACCCTCATCCCATGTCCCCTCGTAGCAGAGCTTGCTTTCAATCGAACACGGTTTAAGACAACTATCCACGGGGTTGCCATTAGTCAATATTGACTCAATGGCACTTAACAACAAGAAGTCTGATTATTAAGGATGCTTATGAATTGTTTTGTGCTTGAACAGAACTCTAGAACTCTGCTGATTTAAGAAGGACTGGCTCGAGGAGGATGCCCAGAGAGTAGAAACAAACTATGAGACAGAAACCTCAGGGAGAAAGTCAGGGAGTTGGATTGAGATTCCAGACTGAGCCTAAACTCTTTGTTGTAGGACGTTAAGGATTCAAGATGGACCAGCATATTGATTGGCAGGGGATAATCAGCTCTTTAGGAGGGGGTCATCGGTAAAAGATTGCCAGAAACTCCAGTGGCCAGAGTCCAGAGATAGCAACTGCTTCACAGTATATGCTACCTGGATGCCTGCTAAAGGAGTGTGTCCTTTTTTAGGAAGGTCATACCAAGTGAGAGTAGTAGAAGAGTGTGCCACTTTCTTAGAGCAATCCCTTGGGTGTTGCAGCAATGGTAATTTCCAGGTCTTGTATTACCCAAGGACTACTAGCATATTTCTAGTCATTTTTTCTTGGACTTTGAGGAGGCAGGCTTTTTATCTGAATTTCAAGGGCACATTTCGCTGTAGCAATTTTTACTGATAAGAAGCAAGATTTCTACTTGTTTTCTCTTTAATCATTCTAGTTGGTTGTCAGACAGAACAAGTTCTAACAGTAGGCTCTGATAATTCTGATCCCTGAAGCTATTTAAATTTAAGATTTAGAGAAAGAAGGAGCTCTTGGAGAGAGAGCGCTCCCGATTCTGATCTTCATGGATATTTAAGTTGGAAAAACATGCAGTTGTGTTGAATGCTCATTTAAATCTTACTTTTGTTTCAGAGAGTGAAAGTGGTGAAGGCTAAATTGCATCTTAATTTTAATCTTAATTTTCCATTTGTTTTGAGAAGAAGGATTTTGATCTAAGCTGGGAGGTTTTATTGTACAAACCTCATACTCTTTTGGCTAGATGTTGACCCATGGGTATATATGTTGGGGGCTGTATTTATGAATGCATTATGCAAGTAATATGTGTGGGGGCTGCTTAAAAGATATGGATAGAAACAATGGTGTAAAATCGACCTGGCCCAGATGGCAGCAGTAAAGGCAAATTTACTTTAAAATATTTGCCGCATTGCCTCTGCTCTTCGGTTAACTTTTGAGGCCCAGTAACTGTCATCTCCTGGCCACATTGGGCCAAAGTCTTGCAGGGCAGCTGTTTGTTTATCTGTTTCATTTAAAAATAAACTGTCAGGATAACATGAAAAAAAGAGAGATTCACAGGGTTAAAAATGAGATGTATGTACTTTGTATTAGTATTTTTCTGCCCCACTTTGGCCCAGTAGGTATAAGCATCTACAGATACAGGATTGCACCTTTCCTCTTCTCTATCTTACTGCCATTCCTAGGTGATCCCAGCGTCAGTAGCCGGCAGCAGAGGGACAGAGGAAGAGAGCTCCATTCCCAAGCCCTGAACTCCCTCATTCCTAAGCACTTCCTGTTCAGGGAATGAGGAGCCACAAAGACAAAGGGAGCATATGCAACTTGTTGTAGCCAGTTAGTAGGCTGCTGAATATCCCCTCCTAACCAGATTAAATGCCCCTATGGTAAGCGATTAGTGTCAGGCATTCCAGGAGTGGAGCGGGGATGGCACCTTTAGTTAGCCGGTCAGCAGTGATATTGAGCCGCTAAAATGCCTAAAGTTAGGGCAGGTAAAAGGCTAACTAAAATACTATCTGGGGAAACTGGATATTCAGTGCCCATCACCGGATATGGCCAGGCACTGAATATCTGGTTTTAAATTAAAGCAGAGCCAGTCAGCTACTTTAACAGTGCTGGCTGCCGCCGCTGAATTTGTCTCCTAGGCAGGGGCGGGGCCATGTGCAGAGACTCGGTGCGGGGCCTCATTTGCATAAGTGGCCTTATTTGCATAAATATTTGCATAAATATTTGCATAATGCTAACATACACTAACTTTTAGTAAACATGTCTCTTAATGAGTGTAAGGATAAAGACAGACTAAAAGATTTCTACATTACTATAATCCAGTGCCAACCGCCAGGCACATTAGGAACTACTACAAACACTGCCCATTTAGAACCCATAGCAAACCCGCCGTATCCTAACAGCACTACCAGGACTCACAAAGCACCATACCCTACCTATCAAAAGGCAACACTGCAAATATTAAACCAATACATTTCAGAGAACAACAATACATGACCTACTGGGGAAAGAGAACAAGTGGCAATGTCAAATAGGAATTACATAAATAGAATACCTCAGCTCAGTTACACATGCAGAACATAGACCATCACCAAACAAGGAATCACAATTTAGAAACAGGAAGGCAATAATTAAACTGGGAACCCCAAAAGCCAAACTTGGAATGTAGAACACCACTGTAGAAATAAAACTATAAATTAATTTCCTCTTGTACCAAACAAAGCGCAGACGTTAATGATGCACATTTCCCAGAGCTTTCATATTCCAGTTAATAAATTCAAAATAAAGAGATACCTTTCTACCTTTTGTGCATTTTTTTTCAGTTGCAATTGCTCCAGCCACTTTCTTCTGGTTTCTTCATGTTTTCTGCTAACTCTCCATCATCTGCTGTCCATTTGTCCTTTCTTCTCTCTTCTAGTTTTTTTTCCATTCTCTCTCTCTACATCTGCTTTAACATACTAATCTTTCTCCTTTTGCTCTTTCCTCATTCCTATTTCATCCACTCAAATTTTACCCCTCCATCCTCAATCTCCACTTACTCTCCCAATACCCGGCCAATTGTAGATTTGTCTTCCCTCCCACACAAAATATTTTTCCCCTCTCCATTTTACTCTCCCAGCCCCATCCCATTCTAATCCTCCCCCAACATCAGCTCCCTTCTAGTTCCAGCCTCACCCAGCATCCATTCTCTTCTAGTCCCTGCATCAGCCCATTTCCAGTCCTAGCCCCCCATCAGCCCACTTCCAGTCCTAACCCCATCAACCCATTTCCAGTCAGCCCCCCATAGCCCATTGCCAGTCCTAAACCCCCCATCATCCCACAGCCCATTACCAGTCCTAACCCCATCAGCCCACCTCAAGTCCTAACCCCTCCCCATCAGCCCATT
The DNA here is from genome assembly GCA_033557465.1 of Ichthyophis bannanicus. Classification (NCBI taxonomy): domain Eukaryota; kingdom Metazoa; phylum Chordata; class Amphibia; order Gymnophiona; family Ichthyophiidae; genus Ichthyophis; species Ichthyophis bannanicus. The sequence goes on from CM066037.1 coordinate 120,754,511, forward strand.
TCCTGTCCTAGCCCCGCCATAGCCCATTATCAGTCCTAACCCCCCCCATAGCCCATTACCAGACAGCCCCCATCAGCCAACAGCCCATTACCAGTCTTAACCCCCCCCCATAGCCCATTACCAGTTCCAACCCCCCCAACAGCCCACAGCCCATTACCAGTCTTAACCCCATCAGCCCACCTCAAGTCCTAGCCCCCCCCATAGCCCATTATCAGTCCTAACCCCCATAGCCAATCACCAGTCCTAACCCCCCCATAGCCCATTACCAGTCCTAACCCCCCCATAGCCCATTACCAGTCCTAACCCCCCATCAACCCACTTCCAGCCCTAATCCCATCAGCCCATATACAGACTTAGCTCCCCCATAGCCCATCACCACTCCTAACCCCCCCAGCCCATCACCACTCCTATCCCCCCCCAGCCCATCACCACTCCTAACCCCCCCAGCCCATCACCACTCCTATCCCCCCCCCAGCCCATCACCACTCCTATCCCCCCCCCCAGCCCATCACCACTCCTAACCCCCCCAGCGCATCACCACTCCTATACCCCCCCCAGCCCATCACCACTCCTATCCCCCCCCCAGCCCATCACCACTCCTAATGCCCAGCCCAGTGAAATTTTTTTTTTTTAAAAAAGCTGTCTTCTCCCGCTGCCGGGGCCGCCGCGGCAGAATCGAGTGTGCCGCAGGGCCCCCCCCTGCCCAGCAGAGCCTGCCCTCCCCTGTATCCGCTCTCTCGTTGTAGCGTCACACGCGCCGGCTTTCAGAGCGCGAAGGGACTAGTTTCCCTTTCGCGGCTCTGTTAAGCCCGCGGGGGCTGATGGGAACTTCCCATCAGCCCCCGCGGGCTTAACAGAGCAGCGAGGGAGAAACTCTCCCCTCGCGCTCTGAAAGCCGGCGCGTGTGACTGAAGCTACAACGAGAGAGCGGATACAGGGGAGGACAGAGGAGGAGAGAAGCTGCTGCACTCTTACAGATCCTTCCAATTTCTGGCTGCTCAGCAGACTCCTATCAAAAACTGAAACACACCAGAAGACGTCAGACTTCCACAGCGTGACCTAATGTAAGCTAAACCAGTGCTATTATTAACCCATAGCGTGACCTAATGTAAGCTAAACCAGTGCTATTATTAACCCATAGCGTGACCTAATGTAAGCTAAACCAGTGCTATTATTCTTGTTAGTTTTACATTATTCTGTACCTCCAGCAACGGTACCAAATATTGCCTGAACAAGCACCCAGAATATTTTACACTAACTTTTCCCAATTTTATGCTCAAACTCTATTGTTCCATTCATTTACCCCATCCTAAGTGTTACTGTTTTAGCTGAACTGCTACACTGTTTCATTTGAACACAGCAAAATTGTTACACCATTCTGAGCTAGTCATACTTGACACTATACTAAACTGTTACTGTTATAATTGAGACAGTTATATTTGAACTGCGTCACTATTACAAGCTATCACAACCAAATTGTTACACTAAACTAAACCAGCTCTACCAACGGAGACAGAACCCTGTCACCACCTAGTCACCATGCCACCACCCACTACAACCACACTCTCCTATACCCTTGCCAGCTGCTACATGATACTTGCGCTGACACACGGCTCTCAAGCCCTCATCCCCTCCCATAACTCCATCCCAATTCTACATGGTTCATGGGGAAGATACTATGGACCCCCCAACCACCAAACAGCGAGACCTGGGCACATGCCATACCCTCACCTCATTTTATGTTGCCCTCCATCAGTCCAAAACCCCTCAGCATGAACCTCACACCCTCCCCCGCGACCTCAAGTGTGCCCTCATAAACGCCCGTTCCAGCCATAAGAAATGGCCTGCCGTATCTGACATGTTATCCACCCATGATATTGACATCCTATGCGTTACTGAGACATGGATGTCAGCCTCAGACTCTGTTCTCCTTCATCAATATGTCCCCCCTAATTTCTCTATCCACTCATGCCGCAGAACCGACCAAAGAGGTGGAGGAGCACTTATCCTAACCAAGAAAGACCTACAATTTCAGATAATCGCCTCCAACAGTACCTCTCACCTCGACTACATCTCCATAGCAAACAAACACAGCACCATCAACTTGCTATACAGAGCACCTTCCCCATCACCGGATGACCTTTCCATAATTAATCGACCTCGCCTGTAACCCCATCAACCCACGCACATCAAACTGGGTATTGGGCGATTTCAACCTCCCTGCCCTCCAAGACTCTCAATCCAAGGCCTTCCTCAAAGCCCTTAAAGTGCTAGGCTATACTCAATTGGTCAACTCCCCTACCCATGTCAAGGGATATACGCTTGATCTTATATTCGCACCACAAGCAGTCACCCGCCCCACGCACAAGATCAATCTCTCACTAAGCCCAGTTCCATGGTCCAATCACAGTCTAATCAGATTCTCGATGCCTGTACACACTATACCCAATAGTCCCCAATCCTCAAACGAAAAAGCCACATCAACAACTTCTAAACGCTACCGTCCATTCAACAAAGAAGAGATCCTGGAAAGAACACAGCCTCTCCAAGACCCACTTGAACAAAATCTAGATGACATGGTATCCTTATGGAACAAGAGTCTCAATGCTGTAATTGATGCACCCACCGTCGACAAAATTCCTGGCAAAAGGAAGAAGGCACCCTGGTACTCACCCAAACTAATGGTATCCCTCCATCAACTTAGACAGCTAGAAAGACGATGGCGCCGCTCAAGATCAACTGAAAACCACGATGCCTACAACGCCCATCTAGATGCCCACAGAGCAGCAGTTTCCATGAGAATGAAGCAATAGCATGCAGAAATCTTACAACGATCCATAAATAAACCACATGAGCTTTTCAATCTTGTCAAAACCTTAGCAAAAGAGCCCTCCCCTGGCCAATCAAACCTCCCAGACCCACAGGAATATGCAGTTTACCTACAAGCCAAAACAAGCCAAGCCAAGCCAAGCCAAGCCACCATTCCCCCAAACACTCATCCCCCAGATGAAACACCTGTACTACCCCCCTCATCCTCACCCTCATGAATCCTATTGGAGGCCCAACATACCATTACCTCCGTCTCAACCCCAACCGAAAAAGATATCCAAGACATCATTACGAGTATAAATACCACCACAGCACCAAATGACCCATGTCCAGCATTCTGGATAAAAGCCCTATGGACCGAGCTCAGTCCTTTCTTGACCAAACTGATAGGTACTTCATTCCTTTCCAGAACCTTTCCCCGTAGCCTAAAGCAAACATAAATAAGACCGTTGTTGAAAAACAATAAGTTAGACCCCACAAAGATGGACTCCTACAGGCCAATATCGAGCATCCCGCTCCTAGCCAAAATCATGGGAAAAAAGTAGTCCATCAACTGAACCATCATATCGAGAATAACGCACCCCTTGACCCTTGCCAGCATGGATTCTGGGAGTCACATGGTGTAGAAACTTTGTTGACAACCTTATTCAGCACACTAACCATAGGTCTGGACAATATCAGACAAGGTTTCGCTCTCACCTTCCTTGATATCATGGCAGCTTTCAATTCCGTCAGCCACAAATTACTCCTATCCCACCTCACCGATAAGGGAATCCACGGCATGGCACTCACCTGGTGTGCTTCATATCTGAACGACAGATGGCAGCATGTCTGCTCTGACTCCTCTATATCCACTCCTTTCCCGCAAGAGAAAGGCGTTCCGCAAGGATTGTCACTCTCAGCCCTATTGTTCAACATTTATATGCAACCCATCTGCAACCTCATCCAGTCCTTCAACATTAACTGCCTAGTATATGCTGATGACATCCTTATGTTTATTTATTTAACTGTATTTATATCCCGCTTTTCACCGGGTCAAAGCGGTGGAACACATAACAAGGAGGGGGGGGGCGATCAAATGGGGGGGGGGGCCCCATCACCAGGGGCTCAACATTGATGATTTTGGGTGAACATAGAGACTGACAAGATAGCATAGTTCTTGGTCCGGAGTTCTTGGAAAAGATGGGGGATTCTTATTCAGAGATGTTCTCGGAATAGGATGGTTTTTAGCTGCTTTTTGAATGATGGTAGATCACCGTTGTTCCTGATGTGGTTTGGTAGAGAGTTCCAGAGGGATGGAGCATAGAGTTCAAAGGCCCTGTTGCAGGTCCTTTGTGTTGTCTTGGTTCTTTTGTGGGAGATGGCAATGGAGCTGTTGGAGGATTGTCTGGTTGTTTTGCTGTGGGTCGGACGAGGCAGTAGGGCGCGGAGTGGGGTGGCTTGTGGTTGGTAGATGGTTTTGTGGGTGAGTAGAAGAGTTTTGTACTTGATTCTTGTTTCGATGGGGAGAATATGAAGGTCTCTCAGAATTGGGGTGATGTGGTCCCATTTCTTTGCATTGTGAATTATTCTCGCCGTGGTGTTTAGAGCAGTTCGGAGGGGATTGGTCTGTGTGGCAGGTAGGCCATGGTAGATTTTGTTGGAGTAGTCCAGATGAGGGCTTGTCAGAGCCTGCATTACTGTCCTGAAGTCCTGTGGCTCAAGGAGGGGTCGGAGACGTTGTACCGTTTTTGCTTTGTGGAATACAGTTCTTGTGGTCTTGTTGATTTGTTGCTTAAGGGTTAGGGCTTGGTCGATGATAATGCCGAGATATCTTATGTGGGGTTGTATTTGGATTTGCGTAGTTCCCATGGTGAGGTGAGTGGGTGGTTTGAAGTCTGGGTCTTTCGTCACTATAAGAGCTTCGGTCTTCTTTATGTTAATGGATAAGTTGTTCTCTTGTAGCCAATTGGACACGTTGGCAAAGCAGGCTGATAGTTGGTTGCTTGTTGGGTCCGTGGTTGTAATTGGGGCGTAGAGCATTATGTCGTCGGCGTATATGTGGAAGTTGACATTGTGGGTGCGTATGACTGAGCAGAGTGGGCGAAGGTAGATGTTGAAAAGCATGGCTGACAATGTGGATCCTTGGGGTACCCCTTGATGTTGCTGGAAGGGGGGGGGGAGGTTGAAGTTTTGGTGCGGATCAGTTGCTGTCAGTTGGTTAGATAGGATCTGAACCATTGGAGTACGGTGTCTTTGATTCCGATTGTTTGGAGTCTGTGGATGAGGGTGTTATGGGAGATGGTGTCGAAGGCCGCTGATATATCCAGGAAAATTAGGATGTATCTGGAATGTTTCTCTTGGGTTCCTATGATGAGAGTGTTCATCAGTGTGGCCATGAGGGTCTCGACCCCATGTAGTGGTCGGAATCCGTGTTGCTGCAGGTCTAGTATGTTGTTGCTGTCCAGGTGTTCTTGAAGCTGACGCTGGACTATCTTCTCGATTATTTTTGCTGTGAGCGGGAGGCTCGCTACTGGTCTGTAGGAGGTGGGGTCTAGGGGGTCTAGGTTGTGCTTTTTTAGGGTTGGTCGGATGATTGTGGTCTGAGGGCGTCTGGCATGTGTCCCTGTATAAAGGACTCATTAATGATGTGGGTTAATGGTGCACTTAGATCTTCTTTGGTTTTCTTTATCCAGTCGGTAGGGCAGGGTTCCAGCGGGGAGGTGGTGGTGTTCAAGCAGGAGATGGTGGAAGATACTTCTTCTTTTGAGGTTATGTTGAATGTATTCCATTCTCTGTTCAAGATGGGGTATGAGTTTGTTTTGGTAGTTATTTCGGCGCTTTGATGTGAGTTTTGTGGTTGTTGTAGCTGTTTGTATTGTCGGGCGAGAAGGTCAGGGGGGATATCTGGCAGCTGGTCAGAGTTACTGGGTGCCTTTGTTAGATTTTTGACAATTTGGAAGAGCTCTCGAGGTTTGTTTATGGCTGATGTGATGATTTTGGTGTGGTAGGTTTTTTTGGCGTTGTCAGTTTCTGAGTGGTATGCATTGAGTTCGTAGAGGTATTTTGCTTTGTCTCCGTCGCTTTTGGTTTTTCTCCATTTTCTTTCAGTTCTTCTAAGTCTGGTTTTCAGTTTTCGGAGGCTGGGGGTGAACCATCGGGCTTTTGAGGAGATGGGTCTGGTAGTGGTGTTTCTGGTTGTGCTGGCTGCTGAGGAGATTGTTGTATTCCAGTTGTTGATCAGGTCATCAAGGTTGTTGGAATCTGAGCGTAGGTTAGGCAGGGTTTTTGTTAGGAAGTCCTCTTTGCTAAATGCTGTGAATCTCCTTACGTGATGTTTGTTTTCTCTGTTATTTTTGAGTTGACAGGTGTGGGATATGTTGATGATGTAATGATCCGACCACCAATATCCACGGATCACCCAGACCTCTCTCGGCTGTCTACATGCTTCGATGCAGTCACAGACTGGCTACAAACACAGAAGCTCAAAATAAACTTCAAAAAGACTGAGGTCCTACTCATCAGCAGAGACCAGGCATTCACTCCACCCTCATCACTGAAGGTACGCAATGCAGAGCTCCTCACCAAAACGTTGATACGATATCTTGGTGTAATGCTCAACCAGGGTCTTAACATGAATGCCCAGATAAGCAATACGGTAAAGGCGATTTACCACAAAGTTCGGATACTACGTCACATGAGACTAGAGCCAAAAGACTTCTGAACAGTCTTTCAAGTACTAATAATGCCTCATTTTGGACTACGCAAATTCCATACTGCACGGCCTCCCGAAGAGCTCGCTGAACCCCTTGCAACTCGCAATGAACACTGCAGCCAGAACCCTCTACGGAGCATCCAGAAAGGACCATATCACCCCAATCCTAAAACTTCTGCACTGGCTTCCAGTCCACTGCAGGATTACCTTTAAGATCTTAACAATGACATTCAAGGCCATCAACAAATGCACGTCCATCTCCCTCTCAGACCTCGTCCAGACCACCCCCCTCAACAGATTGAGGAGATCAGCTGCCAACACCACCATACTTCTCCCGAAAGCTATCACCAAATGCTCCAAGGCTACAAGAAACCGTGCCTTTGCATTATATGCACCTTCTTGCTGGAACAACCTGCCACCAGACATTCGTGCCACAAACAACCTCTCCCAGTTCAGGAAGGCACTCAAACATCATCTCTTTCTTCAGTACTTTTCCAATTCAGACGATATCACTTAGCCACCTGCACCTCGACCCAAGCCATCTCCCACAGAGTACCCACCTCACACACCGTAATCAGATTACTTAAGCTAACCCCCCCCCCGATAATCCCCCCCCCCTGGTAACCACGGATGAACTGTCCATAACTCTGCGACATACAATTATGTATGTGTATATAGTCATACTGTTTAATTTGTAAATAATGCCGAATCACATGTAAAACTCCCTGTTTAATGTAAGCCCAATGTTAGACTGTTCTGCATTGCACAATTTTTGTTGCCTGTGAACCACGCTGATGATAAATAGCGTGGGATAGAAAAACAATGAATAAATAAAATAAATGAATGATAAGCGTTTGGAGCTGAACCAAAATTTCCCTCCTCCTATGGCTACCGAAAAGACCGCAGTGTAGTGGAGCCTCCCAGGTCGTGCTCAGATATGAGAGTCACCCCCAAGGTGTTTGTTCATTAGCGTTTAATCAATCTTTTCCTGTCAATATTCAGTCTTGCATACAAAAAATCGAAAGCCATAGAAAGGTGTAAGGTTAAGTTTTCTAAAGTTCATATAAGAACATAAGATATGCCATACTAGATCAGACCAAGGTCTATCAAACCCAGTATCCTGTTTCCAACAGTGGCCAATCTTGGTCACAGCTACCTAGCAGTTTCCCCAAAGGACACAGGTACCACAATGCTTGTATTGTGGTAAGCACTGGATATCCTAGGTCTCCATTAATAATAGTTTATGGACCTTTCCTCCAGGAACTTGTCCAAACCTTTTTTTAAACCTGGCTACACTAACAGCTTTTACTATATCCTCCGGTAACAAATTCCAGAGTTTGATTACGCACTGAGTGAAAAAATATTTTCTCTTATTAGTCTTAAATAGGTTACATTGTATCTTCATTGCATGTCCCCTAGACTTTCTATATTTTGATGGCGTAAACAATCTACGTTTACCCGTTCCATTCAGTAATTTATAGACTTCTATCATATCTCCCCTCAGCCGTCATATGTCCATAGCTGCCCCATCACAGAGAATTAGATAAACCATCCTGCTGCTTTGTATCACTGTGTTCTTGTCCTCTCCTTTTGCCTTCACCTAGACAGTAATTCTCTGACAGTAGCAACCTGCACTTTTGTGATGTATTGATTTTATACTTGTACCTTATATATAATTTAAGTCTTCTACATCTCTTTGTAAACTGTTAATTACAGTAAAGATATCTCAGGATATCAGAGAGCCTGGCATAAAGGCCATGAAAGATTAAACCAAATTCTGGTCTGGCTATAAAAGCTTATGCACAAATACAGTTCTATCTCAGGGAGAAATCTTTCTGGGGGATTAAGAATTTCTGAAGAGCTCACGGTACTAAGCAAACTCAAGTCATCATGTAAAACAGTTCAATTAGATAACGTCTCTTCTGGGAAGCCAAGTATGTGGCAGGTGCACTATCTCTGCTTTTCAGTCCTGACAGGTAATTAGTCTTAAGAGCGAACAAGCAGGGAATTCTATCTGTTTCTATAGAGATACATCATTGCAAACCAGGTAGGATACCACTGGCCATCACGTGTCTTGAGAGAGAGTGGGGCTGCTTTGATGATGCTCTCTGCTCTTCTCCATGATGGACTCATTATTTCAGCAAGATGATGCCATCCACAATAAAATTACATTTCTCCTTTGATGTATAAACTAAGGATGTGAACAGTTTTACATATTTTTTCTATTTGCAACAAACTAGTAGGCCGTGTCCTTTTCCCTCCTTTTCTAAATAGATGCTAAATCTGCAGGACCTCTTGATTGACCATGTGGAGCAGGGGTTCTCAACCCAGTCCTCGGGACCCACCTAGCCAGTCGGGTTTTCAGGATAACCACAATGAATATGTATGGGAGAGATTTGCATACACTGCCTCCATTATATGCAAATCTCTCCCATGCATATTCATTGTGGTTATCCTGAAAACCCGACTGGCTAGGTGGGTCCCGAGGACAGGGTTGAGAACCCCTGGAGAGTAATTTTATAAGCTGTGTCTATGTAAGCAAGCCTGGTTTTGAACCCCTCCTGTTTTGTTTGTGTCAGTGACTGAGTGGGTAAGATCAAAATGGGTTCAATAGATGACACTAGTTTGTTTTCACAGAGGGAAATAAAATGTTGAACCATACGTTTAACATGCAATGATGCAACTTAGAGTTTAATGGAAATTATTAAGTTAAATAAACATTTTTATTTTAATTAGATAGAAGTAATTGTTCTTTATCTTTGACAAATTATTCTAGTGCAACAGTGTATTACAATTATGCTATTTCTCTCCCCCCCCCCCCCTAGTTAGACTTCTGAATGCATTCAACTCAGGTCAGGTAAGTATCTTTCTTTCTGGACTGAAACTTCTCTATTTTATAGCTCTTATAAATCGTGTAACCTAAGGATTGATGCTTTGTATTTTTCTTTTACAGCATTGCTCTTCAACAATCAGGTAAGTATACTTATGTGTCCATATATGTGTCTTTATGTAACAAAAAAAACCCCATTTAATATATATGAAATTTCTGCTTCATAAAAAACCCCCACCTCTGGCCAGAAAACCAAACAAACTAATGTCTGTTGGTGCACACTTATCTCGGCTTTGATCAGTTCAATGTGATGCTCTTCATCTCACATCCTCCTTTCAGTTCTTTCCACATGTGACTCTGTCATTCTCACTTTAAAAAAATAAAGGAAAACCCTAACTAAGCTCATTCTCTCTTTTCCACTAGCAAATTTCTCTTTTTTCTGGTGACACTGCCAAGAAAACCCAGGAGCTTCTGGGTCGCCAGGAGTCAGGACTGACTCGAAGGCACACATTGCATTTTACTACTACTACTAGTCATTGATAAAGCGCTACAAGGTGTACATAGCGCTATACAAACATATAAAGAAGACAGTCCCTGCTCGTAGAGCTTGCAAAGTAATCAAGATGGACAGAATACAAGAGAAACAGTTCTAACTCAGAACTCTGTACTGTCCCTGTCTATCGCAAAAATAAAGGACGATTGTTTTCCCTGAATAAAAAAAGAGATCCAGGCAAGGAAAGTTATACAATTTTCTTGCACACACTCAACACTCATTCTCATCCCTTGTCATTAAACCTAAGTCTTGGGTGAGTTTAAGTGGAGAACATCAATAACTTCTTTGTCTCTTAAGCCTTCTCTGGCCTTTTACAGTAGTCTCTCTTGAGGATCTCTGGTACAAATATTTGCTTTTGCCTCACCAATGCTCCTGGTTATGATAATAGTTAGTCCATGAAGGCAGGCAGTGCAGCATCACAACTACATTTGAACTTTTCCTTAAACACTTCTTTCAAACATCACTCTTATGGCAGGACTAGAACATGGGCTGCCAGTCCTTACTCTTAAAACATTCTCTCACTCAGTCAAAGTTTTTTCACACAACACTTTTCCTCGCCCTGGATGTCCCAGCTCATAAAAGCAGGTCTGCACTCAATGACAGCCTCTAGTGCAGTGTTTCCCAACCCAGTCCTATGGGGCACACCGGCCAGTCAGGTTTTCGGGATATCCCTAATGACTATGCATGAGATATATATGCATTAGAGATATCCTGCCAACCTGACTGGTTTGTGGCCCTCCAGGGCTGGATTTGGAGACCCCTGCCTTACACCTCTGTCATTTAAGATTGTGAGTGGGCAAGGTGCAGATGTCCTAGACATCGAAAGGGTATATAGAATGTGAAACAGTCCTCCTCGATTCTCACCACCACCAAAAAGTTGTCTAATAGACAATATTTTGGTGGTGGTGAGAAGTGAGGAGGAATGTGACACATTCTATATACCTTTTTGATGTCTTGGACATCTGCACCTTGCCCACTCACAATCTTAGATGACAGAGGTGTTAGGCAGGGGTCTCCAAATCCAGCCCTGGAGGGCCACAAACCAGTCAGGTTGGCAGGATATCTCTAATGCATATATATCTCATGCATAGTCATTAGGGATATCCCGAAAACCTGACTGGCCGGTGTGCCCCATAGGACTGGGTTGGGAAACACTGCTCTAGTGATCTGCCCTCATTTATCTGTTACCTGGGTAATCTGCGAGATTCCTCTACACTACTATTGGTGTTTCCATAGCATTGCTATGTATCAGCCAATGGGGCGTTGAGTAAAAGAGTCTTCTCTAGCTTGTCATTTTGCAACTGTCTACCATGGAATGTTTGACATTTTCAGCTGTTGTCAGGGAAAATGCCCATAGACTTTAATGCACTCTATTATTTTCTATGTAAAATAATAAAATGTAAACTTTCTAGCTCTCCAAAATTACCACAGACAGCTGTCTTCATTAAATTCTCCCCTAAATCAATAATTCACTTTATCTTTCCTAATAAAATACTTTTTACTACGCTATCCCATTCCATTGTCTTTTCTTATTTTTACTTTTTCTGTGAGCGTTAGCATCTTGCCTTGTATATAGTTATCTTTACTGTTGCCAGCTACATGCCCTTCAACAAACCAGTGCCCATTTTCCCGCTTTTTAACAGTGTTTTAAATTTTTAAATTTTAGGACAGCGTCCCTTTAAATTTTTGGGAAGCCAATCCCATATCTGCCTCTCCTACATCCTACTCTGATCTCCACTCACAGTTGGTAATCTGGCTCCACTCCAGAATGATCACTAGCAAACTGGCTTTACTCCTCCTGCAGCACTGCTTGTCACAGAATGATGTGGCTGGAAATGGCTACTTCCTGTTATTGTGGATCCATTCTCCAGCCCTGTTCAGCTTCCCTGCACACACTGACAGCTGCAAATTGGGCTGACAGCATCCCATGGTCCTCCCTATTCTTTTTGTTAAACTTTAAAGCTACTGCAGCCCTGGGCACCTCAGATGTCCCATGGATTACATCCCTGAAGTTTCCCAGTCTACTCCTGAAGCAGTTGCCACCCACAGCGAACCCATCTCAGGCACTGTAATGACGGTACCTCCCGATTCTTCACGCCTCTGGACCCACATAATAAATACATTTTATTTTTCTTCACCAGCTTGCATCTAGATTTACATGCATATTTCATGCCTATTTTATAACGTCAAGTAAGCAAGCACTTTATGTAATAAAATAGAGGTAACTGGAAGAGAACATGAATGTGCATAAGTGATCACAGCTTAAATGAATTCATTTAAGGTATGGTGTAAATGTCCATCCTTAGATTTCTACTAGGGGATGTAAATTATAGTATTCTATAATCTACAGGGCCGATATTCAACAGCAGTGACCAGCCCAAGTAAAGTGGCTAGCCGTCTCAGTTTTAATTTAGATCTGAATATTCAATGCCCAGCCGCTGGCATGGAATATCTGGTTTGCCCAGTTGGCGTTTTAAGTGCTTGGGCAGTAGTGATATTTGATAGGGGATAATAAGGTTTAGTTTAAGTGCACATACAGGAGGCCTGCACAAGGGAAATCAGAATCCTGTATATGTCTATATATGGAAAAGGAATGTGCTGTGCTAAGCTAAATTGATTGTTCTACCCAGAGATGACTATTTGCATAGTTACTGATAAGCTATAGTGGGCCCCAGGGATGGGTGGATGACGTATGATATGTTTCTGATAATGTATAAAATACGGACAATCCCTCCACCCTATGGAATAAACTGCATACCACTTATGTGCAAGTGTGTGTGTGTTTGTTCCCCTGGATTCCAGAGAAAGAAGGTAAGGTGATTCCTCGACCCAGACAGACGTCCCAAGGGTTAGTGATAAAAGGTGCTGGGAAAGGAATAATGTACCCTTACAATTTGGTGTCAGAAGGTTGGATTTCCCCGATGCACTTTCTAAATTGAAGCAGCTTTGGTAGTTGCACAAGGATTTCTTAATTGACGTTGCTTTGGTAGCTCGTCTTGGAAAAATGCACTTGGGTAGCGCTGGGAAAATGCGCTTGGGTAGCGCTGGGAAAATGCGCTTGGGTAGCGCTGGGAAAATGCGCTTCGGTAGCGCAGTGAATAACAGGGACGTCCTGCTGGGTCTGTGGTAATATCCTCCTTCTCTGTGTGCTTGTGTGCCTGTGTGAGTTTGGCAAAACGCCCCTGCCGTACTCCGAAGCGATATAGCGCTAGTGACGGGTACTGTGCAGAAAGCAAGTGGCCAGACGTGCGTTTGTTGTGAATTCATTAGAGGATGGGGGGGGGTCCCAATGTAAGGGGACCACTTCAGAATCCGCGGGCGTGCGTGTGCAGCTACATGTTGTGATAAGGTTTAAAACTGCAGCTAAAAAAGCCATCCTACATAAATTGTCAGTGTAGGTTACAGGACATTTGCTAATTTTGCTGAAGAAGTCTGTTAGCATGTTTACTGTGCTTAGTTTATCTCTGTGCCTATACGACACCCCACCCCCACCCCCCTCAGTCTCTGGCGAAGGTAAAACTGATGACTCAGAGTCCCTGGACTGCAAGTGACAAGCGGTGTTTATTTGTCTCTCTATTCTTCCATGCCTTTCCTATTTTCTTTAGCTAAAAAAAGGGGGGGGGGGGTTCCTGGGTAAAGGGGACCAGCCCGGTTTAATCTCTTGTTAAGCAGACTTTGTATTCCAGTTGTCTCCCCCTCCCTTCCTGTTCTTTGTTGTTCAAAGGCTACGGACAGGCAGACAACAGAAACCTAAAGTTAAACGGCATACTAAAATGTAAATTATTTATTTGCAGATTGTCTATTTATTGCCATATTGTAAGAAGACAAGCTAAATAAAAAAAAAAATTACTTTTGTACTCAACAACGGTATAACTGTCACTGAAATATGTAAAAGGGTGTGTCTGTATTTAGACACCCATTGCTATAGCAATGTACTGAATAATAAAAATACTAAAAGAGCTCTTCATCTGCTTCACAATATTCCTCTCCGAGTCTCATTGGCCAGGTTGGCCAAAGGTGAATTGGCCACAGGTAAAGGTGTAAATAACAGCTGGGGTTCGCCAGGATTTTCCCACAGTAGAGTGACTCCTGCTGAGTGGAGGTGCGAAGACACGTCCTGTTGATTTCAACAGTCTCACCTCCTCCTCTACGGAGAGGTTTCTCTGCTAGCTGGTGATGGTCCCGGAGTTGAAAAAAAAACAAAACAAAAACAAAAAAAAATTAGGCTGGGGCTATCCCTTCCCCTACAGCATCAGAATCGAAACCAGAAACTTAACAAAGAGAACAAAGAAGAGAGAGGGAAAGGGGGCAGCCCCTCCCGTGGGCTACAGAAGGCACAAATGGTTTTGGATTATAGCACAGCCCTTCTCTGGCCGTTTGTCAATGCATTTTGTTGCATGGCCATATTTACTAGCCAGGGGCTGAATTCCTTTCATCTTGAGGTGACTGCCACATTATAAGTGAAGGAAAGTGAAACAAAAAAATTGAATCCGGAGAGAATAAAGGGTACTGTGGAGTTACCTTTGCCTAAACTAAGAGAGCTGATATCCGTTTGGCTGGGTGTAAAAGGGCTGTGATGATGTCAGAAAGGTCTGGTGGAAGCTGTTCTGTTTTTCTTTGACCTTCAAAGTAGGGGTTGGGAACCCTGTCAGGACAATGGGGCATCCTGAGCCAGTAATTAAAAGACTGCAACTTGAAAAAATGATTTGAATCCTGAGTGAATAAGAAGGTTATGTTATGTGTCTGGTCTTTGTTTGTGTATGCTATTGAGTAAACTTAAAGAGTTTTAAAAAAATGAATTTTATATTTTGTGGCAAGCACCTCAGAGGTCATAATTATTGTTCATATATTACAAAAACACATAGAGTTGTAACTATAGGAATTTAATAGCAATCACGATTAGTGACAATTCTTAAGCAACTTTTTCTTTTTAAACTCTTAGTATTTAGGACTCTTCTCTCTCTTGTTCAGCTATCTGCATTTGCCTGAAGGAATCTGGACACAAGACAGACCTGCTGTTTACTTTGTTATTTGTGTTTGAGATAACATCAAGGTTGAACTGTTACTCTAAGCAAATTGCTTTAACATAATTTCATTGTTTCAGATCAGTTTATTTATTTTATTTATTTAGTAAACACTTATATACCACTACTTCCAGCGATCAGAAGCGGTTTGATTATATTTTGGGATTTGTCAAAAATCAAGACAGAAAAGTTGGGGCATAGATAGAGAGAAACAGGGGTAATACACAGCACACATAGTAGGGTCCAAATATAGACCTTAATGTACTAACATACATTTAACATACATTTAACATACACTTGCACTTATGTTACCAAATACACTTGTTGTAGTAGTACATTATGCAGAGGTCCAGTACACACACAGCAATTACAAGATGAGTAAAATATTAATAAGTTTGCTGAAATTTTGGACAGAGGCTGATATGAAATTGCTTTGTTCCCAAGCATATAGAGCAAATATAGATTAAAGATGGAACTGAGTTCCCAGAAAATAATGAGAATTTGAGTTGATTGGATAAAACCAAATCTTGCTTGTCAGCAATGATCCAGGGGCAGTTTGAAAAAAAAAAAAAAAAGAAGCAGAGAGTGAGAGAGAGAGAGACAGAAGGTGAGGCTACAGCCTTGGGAAAGGCAATAAACGTGCTGCTCCGAGTGTGATGATCTGGGCCACTGGAATTCTGACTGCTTTAAGACTCCGAGGACCCCTAAGGCCTGAAGAACATGAACCTTGTATATTTATGCCTCGGCAGAGACATGAATAGGCAGGGGAAGGTAGGCCAAGAAGAACCCGAGGAAATATCATCATGAGGCCCAACCACAAATGCCTTGAACCTTCTTAGGCCTCTCACCTCAAAAGGATCTCTTAAACACCATGATTAGTGAGTAACTTGCACAGATCCTTGTGGGCACTGCAATTATAGTATCAGTCCTCAAATATTTTTAAGTTTCCACAGCACTCTCACTGGGAACCGGGTATAAGATAGACTTTAGTCACACCTGAGAGATTATGTGGCCGTTCTGTTAGAAGCCATACTCCTTCCTATTGGGATTGATGTTATAAAATGCCGTGAAGCACTAGTCTATATTGTAAGGACTTTACCTATATTTTGTTTAGGGAGTTGCTAATTAGAATGAGCACTGTTTACTCATATTGTTATGCTTATTGAAAAGGATCTACATTTATATTTTATATATACCTTTTGTTTATAAAAATACTAAGTTTTTAACAATTGTTTGATGTTCTTAGCAGCCTTGCCAAATAAGGATACACTAGTATGGTATAAAAAAGACAGAAGGACCTATGCATGTAGTTTGATGGAATGATGTAAGTGAAAAAAAGTGGTGTTGAGAGGAGTGTGATGGAATATTCATGTTGGAAAGGAGAACTCAGATTAACATTATAAAATGGTGAGGGTGAATTGAAATGTGAAATGATGTATCCGATGTATCCACCTAGAAAGAAAACTGACAATGAATACTCTACAATATTTGATTATGCCATCCCCATTAACTCCAATTTTGAAAGTCATCTAGCCCAGAGATATACCCAATAATTGGAAATAGACACTTGGAGATAGGCTGAGTGCACCTTTCATCCTAATGAGCTTTGGGGAGACCCACACTGGCCATGTGGGGTTTTTCAGATGCTTTTATCCCTTTTTGCCTCTATGTGTCCTGGCCCAACACATGAAGGTAAGGGAGAAAAGTTACCTACACAAAATTTTACAAATTGGTATAATTCTAAAATTGTGAAAAAAAATGAGGAAGTGTGGGCATCTTGTCAAAAATGTAGTAGTTAAATTGAGTTGCTTAGGATTGGCTGTTGTATGCAAGCAGCAATCCACGAAGGGGGGAACCTCCGAAACCTTAAAAAACTTTGTAAAGAAATTAAACTGTCTTGCCTTTGACTCTGTTCAAAAAAAAAAAAAAAAATTGCCCTAAGGGAGTAGACTGAACTTTTTCTCCCTCTGAACTGTTATATGGAAGACTGCTTACTTTTTATACTCCTGAGCCTCACATTTGATCTCTTGTATTTCCTAGCAGCAGAGGCAACTCTCTTCCCTCCACAGGTATGCTCAGCAGGTCCAGTCCTTTCTGCTGGATGACTCAGCTCTTTTCTTTCAATCCGGAGACTGGATTTGGTAAAGACATACCACCAGCACATAGTACAAGCCCCTTTTCCAGTATGGGACCGTTCCAAGTTCTTCTGATAACACCGATTACAGTGAAGGTGGCGGCTAAAAGATCCTGAAGCCATTGCCCTCGCTGGAAATATTCTCCATCTATAGATCTGGCTTCAGGACCAGGATGAGAAGTAGCTGACGCCGGGGCAGCCAAGGCCCTAGCAACTGGAGAGGAGAGGAGAAGACTCCTGAAGAAAAGCAGTTTTCGGCCTAGAGGTACCGAACCAACATATCCCTTCAAAGGTTGGTGACCAGGTACAGGTCAGAGCACCTCACAAGCACAGTACCCTAGACCCGCCCTACGGACCTCCAACTACAATGATTGCCATCACATGGACAGCCATCCTGTGGGACTCCTGCCCTTTGTGGATCCATGCGTCAAGAATCAAGCGTGTATCGTCTCCACTGACATCTTCGGTTCCAGCCTCCTGACCATCACGCACAAGACTGTGTTGACTCCTCCTATCATTCATATAGTGCCTCCTTCAGCCCATCTCGGGAACTGTTAATACGGCAATACTACTTGCCCAGACTGCCTTACCTTTTGTGTGCGCAGCTCGCTACAAACTGGAGCTTTTCTCTCAACATGTCTCATTACTGTACCTTCTAATCTGTGTGAAATGCAGAAGTTTACTGTACTTGATAATTTAAACTGCACCCAGCCCCATGTTTCTTTTTCTACTTCCTTGTATAACATCGGTGTTACTCGCCCCTCTTTGGGATATTACTAGGTCCCTTGCCCATTGTAAACTGTCTCTAGTTTTAATGCTACAGATTGTTTTATTGTTTCTGCTTTTAGCCTGTCTAATACTGCTCTATACTGTTCTTCAACTACAGCAGTTTCTCATGCTTACTCTCTGATGTACAGTCAAACCTCGGTTTTCATTTGCCCCGGTTTTCATATGCTTCAGTTTTCAACGTCTTTTCTGACTGAGATTTTGTCCCGGTTTTCATGCATTGCTTCGGTTTTCAACGTCTTTTGACTGAGATTTTGTCCCGGTAGCAGGGAAGAAAAGCTGTCAACGTAAGCAGGAGATGTTGCATGAATGTGGGAGGCAGTTCTTTCTCTTGCAGGGTACGTCTGAAGCTATATCATTAAGATTTTCTGCCATTCTGAAGCATTGAGCAGATAATGTAAAGGTATTTTAATGGACTGAATTCAATGTGATTCCGAAGAGAGCTGGGCACAGCAGCTTGTCAGGGGTGGCTAAGGCCAGATGTTAACATACTGTACTGTACAGTACTGTACTTAGCTTGCTTTCAGTGATGTTAAATGTTCATTTATCCATTTCATTAGTCATTTATATTTATTTCTCATTGTTTTCTGTATGTAAAAATATAGTTATTCTCTATAAAATGTATTTTTTGTGAATATTTTTGGGTGTCTGGAACGGATTAATTGGATTTACATTATTTCTTATGGGAAATATTGCTTCAGTTTTCATACGTTTCGGTTTTAGTCAGACTTTTTCGAACGGATTAATCATGAAAACCGAGGTTTGACTGTATCTTCCTTTGGGTTGGTCTCAAAGGGCTGATTATTGCCCTATGGAGCGGTTTAATAATTCTTGTTCTTTTTTGTTGTATATTTTCATTTGTTCTTGGCTGTTGTCGAAAGGCCCTACAAAGCTCTACCCCTTTTTATGTACTCTTATACACCTGTTTCCATGGTGGCTGATGTACCTGTGCATGCCTCCACTGACCTCCCCTTAATAATGTCTGCTTAACGGCCCAGTAGACTGGCTATTCTTATAGTGGGCCTATGCAGGCCCAAAGGGGGGATTGATAGGGGATAATAAGGTCTAGTTTAAGTGCACATATAGGAGGCCTGCACAAGGGAAATCAGAATCCTGTATATGTCTATATATGGAAAAGGAATGTGCTGTGCTAAGCTAAATTGATTGTTCTACCCAGAGATGACTCTATTTGCATAGTTACTGATAAGCTATAGTGGGCCCCAGGAGATGGGTGGATGACGTATGAATATGTTTCTGATAATGTATAAAATACGGACAATCCCTCCATCCTATGGAATAAACTGCATACCACTTATGTGCAAGTGTGTGTGTGTTTGTTCCCCTGGATTCCAGAGAAAGAAGGTAAGGTGATTCCTCGACCCAGACAGACGTCCCAAGGGTTAGTGATAAAAGGTGCTGGGAAAGGAATAATGTACCCTTACAATATTGAGTTGCTGCCTGGTTAGCTAAACTGACTAAATATAGGCCAGCCTTTTATGTGTCTAACATTAGCTGGTTGAAGTTAACTGGGCAGTAGCTGAATACTGCCGTTGACCAATTAACTCCAGCTCCGCCCCCGGAAAGCCCCGATGCTACACGATTAGCAGCGAGACAAGAAGCAGAGTTAGGAGAGGACATTCCGTGGCACAAAACTACTATGTGCCGCTGAATATCCCACTTGCTAGGATTAATGCGGTTAGCAGGTCTGTAACCATAATTAATCCTTTTGAATATGCACCCCTACATACATAACTTTTGCACTGTGCCCAAACTCCGCCTTTATGCATGCCCACAGCGAAAGAATGTGCGATTGGTTGTGCATGCATATACTTATAAAATATGCACATAAATAACCAAATGCATGCTGAGTTAAGTGGCCACATATACGTGTATATGACTAAAATATCTAGGATTTGCATGCACTGTTTACATGTGCATCTACAGTACACAGCTCATAAAATTATCCCCAGTCCAATTTTCTGTGAAATACTGCATGGTGCACGTGAAAAAAGTCACAGTGGAAAAATTAAGTATTTGATTTGCCTGTGTACATTCCCTTTCTCACCACTGTGTCAAAACTGCGTGGTTCACTACTTTAAATAATTTTTAATGGCCAGTCTGTTGGCTCAGAGGCACTGCTGTCTATACTGCCACACATAAACCCCACGTTTGATCACTGGACTCTAGGGGTGCACATTTGGTTTGTGCTTTACACACAAAATTTCCTGAACATAAAGAATGCACACTAAATTGAATTTATACTCATAAAACCTCTGAATTAAGGCTTATATAGTTGATTTCCAACTGTTAAAACATTGGTATGTGTTAGACGTTACAAGCATTAATTTCTGAAACAATCCAAAAAAAGTCTGAAAATTTGCCAAATTCCTCCCCTCCCCCCCCCCTCAAAAAAATGAACCAAAAGTTATTTCTTTGTATATCCTTATTGATCTGTAACTCTGCTGTTCATGGTTGGGGGTGCT
Source organism: Ichthyophis bannanicus (assembly GCA_033557465.1). Classification (NCBI taxonomy): domain Eukaryota; kingdom Metazoa; phylum Chordata; class Amphibia; order Gymnophiona; family Ichthyophiidae; genus Ichthyophis; species Ichthyophis bannanicus. The sequence continues at coordinate 120,774,844 of CM066037.1, forward strand.
GCAGAGTTACTGTTTACATCCCCTGGGGAAGAGGGAGTCTCAGCTATTGCTCAGTGGTGACCAGAATTCTTAATCCATATTACTTTATCATGGAGCGGCCAATGACTGTCATTGTCATGGCTGGGTTAAACGAGTTAGAAGGGGAAATAGACAACCCAGTATTTAGTCAAGTTCCAGTTGAACTGGAAGCCTAAATGAGTAGGAGGAAAACGGCCAGGCCAAAATATTACTTTTTATACTGTAGTAAACCTATAACAAAATCTATCTATCTAAATATACAATTTACTGATAACTTTCCTTTTCCAACAATGAGATGTTAGCAGTAAGCTGTTCAGCTCTTAATTGGTTTATGAACAATCTATAATGATGAAAAAATATATATATAAAAACTTTGTGATCACAATTTATTTCCTTTATGAGCCTCTCAATAATGGGCATGTGCATTAAGTTTTCATATAAATAGAATTTAAAAAAAAAAAAAAAAAAAAAAGATTTTTGGTTGGTTCTAGAGCCGACTAACAAACTTCGCATGATCAGAAAATTGTCCTGGATCATCATTCATTAAACTTCATTTTTATTATGGGCTCAGGTGTTACCAGACACTCTGGAGCGAATCTGGGAGGAGGAAAAAGGTCAAGGAGAGATTACCAGCAGCCAACATGAGTCACTTCAGCCAATCATGCTTCAAATCCTTGACAAAGTAGCCAGAGAAATGTATCCCAGCCTAAGTTCTGCAAATCCCATGGGCCATGATGTCACAGCAGGACTGGAACACACAGTTCAGCATAAACCCCAGAGAACTATTTTGTGTTTGACTTTAAGAGAGTAAGAAAGGAGTGTTTGCAGGGGTTAGCAGTTTAAAGCAGAAAAAATAAGATTGAAAAAAAGCAGCATCTTGACATCTGTCTCAGGGAATGAGGAAGAGGTCCTGGGGCTTAGGACTTTAAAGTGAAAAAAAAGAAGAAGTGAAAAACACAGTTTGAAGTCTGACTTTAAAACAGTGAGAAAGAGATACTGCAGCTTGGTAGTTGAAAGCAAAAAAATATCGAGAGAGAAAATTTTTTTTGAAGGGAACAAACTGTTCCTGCTTCCTTGTTTTAAGCTTAGGAGTACTTTTGTGGCCATCTATTTTTAGGACTAGGAGTTTTGAGGTTTGAAGGGCTTCGGAAAGAAAATGAAGTTGTCGTACTTGGAGGGGAGACCAGCATGCTTTAGTGTGGAAATCTGCAATGGCTTCATTTCCTTTCTGAGCGTTGACTTGCCATAAATCAAGGAGGAAGGGGCAGACCACTAGGGGAGGTGGGGGAGGGAGGAAGACGACACTCATCCTGTAGCATTTTGGGGACAGCAACAGAATCAGCTGCCTCCTGCCATCACTGTCTTTTTAGTGCTTCCACCCCTAAAATTCTGCCACCCTCGCTTGATGGAAGGGCCAACCTTGTGTTCACTTAAATCTTTCTAGAATAATATCCTGAGTGGACCATCTGAAAAATCTCACTCTTTTGAACAAGCCTGGTGTGTGATGAGACTGCTTTTAGTTCCTGGCCCCCCTTTTTTTCTGTTTAAACACCCATGACTGCAATAATCATTTCCGTCTTGAACCACCCTAGTACCCTGTTTGTTGTGTTTGTCTGTCTTGATTAGATAGTAGGCTCTGTGGAGGAGGGACTATCTTGTATGTTTGTGTACAGCACCGAGGGCTGGGAATGCAGACCAATAGGAGCATTATCCAGCAAACACATCCCCCCTCCCTGGTCCTTTGAGGAGTATGAGCAGAGATGCAGGCTAAATGGGCGCTGCAGGACTTGTGCCAGACCAGGCGGATGACTCCAGGGCCAGTGTCTGAGGCAGCACACTTGGGGTGACGGTATAATAAGGTGGCACAGGGTTTAAAAAGGCAGGCAGTCTCTGCTCTTGAGATCTGGGAATCCAGTCTGAGCATGTCATAATACTTGACAAGGGTTTGTTTGGAAAATTGAATGGTTGTAGGAGAGAAAGGAGGGAAGGTGAAAGCAGCTTTAGCAGAAGGAGTGCTGGATGCAGAAACAGGCAGCTCAAACCCCGGATACGTTTATGGGCTCCTCTAGGCCAGTGATGGCTAACCTTTTTGAGCCCGAGTGCCCAAACTGCCGCACAAAACCAAAGAATTTCCTCAAAGTGCCAGCACGTCAATTTGCATAAATATTTGCATAATGCTAACATACACTAACTTTTAGTAAACATGTCTCTTAATGAGTGTATGGATAAAGACAGACTAAAAGATTTCTACATTACTATAATCCAGTGCCAACCGCCAGGCACATTAGGAACTACTACAAACACTGCCCATTTAGAACCAATAGCAAACCCGCCGTATCCTAACAGCACTACCAGGACTCACAAAGCACCACACCATACCTATCAAAAGGCAACACTGCAAATATTAAACCAATACATTTCAGACAATAACAATACATGACCTACTGGGAAAGAGAACAAGTGGCAATGTCAAAAAGGAATTACATAAACAGAATACCTCAGCTCAGTTACACAGTTGCAATTGCTCCAGCCACTTTCTTCTGGTTTCTTCATGTTTTCTGCTAACTCTCCATCATCTGCTGTCCATTTGTCCTTTCTTCTTCTCTCTTCTAGTTTTTTTTTCCATTCTCTCTCTCTACATCCGCTTTAACATACTAATCTTTCTCCTTTTGCTCTTTCCTCATTCCTATTTCATCCACTCAAATTTTACCCCTCCATCCTCAATCCCCACTTACTCTCCCAATACCCGGCCAATTGTAGATTTTTTATCCCTCCCACACACAATATTTTTCCCCTCTCCATTTTACTCTCCCAGCCCCATCCCATTCTAATCCTCCCCCAACATCAGCTCCCTTCTAGTTCCAGCCTCACCCAGCATCCATTCCCTTCTAGTCCCTGCATCAGCCCATTTCCAGTCCTAGCCCCCCATCAGCCCATTTCCAGACAGCCCCCATCAGCCCACAGCCCATTAGCAGTCCTACCCCCCCCGCCCGCCCGCCCATTAGCAGTCCTAACCCCCCCAGCCCATTAGCAGTCCTAACCCCCCCTCCCTCCCTCCCCGCCCATTAGCAGTCCTAACCCCCTCCCTCCCTCCCTGCCCATTAGCAGTCCTAACCCCCCCCCTCCCTCCCTCCCTCCCTGCCTGCCCATTAGCAGTCCTAACCCCCCCCTCCCTCCCTGCCCATTAGCAGTCCTAACCCCCCCTCCCTCCCTCCCCATTAGCAGTCCTAACCCCCCCCTCCCTCCCTCCCTGCCCATTAGCAGTCCTAACCCCCCCCTCCCTCTCTCCCTCCCTGCCCATTAGCAGTCCTAACCCCCCCCCCCTCCCTCCCTCCCTGCCCATTAGCAGTCCTAACCCCCCCCTCCCTGCCCATTAGCAGTCCTAACCCCCCCTCCCTCCCTCCCTCCCCGCCCATTAGCAGTCCTACCCCCCCCCTCCCTCCCTCCCTCCCTATTAGCAGTCCTAACCCCCCTCCCTCCCTCCCTCCCTGCCCATTAGCAGTCCTAACCCCCCCTCCCTCCCTCTTTCCCTCCCTCCCTGCCCATTAGCAGTCCTAACCCCCCCTCCCTCCCTCCCTCCCTGCCCATTAGCAGTCCTAACCCCCCCCTCCCTCCCTTCCTCCCTGCCCTGCCCATTAGCAGTCCTAACCCCCCCTCCCTCCCTCCCTCCCTGCCCTGCCCATTAGCAGTCCTAACCCCCCTCCCTGCCCATTAGCAGTCCTAACCCCCCTCCTCCTCCCTGCCCATTAGCAGTCCTAACCCCCCTCCCTGCCCATTAGCAGTCCTAACCCCCGCCCTCCCCCTCCTCCTCCTCCTCCCTGCCCATTAGCAGTCCTAACCCCCCCTCTCCCTGCCCATTAGCAGTCCTAACCCCCCCTCTCCCTGCCCATTAGCAGTCCTAACCCCCCCCTGGCAAATTTTTTAAAAAAAAAAGCAGGCTCTGGCTGCTGCCGCGGCAGATTGCAATGTCCCGCGGGGCCCCCTCCGCCCGCTAAGCCCCTCTGCAAGGGCTTTCAGATTCGCGAGTCTGTTAAGCCCGCAGGGGCTAATGGGAAATTTCCCATCAGTCCCTCGCGTCTAAAGGGGCTGATGGGAAATTTCCCATTAGCCCCTGCGGGCTTAACAGAGACGCGAGGGAGACGCTCTCCCTCGCGAATCTGAAAACTCTTGCAGAGGGGCTTAGCGGGCGGAGGGGGCCCCGCGGGACGCTGCATTCTGCCCTTGCCGCGTCCGCGGCAGCAGTCAGAGCCAGCTTTTTCTTTTTTTGCGGACCTTCCCGCGTGCCAGCTGCAAGGCCTTCGCGTGCCACAGCTGGCACGCGTGCCATAGGTTCGCCATCGCTGTTCTATCACATGCTCCCTCAAAAAAAGCTCTGAACAAAATACATGGACAGACGCTACCAAACTTTTCAGTTACTGAATAACTTAGACTTTAAGGTGTGCCAAAATACATCAATGAAAAAGCCACTAAACACAGACTAACATAACCCAGAAAGCAAAAAGGCATTGCAAACATCCTTTTAAACAGAAAACCAATCCCAATACACTTAACGGCTAGTCGTGAACAAAAGCAGGAGGAGTAGCCTAGTGGTTGGGACAAGGTACTTCAGGCCAGAAGGTTGGGGGGTTCAAATAGAGGACAGCAACCTTGGGCCGGAAGGACTGGGGTTTCTAGTCCCACAGATGCTCCTTGTGGTCTTGGGCAAGCCACTTAACCCTCCATTGCCCATGTTCCCTGTAAGTATTAGTGTATGTGTCTCATATCCCTGCGTGTTAAATGTATCCCCCAATTGTGTTGTGACCGCTTTGATTGAAGGATAAGGTGGTATACAAAACTGTCTAAATAAATAAAATAAAAGTGAAATTAGAATTAAGGCACACACATGAAAAGCTGAAAAAAAATGCATATATTTACCTTTAAAAACAGCATAGAAATGCCAGGGAAACAGGTCCGTAAACATGACAAAAAGTGCCAATTGTTAACATTTAATTTTCCTGCTCTTTTTTGATGATTTTGAAAGTGACCCTGAGTGGCCTGTCGATCACTTTTTCGCTGGAAGCTGCAGCTCTTTCTACTTTCTCTGTGAAGATGTTTCCCATTAGCTTCGTCGATGGCCTAGAGCAGCGATGGCGAACGTATGGCACGCGTGCCAGCTCTGGCACGCGAAGGCCTTGCAGCTGGCACGCGGGAAGGTCCGCAAAAAAAGAAAAAGCTGGCTCTGACTGCTGCCGCGGACGCGGCAAGGGCAGAATGCAGCGTCCCGCGGGGCCCCCTCCGCCCGCTAAGCCCCTCTGCAAGAGCTTTCAGATTCGCGAGGGAGAGCGTCTCCCTCGCGTCTCTGTTAAGCCCGCAGGGGCTAATGGGAAATTTCCCATCAGCCCCTTTAGACGCGAGGGACTGATGGGAAATTTCCCATTAGCCCCTGCGGGCTTAACAGACTCGTGAATCTGAAAGCCCTTGCAGAGGGGCTTAGCGGGCGGAGGGGGCCCCGCGGGACATTGCAATCTGCCGCGGCAGCAGCCAGAGCCTGCTTTTTTGTTTTAAGAAATGTGCCAGGGGGGGTTAGGACTGCTAATGGGCAGGGAGGAGGAGGGGGGGTTAGGACTGCTAATGGGCAGGGAGGAGGAGGAGGAGGGGGAGGGGGGGGTTAGGACTGCTAATGGGCAGGGAGGGGGGGGGGTTAGGACTGCTAATGGGCAGGGAGGAGGAGGAGGAGGAGGAGGAGGAGGGGGGGTTAGGACTGCTAATGGGCAGGGAGGGGGGGTTAGGACTGCTAATGGGCAGGGAGGGAGGGAGGGAGGGGGGTTAGGACTGCTAATGGGCAGGGCAGGGCAGGGAGGGAGGGAGGGAGGGAGGGGGGGGTTAGGACTGCTAATGGGCAGGGAGGGAGGGGGGGTTAGGACTGCTAATGGGCAGGGAGGGAGGGAGGGGGGGGGGGTTAGGACTGCTAATGGGCAGGGAGGGAGGGGGGTTAGGACTGCTAATAGGGAGGGAGGGAGGGGGGGTTAGGACTGCTAATAGGGAGGGAGGGAGGGAGGGGGGTTAGGACTGCTAATGGGCGGGCAGGCAGGGAGGGAGGGAGGGGGGGGGGGTAGGACTGCTAATGGGCAGGGAGGGAGGGAGGGAGGGGGGGTTAGGACTGCTAATGGGCAGGGAGGGAGGGAGGGAGGGGGGGTTAGGACTGCTAATGGGCAGGGAGGGAGGGGGGGGGGTTAGGACTGCTAATGGGCAGGGAGGGAGGGAGGGGGGGGTTAGGACTGCTAATGGGCGGGCAGGCAGGGAGGGGGGGGGTTAGGACTGCTAATGGGCAGGGAGGGAGGGAGGGAGGGGGGGGGGGTTAGGACTGCTAATGGGGAGGGAGGGAGGGGGGTTAGGACTGCTAATGGGGAGGGAGGGAGGGGGGTTAGGACTGCTAATGGGCAGGGAGGGAGGGGGGTTAGGACTGCTAATGGGCAGGGAGGGAGGGGGGGTTAGGACTGCTAATGGGCAGGCAGGGAGGGAGGGAGGGGGGGTTAGGACTGCTAATGGGCAGGGAGGGAGGGAGGGAGGGAGGGGGGGTTAGGACTGCTAATGGGCAGGGAGGGAGGGAGGGAGGGAGGGGGGGGTTAGGACTGCTAATGGGGAGGGAGGGAGGGAGGGGGGGGTTAGGACTGCTAATGGGCAGGGAGGGAGGGAGGGGGGGTTAGGACTGCTAATGGGCAGGGAGGAGGGAGGGGGGGGTTAGGACTGCTAATGGGCAGGGCAGGGAGGGAGGGAGGGGGGGGTTAGGACTGCTAATGGGCGGGCAGGCAGGGAGGGAGGGAGGGAGGGGGGGTTAGGACTGCTAATGGGCAGGGAGGGAGGGAGGGAGGGAGGGAGGGGGGGGTTAGGACTGCTAATGGGGAGGGAGGGAGGGGGGGTTAGGACTGCTAATGGGGAGGGAGGGAGGGAGGGGGGGTTAGGACTGCTAATGGGCAGGGAGGGAGGGAGGGAGGGGGGGTTAGGACTGCTAATGGGCAGGGAGGGAGGGAGGGAGGGGGGGTTAGGACTGCTAATGGGGAGGGAGGGAGGGGGGGTTAGGACTGCTAATGGGGAGGGAGGGAGGGGGGGTTAGGACTGCTAATGGGCAGGGAGGGAGGGGGGGGTTAGGACTGCTAATGGGCCGGGAGGGAGGGGGGGGTTAGGACTGCTAATGGGCAGGGAGGGAGGGGGGCGGGGGGGGTAGGACTGCTAATGGGGGAGGGAGGGAGGGGGGGGTTAGGACTGCTAATGGGGAGGGAGGGAGGGGGGGGTTAGGACTGCTAATGGGGAGGGAGGGAGGGGGGGTTAGGACTGCTAATGGGGAGGGAGGGAGGGGGGGGTTAGGACTGCTAATGGGGAGGGAGGGAGGGAGGGAGGGAGGGGGGGTTAGGACTGCTAATGGGCAGGGAGGGAGGGAGGGAGGGGGGGGGTTAGGACTGCTAATGGGGAGGAGGGAGGGAGGGGGGGGGGTTAGGACTGCTAATGGGGAGGGAGGGAGGGGGGGGTTAGGACTGCTAATGGGCAGGGAGGGAGGGGGGGTTAGGACTGCTAATGGGGAGGGAGGGAGGGAGGGGGGGGGTTAGGACTGCTAATGGGGAGGGAGGGAGGGGGGGGGTTAGGACTGCTAATGGGCGGGGAGGGAGGGGGGGTTAGGACTGCTAATGGGCGGGGAGGGAGGGGAGGGGGGGTTAGGACTGCTAATGGGCAGGGAGGGAGGGAGGGGGTTAGGACTGCTAATGGGCGGGGAGGGAGGGAGGGGGGGTTAGGACTGCTAATGGGCGGGGAGGGAGGGAGGGAGGGGGGGTTAGGACTGCTAATGGGCGGGGAGGGAGGGAGGGGGGGTTAGGACTGCTAATGGGCGGGGAGGGAGGGAGGGGGGGTTAGGACTGCTAATGGGCTGGGGGGGTAGGACTGCTAATGGGCTGTGGGCTGATGGGGGCTGTCTGGAAATGGGCTGATGGGGGGCTAGGACTGGAAATGGGCTGATGCAGGGACTAGAAGGGAATGGATGCTGGGTGAGGCTGGAACTAGAAGGGAGCTGATGTTGGGGGAGGATTAGAATGGGATGGGGCTGGGAGAGTAAAATGGAGAGGGGAAAAATATTTTGTGTGGGAGGGATAAAAAATCTACAATTGGCCGGGTATTGGGAGAGTAAGTGGGGATTGAGGATGGAGGGGTAAAATTTGAGTGGATGAAATAGGAATGAGGAAAGAGCAAAAGGAGAAAGATTAGTATGTTAAAGCGGATGTAGAGAGAGAGAATGGAAAAAAAAACTAGAAGAGAGAAGAAAGGACAAATGGACAGCAGATGATGGAGAGTTAGCAGAAAACATGAAGAAACCAGAAGAAAGTGGCTGGAGCAATTGCAACTGTGTAACTGAGCTGAGGTATTCTGTTTATGTAATTCCTTTTTGACATTGCCACTTGTTCTCTTTCCCCAGTAGGTCATGTATTGTTATTGTCTGAAATGTATTGGTTTAATATTTGCAGTGTTGCCTTTTGATAGGTATGGTGTGGTGCTTTGTGAGTCCTGGTAGTGCTGTTAGGATACGGCGGGTTTGCTATTGGTTCTAAATGGGCAGTGTTTGTAGTAGTTCCTAATGTGCCTGGCGGTTGGCACTGGATTATAGTAATGTAGAAATCTTTTAGTCTGTCTTTATCCATACACTCATTAAGAGACATGTTTACTAAAAGTTAGTGTATGTTAGCATTATGCAAATATTTATGCAAATTGACGTGCTGGCACTTTGAGGAAATTCTTTGGTTTTGTGCGGCAGTTTGGGCACTCGGGCTCAAAAAGGTTAGCCATCACTGTGATAGAATATGGAATACTGGCATTTTTTTTTCATTACCTGCTAAAAATTAATCGATGGTCCCAGGGGCAGCAGAGGGTTTCTGCCACCCTAGGCAGAAACCTCCGCCGTGCCCCCCCCCCCCCCCCAGCATCTCTCTTCCCACCACCGCTCTCCCCCTGCCACTGCTGCTCCCTGAATCCATCTTCTCATCTTGTGGCGGCAACGGCCTGACTCCATTTTGAGACGCCACTGCTTTCAAAACAGTGTCGGGCCGCCCGCCAGTCTTCCACCCAAGGCAGCCGCCTAGTGGACCAGCCAACCCTGCATGGTCTTTGTGTATTAATGAGACAGCTCTGCATTTGAGTGCACCTTTTCCCTAGAAAAAAGCACAGGTTTTAGTTATATTTCGAATGATCTTGGTATTTTTAACCCTTTTGTTCCCTCGAGGAGCATGTGATGACTAGTCGCATATTTTTTTTGTAGCCTTTGTTCTGTGAGTGGTGCCATGTAGACATTAATTTATTCACTCTCAAGCAGCACCAGGCGTATATGACATATCTTTAAATTATTATTCTTTGCTGCATAATTTTGCTTTTCTTATATTTGTTTTTAATTATTTTCTATTGCATTTGTAGTTGGGACCTTCTGACAAATTTACATCAATATGTTTGCTTTTATGTTTTGGTTTTTTTAATGTTTTCAGATAAAATCCTTTAGTAATTTTTTCCCCTCTGCATCCGCTCTTTTTCTTTGTCTCCTAAATTCTATGCCTGGTTGCCTTTGATTGGCTGTTCCTTGTCCGTACAACAACTGTGGTTTAAAAATAAGTCCCTTGAGTCAGGCGTCATGCAGAAGTATGTCGAGCAATTGATCCGTTTCATCAGACTACTACAATGTCTAATTATTGTTCCAGTTGATGTTTATTGGTTCTTATGTCCGCGGCACAATATTGATTTTATTGTTAACAAATAGTGGGCCCGATATTCAGCGCCACCAGCTAGTGCTAAAACTGTTAGATGCCAGTGCTGAACTTTAAACCTGGATATCTGTGTTACCTGGTTAGCTTCTGCGGCAAAAGTTAGACCAGAGTTTCCTGTGTCCGACTTTCTCCAAGTGACGCTGATCAGGCTGCAACTCAATATCACCATGTAAATGCCTTTGAATATCCCCCCCAGTAGGGGGTCATTATGAACCATGAATAGGGGGGATGGACTGCTATTCATACCGGCTGCAGTCCCCAACTAACTCCCCGCCAGTTGTGTGGTGAAGTAAGTTGGGGGCGGGGAAGAAGCAGCCTGGGGCAGAGAGTGGGTGGTCGCCGGCCCTGGACGTACAGGGTCGATTCTAATGTCAGCCCTGTACGTCCAAGGCCAGTGAAATGGCTGGGGAAGTTATTCCCTCATAACTCCCCTGAACGTTTTTTTGTTTTACATTCGGGGCACGGAAGGGGCTGGGGGGCCAAGGGACATTCTCCACAGTCCGACCCTGGCCTTCGGAGGCCAGATTGGGGGTCAGGCTGTGGGGAATTTGAAGTTTTGATTGGCAGCCAGCATCGCAGCTTTTAAAGGGAGCCGTGGTTCCATGGCAGCATGACGCCACGGTGCCACGGCTCCATTTAAATGCCCTGACAGAGTTAACCGAGTGCAGTCCTGCACATGTAGGCGGAACAGAATCGCTGTCCTCGCCTGCACAGGCAGGACTGTTCGCGATTCTGATCCCGCAGGGCAAGATGTGCCCCATGGGATCAGAATCGCAATCCCCTCTGTGCATCCGGTTCAGATCGGATGCACAGAGGGGATGGACGTGTGGGACAGAATCGGGCTCGTATTGTTTATTCTCTAGCCAATTCATTATTTATTTTATTTGCTTTTATTAACATGCCTGCTGATCTTTTTTCCTCCATTGTCTCACAAGGAAGAATCATGCCTTGTCCAGTCACTTGTAGATCGCCAGCAAATTGAATGGCCAGTGGCAACTTCAAAGAGCTTCATCACATTGCAGTTTTATTAATTCTTACCTCAAGTTTTCAGGTATGTCATTCACACTAACTGTGAAAATGAGAATATTAAATCTCTCCATCAATAACTGAAAAAGTCTTCAAATCATTTGTAGAACTCAGATATAAGGGACAATATAACTGACGTATTTTGCTAATGATTCTGCACTCACCCTGGTGCTGGTTCCGTATTGCCAGGAAGATTGGATGGTTTAGTATAAGAACATAAGAACTGCCATACTGGCTCAGACCAAAAGGTCCATCAGTCCCAATATCCTGTTTCCAACAGTGGCCAATCCAATCCTAAGCACCTGACAGGATCCCAAAAAGTAGCCAGATTCCATGCTACGTACCCTCTGTGATAAGAAATGGCTTTCATCGGTTCTGTCTTAATAGTAGTCTATTGATTTTTTCTACAGAAATTTGTCCAAATCATTTTTAAACCCAGCTATGCTAACCGCTTTTACCAGATCCCCCAGCAATGAGTTCCAAAGCTTAACTGCCTCTCCTTCAATAAGAGAGCATAGAGAAAAGCCAACAACAATCTCCTCTCACTTCCAGCATCATTCACCCACTCTAACATCTCCACCTCCAGCAGGACCATCTGGAACTCCTCTTTCCAGAGATACGATCATTTACAGACATCGGAGAATTTCATCGCCAGCTAAAAACCTTCCTCTACCTGGAACATTTTTGGTCCTGACACTTAGATGCCCATCTGCCTGCTGCACCTTCCTAAGCTCTTACAGCCCACCCATCAAACAGAACATGCGTCATATGTTCCCCATTAGCTAAGTTTAAGATCATCTCAACTAAGTCATGCCGAGTCCAAAGAATTTCATTGATTCAATATCATACATTATATTTTGTACATTTGTTTAACTATTAGTTATTGTTAACTTTATTTCGCATTGTTACCTTTGTTCTATGTAACGTGACTTGTTCTAATTGTTCCCTGTAAACCGCTGATTGGTTGTTGTTGTTAAGTGCCGTCGAGTCGGAGTCGACTCATGGCGACCCTCTGGATAGCTATCCTAAATTGTGTTCGGTCTTCAATCAGGCGGCTCATTGACGACAGACTGGTACCCGTAGCTGCTGTTATTGTAGCGATCCATCTCATTGCTGGCCTTCCTCTTTTGCGTTGACCTTCTATCTTGCCAAGCATGATGTCTTTCTCTAATGATCTCTCTCTTCGCATGATGTGTCCGAAGTATGAAAGTCGAAGTCTTGTCATCTGAGCTTCTAAAGAAAGCTTAGGTTTGATCTCCTCTAGTACCGACTGGTTTGTTCTTCGGGCAGTCCATGGTATACACAGTATTCGCCGCCAGCACCATAATTCAAAGGCATCAATTTTCTTCCTGTCTGTCTTTTTCACTGTCCAGCTTTCACATCCATATGATGTTATTGAAAATACCATGGCTTGAACAAGTCGAATCTTTGTATGGAGAGAGACATCTCTGCTCTTGAGAATCTTATCTAGGTCTTTCATAGCCATTCTGCCAAGAGCAATGCGTCGTCTGATTTCTTGACTGCTTGTTGCTTCTTTATTGATAGTTGATCCAAGTAGGTTAAAGTTGTTCACGATTTCAATTTCTTCTCCTTCAACGATGAACCTGTTGATTATGCCAGTTGTCATGATCTTTGTCTTCTTTACATTAAGGTGAAGGCCCATTTTGAGACTATGTTCTTTGATTGTGAGAAGCAAATGTTTCAGATCATCTTCACTTTCAGCCAGTAATGTGGTATCATCAGCATAGCGAAGGTTGTTGATGAGTCTTCCACCAATCTTCACACCTCTGTTGTCTTCATACAGTCCTGCTTCTCTGATGATTTGTTCTGCATATAAATTAAACAGGTAGGGGGAAAGTATGCAGCCTTGTCTTACACCTTTGCTTATTTTAAACCATTCTGTTTCTCCTTGTTCCGTTCGAACTGTTGCTTCTTGATTAATGTACAGATTACGCAAGAGAACGATCAGGTGTTCTGGTATACCCATGCTTCTTAATGTGGCCCAGAGTTTCTCATGGTTTACATAGTCAAAAGCCTTGCTATAGTCGATAAAGCACAAATAGATATCCTTTTGGTATTCTTTAGTCTTTTCAAGGATCCATCTCACATCCGCAATGATGTCTCTCGTTCCTCGCCCTTTCCTGAACCCTGCTTGCACTTCAGGTAGTTCTTGTTCTAGGTATGGCTGTAGTCTCTTTTGAATAATCTTCAGTAGAATCTTGCTGGCATGTGGGATCAGAGCGATTGTGCGGTAATTTCCACAGTCAGTTGGATCACCTTTCTTTAGTATTGGTATAAACACAGATCTTTTCCAGTCAGTTGGCCATGATGTTGTCTTCCATATTTCTTGGCAGAGCCTTGTAAGTACGGTAACAGCTGCATCAGATTGCTGCAATACTTCTATGGGAATGCTATCAATGCCTGGTGCTTTGTTCTTTGATAAGGCTTTCAATGCTGCTTCAACTTCTTCTTTCATCACCAATGGTTCCTGATCATAAGGTATAGGTTGAAACGGCTGTTGGTCCACTTGATCTTTATCATATAAAAACTCTGTATATTCCTTCCACCTTTTCTTGATCTTCTCAGAGCATCTTGTAACATTCCAATTCGAGGCTGGAACTTTTTCTTTAACTCTCGCAGCTTTAGGAAAGCCGATCTTGTTCTTCCTCTAATAGTTTCTGCTTCTATTTCCTTGCAAGTGTCATTGTAGTACTTTTCCTTGTCCTGTCTTGCTGCACGTTGGAAATCTCTGTTGAGTTCTGCGATTGTCTTTTCTTTCTCCTTTGGCTTTAGATTCTCTGCGTTTCTGGGCAATTTTCAGAGTTTCTTCCGTCATCCATTTTGGCCGTTTTTGCTTTTTCACCTTTTGTAGAGACTTCTCACTTTCTTCCAGCACAACCTTGTTGATGTCATTCCATAACTCTTCCGGAGCTCTGTCATTTGTATCTAAAGCAGCAAATCGATTTTGCAGGCAGTCTTTAAATTCCAGTGGTATATTCTCAAGGTCATATTTTGGTGCATTCATGAGTGGTTTGCTCTTTTTCAACTTTAGCTTAAGTTTGCATACTAGTAGTTGATGATCTGTACCACAGTCAGCTCCAGGTTTTGTCTTTGTTGATGTTACAGAGCTTTTCCATCGTTGACTTCCACAGATGTAGTCAATTTGATTTTTATACAATCCATTGGGTGAAGTCCATGTGTACAGTCGTCGCTTGTGTTGCTGGAAGAAGGTGTTTGAGATGAATAGATCATTGGTCTTGCAGAATTCTATCAATCTTTCTCCAGCTTCATTTCTGTTGCCAAGTCCATATTTTCCAACTACTTTGCCTTCTTCTTTGTTGCCAACTTTTGCGTTCCAGTCACCCATGACTATCAGGATATCCTGTTTGCATGTTCTGTCAATTTCAGCTTGTACTTGTTCATAGAACTCTTCAATTTCATTCTCTTCTGCAGCTGTTGTTGGGGCATATACTTGAATTATAGTTGTGTTGATAGGCAATCCTCGTAGACGAATAGAGATTAAGCGTTCGCTGACTGCGTTGTATTTCATTACAGTTCTTGCAAGTTTCTTCTTTATTATAAATGCAACACCATTTCTTCTTTGTTTTTCATTTCCAGCATAGTAGACCATGTGATCATCTGATGCAAAGTGCCCGATGCCAGTCCATTTCAGTTCGCTGACACCCAACAGATCAAGTTGTACACGTTCCATTTCATTCTTGACCACCTCCAACTTCCCTTGGTTCATGCTTCGTACGTTCCATGTTCCAATATGTAAGACATCTTTACAGCTTCTGACTCTCATTTCATGCGCAGCTACATCAGCAGTCAGACTTCCCGAGGGCTTTGATCCAACCACATCATAAATGCTGGCTTTACTCTGAAAAGTCTTCAGCTCTTCCCCAGTAGCTAGTTGAGTGCCTTCCGACCTGGGAGTCTCATCTTGGTAGATACAGTGATATAAAAGAGTTGCTAAATAAATAAATTAAAAAATTATGTTTATTTCAATTTATATACCGCCTTTCGTAACTAAGCAGTTTACAAACAAAGAATCTCTCTAAAATGAGGTCAACAACAACAACTCCAATGCAATATAGGAAAACAAAGATAAAAGCGCAGCAGGAGAAGATGAGGTATTCACTGCCATTGGTCTCCAGCATGACCACGCCAGTCACAGCTATCCTGAACAAGCAGTTTCAGAAAAGGAGGTCTTCAATGTGCACTTGAATTTTTTGTAAGAAGATTCAGTACGGATAGAGATGGGCAAACCATTCCAAAGTGAGTGAGTTAGAAAGAACAAAAAGCAGAGAACTCTCTCAACTGCCAAAGAGCCTTGGAAAATAGAAGAATAGTCAGCATGTTTGTACCTTGGGAACGGAGGGACCACATGGGGTGATAGGGTATAAGCAAGTAAGATAAGCAGTGCAACACACCAGTATAAAAAGCTCTGTGGGCTAGTATGAGAAATTTGAACTTACTATGATATGAAATGGGAATCCAATCATATTGGTAAAGAAGTGGAGTGACGTGGTCAAACTTAGATGTGATGCTGAACATTCTGATGGCGATATTTTGCACCATTACAGTAGTCTAAGCGGGAAGAAACTGAAGCATGTACCAATGTGTGTAGTGCTGAGCTAGATACAAAGGGTTTCACTGAATGGATTCAATGAGAAGCAAAGAAGATGGCACATACCGTAACTGAGATTTGGGGTTCAAATGAGAGTTCTAAATCCAGGACTACACCTAAGTGAGCAAGAGTTGACAAGAGTGATCAGAGAACCCGCAATTTGTGGACAAAGTGTGGGGCTATGACATCTTCCAGTAATCCAAAAGGCTTGGGATTTATTCAGGTTCAGCTTTAGGCGATGTCTGGAGATCCAAGAGGCCGCTGCATTTAGGTAGGTATTTATTCAGGTTAAATTGGAAGCATTGAAGATGTATATGCCACCAGGATGATGTCATCAACACAACAACCAGTAGTGTAAATACACACATTGTAGAGGCTGCTTGGGTAGTGTGGGGGGGGGGGGAGAGGGGGAGTGTCAGGCTAGAAAAGAGCCCAATCAGCCCAGCAATCCCAACACAGCAGCAGCAGCAATAGCAGAGCACAGCAAACTTCTTCACTTACCTTAAAAGAAGTTTGCCACACCACCTCCTGTCTCTCTCTGTAAAGCACTGCTTTGTGGCAGCCCGAGGCCCAGGAAAGCATTTCCCACTGAGGGGCCGAAGTCTTGCGAAACCCCTGAGAAATGCTTTCCCAGACCTCCAGCAGCCATGGAGTAGTACTTTACTGAGAAAAAGAGGCAGCGGAAGAAGCGCAGAAAACTTCTTTTCAAGTAAGTGTGATGTTTGTCGGCTGCCGAGCTGACACATGCTATTTTCTACATTTTTTCTTGGGTGGGGGGGTGGGGAAGAAGAGAACGGGAGAGGAAAGGTGTTCTCTCCCACTTTTTGTGGCTGCCATTCTTGTTATCATGAGAGGCCCTAAGCAAATTTTTCTTGGGGGCCCCTCATTTGAACTTGTGCCACTGATAATAGCCACTGATGCCATGGTCCTGGATGACAACAGCAAAAAGGAGCCATAAAGATCTTAAAAAGAAGGAGTGAGAGGACTGAACCTTGAGGAACACTGCATGGTAGGCTATAGAAAGTTGATATGAATCTCTGCCCATAAGGCACTTAAAAGGCCTGATCCTGAAGGTACTCTATGATGAAAACTAACTTAAAACAGACCCTCCTATCTCGATTTCTGATAAATTGTCCAAAAGCAGAGCATGATCTATAACATCGAAAACTGAAGAGCGTTCGAGAGAAATGACTAGGGCAGCAGGCCCCACATCTAGGAAAACTATGAATTGCACTTATCAAAACCACCATTGCAGTCTCTGTGCTATGGTCAGAACAAAAGCTGGATTGCTGCGCGTGTAGAATATTTACTTTATTAACAAAGTCTGATAGTTGACGTAGAACAACCCTTTCAATTAGTTTTGATAGGAGTGGTATATTGAATACAGGGCAGTAATTGACTGTAATGGAGGAATATAAGTTTGGCTTCTTCAGAACTGGTTTAATAATTGCCTGCTTCAAAGAAGAGGAAAACACAATTGGTGGGCAAACTGTTACTGACAACTGCAAAGATTCAGTATGTTTAATCCAATGAGAGAAGAGAAGGGAGAGAAGGCAGATAGCTAAATTCCTATCTTCTACTGAACCCACTAAGGAGATAGTGGTAACAGGGTTAAATGACATCCAGGACCTAGATCTGGGCAAAACAGGATTAGATGACAAAGGTCTAATTATATTAGTTGGTGTAGATGTATGTGTAGTGGCAAGAGAAGTTGACTTCACCAATGAAAGAGATTCACTGGTTGCCACATGTAGTCCAATACTTTCAACTTTTGAAATAAAGCACTTAGGGCCTGATTCTGTGCCATGAATATCAGGGATGGACGGTTGTACGGGGAAGTTAGATGGGGCGGATCGGAGGCAGAGACAGGGCGGGCAGTGGGCGGTCGCTGGCCCTGTACGCCCAGGGCCAGCGACTTGTGCAGGGAAGTTATTCCACCTCCGAAGTGGAATAACTTCCCTGGATGTTTTTTCAATGCAGAGTCGATCCACGGATGGAGCAGGGGGGCCTGAAGACAATCCCCGCAGCCTGACCCTGGCCTTAGGAGATCAGATAGGGGGTTGGGCTGCGGGGAATGAAGCTGGGAAGCGACAGCTGGCACTGAGGCTCTACAATGGAGCTGCGGTGCCATGGCGCCATTGAACAGCCTTGACTGAGTTAGCCAGGAAGGTCCTGTACATGCAGGCCGGGCTGAATCTCAACCCCAGCCTGCACGTACAGGACTGTTAGTGATTCTGATCCCATGGGGCTAGACTTGCCCCGCAGGATCAGAATCGCGATCCCCTCTGTACGTCCAGCTCAGACTGGATGTACAGAAGGGATCTACATCCGGGACAGAATAAGCCTGTTAGGGTCCGATTCTGTGCCATGAATAGTGGAGATGGACGTGCCTTCTCTGCCCACGTCTAACTTACCCGCTGGTTGTACAGGGAAGTTAGATGGGGGCAGGGAAGGGGAGGATCGGAGGCGGAGGCGGTGGAATAACTTCCCTGGACGTGTTTTTATTTAAATGCCAGGGTACGGATGGGGCAGGGGGGGCTGGAGGACATTTCCCGTAGCCCGACCCTGACCTTAGGAGGCCAGATCGGGGGTCGGTTTGCAGGGAATAAGTATTTTTTTCAGTGGCCGGCATCGCGGCTTTTAACTGGAGCCACAGTGCCATGGCAACAAGACGCTATAGCGCCACATCTCCATTTAAAAGCCCTGCTGAGTTATTCAGGCTAGTCATGTATGTGCAGGCCGGACTGAATCGCAGTCCCTGTACGTACATGACTGATCGTATTTCTGATCCCCTCTGTACGTCTGGCTCAGACCCAATGTACAGAGAGGATCTATGTCCGGAGTGGAATGAGCCCTTTAGCCAATTCATCCACAGAAGGTGTACCGGGAAGAGGCTGGGAATAGGAAGGGTCAGAATTAATGAAAGAAGTCTAGTTAAGACTGTAGAAAGGGTCTAAGACTTGGTTATTTTCTGTCATCTTCATATAGTAGGAACTCTTTGCTTATTTAGCCATTTAGAAGTGTTGGCGCTCATTACATAGCACTCATATAGCAAAAGTCCAGAATTTATTCCAGGCCCTCTCTGCTTTCCCTGTTTGTCTAATAGTTTAAGTCCATCATGATACTACAGCTGTATATATGTTTGTGGAGACAAAGGATTGGTCATAGCAGGGCAATGGAGTTTAAAGATTTTCCGAGGTACTTGATCACTCAAGGTTAATAAGAAAAAATAAGATGGAAAGAGAGGCCAAAGGGGGAAGTGCATCTACCTCAATTTTCTCCACAGCCCATGAGAGGAATGTGGCACCAAGGCTATGTATTGAATGACAAAAATATTTTCTTCTATTTGTTTTAAATGTACTACTTTGTAACTTCTAGCATGTCCCCTAGTCTTTGTGCTTTTTTTGAAGAGTAAGCAATTGATTTGTGTTTACTTGTTCCAGTCCACTCAGGATTTTACAGACCTTCGACTTTCATACTTTGGATATATCATGCAAAGAGAGAGATCATTCGAGAAAGACAGCATGCTTGGCAAGGTTGAAGGTCAGTACAAAAGAGGAAGGCCAGCAATGCGCTGAATGAATACAGTAACAGCAGCTATGGATGCCACTCTAACAATTTGCCACCTCACTGAAGCTCAAACTCTGTTTAGGACAACTATCCATATGGTCGACATGAGTCATCACTGACTCAATGTCACTTATTTATTTAGATGCATTTATATACCACTGTATCAATATGTCAAAGCGGTTTCCATAAAACAAGTGGGCCAACAATGACTTTACAAAGAGCAAGAAACAAGGGGGGGGGGGGGAAGCAGTTGAGAGTACACTGATATGAAGTTTTAACAACTGAAATCGGATACTAATAAAATGAATAACTATCTACAAAGCTCTGCGATCAGAAAAACATTCAATAAAGAGAAGTGACTTAAGCTTCTTCCTAAAAGTCAATATGTCGTCTACGGTATGTAAGATGTCAGGAATCGCATGCCATAGTGCGGGGCAAAGAGGGGCTTAACAACATATATCTCCTCAGCCATCTCTTCTCCAAACTGAAAAGTCCTAACCTTTTAGACTTTCCTAAAAGGACAGCCATTCCATCTCCTTTATTATTTTGGCCACTCTTCTCTGAACCTTTTCCAATTCTGCTACATCTTTTTTGAACCTTATGACTAGAATTGCAAGCAATACCCAAGGTGTGGCCCCACCATGAAGTGATACAGAGGCATTACAATGTTCTTGTTTTATTCCAGGGATCTCCATCTTCGAGGGCTGCAAGCCAGTCAGATTTTCAGGATGTCCCTAATGAATAAGCATAAGGTACATTTGAATACAATGGAGGTGGTGCATGCAGATATACAGGGTGGCCCAAAAAAAGCGAGAACATCTCGTAGCATATAAGTTATTTAAAAATTCAAAAAAGACAGATGTAAACAATTGACAAATTTAAAAAAAAAAAAAAAAAAAAAAAAAAAAGATGGCGACCGGAAATTGTCAAAAAAAAAGACGTTATATAGTGCGACGCTCCTGCCTGCGCCCTAGAGCTTACAGGCAGGAGTGGCCTTATATTGTCCCTTGAAGAATTAGCCGGCACAGTTCCCAATGAATCTTGGGAACTGTAGTGCACTTGTATATTCCTTAGGGAAGAATTGTAGTCGTGACCAGATGTGGTTAGGCAAGCAAGAAAATTTATTTGTCTTGGGGATAGTTTCCAGCGCATCAAAAGCTCAAAGCAACAAACGCAAAAAGTGAAACTTTTAGGATAAACAGAGGAAAACAGGAACTCAGGAAGCAGTGAAATCAAATTGACTTTAACTCAGCTCTTCATAAACTCCGGCAGCTTAACTCAGCATTGCCTCATGTGGTTGTTAGAAAATATTGCAGCTTTATATCAATAGCTGTTCTCTTCACAGCGTGACTTGGAAACAGGTGAACACAATCAGGAACTCTTACGATTAAACAAGAAAAGCCAACGTTTTATATTTTCTTCATATAAAAACGTATGTGCTTCTTTAAACTGTTATTCAATACAGCAGAAAGAGCAATCCATGGCACAAGGCTCAGGATTCAAGGTAGGCAAAGAACTTTCTACTTGCATGTATTCTTCTGAACTAACAGAATTACTGTCCGTATCAGGTTCCTTATTTTGCCCTGACTTCAGCTCCAGGAACTTCTGAAATTCCTTCAGTAGCAATTCAGCCTGTGTTTGCTTTTCATCTGGTGGATAGTTATTGGCAAGGGTTACGCCCTTCCCCCACTCACTATCTACGTCGGTAGCAAAGTTAGGTTTGCACAGTTCAGCACTATATGAAGGTTTCTTCAGCCAAGCATACAAATTAGGAAATTGTGCTTTACCTTGTTTAGAAGCATTTATAAAAGAACTTCTCTTAGGAAACCTTTCTCCTGGCTGTAGTTCTCTGTCTTTATAGCACTGCTTGTTGGCATTAGAAGTACCTTTTCTCCACGTGCTGCTTTCTCGAGGCTGGCTAGGTCTAGGCTTTACCCGGCAGTAAGAGTTTCTTGCAGGGTACGTTGGAGTCCCAGGCTGGCTCTTCCGGGGTTCTGTCTTCTCACAAGGTCCTAGTGCTCTTCTCCTTGCTTCTAGGGTTTCAGCACTCTGCACTCCTCTCACAAAGTTCTTTTGGACTTGGATATCCTTCCCCACGCTATCCTCTGGGATATTCTCCGTGGTCCTCTATGCAACAACAACCTGTTCACTCTTCTTCTCCTTCACCGCCTTCACTCTCCTCTCTCCCTTCTCTGAGGTTTTAAAAAGGGCTTCAATTCCCGGCACTCCCTGCCGTTCCCTTGGGTGTGCCCAATCAGAGCTGAAGCCTAGCTCCTCCCCTGGACTGGGGTGTGTCTTCGGCTCAGCAGAGAACTGTGTTTTTTTCAGGTCAGTTTTGGAAATCCTGTGTGAGTTAAATCTGCTCTCAGGATTTTCCTCAACGTCCATTTCTTCTGAAGGGCCATCTTCACCACAATAGCTAAAAAAAGTAAATAAGCAAACTATTTAAGCTTTTAATTTACGAGATGCTCTCACTTTTTTGGGCCACCCTGTATATATCTCATGCATAGTCATTATGACATCCTGAAAACCTAACTGGTTTGCAGCCCTCCAGGACTGGAGTTGGAGACCCCTGTTTTATTGTTGAAGTTCAGTTCTTTGTAAACCGTGTTGATCCTTGGAAACGTGCTATATAAGAATAAATAAAATATCTATTTCTTTCCTGAAGAGGTTTAGTAGACATACCCCAAAGTTTCTACATTGAGGCCTAAATATTCCACGCGGGTTGGATAGCTCACAGGAATTCTGACATTGCTACAGAACTTCTCATGTCTAGATCACCGATTCAACTTCAGCCCCAGGAGAATCTGGTGGATCACAATCTCTGTCAGATTTCTACAAATCTGAATTATTTGCACACTTTGTATGTGATTTATGACAGGGAGTGAGAAAGAAAATTGTAAAAATATTTTTTGAGTATGTTTTAAAGGAAATATTCAACAACTTGATGGACTTGTTTGCTTTTTTGGCCACTACCACACATTGGCCAGAAGATTTCAATGTATTGTCCACGATGATGCCTAGATTTATTTCCTGGATGGTAAATCCTAATGTGGAAGCTAGCATTGTGTAGCTTTAATGTGGGTTATTCTTTCCTATGTACATCACTTTGCACTTGTACACATTAAATTACACCTACCATTTTGATGCTCAGCCTCCCAATTTCTCAAGGTCCTCCTGCAATTTATCACAATCTGCATGTGATTTAACAACTCTGAATATCTTGGTGTCCTCTACAAATTTAATGACCTCATTCATTATTCACATTTCCAGATCATTTATAAAATGTGTTAGAAATCACCAGTCCCAGTACAGATCCCTGGAGTACTTCACTATTCTTCTTCCTCCACTGATAAAATTGGTCATTTAACCCCACTGTCTGCATTCTATCTTTTAAACCAGTCTGCTATCCACAACAGTACATTGCCTCCTAACCCAGGGCTTTTTAATTTCCTCAGGAGTCTTCCACAAAGAAATATGTCAAATCCAGATACACTATGGCAGTTATTTTAGATACATTATTCAAGCTTTCCACATGCAAATACCAACATTTACGCATAGAAATGGCATCAATGTGTAAATGGCAATTTTGGAAATGCCAGCTATGCAGATATTACTTTTTAAAAGAAGCATGTTGGGGGTATGATATGGGTGCTACTGTATATAATGTATTTTGCAAAGCATGTCATCGTCGAGGGTGGTTCATTTAAACCAATATCAACATTTACAGTTGCTATAAATTCCATACAGTCAATCTCACTTCTCTATTGGGATTGCTTGTAGTACTGGTGACTGGGGGGGATCCAATTTTAATTCTTTTACCTAATTGTCATCTGTATCCATGTAGGTGTGTCCTTGGCTACTTTTATTTATTTAAAATCTTTTCTATACTGCGCTCTTTATCATCAGTGCGGATTACAATTAACAATTTTCGAACAGTCAAGGCAGAACTACCTTGTGCTTACATTGAACAGGAGCGGTAACTTGGAGTTGTAACATGGTGAACTATTTACAATTTACTGGGTGAACTATTTACATTAGAACATCAAAAGATGTGGCGAGGTGACTATTTACAAGTTAGATGTTAGACCCAATCCTCATGGTTAGGATTAGGTCTTATCGGTTGTATATAGTAAGCGTTATAGCATATATATCAACACATATTCATTGTTACAGTTTAGGTATTGGTAGTATTCATAGTATTACTATCACCGATGTGTTATATACACCTTGGATTGATATTATTGAACATCCAATGGATGGGTCCGAGACTTGGTTTGTCCTAGGTTGTTTGTGAAGTGTTGGGCGCTACTTGAGTGGATTGGGGTGTGGGAGGTGGAGAAGTGTCGTTTGGTTGCGAGAAGCATAGAAGGAATAGGTGATGCTTGAGGGCTTTCCTGAATTGTGTAAGGTCTCTACATTATTCCCTTGATCTATGTACTGTTTTGAAAAGAATGCTTAACTATCTCTTATATCTCAACAAATAGGGTTGACCTGCATGGAGCAGTGGGTACACCCTGTGACGCTGCAGCAGTACCTGAAGCCATGGAAATAAATACTGACCCGGTGGCAAGACCTGGTATTGCAGGAAGAGGCAGTAAAATTCCTTCCCAGCACAGATCACAAGGGAACAATCAGTCAGATCAGCCTAACCCGGGGGAAGGGAGGAGCGAGGTCACTGATTGGGCACACCCTGCTAGGAGGTGGGCTTCCCAGGACAGACGTACCCTGTATAACAGGAAGAAGGAAAATGAAGTCAGAGGCAGAGAAAGCCAGAAGGCAGCTGGAAAAGCAACAGAGACGTATGAGGAGAAGAGTTGGAATGAAAATCCCAAGGAGAGAAAGAACCAGAGGACAAGCTGGTTAGAGAAACAGAACTGGTTGAGAAGCCAGCCAAAGGAACCACAGAGGGGAGCATTTACCAAACCAGGATACAGATACCAGAGAGGCTCAGTGCAGCAGGAAACCTTCCAGGACTCAGAGGAGGGCGTGGCACAGAGAGACCCAGGTGGGAAGCCTAACGGTTTGGAACCAGAAGCTCAGCCGTGGAAATACTGGCAACCGGTTGAAGAATCTCCCTGCATTCCTCATCAAGGTACTTTTAACTGCAATAAGAGTTTTTATGACAAGCCAAACTGTGTTATTGGTAGTTCTGAAACCCAGGGAAAGCCTAGGATCTATCCAGACAGTTGGCTACAGCCAGAACCTCCAGCAATTAAACCTTGTGTCTCTTTTAAAACTCCTGAAGAAAGCAGTAAAGAAGCTAGCCTTAGAAATACTGCAGATATCTTTACCAGAGATATTTACCAGAGGATTTTAGAAGCATCCAAAGGGGAATTGCCAAAGGAAAACCCTCTGCCTGCCTATGATGTAAGATTTCCAGCACTTGCTGATAGAGACAAGTGGGGGAAGGGTAATTACAGCACCGTGCCTAAAGAGAGTGAGTGTACCGGTAGAATAGCTGTGAATGAAGCCGAGCCTCCCAGTCTCTGTATACCACAAGGAGAAGCAGTTTCCTCACCTGCTCCTCACAGCCAGCAAGCTCAAGTATTATTAAGAGGGCTTCACGCTTTCTTAGAAAAGCATCTTGTTCCTGAGCAGACAGTGTCAAGCCCAGACCCCCAAGCAACGCTGTTAAATCCTTTGCCTATATTAGACCAGCCCATGGACTGCTCAACCTGCCTCATAGACAAGGTTTAAAGGGAAGCAAGAGCTTGTGTAGTGATCTGCTATAAGAAGTGCTATAGTACATGTTTGGAGTGCATGAACCCAAGAGCTTATGGGGATAAGAAAATAAGCTGATTGTTTTCACTCAATTGTACTGCATGAACTTTATAATTTCCTGTTTGTAGCTGGATAAAATATAAGACCCACATGCCAGGAATGTGGCTGTCTTGAATATAAGTTTAAGTTGGACATTATTGAAGAAGCAGTCTCTTTTCAACTTTCTGTTTGGCTATAAAATATTACCCTTCAAAACCTGTACAAAGTCCTATCTTTGGAGCGGGAGAAATAAACCCTAATAAAGAAATAAATTTTCTCTATTCGTGCCTTGCCTGTTCACTCGGTCACCCACAACTACAAGATGACCTCCAGGCTAGCCCTACCTTAAACCCTCAAGGTCAAGGTACGGGCACTAGGGGCGCTACAACCCTTAAACAAAGGCATGGGGAGGGGTGACCTGCATGGAGTGGCAAGTGCACCTACTCTTGCCACCTTGCAGACTAGATGGACCATACTGGGCTTTATCTGCCGGATGCACTCTACTCAGACTCTTGTAGGCCGATGCAGAAAGCTGGCTGTGAAGTCACATGCTATTAACTATGCACACCTCTATGCAGCACACCGATAGTGCATGACTTCAGCTCCAGCATGCAGGAAGAGGCGCATATGTAAATTAGCCATGCATTAAACTGTGACACAAATGGCAGCATTAAACTGGGAGAGCAAGTCAAACACTTGCACACAGAGGTCGGCACATGTCTGACATGCTCTCCCATTCTCTGCTCTCCCAGAGAAACCGGGTCCTCGTGTGACTAAATTTGCATATGCACCCTAACAGTATTTTGATGGCATCAGGAGCTTTCCCTGATGCCTGGATCATCTGAGGTGAAATATCAAAACTTCCCCTCAGATGATCCAGGCATCAGGGAACGCCTCCAATGCCCTCAAAATACTGTCAGGGGGCAGTGCCTCTGACACCGACCCCCTGACAGAAACCATATCCCTGGTGGCCCAGTACAATGGAGAGGAATCATTGCACACACACTCCCATGCCACCATCTTGAAAAATGGCTGCATCTAGGCCCATGTGTATACTCTGGGATGCTCCGGATAGGGTCAGATTGCCATATCCCACCTGGTGCATCCCAGAATGCACCACGTGGAGCCAGGTGCCACCATTTTTCAAGATGGTGGCACAGGAGCAAGAGCACGTGGGTAACACTCCTGCTCCATTGTTAAAGTACCAGGAGAAGAGTGGGGGGTTCAGGGCTGCTGGGCCACCAGGCCTATTTTTAATTGGGTGGGGGGGGGGAATTGGGGCCACTTGTTTCTGTCAGGGTTCAGTGTCGGGGTGCTGGCCCCCGACAGTATTTTAATGGCATTGGGGGCTTTCCCAGATGCCTATATAATATGAGTGGAAGTGTCAAACGTTCCCTCAGATGATCCAGGCATCAGGAAAAGCCCCCCAATGCCATCAAAATACTGTTGGGGGCATGTGCAAGATGTTTAAAACCACCTCAGATCCATGCGTAGAGATAATGGTGCTTCAACTGGTTATGTAATCCTCTATGCATTTCTCTGCTTCGGGTGCAGACAATATTACCATGGCATTTTAATACATGCAGCTCATTTACCTATAATTTAAATATGCTTGGTGTTAGCGTGTGCACTTGATTTTCCTTTGCTGTTTAGGCATGCATCAATCTTTTTTCTTCATTTGTCCTGTTGGAGCTTGTGCTTATAAGTTGCGCTATCTTCGCGGAAAGGGAGTGTTGGTCTTTCTCCATCAGCCCATCTGTGTTTGCAAGCTTGCCCTTTGGTGCGTCTATCTAGGTACGTATGTCTCTACTGTGTGAAAATCTTTACCTGTATCCATGTGTTTCTTTGTATCTATCTATGCTCAAGTGCTTGTGTGTGTGGGTTGCTAGTGGCGGTTTTTACCGGGTGCTGGTGGAGGACACGAGAAGTCATAAGTGACCTTAACAGTTGAATTGTGTAGGCCATTCTGCATGAGGCACATGGGGCACAAAGGAGGGCCAGTAGGAGGCCATCTTAAAAGGTTTATAGGCCTAGGACCCAGTTCCTAGACCTCACAAACGATTGGTACCTCACCAGGTTCCATTTTGATACGCTGCCATCCAGTATCTCTTCTAGGAACTAGCGTCTCTGCTCCCCTCTACCACGCAGAGGAGACAGCCCACACCAGTCCACCTAAAGAGCCCCACAGCCTTTGCTTTTTCTGCTACTGGACGTTTTTGGTCTGTTTGGGGTATCTCTGTCAGCCTCAGCCAGTCTCTCACCTCACAGTGTTATCACAAAGCTTGAGGGTTTTCTCACCTACACCTCTGGCTATGTAGCTTTCACTCAGAGCGTGCAGCACAAGCAGCAAACTAGGACTCAGTTTTATGAAACGGCCTATTTCTTATCTGTGTTGAGGGGTCATAATTGCACACATGTGCCACAACAGAAAGCCCTTTCACTCCCTCAACATACAGGTGGTCTGCATTGCTGAGGGTCACAGAACAAATGTCCTTACAAGATTTCCAGGTTTTGTGTCATGATTGTTACTCTGGCATCCATGACAAGATTGAAAGTGGCAGATCAACGGAGGATGGTTGCTAGGTTAGCTCTGCACTACCCCACACTGACACATCCTCATGCACCTGCTAGAAAGTCATTTTGCCTTCTAAGCTCATCTAAGGAATCATTGCAGCACCTGCTCACCACAGCTCATAGCAAATTGCTCTAGTTATAACTGTTATTTTTCGTCTCCTACACAGGTGATAGAGGGTATCCTCAAAGGAGGTGGCTCGTGACCCCCATTTATTTTTTATTTGTTTGAGAGTTTTATATGCCGCTATTTCAGGTAATCATAGCGGTTTACATTTGGAACAACAGGTACATTAAAACAAGTTAACAATGTAACAGGTGCTCAACAAAGATCAGTTAATTTGCAAGATTCAACAAAACAGAGTAGCTTATTTACATTTCAGTTAATTAGTAGGAGGGGCAGGGGTAAAAGAGTTGGTAGTGAAAAGGAATGCTATCAGTGTTCAAGGGAGGGTAGTGAGGAAAGGAAGGGGTGAGTTGGGATTCTAATTGTTTAAGTAGATATTGGTTAGTCGAAAACCGTATGTGATGAAGGGAAGAAATTTATGGAGGATGATCATCAAGACCGAAATGATCGATAAATGGATAAGTTTTGAGTTGAGACCGGAACAAGGTAAGGTCAGTGATTTTTCAGAGCGCTTCAGGTAGCAAGTTTCAGAGCAATGATGAGATATATTCAAATGCGCTGTTGTTGGTATTTTGTTTGTTTCTTCGAAAGTCAGTTGGAGAAGTGAGCATGTTCTTAGTTTGACCTCGTTTTAGCCGATCATTGGGTGAAGCTTTGATCATTTGGGAAACAGTAGGGGGTGACAATTTTCTAATGATTTTGAATGTGGTTAATAAGAGTTTATATTTTATACGGTGAGAATTGTGGACAAGTCAAACGGCTGTATGTTGGGCCATTGCAATTGGATGTACGGCAGTTTTGTGAAGGCCCTGCAGAAGAATACTGCAATAGTCAATATGTGGGATTATCAAAGCTTGCATTATGGTTCTGATGTCAGAGTGCTGCAGAAGGGGTTTTAAGTGCTGTAGGAGTCTAATCTTGTTAAATATGATCCTTGCCATGTTTTTAATATGGAATTTGAATGTTAGATGTCTGTCCAGTGTTACACCCAGGTATCTTACCTCTACTTTGACTTCAAGGATAATTTTGTCAAAGGTTATATTTTGTGGTGGGCTATATTTTAGACTTCCGGTTATTATCAGGACGTCAGGTATTTTTGCAATTTATGTTCAATCCGTGGTTTTTGAGCCATGCAGCTATTTCTTTGAAGCAGGCAGTGAGGGTATCGAAGTTGGGCATGTATAACATTATGTTATCAGCATAGATGGCATAATCAATCGCAAATTGTTTCATTATGTGGCAAATAGGTTGGATATAAATATTAAACAGTAATGCAGAAAGTGCAGAACCTTGTGGTAGGCCTGACGTTTGTGGGTATGTGTTGGAGAATGATTGGTCTATGCAGACCTGTTGGGTTCTGTTGGAGAGATAGGATGTGAACCATTTAAGTGTAGTGTTAGTAAGACCTATTTACTGTAGACTTTGAATTAAATGTGAGTGGATAACTGAGTTGAATGCTGCAGCAATGTCTTAGGAAAATTAGAATGTAGGCTTGATTACATTCCCCTTTAAGATCTTGTTGTATAGTATCAGCAACAGGCTCTTGACGCTATGTTGAGGTCTAAACCCAAATTGGTTATCATCAAGCGGAGAATAGAGATCAATGTGATCTTGGAGTTGCATATATATGGGGGGGGGTTTCAATTATTTTAGCCAGGAACGGTAAACTGGAGATGGGTCTATATGAGGCTGGATTCTCTTTGTCTAGGGATCCTTTTTTTTAGTATTGACATATGGTAGCTTTTTTGAGGCCTTTGGGTATGTATCCTTGGGAAAGGGAGAGGTTGACTATCATCAAAAGAATAGGGGCTAGTTCATTGCATGCAGACTTAATCCAATTAACAGGGCAAGGGTCAGCTTTGGATGTTGTGGTGTTCATATTGGTTATTGTTCATTTAAGGGAGTCTAAAGAAGACAAAGTTCATGACAACTGGCATAAATCAACAGGTTCATCGTTGAAGGAGAAGAAATGGAAATCATGAACAACCTACTTGGATCAGCTATAAAGAAGCAAACAAGCAGTCAAGAAATCAGACGACGCATTGCTCTTGGCAGAATGGCTATGAAAGACCTAGATAAGATTCTCGAGAGCAGAGATGTCTCTCTCCATACAAAGATTCGACTTGTTCAAACAATGGTATTTTCAATAACATCATATTGATGTGAAAGCTGGACAGTGAAAAAGATAGACAGAAAGAAAATTGATGCCTTTGAATTATGGTGCTGGCGGCGAATACTGTGTATACCATGGACTGCCCAAAGAACAAACCAGTCAGAACTAGAGGAGATCAAATCTAAGCTTTCTTTAGAAGCTCAGATGACAAGACTTTGACTTTCATACTTTGGACACATCATGCGAAGAGAGAGATCATTAGAGAAAGACATCATGCTTGGCAAGATAGAAGGTCAACGCAAAAGAGGAAGGCCAGCAATGAGATGGATCGAAACAATAACAGCAGCTACGGGTACCAGTCTGTCAACAATGAGCCACCTGACTGAAGACCGAACACAATTTAGGATAAGCTATCCAGAGGGTCGCCATGAGTCGACTCCGACTCGACGGCACTTAACAACAACAACAACGTGTGTATGGGGTGAAACTCATCCCAGGATTCAGTACACGGTGTGATATCCAGAGTGTGTAATCAGGGTAGGTTTGCGGTACTGTTTGAGACATATAATAGTCGACTAGATTTTGTGGTGAGATTTTGGGTGGGCCAGTTGGAGAGTTAGGATTAGATGTGAGAGATTTTACAATTCAGAATAGGTCTTTTAGTTTGTTAATTGATTTTATGAGGAGAGTTGTGTGGCATTCTTTTTTCGCTTGGTTAATATAATGCCGGTAATTTGTGAGCGAGTGCAGGTAGTTGTTCCTGTTCTCATTGTTTTTATTGGAACGCCAAGTGCGTTCATGTTTTCTTAGTTCCAGCTCATGTGAATGCCATTGCTTAGATGGGTTTTTCGATGTTTGTAGAGAGTTCTGTGGCTTGGTTGTCAGGTTGGAGATGGAAGTGTTCCAATTATCTATGAGGATGTCTAGATCTTCTGTGGTTATGTGAAAGGACTGGAGGAGTTTTTCTGTGAATGTTTCTTTTACAAATTGTAAATATTTGGAATATTGTTTAAAGTGTTTTTGTTCTATTGGGATGTGTAATTGTGTACTTCAAGACTTCAAGCGAGAATTCTATGAGGTGGTGGTCAGACCATGGTACCGGGGTTCTAAGGGGGGAGGGGTATTATTATGTAGTTGGGTCTCACGAGGTATAAATATAAGGTCCAGCAAGTTCCCTTTTTTGTGGGTGGGGTTGTCAATGATTTGTTTGTATTCAAGTTGTTCCATAGCATTAATAAAAGAGGGTGCTTTCGTGTTTTGTAATCAAGGGAGATTAAAATCATCAAGGAGGGCTACTTTTTTCTTTGGTGATACGAGGTGTGACAAAAAAGAAATGAGACTGTGGCAGCCACGCCCATGACTCAATGCCAATTGGCTCACCGCTTATGTCACTGTGCTGTGCAACATCTCGCCACTTTTCTGCTATAATTTTTTCATCTCTCTCTTTCAGGTTTTTTTGTAGCACACTGCTCCATCGCTTTGTCACACAACTGGAGGTGGCAGAAATATGGAGCAAAGAATCAACTTGAAATTTCTGGTTAAGTTGGAGAAAGACCCAACTGAGCGTCTCCAACTTCTCCAAAAGGCTTATGGAGAAGATGCAATGTCAAGGCCGTGAGTCTTCAAGTGGCACAAACGTTTCAAGACTGGCTGCGAGGAGGTGGAGGATGACCCCCCCAAGTCAGGACGGTCTTCCACGACAAAGATGACTGAGAACATTGACAGAGTGAACCAGCTGGTGCGGAGTGATCACAGACTGATGGTGTGGATGATAGCTGAGGAGCTCAGCCTGAACAGGGAGTCATTAGGACCATCATGGTGCAGAAGCTGGGGATGCGGAAGGTGTGCGCCAAGATGGTGCCCAAGCTTTTATCAGATGACCATAAGAAGCACTGAGTCAATGTTTGTCAAGACTTTCTAGAGAAGATCGGAGAAGATCCAGAGTTCGTTGGCTGAGTCATCACAGGAGACGAGACTTGGGTCTTCCACTACGACCCTGAAGCAGAGCCTGCAGTGGAAGACTTGACTGTCACCCAAACCCAAGAAGGCACGCATGTCCAAATCAAGGATCAAGGTCATGCTGATCGCATTCTTCGACCAGAAGGGAATGGTCCATCATGAGTTTGTGCCTGAGGGTCAGACAGTCAACCAGTATTTCTACCAGCAGGTCCTCAATCGCCTCCATGACTAGGTTCGGCGCAGCAGGTGGGCTCTGTGGAGAGACAAGTCGTGGCTACTCCACCACGACAATGTGCCCGCACACACCACACTCAGTGTGAGGTAGTTCTTGGCCAACAAACAGATCACAGCTCTCAACCACCTCCTTACTCCCCAGATCTTGCACTGTGCAACTTCTGGCTCTTCCCCAGGCTGAAGGACTGTCCTCAAAGGAACTCATTTTGCCTCAGTAGAAGATATCAATGCCACTGTGAAGAGGGAGCTGAGGGACCTCAAGGAGGCGGGCTTTACCAAGTGCTTCTGTACGTGGCAGAAGCAAATGCAGAAGTGCATTAACTCGGGGGGGGGGTTACTTTGAAGGGGACAATGCATAATTTCTCTGTAGATTTTGTAATAAAACATTTATGGGACAGCCTTGTTTCTTTTTTGTCACACCTCGTATGCTGGTTATTTCATTAATAATGTTTGCAAGCCCGTCTGGCTCAGAGTTTGGAGGTCTGTATATAAGACAGAAGGCCATGTTTCTGCTGTTAATTAAGAGCAGATCAATGTCTGATGTTGTTATGGAACTATGGGAATGAGGCAATAATGCATCTTTTATTAGTATCAGTACACTACCTCCCCATTTGTTCGACCTTGGTGTGTGAAATATTTTATTGTTAGGGGGATTAAGTTGGTTTAAGATTACATTGTCGTGTTCACTGAGCCAGGTTTCAGTTATGAATAATATGTCTGGGTGCGAATCTTTTGCGTAGTCAACTAATATGGGGATTTTTTTTTTTATGGATCTTGCATTTATATATGCACATTTAAGCGGTGTGACAAGCTTTGTGTCATTCTCTGATTTGTGAGGAGTTAAGGGGGAGGTGTTTATATAGATAAATCTATGGTTATGTGGATGGCTTGGAGTCCTGAAGTAGTATTTAGGTACGGGGGGAGCTATGTGGGGAAGATAACGGGAGCGAATGATTGGAATTGGTTCAGAGGAGGTGTGGGATGAGAATTGAGTGTTTAATTTCAATGTTAATACTCGGTGCAATCATACTCGCGAGCCTAAGGGCAAGAAAAGTTGGGAGTACATCTTTGCTGGTAGATAGGGTACTATTTGATCGCAGTGACTTGAGTATACTTGGGTTGGGATTGGAATACTCAGCAAATTTAACAGCTTTGGGCAAGAATGCAGTTAGTCTTTGGCATAAAGCCAGTGAGGTGGATGTTTGAGGGAGTTAGTGGGGGGGGGGGGATGGATTTGATGTGGTATGGTACTGGTTTTGTAGCTGTGAAAAAGGAAGCATACGATTTCTAAGATGATTGTCTTTGTAGGACACTGGGAGGTTGAAAGGGACTAAAGTCACCCTTTAAGCAGCCATTCTGTCAGAGACAGGGACCCCAGGTTGGGGTGCAGAAGAAAGCCCCCTTCCTGAGACAGGAGACCCAGAGAAGTCCCCAATGAGATGGGGGTCTCCACTGTTAGTCGGAGGAGCAGCGGGAACTACGGTTGCCTGTGCCACCGAGAGGCTATCAGGATGAGTGAGACCCTGTCATGGAGGGTCTTGAACAAGGTTTTGACAATCAGCAGCATGGGAGGGAAGGCATACATGAGGCCCTCTGACTATGAGACGAGAAATGCGTCCGCAGCCACCCTGGAGGGGTGGGGCAACTGGAAATTTTCCAGACTGGCAAACATAGTAACATAGTAAATGACGGCAGATAAAGACCAGTATGGTCCATCTAGTTTGCTCAGTAAGATGGCAAGAGTAGGTGCACCTGCCCATGTCTTTGTTTTAGGGGTGAACTCACTTCTCCGTGTAGGACACCCCTATATTTTGAGAAATTAGATAGCTAAGTTTATTTTGATTTTATCCTGTTGCTGTAAAGGGGTCCATCATGGATTTCCCCCAGATTCAGAAGAGCCAGTAAGCCACATTGAAATCCAGCTGCCATTCGTGTGGCTGGAGGACTCTGCTCAACCTGTCGGCCAGCAGGTTGTTCTGACCTGGTAGGTATACTGCCTGTAGGAGAATACCTTGTTGTATTACGTATGAGCAGGAGTAGCATAGCCTCCTGGCAGAGGGCAGGAGACCCAGTGCACCTGTTTCTTCACAGAGAACATCGCCACCTGGTTGTCCATCTGGGCCAGCACCGGCTGGTGATGCAGGTGGTGGCAAAAAGCTTGAAGGGCTAAGTATCTCTCTCTCTCTTAGTTCCAGGAGCTTGATCTGCTGGGCGCACTTGTCTGGTGACCAGCTGTCCTGGATCTGGAGTTCCTTGCAGTGGGCTCCCCAGCTGAGCAGGGAAGCATCCGTAGTAAGGACCTTTAAGAGGCTCGGGGTCTGAAAGGGCATGCCCGCCTCGAGCTACTGGGGAGTCTTACCACCAGGTCAGAGAGTCTTCCAGTTGATGAGTTACGGAGACTGTCTCGGAGGCACCCTTTGGCCTGAGTCCACTGGTCTCAGAGACACCACTGTGCAGCCCTCATGTGGAGGCGAGCATTTGGGATGACATGGACAGTGGAGGCCATGTGTCCAAGAAGGTGCAGAAGGAGCCAAGCGGGCAAGGAGGGATGGTGCTGTATATTCCATGTCAGAATCCTGTGACGGTCTGCTTGGTCCCTGGGTAGAAAGGCCTTTGACTGTAGAGTGCCCAGCGTTGCCCCAATGAACTCCAGACATTGTGTGCGAAGGAGATGAGACTTGCAGTAGTTTATAACAAAGCCCAAGTGCTGCAGGACCTGGATGGTGTGTGTGGTGGCCTGCTGCACCTCAGAGGCCATGCCTCCCTTTATGAGCCAGTCATCCAAGTAGGGGAAGACAAAGACCCCCTGGAGGTGGAAGAAGGTGGCTCACGACTGCCAGGCATTTTGTGTAGACCCTTGGGGCAGAGGCCAAGCTGAAAGGCAGCACCCTGTACTAATAGTGCACACCCCCCACTATGAACCGCAGGTACTACCTGTGGTTGGGGTGAATGAGGATGTGTGTATAGGCATCCTTCAGATCTAAGGAGCATAGCCAATCTCCCTGCTGGAGGTAGGGCAGCAATGTTCCAAGGGAGAGCATTTTGAACTTCTACCTCACTAGGAATTTGTTGAGGCTGTGCAGGTCGAAGATGGGCCTTAGGCCCCCTGTCCTTTTTGGCACGAGGAAGTACCTGGAGTAGAACCCCTTGCCCTTGAGATGGTGGGGCACCGGTTCCACCACTTTGTCCTCAAGAAGACCTGCCAACTCCTTCAGTAGAAGGTCCCAGTGGAGGGGAGACCTGAGGGGCTCTCCCGGAAAATAAGGGGGAGGGGTCTGAGTCAGGTGGAGGAGGTAACCTTCTCTGACCTCCCAAAGTGCCCAGGAGTCGGTGGTGACAGACAACCACCTCTGGGCATAGTGGACCAGACATCCCCCTGCGGGCTGCTGATCTCCTTGGAGTAGAGAGTCTATGCCCAAGGAGTCAAAAGTTCCTTCCTGGCTGGGCCAGAGCCGATGC
Source organism: Ichthyophis bannanicus (assembly GCA_033557465.1). Classification (NCBI taxonomy): domain Eukaryota; kingdom Metazoa; phylum Chordata; class Amphibia; order Gymnophiona; family Ichthyophiidae; genus Ichthyophis; species Ichthyophis bannanicus. The sequence continues at coordinate 120,810,087 of CM066037.1, forward strand.
CTGGGATTTTGGGGCTTTCTGCTTATGAGAGCCATGCCCATGTTCCATGGCCCGCTGACCCAGTTGGGGAGCCGGGGAGGCCTGAAAAGGTGGGTAGTTTCTGTAAGCAGCCCCTTTCCTCGGGTAGAAGGACTTTTTACCGAGCCTTTCCATCGGGGAGGGGCGGCAGTCTTTTTAGAGAGCCTGGTACTCATCATGAACTCGGTCTCCAGCTCGGTAGCCTTGTCAGTCATGAATTTGCCAAAGAAGTTCTCTCCCTGGCATGGGACATTGACCAATTTGTCCTGAATCCACTACTTGAGGTCAGATGACTGTAGCCAAGCTTGGCATCGTGCACCAATGCCTGCCGTGCTACTCGAGCCGCTGACTCGAACCCATCATAGGGTGCCCGAGAGAAACTTGGAGCACTCATGGACGGCCTTGGCTAGGTTGTTGAACCACTGCAGGGGTTCCTCAGAGAGACCAGCTGAGAACCCGGCAAGTTCCTTTACCAGGTCTCTCAGGTACATGCCCATGTACAGCTGGTAGGCCTGGATGTGGCCGATGAGCATCGAGCACTGGCAACATTTTCTGCTGAGGGTATCCAAGGTGTGGGCCTCCCTACTGGGAGGCACCGAGAAGTGCGTCTTCTGACTTTTCAGTCAACACATGGTTGATTCCACCACCATGGTGTTATGTGGCAGCTGTGCTTTCTGGAAACCCGGGTTATGACAGACTCGATACATCGAGTTGAACCGCTTGCTCACCATCAGCACCGACACCGGTATCTCTCACATACGGAGCATCAGCCATTCCAGGATGGGAGGGATGGGCACCATGAGTGATTCCCTTGGAGGAGCCTCATACTGGAGGATTTCCAACTCATCTGCCCGAGTGTCCTCCTCCGACTCCAGAGGGAATGCCAGGGCCTTAGATATATTTTTGATGAAATTGAAGAAGCCCATATCCTCCGGGCGGGACCGCTGCTGAGGATCTAAGACGGGAAGGTCTGAGGGGACATCACGATGGTGATGGGTATTGGGGGATTCCTCATATTCTGTCTCCCACTCGGAGTAGTCCGTCGAGGACTTGTAAGAGGGATGGTCCGTGGGCCTCGGGGCTGACCCCGGTCCATGGCCCCCTGGTGCTCCGCGTCCGGTGACTAGCACACTTGTTGGGGATGATCGTGGTCCCATCAAGCGGGAATCAGATTGAGCCCTCAGCTGAGGATCAACTCGAGGCCAAAGGACCTTGAGGATCGGCTCGGCCTCCGGGGACATCTTCGATGTCAAGGGTCCAGTGGTTAGGGTGGATGAACCAGTCGTACCAGACAATGGTGCCTGCTGCTGGTCCATGAAGGTAGACAAACTGTGCTCCAGAGCCGCCATTCTGGACTCCAGGCCAGAAGGCTCTGCAGCCTTTGGTGCGGGCACTGAGGGACTCGAACCCGACGCCGGCTCCCCTGAAGGGGAATCCTCGACGAGGATGGTGTCTGAGGACCGAGGCCGGTCCGAGGTTGAATCCTTCCGGGGGACCTTAGCAGGCTGCTCCTCCGATCCCCTCGGACGAGTGTCTCGGGCTGCGGGACCTGGCTCAGGGAGCACCCGGCCAGTCGGATCCATCCAAGGATGCTGCCTTTGAGGCTTTTCTTCTTCTTTCTGGGTTCCCTTGAGGGAAATCCCTTTTCTGAAGGCCCATGGCGGGGCTCGGGTTCAGAGGCATCCACCCAAGGTGTTGAAGCTTCAGACAAGGCCCTGGCCCTTGGAGGCACCAGGGACTCAGGGAAAAACCTATTGTGCTGCTGCTGCTGGCGGCTCTTGAGGGCCTTGCTGGACATCCTTTTGCAGAGACCGTATGCTGCCGTGTCGTGGTCTGGCCTGAGGCAGTGGAGATAGCAGTCACGTGTGTTGGTTAAAGACATGATTTTCAAGCACTGATCATACTTCTTAAAGCCACTAGTAGGCATAGGGGATAAAAGTACTCCCGTGAGGTCGAAGACTCGTTGGGTTGCCAGTTGGGGAAAAAAGGCGTAAAGATGCCAGAAAATTAAAGACAAAGAAAACTGCAAAAAGACCCGAACTCGACGCAGAGGCAGCAAGGTCATGTGGCAGGAAGAGTACCAGTGCGATACCGGAGGGGAGTATGAAACTCAGAGAAGAAAAATCAACTTTTTCCTGGGACAAGCCAGGGCTCCTCGGAAAAAAGGACACTGAGCAAGATGGCACCCTTGGGCAGGAAGGGGACTACGCATGCGTGGTTGCTTCTGTGAGGGCTCTGTTGGTGCCGACGTCATCCATATGTGAGGACTGACTTCCTGCTTGTTCCTGGAGAAAGAAACTAATCAACAGGCATTTTCAGTGAAGAAGTGAGAATTGTCGTCAAGTGTTAAATTATACTGTTTTTTTCCCTTTCCCTTCAAAGGGAGCCTGTACAAGAAGAATTCCAATTTAAAAGGTCAATACAGGCCTTTTTCAAACAAATGTTTGCACCCTAGAGTTGAGTTGCAAACTGTCATGAGAAATGTTGTTCCCAGGATGGCTGAAAAAAATATAACTACACCACCAGGGACGTAGTGAGCTTTTTGGTGAAGATTGGTGTGATGTTTTTGTGTATAGGTTTTTGAAAACGTCTTAATACATTGATTTGCATTGCAGTATTTATGAATTTCTATAAACTTTTATATGTAGAGACTAAAGCACAAAATTTTAGTATACAAAGGACCCAAAATGTGCACTTTTTTCTTTACAGAATGCCATTATATGTAAAAAAAAATAAAATTAAATTTAAAAAAAGCTAAACATTTTGCATTTGTGCGTTTCTGTACATTTTACAAACTTTTCTGTGCTTTGTACCTTCTAGAAAAACGTGCAGTTTAGTTTATCAGCCTCTAAGTTTGTACCTAAAGCAATAAAGGATGAAGGGTCTTACAGAAGATCATAAGGTGCATCTGTGGGAGAAGCAAGATTTTAATCTGGCTTCTCTGGTCTTCAGCCCACTGCTCATCCAGTTATATAACACAGCATTTATACCTAAGGCAATGTTTTCCTGCTTTATTTGTTCTGCCCTTTTTCATAAGAAGAGTTTCTGGAAATTTATACCTGCAAGTCCATTAAAGCAGTTTGCAGAAAGAAAGCAATAAACAGCCTATTTGGAGAAAATCTCAACAGAAACAGATTGAAAAGTAAATTCTTAAAACTATTCTTTACTACTGTAACACTATTTTTACTAGCCCTTTTTCAGGACTGCCAGTTAGGCAAGAGGTACACTTTTGATGCCGCCGAGGCCATACAAAACTCAGAGCCCTCATGGGTGTCTTCATATGGGGGGGGGGGGGAGAGAGGGGGCACTGAAGGAGTTAGAGAATCAGTATACAGTCAAATAATTTCCTGTTGCTAGCTTTCCAGAGGCAAACACGATTTTGGATGAATAGAGCCCTACTAGATTTTTCATAATAAGATAAAATGGATATCAGAATTAGTTTGTGTATTGCTCATCTCTGTATGATTTAATGCAGTCAGAGATAAATACTACATTTTCCATTGTTTCACTATCTACAAAGAATATATAGCATGCAAGCCTCTAGAGAGCTATTGTCGGCTATCAAGCAAACATTATTTAAACTTAGTGGGTTTAGCAGCATTCTCTAAGATATTACATTAGACTGCACGCCTATCAAGTTGACTGTTAAAAGACCTTATGAAAAGATGTTACTTTGCAAATAATGTAAGTCTACCAAGGCCATCACATTTGCCGACCTCCGTCTCAAGTTTCCATTGTTACACATTTTACACAATCATTTTATATCTTCTTGTAGCAATTTATTTTGTGCTCCACAGGGACTGGAATACAGTTTAAGAACTGAGAACCTTACTGTTCCTAAACGTTTTACGAAGTCTCAGGAAATTCTCTCAGGTTTTAAGTCTTTAGCAATTACAGTAATGTCACGGGTGTAGGTCATACAACACTCCCATCATACACTGTACTGTACTCCTCATGAACTAAAGAGTAATGAACTATAGTCAATAGCCTGCAAGCTGGAATCCATGCGTTCCTCAGCTAGACACATTGCATTTCTTATTGGATTACAGATATCCCAAGATCCCACTGCAACTTCTGTATTATAAATGTTGCCCTGCCGCGTCCCTGTCTTCGCCTTAGAATGCCCTAGTTGCATTGGCAGCAGGAGCAGCACTTAAGCAAGCTATGCTTTCGGTGTAAGCTTTTTTTAGGGGATGACCTTGAGAAGATCATAAAGGATTTGAGGGAGTCCGAAATTCTGAGAGTCTGAAGACAGCTCCTCACAGCCCAAGTGGTCTTTTTTTATCCAGGGTACATCTGCAAGACTTTCGCAAGTATCACTCAGGGATTGTGCTCCACTACTAGCAGATGGAGACAGAACAGCGCCCTCTCTAGGGCACTGTGCATTTATTTATTTCAATAAATTCCTAGTTTGAACAAATCTGTTTTTGGATTTACAATGTGGATTACAATATGCATACAAATCTAAAATCAACATATACAAACATAAAACAACACAGAAGAAACATAAATTAATCAGGATAAGCAAGTTGAAATAAATGCATCTTAACTTTATGACACAAAGTTAAATAATCCACTTCCAGACAAATTTCAGGGGGGGGAGGGGGAGGCCAAGGGTATTCTACAAGCAGGGTCCTGCAATTGAAAAACCTCAGTCATAGATAATACCAAGATGCAGCAGTTGAACTGGAGGAAGAGCTAGCAAACCAGTATCAGATCACATGGCCTATGATGAGGCTTGAAAAGCCACCATAGATTTCATATGAACAGAAGAGTCAAAAACGCAAAAGCACTAAACATCAAAACTACAACCTTAAAACTTAATCACCAAACAATTGATAAGCAATATAAAGCTTTCAAACAAGACATAATATGATCAAAGTGACTACTATTAGTTAGAAGACATGCTGCAGAATTCTAAACTGTTGGCAATGCACAAAGAACACAGGCAGAGACCCCTAAATACAGAGAATTAAAGTAGTCCATAATATAGTGCAAAAAACCCTCCAGGGGTCAAAATGTACTTTAAAAGACACCCAGTATTCCTGTGTCAAAGCAAAAATGACCACTGCTCCTTACAGACAAGAAAGAGGACATTAGAAACCCAGTTAACTGAGCCATCTTCTAACAGAAGGTCCATTTAAGATTCAGAATAAAACTTAGAATTACGCAGTGGTTGGTGTAATTTTTTAGATAAACAAAGCAATGCACCAATGGGCAAGCTGAAAACTCACATGGGTGGGTTCTGGAATGGTCTGAAAGGACTCAAGAAGGCAGGTAAAACAATTTCTTCTTCCTTATCATCCCTTCAGACAAGCTATATTCTGTGTGACCAGCAGGGGGCACCCTAGGTACAGCAAGTCCACTCCATTGCATTCAACAAAAAAACTAGACTGGATGTCTCTTCCAGGCTTTATTACCATCCAGCCCTTGTCAACACTCCCAAAAGGTGTACTCAAAAGAAATGCTTCTTATGACTCTGTAACACAATGTGGCACAAATCCCAGTACCGCTCCTGTGTAGCCCTGGGTCAAAGAAACTGCCAATCCAGTCCAGGTTTTCACTATATACCATAAACCGCTTAGTAGCTCCAGCATTTATCATTGCTCTGCAGCTCAGGATCTACATTCCAAGGAGTAAAGGGCTCTGTTATTCCACCCTTCCAGTTACTTTAACTGGCCCTCCCCAAACTGGGCCCTTTCCCCTCTGAGCTGACTATGGCAGATAAAGCACAGCAGTTTCTCCAATCAAAACCATGTACCTGAATGTGTCAGGCTTCTGTTAGTCCATGACCAGGCAATTTCATCTCCTTCTGCCAGAGGGGAAGCCAGCAGCCAGTCTATCTTCTCTGTTGCTTCCTAGGTGGTGCAAACCCCAGTTAATTAGAGAGCACACCATCCTCCCTTCCTCTGAGCACCCAGTGCCAGGGAAACTCCGCCTCCTACTTACTCAGGTGTTTGTTTCCTGCCCCCAGCCTTAAAGGGAACTGCACCTATTTGTCCATCTACTCTTCCCTAACTAGGACTCTTTTGCTGGCTCCCTCTCTGCTGCCGGCCTTGCTCCACCACAGCTGCTTAGAATGGGGCTCTGCCTAGCCTGCTCCTAACACAGTGGCTTTGAGGGCCAGGTTTTCCCCAGTCTGAACATCCAGCCCATAGTTCTTCCTTAGAAAGCCCTCTTCTGCAACCTATAGTGCTTCCCAGGACCGTAGCAAGCTGGAAATATGCCCTGTGTGACTAATGAATCTGGTGCCCCCTCCACCCAGCCACATGCTGTAACTCACTCTTTTTGAGCTTCCTGGAAGCCTGGTGATGATATCGGGGTACTTGTGCCTTGTGTGGCTGTACCGCTCCCGTTTCTGAGGGAATACTGAGAGCATATGAAGCCTCTGGAGGTAAGTGAGAATTACTTTGCTGGGAAATTTGGTGACCTATAGCTTGGAATAAAAAAGAGATTATGTGGATTTATTGATGAATTCTGGGGCTAATATTCAGTGATTAATGCGATTAGCAGACTTGCTAACTGCATTAATCGCGGTAACTAAGACATGCAGAGTTTCCAAGTTACCCAGTTCCAGGAGTGGGATTTTAAACCAGTCCTGGATTTCTGACAATCCCATTCTGGTGCATTATGGGATCTGCTGCACTGATTCCAATGGGTAAAATCAGGGACTGCAAACACCATACTGCATGGCAAAGCACATTTAATAGCAGAACTGGCCAAACAGTCTCACTCCTGGCACTGGGTGACTTGGCAAGTCTGGATATTCAGCAGTACTAATGGGGTTTGTGCTGCTTAATATCCCTGGTGTTACCATGGAACGCTTCAATGCTAGCCGGCTAGCACAGGGCAGTTCTGGCAATATTCCACTGCTGCCCACTCATCCCTAAGCGGCAAATGTTCGCACCTTAAAGGCTGACCTAACATTCGCCACGGAAGCTAACCCAATGCTGGCTGAATATCACCACTGCGTCGTTATCTCCGCTACTATCTGGATGATCCATCCCCTTACTATCTGCCACTCAGGCTTGTGCCTTCCCTGCTGGGGCGATGATGGCATGGGGGGAGGGGGGGCAGGGTGTATGGGTGCTGCCCTGCCCCTGTTGTCTCCGGAGCCAGAGCAGGGGTATTGGGCACCCCAGGTGAACCTCCAGCCTTTTCCCCCTCCCCAGCTCATCACATCAGCAGCCCTCCCACAAATATTCAGCGCATATTCATATGTGCACATCATCCTCTTGCTTTGTATGTACTGTGTATGTGTGCCCGTTCTCCCAGCAGGTACAGTCAGATACTGTAGGCTCTAGTTATTGTGGCTATCAGGATCTATTGGTTTGCTGTCATAGCTGCTGTGCATTGCTGCTCCTCAGTTGCTGATGTCCTAGGCCACTGTCTGGTTGTCCTATGAAGAGTGCCGGCCATGGTTGTCTGTCTAGGCTGATATATATATGACTGGCTCAGGACTGTTAACAGTAAGAGAATGATTCCCATACAGCTGTTTGGAATGTGCCAGCACAGCGGGCGCATATAGCACCTGGGCAGAGGCAGGCATTATCAGCATCCTGGCTAGCAGTGCGCAGCTGTTCGTGCCTATTCTCTGCCCCAACCCCTCATTTTTGCGTAGTACTCCGTTAGCGTGGGGGTTTTAGTGCAGACGCATTGCCGCACATTCTCAGCTACCGCAGGGCTGGGACATGTGATATTTGCTCGCTAAACCCCGTGCTCCTGGCTAGCATGCTTTAGTAGCCTTTGCCCCAGTCTGTGCTGAGACTGTAAATTCCTAGAGTTGAAGGTGGCCTCAGAAACAGATGTGAAGGCACCTTTTCTTTTCTTTTCTTTTTTATTAAGATTTTCAAATTTTACAGTCCAAAATAAGAAAGGAAATTCTCCAATCCATGATATACAGAAATAATAAAGAAACAAAAGATATTAGGTAAAAGAAAAAATGCATATGAGAAATAGCTCACTTCAAGAAGAGAGAGTTTCTTTTTGTTTAGCCCATCAAACTCCAAATTACAGACAGCTACATTAAATCCAGCTTCACATACAATCAGAATCCCTGACTGAATCTAAAGAATATTGTGATCAGACAGGAATTTCTCCAAATGCAAAGGCTCCATAAATATATAATTGTTCCCCTGAAACGAAAAGACATTTACAGGCTTTGGAGAAGAACCAGGCTTTTACCTATTTCCTGAAGTAGAGGAAGTCTTGAGTTAGGCAGATCCCTCTGGGAGTGAGTTCCAGAGTGTGGGGGCTTCTCCTAAGAAAGCTCACCGGCAGTCCTCACAGCACATGATTTACTTTAATGAGAATACATTAGGGAAGCTCTCAGAGGACTTTAGGTGTAGAGAGGTACTCTTGCTCATTTTATACGAGGGCCTTGAAAAAAGGAGACAAGAGATTTAAATTGGGCCCTGTAGGATACACAAGGGCTGGATCGCCAGGAGTCGACAGCACACAACAAACATGCACAAGGTACTGATAGCCAGTACAGTTTTTGCAAAAAGGGTGTGATGTTGTCCCATCACTTTTGACCCTCTATCAGTTGTGCTGCAGCATTCTGAATTAATTGGAACGGGTGCAAACTTTTTATTAGCATCATAATTACATCATAGTCTATCAGGGCATAGATGACTGTGATCAGACTCATCTTCTCGACAAATGAAGAGAGATTTCATCATAGATGCAGGTGATAAAAGTCGTTTTTTGAAAGGTAGCCAAATTTGCAGGATCAAAGTAAGTGATGAGTCTAGCAGTATCCCAAATTCCTGAGCTGTGAATTTAGGGGGGGGGTTGTTCTCAGGTACTTGTGTGCTTGTGTTAAAAACCCAGAGAAACTTTGTTTTACCTGGGCTCAGACAGAGTTTGTTATTTTTTGTCCTTTCCTGAGTTGCTGTTAGAAAGGTAGTCAATTTACTGGGTATGAGTAGCTCTACATCATCAGCATACATATAAAATTTTGTTATCTATCAACCGAAATAGCTCAGCTAGAGGCTTGAGGTAGAAATTAAATAAAATAGCTGACTGTATGGATTCCTTTAGTAACCCCCAGTTGAGTACCCAAGTGATGATGAGTTCTCGCAGGACAGAATTGATTGTCTGACAGGTACGATTTGAATCAAGCAAATACGGTATCACCAATGTCTGTTTCCACCAGCCATGTAAACATAATATTGTGGGTCACAGTGTCGAAGGCTGATGAGAAATCAAACAGCACTAGTATCGGGGGGCCCCCAATGACCATCCCTGGGTTTACTGGGCCTTTGGTGACCACTCAGTGGGAGCACAATCTCAAGACCTACTAGCTCCTATTCTATATGAGGTCCCTAGTGATAATCTCATGGCACTGCCAGCGGGCCTCACTCCTGCTCCCACTGACCACCAAAGCCCCAGTAAACCCGGAATTGGTCACTGGGGGATGGAGGAGCCCAGACAGTAGGAAGGGGGGAGGTGACTTTTTTTACTTTTTGGTTGGGGAGGGATGTCCAGAAGGAGAGGGACTTGTTGTGATTCCTCAGAAGGGGTAGGAGGGTGGATCGGGTGGATGCTGTATCTCACTGGGGGCAGCCAGGGAGGTCCTGGGATGGGGGAGAGCATACCTATAGTGCCGCACTGGTATGCCTCTGTGCCGGAGCAGTGATTTTAGGAAACTGCTCCCACATCTAAGGGGGGGTAGGGGATTTCCACAACCTTTTCTCTCCCATGCAGCTTCCTAAAATTTCTGCTCCTGCTAAACGTGCAGGGACATACCCATGCAGCTCTGTACCTACTTTACAAAGGTCTCTACGTTGAGCGGAACCTCTCGTAAAATACTGGTTTAATTCTACATGTCCTGAGATGGATGTGGGAATTCGCCTCTCCGTATATTTAAATGTAATAAGGAGTTTTTTTCAAATTTCAAATATTTTTGGATGGGATGAGGTTTTGATGTGTGTATTATTTCCTACCAGTTTCTTTTGATGTATTTGTGTGTGATATAACATAGATATGCACACAGATGCAGACACAAACATAAGACATAGCTATACAGTTGTTTATGGTTTATTTTAATATTTGCTATACCGCCTTTCAGTAGAAGTCAAGTGGTTTACAGCTGTACTAAAAACAAGGAAACAGAAAAGAACTCCGTTAATTAATGACAGAAGTGAGAGAGAAAAGGAGAGCAGAATTGGCTTCAGATGAGGTTAATGCAACCCCACCCTCACTCCACAACTCATGTGGCCTTAAGAGCTTGTTCGAAGAGGTGTACCTTTTATCTTTATTATTTCACTTGCTTGACCGCCCATGCTGGAGCGCCAGGGCAGTTTACTATCATTAAACGGGCTGCAGGCAGAAAAGGAAAGGAACGCCAAATATATGACAGGAAAGGCAAGGGAGCGCAGTTCCAAAATTTTTATAAAACAGCTGTAAGAGAAGGTGAGGGGGTAAAGTATTCCAAAGAACTGGGGTCTTCAAAGAAGAAGGCAGATTGTCTGGTTGATTCGAGTTTGGCTGGGGGGGGGGGTGTAGATGGCTCTGATGAACCGAGTGTAGTGCATGGATTGGGGCATATAAAGCGGTAAGGGTGCAGGGATGTTTAAGTTGGGGGATGAAATATAGCGCATACGTTAACATGCTGTTTTTTCCCACGGAAGCAGCACGTGCAATGGTACTTGAGCAGTCTTAACATGAGCCTTCCCGTGGGGAAAGTCACTTGCGGTTTCCCTGAAAACTAGCTAAAAGGTCTACGCCTACAGAAGGCTGCACATACCTTGAAAACATCACAAATATTCAAAATTTCCCCATATGTTCATGTTATAATATAAATAACATTTGCTTAATTTGATAATAAATGGCTTGATTCCTAGAGCAAAGGCAGAAGGTTCGGTATCAAATAGAAATAAAAAGTCAAGAACGAGGCAGGGAAGAGTAGAGTGAGGAGAAGAGTAGAAAGATGAAAGATGAATGAGAGGTCAGTGTCCTTTATATGCTCTTTTCCCTTCCGTCTCCCTCATTTCTAGCTGTCTCTCTTATCCTTGCCCCTAAATGCCCCCTCTCTGCAGCACTCAATTCATGGGCACATTAAGATAAATCGTACTTAGAATGTGAGCGTACATTTTGCAATCATCTTTGTATATATGAGCTATGTATTACACACAGTCACGTTCTAGTCATAATGATATCATGTGCACGCGCTGCTATTGAGTCCACTACACAAATTACTAGATCAAGTTACCATACCTCTAATGCAGAATTCCTCAAAACATGAGTCCTAGTGGGGGGTTTTGGCTGGTAGGCCCATTATTCTACTTGCAGAAAAATTGCTCCTTGTGACATAGAAGGCTTCGAAATCAGGGCCGGCCCAGAGTTGGTTGAAGGTATTGGCACTCTAGGCAAACTTTAAGCCTTATGCCCCTCCCCACCAGTTGTCAGAATGTATCATTTAGTTTTGAATGGCCTGCTCTTTGCCGCCCCCAGACGCTGCCGCACTAGGTGACTGCTGTGTTTGCCTCATGGCTGAGTCAGCTCTGCTTGAAAGCTCTTAACTCCAACAGTCCACAACCTAGGTCGTTTCTCTTTGAAAATTACCAAATGGTAAAAATGGGTAGAAATGGTGTGCACATATAGGAGGTATTTTTATAAGGAGACATGTGAAGTTACATGCATTTATTTTTCATGGCTTGTGTGCTGATACGCCTTTCTACATATACCTTAGTCAGGGTGTTATTCTGTAAGAACATGCATCAGACCGATGGAGCGTACCTTTGGTGGCGCTATGGCCAGGGGAATAGCAAAGGCAGAGCAAGAAATAACATATGTAAGTTATCAAATAAGTGTGTTTTTTCTAAAAATCTAGGTGCGGGTTTTTACACCAGCTCTAGGCCTGGCGTGAGTGATCACATCTGGATTTACCATGCGTAGCGCATCCCTGACTGCACTGTTTTATAAAGTAAAGTACCATCTGTCTTGCTGAGAAAGTGCCTTATAATAGATCCATATTGTGAAACTATACAATTATATTTATCTGCTCTACCCAATGGCAATTTTCAAACCCAGGTACCTAAACTTAAGTTTTATTAGGCCCCCAGGGGTCACTTTCCAAGAGCACTTATCCAATTGGCAGTACCTACTAACTGGAGATGCAGATAGTGTTGCTGAATATTCTGTTTGGCCACCTCACCATGGTCCAGAGGCAGAGCAGAAAGTTATCCACAAGAATTGAATTAAAGCAATAGTATGGACCTTATGTAGGCTAATATTGGAGTTAAGAGTCCACGACATTCTTTTTAAAGGTGAGCACTTCGATGCCCAGTGCAAAAGTAATACCGGCCCTTTAAAAGCACCTTCTGCATGAAAAGTTTCCGTCATTGACTAAATTTAGCAAAAATTGATAAAAACCTGAAATGAAGGTCAAAAAAAAAAAAAAAAGAAAATGGATTCCTCTAGTTAGGTTTCTCATTGTAACCCAAGCATAAAATAGTTTTAGATCTGTCAAAATCACTCCAGAGAAGGTGATAGAAGCAATATGATTGTAGCCAAACCTTACATTAACCTCATGTCCAAGGGCTGCTGGTGATTAAATAAAAGGTGAACATGTATTTGGATAAAGGATATTACATAAGATATGCCATTCCTTATAACTGTGCGATAAGACATAGCAGTTTTTGGTGAACCATATATTGGTCTAGGATACGTCTTTTGGTGCGATCCATCTAAAAATTCGGGTCCTGATAGTCCGTCTGGATTAATTTCCTGCAGTAGATCAATTTTACCCTAAGGATTTTTAGTATCCCTTGGGTATTGATTTTGGGGTTGCGTCCCCAGAAAAATAAAAAAGAAAAAAAGGAACGTCATGCTACGAGAAGATTATTATCTTCATGGCATTAGTTCTGACAAAAATTAATTTTCAGTAGGTATATCTCTTTAGAATTGGAAGGATATGAGTACTGGCACCCTAATAAACAATTCAAATCAGTCTGAACAGAAGAACCACATTCCCATTGCAGTAAAATTAGATGCACCTGTGAGCAATTGTTAGTACTCACATGACTTGAATAAACCAATGAAAGATGGATTTACTGTTTAAAATGGCCACATTCACTCCCTGTTCCATCTTCCCATTGCTGAAGACAAGAGCTGCCTGAGACTGTCAGAAAAGCCATTATCACCAAACACTTAAAGGGGTACAAGGCCATCTCCAAAGAACTTGGAATTCCTGTGTCTATAGTTTGCAACGTTATTAAGGAGTTTTAAGCTCATGGAACTGTCAAGAATCTCCCAGGATCTGGTGGGAAGAGGAAAATTAATCCAAGAAGTCTTCAAAGGTTAGTGTGAAGTGTTGGAAAAACACCATGTACAACATCCAAAGAGCTTAAGGCTGACCTGGAGCAATCTGGAGTGATGATTTCAACCCCCACCCAACTAAACATAAAAGGACTTCATGGGTGAAGGCCAAGGAAGACCCCCACTGCGCAAAGATAGGCATAAAAAGACATGCCTGATCTTTGCCCAAACCAACCTTGAGAAACTACATTCCTTCTGGGAAATGGTTCTGTGGACAGATGAAAGCAAACTCGAGCTCTTTGGCAATGCAGACCAGCTAAACATTTACAGGCAAAGAAATGAAGCTTATAAGGAAAAAAAAAACACCCTTCCTACAGTTAAATATGGTGGAGGTTCCATAATGTTTTGGGGCTGTTTTGCTGCTTCAGGAACTGGAGTCCTGGAATGTATTAAAGGAATCATGGAGTCAGAGGACTACCAAGGTATTTTGGAGTGCAATGTGCTGCCTAGTGTCAGATCTAGATCTAGGTCTGGGTCAAAGGTCATGGGTCCTCAACCAGGACAATGACCCAAAGCATAAATCCCAAAGAACAAAAGAATGATTAAAAGACAAAAATGGACTGTTTCAAACTGGCTAGCAATGAGTCCTGATCTCAATCCAATCGAGAACCTTTGGAAAGAGCTGAAATCTGCCATTGGTAAAAGGAATCCTGGAAACATTCAAGAGCTAGAACAAATTGCAGTTGAAGAGTGGGAGAAACTACCCGCAGACAGATGTATGAAACTTATAGATGGCTACAAGAAATGTTTGGAGTCTGTCATCACTGCCAAGGGTTGTACAACCAAACATTAGTGAAGGGTGCCATTAATCCTGTCCAGGTCATATTTTGTTTTATTTTTCTCAAAAATAACCATGCCTACATTGCACAGACATCTTATTTTTTTTGTATACCTTTGAACATACTACTAAATATTATGGTGACATACAGTTGGAATATTTCCTATTATTTCTCAAGATATTGTGCACAACATATCTAAAATGCAAGGGTGCCAATAATGTTGACCACAACTGTACACCCAAATTAGACTATTGCAATACAATCTATTGCGGTCTTTGCTCTACTAATCTGAGAAAGCTGCAACTAGTTCAAAATATGGCAATTAGGCTCCTCACTAACACTTCCGGGTATGATCATGTCTTTCCACTGTTATATCAACATTACTGGCTTCCCCTCTCTTTCCCATCTCAATTTAAGCTTCCTGTTCTCACGCATTGGGCTTTCTACACTGTATTCCCAATCTACTTATCATCTCTGCCGATTCCCTACTGTCCCACGTGATATTTCTGATTCCAAAATGCAGATCTCCTGGTTCTCCCTTCTGTATCATGAGCCAAATACAAGTCCACTCGCCCCACTGTCTATTTCTTAGCTCTCTATCTCTGGAATTCTCTTCCTGAATATATTCATTTTTAATCATCCGTCAAGAAATTCAAGTCTGCTTTAAAGACCCATTATTTTGAACAGGCCTTCTTGGACATGAAAGAATAGCATTTCTTGACCATTAATGTTTCGTTTTAATATATGTATGTCTTTATTACTTTCTCTCTGTTTATCCAAGTTTACTTCAAACTGTTCTATCCTTTTTCTATTTATTATTGATGGAATTCCTTTCATTATTATGATTTTTAATTCTTAATTTTTTAAATTGTAAACTGCTCTGATATCCTACCTTATCTTAAATTACACATCAGTATAGCAAGGCAGACATATAAAATCAGGAGATTATTATCCTCCACTAAGAAAAAAAATTCTAAATTATTCTTCCAAGACTTTATTTTATTTATTTGTGTGTTTTATATACTGCTATATCGGGTAATCATAGCAGTACATATCACACAATAAATCATCCACAATAAGAAAAGCAAAGAAAAGAGACTGGGGGAATAAAACAAAATTAAGGGGAAATAGATAAAGAAAAATAGGTCAGGAGATTTAATCATAACCATTATTCATAGGGGACTGTCTACTGAGATGCACTAGCTGTTAATGCACCGATAGCTGTTAACATGGCACACTAACTTGGGGCAACTGCAGATAGCAGAGTGATTACTTATCAAAATGCAGTATAACAAATGGTGGCTTGCTTCTCTCTATGCCCTTTCCTTCCACTGCCTACTCCAGACTTCGATCCTTTCACCTTGCTGCTCCTTATGCCTGGAACAAACTGCCTGAGTCTGTACGTCAGGCTTCATCTCTGCTCCTTTTCAAATCCATGATAAAAGCTCACCTCTTTGAGGCTGCTTTTAGATTCCGATCCCCTTATCCCATGTGTCTCCTTACCTTTCCCTAATTCTATCCTTGTCTTCAGCTGTTGTACGTATTGTCTGTCTTGACTAGATTGTAAGATCTGACAAGCAGGGACCATCTTTTTACATGTTTCTGTGCAGTGCTGCAATGATCAATAGTAATAGTAGTAACATAAATGAATAAATTTTAGCCTTATTTATGTATTTATTTCTGTCCCACTTAACCTGGAATTGCTCTTTTAGTCTGCCAATTGCAAAGATCTATTATGTGCCATCTCTGAGATGTGAAAGGGGCAAACTCCAGGTGGAAGATGCATAATAGATCTTTGTAATCGGCAGATAAGCTTCTTCTGGAATCTTCAACATTTCTGGAAGATAATACTTAACTTGGAATTGCTCTTTTAGTCATGTGTAAGTGGGACAGAAACAAATACATAAATAAAGCTAAAATGTATTAATTTATGTTCATTTCTTATACCGCCATTTGAGAAGTACCGTATTTTCAAGCAAATAACGCGCCCACATATATAACACGCGCACGCGTGTAACGTGCATAAATGATGTCATTCTGTTCAAGAATTTTTGGATAGCATGCCCATGCATATAATGCACACATGCATACCCTTTTTGCTGTTGACCATGCTGGGAGTGAAGCTCAAGTCCTATACTGCCGACTTCAAACTTAAGGTCATTGTGAAAGCAGAAGAAACAAGCAACAGAACGGCAGTTCAAGGTTGGAAAGACATCCATTCATGAATGCAGAAAGGAGAAAAAGGAGCTAGAGAAAATGAATCCCTAAAAACATGCATGTCGTGGGCCCGAAGCCAAATGGCCTAAATTGGAGAATGACTTGAGAGATTGGGTTATTTCTCAGAGGGAACAAAATCAAGCTGTCTCTACTGTTGCAATTCAGATCAATGTGAAGCTTCTGTTAAATGAAAGAGCAATCACTGATTTCAAAGTGGGTTTCACCTGGATTTCTAGATTCATGAAAAGAAATGGGCTTTCAATGAGAATGAGAACCACTGTAGGCTAACAACTTCCGGACGACTGGAGAGCAAAAGATTAATGACTTCAGTGAATTAGTTTCCAATCAAAATCTCTGAACATGGTTTCTATGTAGTGGACGTTATAAATATGGATGAGGTTCCAATGTCTTTTGACAACTCTGCCACCAGGATTGTAGATGCTTCAGGTATGAAAACTGCAGCCATTACAACCACTGTAGTCCTTGGATGCACTGTGAGTGGGGTGAAATTAAAGCTGATGGTCGTTTTCCAGAGAGTTACCATGCCCTGTGAAAACCTTCCCATCGTTGTGGTTGTCTGTTGCAATAGGAAGGGATGGGTGGACTATGACCTTATGAAAGTATGGGTTGATAAATGTTATAGGGCCAGGCAGGGGCATTCTTCTCCAAGAAGTCCTAACTAATTTTTCACACCGTGGCTGCCCACAAAGAAACAAATGTTCAGAATTATATAAACTCTGCTAGTGCCCGCATAGCTGTAATACCTGGCCATCTTACCTGCAAATTACAGGCGATAGATATAACGGCTAACCACCCATTCAAGACATTCAAGAGAAGAGAGTGGGACGAATGGATGCATTCTAGGATTCACAAATTCACACCATCAGGAAGACTGAAGCAGGCGCAGTTTTCGGAAGTCTGCAAGTGGGTGTCTTCTGCTTGGATAAAATAACACCACAAACCATCTGCAACGGCTTCAGAAAGGCTAGGATTGTCTATCAACAGAATAAGACTCATACGGATACCGAAGATGAAGGTGAAGAAGCCAATGGCAGTGACGATGACATCACTTCAGAAATCACAGAAGAGCATCTGCAGTTAGCTCTTAGTTATTTCAATGATGTCAGTGAGGAGGGAACAGACTTTGAAGGGGTTGAGGAGTCAGATGATGACCTTGATTGAACTGGAATTGGCCTAGTCTAATTTAGTCTCATTTCGTTTCATTTACTCACATTTAGTTGCATTGAAATTTAGCATATCAGAAATAAAGAAGTTATAAAAAAGTTAAAAATGACTCTGAATTTCTTTTAGTGTTGTGTTGATATATATAATTATTATCTATATAACGCATACACAAGTATAATGTGCAGGGGCGTAGTTTCCTGAAAAACGAGTATAACACGCACATTGTATGTGTAAAAATACAGTAATTGGCATCATAGAGGTTTACAATATTAATATTAGCTGGAATATAACAGCAGGGTCGGACCCAGAGCTGGCTCAAGGTGTAGCTGCCCTAGGCAAATCTTAAGCTTTACTCCCCCTCCAGTTGATTAGGACAGGATTACAGTAATTCAAGCAGGCAAGAGAGACAAGTAAGGTGGTCAAAGCAGGTAAGAACATAAGAACATAATATATGCCATACTGGGTCAGACCAAGGTCCATCAAGCCCAGTATCCTGTTTCCAACAGTGGCCAGTCTAGGTCATTCATACCTAGCAGTTTCCCCAAAAGACACAGGTTCCACAATGCTTGTACTGGGTCAAGCATTGATATCCTGGGTCCCTTCTTAATAATGGTTTATGGACCTTTCCTCTAGGAACTTGTCCAAACCTTTTTTAAACCCAGCTACACTAACAGCCTTTACTACATCCTCCGGTAACAAATTCCAGAGTTTGATTACACTTTGAGTGAAAAAATATTTTCTTTATTAGTCTTAAATAGTTTACCCTGTAGCTTTATTGCATGTCCCCTAGTCTTTCTATATTCTGATAACGTAAACAATCGATCTACATTTACCCATTCCACTCCATTCATTAATTTATAGACTTCTATCATATCTCCCCTCAGCCGTCTCTTTTCCAGGTTAAAGAGCCCTAACCTTTTTAGCCTTTCTTCATAGGAGTATCCTTCCATCCCCTTTACCATTTTGGTGGCTCTTCTCTGAACCTTTTCTAATAACGCTATATCCTTTTCAAGATACGGCGACCAGAACTGCACACAATATTCAAGGTGCGGTCTCACCATGGAATGATATAGAGACATTATAATATCTTTTGTTTTCTTTTCTATTCCTTTCCTTATGATACCTAGCATTCTATTTGCTCTCTTGGCCACCGCTACACACTGGGCTCAGGGTTTTAACATGTTATCCACAATGATGCCTAAATCTTTTCCTGGGTGGTGGTTCCTAATGTGGAACCTTGCATCTTGTAACCATAG
The DNA here is from genome assembly GCA_033557465.1 of Ichthyophis bannanicus. Classification (NCBI taxonomy): domain Eukaryota; kingdom Metazoa; phylum Chordata; class Amphibia; order Gymnophiona; family Ichthyophiidae; genus Ichthyophis; species Ichthyophis bannanicus. The sequence goes on from CM066037.1 coordinate 120,828,865, forward strand.
TTTGGGTTGTTCTTCCCTAGGTGCATAACTTTGCACTTTGTCCACATTAAATTTCATCTGTCATTTTGATGCCCAGTCTTCCAATTTATCAAGATCCTCTTGCAATTTTTCAAAATCCTCTTGGGTTTTAACAACTTTAAATAGTTTTGTGTCATCTGCAAATTTGATAACCTCGCTCGTTATTCCCTTTTCCAGGTCATTTATGAATATGTCAAAAAGCAGCGGACCCAGCACAGATCCCTGGGGTACACCACTATTCACCTTTCTCCATTGGGAAAATTGGCCATTTAGCCCAACCCTCTGCTTTCTATCTTTTAACCAGTTCCTGATCCACAATAGTACACTGCCTCCTATCCCATGACTTTTTAATTTTGCCAAAAGTCTCTGATGAGGGAAAGTCCAGATATACTATATCAATCAGCTCACCTTTTGTCTACCTGTTTATTCACACCTTCAAAAAAATAACAGATTAGTAAGACAAGATCTTCCTTGTCTAAGGCCATGTTGGCTGTCTCCCATTAAGCCATGACTATCTACATGTTCAGTAATTTTGTTCTTTATGATGGTTTTTATCATTTTTCCTAGTACTGACGTCAGGCTCACTGGTCTGTAGTTTCCCGGATCACCCCTAGAGCCCTTTTTAAAAATTGGTGTTACATTGGCCATCCTCCAATCTTCAAGTATTACAGATGATTTTAATGATAGTTCACAGATTACTAATACCAGGTCAAATTCAGAAGATAACTCCAGGGATACAGCAATAGCAATGTTACCATGATCAAGTGACTGAAGAATTTCACTAATAAGGGATAATAGAATGGTGTCTGTGCTGTGACCTGGGTGGAAGCTGGACTGAGAAGGGTGCAAGGAATAGGTGGTCTCAAGGTGAGTCGCAAGCTGTGAGAAGACAAGATCTTGGACATAAAGGGCAGGTTACAAACAGGCCTATAACGGGACAGGACAAATTTGTCTTAGGAGGGGCTTTTCAGTAATGGGCGAACCACAGCCTGTTTCTAGGCAGAAGAGAAAATGTCTGAAGTGAGACTGGCATTAATAAGGGAGAGGGCATTGGGAAGAAGAGCTAAGAAACTTATGGAGAGCTAAGAAGAGGAGATAGGGTCCAGAGAGCCTTTGGTTTTATGGGAAGTAGAGATGAGTTTTGCTAGGGCTGTGGAGGTAACAATACTGAAGGAATCCCAGGTGTGTGTCAAGGACTGGGAGGAGGAGGAAAAAGTGGGACTAATGTATGAGGCAAAGTGGGGAACTCAAGTTGAAACTGGGCAGGAAAAGGCTGATCAATGGAGATAATGTGAGCTGATAAGGACAGATGGAAAAAGAGAGTACAGTTTTTTCAGATGAGAGGAAGAAGCTGTGATAAGAGATGAGTAGTGATTTATTTTGGCTGTGGAAATCATATGAAAGTAATTACGGTGACATTGACGGAATAGGTGCAGAACCTCAGGGGTCTGATGCTTCCTCCAACGCCACTCAGCATGACGTAGATAAGTATGCATAATGCCTTCTCTGCCTTGGATAATGAGGGGGCCCAATCCATGGAAACTGAAGGGCCCTTAAATGAGAGTCCATGCCCAAACTACTGATAATGCACCAAAGATGAAGAAAAAATCCCAAAACATAAAACTACTACCACTTGGAGATTCCATCATCAGAGGCACCAACTTGGGAACACAGCTCAAAGGAGAGAAGATGGTCAAATGCCTCCCAGGCTCTTCAGCCAGCAGGAATACAAACCAAATTGTTGGTATAGTTACGTAGTGTAGAAAGTGAGCACTCCAAAATTGATGTCATCCACTTGGGTAGAAATGACATAGCTAGAAACAGTGCCTCTGAAATTCAAAGGGATTTCCAGACTCTGGGAGAGAAACTCAAGTCCATTGTTAACACTGTAGCATTCTCAGAAGTTCTACCTGTTTATAATAAGGGGGCAGAAAGGCTGCATTGCATAAACTGCTTTAATACATGGCTCCAAACCTGGTGCAAACAAGGATTTAGATATATAGGTGACTGGGGAAACAGATGGATCAGCAAGAGACTATACTGTGCTGATGGACTACATCTCTCCATCACAGGGAAAAGGATCCTAAAGTGAAAAATTCAGGCAGTATGTAGACAGGCATTTAAACTAGGAAAAGGGGATGATGGATGGAGAAGGACAAGTTCAGGATGTCACTCCCAGCAAAAGCATAATAACATTGGAAAGAGGCACACTTTTAAAACACACATCAATGGCAAGTGGGAAGAGGCGTGTAGAACAAAATTCATGCAAAATACAGGCAAGCCAGTCAACAAATGCTGGAAATCAATGAGCAAAAATGCTTGAAGCCTAGCCAACAAAGTTCTTGACCTGGAAGCCCTAATGATGGAAATGGACTTGCACATTGTGGCCATTACAGAAACATGGTTTAACGAGTCAGATAAATGGGATATAGCCATAGCTGGCTATAATCTATTTAGAAGGAGTGGAGGAGTGACCTAGTGGTTAGAGCACTGGCTTGGGACCCAAAAGACCAAGGTTCAATTCCCACTAGCAATCCTTGTGGCATTGGGCAAATCACTTAACCCTCCATTGCCTCAGAAAATTCCAAGTTATCAATGTCCCTGTTTAATGTACATTACCAAGTTTATGTTACAATGTAAACTGCTTTGATTGAAATGATAAAGTGGTATAAAAGACTTGTTAAATAAAATCAATAAATAGAGAGGGTAGAAAAGGAGGAGGAACAGCCCTATATGTCAAAAACTGCTGAAATACAGGGGATTTGGGGAAAAGAAGAAGCACAGTGGATTGTGTTGGAAAGAGGAGATGGCACTTTCATCCATACTGGTGTAGTCTACAGGCCTCCGACTCAAACTGAAGAAATGGATACTTAGACAAATGGTGATGGAACCGACCAGGGAAAGCTCGATGCTGGATTTAGTGCTCACCAACAGAGAGAACATGTCAAATATCTGGGTGGATGCCCATGTGAGCAACATTAATCATCACATAACGTGGTTTGAGATAAAAGCTAAGGTGGAGTTCAATTACAGCAAGCTCAAAGTCCTAGGCTTCAAAAACACTGACTTCAGTAAAATGGCCAAGTACCTGAAGGAGGAATTGGCAGGGTGGGAGGTGGAATTGTAATGGGCTAAACTAAAGAAGGCAATAAAAGGAGCAACAGATGCATATGTAAGGAAAGTAATTAAAAACAAGAGGAAAAGGAAACCAATTTGGTTCTCTAAAGAAGTGGATGCACAATTAAAGGTAAAAACACAGCTTTCACAAAATTCAGCAGTTCGCAAACAGAGGAACACGGAAAATAACACAGGATTAAACTGAAAGAGACAAAAATAGAAATAAGGAAAGCAAAATCAAAGGCAGAAGAAAAGATGTGAAGTGTGGCAACAAAACATTTTTCAGTGTATTCGGAGAGGAGGAAAATCAGAAAATTGCAGGACTCAAGTGCTGGGAACGGATTTGTGGAAAGTGACATTGAAAAAACAAAAATGCTACAAATACTTCTGCTCTGTTTTAACTAAAGAAAATCCTGGTGAAAGACCACCTGTGAATGACAAATATACAAATGGGAATGAAGTAGATACCATACCATTTACAGAAGATGATGTGTTCGAACAGCTTGCAAAACTGAAAGTGGAAAAGTCCATGGGACTGGGTGGGATACATCCCAGGATACTGAAAGAGCTCAGAGAGGTTCTTGCAGGGCCATTAAAGGATATTTTTAATAGATCCTTGGAGACAGGAGAAATTCCATAGGACTGGAGAAGGGCTGATGTGTGGTACCTTTTTACAAAAGTGGTAATAGGAAAGACGTGACAAACTATAAGCCTTACCTTGGTGGTGGGAAAAGTAGTGGAGGCACTCCTGAAAGAGCAAATAATGGATTTTCTTGAAACCAACAGGTTGCATGATCCAAGGCAACATGGTTTTACCGAAGGATGATCATGCCAAGCAAATCTGATTGAGTTCTTTGACTGGATGACCAGAGAACTAGATCAAGGGCATGCGATGGATGTGGTCTACCTAGATTTCAGCAAAGCCTTTGATATTGTTTCTCATAGGAGGCTTATCAATAAACTCAAGAGCTTGGGGATGGATTCCAAGATGGTGAACTGGATCAGAAATTGGTTGACTGACAGATGACTAAAGGTGATGGTAAACGGAACTCACCCGGATGAAAAGAAGGTGATTAGTTATGTGCCCCAGGGTTTAGTCCTGCTACCAGTACTGTTCAATGTATTTGTGAGTGATATTGCTGAGGGGCTGAATAGAAAGGTCTGTCTTTTTGCAAATGACATGAAAATTTGCAACAGAGTGGACTCCCCTGAGGGAGTGGATAACATGAGGAAAGATCTATAAAAGCTGGAAGAATGGTCTAATGCTTGGCAGTTAAGATTTAATGTGAAGAAGTGCAGTTTCATGCACTTGGGAAGCTGAAATCCAAGGGAACTGTATGCGATAGGGAGCAAGAGGTTGTTGTACATGGACCAGGAGAAAGGCCTCGGCGTGATTGTTTCTGAGGATCTCAAGGTGGTGAAACAGTATGACAAGGCGGTGGCAAAAGCCAGAAGGATGCTGGTTTGCATACAAAGAGGAATTACCAGCAGAAAGGAAGAGGTACTAATGCCACTGTACAAGTCACTGGTGAGGCCTCACTTGGAATATTGTATTCAGTTTTGGAGACCATATCTTACAAAGGATATAAAAAAGGATGGAAGTGGTTTAGAGGAAGGCAACCAAAATGATTTAGAGCCTGTGTCAGAAGACTTATGAGAAGAGACTTGAAGATCTAAATATGTACACTCTGGAGGAGACCTTTAAATACTTAATGAACAAACAACCTCTTTCAAAGACGGGGAAGCTGTAAAGCTAGAAGGCATAATATGAAGATGCAAGGGGGTAAACTGAAAAGCAATATCAGGAAATACTTTTTCAGTGAAAGGGTGGTGGATGCTTGGAATGCCCTCCTGATGAAAGTTGTGGGGGCAAATACAGTGACAGAATTCAAAATGGCATGGGACAGATACAATGGATCCCTTTATAGCAACAGGATAAAATCAAAATAAACACAACTATCTCTTATATCTCAAGAAATAGGGGTGACCTACACGGTGTGGTAGGTATGCCCCTAAACAAAGGCATGGAGAGGGGTGACCTGCACAGGGCGGCAGGTGTACCTACTCTTGCTACCTTGCTGGACAGACTAGATGGACCATATTGGTCTTTATTTGCTGTCATATACTATTTTACTATGTTACTATGCAGGATCCACAAGCTAGAGTGGAATCAGGGATGTTGACATCTAGAAACAGTGTGTGGAGGGGGAAGGAACATGCTCAAAGGCAGAAGCAAGAAGGGATTGCCATAAGTGGACTTGGTCATCGACAAGAAAAGTGCAAAAGTCATCCGGGATGATTGGGTCTGACGACGGGAAGGTGGCAAGAGTTTCAGAGGTAACCCTGCAAACTTATCAATGTGCAGGAGCGTGAGCACTAGCTGACATGAATGGTGAGGAAAGGGGAGAGAGAAATGAGTAGAAGATGCAGCAGTGGTCAGTCCACGGAAGTGGGAAGGCAGAGAACCGGGTAGGGAGGAAAGAGGAGCTGGATGGGGAGATGATCTGGTTGAGAATATGGCCTGCTATATGTGTGGGAAACGGAACATGTTGGGTGAGCGAGAGATCAGAGAGATGAGTAAGACAGAGTTTGTGACAAGGTTTGTGTGGAAGATCGACATGGATGTCGAAATCACCCAAGATAAGGAGGTTGGAGTAATGAAGGGAAGCCTCTGAGATGGTGAGGGGAAGGGAGTCCCAAAGTGAAAAGGGACAGCATAGCAGGAGAATATTTGAAAAGGAAATGGATGGTAGGGTGGGAAGGGAAATGGAGTAGCAAGGACTCTGGGTAGTGAAGGACATGAGAGGTGACTTCAGTAAGATTAATTGAGGAATGGTACAAGACAGCAACCCTGCCACCTGTACGAGTCACACGGGGGGCGGAGAAGGCAGAAAAGCCTACTGGAAGGCATCGAGTGAGGATGGGCTTGTTTGAGCCAGGTTTCAGTAAGAAAAAGGAAAATCAAGGTAATGTTGCAGAACTAAGTTATGAAGCAGGGCCGTTTTTGCCCTATGTGACCTTCAGTTTACAAGCCTGCAGTGAAGCTGGAATGAGTAGGAGCCGGTCAGTGATGATGAGCGAAAGGGGAGGGGGGGCTAGAGGGAACCAGGGGATGGTAGACTACGTTACTCACATTTTGAGAAGTGCGATGAATGGTAGAGCGTGGAGGGCGAAGGGTCCAGTGACTAGGAAGGGAGCTCATTGTGAGAAGGAAAAAGAGCAGCAGTGGACGCAATTGTGCAGAGCCAGAGGCAGCAAAAATCCAATCACGAGAATGAGGAAAAGGGGACCACTGGGGCTGTGCCCGATTCCAGCCACTGGACCTGAGGCAAAGAGCTTGCCAAAGGAGCAGGACCTGCTTTTTGGGTGCAAAACGCAGCAATGGTGTTCTTTACATGAAAAGATAAACAATATTAAAAGATGCAAAATACATTGAGAGTCAGTAGGAAATGTATTAATTATGACAGTAATTTCCATTTTCAAAACAAGATTTTAGCAGCATACCTATGGGATGGGATAAAATTAATGGAAAAAAGTTTGGAATGGACATGATCTAGACTATTTTCCTTGGTGATATTTTCCAAATTCTCTACCTTCTTATATGGGACTTTAATTTACATCCAAGACATCACCGGGCTGAATCTCCAGAATAGCCACAGTTCTGTCTGTTATCTCTGAATGAGACCAGTGCTAAGATGTGAACTTCTCCAGCACTTTACCCACTGAATCTACCCACCCAGTGACAAAAAGTTCTTCCTGTTATTAGTGTTCCAAAATTTCATCGAGGTGACAGTCTGAGACATAGATACGCATGCAACCTGTGCTCCTTCGCTCAGTTCTAAAGGAGAGTTTCTAAAACCCCTTTCCCCCCTAATTCCATGATTAGCAGCACAGCCCCTAAACCACTGCATACCTTGTTCCCCGTGGACTTAACACCGATGTGCCCTATCTGCTTAACTTAGATTGTAGGTGGGTCTCGCTGTACTAGAGAAAGTGAGACATCTAGCTCTAGAAGGAACAAGTCCTGCAAAACTACCCCTCCCTTAAGGAACTTCCAGAGCTTGCCACCACAAATCCTGAGTGTGAAACATGCATGGCCCCCTGGACAAGCTGTGAAGCCGCAGAGGCTAAGGTCCTAAACTTGGACTTCCTTTTCCCCATCTTACTAATGCAAAGCAAATACAAGGTTAGGAAGGATATAGAAAATGTCATTGATATTTCCTATTTCATTTCAAACCAGTGCATATCCCTAATGCAAACAGGATTAGGAAGGATAGCACAGAGCCAACCTTGCAGCGCTCAGGAGCGGCCCCAGGCTGCCACTCTTAGTAATAGCTCCTCCCCCAGTATTTGTGTTCCTTCCTACTGTTTGCCTTCCAAAGGCAAAAATTTTAGGTGGCTTCATCCATTACTGAATTGGTAAAGTGGCACGGTCAGGCCCGTACCTAGCCCTGTGTGAGCGGTGCAGCTGCATAGGGCGTAAAGGCTTAAGGGGCGCATTTTAACTGTCTGCCGTTGCTTGCCGCCTCCACTTTTCCTGCTCTCAGCGGTGGCAGGCAACGGAAGACAGTTAAAATGCGCCCCTTAAGCCTTCTCGCCAGCATGCTAAGCAGATCTGTCAGATCTGCTTAGCATGTCGGCGACTTGCACATCGGGCGCGCCTCTTCTCTCCCACCGGAGGAGGGGGGCGGGCACCCGATGTGCAAGTCGCACAGGGCGCGATTTACACTTGGTACGGCCCTGGGCGCGGTACTTAAAATACTGCGCAATTCGTTCTCGTTTTGTTTCCTACTAAGTGCTAGCATAAGGCTCTTGGATTGTCCACAGGAGGACAATTCCCCAGCTATATGCTGCAAGCCTGGAAACATCGTGATCCTGCCAGTGTAAATGCTGATTTATTTTATTCATAAAACCGGAGTGAGAGTACAGGAGGAAGGGGGAAATTACAGAAGCAATCTCTGAGGATCTTAAGTTATTTTTGTGTCCACACTAATTATTTAAAGCATTAGTAATAATCTGTAAAGCAAAATAAAGCAATAAAAGAAATGAAGCCGTTTTATGATAGTTTACTCTGCTAAAAATGGCACCATTGAAACCATTTGGGATGCACACACTGCACTGAAATGATGTACTGATATTTAAAATTGAACTACTTAGGATCTGACAGAAGAAAATGAATTTAATGAACTTTGAGAAAAGGTAAATAGATGTAAAGACCCTTAAGTTCTTCTCTTTTACAGCAGCAGAGACCTCCAGTGATCCTACTAAAATGCTACATTATAAGCTGTATTTAGCCTAGCATTTTCCAGAACAGGGGAGGTTACTTCTAACTAGTGACATAATGCTGGGAGGAGACTCCTCCGAGAGGGAAAAATCTAACACCATAAATAAACCACTCCCAAAGGCAAAAGCATATCTTTGGCAGCAAGCCACTGCACCGTGAGGAGACAGAAGGCATCTGGCCGTAGGGGCAGGAGTCTGTGGCCATCCGCAAGCCCTCATTCCATCTGGAGGAACCACAAGACCAAAGCTGCAGTGAGTTTGGAAGATGGATTGGGCTCCAGCCCACATCAACATTCCTCTATGACTATGCAAACCTGCCAGCACCTCTACTAGTTCAAAAAGAGAACAGTACAGCTGGTGGTAAAGGAGCTGCAGAGCTTTCAGCCACTGTAGAGAGGAAACGGAGAAGTACATCTAGCAGTTCAGTGACCACAGAGCCAGGAGCACCTGCAGAGCAGATAGGGGGACCTGCCTCTAAAGAAGCCACCAGCTCCAAGTTATGCTTTTCTACTGGCTTGCTTCTCTCTATGCCCTCCTCTTCCATTGCTGACTCCAGACTTCGATCCTTTCACCTTGCTGCTCCTTATGCCTGGAACAATTACCTGAGTCTGTACATCAGGCTTCATCTCTGCCCCTTTTCAAATCCATGCTGAAAGCTCTCCTCTTTGAGGCTGCTTTTGGATCCTGATCTGCTTAATCTCCTTACCTTCCATAGTTGTATTGTTGTTCTCAGCTGTTGTATTGTCTGTGTCTTGACTAGATTGTAAGCTCTGACAAGCAGTGGCCATCTTTTTTTAGTCTATAAATTAAGGAATAGAGTGGAACGGGTAAAAGCAGATCGATTGTTTATGCCATCAAAAAGTAGAAAGACTAGGGGACATACACTGTAGCTTCTTTGCAACCCGTTTAAGACTAATAAGAGAAAATATTTTTTCACTCAACGTGTAATCAAACTCTGGAATTCGTTATCGGAGGATGTAGTAAAAGCTGTTAGTGTAGCTGGGTTTAAAAAAGGTTGGACAAGTTCCTGGAGGAAAGGTCCATAAATCACTATTAAAGAGGGAAATCCACTGCTTGCCCCAATAAAAGCACTGTGGAACCTATGTGTCTTTTTGGGAACCTGCCAGGTATTTGTGACCTGGATTGGTCACTGTTGGAAACAGGACGCTGGGCTTGATGGACCTTAGTCTAACCCAGTATGGCATTTCTTATGGTCTTATATTCTTACTGATTATATATTGATTATGAATGTACATAGCCAGGATATTTTGGGAATTGTAGGAAATTTAAAAATGAAAAATTAAATGCATATATTTATGAATATGCTTATTTCCATCTTAAGCCTGGGTCTTGGTTTCTGAAGCATGATATGACACTCCATCAACACTGAGGCAATTACACTCACCCAATTACTTGACTGGAGCTCTGGAGTCTCAGAGCCTCCTCTTACCTGTACCATGACAACAGCAGAGATAAGGCATTTCTGAGCAAGCCCATGTTGTTTCCAGATTGGTCATCACACATCCAGTCCTTAGTGTGTAAAAATGACAACTGAGGCTGCTGGTCATGTGTACAATCAGGAAAGGAGGGAGCATTATATTAGGGGGTCAGATGGTCAGCAGGGAGCTCATGAGCCAAAACAGAAGCAAACAAGATATGACTTCTTTGCTGGATTTTGTTAAGTAACATTAAATTAACTGCATAAATGACATTTTAAAAAAGATTATGTGGCTACACGTGTTGTTCAGACTATTTGTACGTTCAAATAAATATTACTTAATTTCTATATATTTCAACTGTGATTTGATGTAGGTAAGACTCACGTTAAGCAGTTTCTGAAGATAGCTTTAGATTCAGCATGCAAAACTGCACAATTTGGTCACTAGTAGTTTGTAAAATTTGGAAATATAAAAATCTACCCATAAAATTGACATGCTCTACTACAGCAAGGTATCCCAGATCTGACAATGCTCAGTCAATGTTGAACAGATATCTGCCATTTATTTCTGCAACCATTGTACTTTGCTGACTGAAGCACATTGGGGTTTCTGCCCAGTGCTAAACACTACAGTCACTATAGTAATAGAAGAAAAAGACAACGGTCTTTTTCACTTACTAAATGTCAGACTGAGGGATTAATGATGCATCCTATTCATCCCGCAGGAAGGCATAAGAGAAAAGAACAGGAGAAATGTATGATGACGTGTGATATACTATAGACCCTTGGCATGATGCAAAATGAAATATAATAGCAGCTTTTGCCTATACTGGAAGCCGTAAATTAGGGGGTTCATCCAGGCTCATATATTTCTTGTTAAAATAAAAGCCTTTATGGTTCCCTCATGATGACTTATGGCTGGAGCAGCATGCCCAAACACCGTACGGCAAGGGCTGGCTCCCCCATGTGCCACTGAGGTGAATAATGCACTAAAATTTCAAGTCCAGGTGGTCGAGGGTCAGGCTGCCACAGGGGCAAGTTTGGGTGGATAGTCGGCCCATTCGCAGTTCATATGATGGGATAGGGCCTCCTTGTCCAAGGAGTCAATGCTGAATAATTAAGAATTTCATGCTCCAAGATGGAAAAGCAGGGGAGCTCTCGTATTAAGGCAGCAACCTTTTTTTGATCATAATCCTAGTGGTGGTGCAGGTTGAGATTAGGACCCAGAGGAACCTCCAGCCAAAAATGATTAAGTTAAAGTTCAATAAAGCTGTGGCCATATCCGTGTGCAAGCAACACATGCCTCTCTTTCTCAATCAAGTATATATGAGGGATGGCTGAAGGCTGGAGGCAGGCAGGGAAGCCCAGGACCAGCGCATCCCGCTAGATGGGGTTGTGTCACCTGGCAGAGTCTGCTTTACAGCTCTCTCTATGGAACTCCCCCAGGCCCAGCCTTCCCTCCAAAAAACAGAGACACCCACTGGCCAGCAATGGACAAGGAAGCCCAACCTCCATCACCTGACTGTAGACAGTTCAGCTTAAGAGCGGGCATTCGAAAATGTTCCTCTTTAGCTATAGAGAAAACATTTTGGTGTCCTGTCATAATTGTATCAGCTTTTTGTCCTTGCTTTTCTTTTTCTGACTATTTTATGGCTATATAGTCTGGTACAGTGTGTTTTAATTTTGATTGGACTGGACGTGCCAAAATTGAGAACTTGGAAATATATCTTTATATTAGCCCCCTTACAAATAAAGTATTTTTACTAAACTCTATGGGGTATATTTACTAATCAGCGGTAGCAGCTTCCGTGCGATATCGGAGCCGCGGCCTCATTGACTTCAGTGGGGCCGCGGCTCCGATATCGCATGGAAGCCGCTACTGCTGATTAGTAAACATACCCCCTATGTTTGATATCTGTATTTTCGGTAATCAAAACATAGGGTCTGAGTGATCAAGGGCTTTGACCCATAAGTACAAGATCTAAGAGCAACTAAATTTGGTTCTAAATTTGGGCTGTGCAATCACTGTTGTCAGAAGAGCTCAAAGCAAAATTTAAAAGCAAAAAATAAAGGAGCATCGTAGTCACTCATAGCATATCACCCACTGCCAACGGGAGAGTGAAAGTGACAGGATTAACACTCCATCAAAGCAGATGTTAACTCTTTGGTAAGACTAATTTCAGGGAGTCTGTTGGTTTTTCTACATTGCAAATCAAAATGAAATATTGCAGCCTGGCCACACAGCTGTGGTTCAAGTTCCTATTAGTGAAAAGAAGGCAGCCTTCAGAGCAGCTCAGAAAAACAATTTATCTGCTAGGACTCTCTCGGTGGAGAAGACTTACAACGCACAACGACACTAGCACAGCCTTTGATCTTATACATTGCATTTGTTTTGTCAGAAACTGAATATCTTAAATGAAGAAAGTAGTTAACAGTGCAAGAACAGATAAAGTCACAGAGATATTTTTTAGTGATAGCGGATTTAGTTTTAGTTCATACTTTTTCTTAGAAGTTCAAGGAAAGTTACATTCCGGTATAGGAAGTGTTTCCTATCCCCAGAGGGTTTATAATTTAATTTTGTACCTGAGGCAACAGAAGGTTAAGTGACTTATCCAAGGAGTGGTAAGTAGTGAGATTTGAATCTGAATTTTCTGGTTTATAACCCACTGTTCTAACCATTAAGCTACTCCTCCACTCCACTGATGCAAAGCTGAGCTTTAACTGACTTCTGATATCTGCTACCTGCATTCCTGTGTCTGTTCCACTGAGTGCCTTTGGCTTTAATCCTGTACCCACGCTGACTTCCTATATTTCAAAATCATGCTAACCTCTTTCCGATCTCCCATAACACTCACTATGTCCATCTGATAAACTCTCTTGCCTCTGACCCTCACTGTCTCTTTGCATCACTCAACTCGCTCCTCTAAGTGCCTCCATCCCCGATCCCTTCTTCGCCTTTGACACTGTTGATCAACACTTTCTCCTTGTTCTCACTTGGATTTAGGAGCTCTGTTCTGTTCTGGTTTGCTTCTTATCACTCCTATCACACTTTTAGCCTATATTCTGGCGGATCCTCCTCCACTGCTATCCCTCTTTCGGTCAGTCATTCCCTTGGTGCACTGATCTCCTCCCAAGGCTTTCAGTACCATCTTTATGCTGATAACGCTCAGATTTTCCTCTCTACAGTAGAAATTGAGCCTGAATTTCAGACTTGCTTGTCTGATGTTGGTGCCTGAATGTCCCATCACCATCTGAAAATGAATATTGCCAAAGCGGAGCTTCTTATCTTTCCTACTAACACTCCCTCCCCACTCCTTTCTTCATTCTCGATTTCTGTGGATAACACTCTCATTCTCCCTTTTTCTTTAGTAGGCAATCTTTGTGTTGTCTTTGATTCTTTCACTGCCCATATCCAACAGATAGCTAAAACCTGTCAGTTCTTTCTCTATAACACTAGCAAAATTCCTTCCTTCCTCTCTGAGCACACTACCAGGATCCTTAACCACTCTCTTGTGACCTATCGTCTAGACTACTGCAACCTGATCCTCGCTGGCCTTCCACTGAATCATCTCTCTCCCCTCCAATCCATTCAAAATTCAACTTCACAGCTAATCTTCTGCCGTTGTCACTATGCCCACATAACCTCTCTTCTCAGATCACTTCACTGACTCCCTATTTGTTTCCGGGCAGCTGAATTTTGAACAGATTGAAGAGGAGAGAGATGATTTGATGGTAGGCCAGTGAGGAGCTGGTTGCAGTAGTCTAGACAGGAGGTAACAAAAGAGTGAATAAAGATCTTGATAGCGTGTTTAGAGAGGAAGGGACAAATTTTGCTGATGTTATAGAGAGAGAATCAAAAGGTTTCGGTTTTCTGTTGGATATGAACAGAGAAAGAAAGAGATGACCCTGAGTTTGCGAACTGAGGAAACAGAAATAGAGAAGGAGGGAAGGGAGATTTGTTTTAAAGGAGGAAGAAAAGGTATGGGCTGCAACTTACCCATGTATTTACCCTCACTTATAGCTATTTTACAAAAGGATTCATGTTCTGTGAGCCTCTTTACATATACTCTGCTAATTTTGAGCATCCAGACTTGAGTGTCTCATTTCGTTCCTAAATGATATATACAAAATCAATTTTCATAAGTACCAGCACAATATTATATAAAATAGAATTATTACAACTTAAAGAGCAACCATGTAACTTGAAGATGTGTTCCCACAAAGCCTTCTTAAATTAATAATTTTGGAAGAGAATGTTCAGTAAAGCCAAACATTTCTGACTGCAGTGAGACAGTAACTTAGCCATGCATATGATATCCGAATCTATTTTTAGTGCCATTCCTGCAGCTATTATGATTTTTGTCTTGTGGGAAATCATAAAGTTTCAGCTTATAATATGACTGTCCTGGAAGACAAGAGATTAACTTTAAGAAAGCCATCACCTGCTTGTTTTAACTGCTGAAGCAGCTGGTGAGATGGATGTTAGAAAAGCCACCAGGAGCTTAATACTTAATGCTCTACAGAAGAATTTCACTAGCACCCTACAGTGCTGCTTGTGGGGAGAACAATTTCCAAAGCAATTTATGCGGCTAAAAAGGATTTTACCCACATTAAGGGGTTGTCTAAAAATGCCCCTCTCTCAATGCAGCTAACATTTCATAGGTAATGAAATAGCATGGGTATAGTCGGTTACACAGAGATGACGCATTCCCAAGGCAGTGTGTAGGTCAGCGGAGGAGCACTACACATACAGGCTTCATTTTCAAATCTCTGTATACTAGTTTCTATGGAAAAACTGCCCACACTGAAAGCAGCTGAAAACGTCCAGTGGTATGTTGTACCAAAAGTAACTTTCAAATAGAAAATACACACACACTTTCTTTCCAGGGGCGGTTCTTCCATTAGGCCACCTGAGGCGGCACTGTTTTAATTTTAGATTTTGAAGCCTCTGGCCTGCCTCTGATTTCCTGGGTGGGAAGGCAGAGGCAGGCCAGAGGCTGCAAAATCGAAAATTAAAACAGAGCTGGAGTGCCGCTGGCGTTGGACAAGCGATCAGGCTGATTTGTGCGGCAGCGGCGGCGGCACTCTGGTTGTTTTAATATTAGATTTTGCCGCCTCTGCCCTGCCTCTGCCTTCCTGCCGCTTTTTTTTTTTTTTTTGCCGCAAGCATTTCTTGAGGAAAAAAACATGGACCTTGGCACTGCTTTGCTTCGCTTTCCTTTAGGAATTTATGTTTGCTGAATTATGCCATTCTTTGCTAGTGCCTTCTGATGCAGCAACCAGCGAAACACTCACAGCATCAAGGCTGAGGCAATAGTTTAAAACAACATGCTGATTCTCTGACACTCTCTAGAAGATACGTTTTCTATATATTTGAATTTGGTAATGTCTGGGGCATTGAATTGACTTATGTTTTAACTTTAGCCATCTCTATAAAACTCAGAAATTAGCAATACTGAGGTCAACCGTTGTTTTTTGTAATTTTTTAAATGTATACTTCAGAAACCTTATGAGAAGAGACTTGAAGACCTAAATATGTACACTCTGGAGGAGAGGAGGGACAGGGGAGATATGATTCAGACTTTTAAATACTTAAAGAGAAATGATGAACAAACAAACCTCTTCCAAAGATGGGGAAGCTGTAAAACTAGAGGGCATAACATGAAGCTGCAAGGGGGTAATTTGAAAGGCAATGTCAGGAAACATTTTTTCACTGAAAGGGTGGTAGATGCTTGGAATGCCCTCCCGTTGGAAGTGGTGGGGGCAAACACGGTGATGGAATTCAAAACGGCATGGGACAAACACAGTGGATCCCTTTACAGCAACATGATAAAAACAAAATAAACTGAAACATATAACTTCTGAACCATCTAATGTCTCAACAAATAGGGGTGTCCTACATGGAGTGGTGGGTTCACCCCTAAACAAAGACGTGGAAAGGGGTGGCCTGCACCTACTCTTGCCATCTCGCTGGGCAGACTAGATGGACCATGCTGGTCTTTATCTGCCGTCATCTACTATGTTACTGCCAGTCTGGGGTCTGCTTAGATATCAAGACAGAAATAAACATACCTGTTTTTAAAGCATTTTTTTTCAGTTTTTGTATTAGTTAAGTTACTGCTATTTTTGAGGGGGGGGGGGTTGAGATGCAGAGGGCCTGGGCTTGATTCCTGGTTAGATCTTCAATTCCCCAAGTTGACTGGGTTAGGGGGAGTTAGACTGAATCACCACACACTGGTAACATCTAATGGCTGGGTTTCAAGCTACAAACTTACGCTAAGCCCTCTGGGGACAGGGAAATTCCTACAGTATGTGAATTTAATTCACTTTGAACTAAGAACATAAGATATGCCATTTTGCCATACTGAGTCAGACCAAAGTGCATCAAGCCCAATATCCTGTTTCCAACAGTGGCCAATCTAGGTCACAATTACCTAGTAGTTTCCCCAAAGACAGGTTCCACAATGCTAGTATTGGGGCAAGCAGTGAATTTCCCAGGTCCCCTTTAATAATAGTTTATGGATTTTTCCTCCAGGAATTTGTCCAAACCTTTTTAAACCCAGCTACACTAACAGCTTTTACTACATCCTCCGGTAACAAATTCCAGAGTTTGATTATGCATTGAGTGAAAAAATATTTCTTAGTCCTAAATAGATTACACTGTAGCTTCGTTGCATGTCCCCTAGTTTTTCTATATTTTGATGGTGTAAACATTGATCTACGTTTACCCACTCTACTCCATTCATTAATTTAAAGACCTCTATCATATCTCCCCTCAGCTGTCTCTTTTCCAGGTTGAAGAGCCCTTACCTTTTTAGTGTCTCCTCATATGGGTATCCTTTCATCCCACTTACTGATTTTGGTGGCTCTTCTCTGAACCTTTACTAATAATGCAATATCCTTTTTAAGATACGGTGACCAGAATTGAACACAATATTCAAGGTGCGGTCACACCATGGAACAATAGCGAGGCATTAGAATAGCCTTTTTTTTATTCTGCATTCCTTTCCTTATGATCCCTAGCATTCTATTTGCTTTCTTGGCCACCGCTGCACAATGAGTGGAGGGTTTTCAACATGTTAACCCCGATGACACCTAAATCTTTTTCCTGGGTGGTGGTTCCTAATGTAGAACCTTGCATTGTGTAACCATAGTTTGCGTTGTTCTCTCCTAGGTGCATACCTTTGCACTTGTCCACATTAAATTTCATTTGCCATTTGAACATCCATTCTTCCAATTTATCAAGGTCCTCTTGCAATTTTTTACAATCCTCTTGGGTTTTAACAATTTTGAATAATTTTATGTCATCTGCAAATTTGATTGGCTCACTCATTATTCCCATTTCCAGGTCATTTATGAATATGTTAAAAAGCAGCGAACCCAGCACAGATCCCTAGGGTACTGCATTATTCACCTTTCTCCTTTGGGGAAAATTGGCCATTTAGCCCTACCCTCTGCTTTCTATCTTTTAACCAGTTCCTGATCCACAATAGTATACTGCCTTCTATCCCATGACTTTTTCTCCAAGAGTCTCTCATGAGGGACATTGTCAAAGGCTTTATGAAAATCCAGATGCACTATATCAACCGACTCACTTTTGTCTACCTGTTTATTAATCTGTCATGTTTTTTTGAACATGTGAATAAAGCAAGACCTTCCTTGGCTAAAGCCATGTTGGCTGACTCCCATTAAGCTATGACTATCTACATCTTCAGTAATTTTGTTCTTTGAAATGGTTTCTACAATTTTTCCCGGTACTGGCATCAGGCTCACCGATCTGTAGTTTCCCGGATCACCCCTGGAACCCTTTTTAAAAATTGGCATTACATTGACCATCCTCTAGCTATTACAGATTATTTTAATGATTGTTCACAGATTACTAATAGTAGGTCTGCGAAGATGGCTGCAGTGGTTTGAGCTTGTTCCTATGCCCATGCCTAAGAGAAAGGAGAAGGTGAAGGTTTTCCCAGTCGAGCCTCAGCCTCCCATATCGGGTCCGATGAACAAATTTGTTGAGCTCTCTGAGGCGGCAAAAAGGGAGATCAGGGCAGGCGCTGTAATCCATGGTGAGGTCTGTGGGTGGCAAAGGAGACTTATTAGAAGTTAGCTGCCACACAGTGCCCTGTCCTGTGCTTTTAAGGTAAAGTCTTACCAATTCCCTGGATGATTCACACAGCACTTGGTTTGATAGAAGGGGCCTTTTAAATTGTCCCTTTGATCTGTCACTTGCCTTTAACACCTATTTAAGGTAACTTCACAGATCTTTTGCTTCCTAATTGGAAGAGCTCTTTGTAAAGGTCACTAGAAACAAGTTTATTTTTCGTTCTACTCAGAGACTATTTACTTGTATGCTAAGCTATATTCTGATTTGATTTAAGTAAAAAAGCTCGGTTCCATTCCATTCATTAACTTATAGACCTCTATCATATCTCCCCTCAGCTGTCAACTATAAGAAAGGTGTGACCTATATGCTAATAATAAATAATAAAGCCTCGTACATGGTCCCTGGATGAGGAATGTTGCTGCAATAACTGGGCTAAAGGAATTGGCAAAAGATTTAGAAACAGGGGAAAATCTCCAAATGGTTATAAATGAAGGTCCATGACTCTTTCCCAACAAAAACTGGTTCTGATTGAATTAGAAGCCAAAAAGGAGCAGGAGGAAAACTGACAAATCCACCAAAAATAAAGTAAAACATATTTGAAAGGTGAGTAATAAGTTTAGGAACACAGAGGGAGCTGGACCCTCACAAAGATAAACAGGAAAAACACAGCAAGCAAGGGATGGGTGAGGTCGCAGGTGCTTGTTTATTAAAAAAAAAAACAACGCGTTTCGGCAATATGCCTTCTTCAGGGAGTACGCATAAGGGCACCTTGTGTTTGACTAGTTTTTAAAAAGACTTCAATCAGTCTTTGCTTGAGGGCAAAGTAATGAAGACAATCCAAAGAGACCACAAGTATATTATGGACCGGAGAAATTCCGGTAGCTAGATGGCTAGATGTAAGGTTCATTATTGCACAGCTCCAGAATGGGCCCTAGTACATGATTTCCATTTGCAGGATCACCACAGCAGTAACCAGACTAGGTATGCTGAAAGGTGGATATAAAATAGAGGTAAAATCTCCAGATAGCAGTGAATGAAGGCTCAATGTGCTAGATTCCAGCACTAATTGTATTTATTTTTTATTTATTTATTTATAGCTTTTCTATACCGCGCTATTTAAAATCAGTGCGGTTTACAATTAACAATTCTTTGTACAAAGCAGGGGGATCTACTTTGCACTTACATTGAACAGATATACCAACTTGGATTTATAACTGGGTTACTATATACAATCAGAGCATATTGTCACTGTGCTGTTAACGCAACAGGCTTGCTCTGTAACTATGTACAGATTTGTCATTAACTATGTACAGGAGTGCTAGGTCTTTGCGCTTTAAGTAGTTGGGCTGCTGGGAGTGATTGCTTCACCTTGTTCAGGGTGTGTTGGTGGTGATTTTGAGGTGGGTGGGGGTATGGTGGGTGTATTTGAGACGTTGGGGTATGAGTAGTGTTGGATGAATAGAGGGTAATTCTTCTACTTATTCCTTAACTGGAATATCGATTCACAAAATGGTTTGAGAAGTTGACATAGGGGCATGATTACTAAATGGCACTAAAGGCACAACATTTGCAAGTGGTAAATTGCATCATTTAGGATCCCAATGGGCGGTAAAGGAAGAGGCAGGGAGTAGGCGTTCCGGCATTAAGGGTGCTAGCGGCTGGTTAGTGGGTGGTAAGAGTGCCCAGTGTGTACATTAATGCCCACTAAGGCCGGTTGCTTTAAGGGAGCCTTTCTGCAAGTCACATTTGAGCTGCTGGATGTGAAACTTGCATAGATTGGGTAGGCCCTCAGAGCATCTATGCATCTAAACAGAGCCTCTGCCCAGCAATGCCACCTACCAAGGGTGGCATTCAAAACAGGTATGCACTGTTCCCCCCCACCCCCACCACCCACCTCCATCCCAATATTCACCTCCAGGCACTGCCCTCCCACATGGTGCCAGGTGATGCAGAACCAACATGGCACATTGCTCCTGCTGGAATTGTGCAAGCACCATTCAGAGGCTGGCATCTGCTCTCTACAAACATAAGGCTGGTTGTTGCTATGGAGTAGTGCACAATGTCGAGCTGCGGTCAATGATTGATCAGTATACAGTGTTGAGATGGTGTATATTTTGTGCCTAAGATGGACATGCCTGTATGTGTATACTAATTTAATGGGAATCACTCCAAATAAACAAACTGTAACAGAATACCAGGGAGGGTTATAGAAATTCAATAGCAAAGTATTCCAATAAAACCAAGAAACCGTCTCAGACCAAGCGGCAGCCTATATGCTGGGAAAGAGAATTCAAATTCACCAGCGGCGCCTTTAGCATCAATGACAGGTTTTTGGTATTTTTCTTTTATATTCTATACCCTCTCTCCATTGTATGTTTGAAAAAAGTGTGCTTAAACAAAATAGCAAACAGTCTCTGTGAAAACAGGTACTTAGCTTTTCGGTTTGTGTGTTAGACTCTTAAATGTAGTAATATTCCAACGCTCTCCAGAAACCGTTTGACTTGATAATTCAGTCCTTCTCAATAGCCATTCTTGTAGTCGAAAACAATGTGTTTCAATTTCCCAACGCCTTATTCATAACGTTTGCTATTTTGTTTAAGCACACTTTTTTCAAACATGCAATGGAGAGAGGGTATAGAATATAAAAGAAAAATACCAAAAACCTGTCATTGATGCTAAAGGCGCCGCTGGTGAATTTGAATTCTCTTTCCCAGCATATAGGCTGCCGCTTGGTCTGAGACGGTTTCTTGGTTTTATTGGAATACTTTGCTATTGAATTTCTATAACCCTCCCTGGTATTCTGTTACAGTTTGTTTATTTGGAGTGATTCCCATTAAATTAGTGCATTATATTACTCCACAAGAAAGACCCCGATTTTTTGTATGTGTATACTATGCATGGAGCTGAGACCCCCAGATTGCACTGTGACTACAGCTTTGGACAAGAGCAACTCACGTGGAGGCCAACTCTGTGACTCCATTGGACATTCACACAAAGGCCAGGCCTCCACGTGAGCCTAGCTCCCAATAGGCTGCAGCTTCACCAAGGGGGCTGACAGTGTTGCCATGGATACAGCTGTTATGGCAATTGGCATTAATCAGCTCTGTCACCTCTGTAGATTAGAGTCGCAAACCAGCCAGTTTTTCTGTGGCCAGGCTGGCTGCCGGCAGAGATCAAAAATCCGCCCTTGAAAAGCCGTTTTTTTTTTGCTCGGGCCGCAAGACTGGGAGCGGCTAGAGCATTAAACTGGCTTTTCATCTGCATTCCCTGGCCACCCGTGCAGGCACTGCTCCTGCTTCTTACAGAGCAGTGTCTGCAATAAAGCTAATTTAAAGACAAAAGAAAACCTATGCGGAGCCCTCTGGCCCTATGAAACCCCTGCTGCAGCATCCGCCCCCTGTAACGTCACTTTTGAGTGCGGGCACTGCAGCAAGGGTTCCATAGGTCTGGAGGGCTCCGCACAGGTTTTCTTTTGTTTTTAAATTAGCTTTATTGCAGCTACTGCTCTGTAAGAAGCAGGAGCAGTGGCTGGAAGGGGAAGGTAAAGCTGCACTAGGGGGGAGGGTGGAGATGAAGCTGCATGGGGTGGGGGGGAAGGTGAAGCTGCACTGGAGGGGGGCGGAAAGCTCTGCACAGTTTTAATTTTGTTTTTAAATTAGTTTTATTGCATGCACCACTCTGTAAGAAGCAGGAGCAGCAGCTGCAAGGGAAAGGAGTGGCAGAAGGGGCTGACAGAGGGAAAGTGAGGGCTGGAAGAGAGCTGAAAGGGGGGGGGAGGAGGTGGCAGGAAGGGACTGACAGGGGGAAGGAGGTGACTGGAAGACAGCTGAAAGGGGGTGGGAAGGAGGTGGCTGGAAGGGAGCTGATGGGGGGGGGGAGAGGTGGTTGGAAGGGAGCTGACAGAGGGGGTAAGGAGGGGGATCAAAGGGAGCTGACACCTGGGGATGGTACTGGTAGGTGACTGGGTAATGGGGAGGAGACTGGAAGGAGGGAGCACTGGGACTGGAAGGGAGCAGAAATGTGGGGATGCACTGGAAGGGTGATGGACAAGAGGGTAGGGTGATTGGAAGGGAGTTGACACGGGGAAGGCACTGGGAGTGGAAGTGAGCTGATACAACCACTTTGAAGGATAAGGTGGTATACAAATCTGGCTAAATAAAATAAATAGTTAGAATGGTATTTGGACTAGAAAAGGCTGGACAGTGAGGAAGGAGGGGGACTAGGAGGAAATGGACACCACTGGCAGTCCTGGGAACGCAAGGGGATTGACATCAGAATGTAATGGGAGGGGAGGACTGAAAAGGGGGCTGATACTGGGGACTGTTACTGGGACTGAAAATAGGCTGATGGAAGGAAGTGAAGAAAACAAAAGAAGAGACAAGAAATGGCAAATGGACTATACAGGTAGACCATAGAAAGAGAGCTAAGAGAAGACAGGAAAAAAGAAGCTTCAGATCGGGACCAGCATGGTCAGACAACAAAGGTAGAAAAAATAATTTTATTTTCAATTTAATGAATGGACGTTGTACTACCTTTATATTTTACACAGTATGGGGAACTGCATCTCTTATTTATCTGATATTGCACTGCATGCAGAATCTGGCTTCCTGGAGTTTCAGTTTAATTTTTGTCTATATATTTCTCTCTTTGTTTTGTGCTCATTTGTTGATGAAAGCCTGTCTGTAGAGTGTGTGTGTGTGTGTGTGTATGTATGTGTTCAACCAATGTTGCATATTCTGTCAGCATAGAATCTGTTTTAAGAATGTGTAGCAATCTTACTTGTTCAGTTTGCACATTACCCTCTCTGCAATTTTTGGGGGGACAGGGGTGGGGATGGGGCAGGGGCGGGAAAGGACGGGGTGGGGTGGGCATCAGCGGAGCATGACTAGCCACAGGTGGTGGATTTTTCTCTTTCAAAAAGTTGGCAACCCTAAGACAGATGTGCCCTGAGGCCTGGAGACTCAGTCAGAGGTAAGATTTGCTGCATACACGCATGTGATGGAGCTCTCCTTGGTGAGACCATGCCCCCCCCCCCCTCCCAGCTCACTGCAGAGAAACCATCAGGAAAAATGGGAGCTGTACAGCAGTGTCTTGTTGGGAGGTAAATGTAGGGGCATGCTGTGGGGATGGGCCTTGATGATGGTGTAACTGGAAATGCATTTGAGTGTCACAGCTTTGAGGATAAGATGTGTACAGGCACAGCTAGTTAGCCAGTGACTCCCATTGGTTGCAGCTACTTACTAGAAACTAACCTTCTGCCCATAAGTGGTGTCTCACATAGTTTGTGGAGTTGCAGAATAATTGACCATGCAGCATGTTATATGCACAGCCATAAAGCCTGGGCATCACACACACACACACAGTGCCTTACTACTGCTCACAGTCCCCTGGACACACCCACCCACAAACACATGATCCTACCATCCAAAAGAGGTGTAAGTTAGCATTCATACTTGATCCTTCAATTCAATGTGTGCCTTCGAGTCAGTCCTGACTCCTGGCAACCCAGAAGCTCCTGGGTTTTCTTGGCAGTGTCACCGGAAGTAGATTGCCAGGCCTTTCTTCCGAGGCAATGGAGGGTTAAGTGACTTGCCCAAGGCCACAAGGAGTGCTAGTGGGGGGAGGCCAAGATACATGAACACACACGTTCCAGTCCATGGGTGACCTACTATTTCCTGATATGTGCTTATGGGCCAGTCCTAGACTGTTCTCATAGTTGGCAGACCATTGTGAGTAGTTTAGATCACTCCCTCCCTGTAAGCATGGCACAGCCGCTGCTTCAGTGCTGCGGATGGCCTCAGAGCAACAGCACACATGCAGGTAGTCCTGGCATGCTACTCCTGCCTCCATCTGATGTGTCAGAGGGGGCCAGGAGCGGCATGCCATGAGCACGCATTATGCTGCATTAAGCCTTGCCACCGCATGACAGGGAACAATTGTTATGCCCCTCTCCTCCCCTAGGTGAGACAATGGATGCTGGGAAGGGGGCAGCAAGGGGAATCCTCCCCTTCTTGCTGCGGGGAACCTCGGGGCAGCAGTGGAGGCAGTTGCACAGGGGGGATCTGCTTAGGATGGCAGATACCCTTGCTTGGCCCTGGCAGTGCAAACAGCAGTATTGAAACTATCCTACAGGGCAGGAACAATGGCATCCTCTGCACCAGGCAGAAGCTACTGCCACCCCTACATGCTGCTAACATGGCTGTGTGGTGGCAGTGGCATGAGTCCTTTCTGACAGTGGTGGCATGTATGCATGTGTGCCACCGCTGTCACAGCAGTCTCATCGGACATGACAGATGTACACCCTAGGCAACCACCTGGTCTGATAGCTCAATCACTCACAAGGCACCACCTTTGCCACTTTGGCACCAACAACATAGTGTCCTTTATTGAAAGGGCACCATGTTGTGGACCAAGTGATCACTACTATCAATAATTTCAGGGCTCCAGTCTAGTTGCTGCACACTTCTAAATGGGCTCCCTGTGTGGTATTTCATGGCCGAAAACGGCTCTCCCCCTCCAAAATGAGCCCTTAATGCCAGCTTTGCCTCTACTACCAGTTAATAGCACCTGCCGTTAAGGGAATAGATACTGTCTCTGCCCAGTTACCGCCCCTTCTCCACCCCTTTGTTCCTTAACACCTGGTAGCAGGCTACCAGCCGGTAAGCCTGCATTATCTGCTATCGGGTGCTGATAATGCCCGCTAATGCCACCTTTGCGCCCTTAGCGCCGTTTAGCAATCATACCCCTTAGTTTTTTAACAATAGTTCCATAAACATGATATCATTCATTTCAATTTTAACATATGAAATAACCTTCAACCATATGCTTATACTCAGTACTTTAATACCATTTCCTAAATTCCAACTTGAAGTCTCCCCAGGATTTATCTTAAAATCTACATCTCACACTGATTATTTCCTCCTTTAGCTCCCAGCAATAGTCATTCTCCTCCCCACTCAGTCCACAAAACTCACACGTCCAAACATCCCACCATACTCACACAGGCCTTTACTCTCATTCGTATAGTTCAAGGTTCACTAGGTCCACTAGTCATCTTTCCAGGAGCAGCTCTATCATTCTGCAGAGTGAGACAGTCACCTCAGGTGGCAGGTTTTGGGCTGCTTCCCTTTGCGTCCTCTCTGTCCCGCCCACTGCCAATTTTCCCAAGTCTGCGGCGGCAGCGATGGACAGCCAGCATTAAAAAAAAAGACGTAGGATCTTCTGACTCCTTCACACTTGCAAGGCCCTGCCAATCCTGACCTGCTCTGATGTATGCTTTTCCTGTCAGCGGGAGGCAGGACTTTGCAAGTGTACAGGAGTCTGAAAGACCTCATGCTTTTGGGTTTTCAAGTGCCAGTGCTACTGCGGATATTGAGAGAGGGCTGAGGTGGTGGTGGTAAGCTGCAGAGGAGGGAGAGAGAGTGACGAGAAGAGAGACTGAGATGCTGGACATGGGGGGAAAGGGGGCAGGAGGGTAGATCATGGACAGGGGTAAGAGTGAAGGGCAGATGGTGGACACAGAATGGGGATGGAAATCAGATGTTGGGAATGGGGTGGAGAACATATGCTGCACATGGAGTAGAGATGAAGGATGAATGGACACAGGGTGGGGACTGAGATCAGATGTTGGACATGGGGTGGGGGAAGAGCAGATGGTGGACACTGGGTAGAGGGTAGATGGTGGACAATGGAATAGGAGTGAAGAGCAAAAAAGTAGCAGTCAACCTCATACCGCAGGTTTAATGCTGCGTTTGTCAGGCTGGCTGGGGGGGGGGGGGGTAGAGGGCCTAAAGACAGATGTCATTCTCTTCTATTCCCAACTCCAGATTCTGTTCATTCCACCTTGCTGTACCATGTGCCTGGAATAGACTACCCAGGTCGGTTCATCAGGCTCCATCCCTGGTCCAATTCAAATCCAGGCTAAAAACTCTAATCTTTGAGTTACTTTTAGATCCTGACCCTCTTATTTTCCTGTCTACACCGATGTGCACTATACTCATCACCCTTTAAAAATTACCTTAGTCCCCTGTTTGTTCTGTTTATCTTGAACAGACTGTAAGCTCTGTTGGGCTGGGACTGTCTCTTATGTGTACGTGCACTGCGGATGCACTAGTGCTATTGAAATGATAAATAGTAGTACTACTAGATGAAGGGATGGATATCTGGATAGGCATTTTTTTTGAAGGGCCCAGGTTACTCCAGCCTACAACTGAGAACTGAAATATGCTTAATTTGATATTTCCAAATGCTTTACTATGTGGACTTTGACAGTTAAGGACGTTAAGCAAAATGAAGAGGTTATGATCACTTGCGACATTTCTATTCTGATTGATAAAAATCTGGATGCAAGGAGACCAGACATAATGGTGAAGGAGAAAAACACCAGATGACAGTGATAATAGAGGTGTTGGCTCCAAGTGATTATTGTGTGGAGAGGGAGAAGATCCTGAAGAGGTCACCCCCTCCCACCTCATGGGAACAGCAGGAGCAAAAGGAGCAAGGGCTAAAAAATAATTGAATACAGAAGGTCATAAAAATCATGTATCTTATTTTTCTGACATATGGTTCTTATTGGTTTTTACCAGGAATTTTATGACCTTCTGCATTCAATATACCTTTTTAGAATATTGCCATTATTATTACTATCATTTTTATTTTTATTTATTTATTCATTTTGTATCTTTTAACTCGCTACAATCAAGTTTTTTATGTCCTTCCCCCCCCCCATCCCCGGTTTACTTTTTTATTGATTTTCTTTTATCCGATCTCAAGTATGACTGTCATGATGTCAAGCTGGTTTGTAACACTTTTCTGCTGGTGACCGTTGTTTTAGTAAAAGATATATATAGTTTTTTTTATATACGTGGCAATCAGGTTTTAATAACCCCCTCTCAAATTGCTCAAGAATTCATATCTGTTCTTGGTTTGAATGTTTTTTTATTTTTTAACAATTTTCCTGAAGTTAATTATTAGATTCGCTTTGCCTTATCTACTTTATTACAGTCGGACTTCAGCGTAACTGTGCTTATTGGATGTTTGACAGTAGCACTCGTGCTCCAGCGGCTGTCAATGATGACATGGTTTCTTTAGAAGATCCTTCACACACATTGCCTTTAGCTCAAAATTAGTGTTAACACACTAGGGCATACACATTTTTTTTTTTTATTTTAATAGCACATATTTTTTATTTGTATATTTATTTTTTCCAATTATCTATTGTTTAATTGTTAAGATTAATCGAGCACTTTTCTATATTTAAAAAAAAAAAAAAAGGGTCGTTGATGCAAAAATGGAGGATTCTGGCTAAAAAAGTTAATGCCTTAGCTCCTTATAGTCTGAGACCCAAATTTCCATAAAAAAAGTTTTAAAACGTTTTGAATTTGATGTATTATCTGATATTCTCAAACAGCTAGAGTAATAGATTTATTTTTTGCATTTGACTTGCCAGTGCTTGTGCTGTTTCCAGGTTTCGTCGTTTGGCTGTTTTTTCCATTTCCTGAAAGATGCTTTTTTGGCAACCACAGCCTCTCTGACCTCACCTTTAAACCATGCTGGCAGTTTTTTGGACTTCCTTCCACTTTTCTTAAAGCGTGGAATATAGCTGGTCTGGGCTTCCAAGATAGTATTTTTCAACAACAGCCAAGCCTGATGTACGTCTTTAACCTTTGCAACTGCTCCTTTTAGTTTTTTCTTAACTGTTTTCCTCATTTTATCATAGTCTCCCTTTCGAAAGTTAAAAGGTAGTAAGGGTGGATTTCCTTACTATCCCTCCTCCACTAATTAAATCAAAGGCGATCATGCTATGATCACTATTGCCAAGTGGCTCCAACAACCCTATCTCTTGCACTAGATCTGGTGTTCCACTAAGGACTAGGTCTAATATGGCTTCCCCTCTGGTCGGTTCATGAACCAGCTGCTCCAAGAAGCAGTCATTTATTTAATCTAGGAACTTTATCTCCCTAGCATGTCCTGACGTGACACAGACCCAGTCGATACCGGGGTAGTTGAAATCACCCATTATTATTACTGTGCTGTAACGTTTGTTAGCTTCCTTGATTTCTTTGAGCATTTCATCATCCATTTGGTCATTCTGGCCAGGCGGTTGATAGTACACCCCCACTGCCATTGCCTTCCCCCTTTTACATGGAATTTCAATCCATATAGATTCTACAGCAGATTTTGTTTCCTGCAAAACTTTAATCCTTTCTGACTCAATGCCCTCTCTAACATAGAGAGCAACCCCTCCACCAATTTGATCAGCTGTATCATTACGATATAGTTTGTACCCAGGTATCACAGTGTCCCACTGGTTGTCGTCCTTCCCCCATGTCTCTGATATTCCAATCATCTCTAACCTTTCATTTAGTGCTATATATTCTAACTCTCCCATCTTATTTTTTAGACTTCTAGCATTTGCATACAAGCATTTTAGAGAATGTATTTTATTCATATTAATTTGGCTGTTGTTAGACATGGGTAATTTGGGTTCTTTAAGCTCTGTCTGCTCCACACTTGAGGACATTTGGGCTACTTTACTCTTGTGGAACCTCTCTGCTTTTGGTAGTATCCTTCAAAGATACATTCTTCTGAACCATCCGCTCTTGGGCGACTGTCGGCTTTCCCCTAATATCTAGTTTAAAAGCTGCTCTATTTCCTTTTTAAAGGTTAATGCCAGCAGCCTGGTTCCATCCCGGTTAAGGTGAAGCCCATCCCTTCGGAAGAGCCCCTCCTTTCCCCAGAATATTCCCCAATTCCTAACAAATCCAAAACCCTCATCTCTGCACCATTGTCTCATCCACGCATTGAGACTCCGGAGCTCTGCCTGCCTTTTGGGTCCTGCGCGTGGAACAGGAAGCATTTCGGAGAATGCTACCCTGGAAGTTCTGGATTTCAACTTCCTACCTAAAAGCCTAAATTTAGCCTCCAGAACCTCCCTACCACATTTTCCTATGTCATTGGTACCGACATGTACCAAGACAGCAGACTCCTCCCCAGCACTATCTAAGACCTTATCTAGGTGGCGCGTGAGGTCCGCTACCTTTGCACCAGGCAGGCATGTTACCAGGCGATCCTCACGTCCACCAGCCACAAAGCTATCTACATGCCTAATGATCAAATCACCAACTATAACGGCTGTCCTAACCCTTCCCTCATGGGCACATGGCCCTGGAGAAACTTCCTCGGTGTGAGAGGGTTTTACATCACCTGGAGGACAGGTCCTAGTTACAGGATCACTTCCTGCCACACCAGGGTGATGCTCTCCTGTCACGTGACCTCTCTCCTCCATGGCAACAGGGATGCTGCCAGACTGGAGGTGGGACTTCAGGACTATATCCCTGTAGGTCTTGTCTATGTACCTTTCTGTCTGGCTTATGTTTTCCAAGTCTGCTACTTTAGCCTCTAGAGAACGGACTTGTTCCCTGAGAGCAAAGAGCTCCTTGCACCTAGTGCACACGTAAGACCTCTCACCAACTGGGAGAAAATCATACATGTGACACTCATCACCATTGTTCATCACCATTGCTCCCCAAAGCGGCCAATGTGCTTATACTCGAACACTTGTAGCCCAGTTTTACACATTGGGCCCCAATCTGAGCAGGGTCTGTCCGGCCCATCCGGATGTCCAAAATCTGGACGGGATGGATTTGCACCCGATTCTGTACCCATGGGAGCAGAATCAGGGCAAAGGGCCTGGATAGGCAGGATGTGCCTAATTCTGCCCCGCTGCACATATGGCTCCCACCCCGTCCAACCCTCCCAGTGCTCCTGCATGGAACCTCAGTGCCTTAGCATCCTGTCACCATTCATTTATTTATTTTATTTATTTAATGGTATTTATATACCGCCTTATCATTCAATCAAAGCGGTTTCCACGGCAAACAATCCAGGGGGCAAATGTTTTCAT
Organism: Ichthyophis bannanicus; assembly: GCA_033557465.1. Taxonomy (NCBI): domain Eukaryota; kingdom Metazoa; phylum Chordata; class Amphibia; order Gymnophiona; family Ichthyophiidae; genus Ichthyophis; species Ichthyophis bannanicus. The sequence goes on from CM066037.1 coordinate 120,858,730, forward strand.
GCAGTGTACAGAGTGGTGTGTATGTGTTGGCGGGGATGTGATTAGATTTGGTTTATCTACATAGTGCGCTATTATACATCATGAGCTATTATACAGTCTTATATACAGTCTTGGGGTGGGGGGGAGGGGGATTGATCTGACTTGTATGCTGGTTCTGGGGGTATGTCCATAGTAATCGATGAACAGGGTTGTCTTCAGCTGTTTTCGGAAGTCCTTGATTTCTGTGGTTAGTCTCAGATCATCTGGGAGGGAGTTCCATATGGATGGAGCAGCCAGGGAGATTGCTCGTTGTGCGGTGTCTTTGCGGGTCTTGGTGAAGTCTTTTGGGGTGTTAACCCAATTGGAGTGCCTCTTCTTCTTGGCCGTGTGCTTGTGTTGTATGAGTGTGTGTAGGCTTATGGCGGAGGAGTGTTGTTTGATCTTGAATATGTTTATGATAGTCTTGTATTTGATGCGTGAGATGATTGGGAGCCAGTGCAGTTCTTTCAGTATGGGTGTGATGTGATCGTGTCTTGTAGTACCGGCTATTATGTGGGCAGCTGTGTTTTGGGCCAGTTGTAGTGGTCTGAGGGTCTGCTTTGGTAGCCCGGTGAATATTGGATTGCAGAAGTCTAGTAGAGGGGTTATCAGCGCCTGACAAACGGTGCAAAAGTGCTCTGGGTCGAGGAGGGGCTTGAGTCTTCTGATGAGTCGCATTCTTAGGTATGCACTTTTGGTTGCTCTGCCTATGTGTGCTTGGAGGTTAAGTTCTTTGTGCAGGATGACTCTGAGGTACTTAACTTCTGATTTTATGGGTATGAGTGCATCTCTTATCTTGATGTTGGGTGGGGGGATAAAGGCCGGGTTTCGCATGATGATCAGTGCCTCCGTCTTGCTGTAGTTGATTGATAGGTTGTTTTCCTGAAGCCAGTTTGCCATTTGGGTGAGGCAGTTTGTTATGTTGGTGTAGTCTGGGTTGTCGAATGAGATGGGTGTGTAGATCATGATGTCATCTGCGTAGATTGTATAATGTATGTGGTGCTCTTTCATGATGGCACACATTGGCTGGATGTATAGGTTGAATAGGAGAGCTGAAAGGGCCGATCCCTGTGGCACTCCTTGTTTGACTTTTATGGGTCAAGATGTGTTGTGTCCTACTTTGACCTGTATTTGTCTGTCGGTTAGGTATGAATGGAACCAATTCAGGGTGGCACCATGTAGACCAATGTTCTGTAGTCTATCCAATAGAGTCTTGTGGTTAACTGTGTCAAATGCAGATGAGATGTCAATGAATATCATGAGTATGCCTTTCTTGGTGTTGTCTATGATGCGGAGGACGCTGTCGAAGAGGTATATCAGAAGAGTTTCTATTCCGTGGTTGGGGTGGAACCCGTGTTGATTGTTGTCCAGGGGAGCGTGGTTGTCTATGTGTTCTTGTAGTTGGTGCTGTACAGTTTTTTCGATTATTTTTGCTAAAGTGGTATGCTGGAGATGGGTCTGTATGCTGCTGGATTGTTCTTGTCAAGTGTGGATTTCTTCGGGATAGGTCTTATTGTTGCGAGCTTCAATTGATTTGGCATGCACCCTTGGGTTAGGGAGGAGTGTACTATCTTGTGGATGGTTTGGATGAAGTTTGATTTGGTGGCCTTGATCCAGGGCACTGGGCAGGGATCTGTGGGGGCAGTGCTTGTCTTGATTGCTGAGATGATGTGGGAGAGTTGCTCCGTGGATGGGGTGTTGAATGTTCCCCAGGTGTTCAAGGGTGTGATAGTCTTTGGGGTTGGGCTGGGTCTTGTTTGTTCTGCTGAGTGGAACGTTTCTTGGATGTGGTCCGCAAATTTTTGTGGGTCCAATTGCACTTTGTCTTCGGTATCCTGGTCTTTGGTGAGGGCTTTTACGATTTCAAATAGTTCTCTGGGTTTATTGTTGGAGTTGCGTATGAGGTTTGTATGGAATTCCCTTTTTGTTTGGTTGATGCATTCGTTGTATTGTTTTTGCTTTGTTAGGTATAGTTCCTGGTTCTCGGGTGACTTGTTCTGTCTCCATCTCCGTTCTATTTTTCTGAGGCTCCTCTTTTCGTTTCTTATAGTTTAGAGTACCATGGTTTGTGTTGTAGTTTGTTGCAGCGAGGTGTCCTGTGTCTATATTCTGTTGCTTTGGCAGCGTTGTATATGGTGGTGTTCCAATTGGTGATTAGTGCATCTAGGTCATCTGTTTCATGGTTTAGGTTTTGTATTGTGTCCTGTAGGAACTGGTCTCTGTCGAAGCATTTAAATCTTCTTTGTGTGGGGGTGTTGTCCGGATATTTGTTTAGTATCTCCTCATTAGCTGTAATTTTTACTTCAATTAAGTGATGGTCAGACCATGGTACTGGTGTGGTGATGGGTGTTGATATTAGGCCTCTTGAGGTTAGGTAGTTGGGTGCAAAAATAAGGTCTGGTGAGGATCCATGTCTGTGTGTTGGGGTGGTGATTATTTGCGTGAATTGGAGTGAACTCATTGCTTGGAGAAAAGCTTCTGCATCGTTTTTGTTGGTGGATTTAAGGTTGAAGTCTCCTAGGAGTATTGTGGGTTTGTGGCTGGAGTTCACTGCGCAGACTGTCTCTAGAGTTGATGCTAGTTCTTCAGGTGGCGCATGGGGTGCTCTGTAGGTGAGACATATGGCCATATGTTTGTTCTCTATCGAGATGGTGTTAGAGTCTTGGGTGTCCATGTTACTTTTTGATTTGAATTTTAGGCTGCTCTTTGCTATTATGAGTGCCCCTCCTCCTCGCCTATGAGTGCACGGGCAGTTGTATGCTGTGTATGCGTCGGGCACTAATTGATTGAGTAGGACGTTGTCAGTGGGACTGAGCCACGTTTCTGTGATGCAGAGTATGTCGGGCTGATGGTCATCTATGTGGTCAACTAGGGTATAGATCTTGTTGCATATTGACCTGGCGTTTATGAGCTCAATTGTTATTGGTCTTGGGGTGTTGTGTGTCTTGTGTGGTTCCTTTGTTTTGGCGTGTATGTTGGACTTGTGTTTTGCTTGTCTCTTTGTTGTAGGAGAACGTTGTGAGTCCCTGTGGATATGCTGTTGGTCTATGTATGTCCATATAGTTGTTGGAGGCCATGGTGTGTATGTGTGTGGGTGGTGGTAGTGTGTGAGTGGTGGAATGAGTAGTGTGAGTATGAGGCCGAGGGGGAAGATCAGATTTGTGTGCATGTTTTTGTTCAGTTCTGTGGTTTGCACTTACGGTTGCTGCTCTTCTCTCCTGGCTGCTTGCTGGGTCTTTTTGCATCTTTCGTGTGCTTTTTGGTGAGGCTGTCTCTTTTTTGCTCTTTACGCCTTTGTGCCACATCTAAGGGCCACGCCAAAGGGCCCTCTGGCGAGGCACTCAGGCGCGGGCCCGCCAGGCGCAGGTGCGCTGGGTGGTGCTGGCCTTTTCAAGCCGGCTCGGCTCTGCCTCCCACTGTCCCAATTGGGCAGGAGCCTCCGAGCAAGAGACAAAGGCTTCCCTCCTGTTTGGGCGCTCTACCCCCGATCGGGGGAGCTGCTGGACCGCTGGCTGCTCTGCTCCGTTGGAGCCGGCCTTTTCAAGCCGGCTCGGCTCCGCCTCCCACTGCCCCAATTGAGCAGGAGCCTCCGAGCAGGAAACAAAGGCTTCCCTCCTGTTCGGGCGCTCTACCCCCAATCCGGGGAGCTGCTGGACCGCTGGCTGCTCTGCTCCATTGGAGCCAGCCTTTTCAAGCCGGCTCGGCTCCGCCTCTCACTGCCCCGATTGGGCAGGAGCCTCTGAGCAGGCTTCCCTCCTGTTCGGGCGCTCTACCCCCGATCGGGTAAGCTGCTGGACCGCCATGGCACCGGGACACCATGCAGGAGCCCCGATTTCCCCGCACTGGATTAAAGGTCCTGTTCCCCAACCCCTGATAGGGCCTGCCAAGGCTGGGGTTAGGCTGTGGGGAACCTCCTGCTGCCACTCACCTGGGTTGGGGGGATCATCCACTGCTGATTGCTTCCCTCCAAAGGTTGGAATAAGTTACCCGGCCATCCTTGCCACCCTGGACGTACAGGGCTGCAACCGGAATCAGGCCTGTACGTCCGGGGTCATGGTCCCGCCTCTGCACCACCCACGCTCCACCTCCAGCCCTCCCCCTCCTGCCCCCATTCAGAGCTCCCTGTATGTCTCCTCTGTACGTTTGGGGAGCTTTGGAAACAGAATCGGCCCCAGACGAATAGCGAGTGTTGGACATCCAAACCAGATATCCATTCCTAGTAGTCGCTGTTCAGAATGACCCCCATTTTGGCTTTCCCTGGAGACCTGTCAGGCCATTCGCAGAAGTGATACTTAGTTACTACACGATGCACTTTTCATACAGTTGATGCTTTTCCTCACTCTTTACACTAACTTCTATTCACGTTCACACTATGGAATCTTTCTTGACATGCCCGATGCACCTTAACCCTTTGGTGGTGCGAAAACCTCTAAGCCTTAAATGTCTCGTGTTTCCCGATCATATCTTATCACTAGATTGCTGTTTTTAAGCACACAAAGACCATGAGTTCTAAAGGCAAGTACTCCAATATATTCATGCCCTACACTCTTCAGCACATAAAGAACATGTCTTTTTAAGTTAAAATCTGTCTCCCTCTTTTAATTTTATGTTTGTTGCTTTAGAGTTGCATGGTATTGGTATTTCACCACACGGGACAGCTGCACGCATCTGATCTCCAGCTTTTTGTGTTTTAAATTACCTTGAGATTTTCCATGTTCTTACTGGATCCATGGTTCCACATATATTGTGTCCAGACATTTTATTTTTTATTATATCTTTTAAGACATGAACTTTCACCATTTCTCGTTCCTATTTGATAACAATGTAATAGTTTTACTTCACTTTACAGGGCCGCTATATCCAACTTGTTTCTGTAACATCAGGAACTGAGTAATTTTCAAAACACGTATTCCTCCTCTGCGTTCCACTTTATTTTGTTTGTCCTTTCTGCACAATATGTTCCTTTGGTAATTGAATGTACATATTTTTATTTTATTTGTATCCTTTATGTTCCAATGCTTATTGCTTTTATTGCACAGTGAGTTTAAAAGACGCATAGTCCTTCTCATTGGCTTAACATGAGAAAGTCTCTTTCCACAATTTTGGTGATATATTTAGTTATTACCTCTAAAAGCATGATTAATGTAATTTTTATTTTTCATTTCTAACTATATTTGTCACTATATATGTTTTTATTATTTGGTTACAAATACTGTTTTACATGTTTATATTAATTTATTGACACAGTGAAACAAGTATCTGTGTGCTTATATTTGAGGCTTGCACCACTTGAGGAAGGCGCTAGCAGAAATGTGGCAGGGTTTTTCTACAATAAACTTTTAAACCTTCTACTGTTACCCCGCACTTGGTTTGCAGCTTGTCGTGCTGTGAGGGCTTGTGTGCATCAGTGATGCTGAGAATTAAGTTATCAGTAGCTAACTACTGGCAGGGTCTCCCAAGATGGACAGGTCTCAGCTGAGGTGCCAGACCAAGAAAAACCACCCATCTGGGCAGCAGCAGAATGGGACAGTGTTGGTGGCGGAGGATCACATTTCTATGACAATGGCAACACCACTAAACTTAAACTGCGCGGAGGAAAAGCCCGGCAATCTACTTCTGTATCTTGCCATGAAAATCCAATGGATAGTCACAACAAAACAAATTGCACTATAGTGCTGAAAGATGAGACCCAGCTTGGAAGGCACTCATCTGGCTACTGGGGAGGAGCTAAAGACTTTTCAGAGTAAAGACAGCATTTATGATGTGGTTGGATCAAAGCCCTCAGGATGTCTGACTGTTGATGTAGCTGCACATGAAATGAGAGTCAGAAGCTGTAAAGATGTCTTATATATTGGGACATGGAACATACGAAGCATGAACCAAGGGAGGTTGGAGGTGGTCAAGATAAATTTGTGGCTGAGATACGAAGAAGAATTGTAAGTAAGTTAGGAAATCCTGATGCTTACCCAATTGGCACTATAAATAATTTGAGACCATGCTGAATGTATAACCCCTGTAAATAAGTTACGACCTATTCACTGTATCTTGTTGTTTAATGTAAACCGCTTGACCCGATTAAAATTGGTATATGAGCATTGCTAAATACATAAATAGAAAGGGACTTGAAGTAGGATACCAGGACCCTCTGAAAGGTTTATCATGGAGAATTGCTTGGAATTTTGCTGACAACTTGAAGCTTAGCAGAAATGTGTATATAAGCCAAGGCTGTATTTAGTAGATTGTTTGTGAAAAACAGGACAGAAAGCTTTTGGTTTCAGAATGCTTGAGCTGAGAAATGTCTGTGCTTTGACCTATGACATGTAGATAAACAAAGCTTGACATAGAGCTGAATTTATACCATGTAACAGTTTTTCTTAATAAAAGAAGTACTCTGGCCTCAGGGGCAGCTCAAGGCAATCTGCTGCCTGAGCCGAAGTATGAAATGGCGCCCCCCCCCCCCACCACCACCTTAGAGGGGGCGGGGCTTTTTCAGAAATCCAATCAGAGACTGAACCAAACCAAAAAGACGATTCGATTATATGGAGGAAATGCAAGATGTTTGCACACAGGGCCGTATCAAGCTGCAATTGTGCCCTGTGTGACTTGCAACTCAGATGCACGCCCCCCCTCCCCCCATACCTCCATCCAGTGCTGCCTGCTGTTTCCCTGCTGCTGCCACCCTCTGTTTTTTTCATGGCAGCGCTGGCAGCAGGGAAAGAACAGGCAGCGCTGGACGGAGGTATGGGGAGGAGGAGGGGGGACATGCGCCCGATCTGAAAGGCGCCAGCACTTTAAGCAGATCTGTCCTTCCCTACTCTGAAATCGCATTGGAGGAGGGAGGGACCAGACCTGCTTAAAGTGCTGCTAAAAGGCTTGGGGAGCGCATTTCAGCTGTCTGCTATTGTCCTGCCAGCGGTGGCAGGGCAACAGCAGACAGCTGAAATGCACCCCCCAAGCCTTTGCGCCCTGTGCGGCTGCACTGCTTGCAGAGGTCTAGGTACGGTCCCGTTTGTACACCAAGGAACTAAAAGACAGCAAGAACCAACAGCACAGTCTATAAAACTAAACTATAACTCATTTTTATTTTGTTGTTATAAACTGCGTTATGGTTCTTGCTTTTTCATTTTCAACATTTATTTTGCATCCACAGTAGGTGCAGAACAGAACCAGGACATTCACCCACAGAAATCAATATATTTTTTTAAAAATCTGTTTATGATCATCTCACTAATAACAACAACAACTAGTATTCTCCAGTACCAGGCATATTGTGAACTAATATAAAACCCTACAACAAAGAGCAAACCTACCATACCATATCAGCACAAACTTCCAAAACTCACATAAGGAGCCCATTCAAAAAAAGCGTCACTGTAAATACTACAGTGGGTCCTGGAACATCCATACACCTATTTGAAAAGCTGAAAAAGTCAAATTACTACAGTACAGTATAGATCTTTATGTACAAACTCCATGTTAACAGAACACCTGACCTCAGTCACACACTCACAACATCGACCCTCACCAAGTACAGAATAAGTAACCACAATCTAAAGTAAAAATAAAAATATGTAGACAAAATTTAAACTGAAACCCCAAGAAGCTAGAGTCCACATGCAGTGCAACATCAGATAAATAAGAGATGCAGTTCCCCAATACTGTGTAAAATTATATAAAAATAGCACAAAGTCCAATCACTAAAATTAAATAAAATTATTTTTTCTACCTTTTGTTGTCTGACCATTTTATTCTCTGATCATGCTGGTCCCGATCTGAGGCTTCAGTTTTCCTGTCTTCTCTTAGCTCTCTTTCTGTGGTCTATGGTCCATGGTCCTTCTGCCATTTCTTATCTCTTCTTTTGTTTTCTTCACTTCCTTCCATCAGCCCATTTCCAGTTCCAATAACCCTCCCCAGTATCAGCCCCCTTTCCAGTCCTTCCCTCGTCAACCGCCTTGCATTCCCACAACTGCCACTGGTGTCCATTCCCTTCCTGTCCCCCTCCTTCCCCACTGTCCAGCTCCTTCAAGTCCAAATACCATCCCAGATATCAGCTCACGTCCACTCTCAGTGCCAACCCCCCAGTCAGCTCCCTTCCAGTTGCCCTACCCTCTGTCCATCCCTCTTCCAGTGCCATTTGCATGTCAGCTCCCTTCCAGCCTCCTCCCCATTACCCAACCACCTACCACTCCTATCCATAAGTGTCAGCTTCCTTCCAGTCCCCCTTCAGTACATCCCAGGTGTCAGCTCCTTTCCAGCCCTCCCCTTCCCCCGTGTCAGCTCCCTTCCTGCCTCTCCTTCCCCTGGCAGACCCTCTCATTATCAGCTCCCTTCCAGTCCTATTTTAACATCGTCCTGCATCAGCCCATTTGTAGCCCTAGCCCCTAGTTTTCTTCCAGGCCCAGCAGCACTCTCCTCCCCTCCCCCATTAGCCCCTTTCCAGTCCTATCCCCCTTATCAACCCACTCTAGTCCTAGGCCCCCAATCAGCCCATTTCCTGTCCTAGCCCCCTAATCAGCCCATTTCTAGGCCTAGCCCCCCTCTCGATCAGCCCATTTCCAGTTCTAACCCCCCTGCCAATCAGCCTATTTCCATTCTTAACCCCCCATTAGCCCATTCCCAGTCCTAGCCCCCCCCACCGCAGGGAAATTGAAAAAACAAAACAAAACCTGGCTGCAGACATTGAAGCTGCTGCCGCTGCCGCTGCAGCAGTGGCACAATGAAGTGCCCCGTGGACGTGGCCTCCCCTGCAGAACTCTCCTTCCATTTCCTTCAGTGCCAACTTTTCAGAGCTGCAAAGGGAGAGTTTCCCTTTCTTGTGGCTCTTTTAAGCCCACCGGCACTGATGGGAAACAGACATTTCCTGTTTCCCATCAGTGCCGGCGGGCTCAACTAGCAGAGTCGCGAAAAAGGGAAACTCTCCCTTCACGGCTCTGAAAAGCCAGCACTGAGGGAACAGCGGCAGCAGCAGTGGTAGCAGCTCCGGCAACGTCTCCTCTCATCGGGTTTATTTTTTTTGAAGGCCGAGTGAGGCAGGCTTTTTGGGGGCAATTTTTGCCACCCCCAAAATGTTGCCGCCTGAGGCCACCGCCTCACTCGGCCTTATTATACAGCCGCCCCTGTCTGGCCTAGCTAAGTTGAGGGATTAGAGGACTGCTGGAAGAGATTGACCCCCTTCTCTCTCTCCTCTCTTCTTCCTGGGCTGTCTTTGATAAGCATTGTGGGTTCTGTGTAGCCTGGTTTACACTAGGGAAATCTAGGTGTTTGCTTAGTGTTATCTGCGACACTGCTCAAGTTTGCAGGCCTGAGTCTCTCCTTTAAGGCCTTAAGTAGTACTGTTATTGATAAGTCTCTGTTGATGTTCTGTTTTCATTTCATTACTTCTCATTTGCACTGCTTTAGTGGAACTTAGAGAATTGGAGCCAAAGAGCCGAGGTTGAATTTTGCTACCTGATCAGAATTAGCACAATTCATTCACCTACTTTGCAGATATTGTGTACTAGAATGATTTAGCTTGTGCTACAGTATTTTAACATGTGCTGTCTGAATAGCATGCACTGAAAACAAAACAATTGAAACAAATGAAACCTGAAAGAAAATTTTAAACGTAATGGAAACAAATTGAAAAACAAAACAAAGTATTATTTTATTCACAGATCTCGGAAGCTCTGGGCCTGTGCTCTATCCTGTAGAACAGTTCCTTCATGCAACAACTAGAAGCATTAAAAACAGTTCATTTTGAAAAGCTATGATTTACTAAATTGTGAAATATGGCCTGAAGAATAAATTTTTCCGAGGTTGTAGGGTCCGATATTCAAAGCATTTGATGCAGTTATCAGACTTTCTAACTGTGTTAATTGTGACGATTGGGATATTTAGCAGCACTAACTATTACTACTACTGCTGAACATTTGTATAGCACTACAAGACATATGCGGCCCTGCACATGTAAAAGACGGTCCTTGCTCATCAGAGCTTACAATCTGGTCAAGACAGACAACGCGGTAGCTGTAGACATGGGATACATCTAAGGGGGGGGGGGGGGATGGTAAGGAAACACAAAGGAGATCAGGTGAGTCAAGATCCGAAAGCATTAGCAAAGAGGTGAGTTTTCAGCCTGAATTTGAAAAGGGTCAGAGAAGCCGCCTGACGTACAGACTCAGGTAGTTTATTCCAGGCATAAGGAGCAGCCAAGGTGAAAGGAGTGAAGTCTGGAGTTAGCAATAGAAGCGATTTGCCAGAAGTGCAGAGTTCCCGAGGGGGGAGTTGTAGGGAGAGATAAGAGAGGAAAGGTAGCGAGAAGCTGCAGAATGAATGCACTGATAGGTCAGCAGGAATACTAACATGGTAGTACTGCTGAATATCCGTGGGTGCCGTTATTGATTGCCCTAATGGTAGCCACCTGGCATCGGGTTGCTCTGGGGGCGGAGCAGATGTGGCACCCGGGTATAACCATGCAGCAGCAATATTCAGCTGCTGCCCGGATATCCCTAAGCAGCAAAAGATAGGCACCTTAAGACTGGCCTAACTTTTGCTGCAGAAGCTAACCGGGTAGCGGCTGAATATTGCCCTGCCCGATTAGCTTCCTTGCTATCTGGCAGACCCGCATATTCAATGCTGGTGGCTGAATATTGCCCTGCCCGATTAGCTTCCTTGCTATCTGGCAGACCCGCATATTCAATGCTGGTGGCTGGATATGGCCCCAGCATTGAATATCCAGGTCCTTAAGTTCAGCAGTGAAAACGAGCCACTTTTCCAGGGCTAGCCGCTGCCACTGAATGTCTCCACTCCCCCCCCCCCCGCCCCGCCCCGCCGTGGTTTTTATTTCATCAAATAAAGAAGTGAATAAGTGGCAGACTCTATAGTCTGATTAATAAGGTTTTATTTTCATTTATACCCATCTTTTTTTTTCATTTAGTATCGGTTCTGGTCAGATTCTTCTCTTCTGTCTTGTTGATGTCAGTAAATAGTAAAATACAGTCACAACAAGAGCGATACAAGGCAACTACGCTTATAGCAGCAGTCTAGAACTGATCATAATCAGCAGTGAGCAGAACAGAAAAACGTTTCCTTTGTAAGCTAAAACTTTCTGTACTAATGCACAGTTTTTTGTATGTCCTAATTGACAGTGATGTAAGAAAATTCTATAAATACTTCCTAAAAGCTATGTGGTAATAAACATAAACATAAAACCAGGCTGGCTGAAAAGTCTCCCTCCTGGACCTGAGTAACTTGCTGCTCTGCTATATGCAGACATTCCCAGGAGTAAAGCTTGGATGGATCTGGGCTGGAACTGCAGTGTATATGCGTAGTTTATAAACTATGCATGTACAGTAGATGCACAGAGTACACAAGCACATCTCCCCCTTTCTCTGGAGAGGATTTGTGCATTACTAGGGGTCATTGTATGAGTCTATTTCAAGGGTCTCCAACTCCGGTCCTGGAGGGCATGAAACCAGTCAGGTTTTCCGGATATCCCTAATGAATATGCATGATCAAAACAAACCACTACACATAAACTATGATACTGAAAGTCTGCAAAACAATAACACCCCACAACTCTCAGACCTTAAACTACCATACAATACACTATATCAAATATAATTAAGCCAAAAATAGGTCTAATATCTTATGAACAAGACCAACATAGGGCAGCAGTGCACTCTAGTATGTAAATATTTAACGAGGAAGAAAAGGTCTCAAGATCTGGTGCCCCCAGGACTGGAGTTGGAGGCCCCTGGTCTATTTTATAAAGGTTTAGGCGCCTATGTTGCCTTTATGAAATAACCACACATCTTTGGCACTGTTGGCATCAGTCTCCATGGCTTCTAGAGCTGCATTGGACACTAGCAGTTCATCGATATTCAAGGACCCTCAAACTCACTCAGAGCTGAGCATCAATAGGTCTCTCCAGCATCATATACACACTGATTACTGCCATGAGGAAGAGAAAGGATTTGTCTTAATCCTTCAAAGGTATTGAAGACCAGAAATGTTGAGCATCAGGCAGAGACTATGGTTCATCGGCATCAAGATCCATCAGAGTGCTATGTCAGCCACTGGGATATCGGAAGAACCCTGACCCTCAAAGCAGCCCCAATGTGAGGACCACTCATCCTCCACGGTATCATAGAGGCAATGCCAGCCTCCATGAAGCCAAGACCAGCCTGCCAATACTCCCATCAGATCTGCTACAGGCTTTACACCTTTGTTCATGGCAGCCCTCGGAGTGGCTGATGAAAGGTTTCAAGCAGAGGATGACAATGTTTTTGCCGTTTGTGAAACTGTAAATTCAATGCCATTGACGATGGTATAATGGCACATTGAGCAATCCTTGAAACACTTAGACTGTCTATGGGATTGGTTTCTGACCAGCCAGTATTACTTTCCAGTGCATCAGAAGGTGATCGCTCTCTGAGGCTTTGGAGGACATTGGTGTATTGGTGCACCTGGAGGAGATCTGCCATCCCTGTGAGACAGAGATTGACCCAGGCAAAGGCTCAGATGTCCTTTGAGTACCTCTTGAGTCTGAATTGGACCACTCATGGAAGTCTATTTGATTCTGAATACTTCTTGGATAAAAGGTGTCACCACCAGGTGGGCAGGCTGCCGCCTAGGGGTAGCAGGTCTGTGTCTGATGGTGGTTATGAAGAACAAGTAGTTGTAGACACGAATGGTAAAGGTAAATTAGGATTTATTTCCCCTCCCGGGGTTGGATTCTTCAAAAGGTACAACACATAAACTTAAGACAAATAAGCCATACTTTCTGGCATGTTATAAAGGAAAACAGGAAAGCTTCTTCTTGCTTCTTAATTAAATGATAAATGAGAATCTTAGGAATACTCAGCATACAGTTCCTCTATGGACAAACAGTAACACTTGACCTTCAGTGTTAACCTTAAGCACTACACAGCTTCTGTCTAACATAAAGAGGTTATTCTGTCAGAAATTGTTAATGTACAGTCCATTGGATCATCCAAAGAGCATTCACTGGGACAATCAATAATCATGGGTTCCTGCAAGGTTTCAGAAGGACCTGTGTTTTCCTTGCCACAGAATGTTTGTAAGTTCCCTTGCAATGTATCGTTACAGAGCCTATCTGACCAGCTCCCTCTAGGGCTGGAATAGCTGTTACCGTATTCCTCTGAGTCTGGGAGAGAAGGAAGCCACCATTCAGGGTTTCCAGAATCCAACTTCTTATAAGAGTTTCTAACTCTAGAATATCTGTTGGTTCTACCTTCAGGCTTTGGCACAGAATAAAAGAATTCTCCTCCCCTATCAGCACAGGGTTTAGCTCTGCGTGTCTTTCTCTGAGGCTTGGGAGTTTCAAACACTTCCTCTTCTGATATGCAAGTGTCTTCAATAGAATACCTCTCTCTTTCAGGGGCTTGGAACTGCTCTCTCACTAGCTCTCTGGGTAAATCCCTCGGTTGGTTTTTATAGCACTGCTTTCCCCTTGGATTTCTCCCACGAGGCTTCTGAGCATTAACCCTCCAGGTATTTCTACCGCCAGCAAACTTTCTTAACTCTATTTCAGAATCACTCTCAGGTTTATAGCTTTCATATTCATACTGTTTCACTTTCTCAGGCTTCCATTCATTCTGGGTGGAACGTTGCCTCTGAGTTTCAAACTGCGTCACATCAGATGAACACTCACAGCTGTTCTCTGACTCCACGGCTCCTAACTGCTTTCTCCTGAGGTGTTCTGGGTATCTTGTGGATTGAACTCTTCCTGGTTCCTGAACTTCTCTTAGTTCCTGTTCCTGTTCTCGTCCCAGTTCTGGTTCTGGATCTGAATCTGTAACTCCTGTGTGACTCTTATAGTAGCTATTAGCCCTTCCTCTATTCAGGTGCAAGCTATTAGGAACTGGGGATTGTTTGTCAGCTGGGCGTGTTTGCAAACCTCATGGCTGGGTTTGTTTATGTTGCCCCTGACAACTATTGCCCATATTGCTTGCCTGCCTGTCAGCTTCCCAGCTAGAATTCACAGAATCCTGTGTTTTTAAGGCAGAGAATGGATCTTCCTCATTACAAAGGTCACTAGAGTTACTCTCAGACCCATATCTCCTTATGAGTAACCTTTCACAATTTTGTCAGGAAAATGGCCAAATCCAATCTATTTCCAGCGGAGATGGAGGAGGAGTTCAGTGCCAAGGAGTTAGATATCCTCCAGTATTCCATTGCCCCTAAGGAGGTAGGGACAGTACACATGCAGGGCATCTTGCAGTGCTTGCAGATGAGGTTGTGGGAGATTCCTCTTTGTGCTTACAGTCAGCAAGAAGGTCAACTCGATGTATAGAGTTCAAACGTTTCATGAATTCGAGAAGTTTCAGCTGCCACACCATTTCATGATTGTCAAATCTGCTCTTAAAAGAGCTAAAAGCTCAAAGTCTCACTCTTCAGTGTCATAGAGAGTCAGACCTTAGGTTCTTTGGGAAAAGGTTTTTTCAAAAGGCTATGCTCACATCCCACATAGCATCCTTTAGCTCTACATGGGCATGCACTTGTGGAACATCATGTGCAACTTAGACGAGTATGCCAATTTTCTCCCTCCAGAGAAAGCTAAACAATGTTGTTCCCTGGTGACACAAGAGAAGGAATATGAAAAATACATTGTCCAGGCAACATACAGTATTTCAATACAGTATCCACAGCCTCTTCATGGAGACTCTCATGGCTCTGAGCTTCAGACTACAGCAGCATGCAGGAGCAACTTGCTGACATGCTCTGCCAGAGAGACAATCTCCTTAGAGATAAGGTTCAAGAAGCTATAACCATGATTAAGCAGCTTACTGACATCTTGAAAACTCTCTCCAGGCCCACTTCCATCCCAGCCTCTTCATATAGAAGGTTCCACAGTACGGAGCAGTGAAGATTGTAATATTTTTAGAGGCATAGGTATCCCCCTCCCTCCTGTTCTTTACAAGCCACACTACTTTCTCGCTCTCGTCTTAGGCAGCTGAAGGATCAGAAGTGCTAGCCAATGTCCCAGCCAAAAGAGGGTCAGGATGTTGGCTGGCTCCTGGAAAATATAGTCACTACCTTGATACTATTCCCAGACAACCTATTAGTCAGAGGGAGGTTAACATTCTTTGAAGATTGTTGGCCCCTTGTTTGTCTGACTCTTGGGTCCTCAAAAGAGTCTGGGGGAGGTAAAAATTGTGCCTATTCAAACTCCCTACAAATTGACCACCAGGAGTGCATTTTATGACCTTTCAGCCTCAGAACATACTTCAACAGGAACTCTCCGTGATGTGAAAATGAAATCTTAAATGATGATTATCTCAATCTAATTGTCTGAACCTGTTGTGCTGTACTGCTCTTTGCTGTCTTCCAGGAAGTTGCCATTTTGTGCAAATGCACATAATGTTGTGCAGATCCTGGAAGGAGACTGATTATTGATACTGTAACTGAAGAATTTAATTTATTCACAGCATAGTGTGCAACAGCAGTAGCAGCTTCTCTTGCACACACACTGCCCCACCAGAAAGCAGTTACAGTATGGGCAACCGAGTATTACCCATTATTACATTCAAATCCGCTGTGACTTGTTGCACATCTCCCCGGCCCTGGGATCTTCCATTAGTTGCCACAACTGGAACTGGCAATGGGTTTGACTTCAGTACTATCTCATGCAGATGCACAAAATCATAACCATGATATCCTACAGCATATCCATCTTCCAGCCCACTCTGCAGGGCATACTCTTGATCTTATACTCACTTTTTTTGAATGCACGCTCAGTCGCTAATCTTAATACAATCCCTGTGCCCTGGTCCGATCATACCTTATTGCTCTTTGATTTGATTTACCTGAAACCATCCTTATCTGCTGGTTTGACCATCTCTCCTGTGATGTTTTCCTATAGACCCATCACCCCGGCTACTCTTGCAGCTTTTCCAGCTGCCAACACATTATTTCCTGTAAATTTTTCTCATCTGCCTCTAGCTGAGGAGGCTTACATGTGACACACCACACTCTCCACAGAATTAAATAAGCTAGCACCGCTGCAGACTAAGACTCATGCTCCCAGAGTATCACACAAATGGTATCATGCAGGTCTCCAGTTGCTCAAATGAAAAACCCGAGCTGCAGAAAGATGTTGGAGGAAGGCTAAATCAACTCAAACCCTACAGAGGTTTAAGGCCTGCCAGCTTTTCTATCACTGTAAAATATTTGAGGCAAAGCAAGATTACTTTTCCATGCTCTTCACCAATTCTCCATCTATAATAAAAGCAATTTTTTCAGTTTTCTCTCAACTTTCTATGCAATGCTGACTCCGACATCTGCCCTGGTCCAGGCCTACCCCAGAAACACTAGTGGACTACTTTTTGACCAAAGTTCAGTCACTCAAGGCTATGCTATCCTCACCTCCGCCTCTCTCCACCAGCTGAAGCTGGAGGTACTTTTTCTCTACCACTGCACTCCTGATCACATTTTACCCCTGGGTCCCTCACCCAAGTAGAATGGGTATCGCAGTCCATTCATAAAACCACTTTCTCCTTAGAGCCAATTCTATCAACATGACTCAGTTTGTGACTCCTCCAGATCTTGCTTTCACTGGTCAACCAAAGTCTATCTTCAGGAGTGGTACCCGAGACCTGGAAAAAAGCTATACTCCATCCTTTAATAAAGGATCAGCATGGAGATCGGTCTGATCCTCAAAATTAAGCCCTATCTCAAACTTAGCCGTCACGTTGAAGATAGTAGGGAAAATCATCTTCTGTCAGCTTGGAGATCATGTGGACCAAATTCATTTTCTCCATCCTCATCAATCAAGGTTTTGCCTATGCCACAGTATGGAAACAGTCCTGACAGCAGTCCTTAATGATATTTATAGGTCATTTGATCCTGGAAATTATACTCTTGCAGTTTTGCTGGACTTATCTGCGGCCTATGATCTGGTGAATCACAACCTACTTTTGGCTGGCCTGTACGAGGCAGGGATCCAAGGTACAATGCTTGACTGGTCTTGTTCCTTCCTAAATCATAGATCTTTCCAGGTTCATATTCAAAGAAAGGTCTCTACCCCCTGAGACCTTTTGTGCGGTGTCCCCCAGAGTTCTATTTTATTGCCTTTATTATTTAACATTTTCCTCAGCCCATTAATTGCTCAAATACAGGGGTTAGAGTTTCCTGTTATGTTTTTGTGGATGACATCTTTTTATACTCTACTGATGATTCGATAATAGATTTGGCTCCTCTAAACAACTGTTTAATAACAATATCCTCCTAGTTATTTGAACACTCTCTTAAGCTGAACCCTTCTAAGTCAACAGCCATCTAGTTTACTGGTTCAGATTTTCAGCCTACACTTGCCCCTATGATAGACAGTCAGCCTTTATATTGCATACCTCCCTTCGATATTTTGGAGTTGTGTTTGATTTGGTCCTTATTTTTTCTCTTCAACTGGTCCAGGTAACTAAATCGGCTTTCCTGGCCTTACCAGTTTTCATAGCATTAGTTCATTTTTGGATCACCAGTCCCAGATAACTGTGCTTTTACACACTGTGATACAGAGAGTTGACTATTGCAATATTGTTTATCTAGGCCTTCTACAAGTCCCTCTCCGTCACCTCCAGACCATCCAAAATACGATTCTTCATGTACTAGCTCATGCATGCAAATGTGATCATATTACACCACTATTCATCAAATATCATTGGTTACCTATAAATTCTCAAATCATTTTCAAGCTTCTTACCCTGACAAACAAAATAAAATTATTCATGACACAGTTCTGGATTACTTGTCTGCTATTGTCTTCCTACATGCCCCATCAAGATTTCTTCGCTCGCTCCATGATTTTTGTTTACATGTCCCCTCCTCGCGGGAAATAAAGTATGAATCTACAAGAAAATTAGCTTTCCTGCTGCAGCTCCAGCACTTTGGAATGGCATGCCATGCTGCCCCCGCACAGAATTAAATTTCAAGTGCTTCAAAAAATTGCTGAAAACCTTCCTTTTTAGGGCTGCTTTTAACTTAGCTGAGCAGCTATTATGGTATGATGGCACCCTTTGGGCATGGTAAGGACAGCCTATAGTCGAAGTGAATTGTGTATATTTATCTTTATGTCTTCTTCTGTTTGTCTGTCTTTTCTATGCTGTTCCTATCTCTCCTATACTGTCCTATCTACCCTATGGAGTTCCTTTTACTTCTTTTCTTTTTAATTATTGGACACCGCATAGACTGCTATCCAATATTGCAGTATATCAAATGAAATATAACCATAACCATAACTAATCAAGTTTTCAGAAGCCCCCAAATCAATGTGAGCCAATGTCTCCACATGATCAGGGGGCCAACACAAGGAGACTGAAGCAGAAAGGTTTTGAACTGCATGAGTCAGAGGATTACTAAACATATTAATAGGATGTCATTTGTATGGCCTCAGGGCCTGTCTTGCACTTGATCAAGAGGAAAGGTCTTGGATTGATTTGGCTGACCTTCATGTACCTGCCCTTTTATTTATTTATTTATTTATTTGAACTCATTTCTATACCGCTCCTTCCGGTGATCAGCAGCGGTTCACATCAAACATTTAACTCTGCAAAGTTAGCAGTTTACATAAAACAAAAATTAGCAGTTTACATAAAACAGTAGTGTGGATCACTGAACGTGTAAAAAAGGTAACATTAACTTCATAACTCAAACTATTTACATAATAAGGAACACATATGGTGATACATATGGTTAAAAACTATATACAATATATTTGAATTGGTACAGTATATGAATTACATACATGTGGGATTTACAGTTAGTTTAGTGGTAGTTTGTAATTTTATATGATAATGGATGTGTTAAACTTCATCAAATTTGTTTTGTGTGTACCTTTTGCTCTATGTTATTTCGGACTGATTGTAGTATTCTTGAAAAAGGTGTGTTTTAAGGTTTTTCCGGAATGATAAGAGGTCTTTGTTAGCTCTTAGTGTGTCAGGTAGTTTGTTCCATTGTGTAGGCGCTAAGTATGTGAATGCTCTATTGCTGGTGTTCATTTTTACTTTGCAGATAGAAGGTGGAATTTGTAGTGTATTTAAATTTTAAAAATATTTTTGGCCAGACGTCCTGTGGGGCAATCAGAGGATGCCCCTGGGGAAGAGGGGGAAATGTGAGGTTCTGCCACCAACCTACAGATGACTCATTTCCTAAAAGAACTTTGTCAGGGTGAACGTCTAACCTCCTACCAGCAGAGGTCAGTACACCCCACCAGGCAGACTGGTTGCTATCATATACTTTATTGGTTGCAACTTCCTTCTGGGCATCATCTTCTACTTGATGGTTGTATATTCAAACACAATCTTTGTTTGGCATCTTGGCCATAGTTTGGTCTGTACAGTGTCACTTTGTGCTTTGGATTCCTTGCTGCATTCCCAGTTCTGATTCTACTCTGCAGAAGCCTCCTCAATCCAGTGTCAGCCTCTGCTGGGTTCTGGCTTTGTTTCTATAGCGAGTCTTCCCATGTGCTCTTACTTCCAGTTTTCTTCCTGGGTTTGCCTGATATCCAGGACACCACCTCAGGCTCTAGATTTCAGGCAGTTAACTCCTGATGGCATCAGCACTGGAGGATCCAAAGGGAAGAGCAAGCCCAATCTCCCCTGGACCTGGGTGTGCCCAGTCGAGTAGACCGCCAGTGCTTGATGATCCTGGGCCTTCCATTAAACACATTGCGACACCACAGAATGGGCAGCTACTTGTAAGCATTGTCATTTTAAGTTGGCATTAAATCATTCCTACTGCTTCGCCATTCTTCTCCTTGAATTGTTTTTTGCAACTACAGTACAGGCCAGTCCATCCTGTGTCTCACGACCACTGTTCATTTTTCATGTTTATACACCCTCTGGCCTCTCCATTGAGCATGCAGTTTATTTATTTATATAACAGTTTTTCTCTACCACTTTATCCTATGGTCAAAGCGGTTTGCGTTGTCATAGAACAGCGATATCAACTTGGAAATAACATTAGCTTAAGTTTGTGGGTCTTGGGTATCATTTATGACTAGTGTTGTTCGGGGGAGGGGGAGAAGGGTGGAGGTGCTATTGTTCTAGAGCTATGGCAGCTAACCTTTGCTCATCCCTAGCTTGGCCATATTTTAATACATTTTACTATTGCCTATCTGTACCTTATTGCAGCACTAATTTGAAAATGCAGAAGCATCAGGACTAATGTAAGAATATCAGATTCCTGCTCTCCACCTTCCCACTGCAACCAAGTGGAGGCGCAGTAAAATACAAAAGCAGGTCTTCCACTTCCACCTGCAATCTTACAGTTCATTCTCTAGATAAATTTTGTTTCATTATTACATGCACATTAAATCCATCACAGGGTAGCAATGATGTATCAAGACAGTCACTAATTTCATTGGCTTGGCAACTGGCATTGCTGTGTATGCTGTGAAATTAGATTCCCAGTGAAGCCTTGCTCCTAATTGATTGCTACAAGCTCTGGGAATAGGGAGTGCTAATTAAATTTGCAACTGCCATACCCATATTAAAGAACGTGTCTTTGGATTTGCAAAGGACATATCAGTTCCTGCAAGCTTATCCATTGTATTTTTGTGATGTATTCTCCTTTGACATTGTCTGTGTTATTCTCCTTGGACCAGCAGGATTGTTTCTGCCACACCAGGTGAGGTCATCCAGTGGTGCCGGTTGGACGGAATTGCTCTCCCAGAGCTCAGAAAGGGGAAACCTTTCTGAGCATGTGCCAAGGTGCCCCTGCCCCCTGGCCCACCCCTACCCGACCAGTTCTGTTTCTTCCGCCTTGCCACAAAGACTGATCTCTCTCTGCACTCTATTAACACCATGGAAAAACAATATCAGAAAGAAAAGAAATGCAAAAAGAGAAGAAATCATCCAAATCTGGCTTTAAGAAGTGTCCTCACTGCAGGAAGAAGATGAACTCCACTGACCAGCATGACCGGTGCGTGCGATGTCTCAGGGCTTCCCACCATATGTAGGCCTGCCCACACTGTGTCAGGATCTCCCCCTGAGCATGCCTGTACTGCAGCCACCAGCTGCAGGACTTCCTCACTACATTGACCCCTGCAACAGACAGACAACACCCTATGACGGGATCCCTCACCGTTCCAAAGAGAACAGCAAGTTCGGGGGACACAGGGCCTTTTCAGATCACAGACCCAATGGACTCCACATGTCAGCCTCTACTGCAGCATGGGAGGTGCCCCTACAAGGCCCCATCCTGCCCATGACATGCTCTACAACTCCAGCCCCCCCAATGGGAGAACCTCTGAGACCGGCACAGCCTCCTGGAGCCGCAGGAACAGAGCATTCTCAGTTATCATGGTGGTCATCTTGAAACAGGAGGCATCCTGTGCTCAAGCCCTGCCTCCTCCCAGCGCCATTGGCCAATGCCAGGAACACCAGCAACATCACCATACCGAGTGAATCAGCATAGTTCAGCTCAGAGACAACCTCAGTGCCAACAATCATGCTCCCTCCTCGCCCCCCCCTGCAAGCCCAGCACCATGAAGGGACAGAGAACGGCACATAAGGAACAACAGACACTACAGACGCCGCTCCAACAGCTACAGCAACAACAGCAGCAGAAGGAGGTCCAGCAGCAGGCACAGATGTAGCCATCACATAAACTGAAGGTGGGCCTCTCCCAGCAGCACCTCTTCTAGCATGCCCTCCCCCCCTCCCCTGAAAATAACGACGGCTCTGCAATTCACCACCTCAGGGCAGTGGCAATGCGAAGCCTGTCCCCACAGCGATGACACCCCCCTTGGCCCCACCACTGCAACTGGCCGCCATGATAGAATACCTAACTCACTTCATCAACCAACAGACAGCTGAAACAGCATACCACAAATCAAACACCTCTGCCGCCACCACACCTCACTGCCCATAGATCCCCCCCCGACTCAGGGATCCACCTCCTCAGGGGTATCCTATCCAAGACCGATGTCCGGCAGTGAAGGGGAAGAGGCGGCTGCCCAGGACCCCAGGGACAGTGACAGCAGCAATAATGACCCATCTGACTCCATGGTCCACCCCTCAGAGACAAACATACCAGTGCCAAATCTCAAGTTCCTCCAGAAGCTGGGTCTCTCGCTATCCTCTCGCCTAGCCCTAGCCCCCGCAGACACCCCGGACACGAGGAGACCCAGCATTTTGTTTCTAAAGTACCTCAATGCCCCAAGAACCCTGGTGGTGCTCCCCGTCCACAAAATTCTACTGGACAACATGCTTACAGCAAACCGCGGGGTTCAAGAAGACGCAACTTCCACACCAGTCCATCATTGTCGAGTTGGCCTTCAAAAAGGCGAAGGGTATATGTTCACGCTCCAACGCACCTCCAGGCAAAAACCAAAAGATCTTGGATGACTTCAGAAGAAAAACCTGCTAAGATTGCTGCACATCAATTCCAGCACATCCTCTATATGGCCTTGGGAGGCCAGATTGTGGGTCAGGCTGTGGGAAATGCAGCATTTCTACCGGCGGCCGGGGATCACGGCTTTTGAATGGAGCTGCAGTGCCATGGAAAATGGACGCCATGGTGCCGTGGCTCCATTGAAAAGCCTGAGCTATCTGGGCAAGGCCTGTATGTGCAGGCTAGCCTGAATTGAGATCCCGGCCTGCATGCGATTCTGATCCCGTGGGGCTAGATTGCCCTGCGAGATCAAAATCCTAGCTAACTCTGTGCGTCCGGTTCTGATCGGACACACAAAGGGCCGGGATGTCCATGTTAGAATCAGGCCCTTATTGTTTATTGTGCAATGTTAGACATTTATTTTATTGTTTTGCAATGCCTGTTCAATGTAAAACGTTTATTCTGTTCTGTGTAAACTGTGCTGATTTCAAAATAGTGCGGTATGTAAAATCAAATTAATTAATTAATTAATCTACGCCTGTCCACCTACCCTTGCCCCTGACAGTACACCTCATCACACAGGATGAAGGAACCATCCTACACCTCAACCTGGTGACCCTCGCCTTATCTGCCTGGAAGTTGAAAGGGTGAGAACCTCATCCTTGCATCTCACAGCAAATGTTCAGCAGATCATCTTGGCCTCTAGACGCGATTCCACAAAGAAATCCTATGGCCTCAAGTGGAGACACTTCAGCTCTTGGTGCACAGCTGTGGGACTGGACTCCTTCTCCTGACCCGCCCCCCGGTCTTCCAGTATCTAGCCTCCCTCACCCAGTTGGGACTTCGGGCCACTACCATGCAGGTCCACCTGTCGGCCATCGCAGTGTTCCAGAAGGCAGCATGGATTCACCAGAGGCAAGTCTTGTCAGACAAATCTGGTTGATTTCTTTGACTGGGTGACCAGAGAGTTGGACCGAGGGAGAGCCCTAGATGTGGTGTATTTAGATTTCAGTAAAGCCTTTGACACTGTTCCTCACAGGCAACTTCTAAACAAACTAAGCACCCTAGGGATGGACCCTAAAGTTACTACTTGAGTTAGAAATTGGCTGAGTGGGAGGCGACAAAGGGTACAGGTAAATGGAGCTCTGAGGAGAAGGAAGTTACCAGTGGTGTGCCCCAGGGATTTGTCCTTGGTCCGATTCTTTTTAACATCTTTGTTATTGATATAGTGGAAGGGCTGTCGGGTAAGGTTTGCCTCTTTGTGGATAATACCAAAATCTGCAATAGAGTAGATACCCAGAAGGGTGCAGCTAACATGAGGAGGGATCTAGCTAAGCTTGAAGAATGGTCTAGAATTTGGCAGCTGGGATTTAATGTTAAAAAATGCAAGGTCATGCATTTGGACTGCAGCAATCCAAGGGAGCAATATAATATAGGGGGTGCAGTACTTTTGTCCACTAAAGAAGAGTGGGACCTAGGTGTGGTTGTGTCTATCTTAAAGTAGCTAAACAGGTAGAAAAGGCAACAGTAAAAGCTTGAAGGATGCTTGAGTGCATAGGGAGAGGAACGGCTAGAAGAAAAAAGGAGGTGATAGTGCCTCTGTATAAGTCTTTGGTACGATCTCATTTGGAGTATTGTGTGCAATTCTGGAGACCGCACCTACAAAATAATATAAACAGGTTGGAGTCAGTACAGAGGGTGGCTACTAAAATGGTTAGTGGTCTTTATTATTTAATTAATTTAATTTAACTAACAAGTTTTTATATACCGCACCTTCCAATGTTCAGTTGCGGTTTACATTGAACAACAGTAAACAAGGCAATGCTGTTTTTACATATAACAATGTGAGGTTACAAAGAAAATTCAGATCAAACTTATAATTAACATCAAACTTATAATTAACAGTTTTAACTATGTACAAGGAACAGGATTATAAACTATGTACAAGGTATGTATGATTCAAAAGCATCGGTTTGGGGTTTTGGTACTTATACTAGTTCAGCTTTGGTTAGGTTATCTGGTGAATCTATCCTTTTTCTTGTTGAAAAGGTGAGTTTGTCAAAGAACCGTAGTGTGTTGTGAATAAATATGTTTTGAGTTTTTTCCTGAACTCCATAATTTGAGGTAATGATCTGAGTTCCGATGGAATGTTGTTCCAAATTATAGGGGCAGCATGGGAGAATGCTTTCATGTTCGTTGATTTTTTAGCCTTTATGAATTCCTTTGGTGTTTTTAGTTTATTTGGTCTCTCCTTTGCAGATTATGATTGGGTTCTTTATTGATAAGGAGGTTTAATGTAGGAGGTGCTGTATTATTTAGGACTTTGTAGGTAGTTAGGAGAGTTTTATATTGTATTCGGCATTGAATCGGGAGCCAGTGTAGATACTCTAATATTGGTGTTATATGATGGAATGGTGGGGCATTCATTATAGTCCTGGCTGCTGCGTTTTGTGCTAGTTGGAGTTTTTTTAGGTTTTGTTTTGTTACGCCTATTAGGGTTAGATTCGCAAAGCATATGAGGATAGACTTAAGGATCTTAATATGTACACCTTAGAGGAAAGGTGGGATAGAAGTGATATGATTGAGATGTTTAAATACCTCCATCGCATAAATGCACAGGGGGAGAGCCTCTTTCGATTGAAAGCAAGTTCTGCTTTGAGGGGACATGGGATGAGGGTCACAGGGGATAGATTCAGGAGTGATATGCGGAAATATTTCTTTATGGAAAGAGTGGTGGATCCGTGGAATAGTCTCCCAGTGGAGGTGGTAGATATGAGGAAAGTATCTGAATTCAGAAAAGCATGGGACAAACACAGAGGATCTCTAATGGAAAAAAGGGGACTGTTGTAGTTGTTGATATGGAACGACAGATTAGATAGGCCATGTGGTCTCTTTCTGTCATCATTTTTCTGTTTCTATATTTCTAAGATCAGATCGACGGCAAGTCCATGGCCACACTCCTTCTGGTAGCCCACTTCACAAAGGGCTTTGCCAACCTCAGGCCCTCCATATGACAGCCCGTACCATCCTGGGACCTCAACACCGTCTTACATCAACTCACCCAACCCACCTTCAAACCCATGGGGGATGCCACATTCAAACATGCCACATGGAAAACACTTTTCCTCATTGCCATCACCTCAGCCAGATGGGTAAGCGAGCTCCATGTGCTGGTCACACACCTGCTATACACCCTGATCCTCCCGTACTGTGCCTTGCTCTGGACCCATCCTCAATTCCTGCCCATGGTGGCCTCTCCCTTGCATCTCAACCAGAGCATCGAACTGCCCGTCTTCTACCCTGAACCCCCAATACTCCAGAGGAGCAGCGCCTTCATACCCTCAACTGCATGTGTGCCTGTGCATCTACCTAGAGAGGACTGCATCATGCGGAGACAGCACCCAACTTTTCATTTTCTTCACTTCAGTAAGCCAGTATGACCAGTATCAAAGAGGACCCTAGTGCAGTGGCTAACCACCTGCATTGCCTTCTGCCTCGCCCAGGCAGATTCCCAGTCCACAGGGCCCATCCGGGCACATCAACTTCAAGCCTTAGCAACCACACTGGCAAGCCTCAAGTCAGTCCCTATGAAGGACATCAGCAAAGTGGCAACCTGGACTAGCAAACACACATTCCAGCAACACTACTGCTTGGACCAGCTTGTGTTCTCAGACAGATCCTATGGCCATACCATCCTGACAGGAGATGGGGCCCCCACTAGATCCAGCAGTCTAACAGCCAGCTCCTGAGTCTCTCATCTTGAAAGGCATGGACATGCCTTCTGATTTCTGGCATACCTTACTGACTACGACTTATGCTTACCCTTTTGGGTGCACGCATCCCCATGAACCTTCCCACTGGTTAAGTTTGAATTGTTACTAGCTCTTGTTTAATGTGGTACCATATTACATTCACTTTTTGAAATCTGGTATTCGCAGGCTCAAGCCACCATCCGATAAGACGCCTGTCACCAATGCATGACCTGTTAAATGTTATTTCTGATCACAATGGCAATAAACACAGTGTTAATACCATGTTGCAGCAACTCCTTGCCTTCTTCATCTGCCAGCAGCTGACCAGGGCTAGTGAGTCACCTGGTGTGACTGATGAAATCTTGCTCGTCCAAGGAGAAAGCGATGTTACGTACCTGTAATGGGGGTTCTCTGTAGACAGCAGGATAAGTCAGCCACACTTTCAACTGCCTCCCCTAAGGATGAAGCAGTAATAACAGGCCTCGCAACAAGATTCAGCGGCTATGCCCAGACCTGCCTCTCCTACCTGTGGGCCATGGCTGGGGAACAAACTGGTCAGGTAGAGGTTGGCCAGGGGGGCAAGGGCTCCTTGACACATAGGAGAGCAATTCTGTCCAATTGGTGCCATCAGATGACATCACTTAGTGTGGCTGACTTATCCTGCTGTCCATGGAGTACCTCCGTGACAGGTAAGTAACCTCAATTTCTTATAGACTGCAGGAGGAGAAAACCAAGAAGCTTGAAAATGATGCCCTCTACTTAATAGTCTCTAATTCTGTTTTCTTAACTTGTCTTAACGTCTGCATACCATCTGGTAGTCTTTGAAGACTGTGATACCTTTTTAAAGGGACCAACAAAAAATATGTTTAAAATATAAGAGCAGTGAAGATCTCTCCAGCCTCTTCTTCAGATTTTGGTGTTGAAAGCTCATATACTAAAAGGCACATTTTAGAAAGATGATTTCAGTGCCCCATTTTAAAATGTCCAAAATTTTGTGAGAGGGACAGCAGAGAAGGTGGACACATGTAAATGTGTTCCAAAATTGACCTATCTGCCCCCCAAAAACATTTTCACAAACATATAAAGAAAACAGGGACATGCAAACTAAGGGACCAGATACCTGCAGAGACAGATGATTCTAGAAACAAGCACACGTGGAATATGAATGTCGCCAGGAACAGCTACATAGACATGTCTGCGATGGTATTTCAGAATGCACATTTCTTTCTTTCTTTAACAGGTGTTTTATACCGCTTTATCATTTCAGCCAAAGCAGTTTACATTGTAACTTAAACTTGGTAATGTACATTAAACAGGGAACTTTCTGAGGCAATGGAGGGTTAAGTGCATGTTACCACATACACGTCCCGGTCTGATTATTCTAGAAACGGAGACATGCAGCGCTGCAACAGAATGCAAAGAGGCCTTAATTTTCACCTGCTATCCATTTATGGGGGGGAGAGGGGGGGGGCGGAATCTAATCTCCAGGAACAAGCAGGAATAAGTCCTCACATATGGGTACGTCGGAACCGACGGAGCCTGCGCGGGAAAGCTCCCCAGCTTCCTAGAATGGAAGCTTTTGGGACCTCCCACTGCACATGCGCGCTGCCTTCCCGCCTTCCTGAACAGCTCTCCTCAGTTTCTCTTTTTCCGCGGAGCCAGCAGGTCGTGTATCCTGTCACCGCTGAAGAAATTGTAGTTTTTTGTTTTGTTTCTTTAGACCGCGTACCTGCCTTCCCATACCGATACCGGTATCGCCGGTCTTCCTTTTTCTTTCTTGAAAAATTATTTTCTTTTTCTTTTATTATTTTTCAGCACTTGGTCACTTCAGTTAGGCCTTCAGGCCTACTTGAATTCTCCACATGGAGAAGCCAGCCCCTGGATTTAAGAAGTGTACCAAGTGTACTGCTGTAATATCAGTCACAGACACCCATGAATGGTGTCTTAAATGTTTGGGGCCTGACCACTCCATTCTGGACTGCCCTTCCTGCTCCCAAATGTCTAAGCGTGGGCTGCAGAACCGGGCCAACAAATTCCATGTGCTGTTTGCTTCAGAGAATCCAACATCACAGTCATCCAGGTCATCATCTCCGGATGGATCTCAGGTAACCAAACCTTCTGTGGGCAAGTCCTCAAAGGGCAAATCTCCTTCAAAGCATCGAGAGGCTCTTAGTTTTGAGGACCCTGCCCCAGCCAAACAGCCCCGGCGGGAAGCTCTGCCTTCCAAAACGCCAATTCAGGGGCTACAGGTTGACATCGATGGCACGGCCTCGACAGATCACCTGTTGGACTGCTCTGGGGTACCGGCCCATACCGGTACCGACATCCAGGCAGCCGTGGCGTCTATGGGCGATACTGTCCAATCCATGCAGCAGGCCGTCATGGCTTTCATTAAAGCTGCAACGTCATCGGTACCGCTTCCAGCGGTTCCGGGCCCGGTTCCGGTATCGTCCGCCATGCCGGAACCCAGGCCTTCCTCTTCTAAACGCAAATCGGTACCGTATGGGCTTTCGCTCCATACCGCTTCCATACCCGGTACGCCCGATGTCGATACCGATCGGTATGCGTATCGTACGTTGGAGGAAACTAGAGAATACACCGATTCCTCTGAGGATTTTGGCTCCTCTGATGAGTCTGCAGAGCTCTCCCTTGACCTTCCTGAGGAACCTTCTTCTCCAAAAAGGAGAATGTCTCCTCCAGAGGATTTGTCCTTTCAGGACTTTATTTTAGAAATGGCTAAAGGCCTTTCTATCACTACCTCCTCTGAAAGGGAACCAAGGTCAAAAAGGTTGGATATTTTAGGATACTCTAAGTCTCCTAAAGAAGCAGTTACCCTGCCTATCCATGAAATCCTTCAGGAACAATTGATGGATTTCTGGGAGAACCCTTTAACTCTGTCTCCTTATTCCCGTAGGTTGGACACCATGTATCGGGTCCCTCCTTCTCCTGGTTTTCAGAAAACTCAATTGCCTCACCACTCCATTGTGGTAAAGTCTGCAATGAAAAAGATCAAGAGTACTAAAAGGCACTCTTCTACACCTCCAGGAAGGGAATGTAAGACACTGGACTCTTTTGGTAGGAAAATCTTCCAGGCTAGTATGCTTATAGCCAGGATTAATTCCTACAGCCTCTATATGGGCATGTTCCTAGGGGAACTTGCCAAGAAAGTGCGGCATTTTGCCCCCTTTATCCCTGAGGATAAACAGGAGGACTTCCTTTCTGTAGTGAAACAACTTTCAGATGTTTCTAAGTTCTCCAACAGAGCTGCCTTTGATTCCTTCGAGGGAGCCAGCAGAGCTTCTGGCATTGCTATTGCAGCCAGACGTCTGGCTTGGCTCCAGGCTTCTGATCTGGAACCCTGGGTTCTAGATGGCCTACGGAATCTGCCCTGTACAGGTGAGAACTTATTCGGTGCAGAGTGGCAAGTTAAAGCCACTCAAATGGACGCTGAAAATGCCACCTTAGAGAGACTTTCTAAGTCCACTTCTACTCCCACTAAGAAGAAGTCTTTCAAGAGGCCTTATTATAAGAAGGCCAGATATGCTTCCAATACTGGCCAGCAATCTTCTCAACCTCGTTTTGCGGCTAAACGTCAGCAAACGAAACAAGCAAGAGCAAAGCCTGCAGCAGCTACTGCAGCTCAACAGGCTCCACCCCCTCAGGGGTTTTGACTTGCCCCTAGAGAACTTGCCATTCCTGGTTCTGGACCAACCAGAACCTCTCACCATACCTGGAAGGTTAGCTCACTTTGCTCCCAGATGGGAACAAATCACAACAGAGCAATGGACCCTCTCTATCATCCGAGAGGGTTACAAACTTCATTTCTCCAACCTTCCTCCTCATCACATGGTGAGACCCTTCAATTCTCCATCTCCTCTCCTAGCCCTGTTGGATCGGGAGATCTCTTCTATGCTTGCCCAAGGGGCCATAGAAGAGGTTCCTCTTCATCAACAAGGGTCAGGTTTCTACTCCCCCTATTTTCTCATTCCAAAGAAGACAGGGGGATTCAGACCAATCCTAGATCTGAGAGAATTGAACAAATTTCTGTACAAGGAGAAATTCAAAATGCTCTCTTTGGGCATTCTCCTTCCATACCTTCAGAGTCAGGACTGGCTTTGTTCTCTAGACCTGCAGGATGCGTATACACATCTACTCATCCATCCATCCCACAGAAAATATCTTCGCTTTCTGTTCATGGGAAGTCATTACCAATACAGAGTACTTCCCTTCGGTCTCGCCTCTGCCCCAAGAGTCTTTACCAAATGCATGGCAGTCGTAGCCGCATTTCTCAGAAGCATGGGGATTTTCGTATTCCCATATCTGGACGACTGGCTCATTCGAGCTCCAACTCAGTCGCAGGCCCAGATTTCCCTAGACCGCACAAGGAGCCTTCTGCAGTATCTGGGACTGGTGGTAAACCTTCCCAAGTCTCAACTCAGCCCTACTCAGTCTCTAGAATTCATAGGGGCCCAGTTGGACACCACCACTGCAAGAGCCTACCTTCCACTGGTTCGGGGTCAGCGTCTGCTGAGCTTGGCCTCCCAAGCCCAGTCCAGTACTCACTTGACAGCCAGGGAAATGCTACGCCTCCTGGGCCATATGGCCTCCACAGTACATGTGGTGCCCTATGCTCGTCTTCATATGAGAGCAGCTCAATGGACCCTGGCCACCCAGTGGACTCAGGCGTCGGGAGCACTCTCAGACCAAATACAAACCTCAAACCGTCTGTCTTGGTCCCTCCATTGGTGGATATCCACCAAGAATCTGTTGTTGGGGGCTCCCTTTCAGCCCTTGCTACCCCAAGCAACCCTCACAACAGATGCCTCCCAATTGGGGTGGGGAGCCCATCTGTTAACTCTCTCCACTCAGGGCACTTGGTCTCCACAGGAGGCCACCCTTCATATCAACCTCCTGGAACTGCGAGCAATTTACCTTGCCCTCAAGGTCTTCTATACCCTCCTTGCCAACCTGACTGTCCTGGTTCAGACAGACAATCAGGTGGCCATGTTTTACATAAACAAACAAGGAGGGACGGGCTCTCTGTCGCTTTGCAACGAAGCTCTCAGATTATGGGCCTTCGCCAGAGAGCACCAAATTCATCTGCTAGCAGTGTATCTTCCAGGAGTTCAAAACTCTCGAGCAGACAGGCTCAGTCGAGTTCTGCTGCCACACGAGTGGTCCCTACACGTGGACCAGATAAGCAGAATCTTTCAGGAATGGGGGACCCCGGACATAGACCTCTTTGCAAGTCCGTGGAATGCCAAACTTCCCCGGTTCTGTTCCAGGACTCCGTGTCAGGAAGCTCAGGCCACGGACGCCTTTCTCCTCCATTGGGGTCAGGCGTTCCTATATGCCTTTCCACCCATTCCGCTGATTCCCAAGACTCTATTCAAACTCCAGAGAGATCACGGCTCTATGATCCTCATAGCTCCACGCTGGCCACGCCAGGTGTGGTTCCCTCTGCTTCTACAGCTCTCCCAGGGATCCTCCCTGGACTTAGGAGCTGCACCAGACCTTCTGTCTCAGGAGGAGGGGACTTTGTGGCACCCAAACCCCAAATCCCTACATCTCCGAGCTTGGTTACTGAAGGCTTAAGTCTTCAAGACTTTAATCTTTCTCAACCTGTGAAAGATATCCTTCATGCCTCTAGGAAACCTTCCACGAGGCGGTCTTATGCTTTCAAATGGAAACGTTTTTCCATTTGGTGTGCTCAGCAGGGCCTTGACCCTCTGGCACTTCCTTTGAATTCCCTCTTAGACTATCTCCTGCATCTTTCCAATGCAGGCCTTAAGACGAATTCTGTAAGAGTCCATTTAAGTGCTATTTCAGCATCCCTGAAACCTATAAATGGACAACCTATCTCCTCTCATCCTCTTGTTGCAAGATTCATGAGAGGCCTGACTCTCACTAAACCTCCCATCAGACCCCCCCCGGTCGCATGGGATTTGAATCTAGTGCTTGGTCAGCTTATGAAGCCACCTTTTGAGCCGTTATTTTCTACCTCCTTGAAATTTCTTTCCTGGAAGGTACTATTCCTAATTGCAGTCACTTCCGCTCGCCGCATCAGCGAACTGCAGGCTCTAGTGGCTAATCCACCTTATACAAGATTTCATCATGACAAGGTGGTCCTTAGGACGAATCCCCACTTTATGCCCAAGGTGGTCTCGCCTTTTCATCTTAATCAAGAGGTATATCTACCTGTCTTTTTTCCGGCTCCTCATGCATCCAGTGCAGAGAGGAACCTTCATACTCTGGATTGTAAAAGAGCTCTAGCCTTTTACCTTAATAGGACTCAGCCACATCGAAAGTCTTCTCAACTTTTCGTGGCTTTTGATCCTTCACATTTGGGACTTCCAGTCTCCAAGCGTACACTTTCCAATTGGATTGCTCAGTGTATTTCCTTTGCTTACCAGAGTAAAAACATTTCTCTGGAAGGCCATGTCACAGCTCACAATGTGAGAGCCATGGCAACTTCTATGGCTCATCTGCACTCTGTTTCCATTGATCAGATCTGTCGAGCCGCTACCTGGGCCTCGGTTCATACCTTTACAGCCCATTACTGTTTGGACAAGGACTCCCGCCGGGATGCCTTGTTTGGCCAGGCTGTCCTCAAACACCTGTTCCATTCTTAGACAACTCCTGCCCACCTTCCCAGGATGGATGCCTGAGATCCATACGAAGATGGCGAACCCTTGGAGGGGGATCTCCCAGGCATCTCAGCTAGGGAGTCCCCATATGTGAGGACTTATTCCTGCTTGTTCCTGGAGATAGCACAGTTACTTACCTGTAACAGGTGATCTCTGGGAACAGCAGGAATTAGTCCTCACAACCCACCCACCTCCCCTAGGAGTTGTATCTTCTATCTATCTGTCTTCCTGTCCTCTCTCTATTGTCTCAGCTATAAACTCGAAACTGAGGAGAGCTGTTCAGGAAGGCGGGAAGGCAGCGCGCATGTGCAGTGGGAGGTCCCAAAAGCTTCCATTCTAGGAAGCTGGGGAGCTTTCCCGCGCAGGCTCCGTCGGTTCCGACGTACCCATATGTGAGGACTAATTCCTGCTGTTCCCAGAGATCACCTGTTACAGGTAAGTAACTGTGCTTTCTGGCAAGAAGAGGGAATGCTCCTGTTATCCTTAATGCTGGCCGAAAAGAGCATGTGCCAAGGAGCAGGTATAGATAAGGACATGTCTGCTGGAGGTTCTAAATTTATGGCACCGTTCTGGAACTGGAGATGCAGATGTAACATTTTATCACTACCCCGGAAGCACCTTTATCATGCCCTTGTGTGACACAGACATGATCGTACTGGAAACGTGTAATTTCTGTCCTTTATAAAATAGCACTTGGGGCATGGGTGTGACTGGCACATCTGAATGGGCATTTTCAGACATGCACATCATCAATAGAGCTTCTAAAATGACCTCCTGGACAATCTTTGTCTGGGTCCTTTAAAAGGTCATGCAACATATGGACTCCGGTTTTCTTCAGGACTGACAGGTCCATTAGAAGTTCATGCTATAGTGCTGGATATTATTAGATGTACCAGGTAAAGTAATGGTGGCAATACATGGATTACATGAACATGTTACTTGCAATATCTATTAGTCATTCAAGTATACAAGTGTGTAACTCCTTTTCCTTCGAAGAGTAATTATCAGTACAACATGTTAGGACATGGTACTAGCAGGATATGAGTTGGGAGCAGCAGGGCAGAATGTATCGGCATTTTGGCCCCACGCCATCAGCTAGTAGCAGGGAACATATGTAGAAACTAACGGACCGATGCAGAAAGTCGAGCATGACCTTGGCGCACAGATAACGCAACTTATACGCACAAGGTCTGCCATGCCAAATGCAGAAAAGAGATTGACGCACATGTAAACAGCAAACGTATGTGCACACAACAATTCCAAGTGTATTTAAATAATACACAAATGAGCTGCGGGTATTAAAATGGCATGCTAATAAGGTCTGTGCCCAATGCAGAGAAATGCCTAGAGGATTACATAACCAGCAGGAGTGCCAATATCTCTACGCCTGCTCTGAGGTGACTTAAACATATTGCGCGTGTAGGGAAAGACTGTTTCAGGGTATGTACCGGTGAACAGCTACCTTCAACGGGAAAAGTTTCTGCGTTTGTCTTTCAGCGTATAAGCGAAAGTTTGGCATTCAAGAACAAATGTCTTTTGCTTTTTATCCTCGTGTGTTTTTTGGACTCACTTATATCATTCTCCATTGACTGCTAGATCTTTGTTGTGATTTCATAAAAAGTGTTTTTGGGTGAAATCGTGTTGATTATTATAGGCTGAGCGCCAAAAGAATCTGCATAATGTGAGCATTTGACATTTATGCATATGTGCACATGCCACTTGTAGAGCGTCTGTTTGCGCACGCGTTGGCTCCCCTCCTTTCAGCTGTACGCCGAGGTTTTGCACACCACCCATTTGTATACATGCCCTTTACTGCATACTGGCCCTGAAGTCTCGCGCTATTGGCGCACTACAAACTCGTACACAGCTAATAGTGTGTGACTTCGGTGCCAGCTCTCTGCATCAGCCTGTAACTGAGTGACAGACAACAGGCAGTAGTGATAAATGGGATTTTCTGAGGAAAGAGAAGTGATTAGTGGAGTGCCTCAGGGATCTGCCCATGGGCTGGTTCACTTAATATCTTTGAGGCCTACGTATCATACTGCAATATTTATTTTGCAAAAGGGAACAACATGCAACTCCCCCTCCCTGGACAAGCACATAAAAAATACTGATTTTTCAGGGGTTAATAAAGAATATTCAGAACAACTTATGTGATCAGCATTGGCTGCTAATCAAATTAATGTTTTTTAAACTTCAAAATGCCAGGTCAAAATCTGGATTCCTTTTGGCCGTGTAAGTCAAATGACTAAAATTTATATGTGTATCTTGAGGAAATTAGGGGCAGTCCAGGGGTGGAACGTAATATTATACAAATAGTGATGCTATTCAGCTTCTCTCTACAACTTATCTGTCCAAGTCAGACTGTAGAAATAGAATTAATAGCTTTATATAGATGAGTAATCAGCAGAAAATTATTTCAGCATATCCAGCGCTCCAACTTGGATAGCAATCACTACTGAATATATACATAGAAACATTGAAATATGACGACAGAAAAAGACCACATGGCCTATCTAGTCTGTCCTTCCATAACAACTACAACAGTCCCCTTTTTACCTTTAGAGATCCTCTGTGTTTGTCCCATGATTTTTGAATTCAGTTACTGTCCTCATCTCTACCACCTCCACTGGGAGACTATTCCATGGATCCACTACTCTTTCCGTAAAGAAATATATCCGCATATCACTCCTGAATCTATCTCCCTTCACCCTCATCCCATGTCCCCTCGTAGCAGAACTTGCTTTCAATTGAAAGAGGCTCTCTCCCTGAACATTTATGCCACGGAGGTATTTAAACATCTCAATCATATCACCTCTATCCCGCCTTTCCTCTAAGGTGTACATATTAAGATCCTTCAGTCTGTCCTCATATGCTTTATAATGAAGACCATTAATGATTTTAGTAGCCACCCTCTGCACCAACTCCATCCTGTTCACATCCTTTTGAAGGTGCGGTCTCCAGAATTGCACACTATACTCCAAATGAGGTCGCACCAAAGACTTATACAAAGGCATTATCACCTCCTTTTTTCTGCTAGCCATTCCTCTCCGTATGCACCCAAGCATCCTTCTAGCTTTTGCTGTCGCCTTTTCTACCTGTTTAGCTACTTTAAGATCATCAGACACAACCACGCTTAGGTCCCGCTCTTCTTTAGTGGACAAAAGTACTTCACCCCCTATACTATATTGCTCCCTTGGATTGCTGCAGCCCAAATGCATGACCTTACATTTTTTAACATTAAATCCCAGCTGCCAAATTCTAGACCATTCTTCAAGCTTAGCTAGATCCCTCCTCATGTTATCTACCCCTTCCTGGGTGTCTACTCTATTGCAGATTTTGGTATCATCCGCAAAGAGGCAAACCTTACCTGAAAGCCCTTCCGCTATATCACTAACAAAGATGTTAAAAAGAATCAGACCAAGGGCAGATCCCTCGGGCACACCACTGATAACATCCTTCTCCTCAGAGTGAGCTCCATTTACTTGTACTCTTTGTCGCCTCCCACTCAGCCAATTTTTAACCCAAGTAGTAACTTTAGGGTCCATCCCTAGGGTGTTCAGTTTGTTTATAAGTTGCCTGTGAGGAACAGTGTTAAGGCTTTACTGAAATCTAAATACACCACATCTAGGGCTCTCCCTCGGTCCAACTCCCTGGTCACCCAGTCAAAGAAATCAATCAGATTTGTCTGACAAGACCTGCCTCTGGTGAATTCATGCTGCCTCGGATCCTGTAATCTGCTGGACTCCAGAAACCTCACTATTTTCTCTTTCAGCAGTGTTTCCAATAATTTACTCACCACTGACGTTAAACTAACTGGCCTGTAGTTTTCAACCACATCCTTACTTCTGCTTTTGTGAAAAGGCACCACGTTAGCCTCTCTCCAGTCCTTTGACAGGCTGACCAGGGAGCTAGATCAGGGGTATGCGATGGATTTATTTATTTATTTACATTCTCTTATATACTGCGCTATTCTGCATCAGTGCGGTTTACATTGAACAGGGCATTATAATTTGGAGATAACTATTTTATGGGGAACATGGGCTATGGAGGGTTAAGTGGCTTGCTCAAGACCACAAGGAGCACATGTGGGACTAGAAATCCCAGTCCTTCCAGCCCAAGATTGCTGTCCTCTAGTGGGATTTGAACCCCCGACCTTCTGGCCTGAAGTACCTTGCCCCAACCACTAGGCCACTCCTCCACTCCTGGATGGATGTCATCTACCTGGATTTCAGCAAAGCCTTTGATACTGTTCCTCATAGGAGGCTTATCAATAAATTCAGTAGCTTGGGGATAGATCCTAAGATGGTAAATTGGATCAGAAATTGGTTGACTGACAGACGACAGAGGGTGATGGTAAATGGAGCTCACTCGGATGAAGGGAAGGTGATTAGCGGGGTGCCCCAGGGGTCCGTCCTGGGCCCGGCACTGGTCAATGTATTTGTGAGTGATATTGCTGAAGGACTGCATGGAAAAGTCTGTCTTTTTGCAGATGACACGAAAATTTAAAACAGAGTGGACTCCCCCGAGGGAGTGGTTAAGATGAAGAAAGATCTACAAAAGCTGGAAGAATGGTCCAATGCTTGGCAATTAAGATTTAATGCAAAGAAGTGCAGAGTCATGCACTTGGGTAGCAGAAATTCAAGGGAAATGTATGCGATAGGGGGGCGAGAGGTTGGTGTGCACGGATCAGGAGAAAGACCTTGGTGTGATTATTTCTGAAGATCTCAAGGTGGCAAAATAGTGCGACAAGGCGGTGGCAAAAGACAGGAGGATGCTGGGCTGCATACAAAGAGGAATCACCAGCAGAAAGGAAGAGGTACTTATGCCACTGTACAAGTCACTGGTGAGGCCTCACTTGGAGTACTGTGTTCAGTTTTGGAGACCGTATCTTGCAAAGAATGTAAAAAGACTGGAAACTGTTCAGAGGAAGGCGACCAAAATGATTTGGAGCCTGCGTCAGAAGCCTTATGAGAAGAGACTTAAAGATCTAAACATGTACAGTTTGGAGGAGAGGAGGGACAGGGGAGATATTATTCAGACCTTTAAATACTTAAAGGGAAATAATGAACAAACAACCTCTTCCAAAGACGGGGAAGCTGTAAAACTAGAGGGCATAACAGGAAGCTGCAAGGTGGTAAATTGAAAGGCAATGTCAGGAAATATTTTTTCACAGAAAGGGTGGTGGATGCTTGGAATGCCCTCCCGATGGAAGTGGTGGGGGCAAACATGGTGACGGAATTCAAAATGGCATGGGACAGACACAGTGGATCCCTTTACAGCAACAGGATAAAATCAAAGTAAACTGAACCATCTAATTTCTCAACAAATAGGGGTGTCCTGCATGGAGTGGTGGATTCACCCCTAAACAGGGACGTGGGGAGGGGTGGCCTGCACGGAGCGGCAGGTGCACCTACGCTTGCCATCATGCTGGGCAGACTAGATGGACCATGCTGGTCTTTATCTGCCGTCATTTACTATGTTACTATGTTACTATGCCATACTGAGTCAGACTAAGGTCCATCAAGCCTGTATCCTGTTTCCAACAGTGGCCAATCTAAGTCACAAGTACCTAGCAATTTCCCCAAAAGACACAGGTTCCACAATGCTTGTATTGGGGCAAGCAGTGGATATTCTGGGTCCACTTTAATAATGGTTTATGGACCTTTCCTCCAGGAACTTGTCCAAACCTTTTTTAAACCCAGCTACACTAACAGCTTTTACTACATCCTCCGGTAATGAATTCCAGAGTTTGATTACACGTTGAGTGAAAAAATATTTTTTCTTATTAGTCTTAAATAGGTTACCCTGTAGCTTCATCGAATGTCCCCTAGTCTTTCTATATTTTGACGGCATAAATAATCGATCTACGTTTACCCGTTCCACTCCATTCATTTATTTATAGACCTCTATCATATCTCTCCTCAGCTGTCTCTTTTCCAGGTTGAAGAGCCCTAACCTTTTTAGCCTCTCTTCATAGGAGTATCCTTCCATCCTCTTTACCATTTTGGCGGCTCTTCTCTGTACCTTTTCTAATAACGCTATATCCTTTTTAAGATACATTGACCAGAATTGCACACAATATTCAAGGCACGATCGCACTATGAAATGTTGTTGTTGTTAAGTGCCGTCGAGTCGGAGTCGACTCATGGCGACCCTCTGGATAGCTATCCTAAATTGTGTTCGGTCTTCAGTCAGGCGGCTCATTGTTGACAGACTGGTACCCATAGCTCCTGTTATTGTATCGATCCATCTCATTGCTGGCCTTCCTCTTTTGCGTTGACCTTCTATCTTGCCAAGCATGATGTCTTTCTCTAATGATCTCTCTCTTCGCATGATGTGTCCAAAGTATGAAAGTCGAAGTCTTGTCATCTGAGCTTCTAAAGAAAGCTTAGGTTTGATCTCCTCTAGTACTGACTGGTTTGTTCTTCGGGCAGTCCATGGTATACACAGTATTCGCCGCCAGCACCATAATTCAAAGGCATCAATTTTCTTCCTATCTGTCTTTTTCACTGTCCAGCTTTCACATCCATATTATGTTATTGAAAATACCATGGCTTGAACAAGTCGAATCTTTGTATGGAGAGAGACATCTCTGCTCTTGAGAATGAAATGATACAGAGGCATTATCATATCTTTTTTTTTTATTCTCCATTCCTTTCCTTATGATACCTAGCATTCTATTTGCTCTCTTGGCTGCTGCTGCACACTAGGCGGAAGGTTACAACATGTTACCCAAGATGACGCCTAAAATGTTTTCCTGGGTTGTTCTTTCCTAGGTTCATAACTTTGCACTTGTCCACATTAAATTTCATCTGCCATTTGGATTTCCCAGTCTTCCAATTTATCAAGGTCCTCGTGCAAGTTTTCACAATCCTCATGGGTTTTAACAACTTTGAATAATTTAATGTCATCTGCAAATTTGATTACCTCACTTGTTGTTCCCATTTCCAGGTCATTTATGAATATGTTAAAAAGCAGCGGACCTAGCACAGATCCCTGGGGTACGCCACTATTCACCTTTTTCCATTGGGAAAATTGGCCATTTAGCCCTACCCTCTGCTTTCTATATTTTAACCAGTTCCTGATATACAATAGTACACTTCCTCCTATCTCATGACTTTTTAATTTCGCCAAGAGTCTCTGATGAGGGACCTTGTCAAAGGCTTTCTGAAAATCCAGATACACTATATCAACTAACTCACCTTTGTCTACTTGTTTATTCACACCTTCAAAAAAACATAACAGATTAGTAAGACAAGACCTTGCTTGGCTAAAGCGATGTTGGCTGTCTCCCATTAAGCCATGACTATCTACATGTTCAGTAATTTTGTTCTTTATAATGATTTCTATCATTTTTCCCGGTATTAATGTCAGGCTCACCGGTCTGTAGTTTCCTGGATCACCCCTGGAACTCTTTTTAAAAATTGGCGTTACATTGGCCGTCCTCCCGTCTTCAGGTATTGCAGATGATTTTAATGATAGTTCACAGATTGATATGGAAGGAAAGACTAGATAGGCCATGAGGTCTTTTTCTGTCATCATTTTTCTCTGTTTCTACTAATAGGTCCGCGATCTCATATTTCAGTTCTTTCTACACCCTTGTATGTATACCATCAGGTCCAGGTGATTTGCTACTCTTCAGTTCATCAAATAATTGTAATACATATTCCCAGTATATTGATATTTCACTATTACAGGATGGTAAGAGAGATAGAGAGATGTGTGCAGAGCAACCCATGCTTTTAGCACAATTCAAAAAGGAAAGGTGGGTGAAGTCAGTAGAATGATTAGTAGTAGTAGTAGTAAAATCTGAGAATGGACAGAAAATGTGGTCAGAGCCTAGAAAGAAGTGAAACCGAGGCTTTCAAGAAATAGTTTCAGTAATGAGCCACATCCAGGACAGTGTAGGGAAATGACAAGAAAAGAGCAGAACTAGCACATAATAATGAGAGCACGATCTGAATGTCATCTGCCAAATAATGGGTATGAGAAACCAATAGAGAAAATAAGGAGTTTCCAGAGAATGAGGATACAGAGAGAAGCAAAGGACCAAGGAAAGAGTCCTGTGGAAAACTCAAAGTTATTTACTCTGACAGACTGTTTAAAACTCAAACAATATGCTAGAATGCTTCAGCTTGATCAGTGTTGCTTGCTGTCTATGTGCTATTACTTCTGTGGGGACATTAAACCACTGCTTAATAAGTATAGAAGAAAGTCTGTGCTATTAGGGAGAGTTGCAAAGTGAAATACAATAGATTTGCCCTCAAGAAAAAGAAACGTTATTGAGTTGTCCCACTTACACCTGAAATGCATTGCTGTGATTGAAGGCCCTCTGTTGGACAAAAAGGAGAATTATCCAAAATGAGCATTAAGGAAAATTGTGTATGTTTGGTCTCACAGGAATGATGAGTAATTGTAATTGCATTACGCTGTCTGTTTAAACCTTTGCATTATTTATTTTAAGTATTAAATTTTATAGTTTCATGTGTACTCAGGGACATAGTTAAAATTATTGATGCAGCTAACGTGCTTTGATGCCTGTGTAGTTGAACATTTGCTTATATAACTATTTGCTTTCAATGGAATTCAGTGGTCTGAAGCAAAAAGATAAATGATATGGAGAAACCAGTTTTTCTGAACTTACAAGTGTGCAAACACAAACATAAAATTTGAATTTTATATTTTATTTTGTGCTATAT
Source organism: Ichthyophis bannanicus (assembly GCA_033557465.1). Taxonomy (NCBI): domain Eukaryota; kingdom Metazoa; phylum Chordata; class Amphibia; order Gymnophiona; family Ichthyophiidae; genus Ichthyophis; species Ichthyophis bannanicus. Next base: position 120,900,181 of record CM066037.1, read on the forward strand.
TCTGCTTTTTACCTCTGAATTCCCAGGGAGCATTAAAGCCTGGGAAGCTGTAATTGTCAGTGAGGTGCATGAAAAAGCTTGGTATGCACCTCGTGTTAAACGAGATCTTTAAGGTTCATGGAGCCTGGACTGCACATAAACGTCTCTACTGTTGTCATCTACAACATTCTAAGGTCATCAGTTTAAAGAAGACAATAAGAGACTATATTCAGTTACCTGTTATATTTAACTGGACATTCAGAGACTTAACTAGGTAAGTCGATGACACTGAAAATTGGCAGCTGTAAGTTAAATAGATAAAATTAGGATATGCGAAGGCTCCAATAGGGGAGTTTAAGAAAAGGGGATAGGAGAGGTAGGGTGGGCAGGAAAAGCAATAGCCCATTCCTTTGAAAGAAAGCAAACCTAGTTTGGGACCCACTATTATTATGTTGCTACAGCTAGGAGCACTTCATATTCCCAGATGCAGCAAGGCAAAAGTATATTTACCATGGGATTCACTAGTCTGTTGTGCTAAGGTACCTCAGGTTAATGAATCCTGGAGTAAATTATTGTGTTGTAAAATACTGCATTTTACAGCACATTAATAATGTTAGGCCTTAGTTGACTATTGTTGGAAATCACTACTAGTCAGATGTTTAACCCTTTCCAGGCCGAGCCCAAAACTCTTGGGATCCAAAATTCTGACTAAATATTCCTCTCAAATGGTATATAATACATGACCATAGCAGAAGGAAAATCTCTATTAGAACATATTGAATAAGACGAGTGCAATTTTCCTGAAATATGCAAAAATTAACCCGGCTGCAGAATGTGGATTAAAAATTTAAAGTAGGCCTGAGAGGTTAGTACATATACTCCTAAATCATTTAGGGGCCGATATTGAAAACCACTAATCCGAAGCAGCACATGCTAACCAGATAAGTGCCAGCCAGCAACATATTCATTGACACTAGCCTGAAGACAACTGATGTTTGAAGATTGGTAGAAGACTCATCAACAACATTCGCTATACTAATGATACCACATTACTGGCTGAAAGTGAAGATGATCTGAAATATTTGCTTCTCAAGATTAAGGAACCTGCACCGTAAAATAGGCCTGCACCTTAATGTAAAGAAGACAAAGATCCTGATAACTGGAAAAATCAGTAAGTTCATTGTCGATGGAGAAGAAATTGAAATAGTTGACAATTTTAACCTATTTGGATCAACTGTCAATAAAGAAATGACAAGCAGTCAAGAAATCCGATGACGCATTGCTTTTGGCAGAATGGCTATGAAGGACCTAGACAAGATTCTCAAGAGCAGAGATGTCTCTCTCCATACAAAGATTCAACTTATTCAAGTTATGGTATTTTCAATAACATCATATTGATGTGAAAATTGGACAGTGAAAAAGAGAGACAAGAAGAAAATTGGTGTCTTTGAATTATGGTGCTGGCAACGAATACTGTGTATACCATGGACTGCCTGAAGAACAAACCAGTTAGAACTAGAGGAGATCAAACCTAAGCTTTCTTTAGAAGCTCAGATGACAAGATTTCGACTTTTATACTTTGGACACATCATGAGAAGAGAGAGATCATTAGAGAAAGACATCATGCTTGGCAAGATAGAAGGTTGACAAAAAACAGGAAGGCCAGCAATGACATGGATCGATACAATAACAGCAGCTATGGGTATCACGCTATCAACCGAAGATTAAACACAGTTTAGGACAACTATGCAGAGGGTCACCATGAGTTGACACTGACTCAATGTCACTTAACATAACAACAACAATAACAACCTATCCAGATAATGGATTGATACTGCCGCAATCCAGATAAAGGCCGTGCTTACTGGTCTATATCGATATTCACCACTGGTCCTAATCTGGATACCAGCGCTGAATATCCATAATAAATTAAATGCCCTTGTTGATGCTTAAACAAAATGTCAACTGCAGCATTTAAATATTGGGCCCTTAATTTTTTGGAAGTATTAGCATGAATTCCATTGGGTCGATTTACCAGCATTTGTGTAAATCGTTGGTGTTCAAAACTGTCCTGGATATTCAGTGTTGCTATCCAGATTGCAAGCAGTGTTGAATATCCAAAGAGCGGCAATATTGAGTCCACCATCCGGATACCAATATGGATAACCCAAGGACAGCTCTTTTGCTGTCCTTAAGTTACCCGAATAGCAGGTAGAATATCGCCACTCTCTGGATAACTACTTCCTCTGCCCATGCTCTGTCCCTGAACCGCCCTGACACTAATTGAATAGTGCTGATGTGGTCTGAAAGGATATTCAGCATCACTATATGGATATCTGCAGAATATCAGTGGATAGCGGTGGCCAGTGCTTATATCCATAGAGCAGCTGCCGCAGTACCACTAGTGTCTTTGAATTACAGGCAACATATATTTTTTACATTTTTAAATTATGTTTCAAAGTATTATACTCATCCTAATTTAATTTGAGGGTTTCATCTGAAACTACAGCAATCATAAAGACAGAGAGAAGGTAGAGGTGGTAAGTGGTTAAACAAAAGCCCAGAAGGCAATCGTTTAACAGAAACTTCTGCCAGGTCAATACTTTTTAAAAGATTCCTGCCCAGATTATTGTTCTGTTACGGTTTTACGGGGGTTTCAGACAAAGCCTGAGATAAATATGGACAGCAGCATAATTTGCCTTCTAACAGAAACTTGACCACTTGACCCTGGAGCACAGGACTCAAGCTATTGTGATGTACCTTGTGAGTTTGACAAATTATTATTGTACTACCTGTCGCCCCCGCCTGGCCAGGTAGGTAACTGGTAGCAGGTGAGGTCGCCTTTTGGCTTTAAAATAAGATTCCCTCAAAATGGCTGCCAGGAGGGCTGCTGGGAATTGTAGTCCTATATTAAAGCAAGGAGTTGTGACTCAAGGGTTCAGGCGTAAGACAGAGAAATTTATTCAATGTATTCAGGGGTTCCTTTATACACAGGACGCGAGGGGTAAATTATATAAAGGAGGTTTTTAATCCACAGTACAGCTTCAAAACGAAACAGGAATAACTTTGCTTTCTAAGAAACAGGCACAATTTTGCTTGTAAATCAAAATTTGTCACTTTCCAAAACTTTTAAACTCTTGAAGGTTTTCTCCTTTGCAGGAACAAACTTCTGGCAGCAAAATAAACTTTTAAATGTCCCTTGAACATTTACATCCAGCTCTCAACCTTATCAGTTGAACTCAGCTGTTTCTTTCAGTTGTGACGTCTTCAGAATTAGGCTGCTTCCTAAGCACGGCATACATACAATTGCTCTCTAGGACTCTTCCACATCAGAGACCTGACATATAGCACATTGTAAATCCATGGTACTGTTCTCCACACTTGTTATGTCCATTTCCTCTACACTATCTCTCTCACTTACATCAAAAGGTAACTGAACAGAGAGCTGGCTATTTTCTTTCTCTATTAGTTCATTTAACTTCTTAAGTAGAGCCTGCTTTTGCAGTAGCTCTTCTGTTAAGTGAGCTACTCGGTGCTTGGATAAACTGTCTCCCTTTATCCTGGGACTTTGTCTATAACTAGAATTAGCTTTCCCTTCTAGAGCTAATTCTCGTGGGTATTTCCTGTCTAGGAATTGAGAAGGACACACTTGCCTTGATTCTGAGGTATTTAGAAACTCTCTCTGCTCTGCAAGCCAGTCATGCTGTCTCTCAGCTGCAGCACCTTCGTTTGCTTGCACCAGCCTCTCGTTCCTTGCTTCCTCAGCTGTGCTTGGCAATCTCTCATCAAGCTTCTCTCTTCGGCTTCCAGTGTTTCTTACACTCTGCCTTTCATGCTCTGCAAGCACTCTCTCACTTGCTCTCCATGCTCCTTGTCTTTCTCCTTGTCCTTCTCTTCCCTTGCTGCTTCTCCGTCTCAAGAGTGGCACCTTCTTTCCACTTCTCCTACTTCTATCTGTGTTACTGCATATCAGCTTTTTAAACTTTCCTTCCTCCTGAGCCACACCTTGCTCCCAGCACATGTGACTAGGGTCAAGCTTCTCCCTGACGTGCTGCTGTGGGCGGGGCTTAGGGATGACTATTCTCTGAGTCACAGACTCTTGGTTACTAGGGAAACCCTTGATACATTCTGCCTTAAAGTGACAGGACTCATTTTCCTGTGTATTTCTAGGTTCAGCAGTGGTTTCCTCACCACATACCTAAAACTAGACAATTGTGCACACCATTGAGTCAATGCTGGCTCCTGTCAACCCAGCAGGCCCTGGGGTTTCATAGCAAGTTGTGATCACTCTAGCCACCTTACTGGGCAGACTACATGGACCATAATGGTCTTTATCTGCCATCATATACAATGGGTTCTATTCTGAGCCACAAATAGCGAGTCTGGACATCCGATCTGGACGTCCAGACCCACTAAATGACTGGCCTGCATCTGAGAAACTGAGCTCCCTGCATGTAGATCTGAGCTGTGTAGGGTGCTCTGTTTATGGGCGGCAGGGGGCGGGCCACAAGCAGAGCGAGGGCGGGCTGTGGCGGCACCATGACCCCAGACATACAGGGCCGATTCTGAGGTTGGCTTATACGCCAGGATTGGCCATTTAAATGGGGGACTTATTCCACCTCAGAGATGGAATTAGTCCCCCTGGACGTTGGGGACTGCCAGGGCCGGGGTGCGGAGAACAGGTGAGGGGGTGCAGGGGGTACCCTGCAGCCCGATCTTGGCCCTGGAAGGCCCAGGGGTCAGGCTGCAGGGAACGTAGAGTCTGCTGTTGCCACCGGGAATGCAGCTCCATGCAAGAGCCAGGCTGAGCTAGTCGGAGATGTAGCTGAATGTCTGGAGTGGCTAAATTTGGGCACGTCCTGGATGTCCAGTCATTGTGCCGTGATTCTGCTCCCACGGGGCCATCTAGACCCACAGTAGCAGAATCACGTGCATCCCTGGGCCGTCTGGATGGCTCGGGAATGCACAACTCAGAATTGGCCTCCACATTACTGTGTATGTTAAGTTGTCAGGCCTTTCTTCTATGGCAATGGAATGTAAAATGACTTGGCCAAGGGATATCAAACCCTGGAATCAAACCCTGGTTTCTTGATCACTACTCCACTCCTAAAGCTAGACAGTTGACTAATAAAACCCCTCAATAGTTTTTTTTTTAGAACACCCTTTACTGGGGTTCACAGTGATTTACCCAGGTAAATTGATCTGTCTAACAATCACCTTCCCTTAGTCTGGCCACACATATACATACGCTTCCATAGTGTGTGCACTTTTAGCTGGTCTGTGAGGTAGTTTCTAGAAGTGTGTTTAAATCGGCACGCAACTAATGAGTGCAGATTGTATTTTAAAATCTATGTGTATTATTTTCCATTAGTATTTTAGCTGCACAAAATGTATTTATTTATTTTTTATACCGCGCTCTTTAGAATCAGTGTGGTTTACATGTATACTAACAGGTACTTTTTATTCCCTTGTCCCTGAAGGGCTCACAATCTAAGTGTACCTGAGGCAATGGAGGGTTAAGTGGCTTGCCCAAGGCCACAAGGAGTGGCCATGGGACTAGAGACCCCAGTCCCTCCGGCCTGAGGTTGCTTGTCCCCATGCGGGAATTGAACCCCCGGCCTTCTGGCCTGAGGTAACATGCCCCAACCACTGAGCCACTCCTCCTAAAATGCAGGTACAAATGTGGGTACTTTGTATTTATGAAAATGTTTAAAATGAGACTACAACTAAGGGTACCTTGAATATTCCCCCTTTATGTAGAGCCACTTAGCTTACCATGAGGCAGGTGGCATCTTATAGACTAAGCAATTTATTAAGGCAGGAACCTTTGAGGACAAGCCACTTTGACACCTGTCTCTGTCATTTTTGCTACTCCAGACTAACAAAGACCACCCCTCTGAAAAGGTTTACTGCTATGTAATCAATATAACAGTGAGGTTATAAATAAAAACCAAATGAACTATTTCAAAACAGAGAAAATGACGGCAAATAAAGACCATATGACTTATCCAGTCTGTAGAACTTAATAGTTTCATGGATTAGCAATCTTTTCCTCTCCCTCAGAGATCTTCTGTACTTGTCCCATGCTATCTTGAATTCAAATACCGTTCTCATCTCCAGCACCTCTGGTGGGAGGTTGTTCCATGTGTCCACCACCCTTTCCATAAAAATATTTCCTTAATTGTGCCTGAGTTTGTCCCCTTTCAACTTTATCCTAGAACTCCTGGTTCCAGAGCTTCCTTACAATAGAAAGAGGCTCGCCTCCCATGCATTTATACCATGGAAATACTTAAATGTTTCTATCATATCTCCCCTTTCCTGCCTTTCCTTCGGAGTATACGTATTGAGGTCTTTATGTAACTGCCCTCTGAACTGATTCCATCATGTTTATATCCTTTAGAAGGTGCAACTATCTAGAATTGTACATAGTGCATCTAATGAGACCTCATTTAAAGTACCATCACCTCCTTTTTCCTATAACCCAAACTTCCTTCTGACTTTCACCTTGCCTTTTTTTAGTATTTGGCCATTTTAAGATCATCTGATATGATCACCCCCAGGTTTCACTCTTCTTTCGTGCATTGTAGTCTTTTACTCTCTATACTGTACCGCTCCCTTGATAGAATATCACTCCTTCCGCACCTCTAATCCTTAAGATATTGTTTTCAGTCTCATGTGGCCCAAAAGGGTTTATGGCGTTAGCACAATACTCAATAGCACTAACTGGCCATTGCCGCTGAACGTTCCTACAGATCACCTTGCTAAATCTGGAAAGTATGGGGGTATTCTGTAGGCTTGACTGTGGTTCTCCCGGCACCTATCTGGTTAGTGGCAGTTCTCAGCCCACTGAAGGTCAGTGGCAAAACCGTTTATTCAGTGCTGGTGGATATCCAGCATCGAGTGCTGAATATCCAGTTTCCCTTTTGCCCTTGGTGGTCAGGTGCTTTACTAGTGCTGACTGCCTCAGGCTGAAAATTGGACTATGCATCTTTTATTTCTTTGTTTTATTTTATTTTGATCAGTTTATAATATACTTCCAAGCATTAACACTTGTAACACAAATAGAAAGGACAATTAAAATATACTAAAGGAAACAAACTAATTAAAGGAAAATTTTATGTCCATGTCACTCTAGTTCTACACTTAAGGAGAAACAAAAGGAAAAGAAGACTACAATCAAACATGCAAGGAAAACAAGTCAACCTTACATCAGCCAGTATATAATAACTATATTTTAGGGCTTACTACGGCCCAAAGATTGTGAGCCAATGGATTTATGAACACTAATAAAGGCTACCAGTTGGGATGGCTCAAAGACAACAGCTAACAGCCTGGAGTTTGACCAGACATTTGCAGAGGAACTTTAAAAAAAATACCCCAGGTTTCAACAAGAAAAACTCTCTCCTCCGTTTCTGCATTTTTCTAGATAAGTCAGGAAATATACGCACTTGAAAACCTTTAAAGGAAACACTTTGCTTTTTGAAATATAACTTCAGCAGCCAGTCACAATCAGAAGGCAACACCAACATAGTGAGTAGAAGGCATCGTTGACTCCATATCCAAAATCTCCAAAATTCAAGAAATATTTAAAATATCCATAGGTTGCACATCTGCTTGTGATTGTGAACTGCCTGAATCTTTTCTACCAACAGGAGCATAATAGACCTTAGTTAGTGGTGGGTGTGATTCAGCAGGAATGCCCAAAATTTCTTCAAGATATTTTTTAAATATGTCTCTAGCGGATGTCAAAGAAGACTGAGGAAAATTTATCAGATGTAAATTGAAGGACCTAATCTGGTTCTCCAAAGCTTCCATTTTAAACTTGATAGATGAAGCCTCCTTAATATCTGTGGAATTATAACCTTCCAAAAGTTGAATTTTTGTATTAGCTTCTTCTATCCAGGTTTTAAGAGAGTTATCTCTTCAGAATTCTTTTTAATACAAGATTTACCTTCAATTTGCAACAATAAGTTGTGTAGCTGTGGGACCAGAGTTTCACCCAGCTTAGAAATTACATTCCAAATAGGCTCGAAAGTGAAGCTGTCAGACAACCCAAGGCAAATGAAGAAGGAGAAAATAAAAGAGTCCAGTCGCAGAAGTTAGAGGGGGAGCCAGAGTTCCAACTGTACTCTAATACTGAGCAGTAGCCAGCAACATAGACTCCATTCTCTGGGATGCTCCACACCTCCCACAGCTGATTGCTGTAACTCTCGTGGATCTGTCTTACTGCCGCAGTGAATCTAGAAGAGTTTCCTCCCGTCAGATCTGCGGTCACATTCATCTTCCCAACAGCCTCTGCATAAACTAAATCGGCCTGTGATTTTGGAGGTCTCTGTAGTTCCGGCGAAGATAGATCATAACCCAAAGAGTTATCCAATCCTGGCATTGATGAAGACAGGAGAACATCAGGCAGGTTGACACTCTGACCGCAAAAGGAAGGAATCAAGAGATTCCGCCATCAACAAAGGTACAGGAGAAGAGGTTCCAGCAGTGAGGGAGGATTTCTTGCCTGCTGTGCCCTTCCTCTTAGGTATAATAAGGCAAAGCGGTCAGCAGCAAAGCAAAACTAGAACGCCATCTTCTGCATCTATAATTTATAGGCCAACAGCTTACTGGCTTTGTTTTCAAATCTGAAATCTTTTGACGTACTAAATAGTAACATAGTAAATGATGGCAGATAAAGACCAGTATGGTCCATCTAGTCTGCCCAGTAAGATGTCAAGAGTAGGCGCACCTGCTGCTCTGTGCAGGTCACCCTTCCCCATGTCTTTGTTTAGGGATGAACCCACCACTCTGTGTAAGAACATAAGAACATAAGATATGCCATACTGGGTCAGACCAAGGTCCATCAAGCCCAGTATTCTGTTTCCAACAGTGGCCAATCTAGGTCATACGTACCTAGCAGTTTCCCCAAGGGACACAGGTTCCACAATGCTTGTATTGGTTCAAGCATTGATATCCTGGGTCCCTTCTTAATAATGGTTTATGGACCTTTCCTCCAGGAACTTGTCCAAACCTTTTTTAAACCCAGCTACACTAACAGCCTTTACTACATCCTCCGGTAACAAATTCCAGAGTTTGATTACACGTTGAGTGAAAAAATATTTTCTTTTATTAGTCTTAAATAGTTTACCCTGTAGCTTCATTGCATGTCCCCTAGTCTTTCTATATTCTGATAAGGTAAACAATCGATCTACGTTTACCCGTTCCACTCCGTTCATTAATTTATAGACTTCTATCATATCTCCCCTCAGCCGTCTCTTTTCCAGGTTAAAGAGCCCCAACCTTTTTAGCCTTTCTTCATAGGAGTAGCCTTCCATCCCCTTTACCATTTTGGTGGCTCTTCTCTGAACCTTTTCTAAAATTGCTATATCCTTTTTAAGATATGGCGACCAGAATTGCACACAATATTCAAGGTGCGGTCTCACCATGGAACGATATAGAGGCATTATAATATCTTTTGTTTTATTTTCCATTCCTTTCCTTATCATACCTAGCATTCTATTTGCTCTCTTGGCCGCCGCTGCACACTGGGCCGAGGGTTTTAACATGGTATCCACAAGGACGCCTAAATCTTTTTCTTGGGTGGTGGTTCCTAATGTGGAACCTTGCATCGTGTAACCATAGTTTGGGTTGTTCTTCCCTAGGTGCATAACCTTGCACTTCTCCACATTAAATTTCATCTGCCATTTTGATGCCCAGTCTTCCAATTTATCAAGATCCTCTTGCAATTTTCCACAATCCTCCTGGGTTTTAACAACTTTAAATAGTTTTGTGTCATCAGCAAATTTGATAACCTCACTCGTTATTCCACTTTCCAGGTCATTTATGAATATGTCAAAAAGCAGCGGACCCAGCACAGATCCCTGGGGTACACCACTATTCACCTTTCTCCATTGGGAAAATTGGCCATTTAGCCCTACCCTCTGCTTTCTATCTTTTAACCAGTTCCTGATCCACAGTAGTACACTGCCTCCTATCCCATGACTCTTTAGTTTTGCCAAAAGTCTCTCATGAGGGACCTTGTCAAAGGCTTTCTGAAAGTCCAGATACACAATATCAACCGACTCACCTTTGTCCACCTGTTTATTCACTCCTTCAAAAAAACATAACAGATTAGTAAGACAAGATCTTCCTTGTCTAAAGCCATGTTGGCTGTCTCCCATTAGGTCATGACTATCTATATGCTGAGTAATTTTATTCTTTATGATGGTTTCTACCATTTTTCCCGGTACTGATGTCAGGCTCACCGGTCTGTAGTTTCCCGGATCACCCCTCGAACCCTTTTTAAAAATTGGTGTTACATTGGCGATCCTCCAATCCTCAGGTATTAGAGATGATTTTAATGATAGTTCACAGATTACTGATAGCAGGTCTGCAATCTCAAATTTCAGTTCTTTCAACACCCTTGGATGTATACCATCCGGCCCAGGTGATTTGCTACTCTTCAGTTTATCTAATAGTTGTAGGACATCTTCCCGATGTATCGATATTTCCTTCAATTCTTCCACACCTTTAAATACCACTTCAGTCGTGGGTAACATCCCTACATCTTCCTCAGTAAAGACCGAAGCAAAGAACTCATTCAGTCTCTCCGCTATCGCCTTGTCGCCTCTTAGTACTCCTTTAACCCCTTTATCATCTAATGGACCAACTGACTCTCTCACGGGTTTTTTGCTACGAATGTACTTGAAAAGGTCTTTATTTCGCGTTTTTGCTTCCGCAGCAAGCTTCTTCTCAAATTCTCTCTTTGCCTGCCTTATCAATGCCTTGCATTTGACTTGCCAGTGCTTGTGCTGTTTCCAGGTTTCATCATTTGGCTCTTTTTTCCATTTCTTGAAAGATGCTTTTTTGGCAACAACAGCCTCTCTGACCTCAGCTTTAAACCATGCTGGCAATTTTTTGGACTTCCTTCCACTTTTCTTAAAGCGTGGAATACAGCTGGTCTGGGCTTCCAAGATAGTATTTTTCAACAACACCCAAGCTTGATGTACGTCTTTAACCTTTGCAACTGCTCCTTTTAGTTTTTTCTTAACTGTTTTCCTCATTCTATCATAGTCTCCCTTTCGAAAGTTAAAGGGTAGTACTGTGGATTTCCTTACTATCCCTCCTCCACTAATTAAATCAAAGGCGATCATGCTATGATCACTATTGCCAAGTGGCCCCAACACCCTTATCTCTTGCACTACATCTGGTGTTCCACTAAGGACTAGGTCTAATATTGCTTCCCCTCTGGTCGGTTCATGAACCAGTTGCTCCAAGAAGCAGTCATTTATTTCATCTAGGAACTTTATCTCCCTAGCATGTCCTGTTGTGACACTGACCCAGTCGATGCCGGGGTAATTGAAATCACCCATTATTATTACTGCACTGTAACTTTTGCTAGCTTCCTTGATTTCTTTGAGCATTTCATCATCCATTTGTTCATTCTGGCCAGGCGGACGATAGTACACCCCCACTGCCATCGCCTTCCCCTTTTTACATGGAATTTCAATCCATAGAGATTCTACAGCAAATTTTGTTTCTTGCAAAACTTTAATCCTTTCTGACTCAATGCCCTCTCTAACATAGAGCGCAACCCCTCCACCAATTTGATCAGCTCTATCATTTCGATATAGTTTGTACCCAGGTATCACAGTGTCCCACTGGTTGTCCTCCTTCCACCATGTCTCTGATATTCCAATCATATCTAACCTCTCGTTTAGTGCTATATATTCTAACTCTCCCATCTTGTTTTGTAGACTTCTAGCATTTGCATACAAGCATTTTAGAGACTGTATTTTATTCATATTAATTTGGCTATTGGTAGACATGGGTAATTTGGGATCTTTAAGTTCTGTCTGCTCCATACTCGAGGGCATTTGGGCTACTTTACTCTTTTTTGGAACCTCTCTGCTTTTTGTAGTATCCTTCAAGGATACATTCTTCCGAACCATGCGCTCTTGGGCGACTGTCGGCTTTCCCCTATTATCTAGTTTAAAAGCTGCTCTATCTCCTTTTTAAAGGTTAATGCCAGCAGCCTGGTTCCATCCCGGTTAAGGTGAAGCCCATCCCTTCGGAAGAGCCCCTCCTTTCCCCAGAATGTTCCCCAGTTCCTAACAAATCCGAACCCCTCATCTCTGCACCATTGTCTCATCCACGCATTGAGACTCCGGAGCTCTGCCTGCCTATTGGGTCCTGCGCGTGGAACGGGAAGCATTTCGGAGAACGCTACCCTGGAAGTTCTGGATTTCAACTTTCTACCTAAAAGCCTAAATTTAGCTTCCAGAACCTCCCTACCACATTTTCCTATGTCATTGGTACCAACATGTACCAAGACAGCAGACTCCTCCCCAGCACTATCTAAGACCTTATCTAGGTGGCGTGTGAGGTCCGCTACCTTCGCACCAGGCAGGCATGTTACCAGGCGATCCTCACGTCCACCAGCCACCCAGCTATCTACATGCCTAATGATCGAATCACCAACTATAACGGCTGTCCTAACCCTTCCCGCATGGGCACTTGGCCCTGGAGAAACCTCCTCGGTGCGAGAGGGGTTTACATCACCTGGAGGACAGGTCCTAGTTACAGGATCACTTCCTGCCACACCAGGGTGATGCTCTCCTGTCACGTGACCTCTCTCCTCCATGGCAACAGGGATGCTGCCAGACTGGAGGTGGGACTTCAGGACTATATCCCTGTAGGTCTCGTCTATGTACCTCTCTGTCTGTCTTATGTTTTCCAAGTCTGCTACTCTAGCCTCTAGAGAACGGACTCGTTCCCTGAGAGCAGAGAGCTCCTTGCACCTAGTGCACACGTAAGACCTCTCACCAGCTGGGAGAAAATCATACATGTGACACTCAATGCAAAAGACTGGAAAGCCCACATCCCGCTGCTGGACTGCTGTCTGCATCTTAGTTTTAAGTTTGTGTTTAGATCTTTAAGTTCTATATGTACTAAAGGGTGCAATGGATATTTATACCACTAAAACTGTACCTAAGAAGTTTAATATACCTTGTTCACCTGAAGCTTAATTAATCTCAGGTCCTTGGTGTATGACTGATTTGGGTAATGAGCTTCACCTGAGAGCACCTCCTGTCTTTTAAGTTGTGCAAGTACCTATAAAGCTGTGATTTTCCCAGGGGAGGGTGGGTGTGGGGAGGGAGGGAGGGATATAACACTTATTAAAAAAGGGCTGCTACACAGTACCTTGTCCTGTGCTGCTGAGGAAAACTATATTCTGATTTGATTTAAATTATAGCTCTTTGCTGCTACTAGGCTCTAACCTATTATGAAATTTAAACTACAAGCTCTCTGCTGGATTCTAAATTTAACCAGAAAGCTTTCTTCTGTGTTTTAATTTGAAACTAAAAGTACTTTGCTGATGCTAGGCCCTGAGTGACTATGAAATTTAAACTACAGCTGTCTACTGGGTATGAAAGGTAACCAGAAAGTTCTCTTCTGTGTTTTTAAATTGAATCTTAAACTGTTGCTACTAGGCCCTGACTGATTTAACAAAAAAAATAGTGGGTTCACAGATTAATTAGCTTTAAAAGAAAAAAAAATCCTTTCAGAAAAATTCCCAGAAGTATATACTCACAATTTCAGATTTCTCTCCAGAAGTAACAGCCCCCCTTTCCAGTCCTTCAAGACTGTAGGACACCCCTAGACAGTTAAGTTCACTTTGATTTTATCCTGTTGCTGTAAAGGGATCCACTGTGTCTGTCCCATGCCATTTTGAATTCTGTCACTGTATTTGCCCCCACCACTTCCATCAGGAGGGCATTCCAAGCATCCACCACCCTTTCAGTGAAAAAGTATTTCCTGATATTGCCTTTCAGTTTTACCCCCTTGAAACTTCGTTATGCTCGCTAGTTTTACAGCTTCCCCATCTTTGGAAGAGGTTTATTTGTTCATTAATACTCTATAAGTATTTAAAGGTCTGAATCATATCTACCCTGTCCCTCCTCTCCTCCAGAGTGTACATATTTAGGTCTTCAAGTCTCTTCTAATAAGTCTTCTGATGCAAGCCCCAAATCATTTTGGTCACCTTGCTCTGAACCATTTCCAGTCTTTTTACTGTATATCCTTTGCGAGATATGGTCTCAAACGGAACACAATATTCCAAATGAGGCCTCACCAGCGACTTGTACAGTAGCATTAGTATCTCTTCCTTTCTGCTGGTAATTCCTCTTTGTATGCAACCCAGCATTCTTCTGGCTTTGGCCACCGACCTGTCACACTATTTCACCACCTTGAGATCTACAAAAACAATTACGCTGAGGTCCTTCTCCTGGTTCGTGCATACCAACCTCTCACCCCCTATTGCATACAGTTCCCTTGGATTTCTGCTTCCCAAGTGCATGACACTGCACTTCTTCACATTGGTCTAATGCTTGGCAGTTAAGATTTATTCTTCCAGCTTTTGTAGATCTTTCCTCATGTTATCCACTCCCTCAGGGGAGTCCACTCTGTTGCAAATTTTTGTGTCATCTGCAAAAAGACAGACTTTTCCATTCAGTCCCTCAGCGCTACATGTCCCGATTCTAACCAGTTAGCATCGAGGCATATCGGGGGTGTTCAGGGAAGATCGAAGGCAGCACTGCTCGCTAACGAGGCTGCGGCAATATTGAGCCTCTATCCAGTTAGCGATATGTGGCAAAACCCGGGCGTAGGAAACTCAGGCCTAACTTTTGCTGCGAATTGCTAACCAGGCAGCAGCTCAATATCGCTAAACTGGCTAACCTGGATATTCAATGCTGGGCCAAATCTGACCCTAGAAATTGAATATCTGGGTTTATCTTTCAGCACTGGCAGCTAGCCACCTTAGCAGCACTAGCCACCGGCACTGAATATCGAGCCCCTCATGTCTATTCTCAAAGATGATTAGTAGATCTGGGAGTAGAAAGGTATGACTCTTCAAGCTCTGTCACCTGCAAGACTTCCAAAAAATGCCTTAATTTCCTATGATTCCCCCAACACACGCCCTTCTACTTCCCCCCACTATCTAATGTTGGGTCGATGTTAGCTTGAAAACACCCCCAAAAGTAAGTGCTTCATCTTTAAGCTCAAGCAGTTTTCCCAGGACCAGATCATAAAATTCCCCTTGCTGTATGTTCGGAATAAATGGGGGTCATTTTAGAAGCCCTATTTGTGAGTTGGACATCTGAAAAGAGGTACTTAGACATGCAAATCATGAAGACATCCCCAGAGCCATGAAGGCATCCGTAGCATGAGAATGTCCATGTAGCATGGGGATGTGATGGAGTCATGTCGGGGTGTGATTTCAGAACGACACAAGCATTTCTGGTCCTGGTTGTTCAAGCATCTATGCCTAAACCTGCTCCTAACCATGAATAAGGTTTTAAAAAGTGCTTGTTTCATGGCTACATTCCTTCCAGGGGTAAGAGTATAATACGTTTAGATTGCCACAGTTAATATTTCCTGGCCCAAGAAACCTGCATGTAAATATATACTCCAAAGATATTACAATCAACCACAGCATGTCTAAGTATCTGAAATGGCGGACCAGGACATGCTAGTCTCGGAGCATAACCACTCTCCTTCTGGACCACCTTGGTCAAGATGTCCAAGTACCCAGTTCTGCAGGCGTGCAATTTGGGAATGTCCACATTTGTGAAATGGCCTACACCCATGCATGCATGCTTCTCTCCTTTACCAGCAGAATTCTGCTCCAGTCGTTTCCTGATCCCCTCTACTCTCTTGCAACTTGAATACTGCAAATATTTGCATAAAGTAGCATTTTACAAATGATGTCCCAGTGCAATCTGGGACATCCAAGCCAGAATGTCTGAAAAAAATCAGGCACTTCTAAATTCAGGCATGCTTGCACAAATGTGGACATGCCTGATATGGATGTCTGCAGGCGCATCTACATAGACATCCCCAGAATAATATTTCAGAACCTGGACATCTAAGAATAGCTTATTAGTTAGAATAGAGCTAGGACCAGGGAAGCCCGGACTGAAATTCCAGTGCTGCTGTTACTGTGATTGTGCAGAGTACTGGAAATGGTGGAGCGCCATCTTCTCTGCACCCTTTGGATGTTTTATAGTTAAAACCAGCATTTTCCCATTGCCTATTCATGCCAGGAGGAGGTCTAAACTTGGACAGGGTCGCAGATGTTTCTGAAATCAAGCAGGGACATCTAAGTCCATTGCACCAGCCCAACCACGCCTGCACCCTCCTCCCTGCCCACTTGGATGTCCCCACGCTTGCGATGTCTTTTATGTCTGCATGTATGTTTTTGGACATCCAAATTGCAACTAAGGCTTTTGCAATGACTCCCTCATTGTCCAATGCTAGCTTTTATAGCCAATCTTAATCTCTCTCTCCAGCACTTTCCAAGTCTCCTTTGTGTGGTCACTTTCTTTCTGGTCCCTCCAAAAGTGAACAAACATCCAGACAGGAACAACCATTTATAGCACACATTCTCTTTCTTTAAGAAAGCAATCCCTTCTTCAGATTTCCTCCTCTTTTGCAACATTATTTGTGAGAGATCATTAAATAATTCAGTTTCCTAATTATTCCATCAAATAGTGCCTATTTGTCTAGCTTTATGTATTAGTGTCTCCTTCTCTTCAGAATTATGCAAGCAGCTAACTATATCACATGTGAGGTCATGTCTATGTGGCCCCAATGCCCTGTGGACTCTGCCCACCTTTACTTTAACAGCTTTGCTGGCAATGGTACTGTTCACGCCTCCCCATGACACTATAATTTGAGTGGCCTAGTGGTTGGGGCAAGGTACTTCAGGCCGGAAGGTCGGGGGTTCAAATCCCACTAGAGGACAGCAACCTTGGGCCGGAAGGACTGGGGTTTCTAGTCCCACAGGTGCTCCTTGTGGTCTTGGGCAAGCCACTTAACCCTCCATAGCCCATGTTCCCTGTAAAATAGTTATTTCCAAGTTATAATGCCCTGTGCAATGTAATTTCAGTTTGTTCAATGTAAACCGCACTGATGCAGAATAGCGCAGCATATAAGAGAATGTAATAATAAATAAAATAAATAAAAATAAATAATCGAGTCTTCACACCACAGGGACACCATCACTGTAGTCTTCTGTCTTGGGGGCTTCTCTGATTCTCACATTATTTCTTCTGGACCTATTTTCTAGGCCTTCCAGTTTGCTGAGCAGATCGTTATTTACTGCTTGCAACTCCTCGTCTTTCTTAATGCTGTCACCACTTCAACATGTTCTTCCATTCTCCTTTCCATTGTATCAGCTCGAGTTCTGATCTCCGCTACGTCCACTCTGATCTCTCTCAGCACATCTTTCCTTCTTCCTTTTACCCATCCAATCTCCAATTTCAGTTCCAAGATGCAGTTTTTCATACCTACCTTTATAATTGTGGGCCCCATAAACAAGAACGTCTGTGGCTGATCATCCTCTCCACCAGCAATGGATAGGCCATGCCACATTGCCTCCTGACCATGCTTTTCTCACCAATGCAACTGGTGCCTTGCAGTTCTTGTTTTTTTCTGATTTTTTTTTAACACCACAGTCTCTTAAATGCTCTCCCTCCTATTTTACTTTTAGAAATCTGCTGTTTTGGGGGGGGGGGGAGGGGGTGTCACATGATGATCACTAGCTGAATGGGTGCCCGAGTGTCCCTCTCCCCCACATACCCCATTGCAAAAGCACTCCCTAGATTGTTAATTGGGCTTGTATCTGAGGGGAAGGTCCCTGCAGGAGAGTGGAACTCGAGTGTGTGCTGAAAGAGCCACAGGTTATGTCCGGCAAAACAGCGAAGGCAGTGAGAGACTGCTGTATGCTTGGCGTGGCTAAAATGGCAGAGGAAGAGATGGCGCACATCTTCATGTTGCAGGCAGATGCTGTGCAAGAACCTACATGCAACATTACTGCAGTGCTGGACGATAGACTGATAAAAACACAGACTTTGACAGAGGAGATCAAGGAAGGATTGGAGAATCAGGGGCAATCCATTTGGCATGCAGAGGAGCACATTGCCAGCCAAGAGTAGAGGCAGCATGCAAGGAGGCTTGTGTTGCAACTCTGGAAGCCCAAAACAAGGTGTTGCTGGAGAGGGCTGAGGATCAGGAAAACAGAGGTAGACACATCTTCAGGATGGTCGGGATACCGGAGTCTGTGAAAGATTCAGAACTGCATGAGCTCCTTGAATCATGGTTATCAAAGGTCCTGGGCCTAGATGTGACCATTGGTCCCTGTTGGGTAGAGCGAGTATACCAGTTGGACCTATGGAGAGACACGGAGACTCGATCATGAGTCATGATTTCCTAAGTGCTTAACTTTGCTGTTAAGGAAAAAATCATGACTGCTACTGGCATACCAGAAACTTTCACTAGCACAAAGATAAAGTCTTGTTCTTCCAAGATTAACACTAGAAGCTCCAAAAGGAATTTTACCTAGAAACCCCAAAGTGCATCAATTGACGCATTATCACAATGACTGCATTTAGCATGAAATGCAGATGTGAATTAATGTGAAGTTACTTATTTGTTAAATATGTGCGGTATGTGACATCATTACATGACATCATCATGTGTTTATTGTTTGTAATGTCGGAGTAAAACTGTAAACAGTGATTGAGATGCGCCAGTGATCACCAGATGGTGTGCTTCGGTATTAAGACTAGGGCTGTTAGAATCCATTCAAAGGTGAGGGTCTTAGACTTTAGGAAGACTAACTTTGCCAAGATGGGCCAATACCTCAGGGAGTCGTTAGTGGGATGGGAACAGCTGGGGGATGTAGAAAAACAGTGGGCAAAACTGAAAGGGGATATTTTAAGGACAACCAACCTTTTTGTTAAAATGGTAAATAAAGGTAAAAGGAAAAGGAGACCGCTATGGCTTTCGAAAGAAGAAGCTGAAAAAGTGAAGAAAAAGAGGGAGGCCTTCATGAAATACAAGAGATCACAGAGAGAAGAAGACAGGCATCTGTATTTGGAAAAACTTAGAGAAGCTAGCAAAGTAGTCAGGAAGGCAAAGATTCAAAAGGAGGAGGAAATAGCCAGTGCAATAAAATGGGGGGATAAGACATTTTTCAGATATATTAATGAGAAGAGGAAGGGCAAAAGTGGTATTGTCAGACTCAAGGGTGCAGGGGAGAAATATGTAGAAGCTGATAAGGATAAAGCGGAATTGTTTAACAAATATTTCTGTTCTGTGTTCACAGATGAAGAAACAGGAGCAGGACCTCAGAAAACACCCACAAACAGGAACAGCAGCAAGGGACATCTTGAACAATTTTCAGAAGACTGAGTTGGACCGAGGGAGAGCCCTAGATGTGGTGTATTTAGATTTCAGTAAAGCCTTTGACAGTGTTCCTCATAGGCGACTTATAAACAAACTGAGCACCCTAGGGATGGACCCTAAAGTTACTGCTTGGGTGAGAAATTGGTTGGGTGGGGGGCAACAAAGAGTACAGGTAAATGGAGCTCACTCTGAGGAGAAGGATGTTACCAGTGGCGTACCCCAGGGATCTGTCCTTGGTCCGATTCTTTTTAACATCTTTGTTAGTGATATAGCGGAAGGGCTGACAGGTAAGGTTTGCCTCTTTGCGGATGATACCAAAATCTGCAATAGAGTAGACACCCAGGAAGGTGTAGATAACATGAGGAGGGATCTAGCTAAGCCTGAAGAATGGTCTAGAATTTGGCAGCTGGGATTTAATGTTAAAAAATGTAAGGTCATGCATTTGGGCTGCATCAATCCAAGGGAATTCACTGGACAGTGAAAAAGACAGACAGGAAGAAAATTGATGCCTTTGAATTATGGTGCTGACGGAGAATACTGTGTATTCCATGGACTGCCCGAAGAACAAACCAGTCGGTGCTAGAGGAGATCAAAGCTAAGCTTTCTTTAGAAGCTCAGATGACAAGACTTCGACTTTCATACTTTGGACACATCATGCGAAGAGAGAGATCATTAGAGAAAGACATCATGCTTGGCAAGATAGAAGGTCAACGCAAAAGAGGAAGGCCAGCAATGAGATGGATCGATACAATAACAGCAGCTACGGGTACCAGTCTGTCAACAGTGAGCTGCCTGACTGAAGACCGAACACAATTTAGGATAGCTATCCAGAGGGTAGCCATGAGTCGACTCCGACTCGAAGGCTCTTAACAACAACAACAATCCAAGGGAGCAATATAATATAGGGGGTGAAGTACTTTTGTCCACTAAAGAAGAGCGGGACTTAGGCGTGGTTGTATCTGATGACCTTAAAGTAACTAAATAGGTAGAAAAGGCGACTGCAAAAGCTAGAAGGATGCTTGGGTGCATACGGAGAGGA
Organism: Ichthyophis bannanicus; assembly: GCA_033557465.1. Lineage (NCBI taxonomy): Eukaryota > Metazoa > Chordata > Amphibia > Gymnophiona > Ichthyophiidae > Ichthyophis > Ichthyophis bannanicus. The sequence continues at coordinate 120,920,435 of CM066037.1, forward strand.
ATGGCTAGCAGAAAAAAAGGAGGTGATAATGCTTCTGTATAAGTCTTTGGTGCGCACCTTGAAAAGGATGTGAACAGGATGGAGTCTGTGCAGAGGGTGGCTACTAAAATGATTACTGGTCTTCATTATAAAGCATATGAGGACAGACTTAAGGATCTTAATATGTACACCTTAGAGGAAAGGCGGGATAGAGGTGATATGATTGAGATGTTTAAATACCTCCGTGGCATAAATGTTCAGGGAGAGAGCCTCTTTCAATTGAAAGCAAGTTCTGCTATGAGGGGACATGGGATGAGGGTGAAGAGAGATAGATTCAGGAGTGATATGCGGAAATATTTCTTTATGGAAAGAGTAGTGGATCCGTGGAATAGTCTCCCAGTGGAGGTGGTAGAGATGACAATAGTAACTGAATTCAAAAAAACATGGGACAAACACAGAGGATCTCTAAAGGTAAAGAGGGGACTGTTGTATTTGTTGATATGGAAGGACAGACTAGGCCATGTGGTCTTTTTCTGTCATCATATTTCTATATTTCTCTGTTTCTATCTAGTGGGAACATGAATTTATACCTAGAAACCCCAAAGTACTCAGTTGATGCATCCAAGACAATTGAGTGCGTCAATTGACGTACTTTGGGGCTTCTAGGTATAAATTCATTTTCCCGCTAGGTGGTGCATCTGTCATTAATTTTCGATGCACATATTTGAACATCTTGACATTGCTAACAAAGTCATAGAACATGACTGACATGGTTCTAACAGTGGCGCTGGTATACAACTTCGAAGATGCATTTGCGTCTATTGACGCACTTTGGGGCTTCTAGTGTTAAGCACAGGTAATGGCGAGGAGAAGAGCTATGTCACCATATTGTACTAACATGTTTAACCGGGGCTTGAAATTCTGATTCCAATACTCAGCGAGAGTAAGTGTGTTGCACCAAAATAAATCCCACATCTTTGATGCCCCAGAGGCTTTGAAAGCATTCTTGGAGAGACTGTCACAGTTGGCCGGAGAGTGTGAGCAAGCGTAGCAAGCCATGGAAAACCTATAGGAACTGACCAATGGATCACATAGTGAGTGAATTGTAATACATATTCTATTTTTTTACTGACACTCTGGGTGTGGTAGCTACTTCTGCTTTGGATGAACTGATGGGCTATAAGCGGACTTGCTACATGTATCATGTCCCCTGCCCCCACTGAGCAGCACCAGGGGGATTTCAGTGAGGTGTGGGAGTTATGAGCAGAGCAATTGTCTGTGCCATCTCGGAGCCACTGATGGTTGCTAAAGAGGTGAAGTGGTGATGCACCCCAGCTGTATTCGTGGATCGCAGGGACAGAGCCAATACACTTTCGACTTGAGAATTGGAAGACATTGGGATGCTATTTGGACATACTAGATGTGTGGGACACGGCAGACATATCTGGTTCCTTGCTTGTGCCATCACAACCACCTGGAATCGGTATGTTCTGGACTGTGCAACCCAGAGGGAGTTGTTCGACTGTGTTTGTTTGTAATGTCGGAGTAAAACTGTAAACATTTGTGACATGAAGCTGGGGAGCATGTTTACAAATTTCTTACTACACTGTTATTGTCTATGGGGTGCTGGGGGGGGCATGCACAGAGAACATGGGGTCTGTTTCAGAGAAGCAGGGGAGAAGAGGGGGAGGGGAAGTCTGAGTGGTCAGAAGTGTATGTGTCGGGGTATTTGGATGTGGTGGTATACGATAGTGGCTATGAGTGGATGGAGTGATTGGGAGGGGTCAGTATGCTCAAAGGTGGATGTGGAATTTGCTCCTAGTGTTGAAGGTCGGGGGTGGTGCTGGGGAGCTCAGATGGGAAGCCCAGATAGCGCAGCTTGTGCGACTAAGTGAATGCTGTGCAGTCACCTGCCAGTATGATGATTGGGGGTGACTTAAAAATCATCACACGCAATGTAGATGGGCTGCATTCGCCTATCTAAGTGTTGCAGCATCTTTAGACGTAGAGCAGCAGGCTGGCCTTCCTGAAAGAGATGCATCTCAATACCACAGAACATAAAAAACTTAAAAGAGGTGGGTGGGCAAGTTGAGTTTCTCCTTGTTTAATGGGCACCAAAGGAAGTTGCAATATTACTACAGTTCTCACAGATCAAGAGGTTAGGTATGTACTAATGGCTGGGGATCTTATGAGGGTCGAAGTTTCACTGTTTAATATACTGTATATGCCCCTAATATCTATGAGCATAGGTTGTTGTTTTTTTACCCTAGTGGCTAAAATATCAGAGTTTCCTGACTATCTTAAAATTATTGTGGAAGACTTTAATATAACAGTAGAACTGGGGATAGACTGTAAACCCCCTAGACCACTGCAAAAAGACTATCAGAGGAAGGGAGTTAGCTTTTTGGTGTAGACTTTTCCTTTTATTCCAGTGCACATAAAACATATGCTAGGCTTGATTATTTTATTTTATTTAGCAATGCTTATATACTGCATTTCACCAGGTCAAAGCGGTGTACATTCAGGTACAGAATATATTTCCCTTGTCCCCAAAGGGCTTGCAATCTATGTTTTGTACCTGAGGCAATGGAGGATTAAGTGGCTTGCCCAAGGATGCAAGGAGCACCTATGGGACTAGAAACCCCAGTCCCACAGACCTGAGGTTGCTGTCCTCCAGTGGGATTTGAACCCCCAGCATGAAGCAACTTGCCGCACCACTAGGCCACAGTGGTTTATTTTTTTCATTTGAAAGTACCAGGTATTGAGCCACCCTTGGTTTCTGACCACTCGCTGGTGAATGCCTGTTTTCAGTGGGTGGGCAGCAGGAAGTCTTTATAATTTATATGGAAGATGAACCCTGCCTTGTATTGCATAACCATAAGGCTTTCCATATCTACTTGAGACAGGCATTGTTAGACTATATGCAAGATAATAAGCTTAGACATCTGTTTACTATCCTTATATGTCCTGTAAGAATGCCCATAATTTGTATATAGTTATCCCGGTTCTTCCAAGTTTACTACCCCTGTTCAATGTAAACTCAATGTGACCCGATGCGTTGTAGTATGTTTTGTTCAACTGTAAACCGCACTGATTATAATAGCGCGGTATATAAGAGATTTAAATAAATAAATAAATAAAATAAATAAGAGCCAAGAAACTGATGAAATAAGTTTGTGGCGTCCTCTGAGGGAAGAGGCTAGAGGGAAGATTCTGTATTGTTTATGGGAGTGTGAGTGTTGGATGATTGGTGTGGGAATAAGTGAGTTAGGGGTTTAAGTAAAAGTAAGGACTGTACATGTTTCTCTCACATTGGAAGTTATTGACTGGAAACTGGAAATATCCTCACTGATTGTGCCACTCTATTGTTGTTAAATAAGAGTTTGTGATGTTATCTGTCTTGCCGCTGTATGTAACATGTGCAGAGTCCTCAGTAAATATATGTGTGATGGGATCTATAGAGCATTGCCTTTCCCTCTCAAGAAGGGTTATCAACAAGCTCTTTTAAGAGATCCTGCAGTCCAGAGTTCAAGACTGGGAGGGCGTGGCTCATAAGGAGAGGTTAAAAACCCAGCAGGCTGCAGGAGGGAGAGAGGACCATGGAGCCAGGAGTCCTTTCAAGGCAAGCTGTACAAAGGTAGGAACTTTAACTGAGCAAGGAAGGAACTTTAACTTGGCTGAAGGAAGGGCCAGGAGACTAGCTTTGTGAAGGTGTAACAAACTGGGTCTGAATAAAAACAAATTTTGTTTTCCCTGAACTGCTATTTGATGGGTTTTTTTTTTAATGATTTTAGTCATTTACAACAACCAAAGCAGTAAAAGGAAAAACAGTGTACACTCTCATTCAAAAACAGTTAACAAAAACCAACAAAGCCAATAAATTGGACAATAGAAAAATATTTGATGTTTTAACAGAAAACCCTTTTCCACTGCATGCCACACTACCACAATATATTAAAAAAAAAAAATCTGCTGCTTCACAGCTCTGCCTAAACCTTGCAGTGATACACAAATGATAAGAAGTAGAAGTCGTAGTATTTTCCACTGCAATATGAGCTTACTATTGCTACCTTTTCAGGGGAGAAATTTGGCATCTGGAACCAGAGCTACCTTTTCAAGCACCCATATTAGTCGGTGACATCACTTCCTCCTTTACGCTAGTATTTTATAAAGACAAGTAAGCACCTACTTGTTTTTATAAAGTAGGCTTAACACAGGCACCTTAAAAAGTGTTTTAACTAGGTGTCCCCCTTATAAAATTACCCTCCACATCTGTGGGGTCTATATACTAATGTGTAGCTGCAGTCATGCCTTTTAGCATACATTCTCATGTGTCATGAGTGAATGGATCCCATTGGTAATAAGGGCAACACAGTAAATAATGTGCATTACTGTATATCACAAGGTTAATAAATGGCCCCTATATTAATTATCATTGAAAATGAAGGCAGTGGCTTCTCTTTCATAATATACGGAAGTTTTTGAACCAAGAATTAGTCGTTTCAAATACCCAAATGACCCACCCATCGTATGTGACTTTAACTGCTCATTGGATGGTGGCTGTATTTTTTCTGGGTCTGGGAGGTATTTCAGGATTGTGATTCAACCTCCCCCCACCCTGCCCCCTTCCATTGATTTATTTTCTCTTGCAGAGGTTTGTCATTCAAGAAACTCTCTGCAGCTACACAACTGTCAGTCTAATCACACGCTTGTCATGCTCATGTCAGACAAATCCCTAATTAAAAATGAGATATCCTGTGGCAGGTTTGTGCAAGAATAGTCATAAATATAATCCTGCTCTGTGACATTTCAGCTGCAGACATCTGGAATGATCTGCACCTTTACCCACAGCTCCTGCCCCATTATACCCAGCTGCCCAGAAATAAAACAATAAGCCGACCGATTTTAATGCCTAATTACCAGCAGCAGGCAGGCGAGAAAATAGCAAGTTCTTATTCTAGACTACCTGGGATCTAAATTGCTATTATAAAACGCTTTTAAAAAGCAGCATTTAAGCGGCAGGACCTTAGATGGATTACATCTGTGACATACTGGGCAGGAATGAGTGAGATTTGGATGCTGGATTGTTGCAACCTTCTAGATTTGTAGATTTTCTTTTTACATCTTTCGACATGTAGATGCCAATCACCCATGTGTTCATTAGCGACGCTCTTTGGTAAATTATTTTGCCAGTACAATAGATTGTGGCTTCTTTTGCTCAAAAGGATAAACCAATACATCATCTGCATTGTTTTACATAGACAGTATTATTCTTCAATTGCATTGATATGATTAATATGTAGGACCATGCTAATCAGCAGATATGGATCATTTGGCCCAAGTGTTCTGTCCCTTTACCCCTGCTGACAGTGTCCCCGCAGACGTAAGTCCACCTTCAGCCATCTCCTTCCCTTGCCTATACTATCACCCTCTTTATCTTCCCATGAGCATGCATGACGTCTATCACTGGTTTGGTTACTACCACTTCTAATGATGGGCTGTTTCAGGGATCATTTAGCCTTTCAAGAAAAGAACAAATATGAAGTTCTCCAGACATTGTATCTTAATAGAAATTTCTAAAAGATCTGGTGTTAACCACAATATAGTATGAAAGCACTTTCCACTACAGCATTTAAAAATGGTTAGCACAACTTTTGCCAAAGATACCACATTAAAACCTCCTAAAACATCAACATGGCTGCACTCAAAGCTGTATACCATTTAGAAATGTTTCAAGTGATAGTAACATAGAAACATGCTTATATAGTAAAAATGTCAGATAAAGGCCAGCATGACCCATCTAGTCTGCCCGGTTAGGGTGATAACTGCTGTTCCAGGCAGGTAAACCTCCTTATATGAAACACAGACACACAGAAAATGACAGCAGATAAAGACATACGGCCTGTCCAGTCTGCCCATCCCTATGAACTATTAAGTTCTACAATCCCTTTCTCTCCATCAGAGATCTTCTGTATTTGTCCCATGCCCTCTTGAATTCTGATACAGTTCTCATCTCTACAGCTTCCACCAGGAGGCTGTTCCATGCATCAACCACACTGGGAGGATGTTCCATGCATCCACCATCTTTTCCATAAAGAAATATTTCCTCAGATTACTATTGAATCTATTACCTTTCACCACTTCATCCTATGACTCTTCATTCTAGAGCTTCCTTTCAACTGGAAGAGGGCTACCTCCTGTACATTTATACCATGGAGGTATTTAAATGTCTCTATATCTACACTCTCCTGTCTTCTTTGAAAGTATACATGTGGAGGCCAATTCCGATCAGGGCACGTCCGGGCTGTCCAGATGTCCAAAAAAGGACAGACTCAAATTGTACCCGATTCTGTAGCCGCAAGAGCTAGATGTTGCTACGGTTGGAGAACCGGGCATTTAGACAGCCCCAGTGTTGCAGCACAAGATGCCCTCCCATCTGCCCGGCCAGCCCACTTTATGCTCCTGCTAGTGTGCCAGTGCCATAGCATCCCATCGCCATGGCACCGGGACACCCAGCAGAAGCACAGAATGGCCAATGCCAATGAACCCATCTGTTCCCCGCTGCCTGACCCTCAGCAAGGTTGGCCAGAACCAGGATTGGGCAGAGGAGCCTCACCTGTTGCAGCTGCCTGCATTTGGGGGGGAGGGGGGGGACTGCCTGGCCCAATCACCGTCTTTGATGGGATTTATTCCACTTCCGAGGTGGAATAAGTCCCACATTCATCTTTCCCCTGCTGGACGTACAGAGCCCTGAGCAGAATAGGCCCTGTACATCCGGGTGCCTGAGCCTACCCGCGCTCCTCCCTCACTCTGCCTAGTTGCTGCCCCTTCCCACCCCCTGTCCGGAGCTCCCCGTACAAAGGCAATGTATGTGGAATACGACCCCTGCGAATAGGTGGGGTTGCATGTCCAACATGGACATACATCCCCACTATTTGCGGGTCAAAATGACTCCCATTGAGATATTTAAGCCTATCCCTATATGTCTTAGGATGAAGACCAATGACCAATTTAGTAGCCACCCTTTGAGCCAACTGTAAACTGGGGACTCCACGTGGCATTATCCTACTACTTTACCTTGATGTTATGAGTGTCACGGGTAGATGAGTTACTTCAGGTAAGCTACCAATGGAAACTCCCAGCTTACAGAGAAAACTTTTTTTTTATTTTTTCTACAACACACTTTAGTGTTTCAGGAACTTCAAATCGGGAGTTACTGAGGGGTGAAAACTCTCTTATAAGAAACAACTTGAACAATTTTACTTTAGAAAAATTTCTACTTTAATTTGAAAATATAGTGCAGATTCAATTTTGTAAACAAACCATAGCAATCTTTATAAATCTAGTCAAGTATTTTCTATGAACAATTCTTTAAATGCTTCTATTCAACAGTGGAACAACATTGCCTCTTTCAAATACAGGCAAGTATTAGTTAACCAGTTTAAAAATTGAGAATTTTTTACTCCTTAGTAGAAGAAAAGTTGAGTTCTAATATTGTCTTTTATCTTTAACTTTGCAGGTGAATGAGTATTTTCATTCAGGTAAAGATACCTTTGTTTCAAAAAAATTCAACTACTAGTGCGCTAGTGTTTTGCCAAACAATAGTCACAATCTTTTTTCCAGGTCTTGCTGCTTTCTTGACGTTGGGTGCCTTAGGATCCTCTCTGTTCCAGCGATGTCCAGCTGTTCCTACTCCCTATCTTTAAAAATCAGTAAAAGAGTCTACTTCCCTAGTTGTGTGTACAGTAACTAGAAAATGTTCCTATCCTTTTTTTTTAAATTCTATTTCAGTTACTTGTGAAATTGGTTATTCCCCCCCCCCCCCCAAAATAAAAGATAATTAAATTCCCTATGTTTTCCTCCCACCGAACTCTGTGCAAACATACGTTTTTTCTTTAGGTATGTGCCAGAATCAGTCCTTTACAACTGCCAATCAGTTCAGGAAAAAACTATATCAATTGCCAATAAATTTAATTTCCTCACTGAAACAGTTCAAAATATTTAAGGATTAAATAATTCCTATGAACAGTATTCAGTTTTAAAACAGTTCACTTTCCAGGTTTTTCTCTCACTACACTGAGAGTTTTAGACATTCAGTCTTACTTTTCCTTCACTGCTTGAAGGACTCCAGTGCCCTAGAGCACAGCAGTGTTCAAACCTAAACTCACTCTTCAACAAATCAATTCAAATTCTCACTCTCAAATAAATCACTTCAAATCTTCATTCTGCATGGATTTAAAACTGCTTGAATGAGTTACAGAGCTTCTTCAGTCTTACTCCTGTCACCAAGGAAAGAGTTTCCACATTTAACTTTAAATTTCATCTTCAGCTTTTATTTCAGCTTCTTACACACTCCTCCTGTAAATAAATCTCAATTACTTACAGTTCTGATATAAATTAAATCCATTTCCAGCTCTTCCATACAGACACACTCTCTCTGGCATGTCTCACCCCATCAGTCTTCTTCTTCCCAACCAGTAAATGAAATTCCTGCATGAGGATTCTATTCTCTCTGTAAAAGTGTTCTTACAGTCAGCTCTGTCTGGAAATAGTTCCTTATTATCTTCATTTCAACTCACATAGCACACTTTCAGTGCTCGAAAGCCCCTAGCAGATATTTGCACACATAAAAATAATTTTAGAAGCCATTTTCTTTAACGTTTGCTTAGTATCTATGTTTGTTTAACTAGGTCATGCTTTTTATCTTATCTCCTGAGAGCTCTCCCCTGCTTGCCCTGAGCTCAGCATGAACTCTGCTGTGTTCATTAACTCCTTCAACACTGTATTGAAACTGCAGTTTGCTTCCCCTTACATTCATACCCACACATGCACATGCACTTCAGAACCAGTAAAGATTTGTTTATTTGGCATGTTCCTTATTTGACACTTGTAAACGGGGACGCTGGGTGAGAATGTCCACAGTCTTGGCAAAGGCAAATATTAATATGACTTGCAAAGGATTGTGGGAAATGTAGTCCATTCATACCAGACTCAGCCATTCACAATAAATTAGTTGTGCTTGCTCGAATGTAAAGCAAAGAAGATATTTTATTTATGGGGTTATTTCTCCCAACACAGATATACTTGGTAGCACATAAAAAGGAATACTTGCTTTCAGTATTATACTTAGAAAAACAAATAAGGAAAAACAACAGCTGAACTTGTTAAGCAATCAAATCAAAGCATAAAGACCTTGATGGAAACAGAAAGGTCTTTTCTGTAGGCTGCTGCTAATATCTCCTTAGCAGTGCTTCAAAGAACCAACAAAACTCCACAAAGTAGGAAAAAAAACTGTTCTTTTTCAGGGATAACTTCTTGTATCTGCACACACACTCAGAAGTGTCCCTTCAGAGCTCACCGGCAATTAGGCAAGGCTCAATTGCTAACAATTACCAGTTGAAAACCTCTTGGCTGGTTTACTTTCTATTACGGGGCTCAAATCCTACTCAGAAGCTTTTCTGAGTAGATTAAAGAACAAGTTTATATTTCTTTGTGATGGTTGTTGTATTTTGTAACAGCATATTACCACATAAGTTTAGAAAGAGAGCAATCCATGTATTCAAAGTCCCCATTTATAACATCTTCCCCTTCTTCAATTATCATAGGTTCACTATCATGGATTGGCACAGAGGAATTTCTCAATGGAACACTCTCAGGACAATACTTGTTTCCCTGCTGTCTTCCCAGTGAAGAGCTAGGGCATAGATCAGTGTTCATACCTGAGCTTCCATTGCTGTTAGAGTTCCTCTCTAAATATCCTGGCCAGTATGTAATCCAGTTCTTATGTCCAGCCTTCCAATCAAGATCCCTGGACACTGGATCTCTCTTCACATACCTTCTGGCACTGGTCTTAGGGCCCCTTCCAAGTGCAGCCGTCTCCCTCACAGGTGCCGTCCTGGGATTCCTGGCTCTGCAGCCCCACTCCTCTGGTTTTCCCCAGTCCAATGGTGTATGCTTGCCTCTGGAATGCCTCCCAGTATACGTACTGCTATGGACTCCTTTAGACCTCCCAAATGCTTTTCTCTTCTTTCTTCCAAAGTGTTTCTTGCTCTTTCTGTCCGTCAGCTCTGGCTTCTGCTGATCATGATGATCCTCCAGATGATCAAGATGCCTCTGATAAAGATGATTCTCCTCTGTAGAATAAGCTTTTCTTTTATCCTGCTTAGATGAATGCTCCACCCTAGCACAGTGCAGCTGTGCTGAATCAAGCCCTGCCCTTGGAGATGAGTGCTTGGGGATTACCTCATAGCCCTCCTGATTGAACACACGTTTCCCCACTTCAGCTCTTCTAATGGCTGTTGGAAACCTGGTGCATTCTGGGACTGGTAGTCTTTTATGGAAACATTCTGTTTTATTATTGCTACCAGAACAGACAGGTTGCTTGTTCAGAGTCACTTCACCTCTATTATAGCTCCTTCCTGAACTATGATAAGCTTCCTTATCACATACCCCCCTGCTTAAGTTATTACGGACTGGTGTAACTGGTGAAACCTTTTTCCTACAGTCCGTAATACCTACGAGAGTATTATCTTTGTGAAGCTCACCTACTTCCTGAGTGACTTCAGGGTCATTATTATTTACAGGCCTCTCCTTCCAAGACTTAAGTACATTAATATGGTAGGTCTGTCTACGCCCTCTTGCATTTTCTACCATATAAGATACTGGGCTCACTTGTCTAACAACCTTCCATGGCCCTTTCCACTGTACTTCAAATTTTGGGGCTGTACCTGCTACTTGAACCAAAACCTTTTCACCAATGCTTAATTGGCGGCTTTTGGCCTTCCTATCATACCACCCTTTCTGGCGCACTTGGCTGTCCTGCAGGTTCCTCTCAGCAACCTGCGAGGTCCTTTTCAAACGTGCTCTCAAGTCACGTAGAAACTGTGGCACCTCCTGACTTCCTGGTTCAGGATCAATCCATTGTTCCCTCAAAATATCTAACAAACCCCGTGGAACCCTACCATACATCAATTCATATGGAGTTACACCTAGGGACACCTGAATTCTTTCCCTGCAGGCATATAAGGCAAAGGGCAATAACATATCCCATTCTTTTACCTCTCCTGCTAACCCCCTTCTCAACATTTGTTTGAGAGTTTGCTTGAATCTCTCCACCAAACCGTTTGATTGTGGATGGTAGGCTGAGGTTTTCACGTGATGAATGCCAAAGGCATCCCAGACCTGGGCCAAATATTTGGATACAAAATTGGACCCTCGGTCAGTCAACACCTCTCTTGGGAATCCCACTTCGCAAAACAATTTTGCTAGCTCTAAAGCTATTGTTTTTGCAGAAACATTCCTCAATGGTATGGCCCAGGGAAACCTTGTTGCCTGATCTACCATAACTAGGATGTATTGGAAACCTCGGGGCGTTTTGACTAATGGGCCTACAATATCCATAGCATTGTGACCAATTGGGTCTGTGATAATTGGCATGGGAATCAAAGGCACCACCGGTGGGTGAGCCGCTGTAACTCGCTGACACGCTGGACATGCAGCACAAAACTGGGCAGTTTCTTTGAAAATACCTGGCCAGTAAAAACGCATAAGTATTTGATCCAGCGTTCCTTGCATCCCTTTATGACCTCCAACTGGATGATCATGTGCTAATCTAAGTACTAGCCTTTTGAAAGTTGTGGGTACCACCAATTGTTTACGTATGGTCCCATTTCTGGGGTCCTGATTCTCTCTATATAATATTTCATTATCCAGTCTGAATCTGGGCAACTCCTCCCTGACCTCCTGAGCATACTTAAAAGCTCGTGTGAGAGCTTGATCAGCTCGCTGCTCTTGTGGAAAGTTAGGAAACTTTGCCACTAACTCAGCTGGCACCCAGGGTAAACTTTGACCTGCCAACATGTCAGCCCTACCCTGTGCTCTGCAAAGTCTCTCACGCCGCTTTTGTGCTTTCAACTTTCTTACTTTCCCAGACGGTGGAGTTATTAAATCATCATGAGAGGGTAAGTCTCCTAATAACTCTGCCTGCTCCCCCTCCTCCTTCTGGCTCTCTACCTTAGCCTGTGAGCGGGTGGATACAAGGCCCCTCTTCTTACCTATTTTCTTCCTTATAGTTTGGCCTTCTGGAAGCTTAACCATCTTTTTAGCTAGGGACTGAGGACTTCCAAACAAAGGCCCGGGAGCTATGTCTATCATTCCTTCTCCCTCCTTCTTTCCTAGTCCTTCCACTAGACCCTGCTTAAATCTTGGCCAGTCTCTTCCTAGAACCAAATCAAATGGTAGCCTAGGCACCACTGCTAACAGAACTTCCTCTTGTCCCCCCAGGCACTTAACCATTAGCCTATAGGTAGGATATGATGTTGCAGCACCATGAATGCATCTGATGTGAACTTGGCTTTCAGGGGTTCTAGGCACAAATCCTTCTTGAGCCTCTATCCTCTTCCAAAGCCTCTTTGACAACATACTCTGGTCTGCCCCAGAGTCTAACAGAGCATTTGTGGTAATTCCCTGCACATCAACCATCAAAAGAAATCCTTCTTTGGGCTGTTTTAAATCAACACCCATCAAGCTAGTGTGTGTCTGGCATCCCCTTTCTAAATGTCCCCATTTTCCACATTTGAAACATTTCTTTTTACTCCACTGTGTCATCTGGGCTGGCACAGTACAATTATTTTCAGAAACATTTTTAACCATTTTCTTTTCTGATACAGCACAGCTTGCCTCAGCACCAATCTTCAGAGGGCCACCCATTCTATGGCAAGCCTGCGTGGCTTCCAAGAATCTCTCTGCTAGCATGGTTGCCTCTCCAAGATTTTGGCAATTTTGCTGTATAAGGAAAGTGTGCAAATCTTTAGGCACAGCAGACATAAATTGTTCAAGCATAATAATGTCTAATAACATCTCTACAGTCTTTCCTTCAGGCTCCAACCATTTTACAGCTAATCCTCTGATTCTCTGACTCAGAGCCCTGGGTGTTTCACCCACTCTTAATGCAGTAGCTCTAAACCTTCGCCTATACTCTGAAATAGACAACCCTAGGCGATCTCTAATAGCAGCCTTTACATCTTTATAATTCAAAGCCTGGGCTGCTGGCATTGCTCTATAAGCTGCAAGCGCCTCTCCAGTTAATGAGGCTGCCAGCCTTACTGCCCACTGGGTCTCTGGCCATGCTAATACTTGTGCCACTCTCTCAAAAGACTCTAGGAAATCATCAACATTATCATCTGGAGTTAGCTTCCCAAAACTAAATGCCCCAATTCCCTGATTGAGTCCCACATTGTCCACATGTGGTATACCAGTATTTACTACTGGTCTTGCATCTGGTCCACTTTGGTTCTGCAGATTAACTAAGGCTTTCACCAGATCAAGCACTGGCCTCTGCTGGTCCATTAAGGCTTTCATAGCAGTGTCCTGAGCCTGCTGCGCTAGCTCCTATTGCATGCTAAACTGGGCTGCCATCCAGCTAGGTAGTTCCTTTGGATCCATCTGGATCCCTGCAAGAAAACAAAGAAAAAAAAACACAGTGCACCACCTTCCAAACAGGTGTTTTTCTCTAATTCTTTTTTCAATTACCCCTGTGCCTTACTCCCATCCACCACTAGACATGCCCAGGTACTTATTACCTTATGCCAGTGATGAATCCAGCTCTACACAGGGTCTTTTCATCCTGGAACAGCTACCTGGATCAGCCACCTCTTCCTCCAAAGTGTAGTTAAGGGAAATCTTTTTTTTCAGCTTTTAAACTTGAACTTTCTTTTTTTTTTCAGACTTTAGTTGTAATCCTTAGCATGTAAATCCTTTGCGCAAAAGCAATCTGAAAAACTACGCCATCTGTAAACGGGGACGCTGGGTGAGAATGTCCACAGTCTTGGCAAAGGCAAATATTAATATGACTTGCAAAGGATTGTGGGAAATGTAGTCCATTCATACCAGACTCAGCCGTTCACAATAAATTAGTTGTGCTTGCTCGAATGTAAAGCAAAGAAGATATTTTATTTATGGGGTTATTTCTCCCAACACAGATATACTTGGTAGCACATAAAAAGGAATACTTGCTTTCAGTATTATACTTAGAAAAACAAATAAGGAAAAACAACAGCTGAACTTGTTAAGCAATCAAATCAAAGCATAAAGACCTTGATGGAAACAGAAAGGTCTTTTCTGTAGGCTGCTGCTAATATCTCCTTAGCAGTGCTTCAAAGAAACAACAAAACCCCACAAAGTAGGAAAAAAAAACTGTTCTTTTTCAGGGATAACTTCTTGTATCTGCACACACACTCAGAAGTGTCCCTTCAGAGCTCACTGGCAATTAGGCAAGGCTCAATTGCTAACAATTACCAGCTGAAAACCTCTTGGCTGGTTTACTTTCTATTACGGGGCTCAAATCCTACTCAGAAGCTTTTCTGAGTAGATTAAAGAACAAGTTTATATTTCTTTGTGATGGTTGTTGTATTTTGTAACAGCATATTACCACAGAAGTTTAGAAAGAGAGCAATCCATGTATTCAAAGTCCCCATTTATAACATCTTCCCCTTCTTCAATTATCATAGGTTCACTATCATGGATTGGCACAGAGGAATTTCTCAATGGAACACTCTCAGGACAATACTTGTTTCCCTGCTGTCTTCCCAGTGAAGAGCTAGGGCATAGATCAGTGTTCATACCTGAGCTTCCATTGCTGTTAGAGTTCCTCTCTAAATATCCTGGCCAGTATGTAATCCAGTTCTTATGTCCAGCCTTCCAATCAAGATCCCTGGACACTGGATCTCTCTTCACATACCTTCTGGTACTGGTCTTAGGGTCCCTTCCAAGTGCAGCCGTCTCCCTCACAGGTGCCGTCCTGGGATTCCTGGCTCTGCAGCCCCACTCCTCTGGTTTTCCCTAGTCCAATGGTGTATGCTTGCCTCTGGAATGCCTCCCAGTATACGTACTGCTATGGACTCCTTTAGACCTCCCAAATGCTTTTCTCTTCTTTCTTCCAAAGTGTTTCTTGCTCTTTCTGTCCGTCAGCTCTGGCTTCTGCTGATCATGATGATCCTCCAGATGATCAAGATGCCTCTGATCAAGATGATGATTCTCTGTAGAATAAGCTTTTCTTTTATCCTGCTTAGATGAATGCTCCACCCTAGCACAGTGCAGCTGTGCTGAATCAAGCCCTGCCCTTGGAGATGAGTGCTTGGGGATTACCTCATAGCCCTCCTGATTGAACACACGTTTCCCCACTTCAGCTCTTCTAATGGCTGCTGGAAACCTGGTGCATTCTGGGACTGGTAGTCTTTTATGGAAACATTCTGTTTTATTATTGCTACCAGAACAGACAAGTTGCTTGTTCAGAGTCACTTCACCTCTATTATAGCTCCTTCCTGAACTATGATAAGCTTCCTTATCACACACTTCATTAACTAGCCAGCCTTTCATTTTAAATGTTTATTTACTTATTTGAGACTTCGCTAACCTTTTTGTTTATTTTTAATGTTGCTGTCAGTCTGTTTTTTAATTTCCATTTCAACCTCTTTTTCCTTTTTATTCCCCCCCCCCCCCCCAGCACCATCTTGATGCCACAGCAGACCCGGGCAGCACAAATGTGGGACCTGCCCTGCTTTTAAAAACATGGCCAGGCATTTTTAAAGGGGGTTTGGGGGGGGGGGGTTTGCCATTACTCAACTCCATCCAGTTTATATCTTTAAGAAGATCTGGCTTCCAGTACTGTAAACAGCAATACAAATGAGGGCTCGCTAAAGACTTATACAAAGGCACTGTCACCTTTTTCCTGATGGCCATTCCTCTCCTTATGTATCCAAACATCCTTCTGACTTTTGCCAGCACCTTTTCTACTTGTTTGGCCACTTTAAAATTATCCAGTGCAATCCTCCTCAGATCCCATTATTCTTTCATACAATGAAGTACTTCTCCCGCTATTCTGTACTGCTCTCTTTGGCTTTGCAGTCCAAAGGCATTACCTTGCATATTTTGGCATTAAATCTTAGCTGCCAAGAACTAGACCATTCTTCAAGCTTCTCTAAATCCCTCCTTATGTTATTCACACCTTCCAGGGTGTCTACCTCATTGCAGATTTTGGTATCATTCACAAATAGAAATACCTTTCCTGACAGACACTCCACAATATTGCTTAAAAAACTGTTAAGAAGAACAGGAACAAGGACTAATCCCTGTGGCACGCCACTGGTAACGTCTTTATCTTCAGAGTGAATACCATTTACAACTAATTTCTCTTGCCTCCCACTCATCCAGTTTCGTATCCATTCAATCACTTTAGGGTCCATCACAGTGGTTCCCAACCCAGTCCTCAGGTACCTTCAGGCCAGTCAGATTTTCAGGATATCCACAATAAATATGCATGAGATAGATCTGCATGCACTGCTTCCATTGTATGCAGATATATCTCATGCATATTCATTGTGGATATTCTGGAAACCTGACTTGCCTGGGGGTACCGAGGACTGGATTGGGAAGCACTGGTCCATCACAAGGGCACGCAGTTTATTTATAAATCATTAATGTGGAATGATGTCAAAGGCCTTTCTAAAATCTAAGTATACCACTTCTAGTGCTCTTTCCAGATGCAATTCTCTGACAAGACCTATTCTAGTAAAGGAATGCTGTGTCAGATCCTATAAGTCCTTGGATTCCAGAAACCACCCTCTGCTTTTATTTTTTCAACTCATCCTTTGCAGTAATAGTGCAGGAGTGGCCTAGTGGTTGGGGCAAGGTACCTAAGGTCAGGGGTTCAAATCCCACTAGAGGACAGCAACCTTGGGCCGGAAGGACTGGGGTTTCTAGTCCCACAGGTGCTCCTTGTGGTCTTGGGCAAGCTACTTAACCCTCCATTGCCCATGTTCCCTGTAAAATTGTTATCTCCGAGTTATAATGCCCTGTTCAATGTAATTTCAGTTTGTTCAATGTAAACCGCCTTGATGTCATGAAAGGCGGTATATAATAAATGTTTAATGTAGCTCACCTTATTTATTTATTTATGTATAGTAGCAATTTCCCTGTCCACAGAGGGCTTACAGACTAAGTTTGAACCTGAAGCAATGGAGAGTTAAATGACTTTCCCTAGTCTTTACCAGACTGCTGCTCTAACCACTAGGCTACTCCACCATTCCTTTATTCCAGTATTTAAACAGTTTTCATTAATTTATTCACCACAGAGGACGGACTAATCAGTCTGTTGTTTCCAATCTCTTCCCTACTTTCGCTTTTGTGGATAGGAACCATATTTGTTCTTCCCCAGTCCGCTTGGATCACTCCCAGCTCTAAAGAAGCAATGAAAAGGTCAGACAGCAGAGCTGCCAATACTTTCCTAAATTCTTTCAACATCCTCGGATGAATCCGGTCCAGTCACACCGCTTTGTCCTCTTTTAATTTTGTTAGCTCTTAATGAACACAGTCTTCTGAAAATAGTTAAGAGTCTTACCTCATTTCCATTCCTATTTGTGATTTTTTTTCTCTGAGGTCCCATTACACCTCAAGAGTTAACACAAGCAGAAATATTTGTTAAACAATTTTGTTTTATCCTCAGCAGCCTCTATGCATTCCCCCTCACCCTTGAGTCTCATAATGCCACCTTAGCATTTCCTCCTGTTACTAGCAAACCTAAAAAAAGGCTTGTCCCCATCTTTTACTGTATTGACTATTTTTAATTCCATTAGCATCTTTGCTTTCCTGACTACTTTACCAGCTTCCCTTAGTTTCTCCAGATATTGTTGTTTGTAAGCCTTTGTTTAGGATTATAATGGTTGCTCCATGCAGGTAACTCCCCTCCTTTGTTTAAGGTCGTAACTGCCAATTTATGAAGGTTACTGATCTCAAGTTTGGGATTGTAACTGCTGCACCATATAGGTTTCCCCCATCCTTTTTTAGAATTGTAATGGCCACTCCATGCAGGTTACCCCCTCCCTTTTTTAGGGTTGTAACTGTTGCTCCATGCAGGTACTGCCCTCTGATACTAAAAGGAAAATTAAAGTGATGAATTTCTCTAGATAGAATTAATTTTGAAAAGTGAATTGCTTGAAACAGAAGCAAAGGCATTGTTTTACCTCATTTTCACTGGTATGCTATGGCCTGTGAGCTGAAATTTCATTGTTGACTAGTTGGCAGAGAAACTCAGATTCAGTCTTTAGAGGTTGAAAGGGAGATGGGGAAGCCTTTGACCTGTCATGACTCTTCTTCACTGTGTGGATAAAAAGCAGTTGGTAAATATTAAAGATAATTTCTTCTTAAGCCCAGTCTTTAAAACTTGGAAAGAGATCAAAAACAACCTTAGACACCATATCTGACACGCACTGTCAAGTAATTCATATTTTGAACCTAATAAAATGAACTTGTTTACTACAATTTCCTGGGCTAGGGATATAAATATAGGACCCAATTTTCAAAACTGATTAAATATCGGTGTGATATTCTATGGCAATATCCGGAGAGGAGCTGTCTCTGAATATCCAGGCTGAGTGGTACTAACCAGGTAAATAGAAACATAGAAACATTACGGCAGAAAAAGACCTCATGGCCTATCTAGTCTGACCTTCATTATTAACTACAATAGTCCTCTTTTCCTTTAGAGATCTTCTGTGTTGGTCCCATGCTTTCTTGAATTCAGGTGCTGTCCTCATCTCGATTACCTCCACTGGGAGACTATTCCATGCACTTTACATAAGGAAATATTTCAGAATATTACTCCTAAGTTTATCTCCTTTCACCCTCATCCTATGTCGCCTCATAGTGGAGCTTGCTTTCAATCGAAAGAGGCTCTCCTCCTGTGTATTTATGCCACGGAGGTATTTAAACATCTCTATCATATCTCATTTATCCCGCCTTTCCTCTTACGTATACATATTAAGATCTTTGTCATCATATGCTTTATAAAGAGACCACTATCCATTTTAGTAGCCACCCTCTGCACCGACTCCATCCTGTTATATCCTTTCGCAGGTGCGGTCTCCAGAAATGCATACAATACTCCAAATGAGGTCGCACCAGAGCCTAATACAGAGGCACCATCACCTTCATTCTTTTGCTGGCCATTCCTCTCCCTATGCACCCAAGCATCCTTCTGGCTTTCACAGTTGCCTTTTCTACATGTTTAGCCACCTTAAGATCATCAGAAACAATCATGCCCAGGTCCCGCTCTTCTTTAATGGACAAAAGTACTTCACCCCCTATACTATATTGCTCCCTTGGATTTTTGCAGCCCAAGTGCATGACTCTGCATATTTTAGCATTAAATCTCAGCTGCCAAATTCTTGACCATTCCTCAAGCTTAGCTAGATTCCTCCTCATGTTATCTACTCCTTCCTGGGTGTCAACTCTATTGCAGATTTTGGTATCATCTGCAAACAGGCAAACTTTATCTGACAGCCCCTCTGCAATATCACTAACAAAGATGTTAAAAAGAATTGGACCAAGGACAGATCCCTGTGGCCCGCCACTGATAACTTCCTTCTCCTCAGAATGAGTTCCATTTATCTGTACCTTTTGTCACCTCCCACTCAACTAATTACTAAACCCAGTCAGTCACTTTAGGGTCCATCCCTAGGGTGCTCAGTTTATTAATCAGTCGCCTGTGTGGAATGGTGTCAAAGATTTTACTGAAATCTAAGTACACCACATCTAGGGCTCCCTCTCTGTCCAACTCCCTGGTCACCCAGTCAAAGAAATCAATCAGATATGTTTGACAATACCTACCTCTGGTAAACCCATGTTGCCTTGAATCCTGCAATCCACTGGATTCCAGAAACCTCACTATTCTGTCTTTTAGTAGCGGTTCCAATAATTTACCCACCACAGAGGTTAGACTAACAGGCATGTTGTTTTCAACCTCAAACTTACATCCACTTTTGTGTGAAGGAACCACATGTGCCTTTCTCCAGTCCTCTGGGACCATTCCTGATTCCAAGGAAGCATTGAAATGGTCAGTCAATGGAGCTACTAGAACATCTCCAAGTTCCTTCAGTATTCTTGAATGAATCCCATCCAATCCCATCGCTTTGTCTACTTTTAGTTTAGCTAGTTCCTCATGAACATAGTCTTCTGAAAATTGTTCGAGCTCCCCGACACTTCTGTTCCTATTTTGGGGTGTTTTCTGAGGTCGTGTTCCTGGTTCTTCATCTGTGAACACAGAACAGAAACATTTGTTAAGCAATTCAGCTTTTTCCTCATCAGCTTCTATATATTCCTCCCCTTTACCCTTGAGTCTGGCAATACCGTTTTTTTGTCCTTCCTCCTTTCACTAACATATCTGGAAAATGTTTTATCCACCCCCTCCCTCCCCCCCATTTTATTGTATTGGCTATTTCTTCTTCTTTTCGTATCTTTGCTTCCCTGACTACTTGCTAGTTTGTCTACATTTTTCCAAATATAGATGCCTTTCTCCTCTCTCTGTGATCTCTTGTATTTTATGAAGGCCTCCTTTTTTTTCCCTCACCTTTTCAGCTACTTCTTTTGAGAACCATAGTGGCCTCCTTTTTCTTTTACATTTATTTACCTTTCTAAGAAAATGGTTTGTTGCCCTTCAAATATCCCCTTTCGGTTCTCCCATTGCTTTTCTGCATCCCCCCCATCTTGGCAAAGTTAGTTTTCCTAAAGTTTAAGACCCTCACTTTTGAATGGATTTTATCAGCCCTAGTCTTAGTAGTGAACCACACCATCTGGTGATCACTGGATGCAAGCTGATTTCCCACTATAATATCAGAAACACTTTCCCTATTGGTAAGCACCAAGTCCAGTATGGCCCCTTCTCATGTGGGTTCTGTTACCAGTTGCAGGAATAGTTCTCCCTGTAGAGAATCTAGGATCTCCTTAGTTCTAGATGATACTGCAGCAGGGATGTGCCAATCAATATCCGTCATATTGAAGTCACCTATCAGTAGCACTTCTCCCTTTCATGGCAATACTGAATATGTCTTTTATTAAATCTCCATCTACTTCTCCCTGTGAAGGAGATCTATATATCAGTCCATTGCAAATAGATTTCTCTTTCCCTTTTTCTAGTTTAACCCACAGTGACTCCTCTCTCCCTTTTAAGCCTGTAATTCTATAGCTTTAATATTATTTTTTTTACATATGTGCTACTCCTCCTCCCCTTCTTCCTACCCTGTCCTTCCTGAATAAAGTATAGCTTGGTATAATTACATCCCAGTCATGTCTGTAACTGCCACTAAATCCAAGTCAGCCTCTTTCATTAAAGCTTCAACATCCAGGATCTTATTTCCCATGCTACGAGCATTTATATACACTGCTTTCCAGATATTGCCCTTTTACCAATTTCTACAAAGGTATTTAATCTTTCACTTACCTGCGGGATTTCACTTACCTGTTGGCTTTCTCCACTCATCCCCAACGAAACTAGTTTAAAGCCCTCTTCAGTAGGTTAGCCAGTCTGCTGCTGAAGACACTTTGACCCCTCTTGGACAGATGGACACCATCTCTGCTCTGCAGTCCTTGGAACTTCATCTCATGGTCCAGGAAATGAAAATGCCAGCACTTACCCAGTTAGCACCGATACTGCGCTGTTCCACCCACGGACCGCTCCTTCACTAACTGGGCAGTCTGTGGAGATTAGTCAGTGGCATTATCTAGATAGTGCCACTGAATATCGTGGTCTCTCCCCTTAGCCATCTATCTTACAGTTGGCTGTGGGCTTTGAATATCAGTCCAATAATTTGATATTTTAAAAGCTTTAGCTGGTAGGTTTGTGATGTTCTTCTGAAACAGTGAAGAATACATGTCTGCTTGTCCTGCTCAAATAGTGTCCTGCTTGTCTACAAATAAGACATTATGGGGGTAACTTTACAGGGTGTGCTTACATTTCTGTGCATGTACATCAAATACTTTAGCTATTATGGATGCAAATTGCCACTTACGGTGCATAATGTACGTGGTTGGCATTCTGAAAGTATGAACAGCGGACTGATTGTGCATATTTTCACTGTGGGCATACACAGGGGAAAGAACTCAGGCGTAGCATGGGTGATGCGCAAAGTTATGTCAATAAGTTATAAAATACTATAACTTATGTGTGTTCTTGCAAAGTCTAGGCATGGATATTTACAGCAGCTCCAGGGCTGGTATAAATGATTGCAACTTAAAGTAAGCAGTGTTTTGGCCACTTCCACCAGTATTTGATAAAGAAAAGGAAGTGCCTACTTTATACCATTTACACTAGCTGGCCACATATACCAAGACAGATGGTTTATCCCCAGCACTGTCTAAAATCCAATCTAGGTGATGTGTGAGGTTTGCCACCTTGACACAAAGCACACAAATGACTAAGTAATCCTCATGCCCACCAGCTACCCAACTGTCTACCCAACAATAATCAAGTTGCCAACTAAAATGGACATCCTAATTCTCTCCTGGGCAGAACTCCCTGGGGACACATCCTCAGTGTGAATGGATATGGCATCCCCTAGAGGACAGATCCTGGCTACAAGATTATTTCCTGCCACACCAAGGTGATACTCTCCTTCCAGATGACCTCTCGCTTCTAAGGCAGCACTGAGGCTGTCAGACTGAGGGTGAGAATTTTCTGCTATGTCCTTGTAGGCAGGGCCAACTTGTCCACTAGGCAAGCTAGGTGGCTGAACTGGGTGGGCGGTGGCTGCGACACAGGTGGGAAGCAGTGACATCAGCACACATGGGCGGCCATGCCGTCCCCTGCAGCTGCGGCCAATTGCATTTGGGAGGGGAGGTGGGCAGCGGCAGTATTTCCAAAAGCGGTGACAAAAAGCCGCCACTTTTGGAAATATAGTCTCGGCCGCTTCCCCCTCCCGAGACAGAATTGGGGGTGGCGGTGGAAGCTGGGGGAGGGGGGGTGGTGAGGCCGGCCCTGCTTGTAGGTCTCATCTATGCACCGCTCTGCTGCCTCATCTCCTCCAAGTCTGCTATTCTAGCCTCCAGAGATCCAGGAGTTCTTTGCATCAAGTGCACACATAAGTCCGTTCACCAACTGGAAGATAATCATAAAAGTGGCACTCAGTACAAAAGGATGATAGCCCTCATTTTGCTGCTGGACTGCTGTCTATTAGTGAGTTTAGCTGTTTAAAGTTGCTAAAGGAGTAGAGATATCTAAACTAATATAAAAGTCTTTATGATTATTTGGATGAATTAATAGACCTCAATGTTGTTCTGGAGGGACTTCCTCTAGGGCTAGAGAATCCAAAGCCAATTTTTGGTATGCAATACTAGTAATTGTATTTATCCTGTGGAAAAAACTGGATTTTTTGCAGGTAGTGGTACCTTTTATCTTGGTATATGATAGTCTATGAGATATACATTTCTTTTCTAACAGTGAGCCTACTGACATTTCACAGGCTATGGAAACACATTCACATGGTTTTGAATTTAAATTTCTTCTAAATATTCCTGAGTGTTGAAGCATGAAAATGCTTGCAGAACTGACCCCGAATAACCCCTAAGAAAATCAACATTCACAGTGCCTAAGCCATTGTTACCTGGCATGGCTTGGACAATATAGTGTAACTATTTCAATGCCTGGCAGTTTAAAAGCTTACTATAACACCATCAGAACTGCACTACTGCTGGCCACTAGTGCAGAGATAATGTCAGTTCTGGCAACATGCAGAACAAATGATAAATAGGGCAGAATAAAGACATTGTTTGTCTTCTTTGGCCTGGATGAGTGGCATCTGCATAAACAGCTGTGCTCCTTGCCAGCGAGAAGTTAATAATAATAAATATGACTAATTAATGATGCCAGCGCTAATCTAATTTTTTTGTACTGCAGACATATCTGCTTGTAGTCAAAGTGACCCTGGTAGCAATAAGACAAAGTGGGCTAATCACAGTTAATAGTAGTGAAATGCATGCTAAATCAGCTAAATAAGTGCATTGAAATGAAATAGATTTATCATGTGCTGTTACTAATGAGAAATCACAATATGCTACTTCAGTAAACAGAATATAGTAATGTCTCCATTTATTATGCAGTTCAATTTTCACATGCATGATAAATATATTTTACTGTACTTGCTTTTATTACTCAGACTAGAAGTATTTGGATTTTTAGAAATATCAATGAACCCGTATTCACAGGGATTAGGCCCGTAACAGTGAGGCCCTTTTACTGATGTGCGGTACGTCTTTGCACTTACTATGCATTACATGCAAATCCTAATGCACGGTAATTGCAAAACCTGTGTGGTTACTTTGGAGGACATGGCCAACATCAGCTCCAAAAACTCCCATGCAAAACAGATATTTACCACACCTTAAAAGTGTATTGCTAAAGCACAGCACAGCTGCACTAGCGGGATTGCACTAGTAAGCAGGCCCTCTACTGTGGGTAGGTGCATGGTGCAAACTCCCCAACCCCCCAACATCCTTTCAAAACAAATCCCCTACCCTGATCCCTACCAGATGCCCCTGCCGCCCTTCCCCAACCTCTATAGAAGAAAAGCCCCCAATACCCTTATCCTCACCAGATACTCCCAACACCTTCTCCTATATCCTGTCGCCGGGGCAGCCCCGTCTACGCGTTACTCATGTTGGGGTGAGCCCGGGCAAAGATTTTGCTAGGTAGTCCAGGGAATGTAAATCCACTCCGCGTAGTTGAGAGAAGTGGCTTTACAGATTCCACTACCTAGGAGCACTCATTAATGAGACCAGGTGGAGGGAAATAAAGGCTTTTATTCCCTGGTTGATGCAAAGGTTCAACATAAGATATAATCCATGAAACAGAAAGTCCTTTGTGTCAAAAGGTACCAGTATTTACAATGGGCTGCTTAACTGTTGTTTCACAGTTAAGGCAGGTTTTCAGAAGTAGAATTCAATACACGAAACAGCAATTACATTTCATTCACTCTTCTTCATTACATGGAGCATACAGACTCTGGAGCTGAGGCAGTGCACCAATCACATTCCATGAGTTCTGGCATAGGTGAGGGAACAGTGTTTGGATAATCAATCTCCATGGACTCTCCTTCACTGTACTCAGTTGAGGAGTATTCACTGTCCCTGTCTAACTCAGCCTTGTAAGTTAAAACTCTGGAGTCTGGCTTCCTACAGCCAGGGGTTCTCAATGTTGCAGGAATTTTACTGAACCAATCTGGTTTCTTTTCCCTTACATAAGGAGCGTGGGTTCTAGCAAAGCCTTTAGGAGCACAACAGGTACAGTCATTGGCTAATGTTTCATACCTGGGTTTAGCTGAGTTGGAATGCACCGTGTTTTCTCTTCCAGCCACTCTCCCTTGGTAGCTGAGCCTCTGCCTGCCTGCTTTGGACACAGCTGGGCTTCTAGGCAGTTGAGTAAAACTTGGCCTGGATTCTCCTCTCTCTCTGGGTAAAAACTCCAGCCGATCATAAAAGTGCTTTCCTCTCTGACATGGTAAAACTTGGCAATAATCCTTTAGAGATTGTAAGCTCTTCTCAGAACCCTTCCCCCTGGTTCTTAGCTTCTGTCTCTCTGTTCTGGCTTCAGGCAGACTGTGAGAACAGGGCGTGGCAGACACTCTCACCTTAGAGCTGGCTCTATCAAACTTCCCTATTGCAGCAGGGTCAGTTTGGGCCTTCTGGCTCCCAACCTTGTGAAATCTGTTCCCAGTCAGATTCTTCTCAGTCCTCTCCTGATGCCTCTCAGCTTTCTCTTGCTCCTTTCTTCTGTGGCTCTCAGCCTTCTCTTGCTGGCTCTCAGCCTTCACCTCCTTCTCTACTTCTTTCTCTCGGTGGCTCTCAGCCTTCTCTACTTCTGTTTCCCCCCTAGAAGCATTCTGCTCTGACTTATAAAGCAAAGTGCTTGAGCTGACTTCCGGGTTTCTTCCCAGGTGCAAGTCATCAGAGTTCCTAGGCTCATTAACTCCCGAATGTCTGTTCCTGCTCCCTCTAGCTGTGCCTGGAGGTAATTGCACACCTAGTTCCTCAAAAGAAACAGGATTTCTTTTCAACCACTCATCTTTATTGACACACGCCTCATGACAATCCATACAAGATAACTCCCCATAAGAACATAAGATATGCCATACTGGGTCAGACCAAGGTCCATCAAGCCCAGTATTCTGTTTCCAACAGTGGCCAATCTAGGTCATATGTACCTAGCAGTTTGATCCTATCCAGACACCCCCCCCCCCCCGACATCCTTAAAAATATTTCCCCACCCTCCATCGCTTCCTTGGCATCTCTGACCCTAGTGGTAGTCTTGTGGTGGTACTACTGAGGGTCAAACTGCCAAAAAAAGAGTGCATGCCCTTACTTGGCAGTTTGACCGCTAGCGGTAGTAACTTAAGACTATCGCTAAGTGTCAAAGGTAACATTTTGATGCTGGCAATCTACAAAGAAGGAGTAACTGGGGATTACTCATGTCCCCCACCACCAGACACCTGGGATAGCCCTGTTGTCCTTTTGGGGGGGATAGGGTATCTGTTTCAGGGGTATAGAAAGGGTCTTTTGGGTGGGGTGGGGTGGGGTGCCTGTTGGGGGGTTCTTTGCTTCAGGGTGATTAGTGGTGAGAATTGAGATACCACTGGGCCCCTTTAGAAGATAATAGGCCCAACGTTTGGGGACTGCTATCAGCCTTACTGCAGCCAGGAGCGCATGATACTCTGATATTTACTGCAGGAGTGACTAAACTGCAGTACTGAGTTACCACAAATTAATAACTCACAGCTTAGTAACTAGCTCTCTAACTGTGAAAGTTTGACCATTGCTGGTGTTAAGTGCCGTTGAGTCGGTACCGACTCAGGGCGAGCCTCTGGATCGTTGTCCTAAACTGTGTTTGGCCTTCAGTTAGTCAGCTCGTTGTTGACAGAGTGGCACCTATAGCTGCTGTTATTGTATTGATCCATCTCATTGCTGGCCTTTCTCTTTTGCGTTGACCTTCTACCTTGGCAAGCATGATGTCTTTCTCTAATGATCTCTCTCTTCGCATGATGTGTCCATAGTATGAATGTCAAAGTCTTGTCATCTGAGCTTCTAAAGAAAGCTTAGGGCTTAGGTTTGATCTCCTCTAGGACTGACTGGCTTGTTCTTTGGGCAGCCAATGTACAAACGTGGGTAGCAAAGGAAGGATTGTTTATTTCTGAACAATTATGAGCCAAGGCCCGACACAGGCCGTGTTTCGCTATGTCTTCGTCAGGGGCTGTAATAGGCTGAATATTCAATATCTACTTCCTTGCAATCTTGTATAGTGTGAAGACCTGCTAATCTTGTAAAATGAATTTAATGTTTTCACAGACAACTCTCCTCACTCGCACACCCACCATTTTGATGCAGGTTTGTTCGGGGTGTGCGAGTGAGGAGAGTTGTCTGTGAAAACATTAAATTCATTTTACAAGATTAGCAGGTCTTCACACTATACAAGATTGCAAGGAAGTAGATATTGAATATTCAGCCTATTACAGCCCCTGACGAAGACATAGCGAAACACGGCCTGTGTCGGGCCTTGGCTCATAATTGTTCAGAAATAAACAATCCTTCCTTTGCTACCCACGTTTGTACATTGGGTGTTCTGTTTTGCACGTGGTCCTTGTGCTTTTTGGTTGGACGTTGTTCTTTGGGCAGTCCATGATATACACAGAGGGAGAATGTCAAAAATGTGAATATTTTATACTTATTTTATAAAGGCAACATAAGCATCTATGTGCTTTTATAAAGTAAGCATCCAGAACCAGACATAAGAGCAGACAAATTCTCATGCACAAATTTATACCTCCTCTGAAGAAAGTGCAAATGTGTGCATGTCCCAGCGTAGTTATAAAGCACCAGGGCCGGATTTACCTTGAGTGAGGCCCTACGCCAACAAAAATTGTGGGCCCCCAGCAGGGGCGGCCCAAGGGGGATGCGGGGCCTCATTTGCATAAGGGGCCTCATTTGCATAAATATTTGCATAATTTTACCATATACTAACTTTTAGTAAACGTGCCTCTTAATGAGTGTATGGATAAAGAAAGACTAAAAGATTTCTACATTACTATAATCCAGTGCCAACTGCCAGACACATTAGGAACTACTACAAACACTGCCCATTTAGAACCCATAGTAAACCCGCCGTATCCTAACAGCACTACCAGGACTCACAAAGCACCATACTCTACCAATCAAAAGGCAACACTGCAAATATTAAACCAATACATTTCAGAGAACAACAATACATGACCTACTGGGGAAAGAGAACAAGTGGCAATGTCAAATAGGAATTATATAAACAGAACACCTCAGCTCAGTTACACATGCAGAACATAGACCAGTGATGGCTAACCTTTTTGAGCCCGAGTGCCCAAACTGCCGCACAAAACCAAAGAATTTCCTCAAAGTGCCAGCACGTCAATTTGCATAAATATTTGCATAATGCTAACATACACTAACTTTTAGTAAACATGTCTCTTAATGAGTGTATGGATAAAGACAGACTAAAAGATTTCTACATTACTATAATCCAGTGCCAACCGCCAGGCACATTAGGAACTACTACAAACACTGCCCATTTAGAACCAATAGCAAACCCGCCGTATCCTAACAGCACTACCAGGACTCACAAAGCACCACACCATACCTATCAAAAGGCAACACTGCAAATATTAAACCAATACATTTCAGACAATAACAATACATGACCTACTGGGGAAAGAGAACAAGTGGCAATGTCAAAAAGGAATTACATAAACAGAATACCTCAGCTCAGTTACACAGTTGCAATTGCTCCAGCCACTTTCTTCTGGTTTCTTCTTCATGTTTTCTGCTAACTCTCCATCATCTGCTGTCCATTTGTCCTTTCCTTTCTATTTTAGTTTTTTTTTTCCATTCTCTCTCTCTACATCCGCTTTAACATACTAATCTTTCTCCTTTTGCTCTTTCCTCATTCCTATTTCATCCACTCAAATTTTACCCTCCATCCTCAATCCCCACTTACTCTCCCAATACCCGGCCAATTGTAGATTTTTTATCCCTCCCACACAAAATATTTTTCCCCTCTCCATTTTACTCTCCCAGCCCCATCCCATTAAAATCCTCCCCCAACATCAGCTCCCTTCTAGTTCCAGCCTCACCCAGCATCCATTCCCTTCTAGTCCCTGCATCAGCCCATTTCCAGTCCTAGCCCCCCATCAGCCCATTTCCAGACAGCCCCCATCAGCCCACAGCCCATTAGCAGTCCTAACCCCCCCTCCCTCCCTCCCCGCCCATTAGCAGTCCTAACCCCCCCTCCCTCCCTCCCCGCCCATTAGCAGTCCTAACCCCCTCCCTCCCTCCCTGCCCATTAGCAGTCCTAACCCCCCCTCCCCTCCCTCCCCGCCCATTAGCAGTCCTAACCCCCCCCTCCCTCCCTCCCTGCCCATTAGCAGTACTAACCCCCCCTCCCTCCCTGCCCATTAGCAGTCCTAACACCCCCCTCCCTCCCTCCCCATTAGCAGTCCTAACCCCCCCTCCCTCCCTCCCCATTAGCAGTCCTAACCCCCCCCCTCCCTCCCTCCCCATTAGCAGTCCTAACCCCCCCCTCCCTCCCTGCCCATTAGCAGTCCTAACCCCCCCCTCCCTCCCTCCCCATTAGCAGTCCTAACCCCCCCCTCCCTCCCTCCCTCCCTGCCCATTAGCAGTCCTAACCCCCCCCTCCCTCCCTCCCTGCCTGCCCATTAGCAGTCCTAACCCCCCCTCCCTCCCTCCCCATTAGCAGTCCTAACCCCCCCTCCCTCCCTCCCTGCCCATTAGCAGTCCTAACCCCCCTCCCTCCCTCCCTCCCTGCCTGCCCGCCCATTAGCAGTCCTAACCCCCCCTCCCTCCCTCCCTGCCCATTAGCAGTCCTAACCCCCCCTCCCTCCCTGCCCATTAGCAGTCCTAACCCCCCCCCCTCCCTCCCTCCCCATTAGCAGTCCTAACCCCCCCCTCCCTCCCTCCCCATTAGCAGTCCTAACCCCCCCTCCCTCCCTGCCCATTAGCAGTCCTAACCCCCCCTCCCTCCCTCCCCATTAGCAGTCCTAACCCCCCCTCCCTCCCTCCCCATTAGCAGTCCTAACCCCCCCCCTCCCTCCCTCGCCCCCTGCCCAGTAGCTGTCCTAACCCCCCCCCTCCCTCCCTCCCTGCCTGCCCATTAGCAGTCCTAACCCCCCCCTCCCTCCCTGCCCATTAGCAGTCCTAACCCCCCTCCCTCCCTCCCCATTAGCAGTCCTAACCCCCCCCTCCCTGCCTGCCCGCCCATTAGCAGTCCTAACCCCCCCCTCCCTCCCTCCCTCCCTATTAGCAGTCCTAACCCCCCCTCCCTCCCTCCCTCCCTCCCTGCCCATTAGCAGTCCACCCCCCCCTCCCTCCCTCCCTCCCTGCCCATTAGCAGTCCTAACCCCCCTCCCTCCCTCCCTCCCTGCCCATTAGCAGTCCTAACCCCCCCCCTCCCTCCCTCCCTGCCTGCCCGCCCATTAGCAGTCCTAACCCCCCCTCCCTCCCTCCCTCCCTATTAGCAGTCCTAACCCCCCCTCCCTCCCTCCCTCCCTCCCTATTAGCAGTCCTAACCCCCCCTCCCTCCCTGCCCATTAGCAGTCCTAACCCCCCCCTCCCTCCCTCCCTGCCCATTAGCAGTCCTAACCCCCCCCTCCCTCCCTCCCTCCCTCCCTGCCCATTAGCAGTCCTAACCCCCCCTCCCTCCCTCCCTCCCTGCCCTGCCCATTAGCAGTCCTAACCCCCCCTCCCTCCCTCCCTCCCTGCCCATTAGCAGTCCTAACCCCCCCCTCCCTGCCCATTAGCAGTCCTAACCCCCCCTCCTCCTCCTCCTCCTCCTCCTCCTCCTCCTCCTC
Organism: Ichthyophis bannanicus; assembly: GCA_033557465.1. Classification (NCBI taxonomy): domain Eukaryota; kingdom Metazoa; phylum Chordata; class Amphibia; order Gymnophiona; family Ichthyophiidae; genus Ichthyophis; species Ichthyophis bannanicus. The sequence continues at coordinate 120,951,121 of CM066037.1, forward strand.
CTCCCTGCCCATTAGCAGTCCTAACCCCCTCCCTCCCTGCCCATTAGCAGTCCTAACCCCCCCCCCTCCCCCTCCTCCTCCTCCTCCCTGCCCATTAGCAGTCCTAACCCCCCCTCCTCCTCCCTGCCCATTAGCAGTCCTAACCCCCCCTCTCCTTGCCCATTAGCAGTCCTAACCCCCCCTGGCAAATTTTTAAAAAAAAAAAAGCAGGCTCTGGCTGCTGCCGCGGCAGATTGCAATGTCCCGCGGGGCCCCCTCCGCCCGCTAAGCCCCTCTGCAAGGGCTTTCAGATTCGCGAGTCTGTTAAGCCCGCAGGGGCTAATGGGAAATTTCCCATCAGTCCCTCGCGTCTAAAGGGGCTGATGGGAAATTTCCCATTAGCCCCTGCGGGCTTAACAGAGACGCGAGGGAGACGCTCTCCCTCGCGAATCTGAAAGCTCTTGCAGAGGGGCTTAGCGGGCGGAGGGGGCCCCGCGGGACGCTGCATTCTGCCCTTGCCGCGTCCGCGGCAGCAGTCAGAGCCAGCTTTTTCTTTTTTTGCGGACCTTCCCGCGTGCCAGCTGCAAGGCCTTCGCATGCCAGAGCTGGCACGCGTGCCATACGTTCGCCATCGCTGACATAGACCATCACCAAACAAGTAATCGCAATTTAGAAACAGGAAGACAATAATTAAACTGGGAATCCCAAAAGCCAAACTTGGAATGTACAACACTGTAGAAATAAAACTATACATTAATTTGCTCTTGTACTAAACAAAGCGCAGACGTTAATGATGCACATTTACCAGAGCTGACATATTCCAATTAATAAATTCAAAATAAAGAGATATTTTTCTACCTTTTGTGCATTTTTTTCAGCTGCAATTGCTCCAGCCACTTTCTTCTGGTTTCTTCGTGTCTTCTGCTAACTCTCCATCGTCTGCTGTCCATTTGTCCTTTCTTCTCTCTTCTAGATTTTTTTCCATTCTCTCTCTACATCTGCTTTAACATACTAATCTTTCTCCTTTTGCTCTTTCCTCATTCCTATTTCATCCACTCAAATTTTACCCCTCCATCCTCAATCCCCACTTACTCTCCCAATACCCGACCAATTGTAGATTTTTTATCCCTCCCACACAAAATATTTTTCCCTTCTCCATTTTACTCTTCCAGCCCCATCCCATTCTAATCCTCCCCCAACATCAGCTCCCTTCTAGTTCCAGCCTCACCCAGCATCCATTCCCTTCTAGTCCCTGCATCAGCCCATTTCCAGTCCTAGCCACCCATCAGCCCATTTCCAGTCCTAGCAACCCCCCAACCCAATACCAGTCCTAGCCCCCCATCAACCCACTTACAGTCCTAACTCCCCATCACCCCATTTTCAGTTTAAGCCCCCCCTATAACCCATTACCAGTCCTAACCCCCCATCAGCCCACTTCCAGTCCTAACCCCATCAACCCATTTCCAGTCAGCCCCCCATAGCCCATTGCCAGTCCTACCCCCCCCATCAGCCCACAGCCCATTACCAGTCCTAACCACATCAGCCCACCTCCAGTTTTAACCCCCCAGCCCATTTCCAGTCCTAGCCCCCCCATAGCCCATTACCAGACAACCCCCATCAGCCCACAGCCCATTACCAGTCTTAACCCCCCCCAAAGCCCATTACCAGTTCTAAACCCCTCTAACAGCCCATTACCAGTCCTAACCCCATCAGCCCACCTCCAGTCTTAACCCCCCAGCCCATTTCCAGTCCTAGCCCCCCCATAGCCCATTACCAGACAACCCCCATCAGCCCACAGCCCATTACCAGTCTTAACCCCCCCCAAATCCCATTACCAGTTCTAAACCCCTCTAACAGCCCATTACCAGTCCTAACCCCATCAGCCCACCTCCAGTCTTAACCCCCCAGCCCATTTCCAGTCCTAGCCCCCCCATAGCCCATTACCAGACAGCCCCATCAGCCCACAGCCCATTACCAGTCTTAACCCCCCAAAGCCCATTGCCAGTTCTAAGCCCCCCCAACAGCCCACAGTCCATTACCAGTCCTAACCCCCTCAGCCCACCTCTAGCCTTAACCCCCCCCCGCCCATTTCCAGCCCCAGCCCCCCCAATAGCCCATTACCAGTCCTACCCCCCCATAGCCCATTACCAGTCCTCCCCCCCCCCCCGTCGGCCTAAAGTAAAATTTAATTTAAAAAAAAAAACCTGCTGGCTGCCGCCGCGGGGCCCCCTCTGCTGCCGCTGCAGCACCGACTGACCCGCGGGGGCCCCCTCTGCAAGCTGACTCCGTCGGTCCGTCGATCCCTCCCTCCCTCCATGCACGCTGTGAGAGGCGCGAAAGGAGAGTGTCTCCTCGCGTCTCTGTTAAGCCCGCAGGGGCTGATGGGAAATTTCCCATCAGCCCCTGCGGGCTGAACAGAGACGCGAGGAGACACTCTCCTTTCGCGTCTCTCACAGCCTGCAGCCTGCACCCTGCACGGAGGGAGGGAGGGAGGGAGGGCGGAACGAACCGACGGCTTCAGCTTGTAGAGGGGACCCCCGCGGGTCAGTCGGTGCTGCCGCGGCAGCAGAGGGTGCCCCGCGGCGGCAGCCAGCAGGTTTTTTTTTAAATTGTATTAAAAAAAAATTAAAACTTGTTCTTTTTTTGTGGGCCCCTGCCGGCTGTGGGCCCTACGCCATGGCGTACATGGCGTATAGGTAAATCCGGCCCTGTAAAGCACTCATATGCACTGCAGCTCTACCCAAACTTAGTCCCCAGGATTGCCTATGCACAGGAACACACAGAACCATACCAAGCTAGAAGTGCATCCTGTGCGACTAACGAATCTGGTCCCCCCCCCCCCACCCAGTCATGTTCACTAACTCACTCTTGTTGAGTTTCCTAGAAGCCCAGTGATGATAACAGCGCCCCCTTCTGTGTTTGCACCTTCTGCAGCCACACTGCTCACACAGCCATTGATATGACCCAGGGAACACAATTTCTTTGGTAATTTTAGAAAAGCCCTGCTTCACATGTAAATGAGGTTTTACACATGGAAAAAGCTATATAAAATTAGCCACTAAATGCTGGTGTTACTGCTAGCACAAGTTAGTGACCAGACCCCCTTCGTAACTGGATCACAGAAAGAAGGATCACCAGGCTCTGTCGGGGGTGTGCATCAGAGCGCACTCTCCGATATGCATCGAGGCTCTTTTTGTAAATCTCATGTCCTGCCCTGATTATTTGATCTTGAGCGGATGAGGCAATGCCTTTTTCCATACCATGTCTTTTACAACAGAGCGCTCGATACGCAGGTAGTATTTCAATGGAAGTAAGGGGCTCAGAAACAAGAGATTCAGGAGAGGAAGAAGATGAAAGCAGAGACAGGACAAAAAGATGCAGGAGCAGTAATTGTCAAGAGGTAGAGGGGGGTTGTTGGCTTGTCAGGCCCCCCCATTAAAACCTCTCTATGTCTTAGCGCTGGGGATATTGTACGATCCCGATATTCACGGGAAATATGTCAAATTCTAATTTTGAACTTTCTTAACTGGCCACTTCAGACTTCCTGTCTGTAAGCTCCAGAGTTGCCTTTAGAGCTGTCACTCAGTGTTTCATTAAATCTAACGAACGGGCAGCCGCTGAAAGGGTCCAAAACTAGACACAGAGAAGAGGCAACTGTACAAAAAAAACTGACTGACAGGCACAAAAGGGAGGCCAAAGTGCAATGCAATCATGAATACTGTCAGACTAGGGAGGATGGTATATTTCAGAAATTTAGGCCGTGAAATGGATATTTAAATGGTACTAGTCAAGAACTAGCAGAGCCTTTCACCTTTAGGCTGCTGATTCAAATCTGGCTACAATAGTCGACAGAAAATGAGAAGTGGTCTCAGTTGAATTCCCTAGGTCATAGCAGAAGCATCTTGCATTGTGGCTCCTCTCGGACCCTCTTGAATCGGTGAACTGTGCTTCACTCTTTAGTCATGGCCTTGTGACAAGGATACAATGAGACGCATTTCATAATTCAGTTAAGCAAATTTCAGACACTGCTGTGCTGACGCTATTCAGAGCCTCCTGCACAGTGCAATGTGACCTGTGAAGCAGAAGTATAGCTATATAGCACAGTAAGACATGACAACGGCATCACTTAAAGACTCGGTAATAACTGTGGTGGCGTGGAGGAGTAGCCTAGGGGTTAGAGCAACCACCTAGCGCCCAAGCGATCAACGTTCAATTCCCTCCTTGACTTCGGACAAGTCACTTTACTCTCTGTTGCCTCGGAAGAAAATCCAGGGGTTGCTGGGTCGCCAGGAGTCAGCATTTACTTGATGGCAATTAAAAAAAAAAAAACAGTGGTAAATTAATAGGATGATCACACATTGTATGTACTAAAATAACTTGTATCCCAATTACAGGGCAGGAGAGGAAACAAGTTAACATGTAGTCTGTAGCCCCAGGATTAATTGTATTTATAAATGCTTTCCCAGGAAGCAGCCCAATGACTGATTCCAAGCTCAGGTCTTCAGCTCCCCAGGTCGCCTGTCTACGGAGATGCTGCAGAGGCTGCATTCACAGCTCCTGAGGGAAACGTCATCGTGCCACAGTGACGCCTAGTGTCAAGGGATAATTGTGTGTAGCTCTCAGGGGGTTTTTCATTCAGCTACTTAATTGGCTCTTCCCAGACATCCAGTTTTGCAAAATCTGCCACCTACGTATGCGAGTGCTAGCATTTATACATGCAGAACCCCGAGTGATACCGATCTCCTTTTTGAACATGTTTCTTTGTGAAATAGTTGCTCCCACTGTGTGCCGCTCGATTCACATATAGTTCCCCTAGCCCTATAGTTATTTAGGAAGGACTCTGGGACTGATATTCAGTGGTAATGGCTAGTGTGATTCCAGTGGCCAGCTGGTGCCATGGAACCCTAGGCCTGGATATTCAATGCTGAGGCCATATCCGGCCACCAACAGGACTATCCTGGTCAGCCAGATGGTCAGGAAACTAACCGGGCAGAGGCAATATTCAACCACTGCCCTGTTAGCTTTGGCGGCAAAAGTTAGGCCAGCCTTTACTGCACCTGACGTTTGCCACCAAGGGATAATCGGACAGCGGCTTAATATCGCCACTGTATGGTTATTCCCAGGTACCACCCCGCTCTGGCACCCGAATGCCCTGATGTTAGCCAGTTAGCATCACGGTGTGCAGCGGCCATACGCACGGAATATATTAGCGCTGCCGAATATCCCAACCAAGGGGATTAACGCGGTCCGCAGGTCTGCTAACCACTTTAATCCCTTTAAAGATCAGGCCGTCCATGTTCAGAATGTGTAAGAGCCAGATTTCTAAGTGCTGATTTTGCAACCAACGCACGGCAATGTCGGCGCCTGCATGCATAAGTGCCAGATTTTACTAAACTGGAGATCTGAGAAGAGTCAATTAAGGAGCCACACTCAAAAGATCTCTGGGGCCAATTTTCAAAAATGGAATTTTAAATGCCAGATATTCAGCAGCTGTATCTGAGTAGTGGCTCTCCCTGAATATACAGATTGTGCGGCCGCTGTCCAGACAATAAAAGTGATTATCCAGACAGCATAGCACTTTTCAACCATCTTCCGAATAATGTATCTGTACAGCAGTTTAAACCAGCTTTTTTGCAGGCCTAAACAATCCAGATAAAGTAACTGGATTGCAGCTGAAAATCACCACTATCCGGATAATTGCTGTCATCCAGACGGGCAGTTCTGCTCATGTTCTGCAGCCAGCACTATCTGGATAATGTTGAGGCAGTTTGTGATGATATTCAGGGGCACTATCTGGATAGTATCACTGAATATCTAGCTGAGAACCCTTATCCGGATAATCTTCTGTGGCCTTTGAATATCAATGTCTTTATCTTTTGGATTTAAATGCTAGAGAGGTAAGCACAATTGCTTCTTCCATCTCTTGTGCAAACCCCAGGTCCAAATAAGCAGTTCGTTGACCCTGACGCTTGCCTCAGAGCAGATGTAAAGACCAGCATCTACTTTTCTGTAAGCACGCATGTATCGCCCTCGAGAAAATGAAACATGTGCATACTTTTCCGTCCTGCCCAAAATATACCCCTTTAAAACTCTGCATGCTGTGGATCAGCATATTTTAACTAGCAGCTTTTCTAAAACAGCTATTTAGTGATGTACGACATTTACATATGCAAATGCCGCACCAGCCTCCTAAAATGGCCTTCTTCATGTACATCATTACAAGCCTCCAGCTGGTGGTATCTGTAAAGTGGTGCCATTATCAAGGGCTTGTGAATGGTGCAGCTACCCAGAGCGTAAATATGGACGGGTGCCAGCAGAGAGTGAATGTGGAAGATAAAGGGTTTGGCGCTTTGGGCCTCAGAGCGGGTGCCATCCCCTCCTTCCAGGCAGGCTCCCTGCTAGTATCAGGATTCCAGGTCAAAGAAGGGAGTGAGAATTCTCCAGAGCTTTCCGCACACATGCGCCTGCTCTGAGGTCCGGCATGCTACACTTCCTTTTCCATTACAGCAGGCCCAGCCCAAGGTTCTAGAGTGCCCGCTGCTGAAGATCCTGGATTTCTGGGCTGGGTGAGAAGCTTGGAGAGAAGAAACAGAGGAGAGAGAGCAGATGGTGAGGGAGAGGAGGAACAAGAGAGAGAGAGATCATAGATGCTAGAGAATGGAGAAAAAAAAGAGAGGGACAAGAGCAGATGGCAAAAGAAAAGAAAGAGCGGGCAGATGCTGCAGCTGAAGGGGAAGTGGAAAGCAGGAGAGAGAGCAGATCGAGTGAGCACTGGGCAGGTACTGGATAGGAGGGGAAAAGAAGTAGGAAGGGAGCGGATGCTGGATAGAAGAGAAGAAAACAAGAGCAGAAAATGGAACAGAAAGGGAAAAGGGGGGTATATCAAGTATTAAGTGCTGGATGGAGCAGTAGAGAGAGAGAGAGGGGGCAGACGCTAGATGGAAAAGAGAGAACGAGTGCAGAAACTGAATGGGGAGAAATGCTGGAAGGAGAAGAGAGAATGAGGTTGGATGCTGAAGGAGGGATGGAGGAGAGAACGAACCCTATACCACAGGGGACAGTAGACCCTGAAAAAAGAGAGTCCAAAGTGATTAGAAAAACAATGTTCAGATAACAAAGGTAGATAAAAGCTTTTCATTTTCATTTTGGTGTTTGGAATATGTCTGTTATGGCAATGTGCATCTCCTTCTGCATATCTTTGTATTTTGCTCAGTACAGAAAATACATTTATTTAAGTTTCTCCAGCTTTGCATTGTATGAATCTCTCACCTCCCATTTCAGTTTGTATCTGCACATTCAAATTTCTGGCTCCTTAGTCTGCAATGGGTAAGGGTTGGTCTGGGTTCTGCACATGTGACCCAGGTAAGGGGTTCTGTTACTAGTGCAGAGTTTCTGTATAGCGACCTGTGGCAGCCTGACTTGTTTTTTGTTTCTGTCAGGTGTATTGGTGTTCTAGGGTTTAGTGTAATTTTTGCAGTTTTGTGGTTTGAGTTCAGGGTGTTAGTGCTATATATGTGATGAGTGTGTCTTTGTACGGAGTTTATATTTCACAATCTGCCTGGCTTTGGAGAGAATTTGTGTTTCTGCTGCTGAAGTGACACTAGAATTTGAATATTATCTATGGTGAGTTGTAAGGGGAAAGACAATAACAGAACTCAACAGAGATTTCCAAGGTGCAGCAAGACAGGACAAGGAAAAGTACTACAACGACGCATGCAAGGAAATAGAAGCAGAAACTATTAGAGGAAGAACAAGATCAGCTTTCCTAAAGCTACGAGAGTTAAAGAAAAAGTTCCAGCCTCGAATTGGAATGTTACAAGATGTTCAAAGTTCTATGTTGAATGATGCTGAGAAGATCAAGAAAAGGTGGAAGGAATATACAGAGTTTTTATATGATAAAGATCAAGTGGACCAACAGCCGTTTCAACCTGTACCTTATGATCGGGAACCATTGGTGATGAAAGAAGAAGTTAAAGCAGCATTGAAAGCCTTATCAAAGAACAAGCCCACCGAGGGAGGGTTAGAACTGTGTTTCCTAACCCCCACCAGACGGTAGACTACTTTTATTTTTATATAAATTTCACCCTAGTGTAATAAAATAATTACTTATCTTCACCAAAAATTGCACTTAATCTCCTCCATGTTGCAAATCATATAGGTACACGACGTGCACGTTTCGGGTGTGCGCCCTGTGTCAAGTGTTTCAATCCTTTCAAATATGCAACAAAAACGCCATCGTTGTGGCCTACATAAAAATAAAAGTAGTCTACCGTCTGGTGGGGGTTAGGAAACACAGTTCTAACCCTCCCTCGGTGGGCTCCGACAAATAATATAGTAATTGGGTCTAACTTTATGATGGCTATATAGTTACTTTTAGAGATTTTCCATCATAGGAGGGGTGTTATATTGTTTAGTTATCAAAGAACAAAGCACCAGGCATTGATAGCATTCCCATAGAAGTATTACAGCAATCTGATGCAGCTGTTACCGTACTTACAAGGCTCTGCCAAGAAATATGGAAGACAACATCATGGCCAACTGACTGGAAAAGATCTGTGTTTATACTGTCACAAGCACAACCCCAAAACCACTAGTCTCTAGTTGTTGAGGGCGTGGCGGTTGATGTATCCTTCCTCTATCAGCTATATTTATGCTTCAAGTAAAAGGATTGTAGTTGAGGCAAACCGAGGGTAAGGCTTATGACAGAAAAAGTTTATTTTAAACACAAGAGAACAGATCAGGTTCAGGGTTCCATTAACAGGATAAATTATAGGCTTTTGCTTAAGGTTAAGCAAACTGATGGCAAAAACAAACAGAACTCAACAATGGCTTTTCAAAGTCCTCTTAAATATAGAAGCTTAGCCTTTTCACAGGAACAGTGTGCCACTTTTCTTATAGTCCTTTGTTAATCACAGCACAAAGAAAACAAGGTTAATTCTCCTATGGCAGTTTATCTTCACTCAGCCTCAGTTCTCTGGGCTGCACTTCCAGGTGAATATGAAATAAGCATTCAAAATGTCCTCAAAACTCTTAGCAGACTTTTCATATAAAACAGGAGCAAAGCACAAACTCTTAAAGCAGCCAATTAGCTTTCTTGCTGTTGCAGAATTCTACCACAGCTGAAATCAGGCATGAAACACAGCTTCCTTTACAAGCTTATGTGGCAGTAAATTCCCTTTCCAAAACACACAGGAATTTATCTCCTTACTGCTTATGCTTTAAGGTTACCTTTGCAAGAGGAACAATTCTTTCAAGGCTGGCTCTTCTTCAACACTTCAATTCTAAAACTTGACATAAAGAACAATCCATAAACATATCTTCTTCCCCCACCTCTGGCTCTGGTTCTCCCAATTGCATGGGCTCTGACTCACTCACTTGATCAGACTGCTCAGCTGACAATCTCTCTGAATGCTTCTCCAATTCTTGGCTTCCACCCCTGTTGCCAACCTGATTCAGGGAAAACAGATCTCTCAGCTCTGGGTAGCTCTGCCCTTCTCGAGGAGTTAGCACCTGCTCTGGCTTCTCCAGCATTCCATCGTCCTTGCTGCTCTGGACTCTGTTCCTCTCCCCATCTGCTGCTTCTCTTGCTTCCTCTGCTGCTCCTCCGCTGCTCTCCATAATCTAACCAGGGTTTATGCTCACTGGGATCCAACCCCACCTCTTTCTCTCCCAGGTGTTTGTAATCTCCCTGCCTTCTGAACTTAGAATAATCAGTGCACTTATTAGAGTAAGGGCTTTGGTCCTCGTGCTTGCAATCTCCCCCTCTTACTCTATCAAGCATTTCCTGAAACCTATTCTAGCTGAGGTTTTTCTGCTTTTGAAACATGGCTCTGGCCTTCTGACCCTGCACACCTAACAAAGGCCCCTTGATTAAGGTGAATTCCTTATGCTTTTCACCTTCCCCATGCTCTGGATGGCTGACCTTGCCACATACCCCCCTGCTTAATATATCACTGGCTGTTGGAGGTGATTGGGGTTCCTCCAAACAGTCTGTAATTTGGAATAAGGCATCCGCATTTTGATATGGCCCTCCTGTCCGATACTCTACTTTAGATAGACTGGTGACTGCTGATCTTTCCTGCCAGGGCCTAAGCACATTTATATGATAGACTTGTCTGCGTCGCCTACTACTCTCCACCTCATAGGTTACTGGGCCTACCTGTCTAATCACTTTCCACGGTCCCTTCCACTGGGCCTCAAATTTTGGTGTAGCACCAGCTACCATGACTAGGACTTTCTCCCCCTGGACTAACTGGTGAGGTTTTGCCCTCTGGTTTTGCGCTCTTTTTGGCGATTTTGACTGGCTTGTAAATTCTCTTCAGCAGCCCGGGAAGTCCTATTTAATTGCCCCCTTAAATCCCGTAGAAAGTGAGGGAGACCCATAACCTCCCTCTCTGGCTCTTTCCACTGCTCTCTTAATATATCAAGGATTCCCCAAGGTGCTCAGCCATACATTAATTCATAGGGGAACACACCTAAAGAAGCTTGTGTCCGCTCCCTACAGGCGTACAGCACAAAAGGTAGCAATACATCCCATTTTGTCACATTCCCATCTAATTCCCGCCTTAGCATCTGTTTTAGTGTTTGATTAAACCTCTCTACCAGACCATTAGACTGGGGGTGATAGGCAGCCGTTTTCACATGCTGTATCCCAAAAGTGTCCCAAACCTGGGCCAAATACTTGGACATAAAGTTAGTCCCCCTATCTGTTAATACTTCCCTAGGAAAAACCACCTCGCAAAACAGTTTCACTACTTCTAGGGCTACTGTTTTTGCAGTGATATTGCGCAAAGGAACTGCCCATGGGAATCTAGTGGCCTGATCAACCATGACTAAAATATATTGAAACCCCCTAGGCGTTTTAACCAAGGGCCCAACTATATCCATGGCAATCCGTCCAATGTGGTCAGATATTGGGGGACTGGGATCATGGGTGCCACTGCTGACCGGGTAGCTGTGGCCCGCTGACATGAGGGACAAGCATCACAAAACCGCGTGGTTTCCTTAAAAACCCCGGGCCAGTAGAAGCATGCAAGGATCTGATCCAGCGTCCCTTGTACCCCTTTGTGGCCACCCACCGGATGGTCGTGGGCGAGCCTTAAGACTAACCCCTTGAAAGCCGCAGGCACCACTAGCTGTTTCCGGACTGTCCCTGTCTGGGGATCATGACTTTCTCTGTATAATATCTCTCTGTCTAACAGAAATCTCGGAAGGGTATCTCGCACCACTTGTGTATATTCAAATGCCAATGTGAGTGCTGGGTCTGCCTGTTGTTCCTTTGGAAAGGTTGGAAACCTTTCAACCAACTCCGCAGGCACCCAAGGTAATCCTTGGCCTGTTAGTATCCCAGCCCTCCCCTGGGTTCGCCATCGCTTCTCGCGGCGTTTTTCAGCTTTCCCCTTCTTAACCTTAGAGGACGGAGAAGCCACCAGGTCATCATGTGAGGGCAAGGCTTCTAGGGAACCCCCTGGGGACCCATCCCTTTGGTCATTGGTTAAAGTCTGGGACCGGGTAGAGACAAAGGCAACCTTCTCTCGAAGGCCTTTCCCTAACCCTTCCTTAAACTGGGGCCAATCCCTTCCTAGTACTAGGTCGTGGGGAAGCTTTGGTACCACAGCCACAGGAATGCTTTTCTATACCCCTAATCCTTTTACTTCCAGTGTATACATGGGATAACAAGAAGCAGCCCCGTGGATGCAACGTATCTGGCTTACCCTACTGTCTCTGTGAAATGAACCCAGGACCAAACGAAGAGCAGACCAGAAGATTATATATTCAGAAAATTACACACATGACCTTCAGGTCTCCTCTGGACATTCTTTGCATGAGCCTCAATGGCCTGCCAAAGCTTCTGAGATATCATACTTTGGTCAGCCCCAGAGTCAAGTAAAGCATTGGTAGGGATTCCCTGTATATGCACACTCGGGAGAAATCCCTCTCCCAGAGGTCTCACACTTGTACCAGCCAACCCAGTACGAGCCTTACAGCCTCTCTGTAAGTGTCCTAATTCTCCACAACGAAAACATTTCTTTTGAGCCCATTTTTTCTTTCTGAGCAGACACACAAGTTTTCAGAAAGCCTGTTTTATTTTCTTGTTTCATTTCTGATATACCAAAACTGGCTTCAGCCTTCACTTTTATAGCGCCCCCTCTTGGCTGACTCGCTAACTCAGCTTCCTTGTACTGCTCGGTCAACAAGGTTGCCTCCTCTGTAGTTTGACAGTTTTGTTGAATCAGAAATGATTGGATTTCTTTTGGCACTGCTGCCATAAATTGTTCTAATACTATCATATCTAGAATCACATCCATATTTTTCTCCTCTGGGGTTAGCCACTTTAATGCCAGGCCCCAAATCCTTTGGCTTAATGCCTTTGGAGTCTATCCAGCTTTAAGGACTGTGGCTCGGAACATCCGGTGATATACACTTTTAGTCAACCCCAACCGGTCTCTAATAGCCATTTTTACAATATCATAATCCAGGGCTTGGGCAGCTGGAATAGCCCTATACGCAGCCAGTGCTTCCCCTGTTAAAGAGGTCGCTGAACGCACTGCCTACTGGCTAGCTGGCCATCCCATAGCTTGCACTACTGTTTCAAATGATTCTAGAAAGTCATCTATATCATCCTCAGATGAAAGTTTGCCAAAATTAAAAGTCCCACTTGAGAGTGGGCCTACCAGCCTGTCCATTGGAAGTGATGATGGTCCTGCTGGTACCATCTCTCCTCCCTTTTCTTGCTTCTGCAATGCAATCAGGGCAGCCACTAAGTCCAAGGCAGGTTTCTGCTGCTCTTTGATAGTTGCAGCTGCACTCTCCTCAGCTTGCTGTGCCAATTCTTGTTGGCGCTGGAACTGCGCTGCCATCCATTGGAATAACTCTTTGGACTCCATCTTTGAGGATACCTGAAAAGAAAAAACAAGACACCAAGGGCGGCACCACTCAACAGCCTCCTTGTCCCCTTATGTCTCCAAACATTCACTTTTCCCTTTTACTTTTTATCCGAGCCAACCCCCACCTGGGTACGCTTTACCTGACTCAGGTGTTGACTCCTGCTTCCAAAGGGTATCTTTACGGAGATCCAAACTGGACTGCTCTGCCGTCTGGCTGACTCCACTCGTGAACTCCACATGAAGTTTCCAACAGCCGTCCATGTGGTGTACCACTTCCAGCAGCCGTCCGTGCTGTGTACCACTTCCAGCAGCCGTCTGTGCTGTATACCTTGTTGCAATAACCTTTTTGTAAATCCTGAATGGCAAAATCCGAACAACTACGCCACTGTCACAAGCACAATGCCAAAACCACTAGTCTCTAGTTGTTGAGGGCGTGGTGGTTGATGTATCCTTCCTCTATAAGCTATATTTATGCTTCAAGTAAAAAGGATTGTAGTTGAGGAAAACCGAGGGTAAAGCTTATGACAGAAAAAGTTTATTTTAAACACAAGAGAACAGATCAGGTTCGAGGTTCCATTAACAGGATAAATTATAGGCTTTTGCTTAAGGCTAAGCAAACTGGTGGCAAAAACAAACGGAACTCAACAATGGCTTTTCAAAGTCCTCTTAAATATAGAAGCTTAGCCTTTTCACAGGAACAGTGTGCCACTTTTCTTATAGTCCTTTGTTAATCACAGCACAAAGAAAACAAGGTTAATTCTCCTATGGCAGTTTATCTTCACTCAGCCTCAATTCTCTGGGCTGCACTTCCAGGTGAATATGAAATAAGCATTCAAAATGTCCTCAAAACTCTTAGCAGGCTTTTCATATAAAATAGGAGCAAAGCACAAACTCTTAAAGCAGCCAATTAGCTTTCTTGCTGTTGCAGAGTTCTACCACAGCTGATAATCAGGCATGAAACACAGCTTCCTTTACAAGCTTATGTGGCAGTAAATTCCCTTTCCAAAACACACAGGAATTTATCTCCTTACTGCTTATGCTTTAAGGTTACCTTTGCAAGAGGAACAATTCTTTCAAGGCTGGCTCTTCTTCAACACTTCAATTCTAAAACTTGACATAAAGAACAATCCATAAACATATCTTCTTCCCCCACCTCTGGCTCTGGTTCTCCCAATTGCATGGGCTCTGACTCACTCACTTGATCAGACTGTTTGAATGCTTCTCCAATTCTTGGCTTCCACCCCTGTTGCCAACGTGATTCAGGGAAAACAGATCTCTCAGCTCTGGGTAGCTCTGCCCTTCTTGAGGAGTTAGCACCTGCTCTGGCTTCTCCAGCATTCCATCGTCCTTGCTGCTCTGGACTCTGATCCTCTCCCCATCTGCTGCTTCTCTTGCTTCCTCTGCTGCTCCTCCGCTGCTCTCCATAATCTAACCAGGGTTTATGCTCACTGGGATCCAACCCCACCTCTTTCTCTCCCAGGTGTTTGTAATCTCCCTGCCTTCTGAACTTAGAATAATCAGTGCACTTGTTAGAGTAAGGGCTTTGGTCCTAGTGCTTGCAATCTCCCCCTCTTACTCTATCAAGCATTTCCTGAAACCTATTCCAGCTGAGGTTTTTCTGCTTTTGAAACATGGCTCTGGCCTTCTGACCCTGCACACCTAACAAAAGGCCCCTTGATTAAGGTGAATTCTTTAAGCTTTTCACCACCCCCATGCTCTGGATGGCTGACCTTGCCACAATACCAATACTAAAGAAAGGTGATCCAACTGACTGTGGAAATTATTGCACAATTGCTCTGATCCCACATGCCAGCAAGATTCTACTGAAGATTATTCAAAAGAGACTACAACCATACCTGGAACAAGAACTACCTGAAGTGCAAGCAGGGTTCAGGAAAGGACGAGGAACGAGAGACATCATTGTGGATGTGAGATGGATCCTTGAAAAGACTAAAGAATACCAAAAGGATATCTATTTGTGCTTTATCGATTATAGCAAGGCTTTTGACTGTGTAAACCATGAGAAACTCTGGGCCACATTAAGAAGCATGGGTATAATTGAATAACCCTAAGAACAATGAAGGATTAACGTGTTAACATGCAAATTGTACATAGTTTCCCCAGTTCATCCCATGTTGTTTTCCCCTGTTTTATGTAAACTCTGATTGCCTTCGCTGTCATTGAGTGACTTTGTTATCTGTAAACCGCACTGATGGAAAAGAGCGCAGTATAAAGGAAATGTTAAATAAGTAAATAAATAAATAAATACCAGAACATCTGATCGTACTCTTGCACAATCTGTACATTGATCAAGAAGCAACAGTTCGAACGGATCAAGGAGAAACAGAATGGTTTAAAATAAGCAAAGGTGTAAGATAAGGCTGCATACTTTCCCCCTACCTGTTTAATTTATATGCAGAACAAATCATCAGAGAAGCAGGATTGTATGAAGACAATAGAGATGTGAAGATTGGTGGAAGACTCATCAACAACCTTCGCTATGCTGATGATACCACATTACTGGCTGAAAGTGAAGATGATCTGAAACATTTGCTTCTCAAAATCAAAGAACATAGTCTCAAAATGGGCCTGCACCTTAATGTAAAGAAGACAAAGATCATGACAACTGGCAAAATCAACAGGTTCATCATTGAAGGAGAAGAAATTGAAATCGTGAACAACTTTAACCTACTTGGATCAACTATCAATAAAGAAGCAACAAGCAGTCAAGAAATCAGACGACGCATTGCTCTTGGCAGAATGGCTATGAAAGACCTAGATAAGATTCCCGAGAGCAGAGATGTCTCTCTCCATACAACGATTCGACTTGTTCAAGCCATGGTATTTTCAACAACATCATATGGATGTGAAAGCTGGACAGTGAAAAAGATAGACAGGAAGAAAATTGATGCCTTTGAATTATGGTGTTGACGGCGAATACTGTGTATACCATGGACTGCCCGAAGAACAAACCAGTCAGTACTAGAGGAGATCAAACCTAAGCTTTCTTTAGAAGCTCAGATGACAAGACTTCGACTTTCATACTTTGGACACATCATGCGAAGAGAGAGATCATTAGAGAAAGACATCATGCTTGGCAAGATAGAAGGTCAACGCAAAAGAGGAAGGCCAGCAATGAGATGGATCGATACAATAAAAGCAGCTACGGGTACCAGTCTGTCAACAATGAGCCGCCTGACTCAAGACTGAACACAATTTAGGATAGCTATCCAGAGGGTCGCCATGAGTCGACTCTGACTCGACGGCACTTAACAACAACAACAAGGGGAAACATCTGGTTCTTCACACTCTGGTTCTATCAGGGTTTTGACCTACTGTTTCTCTGGTGCAGTGATGAAATAGTGTTCACATGGCTTTCACTAGATGAGCTGTGCTACTTTATTGTGCCTTTCTGCATTCAGACCTATTGACATCAGTACATCTCATCCAACCATGAAACTGGAAAACATTTACAGATGTACACTGCGGTGGGGGGGGGGGGGGGGGAGGGCCTTGGGGGATCTCAGTGTCATTTGATACCCCATGAGCTGGTATGAAAAACAAATCGCCTTGGCCAATATTTTCCTGAAATCCTCCCCTGGACCTATCTGCAGGGCTGCTTTCAACTGTGGGTAAAAGGGACTGCTGCCCCAGGCTCCTGCATAACGGTGCCCCAGCTGCCCATAGGTAAATTGAGCCCTGAGGGCAGGCTGCTGAAAAATTCATGTTTTCATATCTTTTAACAGTGTTTCTGCATTGTTGTATTAGCCATTGGATGTATGTAAAGTTGGAAATACCTATTTGACCGAAGTACTAAGACAAGTGGCTGATAAAGTCTGAAATGCCATAATGGGCGGGGGCGGGGGGGGGGGGAGGGGGGATGTCAGGTTCACAGGTCACATAGGGCACAACTTGGTATAGAGCTGCTGTAAAATGGAGGAGTACCCTAGTGGTTATGGCAACAGCCTAAAACCAGCAAGAGCAGGGTTCAAATCCCACTGACCCACCTTAGGAAAGCCACTTAACCCTCCATTGCCTCAGATACAAACCTAGAGTGTAAGCCCTCTGGGGACAGGGGCATAACTATTGGACCTGAATGTAGCTTGCCTTGAACTGCCAGTAGAAAGGCAGGAACCAAGTAGAAAAAAATAAAATAAGTAAATAGAATGAATTAGTCATAAACATAACCCTAAGAAGTGTGAAATTCAACCACAATCTAGGATTAAAATAGCCTTAACAATGCACAGCAGACATGGATGATATGCTTCTTTTCAATGGAAATAACTTTAGTTCCAAATGTAAACACTGGGCTGCTTGGGAACCATTACAGTGATTTCAAGAATCCATGCTGGACACAGAAAAACAGCTACTGACCTCAAGCATTTGGCTTCATCATTGCTTTCTGAAATATGCTGGTCAATTGCTGTAGGTATCTTTGTGAAGGTGTTCTTGTTTTTTATTTCAGTAAGGATAATATATTCTCTCTCCTAGATATTTATTCCATTCCTAGGGCAAATCACATTCTTGGTGACCTGAGTCCAGATACACGGCACTCTCTTCCGTCTTCTCATAGCTCCAGTAACAGCGTCTCGCCCTGTAGCTGACTGACTGTCAAATTACAGAACCGGATTACTGAATGCCTGTCTCTTGAGAATCACTTTACCCCTGGGAATGCCAGTTTAAAGAAATAAATATAGCAAGAAAAGACAGAACAGTAACTGAGTGTGTGTACTGCTCATTAGGAAAACATTTCTGCTGACTCTTTCTCCTCTGTCACAAGTAACTACTGAAAGGACATTTGACAAGGTAGTTATTTTAAGAAAAAGCTATATTGCTCCCTGCTTTCTGCAAAATTTTTCCTGACTTCATTAAAACGGAATTAGTCATTTTCAAACTGTTGCCCCAGTTGGTTAACTGGGCTCTGAGAAGCCTGTAAGCAGTGGGTCAGGCTGCTTCCTGACAGCCCAAGAACATAAGAAATGCCATACTGGATCAGACCAGTCCATCAAGCCCAGTATCCTGTTTCCTACAGAGGCCAATCCAGGTCACAGGTACCTGGCAGTTTCCCAAAAAAGCACACAGCTTCCACAGTGCTCATCATGGGGTAAGCTGTGGATTTCCCAGGTCCCTTTTAATAATGGTTTATGGACCTTTCCTCCAGGAACTTGTCCAAATCTTTTTTAAACCCAGCTACACTAAGAGCTTTTACTACATCCTCCAGTAATGAATTCCTGAGTTTGATTACACGTTGAGAAGAAAAATATTTTCTCTTATTAGTCTTAAATGGGTTACATTGTAGCTTCATTGTGTGTCCCCCTAGTCTTTCTACCTTTTGATGGCGTAAACAACCAATCTACATTAACCGGTTCCACTCCATTCATTAATTTATAGACGTCTATCATATCTCCCCTCAGCCGTCTCTTTTCCAAGTTGAAGAGCCCTAACCCTTTAAGCCTTTCCTCATAGGATGGCTCTTCTCTGTACCTTTTCTAATTCTGCTATATCCTTTTTAGGATACGGCGACCAGAATTGCACACAGTATTCAATGTGTGGTTACACCATGGAACGATACAGAGGCATTATACTATCCTTGGTTTTATTCTCTATTCCTTTCCTTATGATTCCCAGCATTCTATTTGCGTTGTCGTTATTAATGGCTGACTCAGTGACGCTGAGAGAGAGTTGCCCTCCTTTCTCATTCCCTACTCAGCCTCCGGCTCACTGCAAATTTTTCCAGCCAGCTGGAGGCATTGCTTATTCAGTTAAGCAGTAATTCAGGTTATTTAGCATTCTGTTTGCAGTATATCCCCAGCATGTTCTGAGTGCTATTTATGTGCTTTAAATCTCTTTAAATGCTGGCAAAAATGTCTCAAAATCCAAATAGGTGAAGTTACCTTTCTCTGGGCCTAATTTGCAGTACCGATATGCAGACAAATTAATACCCCCATTAAAGACTGACGCTCAGTTCTCTTGGAAAGACCTCGATTTCTTGTATTTCTGCTTGTTAAATGAGGCCTTGCGGTTTCTCTACTTACCTCCTGCCAGCACCATTTTCTCATAATGTACAATGAGCCCCAGATCGATTTCCTTATTTGGTGCAGCACAATTTTGGACTTTCCTTTATACAGCCAGAGTAGGGTGAAGTCAGTGAAAATAAAACCCTAGATGCCATATTCTGTGCAAATGGCCGTCACCCTGGATCACTCAACAATGCGTTATTCAAATCATTTACTATACAGAAAGGGAGAAGAGATCTAAACCTGAAGAACTCCTAACAATTTAACATTTTTCTCTGACAACATAGCATTCTTTCTGCCTGTGAATGTAGCTCAGTAAATGTGGAATTGGGATTGCAATGATAACCCTAAAATTCTGCCAGCTTTGTAAAGATGAGGTAACCCATCCGAAATGAGAGGATTTTTTTACGAAGCATATGAATACACACAGACTAGCTGCAGATGAGTGAAAACGTTGATGTTGTTAAGTACCCTTATGTTAAATGTAACCCACCAATTGTGATGTATTATGTTAAGTATAACCCCAATGTGATGTTGATTGAAGGATAAAGTGGTATACAAATCTGTCTAAATAAATAAATTTGGCATTAGCAAAAACGTTTACAGAAAATGTCTGTTTCTGCAATTTTCATCAAGAAATTTTAAACAACAAGTATTTGATTACATTTTTACAAACTTGAAATGTAGCCATTCAATTTCATTTGCAAAACCTTCCTCCCTTTGTAAAACTGTAATTAAGAAACTTTAAAATGAGATGGTTGCATAAGGGCTTTTGGATACAGACTCCTGTATTCAGCCTTCTTTCCAATAGATTTTCCCTTTTGTTCACCTGTAAAAAAGCCTTTTAGGGAGTCATTTTAGAAACCCTATTCCTGATTCGGGCTTCTGAAAATGGCCATTCAGATGTCTCAATTACATCCACGTCCCAAAAGCCATTTTGCAATGCTCCAACTTTACATGTGTCTGGCGCAATCACATCTATATCATAGAGAGTCATGCCAGAGGCATGTGCGAGGCATCCCAGAAAAGATACGTGCGTGGCTGCTTTTAGATTATTCATGCCCAGGGGCAGGTATAGGCAGATGTAGCCATTGCAGTGGTAGACATTTTGCCAGCTAACAACATTTCAGAGAAAGCTCAAAAACACTTAGCAGGTCACTAAGGAGGCCTTAGTATTTGTTCCTGTGCTGCTGCACCTCCCATTTCCAAATTGCAGGCTGGGATGCACATGTGCATGTTCTGAAATACCTGCGCTTGCCTGTCTATTTGGCCCATAACGCACACGTGAAGGTCTCGCATGCCCACGTTTCCAAAATCAGCCCACTTTCTGCCTGTTTGGACCCTTGATCTGCATGATTCTACAGGATTTTGACAGACATGTTTATCTTTTTGAGGTAGAGACGTGTCTATTTTACAAAGCACTGACACGTCCCGTTCACTGCAGTCCCTCCCATAGACCTTTAGATGTTGTGACATGGACGTCTCAGATTTCACCAAAACATCCTTTCTAAAATGTGCCTTTTAGTGAATAATGTTCATGAATTTTTTTCTCCCAAAATTAGATAAACAGAGAGACAGACAGCTATTAAGGAATTCTCAGTTTAAAAAAAACTGAGAAATTTTGTGTGCTGAAAATAAGAAGGAAAAGAAAACCACCTATTAATTTAAAAAAATGAATTAAAATATAACTGAATAGAATGAAATAAAACTATTCCCAAAGTTTAAAAACTGTACAATCTTTTTTCAGACATCTCATTTGATACCTCTTCATTAGGATAAACATTGAGTGATTTGAAAATTGAGCAAATTCATTGTCTTCTGAGAGCACTAAGAGCATACTTACTAAAACTTGCTAACCAATAGCACAGGATTTACCACACGCTAAGCGCACCACACTGTTAGCACGGGACCCTACCCTAAAAATTCCGCATCAATCAGCGAGCACTCAATTGGGCGAGGCCTGGGCAGGTTGAGGTGGAATGTAGGCATTGATGGTGCATCACTGTTAGCACAAGCATTTTGAGTGCGCTAACCACGAATGTTGCAGATAGTGCGGGTTCACCTAACACCACCTCGAGAGTGGCGTTAAGTTCACCCACATGGTGGTTAGTGCAGTGCAGTGTGTTTCCAAAGCACTATTGGCATGGCGATGGGCACATATGCACCCAGAAGATAGCACGCGCCTCCGTACGAGTTTTGCAGCTCAAATGCACGTTAACAGCATGCCTTTAAGTAAACATGCCCAGGGATCTGTCCTTGGGCCAATTCTTTTTAACATTTTTGTAAATGATATTGTGGAGGGGTTATCAGTAAGATTTGCCTCTTTGCGGATGATACCAAAATCTGCAATAGAGTAGACACCCAGGAAGTTGTAAATAACATGAGGGGGGATCTACCGAAGCTTGAAAAATGGTTGAGGATTTGGAAGCTGAGATTTAATGCTAAAAGAATGCAGGGTCATGCATTTGGGTTGCAAAAATCCAAGGGAGCGGTACAGTATAGAGGTGAAACACTTCTGGCCTGTTAAGATGGCTCCAGGGCGCATCAGGCCTGATGCTCCAGGAGAGGAAGCATAACACCTGCTGAAAGCTGGCGCTATTTATTCATAAATAATGCAACTTGAAAAGTTAAATGCAACTGTGTTATTCAATTAGCATATTAATGAGGTTCTTTGCTTGCAGTTGCATGCTTTGCATAAGCGATTGTGCTTATTAGCAAGGCTCCAGCAGGATGGGCGAAGTTATGTGTCTGTCCGTACACATCTGTTTGTGTATGCAATCGGATGTGTATGGCCCACTCCCTCCCCAAGCAGTAGTTTGAAGAGCAGGTAGGAGTCTCCAGGTCCCACTGGCCTGAAGAGCAGGATTGTGGCCTGGTTGCCTGAGAGCTGGGAAGGGTTGGGTAAGAAACGGATCACTGAGAGAAGGAGCAGGGTTAGAGGTGAAAGGCAGGAAAAGCATAAGGGAATGGGCAGGGCTAGAGAGGAGGAAGGGAGAAACTGGACAGAGCACTGGGGCAGGGCAGGTTAGAGGAGGGATGCAGATGGAGTAAAAGGCAGGGAAGGGAGAGAGTGCAAAGCTGGTTGGAAGAGGAGGGGGAGTGTGCACGGCTGGTTGAAGGGAAGGAGACAGTGCAAGAAAGATGGTAATGAAGGATAGGGATGGGAAACCTCCATCACACACATGTACGCACCTACCAATACCCCCCCCCATGACACAGACACATGCCGCACTCCCAGACACCCCTCATTACAAACACACACATGCACAAATGCATGTATCCCCAAATTCCCCATAACACACACACACACACACACACACACACACACATGCATGCACATACCCAGCAGCACTCCCCATGCACAGACACAGGGGCGGCCCAAGGGGGGTGCGGGGCCATGTGCGGAGACTCGGTGCGGGGCCTCATTTGCATAAGGTGCCTCATTTGCATAAATATTTGCATAATGTTACCATACACTAACTTTTAGTAAACATGCCTCTTAATGAGTATATGGATAAAGAAAGACTAAAAGGTTTCTACATTACTATAATCCAGTACCAACCGCCAGGCACATTAGGAACTACTACAAACACTGCCCATTTAGAACCCATAGCAAACCCGCCGTATCCTAACAGCACTACCAGGACTCACAAAGCACCATACCCTAACTATCAAAAGGCAACACTGCAAATATTAAACCAATACATTTCAGAGAACAATAATACATGACCTACTGGGGAAAGAACAAGTGGCAATGTCAAATAGGAATTACATAAACAGTATACCTCAGCTCAGTTACACATGCAGAACATAGACCATCACCGAACAAGGAATCACAATTTAGGAACAGGAAGACCATAATTAAACTGGGAACCCCAAAAGCCAAACTTGGAATATACAACAACACTGTAGAAATAAAACTATAAATTAATTTCCTCTTGTACTAAACAAAGCGCAAAAATTAATGATGCACATTTCCCAGAGCTGACATATTCCAGTTAATAAATTCAAAATAAAGAGATATTTTTCTACCTTTTGTGCATTTTTTTTCAGTTGCAATTGTTCCAGCCACTTTCTTCTGGTTTCTTCGTGTCTTCTGCTAACTCTCCATCTGCTGTCCATTTGTCCTTTCTTCTGTCTTGTTTTTTTTTTTTCCATTCTCTCTACATCTGCTTTAACATGCTAATCTTTCTCCTTTTGCTCTTTCCTCATTCCTATTTCATCCACTCAAATTTTATCCCTCCATCCTCAATCCCCACTTACTCTCCCAATATCCGGCCAATTGTAGATTTGTCTTCCCTCCCACGCAAAATATTTTTCCCTCTCCATTTCACTCTCCCAGCTCCATCCCATTTTAATCCTCCCCCAACATCAGCTCCTTTCTAGTTCCAGCCCCACCCAGCATCTGCTCCCTTCTTGTCCCTGCATCAGCCCATTTCCAGTCCTAGTCCCCCATCAGCCCATTTCCAATCCTATCCTAGCCCCACCATCAGCCCATTTCCAGTCCTAGCTCCCCCATCCATTTCCAGTCCTATCCGAGTCCATCCATCAGTTCATTTCCAATCCTAGCCCCTCATCAGCCCATTTCCAGTCCTATCAGTTCCTCCATCAGCTCATTTCCAATCCCAGCCCCCCATCAGCTCATTTCTATTCCTTTCCTAGCCCCACCATCAGCCCATGTCAAATCCTAGCTCCCCTCCACTCAGCCCATTTCCAATCCAAGCCCCCCATGAGCCTACTTCCAGTTCTAGCCCCTCCATGAGTCCATTTCCATTCAAGCCCCCACCACAGCCCATTTCCAACCTTAGCACCCCCAACAGCCCATTTCCAGTCCTATCTTGGCCCCTCCATCAGCCCATTTCCTGTCCTAGCCCCCCCCCACTCAGCCCATTTCCAGTCCTAGCTCCCTCTCCTCACAGCCCATTTCCATTCCAAGCCCCCCTCCCCATCAGCTATTTGCAGTTCAAGCCCCCTTTCCACTCAGCCCATTTCCATTCCAAGCCCCTGTCCCCATCAGCTATTTGCCGTTCAAGCCCCCCTTCCACTCAGCCCATTTCCAGTCCTAGCAACCCCCCATCCCATTACCAGTCCTAGCTCCCCCATCAGCCCACTTCCAGTCTGAACCCCCTATAGCCCATTACCAGTCCTAACCCCCCATCAGCCCACTTCCAGTCCGAACCCCCTATAGCCCATTACCAGTCCTAACCCCCCCATCAGCCCACTTCCAGTCCTTACCCTCCCATCAGCCCATTTTCAGTCTTACCCCCCCATCAACCCATTACCAGTCCTAACCCATCAGCCCACTTATAGTCTTAGCCCCCCCATAGCCCAGTACCAGTCCTAACCCCCCCAGCCCATTACCAGTCCTAACGCCCCCCACAGCCCATTACCAGTCCTAACCCCCTATCAGCCTACTTGTAGTCTTAGACCCCCATAGCCCATTACCTGTTGTAACCCCCCCATCAGCCCATTACCTGTCCTAACCCCCCCATAGCCCATTTCCAGTCCTAATCCCCCCATCAGCCCACTTGTAGTCGTAGCCCCCCATAGCCCATTACCTGTCATAACTTCCCCCATCAGCCCATTTCCAGTCTTAGCCCCTCCATAGCCCATTACCAGTCCTAACCCCCCCCCCTATCAGCCCATTTACAGTCCTTACCCCCCTCCCTCCCTCCCTCCCTATTTACAGTCCTTACCCCCTCCCCATCAGCCCATTTACAGTCCTCCCCCCCTCAGCCCATTTACAGTCCTCCCCCCTCCCCATCAGCCCATTTACAGTCCTTACCCCCCCTCCCTCCCCATCAGCCCATTTACAGTCCTTACCCCCCCTCCCCATCAGCCCATTTACAGTCCTTACCCCCCCTCCCCCCTCCCCATCAGCCCATTTACAGTCCTTACCCCCCTCCCTCCCTCCCCATCAGCCCATTTACAGTCCTTACCCCCCCTCGCCATCAGCCCATTTAATTTCCTTATCCACCCTCCCTCCCTCCCCATCAGCCCATTTACAGTCCTTACCCCCCTCCCGCCCGCCCCATCAGCCCATTTACAGTCCTTACCCCCCCTTCCCCATCAGCCCATTTACAGTCCTTACCCCCCTCCCTCCCTCCCCATCAGCCCATTTACAGTCCTTACTCCCTCCCTCCTCCCTCCCCCCATCAGCCCATTTACAGTCCTTACCCCCCCTCTCCCCATCAGCCCATTTACAGTCCTTACCCCCCCTCCCCATCAGCACATTTACAGTCCTTATCCCCCCTCCCTCCCTCCCCCTCAGCACATTTACAGTCCTTACCCCCCTCCCTCCCCATCAGCCCATTTACAGTCCTTACCCCCCCTTCCCCATCAGCCCATTTACAGTCCTTACCCCTCCCTCCCTCCCTCCCCCCCCCATCAGCCCATTTACAGTCCTTACTCCCCCCCCCAGCCCAGCTAAGTTTAAAAAAAAAAAGACCCAGAAACCGGCTGCTGCTGCCGCTGCCGCCGTGGCAGCGGCAGAATGGAGAATCCCGCGGGGCCCCCCTGTCCGGCAGTCTTTGATGCGGCCTCAGCGCGGGCTTTTCAGAGCCGCGCGAAGGGAGAGTTTCCCTTTCTCGCGGCTCTGTTAATCCCGCCGCGGGGCTGATGGGATTTCCCATCAGCCCCTCGGCGTGATTAACAGAGCTGCGAGAAGAGAAGCTCTCTCTCTTCGCGCAGCTCTGACAGCCGACGGAGGCCACAGAGAAGACTGCCGGACAGGGGGGCCCCGCGGGATTCTCCATTCTGCCGCTGCCACGGCGGCAGCAGCAGCCGGTTTCTGGGGTTTTTTTTTTTAAACTTTGGTGGGCTGTTTGGGGGGGGGGGGGGGGTATGGACGGTAAATGGGCCCCGCGGGAGGCTCCAAGCTGCCCCGGCCACGGCGGCAGCGGCAGCCGTAGCCGGTTTATGATTTTTTTAAAATTTTAATGGGATGCAAGATGTTTTTTGCGCGGGGCCCCCTGAAACGCGGGGCCCTGTGCAAAAAACATTCTTGCTCAATGGACGGGCCGGCCCTGCACAGACATACGCATGCACCCCTTTGTTACCCCCTATGATACATTTGTGCTTTATCGACTATAGCAAAGCTTTTGACTGTGTAAACCATGAGAAACTCTGGGCCACATTAAGAAGCATGGGTATACCAGAACACCTGATCGTTCTTTTGCACAATCTGTACATTGATCAAGAAGCAACAGTTCGAACGGAACAAGGAGAAACAGAATGGTTTAAAATAAGCAAAGGTTTAAGACAAGGCTGCATACTTTCCCCCCTACCTATTTAATTTATATGCAGAACAAATCATCAGAGAAGCAGGATTGTATGAAGACAACAGAGGTGTGAAGATTGGTGGAAGACTCATCAACAACCTTCGCTATGCTGATGATACCACATTACTGGCGGAAAGTGAAGATGATCTGAAACATTTGCTTCTCACAATCAAAGAACATAGTCTCAAAATGGGCCTGCACCTTAATGTAAAGAAGACAAAGATCATGACAACTGGCATAATCAACAGGTTCATCGTCGAAGGAGAAGAAATTGAAATCGTGAATAACTTTAACCTACTTGGATCAACTATCAATAAAGAAGCAACAAGCAGTCAAGAAATCAGACGACGCATTGCTCTTGGCAGAATGGCTATGAAAGACCTAGATAAGATTCTCAAGAGCAGAGATGTCTCTCTCCATACAAAGATTCGACTTGTTCAAGCCATGGTATTTTCAATAACATCATATGGATGTGAAAGCTGGACAGTGAAAAAGATAGACAGGAAGAAAATTGATGCCTTTGAATTATGGTGCTGGCGGCGAATACTGTGTATACCATGGACTGCCCGAAGAACAAACCAGTCTGTACTAGAGGAGATCAAACCTAAGCTTTCTTTAGAAGCTCAGATGACAAGACTTCGACTTTCATACTTTGGACACATCATGCGGAGAGAGAGATCATTAGAGAAAGACATCATGCTTGGCAAGATAGAAGGTCAACGCAAAAGAGGAAGGCCAGCAATGAGATGGATCGATACAATAACAGCAGCTACGGGTACCAGTCTGTCAACAATGAGCCGCCTGACTGAAGATTGAACACAATTTAGGATAGCTATCCAGAGGGTCGCCATGAGTCGACTCCGACTCGACGGCACTTAACAACAACAACACATGATACATACACATTCACACATACATACTTAACACTTCAAGAGTATTAATGAACAAACAAACATCTTCCAAAAATGGGGAAACTGTAATACTAGAGGGCATAACATGAAGCTGCAAGGGGGTAAACTGAAAGGCATTGTCAGGAAATACCTTATCTCCAGGAACAAGCAGGAATGAGTCTTCACATATGGGTACGTCGGTACCGACGGAGCCTGCGCGGGAACGCTCCCCAGCTTCCCAAAAAGGAAAGCTTTTGGGAGCATCCCACAGCGCCTGCGCGCTGCCTTCCCGCCTTTCCTAACCGCCTCTCCTCGGTTCTTCTTTGCCGCTGAGCCAGCAGGTCGAGCCCTGTCACCGCTGAAGAAGTTCTTTATTTTATTTCTTTGGTCGCGTGTCTGCCTTCCCCGACTCCGGACCGGTACCGCCGGTCTTTTCTTTCTTTTCTTTAAAAAAAAAACAAAAAAAACCTATATATTTTTCCCTCACTTAGTGTATTTTTTTCTTTGGGCCTTAGGCCTCACAAGAAATTTTCCTCATGGAAAAACCAGCCTCCGGGTTCAAGAAATGCACTAAGTACAGCGGTACTATTTCTGTTACAGACACTCATGAATGGTGTCTTAAATGTTTGGGTCCTGAACACTCCATTTCGGATTGTCCGTCCTGCTCTCTGATGTCTAAACGGGGTTTACAGAACCGAGCAGCTAAGCTCCATGTGCTGTTTCCCGCTGATGCAGCTTCGGTGGCATCAACGTCTTCCAGGGCTTCTTCTTCCCCCAATGGATCTCAGGTAACCAAACATAAATCCAGCCGGTCCTCGAAGGGTAGATCTCCCTCTAAGCATCGAGATGCCTCCGGGCTTGCCCTCGAGGATCCTGCACCGGCAAAACAACCCCGGCGGGAAGCTCCGGCTTCCAAAGCTCCACCTATGGGGTTACAGGTTGACATCGATGGCACGGCCTCGACCGATCACCTGTTAGAATGCTCTGGGGTACCGGCACAACCTTCCGGTACCGAGTTCCAGGCATTCATGGCGTCGATGGATCAGAATGTTCTGTCCATGCAGCAGGCTATCAGTACTTTCATTCAAGCTGCGACGCCATTGATACCACATCAAACTCCGTTGTCGGTATCGACTCGGGTACCGGCACTAGCGCCAATACCGGTACCGACTGCATCGGCATCGACCAGGATACCGACTGCAGCGGTTCCTTGTCCAGGGTTGCTCATCGGTACCGATCCGGTACCGATGACGCCCGATGTCGATACTGCTCGATACGCGTACCGAGCGTTAGAAGAGCACCCTGACAGACGGTACTTTGATTCCTCTGGTGATTCTGATACATCAGAGGAGTCTGCTGAAGTATCTATAGCCCTTCCTGAAGAGCCTTCTTCTCCAAAAAGAAGAATGTCTCCTCCAGAGGACTTGTCCTTTCAAGACTTCATAAGAGAAGTAGCTAAAGGTCTTTCTATTTCAGTATCCTCTGAATCAGAGCCTAGAGCAAAAAAATTAGATATTTTGGGTTATTCTAAGGCTCCTAAAGAGGCAGTCACCTTACCAATTCATTAGATTCTTTATGAACACATGATTGATTTATGGGACACTCCTCTCACTATCTCTCCTCATTCTCGCAGATTGGACACTATGGGGCTTGTTTACAAAGCCGCGGTAGCGGTTCGCGGTCGTTATCGGAGCCGCGGCCCCATTGAAATCAATGGGGCCGCGGCTCCGTTAACGATCGCGAACCGCTACCTCAGCTTTGTAAACAAGCTCCTATGTATCGTGTCCCTCCCTGTCCTGGTTTTCATAAAACACAGCTTCCTCACCATTCCATTGTGGTGCAGTCAGCTATGAAGAGGATAAAGAGTATAAAGAGACACTCTTCTACTCCTCCAGAAAGAGAATGCAAGACTTTGGATGCTTTTGGTTAAAAAATCTTCCAAGCCAGTATGCTTATTGCCAGAATCAACTCCTATAGTCTTTACATGGGTATGTTTCTAAAGGAGGTTGCAGATAAACTGCACACTTTCCTCCCTTTTCTGCCAGAAGATAAAAGGGATGAATTCCTCATTTGGCTTAAGCATACTCAAGATATTTCAAAGTTTTCCAACAGGGTAGCCTTTGACTCCTTTGAAGGTGCCAGCAGAGCTTCTGGCATTGCCATAGCTGTTCGCAGAATTGCTTGGCTCCAAGCTTCTGATTTAGAACCCTGGGTCCAAGATGTCATAGGAAATCTTCCCTGTACAGGTGAAAATCTGTTTGGCAAAGAATGGCAAATAAAAGCCACTCAAATGGATGCAGAAAATTCTGCTCTGGATAGACTTTCAAAGTCAACCTTCATTCCTGCCAAGAAAAAACCCTTCAAGAAGTCTTTTTTCAAAAAGGGCAGATTCCCTTCTACTTCTGGCCAACAATCCTCTACAGGTCGCTTTGCTACTAAGTGTCAGCAACCTAAACAGGCCAGGCCTAAGACTACAGGAGCTGCTGCAATTCAGCAGACCCAACCTCCTCAGGATTTTTGACTTGATGCCAGAGAACTTAGCCTTTCTGGCTTTAAAACAGCCAGAACCTCTCACTATTCCAGGAAGGTTAGCTCATTTTGCTCCCAGATGGGAGCAGATTACATCAGAGCAGTGGACCCTCTCCATCATAAGAGAGGGCTACAAACTTCATTTCTCAGACCTTCCTCCCCACACCATGGTGAGACATTTCAATTCTCCCACATCTCTTCTCGACCTTCTAGGTCAAGAGGTGGCTACCCTTCTTGCCCAAGGGGCAATAGAAGAAGTTCCCCTTCTTCAACAAGGGTCAGGGTTTTACTCCCCCTATTTTCTCATTCCAAAGAAGACAGGGGGATACAGACCCATATTAGATCTCAGGGAATTGAACAAATTTCTATGCAAGGAGAAGTTCAAGATGCTTTCTCTGAGCACTCTCCTTCCATACCTTCAAAGTCAGGATTGGCTTTATTCTCTAGATCTCAAGGATGCGTACACACATGTCCTCATCCATCCATCTCACAGAAGATTCCTCCGTTTTCTTTTCCAAGGAAAACATTATCAATACAGGGTGCTTCCATTTGGTCTGGCCTCTGCCCCAAGAGTGTTCACCAAATGCATGGCAACAGTAGCTGCATTTCTACGCACTCTGGGAATATTTGTATTCCCATACCTGGACGACTGGCTCATCCGAGCTCCATCTCAGTCAGAGGCCCAGACTTCCCTGGACTGCACAAGGCGCATTCTACAGAATCTGGGACTTGTGGTAAACCTCCCAAAGTCCCAGCTCACCCCTACTCAGTCCCTAGAGTTCATAGGGGCCTGGCTAGATACTACCACTGCAAGGGCCTATTTTCCTCAGGCCCGTTGCCTACGCCTAGTGCAGTTAGCCTCTCAGGTTCAGTCAAAGAGCCACTTAACTGCCCGGGAGATGCTACAACTGCTAGGCCACATGGCTTCCACAGTGCATGTGGTACCCTATGCTCGCCTACATATGAGAGCAGCCCAATGGACTTTGTCCACCCAGTGGACTCAAGCATCAGGAGCTCTCTCAGACCAAAGCAACCTCCAAACATCTCTTTTGGTCTCTCCAGTGGTGGATGTCCACTCAGAATCTGTTGCTGGGGTCCCCCTTCCAACAGTTGTTGCCCCAAGCAACCCTCACAAGAGATGCCTCCCAAACAGGTTGGGGAGCTCATCTACAAGACCTCTCCACTCAAGGCACTTGGTCCCCACAGGAGACCTTTCTTCATATCAATCTCTTGGAGCTTCGAGCAGTCTTTCTAGCTCTCAAGGTCTTTCATACCCTGCTCAGCTACAAGACAGTCCTCATTCATACGGACAATCAAGTAGCCATGTTTTACATAAACAAGCAAGGAGGAACTGGCTCTCTGTCGCTTTGCAACGAAGCTTTAAGATTGTGGGCCTTCGCCAGAGAGCATCAAATCCATCTCCTGGCAGTATACCTCCCAGGAATCCAAAACCCTTGGGCAGACAGACTCAGTCGAGTTCTGCTTCCACACGAACGGTCCCTGCACATGGATCAGGTACTCAGAATCTTCCAAGAATGGGGAACCCCGGACATAGACCTCTTTGCAAGTCCGTGGAATGCCAAACTTCCCCGGTTCTGTTCCAGAATTCCGTGTCAGGGAGTTCAGGCCAAGGATGCCTTCCTCCTTCACTGGGGTCAAGATTTCCTGTATCCCTTTCCACCCATTCCCTTGATTCCCAAGACTCTGTTCAAACTCCAGAGGGATCAAGGATTTATGATGCTCATAGCTCCACGCTGGCCACGCCAAGTGTGGTACCCTCTACTTCTGCATCTCTCCCAAGCCCCCTCCCTGGACTTGGGAGCTGCTCCAGACCTTCTGTCCCAGGAGGAGGGGACTTTGTGGCACCCAAACCCCAAGTCCCTTTACCTCAGAGCTTGGTTACTGAAGGCCTAGACCTTCAAAGCTGGAATCTTTCTCAACAAGTGAAGGATATCCTCCATGCTTCCAGAAAACCTTCCACTAGGCGTTCCTATGCTTTTAAATGGAAAAGATTTTCCATTTGGTGTGCTGAAAGGAGTCTCGACCCTCTAGCACTACCTTTGAATTCTCTATTAGAATACCTCCTGCATCTTTCCAATGCAGGCCTTAAGACAAATTCAGTAAGGGTCCATTTGAGTGCTATTGCAGCATCCCTTAAGCCCATTAATGGACAACCTATTTCCTCTCATCCTCTTATTGCAAGATTCATGAGAGGCCTAACTTTAACTAGACCTCCCATTAGGCCTCCTCCGGTGGCATGGGATTTAAATCTGGTTCTTGGTCAGCTTATGAAGCCTCCTTTTGACCCCTTAGCCACCACCTCCTTGAAATTTCTTTCCTGGAAGGCTATTTTCCTCATTGCAGTCACCTCAGCTCGCCGCATCAGTGAGCTGCAGGCCTTAGTGGCTAATCCACCTTATATAAGGTTCCATCATGATAAGGTAGTTCTTAGGACCAATCCACACTTTATGCCTAAAGTGGTCTCACCTTTTCATCTTAATCAAGAGGTATATTTACCTGTCTTTTTTCCAGCTCCTCATGCATCAAGTGCAGAGAAGAATCTTCATACTCTGGATTGTAAAAATGCTCTTGCCTTTTACTTACAAAGGACACAGCAACATAGAAAGTCTTCCCAGCTCTTTGTTGCTTTTGATCCCTCTCATTTGGGACTTCCAGTCTCTAAGAGGACACTGTCCAATTGGATTGCTCAGTGTATTTCTTTCGCCTACCAGAGTAAGAACCTTTCTCTGGAGAGCCATGTCACAGCTCATAATGTGAGGGCCATGGCCGCCTCTATGGCTCATCTAAATTCTGTGTCCATCGACCAGATCTGTCGAGCAGCCACCTGGGCCTCGGTTCATACCTTCACAGCCCATTACTGCTTGGACAAGGACTCCCGCCGGGATGCCTTATTTGGTCAGGCTGTTCTCAAACACCTGTTCCATTCTTAATCAACTCCTACCCTCCATCCCTGGATAGATGCCTGAGATCCATAGGAGGAGGTAGAACCCTTCCCAGGGTCTCATATCCTTGGGGATCTCCCAGGCATCTTAGCTAGGGAGGCCCCATATGTGAAGACTCATTCCTGCTTGTTCCTGGAGATAGCACAGTTACTTACCTGTAACAGGTGATCTCTGGGAACAGCAGGAATAAGTCTTCACAACCCTCCCACCTCCCCTAGGAGTTGTATCTCTCTATCTATCTTTCCTTTCCTCTCTCTCTCTTTTGTCTCAGTTTTAAAACTCGAGCTGAGGAGAGGCGGTTAGGAAAGGCGGGAAGGCAGCGCGCAGGCGCTGTGGGATGCTCCCAAAAGCTTTCCTTTTTGGGAAGCTGGGGAGCGTTCCCGCGCAGGCTCCGTCGGTACCGACATACCCATATGTGAAGACTTATTCCTGCTGTTCCCAGAGATCACCTGTTACAGGTAAGTAACTGTGCTTTCACTGAAAGGGTGCTGGATGCTTGAAATGCCCTACCGATGGAAGTGGTGGGGACAAATACAGTGACAGAATTCAAAATGGCATGGGACAGACACAGTGGATCCCTTTATAACAACAGGATAAAATCAAAATAAGCATAACAATCTCTTATCTCAACAAATAGGGGTGACTTGCATGGAGCGGTGGGTACACCCCTAAACAAAGGCATGGGGAGGGGTGACCTGCACGGAGTGGCAGGTGCAACTACTCTTGCCGCCTTGCTGGGCAAACTAGATGGACCATACTGGTCTTTATCTGCCGTCATATACTATGTTACTATGTTACTATATGCATGTACTCTCTGACATCCCCTGTGACACCCACAGATACACACCCACATATACACATGCATGCACACACCCTCTCTGACACACACACACACGTGCAACGTGCATGTTCTCCCCAATTTCTCCCC
Organism: Ichthyophis bannanicus; assembly: GCA_033557465.1. Classification (NCBI taxonomy): domain Eukaryota; kingdom Metazoa; phylum Chordata; class Amphibia; order Gymnophiona; family Ichthyophiidae; genus Ichthyophis; species Ichthyophis bannanicus. The sequence continues at coordinate 120,984,594 of CM066037.1, forward strand.
AACACTCTCCTTGACACACACACATGCACACACACCCTGACACCCTCCATGACACAGACACATTCACCCACCCTTCTGTCATCCCCCATAATACATTCACATACACATATACACATGCATGCACCCCTTGACATCCCCAATGAGACATACACACATGCACGCACGGACCCCCAACATCCCCATGACACATACACACATATATGCACTCCCCAACACCCTCCATCACACACACATGCAAGTACACACCCCCAACAGTTTCCATGATATACACACATGCACACACCCATATGCCTGATTTTGTGAATGGTTGAAATGCACCATTGTGTCACACTGCAAGCATACACTTTTCAACTTGTTATTTAACTCATGTTGCTGTAAAAAAGAACATTTATTAAGACAAAATAACACATGATTTTTTGCTATTTAGCATGCATTATTATTGGCAGAAATCATGTTCTTCCCTTAACTCATGTTAGTAACTACCCCATTACCTGGAAAAGTTACCCCGCAACAGTATCTGTACAGCAAAAGCACCAATGAACTCTGATTTTTTTTGTTCCCTCAAAGTACCCCTAAGTAGCTGGAAAATGAACACCTAAGAATGGAAGCTCTAAATACAACTTCCAAAATTAAATTAGCAAGTAAGAAAACCCGAAGGGCCTGGCCTACCCTGTTCTCTTCTCTTTTAGTGCTTCAGTTCTTGGGTTTATTGCAGCGACACTTTAACCTATGCAGTTAAACATTTTAACTTTAATTTAGCTTGCATTTCTATTTTTGTCCTTTTTTGTTCTTCCATTTCTTTTAATCATTTTGACTCAAATCCCTCTTCAGAACAGAGCCTGAGGTAAAAGTAAGAAACTTAAAACATTGTATCTTTGATAATTTCAGTTAATGATCTGATCCTCCTCTGGGTGATAATGGAACTGCTTTCTTCCAGAGACTGCGTTCCACTGCCATAACGTATAGTTTCTTGTATCTATTTTGGTTCTATGTTTTTATTTTACAGCAGTGTAAAATACAGCACAGTAGTAAAATGCCCCATTTGTCATGTTTTGTGATGCAGGGCCATACCAAGCCTATGCAACTTGCAAACCTGGAGCCTCCCCAGTGACATCAGACTTTTGTCATTTGCCCTATCCTCCTTTGTCCCCCATCTTACCCCACCTCCTCATGTCCAGCCAGCTCCCCCCACGCTGCCTGCCCGGCCTGCCGCCGCTTTTCCTGTTCCCTTGGCAGCAGTGGTGATGGTGGCAGCAGACCTCCGATTTAAAAAAAAAAAAAAAAAAAAGCGGGTCTTTCCAACTCCACACTTGCATGGCTGCTCTGATCTCTCCTTCCTTTGGTGCATGCGCACATTTTTTTTTTAAATTCGGGATCCGCATCTGCTGCCAAGGGAACAGGAAAAGCAGCGACGGTGCAAGGACAGGCTGGGCAGGCAGCCTAGGGAGGCGCTGAGGCCGGCAGTTGGCAACCCTAAATGCCCCCCTACCTTTTTGCACCCTATGCGGCTGCACCGCTTGCACAGGCGTAGGTACAGCACTGGTTTAATGTAATTTACATGCCAAAAGTCATCATTCTATGAGAACAATAGATTTCATTTCATTTCAGATATGCTAATCATATCCACATCCCAAGATCCATTTTAGAAGTCCTCAAACATATATGTGTCCAGCACAAGTATGCACATATCACACAGGGACGTGGTGGAGATGTCTCCAGTGTGTTCCGGAAAGGATGCACACTTGCAACTGATTTCAGTAGTACAAAACCAGTGGCAGATATGTCCGTGTCTATGTCTTCTCCTGGGCATAAATAGTTATTTGAAAAGTGCTCATTTCTGCCAGCTATCAACAGTACAAAGAAGAGGAGAATGCCCCTCACTCCCACAAGAGCTTTTGCCAGCTCAAAAAAAACCTCATAGTACATAGCAAGGCCTTATTGTCCTCTGTTGTGTCTCCGTTTCTGAAATGGCAGGACAGTAAATGTATGCAGTAGCGTACATGTGTGCATCCCAAAATACCAGCGCTGGCATGTTTATGTGGCCGATGCCACAAACGTCTGCTTATCACACGTGCACGTTACTGAAATCAGACGCTTTTCTGCACCTCTGGCCCCTTATTCTGCATGTCCTCATCCTGCTCTATATCACGGCAACACGTTTTTCTTTTGGCATGGACAAAGGGTGGTTTTAGATGACATTTGCACATGTCCACCTTCGCTGCTCCCCCACCCACAGACTTTCAGACACTTTGACATGGACGTCCCAGATTTCACCTAAACAGCCTATATGTGTGTGGTGAGCTCTCTAGGGGTATGACATTATTCTTCTATTTTATTATGATCCTGATCTTTCCAGCATGGGGAATTTTAATTTCAAGTTCCTAGGTTTGTGTTTACTACAATAACCACTAGGACTGGGATCTGCAAACTTTAAAAGTAAAAAATCAATTTCACCTTTTTTTCTTTGTCCAAAATTGCTTATAAATTGGGTCACATATGTAAATCACTTTTTTTTCTCCCCTCCTCATCCATCAGCTACTCTCTGTACCTCAATCCTACCTTCCTCCTCAGCAATCGCTTTCTCTCAATCATCCCATCCCATCATTCGCTCACAACCCCTCCTCGTTTCCAGCAATCACGCTGTCTCTCTCGGCTCCTAGTCTTTTATCTCTCCAGCCTGTACCATTGCTCAGGTGTGTCCCCCTAATAGAGCCATCTTAGATCTTTGCTGGTTTGCAGGTTCTGAACCCCTCTGCACTAGCAGAATTCCGCAGATCACTCTGAAAGATTTTCCTGGTAGTTTAGGAGGTTTCACAAAGGACCGAGTGAATTGAAAGCTGTTTTGATTATTGGATATGAAAATTTAAGAGGAAGAAATCGAAGAGAATAGAAGAGACTCTTTCTTGTGCTCAGGAGGTAAGGACTTCAGCCCCGCCTGTTAAATTCAGTAACTGTTCTAAGCATTTGGTCTCCTCAGTGGTGTGTTCTTCTCTAGAGAACTAGTTGGAGAAGGATATTTTATTGCTCTCTCATTGTGCACATGAGCTTACTTACTGTGTATTACACATGGATGTGGACTTTGTAAACACTTCTGCTTCTGTTGAGTAAAACAGACACCTTTGGATCCTCTAGCACTGTTCTCAATTTGAATTGCTTTCCTGGGACTGCACTCCTGCCTGTTGGCTTACATTTCACTCAGGGTCGGCACTATTCATCAGGCAAACTAGGCTGTTGCCTAGAGTGGCAATGTTTTATGGGAAGCCTCTTTTGCCGCTGGTGCTACACCTCTCCGCACCCTGCAGCATGACAATGATATTCAAATGTCAACACAGTTCTTACCCGAAGCCTCCGATGCTGCATTGCACTAGTTGCTCATTTTGACTAGCTGCTTCTGCCCCCTCTTGGGGATTTTGGGGGACCAAAGCTGCTGTTTTTACCCCAAGGATGTAAAAATGACCTCGCTCTGCTCCCAAATAGACTCAGACACTTGGTCAGTAAGGAAATGAGATCTTTATTATGCCCAATCAGTTACAATCTTAGCCAAAAAGCAAAATGCAGCATTATTTTTCTTAAACAATACAGTTTGTCTGAGCCAGAGGGTGGAAGAAAAAGATAACAGAAGCTGAATTACCAATCAGACTCTCTGTATGAATCGTGTTTGTTTCCTCCCCCCCCCCCCCCCCACCGAACAATATCTAGTGCTGTCCTTATAAACATTATTTAGTTGCATTGGGGACTTTTTACTTAACTATATTCTTATTGGTTGATCTAGCTCTGTTTCCTGTCAAGCAGTTTCAGACTTCTGCAAAAGACTGGAGTTTGTGTTATCAATTCCCTACCAGCTTGCTTTTATTTTGTTTCTATCCCTCTTTTCCCTGCCCCTGTCTAGTCTGTGGTGGGCATATTTCCTATTTCTGCATATCTCATACTTGACCATGAGTTCTCTGCAATTTTCTGCAAACAGTCTATGTTCTGAAATCTGCCCAAATACAAAAAAACAATGGTCATATTTAGTTTGGCTTTCGCTACAGGTCTGTTTCCGGTCACTCTGTTAGGCCACAAGGATTGCTTCTGGAATATGGTATGAAGTAGGCTTCAACCCGCTTCAACCCAACACCCCATACAAACAGGAAGTCTGCATCGGAGAGGGTGGAAATGGCTGGTCAAAGGAAGCAACTGCAGCAATACAGGGTCAGAGGATTTGGGTAAGCACTGCATCGCTGTTGGAATGTCATCTCTGCCGCTGCAGGGTCTGCGGAGGGGCAGCAGAAGCAGCAGTGGAGTGAGCAGGGCCATACCAAGCCATAATTGCACCCTGTGCAACTTTCATATCTGGCACGTGCCCCCCTCCATCTCACCCATCTCACCCATACCTCCATGTCTAGCTGGCTGCCTGCCCTTGCCCTGCTGCCATCACTTTTTGTTTTCTCGGAGGCAGCAGCGCTGGCACCAGCAGCAGCGGAGCAGACCTGATTTCAAATGAAAAAAAAAAACATGTGGGTCCATCGACTTCACGCTTCTATGCAGATCTGATCCCTCCCTCCTCTGATGTAAGTTCACATCAGAAGAGGGAAGGACCAGACCAGCCATTCAAACGCGGGTCTTTGCAGCTCTGCACTTGAATGGCTGGCTTGGTCCCTCTCTCCTCTGCCGCGACCTACATCAGAGAATGGAGGGAGGGACCAGACCTGCGTACAAGCATGGAGTAGGGAAGACCCACTTGTTTTTGTTTTGTTTTTTTAATTTGAAGTCAGGTCTGCTCCACTGTTGCTGGTGCCACTGCCGCTGAGAAGACAAAAAGTGGCGGTGGAAGGGCAACAGCAGGCAGAGTGAGGAGAGGAGCCGAGGCCAACAGCCTGAAATGCGTCCCTAATCCTTTGTGCCCTGTGTGGCTGCTCCACTCGCACAGGGCTAGATATAGCGCTGGGAGCAAGGGTTCAACTATAGTGCCTCAACTATAGTGCCTCATACCCCTGCACCGGCCCTGGTCAGTCAGAGACAGAACTACTACATCACAGTGGAGTCTAGTTAGCCCTACATACTGTAGTAAGAGTTCATCTTACCTGGTCCGCTACACATCTCTTTAACTACAGTTAACTAAGAGCCCAGGAAGGAATTAGAGCCCAACAACCCAACAAGGGGTTGCACTGTTAAAATAGCAAGAGGCACCATTGAATTGCTATGATACTAAAGTTGACTGCATTAGCGTTTTGATGTTGAGACAAGGAATGTCTGTACTTATTTATTTATTTATTTATAGTCTCTTCTATACTGCGCTATTCAGCATCAGCGCGGTTTACAATGAACAATGAATTTACACATTTCCGATGGTACTTTGTGTTTACAGTTGAACAGGTAATACAACTTGGATAACAGGGGTAACTATTTACAATTTATAACATAATTGCGATCTTTTTGGTTTCAGTCTTGGGGGTTTTGGGGGGTCTGTGAGGTGGTTGCAGTGTCTGCGTTGGTTACTGGGTAATACAGGAGGAAGAGGTGATGTTTCAAGGCCTTTCTGAACTGCAATAGGTCTGGTCTTATGTCCAGTTTTGCTTCAGCTGTAATTTTCGATCCATTTTTGTCAATCTCAAAATAATTTTGTACCAACCTAGACATTTTCACACTGGGAGCCTGAAAACATTTGTGCTGGAACAACTTTGAAGCATAAAAGATGCGTTGCCTTGTCTGGCAGTTTCCATTTTTTCAGCTTTCCTTCGCAATCCATGCAGTGAGTTTCCAAGCAAGCCTGCAAAAGCTTGTCCACTAGAGCCTATGCTGAGCAACTTGCTGCAGTACTAATTAAAATATCTGCTCCTTGAAGGGCTGACTTAGGAAAATGTATCAAAACTACAGATGAGAAGCTCCTGAGATGTAACACGCATGATAACAAGTGCATTGCCATATTCATGGCAGATTTGTTTGCACTGAAATTACATCCCTTTAAATATGCATTGGATTTATGGACAGACTCTGTTTGAGAGTCAAGGTAAATGATGCAGTACTATGGGGGTAATTCTGTAATTGTCCGCACTGCTGCAAAGTCCATATATACTTTTTGCCCAGGGACTTTGCCCCAATTATCAAAGCAAAAAAAAAGGTGTACGTTTCCTTTGAAAATAATTTAAGGAAAATTGGAACACATTTCCACCTGCTAATTTGTATTGATAGTTTTCCAAAAGAAAAGATATGCACACATTTGAAAATTCAGATGTAATGTGTAACAGTGGCTGCCCCTCGCGATCCTTTCTACTCTCTGCAAATCGAACTACAAGCATGGTAACACTATGCAGATACTTTTACCGGCACACAAAGAGCAGAAGATAGTGCTTTGTGCATGGAAATGGTTTAGAAAATGATCCTCTCCGTGTATAGCTTTAGAAATATCCTGACTTATTCAGCTCTCTGTATGAAAACATATTCAAATTGTGACTAACAGATTCCTTAATGCAGGCATGATTTCCCACAGCATCCCACCTTAAACACTCAGGCCTCAATTAACTGAAGTGTGCTAAGGTTTTGGAAATTGCCTTCTTATTGGCTTATGGACTGTTAGTTGAACAAAATATAAAATGATTCAAGATTACTGAAGTATGGGAAAGAAATATAGCTACGCAATGCAGTTCTCTGTGTTTAAGAATCACATAAGTCAGCAAAGCAGACTTTCCATATTTGGTTTTCTTTGCAAAGCTGAACCACTCCAGCCAGCAAGGGGCAGTTAAAATGTCTCATTATCAGACAGGTTCGTAATGATCAGGGCTGAAGAAAAGGGTGCACTGATTACAAGCTTTGTTGAGGGTAATGTGCCTATGCCTGTGTCTTCATTCTTGCCTAAAGTGCTTCTCCCTTTCACATGAACTAGGTGGTTTGCCTACCCTCCTTCCTGAAGGAGCAATGTTGGGGAAAGGATAAGGATCTTTGCCTGGTGGATGTCTGGAGGGCATTCCTCTGGTATCTGGAGATTACGAATTCCTTTCGTAAATCCGACCATCTTTTTGTACTGTTTACTGGCCCACGCAAAGGTGAAGTGGCAGCCAAGTCAACTTTGGGGCCCTGGATTAAGGAGATCATTGCCTTGGTGCATCTGCTGCAGAACTGACCTTTGGTGTAGAAGGTTTATGCGCCTATTCTACCCGAGCATAAGTGTACTTGTGAGTGGAGTAGAGCTCGATAGCCCCTGCAGACATTTGTCAGGCAGCCTCATGGGCATCACTTTTCACTTTTGTCAAGCATTAACTCTTGGATGTCCACGCGTGGGCAGACGTAGCCTTTGGCTTGAATGTTTTTCGAGCTGATGTGTCTTCTTCCCAACTAGTGGTGTTGTAGCTTTGGTACATCCCACTTGTCTGGACTGGTCTAGCAGGATGATATAAAAGGTGATATTTTACTTACCAGTTAATGTCCTTTCCTTGAATTTTGCTAGACTAGTTCAGGACCCACTTCTATGACTGTATTTGCCCTGTTTTTCTGCGGTACCCTTGGGTCTGCTATAATTTATCTACTTGGCTCTACAGATTCATCTTCTGCTGACGACCTTCTGTTTATACTTTCCAATAGATAGTTCTCTATTGTTCAGTACTCATTGTTGCCCACAATTGAGGTTGTGTGAGGCTTGCTATGTATCTCCCATATACTTTGGGATGAATACTGAAGGGATCTCTAGTGGCTGAAGTGAAAAGAGGCATAGGAGTGATGTCATTAAAACCTGGGCTTTTCAATGGTTCTTTGTTTCCACCAATTTGCAGGTAGGGGAACACAATCCACTTGTCTGGATTGGTCAAGTAGGACTCAAGAAAAGGACATTAATGGTAAGTAAAATGTCACCATTTTCAAGTGTTTCAGAGGAGAAGGAACATGAAGACCATCACTCTGAAATGTCATGAGCAACATCATTAACTTGGTTTGTAATAAACATGAGTTGAGCTGTGAGAAAATGTTGGGCTCAATATTTAGCAGCGGTGGCTAGTACTGCTAAAGTGGCTAGCCACCGCCATTGAACATTGAACCCGGATATTCAATTGCCCAGATAGTGATGAAGCTACCCGGGCAATGGCAATTTGTAGCCAATGCCTGGTTAGCTTCAGCAGTGAAAGTTGGGCCAACCTTTGCTGCACCGTGTTAGTACCACTGAATATCCTGGGCAAGGGGATTAACACAGTTATCAGGCCTGCTAATGATGTTAATCCCTTTGAATATTGGACCCATCATCTTTATTATGAGGCAGCTTCCTTCTCTGTTTGACATGTGCAGATGCTACATGGGCTTTCGACATAAGTAGCAACCACAGACTAAGAATCAACATGGACTTCTGTACAAAATTCTTAGAGGCCTGACCAATATCAAACAATGGTAAATTTGAGAAGTTACTCTAGATAACCTAAATTAACCACGTGTGGTAAAATGCACTTTATCATGCTATGTACTAATCTAATCATACAACTATAATATAAAGGTCACTTATGGAGCTATTAATGATACTTCATCTAAACATTCATAGTTCCACTCAATAACCACATCTATAGTGCAGTTCTTTAGGAAAAATAATCAAGAAGAAAAGGCAGGTCTCAGAATTCACTAGGCGACCAATCAGGCCATGAAACGGCCATAGATCGCACCCTTGGTAATACATCAATGACCTACCCAAAAACTCCTTTAGCTAACCATCAGTGGAAAACATGATCAAAAAATAAAATGAACTTAGCTTGATTAGAACTTTAAATGTCTTCTTCACATTCTAATCTTAATACAATGCTGTTATCCACCAATCCACTCAAGATGAATAGTCCCCAATGCCCACTTGGACATCCCTTCAGCGTTTCACTTCCAGCTGCCTCGGGGGGATCCAATTAATAATAACCAATGACAAGAAAAACAAAGAAAAAGTCCTTACATCAGCACTACAACACAAAAGGAACCACCACATAATAAAACCAACATTACTTCGCCATTTAGATAGCATTCAAACAAGACTTACCATAACTTAATACTCCGTAACATCTCCAAGTACAATCCTGATCATTCCAACAATCCCTCCAAAAAACGCCATGCAGGCGCATAAATCTCTATGTATACTGACTCCACCCTCATGAAAAAGTCAACTAATATAGAAAAGAATGAAGTATCAACAACCCCACTCTAACAACAAGCTCCCCAATCAATCTGTAAATTAAGCCCACCAGGGATAACGGTCTGAAGCAAAAAAAATCCAACGTTGTTCTCAGAGAACAAGATATTGTTCCCGTGTCCATGCTACTTGTCCTGCCATCACCTGTTCAATACAGAAACAGCCCGGATCATTAAAAACATGTCCATTCCCCAAACAGTGCTCAACCATTGGGGTCTCCCGACATTTACAGTGTAACCTACTCTTATGTTCTCCCAAACGTGTCCTAAAAGGACGAATAGTTTTCCCAATGTATAGCAACCCACAAGGACAAAAAATTCCATACACAATAAAATCAGACACGCATGATGTATTAGATCTCAAACTATAAGTTTTGCCCCCATATGAAAAACTTTCAGTCTCTCAAGAAACCACACACAAAGCACAATTACCACACTTTACATGACCTATCAGTCTCTCACTCGGGGATACCAGGGGACGCAAACATGAAGGGCTCACTATCTCTTTCAGGTTCGATTTCTCTGCTATCCACAACGAGGGTGGCTAGGCAAGAGTACAAACACGCATCAGCCACACAGACAGACTCCACTATCCACAGCTGGATGGAATGGCAGCCTGATAGCACCAGCACACTGAGCGGGCATTAGCAATGTATGTAAATAGCAGAGCATGCTACTAGTGCCTACACAATGTGCACACATTAACAAGGGTTGAGCTGATATGGAGACCAAAGTGTCAGGCATGAATGCCAACCATACTCACGTTTGCACAGTGTGGCGATGTGAATGTATGTGTGTGTGTGTATGTCTCTCCACTGTTTTGTGGCTTTTTGCAATTCACTGTGCCTCAGATTGCCTAAGCTGTTCCCAGTGGTAATCTGCAAATGTGCATGATGGGAGCAGTGGATTGTGGGTATGGCCTGAAATAGAGCAGATTGGCCAGGATGTGTCTGTGTCAGAGGTAGGGTCAATGGCTGAGACTTTGTAGCTGTCTGCCACATGCATGGACTGGGTGGCCACAGCATGTCATACTGAGAGGGCATTCTCACTCTGACTGAGCAGTGACAGTGGCACGGCTATGTATCCACATAGTGCTATATAGTATCTGGCTCCACTGAGATTGGTGCACTTTCTCTTCTGGGATCCCAATCACTGAGCCTAATGCTAGGTGTCCATGCTGTTTCTCCCAAGCCAGGTTGCACATGGCTGTTCTGTGCACATGCAATATGTGCTGAGCAGCAGACTGTCCGCATTTGGTATGTGCATGGCTGAAAACCCAGTGGTGGGCAGCAGGTGCAGCCTGACTGTGCTTGCTGTGGTGAATTGTTAGTTGGGGCAGTAGTTGTTCCTGGCCTACTCCCTGTGATCAGGGTAGGACCAACAAGGCTGTAGCAACAGCACCACACATGCCTAAAGGCCCCCACTGCAGTTGGTGTCCACGGCATCAGCAGTCTAATAATGGGCACTGACATGCACTGTTCTAGGAGGGTCCCTGTCCAACGGGGGCAGGACACAGGGCCTAAATGAGACTGGTGCCTACAGCATGCTACAATTGTGCAAGAAACAAGTTGACTAGCATAACACACTACAGACAATATCTGCCACACAATGGCAGCGACATGGATCTGCAGCATGGCCGGCAAAGACCATCACTAGCCGTGCAAGTTCTGGGGACCAGATGCTGGGTGCTCATTCTCACTCTCAGGGTGACTGCTCAAACTGTGCAGTAGCATGGTTTGTAGCTGTTAAGTGCTTGAAGCACACAGTGTCAGTGCATCATACTGAACTGATGTGATGGATCAGTGCATTCTCCATTTGGAGATCAGCTGCAGATTGCTGTTCCACATGTGCCGTGCCTCATGGGTACTGCTGTTCTATGTGTGCCGTGCCTCATGGGTACTGCTGTTCCACGTGTGCCTATACCGGCACACACAGCAGTTTGGCCAGGGACCTGCAGGCTCTTTGAATCCAGACATTGCTGTGTTGAGAGGTATGGAGGTGTAGCCTACTGGTTAGTGCAATGTCTCCCTAAGCAGGGAAAAATGATTTGATTCCCACTTGCTCATTTTGTGTCTGTGTGTTACTCAGGTCTTTTCCCTGCCTGTAATAGCCCAGGATGTGCTATGACTTGCTGACAGACACTCATCCTTCTACTTTGTTATGCATTCTGGCCACACTTTAGGTTAGCAAACATGTTAATCCCTGTCATGCCCTTCTGAGAGCATGGCTTTATTGGCTCTGCTGCAGCCCATTGCAGGGGTTCAGATATGTTCACTCTGCAGATGTCAGGCCCCTCGCTTGGAGGGGTGGCGTAATGGTCATGGCAATGGTTTGGGGCCAAGATACCAGGGTTCGGGCCCCACTTATGTGACATTTCAGACTGTGTTACTGTCGCATTTTATGTCTGCCACAACCTTCATGAACTGACAACACCTCCTTGTGACCTTGAGCAGGTCACTTAACCCACCGATGGCTCAGCTGACTGCAGGTCCTTACAGTCCCTATATATTATCAGACCAATTCGTCAGTAAGATGTACCATGTCGTGACTACACTGATACAGTGGTATACTAACAGGTAGTTACATGCATACAGCTGTAACCTACATGTGAGGCATAAGTCAAATGGCTCCATCACATCTCTACAGTACATCCCTTGGATAGCCGCCTGCAGGTATCACCTCATGTCCGTATGTGCCCCATTTGCCCAGTTTGGACACCTGTCCAGTTGTTAGCTGCACATTTGTCTGGGGTGTAGTATGGTGGTTGCGTGGCTGGGACAGATGTACGATTCACATGTCTGGTATCGGGCCTTCCATATGGCACTGATCACATTTTCCCACACAGTACAAATACGTTGGGGGTGACACCTACGGCATATTGTTTCTGCCAGTTCATACCATCCTCTGCCGCCATCCTTCCTTCAGCCCATCAATCCGCCTCTGTCGACTATGTGCAGTCATGTTTTCTCATGCTGGCTGCTACACTATGACCTACCCAGGTACGCTTTTCTGCATTTGGATGTTTCACACTTGCCTCTCCTGTGCCTGATCTTCATGTCAGCAGTCCTGCTCTGTCCTCCTTTCAAAGCACACATCGTCCCACTTCTTACTGTGCTGGGGGAACACGTCTTCCCCATCCTATGCCATACTCTGACATTACAGCATTTTACGTGCCCCCCCCTCCCTGTGCAGAGGAACAGCTTCCTCCCATATGCTCATCACACTTACTGGCTGGGATGTCAGATGCCCACAGATCTGTCAGGCCCTTCAGCTCCCATCTGTCCTTCCATTCATCATTTTTACATTGGATTTTGCTATGGCTCCTTTATCCAGCAATAACATGAGAGCCATTTTCGGGCAACAAGGTGCATGCTTGATACCTTAATGCCCGAAGTCCTGTTAGCGCATGTTATGTGACCCATTGTGCCCTTACCGCCAGAACGCCTCCTAGCCATCCAGGACCTTTTTCACACGGAAAAACCCTTTTCGCTGCCGTTAACACTCAATAATGCCAGCTCTCTTACCACCATTTAGCAAACATACCCCTATGACCATGCTAAAAGTGTAACATTACTGCAGGTGTGGTGCTGATGAATGATATCGCCAAAAGTAGTTTGCTAGAGCCCGTTCACCTCTTAATAGTGTTTACTACTAGAGAGGAGACAGAGGATAAAGAGTGAGAGCAGAGACAAGAGAGGAGAATGGCAGAAGGACAATATGATAAAGGAAGGGAAAAGGAGAAAAAAAAGAGAGCAGGAAGGAAGTAGGGAAGTGCAATCCCGAAAACACATTCCTTTTGTTTGAGTGCCTTAAAATGTAAAGTGTGAGCTATTCACTTGTACACTTGTGTATATATATGAATTCAGGTATGTACAATTGATTGGCACACTTGAACAGTACAAGCACATGTATAATATGAATCTAGAGAACAAATATGTGAAATTAACATGAAAAAATGCCTGAAAATTAGGAAAATTTGTTTTAAAAGAGCATGAACTGGAACCAGACTTTTTTTTGGCTGTGCACACCCCTAGCAGGGAGGGCACCCCCTCTGTAACCTAATCTGCTAGATATGGAAGGGAATACATAGATACGATAGAGTTTAAGAAGCTTTATTTGCAATTTCCAGATGTAAAATTTGGCATTTACATGTGGAAATGACATCCACATATCACTGATGATTTTAGAAAGAGCTATACTTACACAGGGGAGGCTATGCGCAAATTAATATCAGGCCCCTGTTAGTTATTTTCCCCTCAAAATTGAAATTAAATAAAGATCATGGCCTCTCTAGTTAATTGGCAGTATTTCATGTCTGGATTTTACACCTGGGGGAATTCGTCAGAAAAAAACTTTAAATTCTGTGCAAACATTTTGAAAATTCTGTGGCAGTATTTTAAAATTCTGCATACTTTATTGGTACATTTTAACGCAGAATTCCCCATCATACAGCTTAATTCCTCCTCTGGACCTGAAATTTCTCTTACCTTTTTCCTCCTTAGCTCTCTTGCTCCAGTCACAGTTCTGTCTCCAGTCCTCAAGCCTTCCTTGTCCCCCTTGTTCTCTCTCCCTCTAACGCCTAGTCTCCAGCCATCCCCAAATCACCTCCAGCCCCCAGCCATCCCAACTCACCAGTAACCCATATTCAGTCCCCAGCAATCCACTCTGACTTACCAGCAGCCCATCTCCAGCCCCCAGCCACCCCCTTGGCTCTGGCTCACCAACAGCGCATCTCCAGCCCCCAGCCTACCCTCCCCCCGCGCCCCCAACCCACTAGCAGCCCTTCTCCTGCCCTAACCCACAGCGGCTTGTTATTTCAATGCAATTTTAAATCTTGGCATCTCACATCTGTTCTCGTAAGTGCATGTTTGAAGGTTTTGGTAAAAATTAAATTTATTGCAAAATTCATACTTTGAATCCCTCTTGCTAATAACGGAATTTGCTTAATTACAAGAAAACTATCAAAGCAATAACATCTGACTTGTTAATGATCACAGTAACCCTGCAAAGGATCCACAAAGCCTTAGAGTATAGTGTACAGAAGCTACATGGGATGGCCCATTGTCCTTCATCATGGCAACAAATCAAAATCTTTTCAAATGTTCCTGGGAGTTGTCAGACGGCTGCCTGGGTGAGAATCTTCACAGTCTTGGCAATGCATATATCTATATGATTTGCAAGGTATTGTGGGCAATGTAGTTCATTCACACCAGACACAGCTGCTGACAATAATTTAGTTGTGCTCTTGGGTAAAGCCAATACGATTTTATTTATGGGGTTATTTCTCCCAACACAGATATGCTTGGTAGCACATAAATCAGGTAACTTGCTTTCAGTGTTAACTTGGAAAAACAAAGTCAAAACCAGGAAAACAACAAATGAAAAGCCACAAAGCAAGAAACAAACTGTTCTTTGCAGGTTAACTTCTGATTACTTCCCACATAGATTCAGAAGTGATTCTCTCCTAGCTCACAAGCAATTAGGTAAGGCTTAATTGCTAGCAGTTATCCAGCTGAAACCCCTTTAGCTGGCTTGCTTTCTACTGTGTGAGTCAAATCCTGCTTCAGGAGCTTTTCTGAGTAGATTAAAGAACAAATTTGTATTTCTTTGTGATGGTTGCTGTACTTTATAACAGAAAGTTACCAACGGAGTTTAGATAGAGAGCAGTCCATATAAACAGGATCTTCATCTGCTATTATTCCCCCTTGTTCAACAAGCATGGGTTCAATATCATGGATTGGCACAGATGAATCTCTCAATGGAGCACTTTCAGGAAAATACTTGTTTCCCTGCTGTCTTTCAACGTTATAGCTAGGGCATAGATCAGTGTTCATACCTGAGCTTCCATTGCTGTTAGAGTTCCTCTCTATATAGCCTGGCCAGTATGTAGTCCAGTTCTTATGTCCAGCCTTCCAATCCAGATCCCTGGACACTGGATCTCTCTTCACATACCTTCTGGCACGGGTCTTAGGGTCCCTTCCACGTGCAGCCGTCTCCCTCACAGGTAGCCTCTGGAGATTCCTAGCTCTGCAGCACCATTCCTCTGGCTTTCCCCAGTCCAATGGTGTATGCTGGCCCTTGGAATACCTCCCAGTATACGTACTGCTTTGGACTCTTCTAGACCTCTCAAAGGCTTTTCTCCTCTTTCTTCCAGAGGGTTTCTTTTTCTCTCTGTCCGTCCGGTTTGGCTTCTGCCTCTGATGATCCTTCAGATGAAACTGATGATCCTTCTCTGGATATCCAAGGTGATCATGAAGATAGTCATCTGTAGAATAAACTCTACTCTTATTCTGCTTAGATGAGTGCTCCTCCCTAACACAGTGCAGCTGTGCTGAATCAGGCCCTGCCCTTTGAGATGAGTGCTTAGGGATTACCTCATAGCCCTCCTGATTGAACACACGTTTCCCCACTTCAGCTCCTCTAATGGCTGTTGGAAACCTGGTGCATTCTGGTACTGGTAGTCTTTTATGGGAAAATTCTGTTTTCTTATTTCTTCCAGAACTGACAGGTTGCTGGTTCAGAGTCACTTCACCTTTTCTATAGCTCCTTCCTGAGCTATGATAAGCTTCCTTATCACAGAGTCTAAACATTTTTGTGGCCAGATGTTTCTCACTTTAGCAATGATATGGTTAAGCAAACCTGGGATAATTCCAGCAGAACTCCTCTCGGGAACTCTGCTCTTCTAACAAACTACTTCTGTCTATGCCCCCACTCCTACTGCTAATTCCAGACTTCGCTCTTTTCACCTTGCTGCACCTTATGCCTGGAACAAGCTACCAGTATCTGTACGCCAGGCACCCTCTCTAGCCTTCTTTAAATCCAGGTTGAAATCTCACCTCTTCACTGTTGCTTTCAGATCATGACCTCTGTGTTTGTCATGACTAGATTGTAAGTGCCGTGTTTTTGTCTTGTCTAGATTGTCAGCTCTGTGTTTGTCTTGACTAGATTGTAAGCTCTGACGAGCAGGGACTGTCTCTTACATGTCTGTACAGCGCTGCGTACGACTGGTAGCGCTATATAAATGCTCAATAGTAGTAGTAGTATAGTCCTCTATTTATATTTATATCATAAACGGAATAGATTCAGAAAATAGATTGAATACATCTCCGCTGCAAAAGAAGACACCTTCCAATGGTGATAATGGATCAGTAGTCTTATATAAGGAAGGACAGCTGTGGAATCCATTGACTGATTGTTTGTAACAATAAAGAGTTTTATTAGACAAGAGGTGAATAGTCCATTTCTTAATCTAATGACAAATGTAGATAATAGAACTTATTTACGACTTGTCAGACATAGGCCATTGATTTACATTGAATTAATCCAGAAAGCACACATGCTGTTACTCAACAAGCCAACATTTAAGGCAAATGTTCTGCTTCAGTTCAAAGAGAAACCTTCAGACTGAAGGTATTAGAGTTTCTAGCTTAGTTTGATACTAAATTCATAAGGTCATCAGTAGATGCCCTGAAAGCAACTATAGTTTCTAATTTTACAGCTGATTTGTTTGCTCTGCTCTTTGATCTAATTTCTAGTCAATAGAAAAAGCCGTGACATGATTTCTAAACATTTTCATATTCAGTACCTTCACTGGGAGGGCAAATTTCTGAAGCATTTACTCAGATGAAGGTGTCTGACTGAAAACTGTCTCCCTCAAATGTGATTAAAAGTATGGGATAAGTTTACTAAAGCGTGTTAGGCTTTTGCAGCAAATGCGCCATTATCATGCAACTAGTAGTGTGTTAACCGCAAACGTGGGACGCTAGCTGTTGGGAGCACGCACAGAATTTCCCCAGCATACAACACACTGAGGTCGGTGTTATCTGCACCCCTACCATTTGCAGTTTTGATGGTGATCTCTCAGTGTGCGCCTGCAGTAATTGCGCACAAACAGGTGAAGAGTACACAACTACTTGTAAAACACAGAGGGGCCTCTTTCCTAAACTGCGCTATGAGTTTAATGTGGCTTTCAGAACATGTTAACGGTCACAGAAGGGGTGTAATTTTATAAGACAATGGCTACTTTCTGCTGGAAAGTATGTCACTTTATCCACATCCGTTTAAGGTGGGATCACTTACCTCAGCAGTGGATTTGTAAAGAGCGCATGTAAGTTAGAGTATTTTATCATTTAGGCTTGTACATTTTGCCCATGCTCCACCCAAACTTCACCCAGAACAAAATGGTGACAGACACACATAACAGATGGTTTCTGTTCAGCAGAGCTTACATTCTAGTCGGGACAGACAACACAGCAACTGTGACCAGGATACAACCAGGAGGAATGGTCAGGAAACACAAGGAAGCTTAGGCGGATCAGATCCAACAGTGGTGCTGATGAGGTGAGCACTCAGCCTGGATTTGAGAGGGGCCAGGGACAACACTTGATGTACAGACTCGGGTAGTTTGTTCCAGGCATACGGAGCAGCAAGGTGAAAGGAGCAACATCCGGATTTGGCAGTAGTAGGGAAGGGCAGAGATAGAAGCAATCTGACAGAAGAGCGGAGTTCACGGGAAGGGGTGTAGGGAGAGATAAGAGGGGAATAGTAGGGCAGAGCAGCAGAATGAGTGCACTTATAGGCTAGAGGCACAGAAAGGGCATATAATTGTTGTCAGCAATATTATGCATCTTTTGGGGACCTGTAACATTAGTTCAGGGTTTTCTGGACTTGGTGAGGGTCCATCCTTAGTAGTTTAAGGAGTGTTTATAGAGATGGCCAGGGCAGGAATCACTAGGGCTTGTTCTTATTGCCACGTACCATTTGATGCAAGATATGTCCTGACATACATGTTCATATTTACATTCTTGTATACCTGGACATTAAGACTGCATCTTGTATTTTTCCAGACTGCAGACACACCAGTTCAACACATACCTTGCATAACCATTCTTTTCTATGGGACGCATTTCAGAGCACAGCAGAATATTTTCTAAGTCCTAGCCTTATACCATATTTCAGCGAGGCTAACGTGGATGTTTCCGGGAAACAATATATACACGGGCCTTTCCTGAATATATCTGCCTCCGTGGCTGACCATGCCCCCGTTCCGCCCTCTCTCACCCACGTGCTGAGATCCCCGTGCTAGCGCCATGGACATGCAGGTCAGCAGTGTTTCGGAATATGGTTGGGGATGTTTTTGGCACATAAACATCCCCATCGCACGTACAGACCCCTTATTCATGCTCTGGAATGACCCCCTTAGTGTCAGGATGTTTAGCAGCTCAGACTGGGGATATTTTGTTATATAAATCCTTTTATCACTTTAAGCTATTAGATACTGTCATGTCGGCAGAACTGGAAGCATTGTGTGGTGAGGTTGTTTTAGGGGGATCTAGGGGAGAAGTGTATTTTGATTTTAGTTTATCACCCACTAGGATCTTGGTCTAGAATTCATGACATTTATTTAGATCTTTTGTCATCCTGTGTAGTACTTGCTTGAAATTGTGTATTATTGTGCGATATTAATCTGCATTTAGAAGATTGCCATAATACACAAATACAGGATTATCTTAATTCTATATGTGACTTGGGCTTTTTAAATTTGCCTTTACAATCTACTCATAACTCAGGCCATCAATTATTTATTTTATTTATTTATTTATTTAACATTTCTTATATACTGCCTTTCATGATATCAAGGCAGTTTACATTGAACAAACTGAAATTATATTGAACAGGGCATTATAACTTGGAGATAATTATTTTACAGGGAACATGGGCAATGAAGGGTTAAGTGGCTTGCCCAAGACCACAAGGAGCACCTGTGGGACTAGAAACCCCAGTCCTTCCGGCCCAAGATTGCTCTCCTCTAGTGGGATTTGAACCCCCGACCTTCCGGCCTGAGGTAACTTGCCCCAACCACCAATGTGCATATTTTTTTGTCTGTCATCAGGTTATCCTGTCACTAAAGTGAAGACTTCTCCACTTATTTGGTTGGATCACCATTTGATAGAAATTATTTTTCATGTTCCTTCATTTATCAAGACTCTCAGTTCTTCTTTTGAATATGTAGAGCTGCGGAAATATTTCTCCCCAGACATGTATTGGAATAGGATACAAGAAAATGAATTGTTAGATCCAGAATAAGATGTTAGAAAATCATTAGTAGATTGGATAGATACTTCTCATAAACTTATAGATGATCTAGATCCCTTGGTTTTGAAACATAAATCTAGTGCTATAAGGAAGACCCCTGGTTTACGCAAGAACTAGTAAAAAGAGAATGTAGGAAATTAGAATTTAAGTGGAGAAAATCTTGTAACGATTAAGATAAATTATTATGGAAACAAGGATATCCGAAATATAAAATATTGACAGGTCAGGTTCGAAGGCAATATTATGAATCATTGCATGCACTATACCAATCACAATTATTATTTAAATTATCCTCTTCATTACTTAGGGATAAATTGAACTCGCGGCTAGACTCTTCCTTAACGCCAGGACAATTAGCTAATTTTTTTCTAAAGTAAAGTAGATAAAATACATATTAAATTTTTAGTGGCTGAGACAGATGTTGAGAAGATGTTAACACTTATTCCAAGTGATGACGATGGAGATCCTTATCCTGTAGATCGGGTTTGAGTAATGTTTAAGATGCCATCTTTTAAGAAATTTTCTTATGTGGATCCATGTCCAACTTTTATTTTTGGTTCTGCTCCTGTTTCTTTTAAACTTTGGTTTTATAAGATTATTCTTGTGTTATTATTTAAGGGGCTGTTATCCACAGGAAATAGGTAAGATTGTTTTGATTCCTATCCCGAAAAGATATAAACGTTAGCCCCAATGCAACTCGTATATCTTTAATAGCAAAGATAATGGAAGCAATAGTTTCTAGTTAGCTTATACATTACTTAGAAAATCATAATTGCTTTCATAATTCACAATTTGGCTTTTATAAAGCGCACAACACAGAATTATTGTTGGGACTACTTGTTTCAGTTGTTAATAGTATATTGGTAAGAGGGTATGTAGCAGTTCTATTACAGTTTGACTTGAGTGCTGCTTTTGACGTAGCTAGTCATGAGATGTTGCTGGCTATATTGGATCATTTTGACATATCAGGGCAGGTTTTTAATTGGCTTTCAGGCTTTTTAAAAAATTGTGTGTGTAAAGTTCAATTTAATACTGAATGCTCAAAACCATGGAAACCATATTACGGGATGCCTCAGGGATCCCCGTTATCGCCAGTGTTATTTAATATATTAATGATTTCATTGAGCTCGATGTTAGATAAAGAATATTTTAAATAGTATGTTTATGCAGATGATATTTTAGTGTTATTATCTTTTCCTATGTACACAACAACTACTATTCACAGCTAAATTTACAGGTGGGCACATCTCTTTTGTCTTCAGCTTAATGTGACTAAGACAAAAGTGTTACTCATATTTCATTAATAGAAAGTCAATACCTAATCCATTGATAGAAGCTATAAGCCAATTGGAATCTTATAAGAGAATCAGTGCTTCGACTGTTAGGGATATTGTTAGATGAAGATTTGACTTTGCAAGTTCATGCTAATTCAATTATTTCAAACTCTTTTTTTAAAGATGAAACAACCTAAACAGCTTCATCCTTTTTTTGCTCCACAATATTTTCATATTTTTATAGAGTATGGTGTTGGATTTTTAGATTATAGCAATTTAGTTCTGATAAATTGTTCCCAACAACAGATGAAAACATTACAATTATGTCAAAATACAGCAGCTTGGTTAATTTTTGCTACCTCCAAACATTCGGTGATTACTCCATTACTTAATAGATTACATTGGCTTAGAATATCTGGATGGTTTTGTTTTAAGCTTTATACATTGCTACATGAAGTCTTTTATGATCTAGTGCCAGTTCGCTTTTCAAATGTCTTTCTTCCATTGTTGATGGCTAAGTCTAAACAGTTGCAGGAAGCTCAAACCCTCCTCTTTCCATCACATAAAGGAATTTATAGTAAGAAGAGGTTTACTTATACTTTGCCTTACAAAGCAGCTGCGAATGCCAAAAATCAGCTTATGCCGTAGAATAACCAAAACATATTTATTTGTCAGGCATGCCATCAGGAGAAGAGAAATGCTCACTCTTGAATGCTGGTCCTGTCCTTTTTAATCATTTTATGGTTCAAAATCATTGACATAAACTGAATCACTTATCTTACCAATCCTTCATATAGCAGAGCATCAGCTTAAAAAAACAATCAAGGAACTCCCCAGATCATGACATGCACGTTTCGAATCCGCTACCGATTCTGCTTCAGGTGCAAAAGGAAAGCACAACAAATTCCTCCATAAATCAATATAACTGCCATCAAACATGTCAAACAAAAGGGCTTGCTTTTGGGAATCTGCTCATTTATTCATTGGCTCATCAGTAACATCGTCATTCACTAGAACTACCAATGGGGAAGGGGAGTACCCCACATCATCGGGGAAGCCCTTTTCCCATTAGGCAATCTCAGAATAAACTCAATCAATCGATCTCTCTATTCAGTCTATGGGGGTGTACTGTGTTCAAACAATGAATCTAGCGTTGTACAAGCCATTGAAGTTGGAAAACCCTGTCACCACCGCGAGAGTCACATGGGGTATGATCTATGATCCTCCATTTAAGATCTTCAAACTTATGATCCAACATCAAACAGCATTCTACCACTGGGGCTGATCATATGTTAGATTAGGTGATGTCACCCAGCGAAGGTCCCCAGAGGCAAAGGCATGGGTATTTCACTGGGGCTTATCTTAAACCAGCAAGGGGAGTGGTGTAGAGGGCCCTGTACTGCCCTCTGGGTGTTGTAGTCCCACAAGCTAGTAAAGAAGTGAGTTGCAGTCGGGTGGTAAGGCTTTAGACAGGACTTTTATTCCCCTTCCGGGTGGATTTTATATCAATGGAAACAAAGACAAAAAGACCATACTTCTGGTACAAAAGAAAGGAAACAAACAGGAACCAAAATATTGCTTCTATCTTCAGCTTCTATGAACAGAACAATAGGTAGCTCAAAACAGTCCTTTTTACAAACAGGTAAGTTTCTCTCTTTCACTCCTGTTATTAGAAAGTCTTAACAGCCTCTTCAGCATAAAGAGGTAATATGGTCAGCAATAATGAGTGTACAATCCATGCAATCATCTGAGGGTTGTTCCCCATGAATATCAAGTTGCATTTCCTCACATTCCCCTTCAGACTGTCCTTCTTTCGGATTGTAAAAAGTGCTATTGCCAAACAGTCTCTCCTCACGGCACTGAGACTTCCCCTCCTCCTCAGTAACAGAGGGGAAAGGAAGATTACCACATTCTCTATAGTTTCTTCCCTGAGAGCCCCACAAACTCTGACAACTGCAGGGAAAACTTCTGCATTCAGCTTTCCTTATATTAGAATTAAACAGCCTACCTTCTAGCTCCCTTAGACCGGAGTTTTTCGGTACAGCTGAGTTAACAGGGCTTGGCCAGGACGGAAGGTTCCTACTGCCTTTTCCTTTCAGCTTTTCCTCTGACATTAAAACGTCTTCAGGCCAGAACTCCTTTTCCCTTCTATGCCTGCAGCTGGGGTGGCTAGCTTCCTCGGCTTTCCTAAGCCTGGCTCCAAGACCGTGTTCTCTGCTACCTTCGTGGAAAACATCACTGAGCTTGTGCTTGTCTGTATGCTGCTCTCTGGAGCAGTCTCTGTGGTTGTCCCTGGTTGCTCTGGAACTGGATCTCTCAGCTCTCTCAGCTCTCCTGGATCCACACCTTGTTCCACCCCTCTTCCTCTCAGCTCCACCACATCTGGTTCTATCAGCTCTGCCCCTCCTAACTTCAGGTGAGTTAGTTTTATGTGCGTGTGTTGTAGTGTCTGCCTGAACTCCGCCCCCTCTCAGCTGCCCTTCATTATCTAATGAATCCTGAGCCTGCTTGCTGCTTGGGCGTGTTCTCCCACCTTGTGACATTGTTTGTATACGTTGCCTACAGCAACTCTGGGCCATGTGCTTCTCTGAGCTGTCAGTGTCAGATCCATTCTCTGCAGTTTTACCTATCTCCATAGGTTCTGATAGATCTACACCATGACAGTGAACATGCTTCTCGTATACAATCTAATCTTCATTGCATGAGTCATGCGACCGATATATAATAAATTGCATGGACATCGTAGAAGGTATACCACAAAGTCAGATGTGCAGGTGGTTTGGCACCTGAATCGGTACACTCATCCTGTATTTAGATCTTCCCAAGTGTTGCCAGATAAGATGGTGGAGCAAAAATGACATTGGCCACATCCTGTGTGGCCTAGCCCATCATCTTGTGATCATAAGGAACGGTCAACAGGGTAATGCTGATTTAACCAAAAAGTCACTCAAATTAGATCTGCAGGAATATGTAATTGTTAGAGGTTTTGCAAAGCAAGAATGAAGGCTCAAAGTAGGCCAATGCTTTTTCAACAAATTGACAATCTGGGGAGAATTCTGCATGAATGGTAAAACCCCTAGCACCTGATCCTCATCCCCCTGAGAGCCAGAAGGGGTTTGTTCAGAAAGGAGCCACTCACGATGAACATAAAGAGCTGATTTGTCCGTCCTTTGAATCACATCTGCAGGATAACCTCTGGCCTTACAAAGCAGCTGAACTATGGTTTAAACTACCTATAGAATTAAAAGAAATATCATCAGCTATGCCATTTAGAAAGAAACTAAAAACTTGGTTATTCTCTTAAAATTCATTTCGGGCACTTTCTTCCTGACTTTACGTTAAATATATATATGGTTCTTTTCTTGTTGTTAACTGATCTGAGTGTAGTGGTATAGAAATATATTTTAGATTAGCGCCCCTGTAGCAGGTGTGCTTACTGCATTAATCCCTTTGAATATCCCCCCTAGTTTTTATTTAACTGCAATGTCCAGTTGTAGGACTCTGTGAACGGGTCATGACACTAACCCCCACGGAGCCAGGTGGTGGGTTAAAGGAAAATGCTTTATTTACAGGGAGTTTACAGCAGTGGTAGCAGAGGCTCAGTTCTCCCCTCCCACAAAGTTCCTTCACTCTGGGATTAACAGTAGTAGAGAAACAGTTCTCCCCTCCTCCAAATTTCTTTCTCTCTGGGCTTAACAGCAGTAGCAGAGAAATAGTTCTCCCCTCCCCTAAAGTTCCTTCACTCTGGCTTCACAGCAGTAGCAGAGAAACAGTTCTCCCCTTCCCCAAAGTTCCTTCACTCTGGGCTTCATAGCTGTAGTACCACAAGCCTGCTGGCCAACATGGAAACACCCCAGCTCCTACCTTACCGTAGGATCTCCTTAGAGGTAGGTGGTCACTCCATACTTGGAACAGCTTGGGCTCTTCTCTCTCTCCCCCCACCAGGTCCCTTGCTTCCTGGGATAAAACCTGGAGCCTAGCCACACACTTCTCAGGCATTCTCCAGCCTTTCGTTTTAAAGGGACCGGGGTTTACAGTGCAATACCTCACTTGTGCTAGACTTGGCTGGGGAGTTTCCCTATGGGGGATAGAGTGTTTCCCAAACTCTTCATCACACCAATGTTTAAAAATATGCTGATTGCTGCAATTAAATATTGCACTCCTAAATGTATAAGCTCAGGTGCTCAATGCTGATTGTACTGGTTCTACACATATCTTCAGCAGTGCTATTTAAATGGAAAATATCACTAAATAAAAGGATAAAGTTACGCGTTGGCCAATCCCACCATAAATCCTCATACTAAACTGCCTGAATGCTCATTGTGGATTAAAGAGAGGCAGAATATTAAATATAAATATTAAATATATTCCCAGGGAGGAGCTGATTTGGAGCATTGCACACCTGGCCTGCCATTGGTCTGAGCCAGTTCTGCAAAAGCTGAAAAGCCTCCATTACGCTAAGAACAAATCTTTCTATCTTCTCTGCTGGCTTAAATCTATAAATTCTAACTGTTGATTTTTGGGTGGATTACTATTATTGCTTTTAACTGTGGTTTTAGACTAAGCTTGGGGGCATTTGGACTGCTTTCCTTGTATAGACTTACATCAGATATCTGTGTGTGCCCACTGTTCAGGAACAGCCTACTTGCCAGAGACACTTAGGTTCCCGCCCACCCCACCCCTCACCCCACCCACCCCAGGGGATACATTGCCTTTATAGTGGTCACACACATGCCATCTATCCTTTCTTACTTGGGTTAAAAGTCCACATCTTCTTCATCCTTTCTTCTTCTTCTTCCTCTTCTGGGACTGCTTAACCAACATGTCGTGTATTCAGTGCAATAACTGCAGTACTTTCATTCCAAGACAAATCATTTGGAGCTTAAGAGCTTGTCCTATGTGCCTCAAGTCAGCTGCCATGCATGACGAACTGACTCTACTAAGGAAAGACCTAGCTGCCATGCATAAAGAAGTGACTCTACTGAGGGAGGAAATAGCTGCAATGAAACGCACCTCTTCTAGGATACAAACTGAACAAAGTCCACCACCGCTCCCACAAAAAATCAAACGCCTCAGGAACAAATGGATCACAGTGGGTTCTGGAAGATTGTGACCTGTAACACAGAGAAATCCTATACATAAAAAGATATCCCCGCATAATGCCTTCTCTGCCTTGGCTAATGAGGATACTCAATCCAATGAAACTGAAGGGCCCTTAAATGAGTCAGACAATGCCCAATCTCCTGCTAAAGCACCAAATATGAAGAAAACCTCACCAAACAGAAAACTACTGCTACTTGGAGATTCCATCATCAGAGGCACCAACTTGGGAACACAGTTCAAAGGAGAGAAGATAGTCATGTGCCTACCAGGCTCGACAGCCAGCACGAATACAAACCAAATTGTTGAAGTACTTAGCGCAAAAAGTGAACACTCCAAACTTGATGTTGCTATCCACTTGGGCACAAATGACCTGGCTAGAAACAGTGCCTCTACAGTCCAAAAGGATTTCCAATCTCTGGGAGAGAAACTCAAGCCATTGTTAACACTGTTGCATTCTCAGAGGTTCTACTTGTTCTTGGTAAGGGGACAGAAAGGCTGCATCGCATTAACAGCTTTAATACATGGCTCCAGACCTGTTGCAGACAAGAAGGATTCAGATTTATTGGTGACTGGGGAAACAGATGGACCAACAAGAGACTATACTGTGCTGATGGACTAAATCTCTCTGGCACAGGGAAAAGAATCTTAAGTGAAAACTTCAGGTAGTATGTGGATATGCATTTAAACTAGGAAAAGGGGGTGACAGATGTGGAAGGTCAAGACTGGCACACCACCCCCTGTAAAAGCAGAATAATACCAGAAACAGCCACACTTTTAAACCACACATCAAAAACAAGTGGGAAAATGTGGGCAGAACAAAATCAATGCAAAATACACACAAGCCAGGTAAATGCTGGAAAGCAATGAGCACAAATGTTCGAAGCTTAGCCAACAAAGTTCCTGACCTGGAAGCCCTAATGGTGGAAATGGATTTGGACATTGTGGCCATTACAGAAACATGGTTTAATGAATCGCATGATTGGGATATAGCCATAGCTGGCTATAATCTATTCAGAAGAGACAGAGAAAATGGAAAAGGAGGAGGAGTAGCCTTGAATGTCAAAAGCAATATTAAAGCTACTGAAATGCAGAGGACATGGGGAAAAGAAGAAGCGCTCTGGATTGCGTTGGAAAGAGGAGATGGCACTGTCATCCATACTGCTGTAGTCTACAGACCTCCGACTCAAATTGAAGAGAGAGATAACGATTTGATTATAGATATTGCCAAGATAGCCACAAAGTGGGAAACAATCATTTTGGGTGACTTTAATCTACCTGATTTGGATTGGATTACTCCTTCTGCACATCTGGAAAGAAGCAAAAAAATTGTAGATGCCCTCCAAGATGCATCATTTAGACAAATGGTCATGGAACCAACCAGGGAAAGCTCAAACCTGGATTTAGTGCTCACCAACAGTGATAGCGTGTCAATTGTCTGCGTGAGTGCCCCTGTGAGCAACAGCAATCATCACACGGTGTGGTTTGAGATAAAAGCCAAGGTACAGGCCAAACATAGCAAGCTCAAAGTCCTAAACTTCAAAAATACAGACTTCAATAAAATGGCCGAGTACCTAAAGGAGGAGATGACGGGGTGGAAGGAGATAAGGGAAATGGAATTGCAATGGGCTAAACTAAAGGTGGCAATAAAAGGGGTAACAGACAAATATTTTAAAAAAGTAAACAAAAACAAGAGGAGAAGGAAACCTATTTGGTTTTCCAAAGAACTGGCTGCTCAAATAAAGGCAAAAAACACAGCTTTCGCAAAATTCAAAAGCTTGCAAAGAGAACAACACAGAAATGAATTCAGGATCAAACTCAAAGAGTCAAAAAGAGAAATAAGGATAGCAAAATCAAAGGCAGAGGAAAAGATGGCTAAAGATGTTAAGGGTGGCGACAAAACTTTCTTCAGGTATATTCGGGAAAGGAAGAAGATCAGAATTGGACTTGCAGGACTCAGAAGTGCTGGGAAAGGACTTGTGGAAAGTGACATTGAAAAAGCGAAATTGCTAAACAAATACTTCTGCTCTGTTTTTACTAAAGAAAATCCTAGAGATGGATCAGCTGTGACTCCCAAATATCAAAATGGGAATGTAGTAGATGCCACACCGTTCACAGAAGATGAGGTGTTGGAACAACTTGCTAAACTGAAAGTGGACAAAGCCATGGAACCGGATGGGATACATTCCAGGATACTGAAAGAGCTCAGAAAGGTTTTTGCAGGGCCGTTAAAGGATGTATTCAACAGATCCTTGGAAACAGGAGAGGTTCCTCAAGACTAGAGAATGGCTGATGTCGTTCCTCTACACAAAAATGGTGACAGGGAAGAAGTGTCAAACTATAGACCCGTGAGCCTTACCTCGGTGGCAGGAAAAGTAATGGAGGCGCTCCTGAAAGTGCAAATAGTGAACTTTCTCAAAACCAACAGGTTGCAAGATCCGAGGCAACATAGTTTTACTGAAGGACGGTCTTGCCAAACAAATCTGATTGAGTTCTTTGACTGGGTGACCAAGGAACTAGATCAGGGGCATGCGATGGATGTCATCTACCTGGATTTCAGCAAAGCCTTTGATACTGTTCCTCATAGGAGGCTTGTCAATAAACTCATTAGCTTGGGGATGGGTACCAAGATGGTAAACGGGATTAGAAATTGGTTGACTGACAGACGACAGAAGGTGATGGTGCATGGAGCTCACTCGGATGAAAGGAAGGTGATTAGCGGGGTGCCCCAGGGTTTGGTCCTGGGCCTGGCACTGTTCAATGTATTTGTGAGTGATATTGCTGAAGGACTGAATGGAAAAGTATGTCTTTTTGCAGATGACACAAACATTTGCAACAGAGTGGACTCCCCCAAGGGAGTGGATAACATGAGGAAAGATCTACAAAAGCTGGAAGAATGGTCTAATGTTTGGCAATTATGATTTAATGCGAAAAAGTGCAGTGTCATGCACTTAGGTAGCAGAAATCCAAGGAAAATGTACGCGATAGGGGGTGAGAGGTTGGTGTGCATGGTTCAGGAGAAAGACCTTGGTGTGATTATCTCTGGTGATCTCAAGGTGGCAAAACAGTGCGACAAGGCGGTGGCAAAAGCCAGGAGGATGTTGGGCTGCATACAGAGAGGGATTACCAGCAGAAAGGAAGAGGTACTTATGCCACTGTACAGGTCGCTGGTGAGGCCTCACCTGGAATACTGTGTTCAGTTTTGGAGACCATATCTTGCAAAAGATGTAAAAAGACTGGAAACTGTTCAGAGGAAGACGACCAAAATGATTTGGAGCCTGCGTAAGAAACCTTATGAGAAGAGACTTGAAGACCTAAATATGTACACTTTGGAGGAGAGGAGGGATAGGGGAGATATGATTCAGACCTTTAAATACTTAAAGAGGAACGATGAACAAACAAACCTCTTTCAAAGACAGGGAAGCTGCAAAACTAGAGGGCATAACATGAAGCGGCAAGGTGGAAAATTGAAAGGCAATGTCAGGAAATATTTTTTCACTGAAAGGGTTGTGGATGCTTGGAATGCTCTCCCGATGGAAGTGGTGGGGGCAAACACGGTGACAGAATTCAAAACAGCATGGGACAAGCACAGCGGATCCCTTTACAACAACCGGATAAAAACAAAATAAACTGAACCAACTAACTTCTCAACAAATTGCTGGGCAGACTGGATGGACCATGCTTGTCTTTATCTGCCGTCATTTACTATGTTACTATGTTACTATGACAGTAATACGCAAGTAGTAAATTTAACATTTGCGCTCCCCTTCAAGATAGAGCGTGCGCATAGGGTTCCTTCGCAGCCTCAACTTAATAACAAGCGAGCGAGGCCTGTTATCCTCAAGATCGTCCGTTTCCATCAGGTAATGCAAATCATGGAGGCCTCGCGGTCACGTTCCCCATTAGAATTTGAGGGACACAGGTGGTTCTTTTTTCCTGACTTCTCCAAACACACAGTGGACCGACGGAAAGGTTTGCTAGCTCTGAGACCTTGGTTGCAACAACTGCAAGCAAGGTTTGGTCTGCTGTATCCGGCTCGGATGAGAGTGACTTTGCACAATCAGACCAAGACTTTTGAGGACCTGGAGGCTCTAGCTGCGTACTTAGAGGAAAAAGAACTGATGCAGATGCGCTGATTTAATAATGAGGGGATTGCAACAACCCTCGCTGTCTTGTTCAGCTGTGATGTGCCTCTTGTTTAAGCAGAGGGGCCGTCGCGTTAGGACAAATGTTAATTGATCTCAGTTGGTGTTTAAAGGTTAAGGTTTAAAAGAAAGGGCTGAGAAATGTTTGGAGCAGCATGAGGTATAAATGTTGGCATAACTGTGGGATGGTGGGGGAAGGGGGGGAGTCAAGGTTTAGGCATATTAGTAACAAGATCTAAGTTCAGAAATTGGTATGTTGGGGGAACGTTTTTCAATACCGGCCCTCTGCCCATCTTGTTTTTCCTGGGCTTTCCCATTAATTTTGTAAAGAGGGTTTCCCCTCCAGTGTTCACAGCAGCCTTATTGGAGTTTAAGATAAGTTGGGCAGTGCAATCGGGTGATCCTTGTACTAGTTTCTGGGGCACACTATGTGATATGATAATGAAATCGAAAAGGGCAGGCAATGTGAGATGTGCGCAAAACAATGCTGTGGCTTGTGTTCAGTTCATTACAGGATTGCTAGGCAACAATCATGGGGACCATTAAGATACTCTCCCTAAACGTTAATCCCATCAAGCGTAAGAAAATAATTCTATATGGGAGCCAAGAAAAAGCTGATATTTTGTTTCTCCAAGAAACATATTTAAACATAAGAGAATCTCTGAAACTCAGTATTTAACCCTTTACGTTAGTAGCATACTCAGCAGCCATCCATAAGCAAAATGGCGTAGCCATCTTGGTACGGAAGCCACTTATCCCTGGGGTGCTTCAAACACGCTCAGACAAGGAAGGCAGATGGACCAAAGTTCTCTTAAGGGTTGGGGGCGGGGGGCAGAGGTAGCATGTATCAACATCTACACACCTAATATAGATAGTCCGGACTTCTTCAACTTCCTAGCATAAGAGATTCTGGCTACGCTGCCAATGCCAATAATTCTGGGAGGTGACTTTATCCTGGTGAAAAATGCATTAATTGATAGGTCTCCCCCTAAAGTAGTGAAGCCGTCCAGGGTGCAGGTAATCCTTCATTCATTGCTGCAGGATGCCAGGTTGGTCGATATCTGGAGACTTCAGCATCCGACGGGCCGAGACTTTACTTTTTTTTCTTCCCCGCACAAGTCCTCTTCGCAAATTGATCTGTTATTGATATCAAAGGCATTGATTTCAAAAGTCATACAATCAAACATTCACACGATCCACGTCTCAGATCACGCAGCCATATCCATATCAGTTAGGGCGGACGCTCACGACCCCCCCTCTGGGAGATGTTTTTTTGCTAGATCTCTCCTAGATGAGGAGGATTTTCGGTCGAAAATCCAGGCCGCTATAGAGGAATACTTCCAGCTCAATAGGCAACAGGACACGGCAGGCTGGGCTTGGTGGGAGGTATTTAAGGAATACATCAGAGCGGTTATAACAAGCTACAGTATTAACCAGGCAAGAAGGGCCAAGGAGCAACTCAGGGGCCTAGACACACAAATAAAGGCGGTCGAGCGCATCCTCATCCAGCGCTCAGACCCCTGTATACTGTTGTGACTGCAGCGACTGAGATATAAGTATAACCAGCTTTTAGCAAATGAGGCCTCGCATAGCATAAAAGCGCAGAATGGAGTTTATTATTGGGAAAGCAATAAAGCCGGGAAACTACTAGCCAATGCCTTGCGGGCCCGCAGAGATGTGGGTCGGATCTCAGCCATTCGGGATCTTCAAAGTCAGAACCTCCTAGTTGCGGATGCTGAAATAGCTGAGGCATTTAGATCTTTTTATAGGAATCTCTATTCCTCTGAGGTAGATTTTGCGAAAGAGGAGTTTGCAGCTTTGTTAGCTGAGACTCAGAGACCCACTTTGGACAAAGAAGCTGCTGATAGGCTGGACCACGCCTTCTCAGTAAGAGAAATACACCAAGCTATTGATTCTTTGGCAAGGGGGAAAGCATCTGGTCCTGATGGACTCCCCATAGAATTTTTTAAAGCATTCGCCGCAGAACTAGCCCCGCAGCTCCAGTTATATTTCCAGGCCCTAGCGCAAGAGTCGGCTCAACTTGGAGCTTTCGCAGCAGCAAATGTAATTGTGCTGGAGAAAGAAGGTAGAGACCATCAGTTTGTGAGCAATTACCCCCCCATATCACTGCTAAACTCAGACTACAAAATATATGCTATGGTTTTGCCTCATTGGATGTGTGAAGTGGCTCCTAGGTTGATCCATCCTGACCAATGCGGGTTCGTGGAAGGCAGGTCAACTGCTGATAATGCAAGACTGCTGTGTCACATCCTTGCAGGGGCCAAACAGGTGAGCCATCCTATTATTGGGCTATCTCTTGACGCGGAGAAAGCATTTGACCGCTTAGAATGGCCTTTTATGTTCGCAGTTCTGGACTGGTTTGGTTTTGGACAAGGCTTTGTCAATCTACTTAAAGTGATGTACATATGATTGTTATGAACTGGAAACATACTTATGATATAAATTGGCTAGCATGGTGGAATCGTCTATGTATGTACAGTAAATATGAACGAATGCCCAGAAAAGGTATGTCAACAGATGTGTCTAAGTATGTGAAATGGAAGGCTCTAAATGAGTTTGTTGCACATGCTCGGTGATCGTGTTTGGAGAAATACCATAGTCCCATAACTCGTCACCGCTACCAGAAGCCTGTTTAAGCTGGCTGCTTGTGGACCCGGGAGGGGAGGGGGGTGGGGAAGGTGGGATGGTAGGGGGAGGGGAGTTTTGTTGGGATAAATAGTTGTATCCTGCAGTACTCTTTTGTTTAAGTATTGTATTATGTTTTGCTGGTTTTGTGTGGAGGTTTGAAAAGCTAAATAAATATATTTTTAAAAAAAGACAGTAATACGCTAATATAATAAGTTCTGGCTGTTTCTCTCACTTTACAAAGTTTTGATCCAGTTTATGATTCATGCCACAGTGAAAATAGCAATGTCCATTAATAGACCTGCTGCAGCTCTCCTCTCATGTCAATGTAATGATTCATGCTATACTTACTCTTAACATTTTTATCATTATCATGTTCATCGGCATTCTACAGGAAGAGGTTCTTAGCTCGTCTGTGGATGACCAACATCTAAAGCTTCTTGAACCTATATAGAATGGAGGAGACTGAACTGGATGCTACTCCTGTAAACAGAACCCTTGATCCCAATCTCATCCTAAAACAACATTCCCCTTAGGGGAAGAACTACTGTACACCTCATCAATTTTTTTCATGCTTTTTTTAGATGCCATTTGAAATCTAGGCATATACGGGGTTTTGGACAAAGTGGCATTTGCATCATTTTTCTTTTTTTTTTAATGACGTGTTTAGTTAGAAAAATATATAGAACACTTGTTTTGATCAGGCTTTCAGCTTCCTCCCAAAGATTACACTATTGAATTCTGAGTGTATTTCATAGGGAAGGTTGTTCCCATTTTTGTCACCCTCGCTTACTTTAATTGGCAGTTCCAGCTTGCAGAGTTCTGTTGCGTAGTTCACGTGCAAATCCGTTTCTGCCGCTATGTAAACCAGTGCGAGAGGACGAGCTTTAGTAAATCGCTTGTCCAAATATCCTGACGAGGCATGGTATAAACAAATGGAGAACATGTTTTGAGGGCAATTTAATTTGACATTTCAAAAGCTGATACAAGAAGTATTTATTTTTCAATTAGAGTGAGTTGTTGTGAGATATGTCTCCACTAAAACTACCCTATGTCATGGATTATAGAGAAGAGCATAGAGTAACCAGAATAGCATTGAATCAGACTATGTGTTTCACTAATGAGCACAGTGTCTAAAGCAGGACAACAAAATGCAATACAGAAAACTGTTTATAGCTGAAAAACCAAAAGAAAACAATCTACGTAGTTGTATATATTTAAATTCTTTGAGCATCCATTAGCAATCCCGAAGGAAGAACTGCATGCCTCCTCAAAATTACTGAAATTAGAGGCCGCCGATCACTTGGCATGCTGCTCCCTCTGTAATGCTGGGCTAGCGGTGCTAATCTCATCATGCACCAGTTTCACAGAGCCAAACTGGGTGTTTCGGAAGTGCGGTGTTGGCATTAGAGAAGAAGAGATCAGATTGTTAACATCTTCTTAGCAGATGCTGGCAATTTTTCGTAACCTGCCAAAAAATATTAGTGACCCCAATTTAAATCTGCTTCTATTTATATTTTTACAGGAGTTAAAGATAAAATAAAGATAAATGTTCCATTAAATTATATCTTTTTGCAAAATAACACAGGTATGTTGTATGAACAATTTTGCTACATTATTGTAGCTACAAATCTGTTTTAGCTTTGTTCTGTTTTTATTTTTAAAGTTATTTTGTTATCACTAAGAACCTTTGGGGCCCTTTAAACTATGTGCTGCTAACCAGTTAATATGCATTATAGTGTTCATAACTGGTCATGGTTAATGCCAATACATGGGCATGCTAGTTACTGACCACCAAAGCGGACATTAACTGACACAGTGTGGGTGTGTTGAGCATCTTAGCATTAGGAATAGCCTAGTGGTTAGGGCAGCAGCCTGGAATAAGAAAGACCAGGATTCAAATACCACTGACACTCCTTATGACCTTGGACAAGCACCTTAACCCTCCCTTGCCTCAGATACAATCTTAGATTGTAAGCCCTCAGGGACAGGGAAATACCTACTGTACCTGAGTGTAACTCACCTTGATCTATTACCGGAAATGTGTAAACTAAAATGCTACTAATAATAAAAAAACTTGTATGCACCTAATGATATCTCTACGGGTGTCGTTAAGCAAACCTGCATTATGTGCACCAGCTGAAGGAAAAATAATATTTTTGTTTATAATGGGAACCATTCCTGTGGTTCATTTTTATCAATTAGTGATGCCCAGACACATCTAGGATTTTTTTTTTCAGGTAGCTGCTGCAAACTAGAGCTTCCAGCAAAGGAATCGACTTCTGAAAATAATTGGGGATACTGAACTTTCATGAACTCGACCCAAATGACTCCCACACTCACCCCCATCCCCAGCAAATAAAAGAATAAAAAAAGAAACATGGTGGGCTGTGAGTGTGACTGGCCAGCCCATATTTAAATGTCTGCTGGACTAGAACAATGCAATGCACTGCCAGTCTATATAAGAGAGGAAATCTGCTGAATGGCCTTCAGAAAAGAAGGGAAAACATTGGGGTATGTTTACTAAACCGTCTTAACGTGCGCTCTGCGACGTTATCGCACGATAAGGTACCTTATCGCGCAATAATGGTGCTTCCTCGGGCGCAGAGATACCTTATCGCGCGCAGGGCCGGCCCGTCCATTGAGCAAGAATGTTTTTTGCACAGGGCCCCACGTTTCAGGGGGCCCCGCGCAAAAAACATTCTTCATTGCACAAGTAGGAAAAAAACCCAAACCGGTTGCTGCTGCCGCTGCCGCCGTGGCAGCGGCAGAATCAAATGTCCCGTCGCGGGGCCCCGCCTGCAAGGCAGAGCCTCCCTTCACCATCAGCTCCCGAGTCCCTCCCAATGCGCGGGCTTTCAGAGCCGCGAGAGCTTCTCTGACCTCTCGCAGCTCTGTTAATCCCGCCGGGGCTGATGGGAAATCCCATCAGCCCCGGCGAGATTAACAGAGCCACGAGAAGAAAGGGAAACTCTCACGGCTCTGAAAGCCTGCGCATTAGGAGGGACTCGGGAGCTGATGGTGAAGGGAGGCTCTGCCGGGCAGGCGGGGCCCCGCGACGGAAAATTTGATTCTGCTGCTGCCACGGCGGCAGCGGCAGCAGCAGCCGGTTTGGTTTTTTTTAATCTATCAGGGCTGATGGGTGAGGGGGGTTAGGACTGGTAATGGGCTTTGGGGGGGGGGTTAGGACTGGTAAGGGGCTATGGGGGGGTTAGGACTACTAATGGGCTATGGGGGGGCTAAGACTGGAAGTGGGCTGATGGGGTTAGGACTGGAAATGGGCTGATGGGGGGTTAGGATGTAATGGGCTATGGGGGGGCTAAGACTGGAAATGGGCTGATGGGGGGGTAGGACTGGTAATGGGCTATAGGGGGGGTTAGGACTGGAAAAGTGCTGATGGGGGGGTTAGGACTGGTAATGAGCTATGGGGGTGCTAAGACTGGAAATGGGCTGATGGGGGGTTAGGACTAGTAATGGGCTAGGACTGGAAGTGGGCTAATGGGGGGTTAGGACTGGAATGGGCTGTGGGGAGGCTAAGACTGGAAATGGGCTGATGGGGGTTAGTACTGGTAATGGGCTATGGGGGGGGCTAAGACTGAAAATGGGGTGTTGGGGGGGCTTAGGACTGGAAGTGGGCTGATGGGGAGCTTAGGACTGGTAATGGGCTATGGGGGGCTTAGGACTGGTAATGGCCTGGGGGGGCTAGGACTGGTAATGGGCTGGGGGTGGCTAGGACTGGAAATGGGCTGAGTGGAAGGAGGGCTTGAACTGCAAATAGCTGTAAGGGGAGGGAGCTAGGACTGGAAATGGGCTGAGTGAGGGGGGGCTAGGACAGGAAATGGGCTGATGGAGGGCTAGGATAGGACTGGAAATGTGCTGGTGGGGGGCTTGGATTGAAATGGACTCATGGAAGGGCTAGAACTGGAAGTAGGCTCATGGGGGGCTTGGATTGGAAATGGGCTGAGTGGAGGGGAGCTAGGATTTGACATGGGCTGATGATGGTGGGGCTAGGAAAGGACTAGAAATGGGCTGATGGGGGGCTGGGATTGGAAATGAGCTGATGGAGGGACTTGGATGGGGGAGCTAGGACTTGACATGGACTGATGGGGGTTAGGACTGGTAATGGGCTATGGGGGGGCTTAGGACTGGAAGTGGGCTGATGGGCTTACGACTGGTAATGGGTTATGGGGGGCTTAGGACTGCTAATGGGCTATGGGGGGCTAGGACTGGTAATGGGCTAGGAGGGTGGCTAGGACTGGAAATGGGCTGAGTGGAAGGAGGGCTTGAACTGCAAATAGCCGATGGGGACGGGTGCTTGGATTGGAAATGGGCTGAGTGGAAGGAAGGCTTGAACTACAAATAGCTGATGGGGAGGGGGGCTTGGAATGGAAATGGGCTGTGAGGGGAGGGAGATAGGACTGGAAATGGGCTGAGTGAGGGGGGGCTAGGACAGGAAATGGGCGAATGGAGGGCTAGGATAGGACTGGAAATGGGCTGTTGGGAGGGCTTGGATTGAAATGGACTCATGGAGGGGCTAGAACTGGAAGTAGGCTCATGGGGGGCTTGGATTGGAAATGGGCTGAGTGGAGGGGAGCTAGGATTTGACATGGGCTGATGGTGGGGCTAGGAAAGGACTAGAAATGGGCTGATGGGGGGGGGCTGGGATTGTAAATGAGCTGATGGAGGGACTCGGATGGGGGAGCTAGGACTGGAAATGGGCTGATGCGGGGACTAGAAGGGAGCGGATGCTGGGTGGGGCTGGAACTAGAAGGGAGCTGATGTTGGGGGAGGATTAGAATGGGATAGAGCTGGAAGAGTGAAATGGAGAGGGAAAAAATATTTTGTGTGGGAGGGAAGACAAATCTACAATTGGCCGGATATTGGGAGAGTAAGTGGGGATTGAGGATGGCGGGGTAAAATTTGAGTGGATGAAATAGGAATGAGGAAAGAGCAAAAGGAGAAAGATTAGTATGTTAAAGCAGATGTAGAGAGAGAATGGAAAAAAACTAGAAGAGTGAAGAAAGGATAAATGGACAGCAGACGATGGAGAGTTAGCAGAAGACACGAAGAAACCAGAAGAAAGTGGCTGGAGCAATTTCAACTGAAAAAAATGCACAAAAGGTAGAAAAATATCTCTTTATTGAATTTATTAACTGAAATATGCCAGCTCTGGGAAATGTGCATCATTAACGTCTGCACTTTGTTTAGTACAAGAGGAAATTAATTTATAGTTTTATTTCTACAGTGTTGTTGGGCTTTTGGGGTTCCCAGTTTAATTATTGTCTTCCTGTTTCCAAATTGTGATTCCTTGTTTGGTGATGGTCTATGTTCTGCACGTGTAACTGAGCTGAGGTATTCTGTTTATGTAATTCCTATTTGACATTGCCACTTGTTCTCTTTCCCCAGTAGGTCATGTATTGTTGTTCTCTGAAATGTATTGGTTTAATATTTGTAGTGTTGACTTTTGATAGGTAGGGTCTTGTGCTTTGTGAGTCCTGGTAGTGCTGTTATGATACGGCGGGTTTGCTATGGGTTCTAAATGGGCAGTGTTTGTAGTAGTTCCTAATGTGCCTGGCAGTTGTCACTGGATTATAGTAATGTAGAAATCTTTTAGTCTTTCTTTATCCATACACTCATTAAGAGGCATGTTTACTAAAAGTTAGTGTATGGTAACATTATGCAAATATGTATGCAAATGAGGTCCCTTATGCAAACGAGGCCCCGCACCGAGTCTCCGCACATGGCCCTGCACCCCCTTTGGGCCGCCCCTGATCGCGCGATAACGCGCGCAGCGGTGCAAACAAGCGCTGAGGGTGGAGAAAGGCTCCCTGAGGGCAAAGGAAGGCTCCCCAGGGGCGGAGAAAGAGGGTCAATGGGCGGAGAGTGGGAGGGGAGAGGTTACCTACACACTAACGCTGTGAAATCCGAGACTCAAAACTAACGCCAGTGATACGCTGGCGTTAGAGCCGATTTAAAGGGAAAAGAAACCATTTCCGTCAGCAATGTACAGCAAAACCAGGGAAACCTAAAAAAAGTGATGTGTGATACATATGCACGGAACAAAAGGGCAAATAAACATTGAAAATGAACAGAAGAAAATGTAATAAAAATATAACCAAGCTGGGCAATAGTGATGTCATTGGGAAACATCAAAAAAACACTCCCAAGAAAGTTCCAAAAAAAAGATATGAATTTTGGAAGGGTCTATGCTCCTTCCCCTTACAAGGTGAATGAGCCCACAGTGAAATTGCGCTGAGCAGGGTTTCCGACTCCATTGGCCAGGTTTCCTATGGCATGCACATGTTCTGCAACATCAGGGTGGGCATGTCGGAATAGGCAACTGGACAGATGCTGGAAAAGGGGACACAGAGGGCTGCAGGCGGCACATGCTGTGTTGCAGCTGGGCCACAGTGCAGACTAGGGTGATGCCTAGCTGGCCCATAGTAATGCTGAAACAGTAGAGCAGCCAGACAGCAACTGCTGAGGGCCCAACATGGGCACGAGTGTGCTTCCCACAGTGTCACAGGGGATATTACCCAGCAGGTACCCCCAAGGGCACGGAACATTGGCATGCTGTGCTGGGGGGAAGCTTGGACAGCTATGCAGACACCCCTACCGCAGAACCTGCACCATAGGCAGCCGCCTACCTGCACACTGGATGGCCTGAGACTGCGCTCCACCAGCACCACCAGCAGAAGCGCATATCAGCATGGTGGCAGAGGGATACTGGTGGTGGAGGGGACAGTGGTAGGTGCCCAGAGCAGACCGTGGCCTAGCCCTGTGTAGGTGGGTGCCATGTACTGCAACAGATAGGCCCTGTCTGACGAACAGTTCCTCTTCACACCACTTAAAAGCATGCTCAAACAAACTTTTCAAACCGATCCAAACTCCATAAACATCCCGACGCCTCTCCCCAGCGCCTTCAGAGCGTTTCTCCTCAAAGGGTTCTTCAGGGGATTTACTGGATCACCTACAAACAAAACAAAACGTCGTGTATAACCCAAAACCAAACATTCTAAAATCATTAATTAAAAACCCGTGGGTAAAACTAATATCAGCAGTTACTTACAGAAAACCGCTGTCCACGTCAAACACCATAGAATCTTGCCAGCTTCCAATCTTTCTCAACTCATGAAAAGCTTAAACAAAAAGACGCCGCGCATGCGGACTAACTACAGGTGATCGAATTAAATAGCACAGACTCAAAAAGAGGCTCCATACAGCCCCATTCAAAAAAATAATAACTACAAAGAGAAGGACTCCTGGTGCATACTTAAATCCTGAACAAGCCACACTCTTATTAATCACTACCGTACCCTCCACAAGACTCCCAACAGCCAATCAAACTCATTGATCGAAAAATAAACATACTCTCCAAACAGGAGCCTGGTCACAGACATGCCGCCCATTCTATCATACCATTCAAACCATTCGGTATGACAGTATCTAGTTCATAAATCCAGCGCTGTTCATGCTGGATAAGCACCTGATCTTGAGTACGGTTACCAAAACCATGGGTAACTTGCTCAATACAAAAACAGGTTAATTGTTCAAATGTATGCCCACAATCAATACAGTGTTGGACAAGCGGGGCTGATACTACTTTGCAGCGCAACCGGCTATGGTGCTCCCTCATACGTGTCCGAAATATCCTTGTGGTTTTACCAATGTAAAGGAGCTCGCAAGGGCATTTTACCACATAAACCACCCCTGCAGAGCTGCACGTAGTAGAGGAAGACACAGCATAATTAACATGACGATAACTGAACACAGTTGTCTCGGAAGTGATTTCACAGATATCACATGATCCACATTGTTTGTGACCCTTTTCTACTGCCGAACTGGTCAACACAGGTAAAACCGTAGGACTCACAAATTCTTTCAGGTTACGGTGCCTCTGCCACACGCACCTCAACGTCTTACCCTCCATACCAGGCAAAGCAGATAGCACATTCTTATGCTTCCGTAAACTCCGCTGTATCTCCCGACTCAAAGGGGAAAATTTTGTAACTAAATTAATGGTATCCATATCTCCTCCCACCTCACGACACGTAGGGGTCAATAATAAAGCTCTATTGTTGTACAGTGCTCGTCGATACGCTCTCCTAACTACCTGCTTTGGATATCCTCTCTCCAGAAAGCTCAACTTAAGCTGCTGTGACTGTGATTTGAACTCCTGATCACTAGAGCAATTTCTGCGAAAACGCAGAAATTGCGAAAAAGGGAGCCCCTCTTTAAGTGGCTTCGGATGGGCACTCTTATAATGGAGGAGGGTATTCCTATCAGTGGATTTCTTAAAGATAGAAGTTTCCCAATGGCCCCTACATTTGAACAATTAACCTGTTTTTGTATTGAGCAAGTTACCCATGGTTTTGGTAACCGTACTCAAGATCAGGTGCTTATCCAGCATGAACAGCGCTGGATTTATGAACTAAATACTGTCATACCGAATGGTTTGAATGGTATGATAGAATGGGCGGCATGTCTGTGACCAGGCTCCTGTTTGGAGAGTATGTTTATTTTTCGATCAATGAGTTTGATTGGCTGTTGGGAGTCTTGTGGAGGGTACGGTAGTGATTAATAAGAGTGTGGCTTGTTCAGGATTTAAGTATGCACCAGGAGTCCTTCTCTTTGTAGTTATTATTTTTTTGAATGGGGCTGTATGGAGCCTCTTTTTGAGTCTGTGCTATTTAATTCGATCACCTGTAGTTAGTCCGCATGCGCGGCGTCTTTTTGTTTATTTAATGTGGAGAAGTGCAAGGTTATGCACCTAGGGAAGAACAACCCAAACTATGGTTACACGATGCAAGGTTCCACATTAGGAACCACCACCCAAGAAAAAGATTTAGGCGTCCTTGTGGATACCATGTTAAAACCCTCGGCCCAGTGTGCAGCGGCGGCCAAGAGAGCAAATAGAATGCTAGGTATGATAAGGAAAGGAATGGAAAATAAAACAAAAGATATTATAATGCCTCTATATCGTTCCATGGTGAGACCGCACCTTGAATATTGTGTGCAATTCTGGTCGCCGTATCTTAAAAAGGATATAGCAATTTTAGAAAAGGTTCAGAGAAGAGCCACCAAAATGGTAAAGGGGATGGAAGGCTACTCCTATGAAGAAAGGCTAAAAAGGTTGGGGCTCTTTAACCTGGAAAAGAGACGGCTGAGGGGAGATATGATAGAAGTCTATAAATTAATGAACGGAGTGGAACGGGTAAACGTAGATCGATTGTTTACCTTATCAGAATATAGAAAGAGTAGGGGACATGCAATGAAGCTACAGGGTAAACTATTTAAGACTAATAAAAGAAAATATTTTTTCACTCAACGTGTAATCAAACTCTGGAATTTGTTACCGGAGGATGTAGTAAAGGCTGTTAGTGTAGCTGGGTTTTAAAAAAGGTTTGGACAAGTTCCTGGAGGAAAGGTCCATAAACCATTATTAAGAAGGGACCCAGGATATCAATGCTTGAACCAATACAAGCACTGTGGAACCTGTGTCCCTTGGGGAAACTGCTAGGTACGTATGACCTAGATTGGCCACTGTTGGAAACAGAATACTGGGCTTGATGGACCTTGGTCTGACCCAGTATGGCATATCTTATGTTCTTATGTTTAAGCTTTTCATGAGTTGAGAAAGATTGGAAGCTGGCAAGATTCTATGGTGTTTGACGTGGGCAGCGGTTTTCTGTAAGTAACTGCTGATATTAGTTTTACCCACGGGTTTTTAATTAATGATTTTAGAATGTTTGGTTTTGGGTTATACACGACGTTTTGTTTTGTTTGTAGGTGATCCAGTAAATCCCCTGAAGAACCCTTTGAGGAGAAATGCTCTGAAGGCGCTGGGGAGAGGCGTCGGGATGTTTATGGAGTTTGGATCGGTTTGAAAAGTTTGTTTGAGCATGCTTTTAAGCGGTGTGAAGAGGAACGCTATATACCTGGTCCAGTGTCATCATTAGTAAAGAAGAAAGTTGTATTGATGCATATGGGGCAGGTTATTTAACTATATCACTGCTAGCTACCAATGGGGGTCGTTGATGTTATTTAGCTTCTGTTCCCTTGAGTTTTGACCTTTGAGTCTTTGGGATAGAAGCTATGAAGTTCTGAGACCACCCGGTAGTTGTTAGATATAGTTTATTTAACTATTTTTTGCTCAAATAAGCGATTGTTTTTGGATGGATGTATTTCCCATTTTTTGTTACATTGAACGCCTGATTTTTTGGAGTACATGGTGTGTATGCTGACATCCCAGTTCTGGGTACATGCATCTCCTCCAGGAACATGCACTATGGACTAGCTAGCAGACTGTCTGCAGCTAGTATGTGTCTTGCTGGAACACCTTGCAGGGTGCAGCAGCTGGAGGCTTGCTGCTGGAGAATGTCAGATAGGGGGGGCAGCTGAGCATTTCCAGGCCTATTGTCTTTCTGCTATTGCTTTATGGATGTGTACAGATCTGCATTGACTGCCCTGTAGGGCATCTGTTCCGCAGCAGGACTGGGGTTGATGGTTCTCCTCTACTGCCACCATTGCAGGGAGGTAGAATGTGGATCTGTTGGTGGGAGATCCTGTTTCCCACCCTGAGCCCCAGAGGGTGGGTTGGGTGGTGGTACATAATCCGCCTATGGGTCCAAACACCCCCCCCACCCCCCGCTACCTCATGTAACCATGGCACCAACACAGGATATGCACTATTCTGGGTGCATCATAGCCCATAAAGGGCTAGACATGACTGAGAAATACAGATGGACACAGATGTATCCTAGGTGTGTCTGCAGGAACTACCTATCACACACAGTAGCACTGATGGGGGGACCTGCAGCATGGCGTTTTTCAGCTATGAAAGGTGCTGTGGACCTGGTGCTGGGTGCCCCACCTCACCCTCAGGGTGAGCACAGTACCCACACAATGTGACGGTCTGTAGCTACTTTGTGCCAGTAACACACATGGTCAGTACCCCCTACCAGGCTGAGGTGCTGTGGGGTGCACACGATCAGTTCCCCCTACCAGGCTGAGGTGCTGTGGGGGTGCATACCCCATCTTGTGATCATCTGTAGACTGCTGATTTGCATGTGCAGTGCATCATGGGTATGGGTGGGTTAACCCTATCCTGGTAACCACAGAGACAGTTTGTGTGGTGATGTGCAGTCCTTCTGCAGCCAGCCAGGGGTTTGTTAGCAGCTATAGAGCTGTAGCCCACTGGTTACTTCACTGCTTGTGGAGCC
Source organism: Ichthyophis bannanicus (assembly GCA_033557465.1). Lineage (NCBI taxonomy): Eukaryota > Metazoa > Chordata > Amphibia > Gymnophiona > Ichthyophiidae > Ichthyophis > Ichthyophis bannanicus. The sequence goes on from CM066037.1 coordinate 121,028,199, forward strand.
AGAGGTCATGGGTTCAAACCCACGGTGGGGTTATTTGATAGGGCTGTCCAAGGCATTGTCTATTTTAATGTACATTAGTGCTGCCAGCAAAAACACCTTCAGTATACTGTAACCATACGGTGTCCCATAAGGCGCCTTATAAGGTGCCTTATAAGGTGTCCTATAAAGCGCCTTATAAGGTGTCCTATAAAGCGCCTTATAGGGTGCCCTATAAGGGACATTATAGGGTGCCTTTGCGGACAGTGCACTTTATAATGTGCCCTATGGAGTGCCTTATAGGGTACCTTATGCGGCACCTTAGGTTACGGCACGTGAGGGTGTGTTTGCTGGCAGCACTAATTAAAATACAAATAAAATGCCTCAAAAAGCAATACTTACACGTAAAAGCTAATACTTCAGCCAGCCTTATGCATTAGGCACACTGGGGGATTAAACTCATGACCCCTGTACCATCAGTCAGTGTATTAACCATTGTGCTACACCTCTGTTTCTGTGTTTGCATGTCTGCGCGCCTACTTAAGATTACCGCGCGTTAACGTGCTCAGCGGCGTTTCGCCCGATAATCCAGTTTTGCTACATTAAGACCAAAACGCCTACTCCTTTTATGGCAGCCTGCACACTATCGCCGGGCGCATGTTAAGACGGTTGAGTAAACATACCCCATTGTTGTTCCCCATGGATGATTGAAAGTGGGACGGGATTAGGGTTGAAAAATCTTGGCTGCTTAGTTAAGGGTTAAGATAAATTGGATAATCTCTTTATTAGATATTATCATGAGTGCGTTTATTTATGGTTGTTGGCATTATTAGATATTATGGCAGGTATGTTATTTTATGCCTCTAAGAGGACTCAACTTTCCTTTTGATGTTTGCTGTTATCTTGTAAACCATTTTGAATAAATTTGTTATAAAGATGGTATATAAAAACTTTTAAATAAATCACTAAGATTAATGCAGGCAATGTGACATGTGGATGACTCCTGCCACTGAAATCAGAAGCTAGGGATTCTTTTTCCCAACCTTAGTTCATGCTGTAAGCCTCTGTGTGTGTGTTCCTTACAGTGGCTATGCACGTTATTTGGCAGACTGGGACCGCAGCTTCCAAGGGCAAAGCTGCCCTTTCAGTCTCTACTCTTGGGGATAATTAGGGTTCCTGAAGCGGGACCAATATACACTGGGAGGTCTTTGGCACATTCAGTCCACTCACTCCACTTTTCTTTCTCTCAAGAACAGAGTCCAGGCCAGAATTTGTATTCTGAACCAAAGGGTTTACTTAAAGAAAACTTTGGGCCACTGGCAGTAAAAGTAAAAATATTTATTTATTTATTTATTATTATTTATTACAGGCTCTTATATACCGCTCTATTCAGAATCAGCGCGGTTCACAATATAACAACATACCATAACAACAAACTGTTAGGTTTTACAGAGAACAAGGTCAGAGAACTTGGATAAAACATGGGACGTCATTACTGCAACTATTTACAAGAGTATTTACAAGAGTATTTACAAGTATACATAACAGGATTTGTTCTTAGTTTGGGTAGTGATTAAGATTGGTTAGTTGGTCAAGTAATATTGGGGGAAGAGGTGGGATTTGAGTGCCTTTCTGAAAAGGGATAGATCAGTGATAGCACGAATCTCTGGGGGTAGAGCGTTCCAGTACTTAGGGGCATAGAATCTGAAGGCCCTGTTAGATGTCACTGATAGGCATTTTGTCGCTGCTTTAGGGATGATTAGAGTATTTGTTGATGTCGTTCTCCTGGATCTGTTGGGTGGGACGGCCTGAATGAGGTCTATTAGAGAGGAGGAGGTGATGCTTTTAGTGGCCTTGAAAGTTAGTAGTAATGTTTTGAACAATATTCTGCCATGTATGGGGAGCCAGTGGAGTTGCTCTAGGATGGGTGTTACATGGTCCCTTCTTGATGCTCCGTAGAGGACTCTAGCAGCGGTATTCATGGCGAGTTGCAAAGGGTTTAATGTGGAGTGTGGGAGGCCTTGGAGAATGGCATTGGCATAGTCAAGGTGTGGTAAGGTTAAGGCTTGAAATATAGTTCTGAAGTCATCAGGATCAAGCAGGGGGCGAAGATGTCGAAGAGTCCGGATCTTGAGGTAGATTGCTCTGACTACGTTGGTTATGTGTAGTTTCAGATCCATGCGTTGGTCAAAAGTGACTCCAAGGTAGCGAATGGAAGGTTTTGATTGGAGCTCAGCTTCTTTCACCTTTATATGGGATGGGGGGGTGAAAAGTGGGTCCCTGGTGATGAAGAGAACCTCGGTCTTTTTGTGTTGAATTCGGAGGTTCTGGGATTGAAGCCATTCGGATACTGCATCAAAACATTTAGCTAGCGGGGAAAGGTCCATATGAACTGTGGAGAAAGGCATATATAGGAGGATGTCATCTGCGTATATCAAGCATTCAACCTTGAAGGACCTGATGATGTTGCAAACCGGTTGTATGTATATATTGAAAAAGAGTGAGGATAGGGATGATCCTTGTGGTACGCCTTGCTTTTGGTGGTAAGGTGTGGATGTTGTGGTCCCTGAGGTAACGTACTGCCATCTCTGATCAAGGTATGACTTGCACCACTCCAGGGCAGTGTTATTGATGCCTTTTTCTTTTAATCGCCCTATTAACAGATCGTGATGTACAGAGTCAAAAGCCGCAGCAATGTCTAAGAAGATGAGAGCAAAGCCTTGGCGGATGTTATCAATGCCTGTGATGATGTTGTTGCAGAGAGTGGTAAGGAGGGTTTCAACACCGTGGAACTCTCTGAAGCCATGTTGGCAGTGGTCAAGAGGGGAGACGGTGTCAATATGGTCCTGTAACTGTCTTTGAGCTTCCTTTTCAATTATTTTCGCTAGTAGGGGTATGCTAGCTATGGGTCTATAGGATTCAACCTTTTGTGGGTCGAGTTTGTGGTTTTTCAAGAGGGGTCTTATGGATGTTCTCTTGAGGGCTGGTGGGAAGGAGCCGGTTGTAAAGGATAAGTTCATCAATATGGATATTGCACAGACAACAAAATTATTGTACAAGCAGTTATGATTCCTTTTTGTCCTTTCTCTATGCTGAAAAGCTAGTAGAAGCTGTTCCACTCCTTTCTCTCTCCTCCTGAATGAGAATCTTCCTCCAGTACTTTATTCTCTTCGGTGTACCTTTTAAGCTTGTAGCTGCTGTGGGTTCAGGTCCCCGATAGCTCCTGGTTCTCCCTGGACAAGCAGGATGACATCAGCCACACTTGGTGACATCATCCGATGGCACCAGGACAGAGTGCTCTCCTATAGCTCAGAAAGGTGAAGCCTTTCTGAGCATGCTCCAGTGCCCCCACCCCCGGGCCCGCCCCTACCTGGCTCAGTTTTATCTTCGTCCACCTGCCTGCAGGATGGAATCTACAGCTCTCCTACCTACTTCTTCTTAACATGGAACAAATCAACAAGGAAAAGAAAAACTCCAAACCTGGATTTAAGAAATGCCCTAAATGTGCGAGGAAGATGAACTCCGAGGACTCCCACGATTCGTACATCCGCTGCCTGGGGGAAGCTCACCACGTGGAGGACTGCCCCCAGTGTGCCCGTGTGTCCCCCAGAGCTCGAAAAGCCAGGAACTACACCCTCAAAGAATTCCTCTCTTCTTCGGAAAGCACTGCAAGCAAGGCTCCAAAACCTGGAATCGAAAAAGCACCAAGGAAGGACAAATCCACTAAGAGCAAAGCCGGTACCAGCAGGAAGGAGGTGAGCAACGTGGCCGCTGCCATCTTGGCCGCCTCTGGGACTCCCTCCTCATCTGCAGCTCCCCCGGATGCTCCAAACCGCTTCTCCAATGTCTCCGTGGCTGTGGTGCCTCTGCGCTTTTTCGAGCCTGCCCAGGTGAAAGGAAAGACCGCCACCTCAAACGACTGCTCCTCTGAGCTTCAGTCTGCCTCCAGGCAGCCTCCCCTTGCTGAAAAACACAGAAGCGAGGAAGCTACGCCCACTGCCAACGTCACATCTCATCACTTCCGCTCTGACGAGGAACCTCCGCATGGCTCCAACTTCACAAAACAAGACAGGGCTTGCAGCCCCCGAGCCACAGAACCCAGGGATCACAGCTCCCACACCAGAGAGTCCAGACCTCGCAACCCCCATGCCAGAGAATCCCGCTCTGATTCGGAGCGCAGATCACACCGGAGAAACAGACAAAGCAGATCCCACAGCACCAGTTCCTCTCACAGCCACCACATGGGCAGGAAACACCACAGGAAAGTCTCACCGTGCAGATCACACTCGGGCATGCTCTCCCCACCTGTGAAACACTCCAGGACCTCTGGGGATACCAGCAAAAGAGGTAAAGACGCCCTGCACAATTTCCTAGCAACTGGTGACAGATTAGTCAAGAGACACGCAAACAGCATTCATAGAGCTCCTGTCTAAACTCATCACACAATGGGACTCCAGCCGGCACTCTGCATGGACCTGCTCCCCGGATCCACCAAGGCATTCTCCACTGCCCTCTTCAAGGTCAACTTCCCCACTACAGCCCAGGACGCCTTCTCCACCTGGGTCACCAGTGCTACCAGACTTTTCGTCGGAGCCACTAACGGACAGTGATGAGGAACATGCTGTGGGACTGTCTCCTTCCAGCCGCTCCCACCGCTCCTCCAGCAAAGGACGCTCTCGCTCACCCTCACCACCAACTCTGACGCTGCCACCTCTACCGCCGTCTCCGCCGGAGGATCTAACATACCCCAAGTTTCTACAAAAGATATCAACACGTCTGGTACTCACATCCACGGACACACCAGACCCCAGAAATGAGGTCCTCGGCCTCCTCAAGTTCCTCAACACACCCAGGTCCATAATCTCCATCCCAGTGCATCATTTGCTCCTGGAAAACCTCACCAAGCTTTGGCAAACCCCAGCATCCAGCGCAGTGACCTCGCAGAGACTTGAGGCAAAATACCAAGTCACTCCTACCCCAGGCTTCGACAAAACTCAGCTCCCCCACCAATCCATTGTGGTGGAGTCAGCGCTGAAGCACAACAAAAGCACACAGACACACTCCAATGCCCCCCTGGGCAAGGACTATAAAATCCTAGATGATTCTGGAAAAAAGACTTACCAAGCAGCCATGCTGAGCGCTAAAATTGCCTCGCACACCTTCCAACAGGTGCTATACCTAGACACAGTGCTCGACAACCTCAAGGGAGCGATTGAAGGGCTCAACACCGAGGCAAAAGCCCCCTTCCAGACTATCCTCAATGACCTGAAAGAATGCGGCAAGCACCTCATCCACGCCACCTTTGACTCCTTTACTCGGTGGCCAGGACAGCCGCCAACGGAATCATCTCCAGACGCTGGGCATGGCTACGAGCTTCTGGCCTTCAAGAGGACACCCATGAAAAGCTGGCAGATGCGCCATGCACGGGGGACAACCTCTTCAGGGTGAATGTCAAGGAGACAGTGGACGATATGAAGGACTGCTGCTCCACCCTCAAGGCCTTAGCCTCTGAATTCATGGAGCGCAACCCTAACTCACGCAACAAACAGGGTGCTTACCAACGCAGAACTTTCACATCATCCAAGCGCTACCAACCTTACCAGAAGTGGCAGCCCAATAGACCCAAGCAACACCAGTACCAGTCCTACCATCAGAAACCACGACAGAAGGACCGCAGACAGCAAAAGCAACCCTCCTCGTCTTCAGGAAAGAGCACACCTTCCTTTTGACGCTCCACCAAGCAGATCCCTACAGGTGGGAGGGCACCTCTCAGCATTTATAAAGGCCTGGGAGAGCATCACCACCGACTCCTGTGTTCTACAGATCATACGCTCAGGATATAGGATGCGCTTCTCCACAACACCAACCCAGCGCTCACGCCCTCCAACCACACACCGAACAGGCTACTAGCCACTATGGCTACAGAAATCCACTCCCTCCTAACAGCACGAGCCATTGAGGAGGTACTCTTGGCTCAGCGGGGATATGGGTTCTACTCAAGGTATTTTCTCATACCCAAGAAATCCGGGGGTCTCTGCCCCATTCTCGACCTCAAGAGCCTCAACAAATTCATCTGCAAGGAACGTTTCCGGATGTACTCTCTGGGGTCTATCCTGCCACTATGGCGACCACACCACTGGCTGGCTTCGCTGGACCTCCAAGATGCCTGTGCCCACATTCCCATCCACCGCTCACACATACAGTTCCTGCGTTTCTGCTTCGACCAACAACACTATCAGTATCGGATACTCCCCTTCGGCCTCTCCCCAGCGCCAAGGGTCTTTACAAAATGTGTGGCCGTGGCGGCGGCACACCTACGAAAGAAGGGAATTTGTATTTTTCCCTACCTCAATGACTGGCTCATCTCTGCTCCTTCGAAAGACAGGATTCAAAGAGCGGTGAAAGACACCGTGTTGCTGCTATCGACCCTGGGTTCCTCATCAACTTCCAGAAGTCCCAGCTGCAACCCACACAGACTCTGGAATTCATCGGAGCCGCCCTCCATACAACCATGGCAAAGGCATTCCTTCCCGTGCCAAGAGTGGATACCATCATTTCCCTCTCCACGTCAGTAGCCAAGGCCAACAGCGTGTTGGCCAAGACGATGCTACGCCTCCTAGGCCACATGTCAGCAACAACACAAGTTCTCTCACATGCCAGACTCCACATGAGGCCCATACAGTGGCACCCGAGAAAGAACTGGAACCAAAAGAAGCAACTGATGTCCGCAAGGATCAGCATCGACCAGAGGACACGAAGCGCCCTCCACTGGTGGCACCTCAGGTCAAACCTGGGCCAAGGGAAACCATTCCAGGCACCCTGCCATGACATGGTCCTAACCACAGACGCCTCCAAAATGGGATGGGGAGTGCATCTCGGTCATCTGCGCACACAAGCAACGTGGACAGAGACAGAGTGCAACCTGCACATCAACCTCCTCGAACTCTGCATAATCCGTTATGGCCTCCGGGCCTTCTCGAAGTGGATATGTGGAAGGGAGGATGGCAGCAGACGCCTTCGACCTACACTGGGGGGAATTCCAACTACTATACACTTATCCCCCCACACTGCTGATCCCCAAGGTGCTGCAGAAGATCTTACACGACAGAGCCTCGGTCATCCTTATCACGCCCTACTGGCCCAGGCAGATGTGGTTTCCCATCCTGAGCAAGCTCGCAGACAGGACGCTCTTCCGGCTACCCCCGAGACTGGACCTCATCACCCAGGACAAAGGGAACACCCTTCATCCCAACCTGGCCACCCTTGCACTGACTGCTTGGAGCTTGAAAGGTCCCAGCTATCCTCCATGCACCTGACAGTTGAAGTCCAGCAGTTCATTCTCGCAGCGCACGGGGACTCCACACGCCGCTCCTATGAGATGAAGTGGAGACGCTTCAATGCCTTGTGTGTGGGAGAGGGCCTCCACCCTATCTCCTGCCCCCTTCCGCAGGTCCTCCACTACCTGACCACACTCGTCCACAAAGGTACACCTATCAGCTATCGCAGTCTTCCACGATCACGTGGAAGACAACCCGGTCTCCACCCATCCGTTGACCACCAGATTCATGAAGGGCCTCTCCAACCTGCACCCACTGCTAACGAAACTGGTACCACAGTGGGACCTGTCCAGCGTCCTCAACACACTCACCGAGAGCCCCTTCGAACCTTTAACTGAGGCACCGCTGAATTTCCTCTCCTGGAAAACCCTCTTCCTGATTGCTATTACATCTGCCAGATGAGTCAGTGAATTGCAAGCCCTGGTAGCACACCAGCCGTACACGGTCCTGCACAAGGACCACGCCTCACTATGGACACACCCCAAGTTTGTACCCAAAGTTGTGTCCACCTTCCACGTCAACCAAAGCATTGAGCTTCCAGACTTCTACCCCAAACCGCATGCCAACACCGAAGAGTGCTGCCTCCACACTCTCGACTGCATGCGGGCTCTGCGTACCTACCTGAAACGCATGGAAGGGCATCGCAAGGGGCCTCAACTCTTCGTTTCCTTTGACCCTGGAAGACCGGGTCACGAAAAGAACCCTCTCCCGCTGGATCTCAGCGTGCATCACCTTCTGCTGCTCCCAGGCGGGGCGCAGCCACCTGCTGTGGCGCATGCACACCAGCTCAGGGCCATGGCTACCACTGTGGTCAACTTCCATGAAATGCCTATCCAATACATCTGCAAAGCTGCCACGTGGTCCTCGGTGCACACTTTTCAGTGGCACTACTGCCTGGACCAACTGGCCCACAGCGACGCCTCTTTCGGATGGACCGACTTGAGTACCAGCACGCACATGGGACAGGCCTCGGGCCCTGCCTCTTAAAGCCGCGCTATACTCGATGTTATGCTGTTCTATGCTATACTATGCTCTTCTATGTTATACGATATATCATGTTATATGTTGCAGTGCCACGACAACCATTGTTATTACATGATTCCATGGTTCCGTTGTGATTGTTAATAAATTCCACATTTACACACTTCTGGTCTCGGAATCCACTGTAGTCCAATTATGACTCTCAGGCCATCCGCCCGCAGCATGGTAGGCCTCCGGCCTCGCTAGGGAGTCACCGATGACATCCTGCTTGTCCAGGGAGAAAGTGGGGTTACTTACCTGTAACATAAGTTCTCCTTGGATGACAGGATAAGTCAGACACACATTCCCACCCTCTTCCCCTATGGATGGCCCCATCTGTCCATGGAAAGTAGGCCCGCACCTACCTGCCAGAGACGCTACTCTTGGCACAAAATGAGCCAGGTAGGGGCGGGCCCGGGAGTGGGGGCACTGGAGCATGCTCAGAAAGGCTTCGCCTTTCTGAGCTATAGGAGAGCACTCCATCCCGGCGCCGTCGGATGATGTCACCAAGTGTGGCTGACTTATCCCGCTGTCCAAGGAGAACCTACGTTACAGGTAGGTAACCCCACTATCTGGTGTCACTATTTTACAGGGTTGCACTTCTGGATCTCCTCCTTCCTTTGGTTCAGCAGTTCCCAGATGTTCCATTGCTTTACTCCTTCTCCTCTCCACTGGCATAACTGCTCCTCTCCTTTTGAGCCTTGGGGTGCACGGCAGCATTTACACAGACACAGTGGATTCTAGGTGCAAGACTTCAACCTACCCTACTCCCAGGCTAGCTCTCGCCAGATATACAATACCAATAAGTTCAATACAGTTTACATTAGTGCACTGCCCTTCATCAAAAGAGAAGAGCAGTTTACAGCATAGTTATCAAAACGCAATCAAATAATCACATATCTAAACATTACAAAATATCAACACACACAAGAAAACTCCCAGACACATTCTCTAACCCTGATCACCTCTCTAAGAGCCCGTGGCAAAGGCAATTCCCACCCCAAACAGAACAATAGAAATGACAGGCCTGCAAGTTCAAATTCACCAGGGCCTGGGCCAGAATATAGGGGGAATAGCAATGATAATAATAATCGTTACTTCCTTGTTAGAAAATTCAGATACAAAAGTGGTTGTTCCTGCTGCATGTTTGGTAACTTTTGCCTTGGCATCAGATAGGGAATGGCTCCTTTGAAATGTTTTTTAAGAAGAGGAATGTGCCTTTTAACCCTGGAATTACCAAGATTTTTTGCACACACTGAATACCTTTGGGGTCATAAATGACCCCATGACGAATTTTAATTGTTAACCATGAAAATTTTAAACTAAACAGACAAAATATTATTCCGAATTAATTATTATATGAAGGTTAAATGTTTTGAAATTTAATGCTTTATCATAAAATTACATGAAGAAGAGTTGCCATGAAAGCAGTTTTTGCATGCACTTGATGGACACAGTAAAGTACTACAGTCATTTGCATGAGACACAGACAATTTCTGAATATTCTTTGCAAACATTGCGCTTGCAGGAGGTGCAAACTATGTTGCTTTTCTTGTCTTTTTCTCTAGAACAGCAGTGACACCTTGCACTTTTCTTTGGGATCCCGACATTGCAAACAGCATCAGTGGCTTCTTCAATGCTGGAAGAAGTCTTGCTGCAATTACTCTGAAGCAGCTGCTTTCCTAATTCCAAGAGGAATAGACGAGCTGCTTTCCTAATTCCAAGAGGAATAGACGACGTCTGTGCTTTGACTTGGACTGCCATTCTGGATTTAGTGACATCCAAACAATGAAGGTGTTCAAAGCACTGATGTCCAACATGTTGTAGAAGATTGTCACTGGCCAGCGTCTTGTCATTCGTTTTGTGGTATACGTGTGCAACATTTGATCTGCCGTATCTACTCCACCTTTACTAGAATTATAGTCCAAGATCATGTGTGGTTTTTTTGTCTGGACGTGTGTTATCTACTTCTTCTTGATCATGCAAACTGCTCAGAAGAACAACCACTTTTCCTTTCTTCGGGCAATAGGAAACCAGAGTGGCGTCATCGCGAAAGGCAAACAGTGAAGTGAATACCTCTCGGCCCTTTGCTGTTACAAATTCTGGAGGTAATTCTTTTCTGTTCTTTCAAATTGTCCCCAAAAGTGTCATTTGTTTTTCTAGCAATTTCCGTGACCGGGATAAACTGCAGGAGAAATTGTCAACAGTAACATTTCTGCCAGATCGCATCAATCCTTCAGTGAGTTGCAGCACAACCCTTTCACCCTGATTCTGTTCCCTGTTTTGTCCGAGTTCCCTTCCTGTATATACTTGAAGACGCAGACCATATGACGTTGCACTGTCACACAACATCCATAGCTTTATGCCATATTTCCCAGGTTTGCTGGGAATGTATTGTCTGAACGGAACACGGCCACGAAATGTAAGCAGTTGCTCATCCACGGTAACATTTTCACCAAGAACAAAGGCGTCACTTAGAGTTGCTTCCCAGGTATCAAAAATGTGTCTGATTGGAGCAAGCTTATCCACGCCTCATTGTTCACGTCTGTTGGTTGCATCATCAAATCTGAGAGCACAAGAAATTTGCTGAAAACAGTTACGGGCCATATTTTTGCCGAAAACAGAACGACCATCTTCAAGGTTCCACAACTGAACTATGGATTCATTTCATGACTTGTACACGCCTGAGAGGATCAGAAGTCCAAGAAAACGTTGAAATTCTCTGTCAAATCTTTCCAGGTGTCGTCGTAAATGTGTCTTCCTTGTTTGCTCGTCCACATCATGACTTCATTCAATAAGTTCTTCCTCATGAACAAGTGGAATGCTGTGAGAGGGCCATCAACATTTCATACAGCATACCTTGTAGGACCTTGTTGTATGGGCATGACATTAGCTCTGGCATATCTTCCAGCAGCTTGCTTTATAGGTTTCCTGTTCCATGATGTGGCATCCTTAGATACATAGGCTTCAATGGCAACATTTGTGCTTATAGTTGATGACCTCTTAGCTCCTCTACGACCACAACTAAGATTCCTCACAGATGATACTGACACCGAGGACTCCTGCCTTCTTCCCCGTCCAGCACAGCCTCGACCTTTGCCTCGACCTGTAACTTGACTCTTTGCTGCAGGCGATGTTACCGGCTCAACATTAGTCTCACATTCACTTGGCGACCAACTGCTGTCGCCATCTGAATCATGACTGTCATCATCAGATTTATCGCCCGAACTTGGCTGATATGCTTCTTTGCTTGCTGAATATGCTGCATCATCAGACGACTCAGAGCCGTCACTGTCAGCATCTCGTTGCAATATTTCTTTTACTTGGGCAGCTGAATACTTTCGTTTTCACATCATAAACAATAACCTAAAATAAACAAACAAAGATAAAGTTGAATAAAATGCAAAGCAGTTTTACTATAGGTGTACAATAATCGTGATGAACGAGCTGAAAGACTTTAGATTTCATCGGAAATAATGACAGAACTTGCAGAAAATGTGTCATTTTCATAAAATAAGAGTACAAAAAATAAATGATACATAATTAATGATAAATACATTTGTCAGATCAAAAAATTCACAAAACTTAAAATTGTATCACGATCCAAACCGGACATAAGCAACTGGGGTCAAAAATGACCCCACTGGTACTCTGTGCTGCAATTCATCACTAGCGTCATCTAGCGGATGAAAATTATTCCTCTCATGACGCAATATAAAGAGAATATTGACATGTGAAAAGTCATAAAAAGATTGCATTCTTGAACAACTAGTTTCCGAGATACGTGTTGCGAAACTTGCAATGGGTCACTTTTGACCCCATCGGTACTCCCAGGGTTAAGGGCTGTCTGGTCCACATATTTCCTGATTTAGCCAAGGAAACCCAACGACGCAGGAGACAATTTCTACTTCTGCACTCGAGGGTTTCTCAATTGGGTGGGCTTTTCTTTTTGAAGTATCCCAGCAAATGTCTTGTGAAATTGGAAGATATTTCTTATATTTTCTTTTTGCCGTCTCAATTAATTTCTTTTCTGAATGCCGGTGGGGTTACAGGTGGGGAGTCCACCAATTGTTCTACTCTGCTTTAATTGGGAATATAGCTGATTTGTCTTTGTATATTTCCTGTAAGAGTTTCATTTTGAATGGTATTTTCCTGTTCATTTTTTGGATCCTTCCTTGTGGGCTAGAGCAGGGTTATCTGGTTAATTGTTTCTTCTGACTGTTTTTTCCTTGTGTTTCAATTCATTGGTTCCCCGATTTCCATGCAAGTGATTGTATCCTTGTAATCAATTTGTATACTTATAAATATAAAATAAAAAAAAATAATAATCTACACAATATTCTTCCTTGAACAACCAAGTTTTACTTTCCAAATTCAAACAAATGTGAGAAGTAGGTAAAATTATTTGAGAAAAAAGTCAAGAAATGCATCATTATTTCTGTTGGTGAGTCGGTGAATTATGGAGTGTTTTGGTACAGTATGGCCATCAGTTCATGAACTATATTTGACACAGGAGAAAATTGCTTTGTCCACAGCAAACTAAACTGTAGCGTAAGCATGTTCTTCATTGTTAATCTATTTTTACCTTGGGTTGTCCTCAGGTATTGAAATGTTAACTACAGTGTTATATTTACATTAGTCTTCATTCATGACAAATTAAGATTAATAGCCTGACTTACTAAAAACTAGGTTATGCATAAATTGGTTTATCCTAAAATGCCACTTCAGCATAGACTAGAAAATGAAATTGCATCAAGAGGAAGAGGGCCTCTGAAATCCACAAGCTTGTCAGTCACAGGACGAGTTTGCAAAAGGAAATGTCTTGCCATGGAATCCCACAATCAGATAGCTATTTCTGCTGATTTTGTATTATATGGAGTGCTCAGCCTTATCCAGTTCCCGATAGCAGGTGCTAAAGCACCCTGGTAATCCACACTTGGCTTCACTGATGTCAGTGAAGCCAGGGCCTGCAATACCATCAGGCAAGCTAGGCAGTCACCTAGAGCACCGGGTTTTGGAGAGTGGTATGCTCCCTTTCCACTGCCATGCCCTATTTCGCAGGTCCAGCAACGACAGCAGTGCACAAGCCGGAGAGCTGCTCAGAGGGAAGCCTCATCCCCTGTGTGCTGTCCTCTGAAACTGCAGCAGGCCCCACCCCCTGTGCAAACAGTAAGTGTGCATCAGAGGGGGAGGGGCCGGCTGCACAGGGGTTGAGGCTTCCCTCTGATCAGCTCTCTGGCTGGACCTGGGAAATATGGCATGGCAGCGGCGGTAACAGGGGTGGGGGAAGACTGACCATCGCCTAGGGAGCTGCACCAAATGGAGTAACTGTGGGGAGTTGTTAACCACCGTTGCAGGAATAGCTCAGCATAGGAAACAAATAGTACAGGAAAGAGACAATGCAGTACATAAAGTTTATGGATCTGTGCCATATAGATCATTAGCTGTAAAGTTCAGAGATCACATTCATTTTAATTTGTACTACTAGAATGAAGAAAAGATCCATCAGAGAGGATCAGCATGAGTGATAGCTTGATGTTCCCTAACATTTGCACACCAATTATGAATTAAATGAATCATCCAAAACGACTATTACTTATAATTTCTACGGCACTACTAGATACACGCAGCACTCGTCATATACATTAAGCAACCGTCCTTGCTCCATAGAGTTTGCAATCTTTTCCTTTGAGACCAACAGACAGCACAAATAAGAGAATTACGGAGTTTCATTTGTTATGGAAAATGGTTAAATACGACAACGGTAAGAACAGGAGAATAAAGAGCTAGGGTCCTATATTAAGCTGGGCAAGTCAAGTGCCGTGTTGACGTATACATAGCCCTGCCCTCTCACCCTTAACCCTAGATAGTCAATGCCGTGCCGACAGCATTGAATATTCAGTTTGGCACCCTGGGGAAACTGATGCACAGCCTAACCAGGTAGCAGCAATATTGGACTGCTACCCGGTTAGCATCAATGTCTAAGACTAAGCGAGCCAAACGCTTGCCTAGTTTTAGCCGTGGAGCGCTAACTGGGTAGTAGTCCAATATTGCCGCTACCTTCTTCTTCACCCCCGCTCCGCTCCGGAATGCCCCCAGCACACCCCGATAGCAGATGCTAACCAGATAGCATCGGGGCACGTAGGGAACAAAGACGGAGATATTCAAAGGCACTAACTGTGTAGGTGCCATCAAATATTCCCGTTTAAGGCATTTACATGGTTTACTGGGTTGTAAAGCATGTTAATAGCTTTTACCCACCAGAAGGTTCCCGAGAAAGGATATAGGGAGATATAAAAGAGGAGAAGGAATGAGCAGCTGCAGAATAAATGCACTTGTAGGTGAGTAAGAGAACTTTGAACTGTTTGCAGAAACAGATAGGGAGCCAGTGGAATAGTATGATTGCTATGTTAGTCCACTGCTACTCTGAAGAAGATTTTAACTTTCAAATGCTAGCCCAAAAATGTATTGTTAGTCCAATAGAAAGGTATCGCCTTATTTGCCTTTTTTGGTTTTCTTTTTATTTAACTAACATTGAGAAAAGGAGTTATGTGAGAGCAGTGAGTCGTGGAATGCAAGTTATGCAGCTGAATGTTGACTAGATGGAAGGGGAGAGAGAGAGTTCAGTGGAAGACCCGTGAGCACTAAGTTGTAGCATTCTAAGCAAGAGGTGGAGACACATTTTAAAAAGGCAGTTTAAGTGGTGGCAAGGACGGTGAAAAGCAAAACATGTCAAAATCCATGGTGATTTCAGAAAAGGTGCTATGCACCCTCATAGGTCTTAAAAAATCAGCTCATCCTGCCCTCAAATATAAACACTGAGAAAAAAAATGTGCAGCAGGGACATATACATGCATGCAACATAAAATGGACTGCCGCACACATGCAAAGTCCCCACTGAGAATGGCAGCCACAGCAACATTCATCTGCATTCTAACATGGGCAAGCCACTTAACCCTCCATTGCCCATGTTCCCTGTAAGTATTAGTGTATGTGTCTCATATCCCCGCGTGTTAAATGTATCCCCCAATTGTGTTGTGACCGCTTTGATTGAAGGATAAGGCGGTACACAAAACTGTCTAAATAAATAAAATAAAACATAACGATTCATTTGTACATTTTTTTGTGTGATCTGTACATGCGCAGTCACTGATGTCAATGCCCATGTACCTGTATGTGCCCACATTCACAGCACGTGCCCTCCCCCACCTCCCCGCATGGAATGTCTGCATATTTAGTTGTGTCTGTGCAGAGAGGGGAGCAGGATGGATACCAGGCAGCCCAACTTTATTATTTATTTAAAAGGATTTATAGCCTGCAAAACCGCCAAGTTGGGTTACAAGATACGTACTCAACGAGTCATCATGTACAACAAGGACAAATAGTAATACAAACATTATAATTAAAAATAGCCATTAAAAACCACTGCTATATTATATCATAATTGCCATCAGAGGCTCAACCTGGGTTATAAATGTTCACACACCACACTTGCCCATCAGACAAATTCAGGAAAAGCCTGTTTAAATAAATGACATTTCCGTTTTCTTCAAAAAGTCATCAGTTCTACTTCAGCAAGAAAATCAATCGGCAAAGAGTTCCAAATAGATGGAGCAGTCATAGAGAAAATTCTCTTGCTTATGGACTGAAGATGAATTGATTTAAAAGAAGGGACATCTAGTAAATGTGTCTCCTGAGAGCGCAAAGTGCAAGAAGGACAGTATGGTTTAAGCAGAGATGACAAACTAATAGAAGCCATTTTGTGCAAACATTTAAAGGTAATCATAATTTATTTATTTAACTAGGCTTATATACTGCTTTTGTACCAGTCAACATTCAGGTACTATATATATATATTTTTCCCTTGTCCCCAAAGGGCTCACAATTTACATTTTTGCATCTGAGGCAACAGAGGGTTAAGTGACTTTGCCCAAGGCCAGAAGGAGCACTCGTGGGACTACAAACCCCAGTCCTTCCAGCCCAAAGTTGTTGTCCTCTAGTGGGATTTGAACCCCTGGCCCTCCAGCCTGAGGTAACCACTAGGCCACTCCTCCCTTGAGGTATGAAATTTAACTGGCAACCAATGTAGAGCAAACAATTGAGATCTAATATCCTCAGATCATTTGCAGCCAGTTAGGAGACACGCGGCAGAATTTTGAATTGACTGTAAAGGAGACATAGTAATTTTTGAGAGACCTAAAAAAAGACTATTAAAATAGTCTAGGGGTGAAAGTACTAAAACTTGTAATACAGAATGAAAATTACTACATGAAAGATATGGCTTCAATCGCCGAAGAAGATAAAACTTATAGTAAGCAGCTTTAACCACCCTTTGAATCTAAACATGTAGATTCAGTTGAGTATCCATCCAAACACCCAAATCTCTCACAACATCACTAATCACAAGAGGCAAAGACCTAGGTTGCACACTTAAACCCATAGAAGCTGAAAGATTCAAGGACAAATACAAAATTTCTATCATCTTAGCATTTATTTATTTACATTTCTTTTATACCGCACTATTCAACATCAGTGCGGTTTACATGAAAACTGAAATATACACAGAACATCAAGCTGTTCTGTGTTTACAGAGAACAGGAATAGAAACTTGGATAACATGGGGGTAACTATTTACATACAGGCGTCGAGACAGTACATGTTAAACATTACTCGATGGTCATGGATAGTTTCAATGGGCCTAATATTCGAAAGGCATTTCCACAGTTTACAGCCCTGTAAACCGTGTAAATGCCTTAGACAGGAATATTCAACGGCACCTACACAGTTAGTATGTTGAATATTCATATTCCCGTCTATGGCCCTGATGCTATCCAGTTAGCATTGGGGCATGTTGGGTGCGTTCCAGGGCAGAGCAGATGCGGGGAGTCCCGGTAACCGGATAGTGGTGATATTGGACCGCTACCCGGTTAGCCATCCATGGCTAAAACTTTGAAAGCTTTTGGCTACCTGGTTAGGCTCTGTGGGTGAATCCCCTCGGTGCCAACACGGATATTCAATGCCGTCATCACGGCATTGAATATCCAGGTTTAGAAATTAGCGGATAGGGCTATGCGCTGACGCGGCGCATAGCCTGCCCAACTGAATATCGAGCCCAATTTGTTTTGAAACATCTATGATCCAACAGACTTAAGACAGTTCTCCATATTTTTCAGGGAATTCTCCAATGACAAGGAGATAGGTACGATAAACTGTACATCGTCAACATAAACCCAAAATTTGCCATTCGGACTCTCAAACACAGTTTGAATTGGGGCAATGTAGAGCTTAAACAATATGGCCAAGACAGGAAGAGGGGACACACACATACAAACAACGCACACATAGAAATGGCAAAATAATATATGCCATGAAACTCACAGACAAGATGGGATTCATATGAGTATGACTGGATGGCCACAACCATTGAGTGAACCAAAACAATCACAGGGGAAGGGACGCAAGGCAGCTGGTTTGCCCAGGGCATCCAACACTTGTGCAGCCTGCCAAAGAGCAGCTAACCCACTGCCCCACACATACACATACACAGGCACACGCTCACACACATACACACATACACACAAATATACCTCCATTGGTTCAGCCAATGCCACAGCAGATTAGCCATTGGTGAGAGCGACCAACTGGACAAAGTTAACATATTGCGATGGCACACAGATATGCAGGTTGTGATGCATGGTGATGTGTACAAATTCCATAAGCTGTAGCCACAGAGTAGCCAGAACAAGTTAGAATGCATGCAAGTTGCCCTGCAAGCCCCACATACAGATCACAATGCTCACATAGGTCAGGTAGGGCAGGCAAACACAGCACACCAGAATGAACCTACCATGCCTGCATAGCACACAACTACTGATGACTGACAACAACTAGGTACACAGGTTGTATGTGGTACTAGGATGTCACATGTAATGGGCATTACACATGTCCAAATGACACAGCTCCCACATACCAGGGCAGGACAGACCTCAAAATAAACACCTTTCATCCCAGGACCTCCAGAGGAAGATATGTTAAGATGATGCTAGGGGATGATCCAGTGAAATAAGTGTGTCTCAAGGCATGTGTATTCCTCCTCTCCCTCACAGGAGATTCTGTCTAATGCAAGTTCTGGAATCCCTGAAGATATAGTTCAGGGCTGCACCAGGCCCCACTTAATGGAGCAACAGTAGGAAAGTAAGGAATGGTACATGTAACATACATGTAACACATAGGGAGGATATATGCAATACACAAGACCAAGAAATGCACGCCAACACCATATAGGCACAACAAGAACAGTCAAACCCACTAGCACAACAGACAAGGCATAGGCTAGAATGATGGCATGCAGCACAGAGCTATGTATATCTGTTGGCAAGTGTGGAAGATAGGGCCAAAGGTGTGGTCAACAAGACAAGTTGTTGAAAAGCACATGGAGGACATTTAGCAAGGACATGGAATCTTCAGGATGGGCTATGAGGACAGAGAGAAGCAGTGTAGGTGGGATAGCCAGGTCATCCTGCACATATGTGGTGGATAGTAATGCCAGAAGAAGGTGGAACACAGAAGGATTGTGCAGGTATCACTGTCTGCACTTAGGCACATGTGTAAGATGTAACTGTAGATAGGATAATAATATCAGGTGCCAAAAGGCAACACAGATAAGTGTGTACTGCTTCCCCAGACACACAGGTATCTGATATCTTGCAGGAAAGAGGTACAGTGAATTCCCATACCCAGGGTACCCTGTTCTATAGGTGCTGATGGCATACAACAGCCAAATATTGCACAATGACACATCAGGGGTAACAATAGTGCCAGTGTGTGCATGGTCCAGGTAACATTACAAAGGACAATATCACACAGGTAGTATTGTAGCAGCTATGTAAATAACACACCAACATGCAGATGTAGCATCCTAAGGAGCTCAAGCAATGACCATCAGTGGTTCATGTCTGCAAAATTCTCACTACTACCACACACTGTTCTGCTAAGCAGAGGACCAGCATCCATGTAACAGAATTGTATGGCTACAAGTCAGACCTGCTGGGGTCAGGGTCAGGATGGACATATGGCAGGTTGTGAAGAGGGGTCAGTGAGGACACAACAGTAATGGGCATAGTCCTAGGACACACCTGCTTGCATCATAGCACTAAGTAGGACCAATGCACCACCACTGTCACCATCCCTGCTGCTAGCTGCTACCATCTGAGCCACTACTACCATCACTGTTCACAGTAACATCCAGGTGAGAGGCTGGGGAGAAGCTGTCTACCACCACTACTGAGGTAGCTGGCAACAGCAGTAGCAATAGTGGCCTTATAGCAGGGGAGCAAGTGACATTAGAAGAAGAGAGGGTAGAGGAAGAAGAATCCCCCCCCCCAGGTGATTCTCACTCTCTACATTGAACAGTGGCAGGAGGGAGGCCAGCCAGGCCCACACCCTGCCACAGCAAGGGACAGTGTTGCTACAGTGCCTGCTCAACCACCACCCCTGCCAGCCATGACTGTTCCTCAAAGGGAATGGCATCAGGGATCCCCATGCTCGC
The DNA here is from genome assembly GCA_033557465.1 of Ichthyophis bannanicus. Lineage (NCBI taxonomy): Eukaryota > Metazoa > Chordata > Amphibia > Gymnophiona > Ichthyophiidae > Ichthyophis > Ichthyophis bannanicus. The sequence continues at coordinate 121,048,080 of CM066037.1, forward strand.
TGGGAGGGGAAAAGGGAGGGAGAGAAGCAGGGGAAAGGGCAAGCATCACTACCATGATATGGGAAGGATAGACAGCTGGCACATGGTGAATGAGTGAATTTCATGTCCTATTTACAGAAGAAGACAAGGCTGGAGATCCACAGGAAGGCAGCAGCATGGATCTCGGCAGTCAGACCCCCAGAGAGGGTCCCACATTACAGGCCATCACAACCTAGGATGACAGTGGCATCCAGGCTAAGGTGGAAAAGTATGTGTCCAGAGCAAAGGAACAGCAGGAAGACAAGGGTGACAATCATGCCACTGCCCAAGTGGAGAAGGAGGATGTTGTCAAGGGGGGAGATCTACAACTTCCACCTCCATCTCCCTTTGGTGATGGTCATATGTCTGGGCAGGGCACAAGAGCAGCTGACACCCAGAACACCCCCTAGAACCAGTCAACAGAGCCACCGACTTCTGTGCTGTGCTGAAGTCTACTGCAGCACAATGTCCAGCACCAGGAAGCGAGCAGAGAAACCTGAGCTGCTGAGACAGTTGATTGCCCTCCAAGAATGTCACATCTACCTACAGGGAAAGATAGCTGCAAGCAATGGAGACTCTCAATGAGTCTTTCATGGAGCTGTGCCCCACTTCATGGAACAAAATTCCATGGTCCCCCCTACACCTCTGCAAGACACAACAGTGCCATCTGTGCCCATGGTATCCTCATCTGAATGAGCATGGAAGAGGAGGGTGCCTCCACTGTCTGTCTCCGTAACTATCAGCTGAGGCACATCAGTGACACTGCTTGTCTGACCAATGCCACCCTCTTTCCACATTTTGGCACCTGTGGCCTATGTAAGGGGGGAAACTCTTTTACTTTCCTCGCTTCCACAAGGCCTCTTGGTACTCTGGTTAACTGAATGATGTCTCCAACAGCTCCTCAGAGGACAGTGAGACATCAACCAGCACACCATCATGCCAATATGATCAGGATCAGGAGAATGGGGCAGGGGGCTTGGGGGTAAAACACTGATGGGCAGGGGACAGTGTGGGTACACAGGAAGCAGTAACCCTGTCTTCATATAGGTACCCTTAATGGGGAGTGAGGGGGAAGAAGGTTGTTACTCTGGAGGGATGGAAAAGGGCAGAGAGCTGCTTCATGGGGGCAGAATGGGGGGATTGGTGGTGCTGGAACTGGACTGGTGGAAGGTTGGGGGGTTACATAGGTCAGGTTAGTTTCCCATTGTACAGAGTATGTGCTAGTGCAGCGGTTCTCAACCTGTGGGTCGCGACCCCCACGGGGGTCACCACAGGATTCAGCAGGGTCGCCTCACTCCACTGTTAAAACCCCCCAAAAAACGCACAAGTTGCTGCCGCTTCCGAGTCCGCTTCTCGGCAGCGGCAAACTGACAGACTCCAATCTTCTGCAGCCGCGGCTCCCTGCCTCTTAGGGAACCGCGGCTGTGCCTGTGAGGGAAGCCGTTGCGGAGCTTTTCTGTCTCTCGGGCTCCGTGCAGCATTGTCCCGCCTCCAAAGGAAGTTGTTTACCACTTCCCTTGGAGGCGGGACAATGGCATGCTGCATGGAGCCCATCGAGAGACAGAAAGGCTCCGCAACGGCTTCACTCACAGTAGGCACAGCCGCGTTTCCCTACGAGGCAGGGAGCTGCGGCTGCAGAAGAACAGGGCAGTAGCAGGCAGACAGGGAGAGGGGAGGAGGGGGCAGGGAACCTGCAATGGGGCTGACATGGAGGGAGGGAGGGAGGGGGGCTGACATGGAGGGGAGAGCTGATTGTTGGATGGAGGGAGGGAGGGGGGCATACAAGGACAGGTGGGCTGACATGGAGGGACCGGATATCAGATCCATGCACGGAGGGAGGGGGCTGACAAGGACAGAGGGGGGGCAGACATGGAGGGAGGGAGGAAGGGAGGGGGCTGACATAGACAAAGGGGGGCTGACATGGAGGGAGGGCTGACATGGACAGAGTGGGGGCTGACATGGATGGAGGGAGGGGGCTGACATGGACAGAGGGGGGCTGACATGGAGGGATGGAGAGATGGAGGGAGGGAGGGGCTGACATGGAGGGAGGGCTGACATGGACAGAGGGGGGACTGACATGGAGGGAAGGATGGATGGAGGGAGAGAGGGAGGGAGGGGGGCTGACATGGAGAGGAGGGGGCTGACATGGAGGGAGGGAGGGCTGACATGGAGAGATGGAGGGAGGGAGGGAGGGGGGCTGACAAGGACAAAGGGAAGAGGCCGGGGACATACTGGACAGATGGGGGATAAATGCTGACATTGATGGATGGATGGAGGAAGGGAGGGGGGCTGACATGGACAGAGGGGAGCTGACATGGAGGGAGGGAGGGGATCTGACATGGACATAGGGAAGAGACAGGGGGACATACTGGACAGGTGGGGGATAAATGCTGACATTGATGGATGGATGGAGGAAGGGAGGGGGGCTGACATGGACAGAGGGGAGCTGACATGGAGGGAGGGAGGGGAGCTGACATGGACAAAGGGAAGAGACAGGGGGACATACTGAACAGACGGGTTATAAATGCTGGACAGAGGGGAGAGACAGTGCGGGTTAGGATTATAATGGGCAGATGGGGGGAGCTAGGACTGGTAATGGGTTGATTAGGGAAGGCTAGGACTGGGAATGGACTGATCAAGGGGGGGTTGGGACGTAATGTGCTGATAGGTGGGTAGGACTAGTAATGGGCTGATGGGGGGCTAGCATTGGAAATGAGCTGATCGGGGAGGTTAGGACTGGAAATGGGCTGATTAGAGGAGGCTAGAACTGGTAATGTGCTGATGGGGGGGGGGGCAGGACTGGTAATGGGCTGATTAGGGGAGCCTAGCACTGGTAATGGGGTTGAGGAGGGACTAGCACTGGAAATGAGTTGATTAGGGGAGGCTAGCACTGGTAATGGGGTTGAGGGGGGACTAGCACTGGAAGCGAGCTGATTGGGGGCTTCGACTGGGAATGGGCTGATTGTGGGGAGGGGAGGATAGAGCTGCTGGCCCTGGAAGAAAACTGGGGGCTAAGGCTAGAAATGGGCTGATATGAGGGGATGGGAGAATGGAACTGGAAGGGAGTGGATCTGAGAGGGGCTGCCATGGTATTTGTACTAGAAGGGACTGGTCAGTGGGGAAGGAGGGGGACTGGAAGGGAATGGACACCAGTGGCAGTCATGGGAATGCAAGTGGACATTGGAAGGTACTGGGAGTGAGGACTGGAAAGGGGCTGATACTGGGGAGGGTTACTGGGACTGGAAATAGGCTGCTGGAAAGAAGTGAAGAAAACGAAAGAAGAGATAAGAAATGGCAGATGGACCATAGACCACAGAAAGAGAGCTAAGAGAAGACAGGAAAGCAGAAGCCTCAGATCGGGACCAGCATGATTAGAGAATAAATTGGTCAGACAACAAAGGTAGAAAAAATAATTTTATTTCATATTAGTGATTTGACTACAAAATCATCATAATTTTGAAATCAAATATTGTTACTTGTTATTGTGGTTTAAATAAGTAAATTTTATAAATAAAAACATATTGCAAAGGCCTATAATATATTAATAATTCACCAAATGATTACAGCGACAATGCGTTAATGATAAAGGAAGAGAGACACATTTTATTTTATCATTGGGGTTCACCACAAGTTGACCAATGGTAAAAGGTGTCAGAGTACAAAAAAGGTTGAGAACCACTGCTCTAGTGGTTCCTCCTCTACCACCATCACACTTTCAGCTCTGTCTTAGGACCTCTCCTTTTCTCTCTCTACATGTAGTCCCTTAGTGCATTTATTTCCTCCTATGTTTTTTAATACCACCTTTATGCTGACGAGTCTCAGATCTACCTTTCTGTGCCAGGAACCCATGCCCAGATCTCTGCCTGCTTATCCGATATTTCTGTCTGGATGTCTCACCGCCACCTGAAACTGAGCATGGCCAAAACTGAGCTTCTTATCTTTCCCCCTAAACCCATCTCCCCACTTCCTCCCTTTTCTATTTCTATGGATAGCACTATCCTCCTCCCTGTTTCCTCAGCTCACAGCTTTTGTGGTCATCTTTGACTACTCTCTCTTTCTCTACAGACATCAAACAGAGAGCTAATACCTGCCGCTTCTTTCTCTATAACATTGGCAAAATTCCCTTCCTTTCTACACACACTACTAAGACACATTCACTCTTTAGTCACCTCCCATCTGGACTATTGCAGCCTCCTCCTTGCTGGTTTCCCTCTGAATCATCTCTCTCCCCTGCAATCTGTTCAAAACTTAGCTGTGTGGTTAATCTTCCACCAGCCTCAATATGCTCATATAACTCCTCAAGTCGCTTCATTGGCTCCATATCTATTTCTATATCCAGTTCAAACTTCTGCTGCTGCACTCATTCTGCTGCTCCTCACTAGCTTTCCCCTCTTATCTCTCCCTACACCTATTGGGACCTCTGCTGTTCTGCCATATCCCTTCTATCTGTGCCTTTCTCTCTTACTGCCAACCCCAGACTTTGATCCTTCCACCTTGCTGCTCCTTATGCCTGGAGCAAACTATCTGAGTCTGTGCGTCAGGCTTCATCTCTGGCCCTTTTCAAATCTAGGCTGAAAACTCATTTCTTCGAGGCCGCTTTTGGATCCTGGTCCATTTAATCTCCTCTGTGTTTTCTTACCATTCCCCTAGATATATCATTGTCCTCAGTCTGTTAGTATGGCAGTGATGTCCTATAATGCGGCGCTCTTCTCAGCTCTGGATGTTTTCGCTCCTCTCATCCCTCGTCCTGTTAGGCGTTCCTTACCTCAACCCCGGCTCTCTCCCACTATTCGCTATCTTCGCTCCTGTGCCCGCTCTGCTGAGCGTACCTGGCTCAAATCCCGCTCCCCTGAAGATTTCCTTCATTTCAAATTCATGCTCTGCTCTTTCAAATCTGCTTTAGCTCTTGCCAAACAAGATTACTTTGTTCGCCTGACTAATTCTCATGCCTCTGATCCTCGCCGTCTCTTCATTGCTCTCAATTCTCTCCTAAAAGTGCCTCCACCTCTGATCCCTCCTTCCCTTTCTGCCCAGGCTCTGGCTGATTACTTCCATGATAAAATCCATAAGATCACTCTCCAGTTTCCCTCTAAATCACCGATTTCCCTTTCCTGCTTTCATTCTTTCCCACCTTCTCATCCTACCCTCTTCCTTCCCCACAATTTCTATTGAGGAAACTGCTCTTCTTCTCTCCTCCTCCAAGCTCACCACTTGCTCCTCTGATCTCCCATCTCCTCTCCTCTATTTCCTCTTCTGTTGTCCCTTCCATTTCTCATATTCTCAACCTTTCACTCTCCACTGCTACTGTCCCGGCTGACTTTAAACATGCTGTGGTCATGCCTCTCCTTAAGAAGCCCTCACTTGTTCCCTCTTGTCCTTCTAAATCGCCCCATCTCTCTCCTTCCTTTCATTTCTAAACTGCTCAAATGTGCGGTTTACCGCCGTTGTCTTGACTTCATCTCTTCCCATGCTCTTCTCGATCCCTTACAATCCGGTTTTCATTCTTTACACTCTACTGAAACTTCTCTTGTCAAAGTCTCCAGTGACTTGTTCCTGGCTAAATCTAAAGGCATTTACTCTGTCCTTATCCTCCTTGACCTTTCTGCTGCCTTTGACACTGTTGACAGTAACAGACAGCGACTCAAGCCCAACCCGGTAAATAGGTGAGTGAAATCTCTGGACTGTTCAACATAGGGATGTGGAAAGTAGTATAAGCTTAAAAACATAAGATATAGGATTGAGTTAACAGCAGAAACTGGCCATATGTGTTTCATTATTGTACGTAGGCTGGTGATATGAGGAGTGCTAAGACGACGTGAACAGATAATAATCCCTTGATGAAATGCTTACAAAGTGAAACGCGACGGCGCTGATGTTTGGCGTTGGGAACCACTATAAGATAAGCACTACCTGCTAATAGAAACAAGTTACATATTGTTCTTGAATACTGGTCAATTTCAATTTGACGCAACCTGAGCAACAGTATGGGGTCATTGATGCAAAAGTGAGCACTGGGTTTAAATTAAAATAAACCACAAAGTGGCTCCATGTAAGTCTGAGACCTCGTTGCCATAAGATTGTCTTTATAGATGCATAGGTATTCAAGCACAAACCACCAGATGACTAAGATAACTTAATCTCTTGGTAAAAAGTGGAGCGAGTGATACACAGTTACTTTGTAGTATAATAAGCTCTGAAAGGTGACCATACACACATTTGTTGAAATTGAACATGGCCAAGATGTAACTTCTCGTTTTTTCTCCTAAAATTTCCCTTTCTCCTTCTTCTTTTTCAGTCTCTGTTGATGACTCTGTTCTCCAACCTGTTTCATCTGCTCGCAATTTGGGTGCTATTTTTGACTCTTCGCTCTCTTTCTCCTCTCATATCCAACTCATCGCTAAGACCTGTCACTTCTTTCTCTTCGACATTGGCAAAATCCGCCCCTTTCTCTCTGAGCTCACTACTAAAACCCTCATCCATTCCCTAATCACCTCCCGCCTTGATTATTGTAACCTTGCCTGTTTCATTTTCCATCAGCCTCGTTTTGCCCACATCACTCCTCTCCTCAGATCTCTTCACTGGCTCCCTATCCGTTTCCGTATTCACTTTAAGCTTCTCCTTCTGACCTATGTGCATTCACTCTGTGGCTCCTCAGTACCTTTCTGCTCTCATTTCTCCCTATTTCCCCCCTCGTGTACTCTGTTCTTCTTCCCAGTTGCTTCTTGCTATGCCCTTCTCCTCTATTGCCAATTCCAGATTCCGCTCTTTTCACCTTGCTGCTCCTTACGCTTGGAATAAACTTCCTTTGTCTATAGGTCAGGCATCTTCTTTGCCCCTCTTCAAACTCAAGTTAAAAGCTCGTCTTTTCGCCTTTGCCTTTGGCTCTTGATTTTGCTGTTCTCCTTCCTTCCCCTCTTTTATTTCACCTTTCTTTCTTCCTCTTACACTTGTTCTTACCTCTTTCCTTTGTCCTCTCTCCTGCTCTTGTCTCTTTGCCCTTGTTCTTATCTTTTTTCTACTCCTTTTCTTGGTTTGTCTTTTTCGATTGTAAGCTCTTTTGAGGAAGGACTGTCTTTTTGTGTTTTCATTGTACAGCGCTGCGTGCGCCTGGTAGCGCTTTATAAATGCTTAGTAGTAATAGTAGTAGTAGCTGTTATGTTCTCTGCCTTGACTAGATTGTAAGCTCTAATGAGCAGGAACCATCTTTTACATGTGTCTGTACAGCGCTACATACACCTTATAGTGCTATACAAGTGATTAGTAGTAGATGTTGGGGGATGAGAGTGGTGCTGTGAGCAAGGATGGGGATGGAGGTGGGTGGGGGCATGGTGGAGGATGGGTATTCCCATGTACATATTTTATGTGTAAGCTAATAAACACCTACCTTCACATGAAGTGCCCATGTAGGCGTTCTTCTCTTGCAGCCATGACTAGTTAGTTCAGTTGGCCAGTGTCCTCCTTCCTTGTTCTTCTGCATCTGTTTAAAGATCTGAGTCTGCTGCATCCTGCTCTTCAGACAAGGTTTGTCGGCACACAAATTACAGCTTTTCTAAAATTGTGTTTTAAATGTGGGCACGATTTCCATGTTTTTCTTTCACCACATCCACATTTAACACATGAACATAACCTCTATAGAGCCCGGATGTCCCCCATTCTGGGAGGGGGAAATCCGGGTCATCTGGATGTCCCCGCAGGAACAAGAATTGGGCCCAAGGATGGCCCAGCGTGCCCCTCCTGCCTGCAGGTACATCCTCCCCACAGGCGCTCTAGACCACCGCATTCCTGGACTCCCAAATCCCTGCCGCCTGACCCATGGCTGGTCTCCCATGGCCTGGATTGGATGACAGGGACCCCCCATGGCTGGCCCCACCTCAGTGTATGGCTCCCCTGCCCTGATCTTCTAAAATGTGCAGTTTATACCACCTTGGAGATGGCTTAAGCTGCACATCCCGAAAGGCCCAGAAGGACTACAGGGCCACAACCTGAACTGGCCCTGTACGTCCTGCCGGTCTGGCCCGCCCCCGCTCTGCCTGCAGCTGGATCTCCCCATCCTGAAGCTTAGGATGTGCAGGGAGAGTCAGTGGGAGAATAGGCTCTAGGCTGATTGTAAGGCTGCACGTCCCAGAGGGACGTGCAGCCCCGCAACCCATGTTCCAGAATGAGGGCCATAATGTTTAATTTATTTAATTAACCACAAAACATCTATAGAGATACTAAAGAGGTATATAAAAAGAAATTCAAAAATTAATTAAAAGGGGGAAACACGGAAGGGACAGGAGAAAAACAGCCAGACAACACTGAACAAAGGGAAAACCATTAGGAACCAACAAAGCATCACATACAAGATAAAATAACGAGGATAAGGATAAAAGAAAAATAAAATCACAGTTTAAAAATGTAAAAACAAACAAGGGAGAGATTAAAATAAGTAGAAATGACTTCACCAGATACCAAAATCGCTAACCCAACAACATCTAATATAAGGAAAAGCTATCTGAAGCCATCTAAGGCCTACTTAAATTCATGATACATCACACTTACATCATAAACAGTAGGGATGCGCTTTCATTTTGAAGATGCGAACACTGCATGCTATTATACAGTAAGGTGCACTATTCATGAAAACTTTACAAAGATGAAAAAAACGAAAAAATAAAATGAAACAAAATATAATTTTTGGGCCTGGACATAAGAACACTAGAAATGCCATAATGGGTCACACCAAGGTCCATCAAGCCCAGTATCCTGTTTCCAACAGTGGCCAGTCCAGGTCACAAGTACCTGGCAGGTTCTCAAAAAAGGTAGACAGGCTCCACAATGTTTGTCCTGAGGTAAGCAGTGGATTTCCCATGTCCTCTTTAATAATGGTTTTGGACCTTTCCTCCAGGAACTTGTCCAAACCTTTTTAAGCCCAGCTACACTAACAGCTTTTACTACATTCTTCGGTAACGAATGCATTGAGTGAAAAATATTTTCTCTTATTAGTCTTAAACGGGTTACATTGTAGCTTCATTGCATGTTCCCTAGTCTATCTACTTTTAAGCAATCAATCTTAACTGTTCCACTCCATACATTAATTTATAGACCTCTACCATATATCCCCCCAGCCATCTCTTTTCCAGGTTGAAGAGCCCTAACCTTTTAATCCTCTCCTCATAGGGGTATCCTTCCATCCCATTTACCATTTTGGTGGCTCTTTTCTGTACTTTTTCTAATTCTGCTATATCTTTTTTAAGATATGATGACCAGAATTGCACACCATATTCAAGGTGTCGTTGTGTCATGGAATGATACAGAAGCATTATAATATCTTTAGTTTTATTCTCCATTCCTTTCCTTATGATTCTTAGCATTCTATTTGCATTCTTGGCCACCACTGCACACGGGGTAGATGGTTTCAATGCATTATCCACGATAACACCTAAATCCTTTTCCTGTGTGGTGGTTCCTAATGTGGAACTTTGCATCGTGTAACCATAGTTTGGGTTGTTCTTTCCTAGATACATAACTTTGCACTCGTCCACATTAAATTTCATCTGCCAATGGGACGTCCAGTCTTCCAATTTATCAAGGTCCTCTTGCAATTTTCACAATCCTCATAAAGGAAAAGAGGCAAGTTGTCATTAAACTTTTTATAATCTGACATGGTTCTCAAAGTAATTGGCAGTTTGTTCCACAAGCACTGTTCCAAGTACATGAAGGAGGAACGATGAGTTTCTTCATGCCTAACTTCAAAAATAGAGGGAAACCATAAGTCTCCTGAGAAGAATGTATGTGGATAGGATGAGGAGTAAGGGGTAAAACATGAAGCCAGGTGCTGCAGGTATCCTGAGGGAAATGGGAGGATGAAAGTAATCCACAGAAATAGAGAAAGGGGAAGTAAGAAGATTGGTTTAAGGGGAAATATAAAAAGCTTTGTATTAGCCATATTAAATTTGAGATGGCTGTGAGGCATCCACAGAGCAATGCCAAAAAAAGAGGCTGAGGTTTACGACTGGATTTCTGGTGTAGAGAAGTAGATCTGGCAGTCATCAGTATAAAGATGGCACTAAAAGCTGTGGGAGGAGATCAGAGCAACAAGGTAACAAGTATAGAGAATGAAGAGAGAAGGTCTCAAAACAGAGCTCTGAAGGTATACTGATTGATAATGATAGAGAAGGATCCACCAAAGCAACCTGTGATGGGAGAGATAAAAAGAAAACCAACATGGAACAGAGTCCCAAAATTCAAGTTTCTACCCTAATCCTCTGTCTGTTATATTTGTCTGTCTTGCATAGATTGTATGTGTACAGGGCTGTGAATACTTATGCAGCTATAGTATACAAGTGATAGCTAGTAGTAGTAGTAGTAGTGTGAAAGTTATCAGATGATGGTCGGAGAAGGGAAGAACTGAGGTGAAGTTTGAGAGACAACAATTGGAGGAAAGGACTATACTGAGGCAGTGGCCATGCTGGTGAGTGGGGCAATAGAGCATAGTTGGAGGTAGGGTTGCCAACTGGCTCCAGATGTGCCCGACACACTTGATCCAGTCCTAGGTTTACCCCATTGCATGCAGGGACATGTAGTTCTGATTTTTCCATTGCATTCCATAAGAAAAGCAAGACTACATGTCCCTGCATGCAATGGGGTAAACCCAGGACTGGATCAAGCTTGTCGTGCGCATCTGGAGCCAGTTGGCAACCCTAGTTGGAGGTGAACTGAGGAGGCTAAAGCATGGAGCTTGAGGACAATGTCAGAGAAGTCATCACGTTGGACGTTAAAGCCTCCAAGAATGAGGAAGGGGACGATGGTTCAAGAAAGAAGAAAAGCCAAGAGTCAAAGTTGGTGAAAAAAGAAGAGAGAAACTTATCAGGAGTCAATAAATGAGCTATCTGGAGAGGTAGTGGGGTGAACAGATAAACGGAGGGACCACAAAAGAAGAAAAGGAGTGGAATTGAGGTGGAAGAATGGATTGAAACCTACGGAAAGGGGAAAGTAATAGTCATCATGTCAAGGAACATGGAGAAAAGGTAACTTCCATGACAGAGGGCAGCAACAGAAACAGAGTGCTCAGGCAAAATCTAAGTCTCACTTAAAGCAAGAAGAAGTAGAGTATGAGAGATAAAGAAGTCATAGACATAAAGGAGTAACCTAATGGCTAAAGCAGCGGGCTAGAACCAGGGAAGCCAGGGTTTGAATCTCACTGCTGCTCCTTGGGCAAGTCACTTAACCCTCCATTGCCTTAGGTACAAACTTAGCTTGTAAGCTCTCCAAGAACAGGAAAATACTTAATGCATTTCACCTTGAATGCCTGAGAAAAGGTGTGAACTAGATCCAATTCCATTACTGGTAACAGAGTGAATGTTCCACAGGAAGTATAATAAATGGAGAAAGGAAGAGGGCTAGGAATATGATTGGAGGGGTTATGATTTAATGTGCAAAGATGAGTGAGAATTGCCTTGGAGGGCCAGGATTTGGATTAATATTTCCAGCCGAGAGAAAGAGGAGCAGAATAGGCAGAAGAGGAGGCGTGAGAACATTGACAAGAATGAGATGCTCTCAGAAAGAATAGAAGCGACTGAATGAGGGCAAGTAAACTTTGGAGAGGTGACGAATGTAGAGAATGGATGTTGTGGTTTTGAGATTCACACTAGTATGAAGTGGGAAATAAGATTAGAGAGATTTAGCATCAGGAAGAGAAAGTGTTGTGGAGCCATAGGAAATAGAGAGACAAGAAGAGAAAATATTTACATGAAATGAAGGTATGGGACATACCATGAGGCAAGCAGCTCAAAAGAGCACAGGGTGTCAAAGTCATGGTGATCTCAGGAATCACCATAGAGGGAGCTGGAGGAATATGCTAGTGGGCTGCAACCTCCTTAACACCCGACAAGGAACAGGAGTACAGTGTGTCAACCACTGATGACCAAGTGGTCATAATGGACTCAAGAGATACCACAGAGGAGGTAGGCTGGAACCTTCCCCATATATGGGGAGGTTGGAAAACATCCTCAAAAATTATTTTGCAAATCACAACCAAGATTAAATGCACAAATGAATCAGAAAATCACTAAGCAGAAGATTTGTAAATCACAAAGGAGCCAATATTCAAAAAGTTCAATATTTAAAGGATTGGTCATTGACCACTGAGCTAAAACACTAAGGGGAGTATTTTAGAAGCTCTATTCGTGAGCTTGATGTCTGAAAATGGAAGCATAGATGTGCAAGTCATATAGATGTGCCCGGAGCCTTTTTCTAAAGCCAGCTATACTGTATAGATGTCCCCAGGGCAAGAACATCCAGGTAGAATGGGGGGCATGGTGGAGGGGTGCCCTGGGTGAACAAGGGAATTGCACATTGCAGTGCGATTTCAGACTGGCATAAGCACATCAGGCCCTGGTTGGTGGGGCATCCATGCCTATGCCTGCTCCTGACCATAAATAAGGTGCAAAAAAGAGCTTGTTTCATGGCTTCAGTGCTTCCAGGAGGAAGCACAAAATGTGCTTACATCGCAGCAGTTAATATTTCCAAACATATTATTGGCCTGCCACCGCAAATGGCAGGACAGGGCATGTTAATCTCACACTATAGACTCCACACTTCTGACCTACCCAGGCCAGGGCATTTAAATACCCGGTTCTGCAGGCATGCACTTTGGGGATATTCACATTTATAAAGTGGTCTACATCTGCGCACACAGCCAAACTTGCTATCTGCATTGGCGCCCATCGCCAGAACTGGTTACAGGGACACTCATTTTTTGGGGTGGAGACAGAGAGATTTCAGAAGCACTGCTACCACTCCCCTAGTTTTTGGACATCCTGCTCAGACGTCCCAGATTTTTCCTAGACATCCTTTCTCAAATGACACGTCATCTAAATATTCAGTAACAACATCTGGATAGTGGCAGGTGCTGAATATCAGGATAGAGCAGCCGCTATCCAGATAGCACTTAGGCCAGCAAAACAGCCGTCCTAAGTTATGCATATAGGCTCTCTGCGTAAGGATGGAATTTATCTAGATATCGGCTGAGTATTGCTACTATCCAGATGATAGCTGGCACCACCTTCTCTCCAGCCATGGACTCGCATCCATATCATTTAGATAGTGCCGAAGCAGTCTGTGGAGATAGTCAGTGGAAAGAGCCAGACAATGCCCCTGAAGGTCTCTTAGAACACCCTTATCCGGATAGCCTCAATGGGATTGTCCCAATTCCACCATGTAGCTTGAAGCAGGCTGTTTCATGGTTTGCTTTATTTCCAGAAAGCAAACAACTGTAACTAGCCTGACAAAAATGATTAATAGCTATGCTGGAGTGTTTGCATGCAGTATTTGCCCAAAAAATGGCACAGATCAAAAGAGGGATGTTTATTTGTAGTGACAGATATTTTGAAGTCAGATGAATGTTTCTTTGTGATTAAAGATCAAAGTTAATTACTGGGCTAAAATGCAACCTTCTACTGTGTTCCGGTGCAAAGTTATTCACCATTTTGGAGATTAATGTCACATTTCCCAAACAAATACCTCTAACACCAGCAAAAGGAAATATGGTTAACCAGTGAAATGAAATGTCAATTTGGGTTTTTTTTTAATTGGCACTCAGGAACATTCTCTAGATTCAGGATCTTTTATTGCTGTGTCTGGGATGACACGACGCACTTTGCAAACTGCACACTCACATGGGGCAGCACTACACATCACTGTAAGCCGGCCAGGCTCAGCTGTGGGGCAATAGGCAGCAGTCTGCCAAAATTAAGAAATCTGTGTGGGGTTCTGGAGCCCATGCTCATGTTTTCACATTTGACGTGCAGCGCTGGTGTGCAGTAGACAGGCAGCAAATAGACAAAAATCATCATGATGCTTTGGACCCATGAATATACTGCATATCTGATGCGTCCCTGGCCCCTCCGATGCAACTTCCTGTTACTGAGGGGCAGGGACACATCAGATGGGCAATGCGTGAAGGGGATCCAAAGCCCTGCACTGATTTTTTACTTTCTGGAACTGATGGCACTGTGCAATGGTATGATGAGGGAAAGAGATGGGGAGATGGAGCAGGGGGGAGGGGGGACAGGAAGCTGTTGAACTACGAAGGGAAGAGAGTGGGAAAGGAAGCTGCTGAACTAGGAGAAGATGGGGAGAAATGGACTTGGGGGGAATAGAGAGAGATTCTGAGCTACAAGGGGTAGACAGAGAGAGAAAGGGGCACATGCCGAGGGAAAGATTCAGAGCTTTAAGGTGTGCACAGAGAAAGAAGAATTGCAAAGAAAACCCCCCAAGTCAATGACAAATGAATTACACTCCAAAGAAGAAAGTCATTGAACATCCCCACCAGTAGCTACCACTGGAAAATAAGACTCCCACACCATTTTTTTTTTTTTGTCGGGGGCTATCGGTTGGAGAGGAAGGACAGTACCATTCCCCTCATTACCGAAAGAACCCTTTTTAATCAAAAAGGCCACCACGTGCCCAGTCCACTAATATCAAAAGCATTCAATCAGTACTTATCTTGAACAGACAAAACCAGTGTCTTCTTTAGGCGAATATTAACATCCTTTGTGGTTGTTAATATTCGCCTAAAGAAGACACTGGTTTTGTCTGTTCAAGATAAGTACTGATTGAATGCTTTTGATATTAGTGGACTGGGCACGTGGTGGCCTTTTTGATTAAAAAGGGTTCTTTCGGTAATGAGGGGAATGGTACTGTCCTTCCTCTCCAACCGATAGCCCCCGACAAAAAATAATGGTGTGGGAGTCTTATTTTCCAGTGGTAGCTACTGGTGGGGATGTTCAATGACTTTCTTCTTTGCAGAGAAAGAAGAGGACAAACCGTGAAATCTGAGAGGTGGACGGAGAGATTGAAGGGCAGATGCTGGGTTCCGAGGAGTGAACCGAGAGGGGAGATGCTAGACCAGTGGGGGGGGGGGGAGATAAGAAGCTGCTTTTTTTTGGTGGGGGAGGGAATAAAGGAATAGACAATGGAAAAGAAAGAAAGGAAATACTGGACCATGGGGGTGGAGGGGAAAGGTGAGGAGATGGGGAGATGTTGGACTGCAAAGGGTGGGGGTAGAGATAGAGGGAGGGAAGATGCTGGGCATGATGCAACCATGTGGGAGAGTCCAAGGGAGATGGTGAGTGCAAAGGGTGGAAATGTGATAATGGAGAGTGGGTGAAAGACAGAAGGGAATAAGGGGCCAGAGAAGGAATGAGACAGGGGAAATGGGAGAGCTAGGGGAGATGAACTAGGCTGAAGCTGACAGGAAGAAATGGAAAGTAAATAGGTGTAAAGTCAAAAGTTGATTGAGGGCTAGAGGGTGAGAAATAAGGTTCTTAACCAAATTAGTACTTGGCTTAAACCTTTCCAGTAGTAGTTCAAGGCAAATTACATTCAAGTAAAGAGATATGTCCCTGTCTCCGGAAGATTTACAATCTAAGTTTGTACACGAGGCAGTGGAAGGTTAAGTGACTTGCCCAAGACCATAAGGAGTACCAGTGGGATTTGAAACCTGGTTGTTCCGGTGCCAGGCTGCTGCCCTAACCACTGGGTTAGACCAAAGTCCATGAAGCCCAATATCCTGCTTCTAACAGTAGCCAATCCAGATCACAAGTGCTAGTCGGGTTCCCAAATGGTAGAAACAGAGACAGATATAGAGAGGGAATGGAGGAAGACAGCAGGAGTGGAAGAGAAATGGCAAATGGAGTGCAGACATTGCAAAGAGTTAGGAGAAGACAGAGGGAAGCAGGAGACAGACTGGGGTCATCATGACTGAAAAAATAAAATGCCCAGACAACAGAGGTACAAAAAAGTATTTTATTTTTCATGTATTACTTGGAATTTGTTAGCTTTGAGAAATGTGCATTGCTGATGTCTGTGTTTTGTTCAGTACAAGAGGAAATGCATTTCTATTTTTCTATCTCCTGTGTTTCTGAAAATGCGGAGTTTGGTTTCTTGGGGTTTCCATGTCAAGTATTGCCTTTATATTTGTATTGCTAATTTCTGGTCCCTTGTTCTGTATCTGGTGAGGGTCTATCTGTGCTTTGCATGGGTGACTGAGGTGCGCATTCTGTTAGAATATAGTTTCTGTATAGAGGTCTTAGCAATCCCACTTGTTCCCAGCAGGAGAGGTATTGGTGTTCCATAAGATGTATTTGTGGTACTACCTTTTCATAAGTAGGATTGGTGCATTGTGGGTCCTGGTATTGTTGTTATGTTATTGTTATGGCAGGTTTGCTATGGGCTATGAGAGGTCTTTTTATGGGGTTTTATGTACATGGTAGTTCTCACTGGAGGGAAGTCATGTAGAAATCTGGTAGTTGTTCTCCAACCCCACTGCGAATATGAATGCTTTTCAGACACTTGTATACTTACTAAGTTGTTGTTCGGACAAAAATGACAGAGGCAGGTGATACCTTCTGGACTAACCAATTTATCGAGGCATGAGCAATTCTCAAAAGCTCATGCCTCAATAAATTGGTTAGTCTATAAGGTGTCACCTGCCTCTGTCATTTTTGTTACTCCAGACTAAAACTGCTACCCCTCAAAACAGTTTCATCATATTGGGACAAAAAAGAGGCTGGTGAAAAACTCCATGTTATTCACTGGGATCCGGGGTGGGGGAGGGGGGCAGCACAGTAATACCCTGCACAGGGCAGCAAAAAAGGTAAAACCAGCTCTGTGCTGTGTGCAATAAGCAAAAGAAGATAAATTGCATCCTTTGTCAGCGAGGAAAGAATGTGCTATGTGCTTTAGGGCAGAGTTCCTTTGTACAGCACTGGCAAAATCTAGGTTACATCCAGCAAATCAGGCTATCATTCTCAAAGGTCGGCTGCTTCACAATTCTGTTGTACTCTTAGGTTCTGCCCCAGAAATATATTCATTCTTCAGTGCAATTTTCTTTTTCACTTGCCTCCTTCGTCTTAGGAATGATTCAGATTGTGGTTGATTTCACCTAATGGGATCATCATAAATCAGTCATGAGTATCTCAATAAAGGCTAAAGCATTAGTCCTCTAGATGCATTAATCCACAGTTTAAGGAACTGGAACCAAAATAAGGACAGATGCATGACCCGGGATAGAGATAAATTTTAATCTAGAGATAGTGGATTTGAATTGCCCACCATGGGTTAGACTCTAGGGGAGAGGCAGGCAACTAGATCCCAAAACTTTATTAGCAGATATAGAAGCAGATATTTGTGAAATAGTCATTACAAACAGGAAATATTCATCATGGCCTGAAAAATGTCATTCAAAGCTTGAAGGAGGAATCACCATGATGCTTCATTAATACCTTTGGTTTTGCACAGAGACAGACATGCCCACAAGCATCAGTTCCCAAATGCATCTGCACCTTTTATTCACCTCTAGGACTCTTCAGGCCTGCCCAAGGCTAGTGTCGGTTCAGGTCAGTGCTGTCATGTTACAGCTTCCATTAGCGTTTTAAAAACTGTTACACTTCAGTAAGTTTAACTGCAACCATTTTGCTCTCTTACTGTGCCATATAAAACCCAACGAAAAAAAAAAATCAACCATTTTTCTCTATTGTCAAAGGCTGATAAATGTTTTCCTTGTAAAAGTAGGCTTTAAGGACAATTTTCAAAACCGATTATGTGGGTAAATAGCAAGTTAAGTACATAAACAGGCTTCTTGAATATGGTTACAAGTACATGTGTTAGGGAACGACATAATTAGGGGTGGTGAGCAACACGATTAAAGCGGCTTGCAATCGCTGCTTTAATTAATGCTCAGATATTCAGTACCATATCTGGCCAGTGGCAGTAAATATCCAGTTTGCCCGGATAGCAGCGATACTGAGCCGCTAGCCGGATGGCTAAATCAGCTAAAGTTAGGACAGCTCTTTTTTTCTGCCTAACTTTAGCTGGTTTAGGAAAGTCGCTTAGCGGCTCAGTATCGCTGCTGACTGGCTAAACTTGGGTGCCACCTCCGCACCACCCCCAGAACATCCTGACACTAAGCCATTAGCATCAGGGCATTTAGATGGCTTAAGAGGAGATATTCGATGGTAAGTACCAAGGAATATACTCCTTAGAGGGATTAATGAGGTCCGCAGGTCAGCAAAACATGTTAATCCCGTTGAAAATATGCCCCTCTTCCTTTTTAGCTGAATTTAGAGCTATTCCCAGAAGCAAATTTTCAGCAGGATTGGAAAGGATGCACGTAGACTGGATCTTCCAGTCTATAAAGCACGTTTTAAATAGTACATGGAGATTGGATTTGAAACGGCAAAGTCCAGCAATATTTAGAAAATTCCAGCAGTATTGCTAAACGTGGAGCTTATTCTAAAACAGTGCAGATGTGCACATGTCCTTACATGTCGTTGCTTTTTATATATACGATTTTTTTTAATATATTTATTATGTATTATATTTTTTTTATATAACCAATGCTTTTAAATAACTAATGTTCTCTATAACTATCAATTTAGAAGCTCCAGTACATCTGGTTATAGTCTCTCAAGTCCAAATCCATCCTTTACTGTTATAATTTTCTTTTATTTGTTCTACCTAGCTCTATAAATTACCTCCTTTTGGATGGTCTATTGCAATTTGGTATTACCAAGTTACGTTACATTTGATATTCACTATCAGGTACTTGTTTACATGTTTTTGATAAATTCTATATGTTTTTTTTTAAAGTATTCGTATAATTAGGTAGTTATATTTATGTCATTCCCCTTTTTTATTCATTTATTTATTTATTATTTTTTTTATCATTTCTTGGTTGTAACCTATATAGGCTATTTGATTACATCAATATATATGTTGCCCTTATGTAATCAATAGAGACAGTTATATATTTCTTGATGTTCTATGACTGTTGTCATATTTTATTTGTGTAGGTGATCGATATTTTCTTCTATTTATTTATTTGCTTTTTTAATTATTCATAACGTTTTTATACATGTAATCATATATTATCTTATATGTAATTTTTCTTTAATGATGTTTTTAGATATGTTATTTATGTATTTATGATTTTAGTGTGCCAGGTGTATTACCCCTGATGAAGGCAACGAAACACGGCCTGTGTTGGGTGATCCCAGTCACATATATATTAAAGATTGTCTTTCCTTACTCCACGTTTGGACTTGTTTCTTACCAATACATGGAGCCAGAGGTCCCATTTTGCAAATCTACATGGGGGGGAAATCAACAGGGAAACTCAGGAACTCCCCTGTGTGCATTTTAACACCTCAAAGATTGTAATTCGCAATGTCCACATGTACGAGCCAGCATTTACATGGGCATGTCAGCCATTTTGCAGAACTACAGATATAAATGCCATCGGGTAATTACAGATGCAGCTATCTTTATCACATTTTAACTGTGGGAAATTAAAGAACAGGACATTAAAGAAAATAACCCCCTAAATCCCGCCTGTAAAGAGTTGGCCAAAATGATACTTCTTAAATCCTATATGTGCCAGGGTGCAGCTGTAAAGCGTCACATGGATAACCTTCAGTCCCTATATAAAATGGGAAATACATGCCTAGATTTTGACCCACCCAGGTCCCTCCCTATCTATACGCCTGACATGTGTCGTTGCAATTTCTGCATAGTAAAGGCATCCACGTGTAAATTCAGCCCTTTCTAAAAATTGGTGGGGGCATATTCAAAGGGATCAACACAGTGTGCAGACCTGACCAGGATATGCAGACCTACAAAGGAAAAATCCTTTACCTCTTTCTTGAGGGCGCGGAGCATGACTTGGGTGTCTTCATCCTTTCAAGCAGTGCTGCTGTAACTCATCCTTCTATGGCAAAATTGGAAAATACTACATTATAAGAAAACATGTACATAAAGGCATTTTTAAGCCTTACATAACCACTTGCAATGCCCACCTTTAATATAAGCAATGAAACAAAAAACCCCAAAAAAACAAAACCCAGCTGACTACTAATAATCATATAGTGCAAGGAAAGTCACTGGAGAATTCCATTGAGCTCCTCAAAGAAAGACTATCAAAAGAGGGTTTTTTTTATGTCAGGGTCCCCCGGCAAGAGCGGGAAGGAAGAAAGCCATTCCCCTCCACTCCGGGGAAACCCTTTTATTAAACAGGTATGCAACCCGAAAATCTTCATGCAACATTTTCCAATAGTGAAGAAAACACTAAAGGGAGGAGTGGTCTAGTGGTTAGGACAAGGTACTTCAGGCCGGAGGGCCAGGGGTTCAAATCCCACCTGGGGACAGCAATCTCAAGCCGGAGGGACTGGGATTTCTAGTCCTATAGGCACTCCTTGTGGTCTTGGGCAAGCCACTTAACCCTCCATTGCCCATGTTCCCTGTAAGTATTAGTGTATGTGTCTCATATCCCCTCGTGTTAAATGTATCCCCCAATTGACTGCTTTGACCCGGTGAAAAGTGGGATATAAATACAGCTAAATAAATAAAATAAATAAATTATCTCACAAGTAGGCAATACTCAGAGTTGTTATACACGACATGAATGTTTCGAGCCCAGCAGGAGCCCTGTATCAAGTGAAACCGTCTTGAAGTTGCGATAAGTTTCAACACGGTTTCACTTGATACAGGGCTCCTGCTGGGCTCGAAACATGCATGTCGTGTATAACAACTTTGGTGATCCATAGGGGATGAATATCGCCTACTTGTGAGATAAGTGTTTTCTTCACTATTGGAAAACGTTGCATGAAGATTTTCGGGTTGCATACCTGTTTAATAAAAGGGCTTCCCCGGAGTGGAGGGGAATGGCTTTCTTCCTTCCCGCTCTTGCTGGGGGACCCTGACATTAAAAAAAAACGTATTTTGCTAGTCTTTCTTTGAGGAGCTCAATGGAATTCTCCAGTGACCTTCCTTGCACTACACCTTTAATATAATACCTGTAAATATAGACAGAAAGGAGACAGAGGAATAGAGTGACCCAAGTAGGAAGCAGTAAAATGAAAAGATTAAATAGCAGTATATTTATTTATTTATTTAAAGTTTCTTATATACCGCGCTATTCAGCATCAGCGCGGTTTACATGGAACAAAACAATCTCAGTACATTTGAAAACACGTATGAGTTACAGATAACAGGGCAAAAACTTGGGTAACAAGGGTAACTATCTACAATAACGATTGAACTATTTACATAAAATCAACTAGCAGCGAGATTTTAGAGTACAGAGTAATTACATCAAAATTTCTTAGTTCTAGAAGGTATGTCTTATGGAGTGGTTATGACATATTAGATAGCATTACGGTGGCTGGAAGTACTCAGTGAATAGGTAGTGCTTGATAGGCTTTCTGAACTGCTTCATGTCTCGTATTGCTCTGATATCAGAAAGCAAAGCCATTAGTGAAACTGACAAGATTATAACCATGATATGCTGCTACTATGTGACAAAGAAAAGGAAACATGTAACACTTAGAAGACAAGTGCAAGCAAACCTTAGGGAGAGTAAGGGGCATGTTTCCTAAACCGTGCTAGCCTCTTGCTGCAAAAGACGTTATCTAGTTATATTACCTATTTGTTTCCTTTGTTCCTTGTAAACAGTTGTAATATACTGTACTATTTTGTTTCATGTAAACCGTCTTGACTTGTAGAAAGACGGTATATAAAAACTGTTAAATAAATAAATAAATAAATAAGACCCACGGTCAGGGGCGGCCCAAGGGGTGTCTGCCGCACCAGGCAGAAGCCATGCCACACCCCTCCCCCACTGCTGCATCCTTCTTCCCGCCGCTGCTGCTGCTATCCCGACCCCCAAATCCATCTTCTCATCTTGCAGCGGCAGCAGTCTGACTCCATTTTGAGCTGCTGCTGCTGAAGGATGAGAGAGATGGATCAGGGGGCGGCAGCGACCCTATTCCGTTTTGAAAGTGATGGCACACCTCCGACCAAGTTCAATGACCAGCTAGCCAGTCGGACCCCTGACCGCCCTTCCCTCCCTCCCTCCCCCTTGAAAAATGAACTACCGGCTAGCCAGTGCTCTCCACTCCTGCCCCCTGGTGATCACGTGGTCTTGACCCTAGCCTCATGCTAGGGGGCACGAGATCGTGGCCATTTTTGTTAATACTATTAAGGCAGACATAGGTAAAACAGTGTTTTAGGCACAGAAATGCCCTCTTAACCTACATATGTACAGTTATATATGTATAAGGTTACTGGCTATTTGAGGAGGTACTTCTTAGGAAGAACTGGGGAGAGATTTTGCATTTCCACACACACTTTTGAAAATGCAAACACGTGTGCATTTTATCAGAGAATAGAATGGTGTGACCCAAATAGTAGAGGTAAATGTATGCACACAATTTTCATAGCCTAAGTAGATGCACAGGAAAGCCCAAGCCTTGGCCTTGGATCACCAGATGAACTATTATCTCGCCACAGATCGGTCAGGTAATGAAGGAAATTACATGTGGGGTGCGGCTTGATGTCCCCATTGATGATGAGAAGGATAGTGCAAGAGAAGAATTTAAACATCTGCTCTCCAGTTCACAGAGCAGATAGGATTTCGATCAAGGCTAAGAAGATCAGAAATATAAGATGACATAGATCTGCATACAATGGAAGCAGCGCATGCAGATCTACCTCGTGCATATTCATTGTGGATATCTTGAAAACCTGATTGGCCTGGGGGTTCTAAAAGACTGAGTTGGTTGAGAACCACTGTCCTAGACAGAAATTTAAGTCAAGTGCTGTTGAAAAAAACATTCAGAAAAGCTTACATGATCCAACGCTGGTTTCATTTGACTGCAACTGTTTAATTTCCAGTGACTTGACACTTTCACAAAGCAAAAACAATCATACCTTTTCCTCTCTAAGCTGATGGTCACTTTGTTAGATGAGAGACAATCCTCTTTCTAGCTTGATTCCAAAGTGCTTGTTTCTGTTATTAACCTTATACAATGCTAAGCAATTGCCTTAGAAATCTAGCAATGCAGGTTGCAACGGCAGATAATGACTTGACCGGCCATTGCCTGTATCTGCCGTCGGAAGAATTTAGTTCATCTCAGGTTATATCGCAGTTTCTCCCCACTAAGAATCCTCTGTGCTCGTCCCACGATCTCTGAGATTACCCACACCATATCCACTAGAAGCAAAGCAATCTTTGATCTCTAGCTCTCTTCTAGGGAAGAAGCTAATAACCTCTGGTGCAGTCTCTAAAGATCAGCTTCAGGATATTCACTGGCACAATTAACTAAGCCGTGTTACCTGTTTAACGTGGAAATTAGAGACTTCTTTTACTAAAGCGCATTAGGTTTTTGTATATAACGTGTATTTAGTTCAAAATCTAACAAAGCCTCTGTGTAAGCTGTTGGGGCATGGCCTACATTTTCCCAACATTAACGGTTACAGTCCAAGTTGTACTGGAAGCAGTAGAGAGCAAAGTAACTTGCCCGAGGGAAGGCACAAGAAGCAGTAGTGGAAGGAGCAGAATTTCAATCCCCGTTTTCCTGCTCTAACCACTAGGCTATGCCTCCAGCTTTGGGAGCACTATCACATTTATTTCTAGACCATACCTTGTCCATCAGAAAGGCACAGGAATGATATTCTTAGCTCATGCCAGGCACGAAAAAGGCATATATTTCAAACATGTGAGCAATAGGTCCAATCAAGGTTTGAACTATGCCAAGCTCTTTTCTAAGCACCCGGTGAAAGCTAAATGCTGTCGTAATTAGAAATGCAAACATGTCAACATTAGTGAAATCCTCTCTAAGAGGGAAATAATTTACTTTGACTGTTTCCTCCAGTGGTAACAAAAAGAGAGAGTTTCCTTTGTTCTCTAATAAAGGACTAGGACAAGACAGAACAAAAAAATGTTTTATATTTAGCAACGATTTCCACTGAAACATTGCTAAACGCTTTAATAGGTTGAAGATCCTTACATCTCAAGAGGTTTTATGTTCAGCTGAAACTCTCAGTTCACCTGCACTGTGCTCGGGGTTTTTATTTTACCCATGGAGCAAACACTTGCAGCACAACCTCTGCCAAGGATCTGAGGCATCGTGCCCATAACTTTACATTCGCTTTACGATACTGTATTATGCATGAAAACAGAACATGTGAGAAATAAAGGTTTTATTCGGTGGGATTACATCTGCTTTCTGGCTATGTAATTTCTGTTTTGTGGAGCCCAGCTCCCTGGCAATTGGGAGTGGGTTCATAGCATGGCTGAACCACCTGCCGAGATCAGCAGGTGGGGTGGGAGGGGCGTGGTGGAATGTAGGAAGGGAGATTTGGGTGGCAAGGAGCTTAGTGACAGGAAGGCACAGGACAAGAGGGCTTGGAGGGGACAGGGAGGAGTATCTGATACTTGCAAGACTTCTGAGACACAGCAGAGTGGCAGGTGCTGGCAGTGTTCAGGCAAATTCCATGCTGGGCCAGCTTTGCCAGCGGTGATCATCAGTGTCATACTTTTTGCGCTGATGGTTCTTGTATTGCCTGGAAGAGCCATGTGAGCTATTTGGTGTGGGGGCTTAGTACCGAGGAAGAGCAGCCTGAGTCTCAAGGCAGGGTGGGGAGGAGTCCGAGGGCAGTGAATGAGCCGTTAAGCCTGCGACTAAGTTCAGACTGTCTGCCATGGCTGATTTTCTGCTTGGTCCTACTGCCCACTGGAGGTTAGCAGCAGCAGCCCATGTGAGCTGAAAGAAGGGCCCAAACAGAGCTGAGAGTGAGTGAGGAGGCCAAGAGACAGCATGAGCACAGGCTATAAAAGGTAGCAGACTAGAGAATGACACAGAAGAGACGTCCTTGAGGGGACAAGCTGCAGAATAGTCCTGGTAGGAGGGCAGGGTACAATGGGGGCAGTCAGGTGAAAAGAATTCAAGGATATGGTGTCCAAGACAGTGACAGGGGAAAAGGGAGGGGGATTCTCAAAGAGGGGCCCATTCAAAAAGCTCTCCAAGAAACCCACCAAGCTGGTAAAAGAATAGCAGGATGGCAAAAGAGAAACTAAAAGGGACAGCTGGAGTGGGGCAGCAGAGTCTCTGGAGTGCCTGGGAGAACCCATAGATGGGAGTCGCAGCAGCAATGGGATGGCAGCAGTGGTGTTTGGTACCAAATAAAAGATGATGGCTAATGAGGCCCAGGCACATGAGCAGATGACCGCAGATGACTTGGGATGTGGCCAGTCTTGGAATCATGCAGCACTAAGGCAGAGATACAGTAGGTCAGCATACCAGGGATGAGAATATGGCTATGGGCCAGGGTGCGGAGGGAGGGAGGGGGGCAGGGCGTAATAGGAAAGACCAGAAACTCATCAGGGGCCTGTGGAATTTGCAAAACGTAGTGAAGAGAATGGATCAGGATAAGAGCATGTGTAGACTGGGGAGAGAGGTGCTGGAGCAGGTGTGGGAATCCTTGGACTCTTGGGATTCCTCAGACTCTTCTGCTTCTTCAGATTCAGATGAGTCTACAGTACAACCGACCTGAAACGGGAGTGAGCCTATTGCTGTTTTTGAAGTGGGAGAAAGAGGCTTGGGGACCACAGGGCCCTGGGTGCAGCATGGGCATGTGTCTAGCCGGATAGCAGCCTTGATTAGTCATGTGTCTTGAAAATGATGTGCTGAGGTGCCAGTACGTAGATATCTATTCACTGCTGGCTAGGGACCAGGAGGTCAGGGATAAGATGGCGTGACAGCAGCAGAGAGGATGGGCAAAGGGGTTGGTATTAACAGTCAAAGATGATTAGTAATTGGATATTGGCATTCTATGTCTTCTCCTGGGTGAAGCCAAGCTGGTTACTCAGGCTTGCAATGGTACTCAGATATGATAGTGCAAGTCACAGAACAGGCCCAAAGTCTCGGAAGAAATCACAAAGAGACAATAGAAAAACACCATAGCCAAAGCCAAGTTAAGAAAAATCTCAGTCAGACATTGTCCCAAATGCTGAGCCTCCAGACAAGGCAGTCACAGCCCCTTCCATCTATTTTGGAATTAGCTCACATATATTCATTGGTAGCTCAAAGCAACTTACATTCTGGTATATGGGCACTTCCTTGTATTATAGCAATAACCTGCGTCATTCATAGAAACATGACGGCAGAAAAAGACCACATGCTCTCTCTAGTCTGCCCTTCCATGTCAACCACAATAGCCCCCTTTATACCTTTAGAGATCTTCTGTGTTTGTCCCATGATTTCTTGAATTCAGATACTGTCCTCATCTCTACTACCTCCACTGGGAGACTATTCCACGGATCCACCACTCTTTCTGTAAAGAAATATTTCCGCATATCACTCCTGAGCCTATCCCCCCAATTAACACACATAAACTGGCAATAGCATGCATTATTTGCCAATAACACCATTTAAAACAAAAATTATTCTCCTACTGCATGTTAAATATGAGTGAGCTACAAAGCATACAGATACACACAAGCCAGTGAGCTGAGTGAGTGGAGGCAAGAGGCAGCACAAGCACAGGCCAGGAAAAGGAGGGGACCAGAGACTGACCCAGAACAGCCCCGGTAGGAGGCCAGTATATGTCATTTTGTGACAGGCCTGGGGCCTGCAGTGGGCAGGGGGGGCCTGAAGGCAGTCCCCGCAGCCCGACTCTGACCTTAGAGGCCGGATCGGGGGTTGGGCTGCGGGGAATGAGGTCCTGCAGTCCGGCAGCCGACATCGTGTCTCTTCAATGGAGCCATGGTGCCACGGCAACATGACACTATGGTGCCGTAGCTCCATTGAAGAGTCTTGACTGAGTTAGCTGGGGACAGTCCTGCACATACGGGCCGGACTGAATCGGGGCATACAGGTAAAAAAAATTGAATAGAATGGCCCAAGAGAGTGATGGGGGAAAGGGGAAGATATCTCAAGAGAGGAGCCCATCCATAAGAATCTCGAAGAGGCCCACCAGGCTGATAAAAGAAGAGCAAAATGAATAATGCAGCTTGCAGTAACCTTCACAAGCTATATTATGCACTGAATGTTAGCAGTACCTCAAGAGGTGTTGTCAACTTTCTCCCAGCAGCATCATCCCGCTAACAAATGGTCAGTGCTCCCGGGGATGCTTTTCAGAGGCCAGCATTGTTGATAAACAGCCCCCACACCCAATCTCTTTTAAAAAGAGTGCCCCCCCCTCATTTGGTATCCTGACCTCTATAGGTATGTGTGTGTGTGTATGTGTGTGTGTGTGTGTGTTTTATTGAGTCAATGCTGACTCCTAGAAACCCAGGCCCTGGGTTTTCATGGTAAGGTGTGGCCAGAAATTGATTTCCAGACCTTTCTTCCATGCAGTAAGTCTACAGCAGCTGGTATTGCAAGGTGGTCACCCATCCAATTGCTAGCCAGGTAGTATCGCAGGAGTACCACTGGGGCCCTGCAAGTGCTGTTTTTGAAGAGGCAGGTGACTGGGGCAGGAGCAACTGGAGCTTTCTGCTGCCACCCACTACCCTCCAGAGATACACCATTTTTGTAAAAGGGATTGGGGGTCTAGAGGGGGCCATGCATTCTTTGTAAAGGGATCAGAAATTGGGGATGGAGGGGTCAGTCTGGGGTCAGGCATGAAGGCACATTTTTAACATTGTAGTGGGTCTACGTTGGGGCCTGCTGTCTCTGCACTGCTGAGCCTGGGCATGTGCAATGTTCCCGGCTGTGCCAACAGAAAGAACAAACAATTCACAAATTTACATCCCACAATAAATTTTTTGTCTGTAAAAGAGCCACAAATACGCTATTTTGCCACATGTTAGTAAACAAGGGCCTAAATTTATCCATGAAGCAATGGAAGGTAAAGTAACTTGCCCAAAGCCACAAGGAGCGTCCACAAGCAGACCTTCTAACCATGTTACTCCCTTTATCCGGGATAGTGAGCGGCACTAACATGGTTAGTGCCGCTGAATATTTGCGGCTGCCACCGCGGCATGCCCTGCTGCTAACCGACTAACATCGGGGCATTCCAGCGGAGATCAGGGGGTGTCGCCCAACCAGAACCAGGCAGTAGCAATAGTGAGCCGCTGCCCGATTATGGCTAAGCAGTGAAAATAAGATGCAGCAAAGGATGGCCTTACTTTCGCTGCGGAAACTAACCAGGCAGTAGCTCAATATCGCCGCTGCCCAATTAGTTTCCTGCTAATCCGGGCAAACCAGATATCCGATGCCGGGGCCAGACACGACCCTGATATTGAATATGTGGGTTTAAAGTTCAGTAGCGGTGGCTAGCTATATTAGATCAGCTAGCCACCACTGCTGAATATCCCCCCTAAGTGCAACGAATGATTGCACTGGCTTTTAAGTAAATCGGTGCTTAGGTGTTCCCCAGGACATAGTTTAGAAAGAGAAGAAGAGTTGTCATGCACACATTATGTGGCGCAGATGTAAGCTTGTGCATAGTGTGGTGTCGAAAGCTCTCTGGAAGACATGGAAATGGATGAAAATCCTGAATTCCCCTTGGAAGTGAATGGCAGTGCACATGTGCATGGGAATTACAAGCCAAGTCAGAGGAAAAGTCAGCTCCCTGCAAAAGTCAGGCCACGCCCTAGCTCAGGGGTGGAGACAGGTTTCCCTGCTGATTGGTCACACAGGTGCAGAGAACAGGGAAGGGCCTAGCAGGCAGCAGTGTTTAAAATCACGAGCAGAGCAAAGCAAGAATAGTAAGGAGAATCATCAGAGAGGTGAAGGAAGTGGAGGAAACAGAGGCTCAGGCTGGAGCCCTGACACAATCTGAGACACGGGAGAGAAAGATCCGGTGGAGAGAGATACAGAGACAGCAACAGAAGGCAGAGGCACAAGTGAACGGAGGAGAGGTGGACGTGAAGCAAGGAACAGGAACAGCTGTTGGAGTGGAAAGGTGAGAGAGGTGAGAAAGAAGCTGAAGCTGTGCTTAGCTGGAGGAGAAAGCCAGAGGGAATTTCCCCAGAAAGCAGCTAGCTACCTCAGAGGGACTGGAGTAGGACGGAAGGAGCCTGCATTTCAGAGCCTGGAGGAACCCAGGAGGAGAGAAAGCAGCGTTTGTCTGAAGGAAAAGCCCCATGGTAAAGCCAGCAGTTTCATTTCTGATAACCTAGCAAAGAGACAATTTGCCAGTTTTAAAGGGCAGGAAATTGTGTCCTCACCTTCCACTGTTAAGGAGTGGGTAGAGAGCTTATCAGAAGCCAAAAGCCATAGTCCTGTTAAAAGTAAAGCCTTTGAAACCTCAAAGTTAGAGGCATTAGGGAAGCTGTTCACTGAAGAGAAGGTTCACTCCCCTAATTTTAAAAGTGCCAATGCAGGCTGAGTTGCTGTGGAGCCAATTTCAGGAGTTCTTGAAAGAGAGAAAGTTTGAGAACTCCTAACCTTGAGAGAAACACTATTTGCTCTGATGATACTGAAGGAATGCAAATAGATTCTGTTTTGCCTAATGGTGAATGTTTGCCCATTCCAATGGACTGTTCTTTAGCCCTAAAGAAAGATTCTGCAGTGAAGAATATGAGCTGAGAATCTGGGAAAGGCTATAGGAAAATAAGGGCAGTCTCTGCTTTATGCTGAAGAAAGCTAAGTTTGAGTTTACTGAGTTTTACCACTGGCTGAAGTTAAGCAGTGCTGTAAAGAACTCTGTGCTTTCAAAAGAGAAACCACGGCTGTTAGAAAGTTTTGTGTTACTGCTAATTGACCACACGGGGCAGTCCCCGGTGTGAGTGTGTATGAGAAGCAGAACAGCTGTGAAGTGAAGCTTATGTTACGTTATCCTGATTTAGTTCTGAGTTCATCTTTTACGTTGGAGATGTATCCTTCTGCTTATGTTGTGTACTGAACCTTTTTGCATGACCTGGAAAAATCCCCACAATAAATTTCTTGCCGCCTTACAACCACTGATTCAACTACAATTATTGTCCCTCAAGAGTAAAAGAGCACTACAAGTCCCAGAATCCTTTGGTCACTTTAAAGGGAACTTTATTCAGGGAGGACATACAAGGCCGTCGTCCAGTCTGTAAGCCCTTGGGCCCAGATGGCGATGTGGCAATAGTCATTTGCGAGCTATTGGTATTGGCTCAGGTAGCCTATTTGACGAAGGCGCATGGGGCCCTTTTACTTAGAGGTATGTTTACTAAAGTAAACCAAGAGAACCAGGGTTTGATTCCCACTAGTGCTCCTTGTGGCCTTGTGCAAGTCACTTAACCCTCTATTGCCTCAGATAAAATCCAAGTTATCAATATCCCTGTTTAATGTACATTGCCAATTTTAAATTACAATGTAAACCGCTTTGACTAAAATGATAAAGTGGTATAAAAAAACCTGTTAAAAAAATAAACAAAAGAATAAAGTGCATTAGTTGCTACTGCAGCAAGAATGTGGGATGATTGCGCAGCGGTTGCAACTAACATGGGCGATTTGCAGACATCGCAGCGATTTTCTGCCATGTCTGCATTTTGCGTAGGAGCTGCAGGACTGAGCAGGAGGTAGGCAGGATTAGAGCAGAGAGCGGGCATGCCTGCAATGGACAATTACCACCAATGTCAATAATAGCCACCTTTTCCCAACTTGGACATAGGCGCCCTGCTATAAAATTACCTCTATATGGAGAAATAGGACCTGGCATTACAATTTTTTACCGAAACTGAACTGAGAATAGAACAATTACATGGTAACTGATACATGAGGCCACCAACCTCCAACTGTACGAGCAACACAGTGCTTAGAGGAGCAGGTTGAGGATCCTGGAAGCCAGAATTCAAATCCTGTTTCACTCACAGATACACCTTCTGACCAGGGCTGGCCCAAGGGTATCAGTCACCTAGACAAACTGTCAGCCATTCCTGACCCCTGCCTGCCTCCTCCCCCCCCCCCCCCCCCCCGGCAAACCTTTAGCCATTGCTACTCTCGTGGGTGTGGGGGCGGGACAGGCAGGGGCTTTGAATGCAATTGAACATGATTCTCTGTGGCAACTTTCTTTACCTTTTCGATGCTGACATTCAGAAATAGCAAAAAAAGAAGAAAGCTGCCACTCCTAAAATTGTGCCATCCTAGGCGATTGCCTAGCTTGCCTCATGGAAGGGCCGTCCCTGCTTCTGACCTTAGGCAAGTCATTTTATCCTGTACTACAAGCTCGATTTTAAACCCGCTATATGGATAGGAACCTACCCACTGCATCTGATTTGTAACTTGCCTTGAGTGTGGAGTTTGGGAAGGTAAGTGAATAAACCTAACTCGTCTAGTATATCCTGTCACAGTTTACTTCTGACTGTCGCAAGCTTCTTACCGGGTAGCTCATTGACTGTGGCATTGTATTGTTGGCCCAGGTAGACTTGGTTGAGCTAGAGCAGTTCCTTCTGTGATAGGACAGATCAGGAGCTGCTGGGTCCACAGTACATATTCCAGCTCTCCCATTTCCTCCACTTTCCATTTAGAATTCAGTACTGCATCAGACTCAAAACGTACCTCATTGTGCCCCCCCCCCCCCCATCTCGTTCCATTCCCTATAAGGTTCATGCTAAAAGGATGGGCGGAGTTCAGGCAAATCAACCTTTACTCCTGCACCAATCGGCTTTGGAAGAATTTTATAAGCAACTTGAGTGTGTAGAACAGCTTTTTACACACTCAAGTAGGGGTTTGTAGAACTGGCCGAGTGTGAACATGGGTAAACGTAGATGCTTTGAAAATGTAGGGCCTGATATTTAAAAGGACTTTCCCAGTTAGCAGCACTTGCCCTTTGAGAGGGATATTTGGTGGCACTGGCCGAGTAGTGCTGGGATGGTCCAGAGAAAGAGCCTGAGCGGAGCTGGGGGTTATCCAGGGATCAGCAATTTCCAGCGCTATTCCCCAGATAAACAATCCACATTAGACAGAAAAATGCTGCCCCACGTACCTGTCTGGATAGCAACTGACTCTCACTGCTGTCTGGACGGTGCCAGCACTGACTGCTGAATCCGGATACTGGAGGTGAATATCTGGATTTTATATAAGCGCAGCGCTTGGGATTTAAAAAGACTTCTGACCACCATGGTGAAATGTCAGCCATATAGGGCCTGATTTTTAGGTGCCTACTTTTCCTTTTGTTTGTTGTCAAGTTATATTTTCTGATTCTGGTATTGAATGATGTCTTTTATTTTTATATTTTATTTATTTTATCTACTACCCTCACTCCTGACCAACCTTCCCTCCCCTCCCCAATTCATCACACACATAGGGGGTTATTCTGTGCAACGAATAGCGGGGATGAACAGCCCATCGGGACGTCCATCCCCGCTATTCGTGCCTTCACCTGGCCGTGACTAACTTCCCCGCCGGTTGTACAGGGAAGTTAGATGGGGGTGGGGAAGGAGCGGGGAAGGGGCAGAGTCTGGGTGGTCACTGGCCCTGTATGTCCAGGGCCGGCGACTTATACGGGGAAGTTATTCCACCTCTGAGGTGGAATAACTTCCCCGTATGTTATTTTGCAGCAGGCCCGGGACTTGCAGTGGGCAGAGGGGTCCTGAAGGCAGTCCCCACAGCCCGACCCTGGCCTTTGGAGGCCAGACCGAGGGTCGGGCTGCAGGGAATGAGGTCCTGCAGTCCTGCGGCTGGCATCGTGGCTCTTCAGTTGAGCCGCAGTGCCATGGCAACATGACACCATAGCGCCGCAACTCCATTGAGGAGCCTTGACTGAGTTAGCCGGGGACGGTCCTGCACGTGCAGGACTGTTCGTGATTCTGATCCTGTGGGGCTAGACGTGCCCTGTGGGATCAGAATCATGATCCCCTCTGTACGTCTGGTTCAGACCGGATGTACAGAGAGGAACGATGTCTGGGATGGAATCGGGCCCTTAGAGTATATCATTGTTCTTCTCATGAGGTTTTTCCCACTAAGCAGACTGCGGAGTGACAATAGGGGATGGGGCATGACCACCATGGTACCATACCTTGCAAGCTCCTCCCTAAGCAACTCCAAGCTCCTCCAGAGTTTTTAAACATTTCTGTTTTAGAAAAAGCTTCTGGGTCGCCAGGAGTCAGCATTGACTCGAAGGCACACATTGCATTGCATTGCTAGGTACATCTTCAAATTCGTGCTTTCTATTCAATATTAACATTTGTCGTCAGTGTTCAGCAAATCTTTTTGCACCTTCGGATGGTAAAGCAATTATAACTGTCTAAATTTATTACTGCGTATATAATAAATCCTTCCCACTGTAATGTATTAGCATTTTATGTGGTAGTCCTATAACTACTGTAATATCCCCAAGATGCAATCTTTTAATAATCTTTTAATAGAATTTCATGCTATCAAGAAACTTTAGATAGACAGATCTTTTCTTGTGTAATAATAATCATAATTCAGATTATATACAGGATCTTTTATCTGCAGAGAATCCCAGTACACCTACCAATCTATTAAACTCATCTAAAGTCTACAGCCACAGCAGCAAATTTCTCATGCCCAGACTGCATGAAACTTTATAAATAAATAAAGGGAAAACAATGCAAGCGATATTGCTGAAGGGTTGTTGGGTAAGGTTTGCAGATCATATCAAAATCTGCAATAAAGTGGACATCCAGGAAGGAGTAGACAACATGAGGAGGGATCTTGCAAAGCGTGAAGAATGGTCTAGAACTTGGCAGGGAAGATGTAATGCTAAAAAAAATGCAGGGCTGTGCAAATTGGGCTGCAAAACCCAAGGGAGCGATACAGTTTTGGAAGTGAAGTACTTCTGTGCATGGAAGAAGAAGAGCGGGATCTGAGAGTGGTAAAGGTGATGGTGAAAGCTGGAACGATGCTTGGGTGCATAGGGAGAGGAATGGCCAGCAGGAAAAAGGATGATAGTGTTTCTGTATAAATCTGTGGTAAGACCACATTTGGAGTACTGAGTACACTTTTAGAGACCACACCTGCACAACGATATAAGCAAGATGGAGTTGGTGCAAAAGGTGGCTACTAAAATGGTCAGTGGTCCTTCGTCATAAAACATATGGGGAAAGACTTCAAGATCTCAATATGTATACTTTGGAAAAAATAAGAGATAGGGTAGAGGCAGCCCAAAGGTGTATATATATCATCCTAGACAATCTACAGTCATGCACCCCCCTCGCCCCCCACCTCTCGGGCCCTTATCTGGATAATCTCTGTGAAAATCGATACCTACATTTATTTATTCTGTATTCTATTGTTTTCATAGAAAATCTTTTATTGTCTATTTATTTCACTGAAAGGATTTTATAGGTATTTGCATCAGATTAAAAGCTGCTTTTAAAGCTTTCTGGCCCAATATTCAAAGGCATTTACAGTTTACAGACCTCTAAACCCTCATAAATGCTGCTTAGAGAGATATTCAGCAATATCCCCAATTGATGCCCCTACATGCCCCACTGCTAACCATGTAACATCAGGATGTGCTGTGGGCGTTCGGGAGGCAGCACCCATTGCTAACCCGGCAGCGGCGATATTGCACTGCTGCCCAGTTAACAATCTGTGGGTAAAGATGGGCGCAGCAAAAGCTGGTCTATCTTTACAAGTGGGAGCTAAGCAGGCCGGGGCTCCATATCGCTGCTGTCCGCTTAGCTTCTGCGGCAGCACAGGCTCTGCAGCAAACCTGGATATTCAATGCCAATGGCCGGATACACTAGAAAGCTGAACTAAAGAAATTTCTGCAAGCGGGACTCTACCTGTCCTTTTAATTATCTGTCCAGATCCCTCCTCCCCTTTGCTTCTAAACTCCTCAAAAATGTGGTTTGCCACTGTTGTGTGGACTTTCTGTCCTCGCAAGGCCTTCTGGATCCACTGCAATCTGACTTTCATCCTCTACATTCTACAGAAACTGCTCTTACCAAAGTCTCTAATGACTTCTTCATCACCAAGTCCAAGGATATTTGCTCAGTCCTCATCCTTCTTGACCTATCTACTGCTTTTTGACACTGTTGATCACAAACTTCTCCTCAATGCCTTGTTCTCCCTTGGTCTTACAGGCCCTGTTCTGGCCTTTTATTTTATCTCTCCCATCTTACCTTTAGTGTATGTTCTCATGGATCTACTACTACTACTACTGAGCATATGTATAGCGCTACAAGACGTACGCTGAGCTAAGAACATAAGTCCTGTATCCTGTTTCCAACAGGGGCCAATCCAGGTCACACATACCCAGGGGCGGCCCAAGGGGGGTGCCGGGCCATGTGTGGAGATTAATTGCGGGGCCTCAGTTGCATAGGGGGCATCATTTGCATAAATATTTGCATAATGTTAACATGCATTTTTAGTAAATATGCTTCTTAATGAGAGTCTGGATAAAGAAAGACTAACAGATTTCTG
The DNA here is from genome assembly GCA_033557465.1 of Ichthyophis bannanicus. Lineage (NCBI taxonomy): Eukaryota > Metazoa > Chordata > Amphibia > Gymnophiona > Ichthyophiidae > Ichthyophis > Ichthyophis bannanicus. The sequence goes on from CM066037.1 coordinate 121,083,233, forward strand.
TGTTACTATATTCCAGTGCCAACCACCAGGCCCATTAGGAAGTACTATAAACACTGACCATTTAGAACCCATAGCAAATCCACCATATCATAACAGCTCTCACAAAGCACCAAACCCTACCTATCAAAAGGCAACACTGCAAATATTAAACCAATACATCTCAGAGAATACCAATGCATCTCCTACTTGGGAAAGAGAACAAGTGACATGGTCAAATAGAAACTACATGAACAGAATACCTCAGCTTGGTTAAAATGCAGAACATAGACCGTCACCAAAGAACAAGGGATCACAATTTAGAAATAGGAAGACAATAATTTAAACTGGGAACCCCAAAAGCCAAACTTGGGATGTACAACAACACTGGAGAAATAAAACTATAAATTAATTTCCTCTTGTACTAAACAAAACACAAAAGACGTTAACAATGCACATTTCCCAGAGCTGATATATTCCAGTTAATAAATTCAAAATAAAAAAGTATTTTTCTACCTTTTGTTGCCAATTGCTCCAGTCACTTTCTTCTGGTTTCCTTGTGTCTTCTGCAAGCTATCCATTTGTCCTTTCTTCTCTTTTAGATTTTTTTCCAAATTTTTTTCTCTATATCTGCTTTAACATACTGATCTTTTTCCCCTTTTGCTCTTTCCTCCATTTCTTTCCTTATTCCTTTATCATCCCCTCAAATTTCACCCTTCCACTCTCAATCTCCACTTACTCTTCCAATATCCGGCCCATCGTAGACTTTTCTTCCCTCACACACAAAATATCTTTTCCCCTCTCTATTCTCATTCCCCATCCCTTTCTAGTCCTCCCCCAAAATCAGCTCCCTTATAATTCTAGACTCACCCAGCATCTGCCCCCTCCTAGTCCCAGTCTCCCAAGCTTCCATATCAGCCCATTTCCAGTCCTAGCCCCCTATATGCTGTTTTCCAGTTCCACTCCAAGCTTCCCCATCAGCCCATTTCCAGCCCTATTCCATCAGCCCATTTCCAGTCCTATTCCAGCCCCCATCAGCCCATTTCCAGTCCTATTCCAGCCCATCACCCATTTGCAGTCCACGTTCCCCCCATCAACCCATTTCTAGTCCTATTCCAGCTCCTCATCAGCCCATTTCCAGTCCTAGCCCCACTTCATCCTATTCCAGCCCCCATCAGCTCATTTCCAGTCCTAATCCAGCTCTTCATCAGCCCATTTCCTGTCCACGTTTCCCCCCACCATCACAGTCCATTTCATCTGTTCCCCCCCAACATCACAGCCCAATTGCAGTCCGTTCCCCCATCACAGCTCAATTGCCGTCTGTTTCCCCCACCACCATCACAGCCCACTTGTGGTCCATTCCCCCCCATCACAGCCCAATTGAAGTCTGTTCCCCCCTATCACAGCCCATTTCCAGTCTGTTTCCCTCCCCCCCACCATCACAACCCATTTCCAGTCTGTTCCCCCCCACCATCACAGCCCACTTGCAGTCCTCCCCCCATCACAACCCAATTGCAGTACGTACCCTCCCCTACATCACAGCCCATTTCCAGTATGTTTCCCCCCCCCCCCCATCACAGCCCATCCAGTCCTAGCCACCCCCTTCTGAAGAGCCCTGTGCCATCTAAGGGGCTGCAGAGGGAGATGGGGAAGCCCACGCGAGGTCCCGGCTCCCTCTGCACAGCCCACCAGCGTGAAGAGCCTTTTCCTTCACGCTGGCAGCTGTTTCAATGAAGCCACGAATGCTGGGAGAGGTTAAAGGGCATTGCCTTTAACCTTTCCTGACATTCGTGGCTTCATTGAAACAGCTGCCAGCGTGAAGGTAAAGGCTCTTCACGCTGGCAGCCTGTGCAGAGGGAGCCGGGCCTCGCATGGGCTTCCCCGGCTCCCTCTGCAGCCGTCCATTGAGTGAGAATGTGGTTTGCGCAGGGCCCCCTGAAGCGCAGAGCCCTGTTCGAACAACATTCTCGCTCAATGGACAGGCCGGCCCTGAAAATACCTGGCAGGTTCCCAAAAAGGCAGAAGGAACACCCTTCCTGCAGCATCAGCACAAACAAACAAAGAGCAGGACACAATTTACCATGGAAGGACTACTTTAATCAGCCAAACATGAGATCTCCCGACATGTGTTTCTGCCGGGGGGGGCCTTCTTCAGGGGAATAAGACCTCTATAATAAAATAATAACATTATAATAATTAAAAACATCACAATAAATAAATAGATAATACTCAATCATAGATAAATAAGTAAATAAATAAATAGAAAGATAAAACATATAAGAGGTAAAAACCGGAGGCACAACCTGACATTTCAAAATAAGACAATACATGTATATAAAAGATATGCTGAACATGAACATAGGAAGATATTCAATTTAATAAGAAATCCCAAGAAGTTTATTCACAGGGCCAATCAGAGAGCCTGTGCTACAGACAGGAATTCACTCCTTCAAACTAAGGACAGAGCCTTGAACAAAAAGATTGTGTGCCCCGTATTATTTTCTACCCATTCTGAGAAGATCACTTCCATTTTGAAGGAAGAGTGCCACATAGTTCAGACCATTCAATGTTTTGAATCCCAAGAATTGACTGTCGCTTATAAAATGAACCCAAATTTCTTTAACATCTTGGTGCCTTCAGCCCTACCAATCTCACGAAGTAAACCCCCAACTGTTGGCCATTTTAAATGTGGTTCCTGTTCTCAGGGGCGGCTCAAGGCAATCTGCTGCCTGAGGTGAGGGATGAGATGGCGCCCCCCTCCCCCTTGGGGGGGAGGCTTTCTTAAAACTCCAATCAGGTACTGACCCAAACCAAAAAGCCGATTAGATTATATGGAGGAAATGCAAGATGTTTGCACACCAAGGAACTAAAAGAAAGAGAGAGAACCATGGCACAGTTTATAAAACTAATATATTACTCATTTTTATTTAGTTGTTATAAACTGTGTTATGGTTCTTGCTTTTTCTTTTTGAACATATATTTTGCATCCATAGAACTCTCTTCAATAGTGGGTGCAGAGCAGAACCAGGACATTCACCCACAGAACTCAATATCTTGACATAAAATCTGATTCTGATCATCTCACTAACAACAACAAACATTCTCCAGTACCAGGCATATTGTGAACTAATACAAAACCCTACAACAAAGTCACTGAGTACCTATTGAGCAAATCTACCATACCATACCATATCAGCACCAACTTCCAAAACTCACATAAGGAGGCCATTCAAAAACAGCATCTCTGTAAATACTACAGTGGGCCCTGGAGCATCCAAACACCGATTTGAAAAGCTGAACAATTCAGATTACTACAGTACAGATCCCTACAAACAAACTCCATGTTAACAGAACACCTGGGAGGGTGTTTACTAAAAGACGGTAGCGGACTCCATGCGATATTGAAGCAGCGGCCCCATTGACTTCAATGGGGCTGCAGCTCCGATATCACACAGAGTCCGCTAGTTCCATAAGCATCTCCCCTGGTTTTGGTCACACACTCAAAACATAGACCATCACCAAGTACAGAACAAGTGACCATAACCTAAAAATAAACATATGTAGTTAAAAATTGAACTCCAACCCCAAGAAGCCAGATTCTGCATACGGTGCAATACTAGAGAACTAGATGCATTTCCATGTACTGTATAAAATATCAAGATAGCACCAGGTCTGATCATTAAATTGAAAATAAAATTATCTTCTAACTTTGTTGCATGACCATTTTATTCTCTGATCATGTAGGGCCCAATCTGAAGTTTCTGCTTTATTCTGTCTCACAGTGCACCCTCCTGTCCACTTTCCCCCAGAGAGGGCACGAGGGTGACGCAGGGCCATGTGCAGAGACTCACTGTGGCATCATTTGCATAAATTTAGTATGTGTTGTTTTAAAATGTATATGCCACCCATCTAAAATCCTAGGTGGCTTCTGAATATACACATGCAGTTTAGTAAAACAGATGTTACAATAAAACAAACATGTTGTTGTTAAGTGCCGTCGAGTCAGAGTCGACTCATGACGACCCTCTGGATAGCTATTCTAAATTGTGTTCGGTCTTGAGTCAGGCGGCTCATTGTTGACAGACTGGTACCCGTAGCTGCTGTTACTGTATCAATCCATCTCATTGCTGGCCTTCCTCTTTTGCGTTGACCTTCTATCTTGGTCATAATCAAACATAATAATAATAAAACATGAAATTTGTTTAATGAAAAGCCACTTAAACAGTCCCCCCCCCCCCAATCAAACCATTATTCACATCTGCACATCAGATTTATTTCGCTATGACCGGATTATTGATGAGGAGGGAAGATATAAAATGAGAAATTAATCCTAGTAGCCATGAATTCAAATGTTGGATTGGATTGTGCTAGAGCTAGAAAAGTCCGGAACTCAGCAGCGGTGAAGTTATCAGGCTACAAAACAAAAATAAACTGAGACATTCCCTGAAAATTTGAAATTTCCTTGAATCTGAATTGACAAAATATTTTAAATTTCAGTCTGGCAGCAAAAAGAACACAAAACTGCAAATCTCAAAAACAATACATGTTCCAGTACCTCCCCCCAACTAACACCCTACAGTTGACCTCACCAAGAACCCAGAGTACAGGACCCATAGAGCAAATCTACTAACCATAGCAGCACTAACTTCCAAAATTCACACAACATGGAGTGTACCCAGAAAAGGGCAGCATTGTAAATATTTCAGTGCACCCTAGCACATCCATATTGCTGTTCAGAAAACTGAACAAGACAGATTACTACAGCTCCCTACATAGAAACTCCATGCTAACAGAACATGTAGCCTTAGTCACATATATGCAGAACAGAGATAGATCTTCACCAAGTAGGGAATATATCATTACAAACTAAAAACAGACATATGTAGTAAAAAAATGCTTTTACCCTTTACTGTTATGTTTACAGGATTTCTTTCCCAAAATTATACTTTACTGCAGGCGAAAGAGAGAATTCTCACACACAAGCATCTGCATTGCCAGTAAAAACTTACATAATGGCACAGCACAAATAGCTTGAGTGCAACTAATGCCACTTCAGTGGGTGGCCTTAGTTGCACCGGCAGCTGTTTTGCCACGCTGAAATGCGGTAACTGCAGGGGGATGTAACTGCCTCCCTGCAGTTAGCCTATGGCCCTACATAATCAAGCTCTGGAATTAGTTACCGGAGGATGCAGTAAAAGTATAAGTATAGCTGAGTTTAAAAAAGGTTTGGACAAGTTCCTGGAGGAAAGGTCCATAAACTATTATTAAAGAAGACCTGGGAAATCCACTGCTTGTCCTGGGACAAGCATTGTGGAACCCGTGTGCCTTTTTGGAAACCTGTCAGGTACTTGTGACCTGGATTGGCCACTATTGGAAACAGGATATTGGGCTTGATGGACCTTAGCCTGACCCAGTATGGCATATCTTATGTTCATATGTTACCAGTGCAGAGCCTAGGAAACATGCTGCTAAATATGCCAAACAAGAGGGGCTCAACAGCATCCATGCAACATCTCCCACTTCCACAAAAAGAGTGACTTGGCACCCCAACACAGCACTTCCCACCTTCTGAAAAACAAGAGGGACTTTGTGACCCCAAAAACACTTTCCACCCCAACATAAATACCAAGAAGAGCTTGGCAACCCCAACATAACTCCTAAAAGTGCGCTCTGGACCAGCATGGTGTTAATGTAAATATATATTCCATAAAAAACAAAGGAAATGCAAGATGCTCGCAAACCAAGGAACTAAAAGAAAAAGTGAGAACCACAGCACAGTTTATAAAATCAAATTATAATTCATTTTATTCTGTTATAAGCTGCGTTATGGTTCTCACTGTTTCTTTTTGAATATATATTCTGCATCCAGAGAAACCTCTCCCTCACAATGGGTGCAGAGCAGAAGTAGGACATTCACCCAGAGAACTCACTGGCGTGGTGGGGATGTTAATAAGACCCTTCTCAAATTAGAACTGAGATTGATTCATGAGATGGATACACTACATCCGAAGGGTCTGAATCAAGAAGTGGATCTCTCTGTTTGTTTTACGAAGTCATTTTATGAAGTCCTTGTTTTAAGTCCTCTACATGCAAACAATAGCTTGATTTAAATCTTAGCGCACAGTGTCCCCTTTAGTACTTATCTGGCTTCCCCCTTCCCTCCTTCCTCTTCCTCTTCCTCTCCCTCCCCCTTCCCCCTCCCTTCCTCCTTCACTCCTTCCTCCTCTCCTCTCCCCTCCCCTCCCCCTCCCCTCCTCTCTCTTCTCCTCTCCCCTCCCCTCCCCCTTCTCTCTTCCCCCTCCACTCCTCCCCCTTGACCTTCTCCCTTCCCTCCCCATTCCTCCTCTCCTCCTCCCCTCCCCTTCCCTTCCCCTTTCCCCTCCCCCTTCCTCCACCTTCTCTCTCTCTCCCCCTTCCCCCTCCCCTCCTCTTCCTCCCTCTCCCTCTCCACCTACTCTCACCCCCACCCACCCCTCTTCCTCCCCTTCCCCCCCCCTTTTATCACTTTTTTACAATTGGCTCCTACACTTTTTTTTAGTATTTTTAACTATCAATATTACTTATTTATTGATTTAATTATTTATTTATTGTCTTCTGGTTTTACATTTTTGTCTTGTATTTTTACTTTTCACCCCCCCCCCTTTTATCTGTGGGCTGCCTTTTTTTACAATTATGCTTCATATGTATGTTAACACTATATATGGTTTTACCATATCAATTAGGAATATTCTGGCAAATCTCTGTATATAAAGATGGATGTTTGAGATGGTGTTCACCATGATGACATTATAAATCTGATAGTGGATGCCCTGGTTTTTATGTTTTTGATTTAGATCTTTGCTTCTGGTATATTTTTTATCAAGGATATCTATCATTTAAATTTTAGGTCATATCGCAGTTTTTAAGTAATACAGTTACCCGGGCTCTGCTTCTTCCTTCATCTATAGAATATTAACTAGAGAATAATGGAGCTCCCATATAGTTGTCTCTTTGACTCGTCATCTGATGAACAGCACAGCTACAATTTCTGATGATCACCCTAACATCTGCACCATGACATCATAGCCTCGTTTTAAATTTGGTGCCATAATGAATGAAGTGCTCTTTCATACTGAACACATTGATCGCCTGTGGTAAGCTGGGCAGTTGTTTTTTAGTCTGCATAATTTGGCGATACTTTTTAACAATTCAGGATTAGTACAACATTGACCTTTAAATTCTTATATGGCTCTTATACCTTTCTCAAGTGAGATACTCCACAGTCCCTCACTTACCGAGGTTATCCTTGCTCTAGGTCCTCAGAATGGCTTCATGGTTTTTTTTGAATGTATGAGGGCTCAGTTTGAGTTAGAGGTAAAAATGTCACTGTAATTTATCTTATCTTTATGTGCTTTTCCTATTTGGTTTTTTGTGACAATCTCCTGCTGGTGACTAATTGACCTTTTGGTTCTGTGCATATACTGTATCTTTTGGTTTCTTGTTCTCTGGGTTCTTTCAGATACTTATAGGTACTTTTTGAATTAACATTCAGTGCAATGTGCATCATTCACTCTTTAGTATATTCTCATGAATGAGTTAACTCTGCATATGTAACTTATGTCTATTTTTGATGGTTCTTCTTTTTTTCCCTTGCACTGAAATTGACATATCTTTGTATGTTCATGTTCAGCATATCTTTTATATACATGTATTGTCTTATTTTGAAATGTCAGGTTGTGCCTCCAGTTTTTACCTCTTATATGTTTTATCTTTCTATTTATTTATGTATTTACTTATTAATCTATGATTGATTATTATTTATTTATTTATTGTGATGTTTTAAATTATTTTATTGTAGAGGTCTTATTCCCCTGAAGAAGGTCCCCCGCCAAAACATGTGTCGGGAGACCTCCTGTTTGGCTGATTAAAGTAGTGGATTTCCTGAGTCCTCTTTAATGGTTTATGGACCTTTCCTGTAGGAACTTGTCCAAACCTTTTTTAAACCCAGCTACACTAACAGTCTTTTCTACATAGTGCAGTAATGAATTCCAGAGTTTGACTACGCATTAAGTGAAAAAAATATTTTCTCCTATTAGTCTTAAATGAGTTTCATTGTAGCTTCATTGCATGTCTCCTAGTCTTTCTACTTTTTGATGGTGTGAACATCAACAAAGACAAAACCTGGAGCTGACTGTGGTACAGATCATCAACTACTAGTATGCAAACTCAAGCTAAAGTTGAAAAGGAGCAAATCACTCATGAATGCAGCAAAATATGACCTTGAGAATATACCAGTGGAATTTAAAGACTGCCTGCAAAATCGATTTGCTGCTTTAGATACAAATGACAGAGCTCCGGAAGAGTTATGGAATGACATCAAGAAGGTTGTGTTGGAAGAAAGCGAGAAGTCTCTACAAAAGGTGAAAAAGCAAAAACGGCCACAATGGATGACGGAAGAAACTCTGAAAATTGCCCAGAAACGCAGAGAAACTAAAGCCAGAGGAGAAAGAAAGACAATAACAGAACTCAACAGAGATTTCCAATGTGCAGCAAGACAGGACAAGGAAAAGTACTACAATGACACTTGCAAGGAAATAGAAGCAGAAACTATTAGAGGAAGAACAAGATCGGCTTTCCTAAAGCTACGAGAGTTAAAGAAAAAGTTCCAGCCTCGAATTGGAATGTTACAAGATGCTCAAGGTTCTATGTTGAATGATGCTGAGAAGATCAAGAAAAGGTGGAAGGAATATACAGAGTTTTTATATGATAAAGATCAAGTGGACCAACAGCCGTTTCAACCTGTACCTTATGATCGGGAACCATTGGTGATGAAAGAGGAAGTTGAAGCATCATTGAAAGCCTTATCAAAGAACAAAGCACCAGGCATCGATAGCATTCCTATAGAAGTATTGCAGCAATCTGATGCAGCTGTTACCATACTTGCAAGGCTCTGCCAAGAAATATGGAAGACAACATCATGGCTAACTGACTGGAAAAGATCTGTGTTTATACCAATACTAAAGAAAGGTGATCCAATTGACTGTGGAAATTATCGAACAATCGCTCTGATCCCATATGCCAGCAAGATTCTACTGAAGATTATTCAAAAGAGACTACAACCATACCTGGAACAAGAACTACCTGAAGTGGAAGCAGGGTTCAGGAAAGGGCGAGGAACGAGAGACATCATTGCGGATGTGAGATGGATCCTTGAAAAGACTAAAGAATACCAAAAGGATATCTATTTGTGCTTTATCGACTATAGCAAGGCTTTTGACTGTGTAAACCATGAGAAACTCTGGGCCACATTAAGAAGCATGGGTATACCAGAACACCTGATCGTTCTCTTGCGCAATCTGTACATTGATCAAGAAGCAACAGTTCGAACGGAACAAGGAGAAACAGAATGGTTTAAAATAAGCAAAGGTGTAAGACAAGGCTGCATACTTTCCCCCTACCTGTTTAATTTATATGCAGAACAAATCATCAGAGAAGCAGGATTGTATGAAGACAACAGAGGTGTGAAGATTGGTGGAAGACTCATCAACAACCTTCGCTATGCTGATGATACTACATTACTGGCTGAAAGTGAAGATGATCTGAAACATTTGCTTCTCACAATCAAAGAACATAGTCTAAAAATGGGCCTGCACCTTAATGTAAAGAAGACAAAGGTCATGACAACTGGCATAATCAACAGGTTCATCGTTGAAGGAGAAATTGAAATTGTGAACAACTTTAACCTACTTGGATCAACTATCAATAAAGAAGCAACAAGCAGTCAAGAAATCAAATGACGCATTACTCTTGGCAGAATGGCAATGAAAGACCTAGATAAGATTCTCAAGAGCAGAGATGTCTCTCTCCATACAAAGATTCGACTTGTTCAAGCCATGGTATTTTCAATAACATCATATGGAAGTGAAAGCTGGACAGTGAAAAAGACAGACAGGAAGAAAATTGATGCCTTTGAATTATGGTGCTGGCGGCGAATACTGTGTATACCATGGACTGCCCGAAGAACAAACCAGTCGGTACTAGAAGAGATCAAACCTAAGCTTTCTTTAGAAGCTCAGATGACAAGACTTCGACTTTCATACTTTGGACACATCATGTGAAGAGAGAGATCGTTAGAGAAAGACATCATGCTTGGCAAGATAGAAGGTCAATGCAAAAGAGGAAGGCCAGCAATGAGATGGATCGATACAATAACAGCAGCTACGGGTACCAGTCTGTCAACAATGAGCCGCCTGACTGAAGACCGAACACAATTTAGGATAGCTATCCAGAGGGTCGCCATGAGTAGACTCCGACTTGACGGCACTTAACAACAACAAATAACCGATCTACATTTACCTATTCCACTCCATTCATTAATTTATAGTCCTCTATTATATCCCCCCTCAGCTATGTCTTTTTGAAGTTGAAGAGCCCTAACCTTTTAAGCCTTTCTTCAAAGGGGATGGAAGGATACCCCTATTAGGAAAGGCTTAAAAGGTTAGGGCTCTTCAACTTGGAAAAGAGACCGCTCTCTGTCGAGATACCTCAGGGCTCTGTCTTGGGACCTCTCCTTATCTCTCTCTATACTCAGTCCTTCGGTACACTTATCTCCTCCCATGATCAGAGTGGAGGAGTAGCCTAACGGTTAGAGCACTGGCTTGGGAACCGAGACCAGCGTTTGATTCTCACTAGCACCCCTTGTGGCCTTGGGCAAGTCACTTAACGCGCCATTGCCTCAGAAAAATCCAAGTTATCAATGTCTTTATTTAATGTACATTACTAAGTTTAAGTTACAATGTAATCCACTTTGACTGAAATGATAAAGCAGTATAAAAAAACCTGTTACTGAAAATAATTTATTTTATTTATTTATTTATCATCTTCATCTTTATGTAGAACGTAGATCGATTGTTTACCTTATCAGAATATAGAAAGACTAGGGGACATGCAATGAAGCTACAGGGTAAACTATTTAAGACTAATAAAAGAAAATATTTTTTCACTCAACATGTAATCAAACTCTGGAATTTGTTACCGGAGCATGTAGTAAAGGCTGTTAGTGTAGCTGGGTTTAAAAAAGGTTTGGATAAGTTCCTGGAGGAAAGGTCCATAAACCATTATTAAGAAGGGACCCAGGATATCAGTGCTTGAACCAATACAAGCATTGTGGAACCTGTGTCCCTTGGGGAAACTGCTAGGTACGTATGACCTAGATTGGCCACTGTTGGAAACAGAATACTGGGCTTGATGGACCTCGGTCTGACCCAGTATGGCATATCTTATGTTCTTATGTTCTTATATGTAGATGACTCTCAAATTTACCTCTTCACACCTGAAATCTCTCCAGACCACTATCTCAGCCTGCTTATCACATTGCTGCCTGGATGTTCCACCGCCATCTGAAATTGAACATGGCTAAAACAGAACTCCTTATCGTTCCCTCTAAAGCCACCTCCCCCCTTCCTCCTTTCTTTGTCTCTGTTGATAACACTTTACTTCTCCCTGTTTCCTCAGCTCGCAACTTTGGGGTCATCTTTAAGTCTTCTCTCTCCTTCTCTGAAAACATCCAACAGATAGCTAAAAGCAGCCATTTTTCCCTCTATAGCATCAGTAAAATTCATCCCTTCATTTCTGAACACACTCCTAAGACCTTATTCACTCTCTAGTCACCTCCCCTATAGACTATTGCAACCTGCTGCTTTCTGGTCTTCTTCAGAATGATTTCTCTCCCCTTCCGTCCATTCAAAACTCAGCTGCATGGCTAATCTTCCACCAATCTAACTATGCTAACATAATCCCTCTTCTCAAATTGCTTCCCTGGCTCCCTATCCATTTCTGCATTCACTTCAGACTTCGAATGATTTATGAGTGTACTCATTCTGCAGCTCCTCACTACCTGTCCTCTCTAACCACTCCTTACACCCCTCCTCGGGAACTCCGCTCCCTTTTATCTGTGCCCTTCTCTGCCACTGCCAACTCCCGACTTCGCTCATTCCATCTTGCTGCTCCATATGCCTGGAACCAGGCTCCTTCTCCAGCTCTATTCCAATCCAGGCTAAACGCCCACCTCTTCGGGGCTGTGTTTGGATTCTAATCTCCTTATTTTTCTGCTTATCACCTATCTGTATCTTGCCATTTCCCTTGAAGTACCCTAGTCCCCAATTGCTGTTGTGTGGTCTGTCTTAATTAGATTGTAAATTCTGATAAGCAAGGACTGTCTCTTACTCGTGTGGGTACCATCTCATTGTATGTGTCTGTAAAGCACTGCATATGCCTTGCAGCACTATATAAATGATTAATAGTAGTAGTAGTACAATAAATGTACAGCGCTGCATACAGCTTGTAGCGCTATGCAAATAATAAATAGTAGTAGTGATAGTAGAGCTGATGATTGTGTAAAACTATACGATAACTACCATTCATTTTTAAGTAAGATTAGTTGAAAATGTGTTTATATTTGTCCAGATTTCCTGCATTCGGGTAGGAGTATGCATATTGCTTATCACTTCAGTGTTTCTTCTGTGCTACTATGAGTTCTTCAGATTTCAAATTAGATACCACAGCACCACCTAATGGCACCACATAGATTTTCATGTTTATGTACAGCTGCAGACGTGCAAAGGTGTTTTTCTTATTTTGGGATCTATGGAGGAAATGCACATTGCTTTCAGCCCCTAATTCAGCAAGAAGCAATGAGGTGTATTTTATAAGGAGCCAAGGAAAGCTATACACCATTTAGGCACATTAATTGCAGTATGTTAGTGGTCTACATCCATCAATGAGCACTTTCACGCATTCTTTAGGTACACGGCTCAGGCTGATTGCTTTCACTGCGGGCATGCACATGGGTGAAGCGCAAATTTATGCACATTCTTTATAAGATACTATAATTTATGCGTGTTCATGTGAAATCTAGGTGTGGGCATTTGCACCAGCCATTGAGCTGGCGTAAATGCTCGGACCTAGATTTAGGGACCCTTTTATTAAAAAGCACTAAGCAGTGATCACATGCTACAGCACATATTAACCCCATGCGCTGGCCCGCAATAACTGTTAGAGTGGGACCAGTACAGTTAGCATATCGTGATTTCCATGGTAACTGTGCTGCGCGGGTTGGGGTTGAGAGTGGGAGGGGTGGGCACCTTCAGTCGTGCATCCAGCTCTAACTGCAAGGCAGGCCATTAGTGCAGCTGCACTTACCGCCACCCCCATAGGTGAAGGTAAGTGCAGCTGTGCTAATTTTAGGTTGTGCAAGGGCAGGGTGCACCACCTTAAATGTGGGGAACATACTGTCCACGCCCCTGATAGTTAACACGGCAGTGTTGCACTATATCCCACCACTTATGCCCCTGTTTTATACAGTAAAGTAGGTATCGCATGTACCAGCTCAAGTGCTTACAGATGGTACAGAACACCTATACGTATCCTAGCCCACACCTGCAGATTCAAACATGTTACCCCCTTACTCGTACAACACCATTGGCTCCCTATCAGATCACGCATTCTGTTCACGATTCTGACGCTTACTTATAAAGCCATTCGCAATGCAGATCCTGAATATATCTTTCATTATTCACTCTATACTCTCCAGCCTGGGCTCTTTGTTCTCGTCATGGTTTCAGACTGCATATTCCATCACCGTCTATACTCAAATATGAATTGAAAGGCATTTGCATGGTTTACAGGCCTGTAAACTGTGGAAATGCTGCTGAACGGGATTTACAGTTAATGCCGCTGAATATCCCTAACTAATGCCGCTATATGGCCTGATGCTAACCGCTTAGCATTGGGGCATATCATGGGAATTCCGGGGATGGCGACAGTTGCTAACTGCGTAGCGATGATATTGCATCTCTACGCTTTGTTTATCTGTGGTCCCGAAGTACTTCAGGCTAATAAATTCCATGATAAGTTTTCTTGGGAACATCATGTGTTCACAGCCACGATAATGCAGCATGATGGGCTCCTTCTCAAGTCAAACATTTTTTAAAAGGGCCAGCTTGATGGGACCCCCCCCCCTCCCCTCCTCTGTGGCCCAGCAGTCACGTCAAGATTCCCCCCTAGTGGGGTCCCAGGAAGCAAAGTATAGAAAATATAAGCGGAGGAAGGATTCTCTGTATTCTCTAGTGCTAAATCCCCCTTCCCCCCATCTCTATCTGGGCTATTACACACCATGCAATAAAAGTTCAGCCCCTCGCAACAAAGTATCTCTGCAGTATCCCAACCTGAACAGTCCAGGTATCTAGTCAGGGGAAGGGGGCAGAAGTGATCCCTAGCTGCTCATGCCCCAGAAGCATCAGTGTACAAATGGTGCCGCTTGCCTCTTAGCTGTACATTGGCATGTACAGTTAGGAATCAGGTGGGTCATTCTAGTTCTGATCCCTAGTGGTGCATGTCAATTTCTCGGCAGGGCCAGGAGGTACCATTTTGAACAATGGAAACATCAGCCCAGGAGTTACTGGGCATTGCTCCTGCTCCACCCTGGACACCAGGGCTGATCAGGCATGTCTGAGAGTGTCAGGGAGTGGAGTTTAAAGCTCAGGATACCAGGGAGTACTTAGATGAAATGTTATGGGGCCATAGACAGGAGCAGGGTCCCAGGGTCCTTACAGTATATGCAATGTGAAGATCTAGGCAAAGGTGAGGATCTTCCATCCTCTAGCGCAGTGGTTCTCAACCCATCCTCTGGGTCCCTTAGGCCAGTCAGGTTTTCAGGATATCCACAATGAATATGCATGAAATAGATTGATCAAGTTCCTGGAGGAAAAGTCCATAAACTATTATTAAAGAGGACCAGGGAAATCCATTGCTTGGCTTTTTAGGAACTGTCAGGTACTTGTGAACTGGATTGGCCACTGCTGGAAACAGGATACTGGGCTTGATGGACCTTGGTCTGAACCAGTATAGCATATCTTATGTTCTTATGTGTGGTCCAACACCACCACTAACAGACCTCCAAGGTAGCCATCCACTCTCCCCCAAAAACAGGGGCGGCCCAAGGATGATGCGGGACCATGTGCGAAGACTCATTGTGTGGCCTCATTTGTATAAATATTTGCATACCAGACTTATTTGGTCAGTGCTATGACTAGGTTAATGATGAGGAGGGAAGATATAAAATTAGCTGAGAACTGAAGATCATGTTGCAAAGGCTGGATTAGAGTGTGCCAGAGATGGAAAAGCTCAGAAATCAACAGTGAAAATTTTTCCTGATTCTGAACTGACAAAATATTTTAAATTTAAGACCGACAGCATCAAGAATGCAAAACTGCAAACCTTAAAGACTATCCATATTCCAGTGCCCCACCACCAACACCCTATGTTGTCTTCACACAAGAAACAAAAAGAAAAAGCGAGAACCACAGTACAGGACCTACAGAGTAAATCTATCATTCCACAACAGTACTAACGTCCAAAACTCACACAACAAGGAGCCTACCCAGAAAAGGGGAGCATGGTAACTATCGCCACGGATCTTAGAAAAGTCATGCACCTACTGGTAAACTGAACAAGCCAGAACATCTGGCCTCAATCAATCACTTAGAATATAGATTGAGTCTCAACAAGTACAAAATAAGGGACCACAAACTAAAAATAGAAATATGTAGGCAAAATTTTAACTGAAATTCCAAGAATCCAGACTCTGCATGCAATGTAAGACCTGAGAAATAAAAACACTGCTGTCCTTCCCCCTGTACTATGCAAAATATAAACGGCCATGTTTATTAAGCATTAGGATGCGCTATCTGCTATTGTACCCATAAGGATACGATGGGTGCTGCAGAAGACAGTGCGCTCTAAGGTTTAGTCAAGATGGCACAAAGCTAGCAAATCTAAAATTTAAAAACTGACATATTCCAAATCATTACTGTTCCCTCCCCATACACCTGAACAAACGACCACTTCTTTAGCTGCTTCCTAAGTTATAGAATTTGGTTTCTTCGCTTGCCTTAAGAGGAAGATCAATTTTGTGGCCTACATTCTACATAAATGATGGTGACCCAGAAGGCATGCAGCACCTTACCTAGGCCTGTGCGAGCTGCGCAGCCACACAGAGTGCAAAACTAGGGATGCATTTGGGGTTGCCGACCGCTGGCCTAGCTCCCCCCCCCCCCCCACGCTGCCTGCCCATGGGAGTGGTGGTGGCGACTCCGCACTTGCATGTCTGGTCTTGTACATCGGGGGGGGGGGGGGGAGTCAGACCAGCCATGCAAGCGTGGAGTCGGAAAGACCCATGGATTTTTCTAACTGGAGGTCTGCTGCCGCCACCACCATCCCAACAGCGGGGCAAGAGCAGGCCGGGCAGGCAGCATGTGGAGAAGCCGGCTGGACATAAGGAGGTTGGGTAAGATGGGAAATGCTAGATATGGGGGGATAGGGGCAGAAGGGTTATGCTGGGCATGGAGGGGGATGGGGCAAATGGCAAAAGTCTGATGTCATGGGGGGCACCAGATTTGCAAGTAACACAGGGCACACTTATGGCTTGGTACGGCCCTGAAGGCATGGGCGGTGAAATCTGGTCCTTGAGTGTTGAGTGCCAGAGAAAGTTTCAACTAAAGATGTGGGTTTGTCTCTTTTTTCAGATTCCTCGTATGCTAGTGTCATGAAAATCTGGCAGGATCATAGCACTAGAAGGCCTGGAACCTTCCTCTACACCACGTGATTCCTTGAAGCTGGACTTCAGGTTTACTTGTGCTAATTATTTATTGAATCTCAGTGTTGACCTCCCTAAGTTTTAGCACAGGAATGTGTCCATCATCAGTGCTATAGAAACAAAAATAACTGTTTAGTAAGTGGCACATAGATACATGCAGATGATGAGTAAGGAGAGGAGCATGGCTGGGAACTCTTCAGACTGCTTCTCAGGTGAATCCCTTTGCAGATCTTACTCTGTGTCTTTGGATTTGCCCATGATTCTGCAACAGGTGCAGCATGCTTTCATCAGATAAAATGCTCAGTAAAGTATTTGAGGGCCTAAGGGCTTCAATCATCCCCAAACCCGCCTAAGGTCTCATCTCAGTGGTGTTTTCCATGTGGCTTTATGAACATGCAGGGGCGGCCCAAAGGGGGTGTGGGACCATGCATGGAGACTCATTGCGGGGCCTCATTTGCATAAGGGACCTCATTTGCATAAATATTTGCATAATGTTAACGTGCGCTAACTTTTAGTAAAAATGCCTCTTAATGAAGTCTGGATAAAGAAAGACTACCAGATTTCTACATTACTATACTCCAGTGCCAACCGCCAGGCATATTAGGAAGTGCTATAAACCCTGCCCGTTTAGAACCCATAGCAAACCTGCCATATCATAAAAACATTGCCAGGACTCATAAAGCAACAAACCCTACCTATCAAAAGGCAACACTGCAAATATTAAACCAATACAGCTCAGAGAATAGCAATATATCTCTTTCTGAGGAAAGAGAACAAGTGGCACTGTCAAATAGAAAGTACATGACAGAATACTTCAGCTCGGTTACACATGCAGAACATAGACTGTCACCAAACAAAGAAGAAGGGAGCACAGTTTAGAAATAGGAAGACAATAATTAAACTGACAATCCCAAAAGCCAATCTTGGAACACAGGAGAAAAAATCTAGAAATTAATTTCCTCTTGTACTAAACAAAAACGCGAAGACGTCACTTTCTTCTGGTTTCTTCGTGTCTTCGGCTAACTCTCCATTGTCTGCAGTCCATTTGTCATTTCTTCTCTCTTCTATTTCTTTTCCATTCTCTCTCTACATCTGCTTTAACATACTGATCTTCCCCTTTTGCTCTTTCATCCATTTCTTTCTTTATTCCTTTTTCATCCACTCAAATTTCACCATTCTGTCCTCGATTCCCACTTATTCTCTCAATACCCGGCCAATCGTAGATTTTTCTTCCCTCCCACACAAAATATCTTTTCCCCTTCCATCCTCACTCCCCCAGCCCCATCCCATTCTAGTCCTTCCCCAACATCAGCTCCCTTCTAGTTCCAGCCCTACCCAGCATCTGCTCCCTTCTAGGCCCATTTACAGTCCTAGCCCCCCTCCCATCAGCCATTTCCAGTTCTATCCTAGCCCCCCCTTCAGCCCATTTCCAATCCTAGCTCCCCAGCAGCCATTTCCAGTCCTATCCCAATCCCCCATCAGCCCATTTCCAGTTCAAGCTCCCCCATCAGCCCATTTCCAATCCTAGTCTCCCTCCCATCAGCCATTTCTAGTCCTATCCTAGCCCCCCATCATCTCATTTCCAGTCCAAGCCTCCCCCATCAGCCCATTTCCAGTCTTATCCCAGCTCCCCATCAACCCATTTCCAGGCCTATCCTAGCCCCCCATCATCCCATTCCCAGTCCAAGCCCCCCCATCAGCCCATTTGCAATCCTAGCCTCCTCCATAAGCCATTTGCAGTCTTATCCCAGCCCCTCATCAGCACATTTATAGTCCTAGCCCCTCCATCAGCCCATTTCCAGTCCTATCCCAGCTTCCCATCAGCCCATTTCCAGTTCTATCCTTGCCCCTCCATCAGCCATTTCCAGTCTTATCCTAGCCCCCACCCCCACCCCGAAGAGTCCCGCGTCTATCTGAGCAGCTTAGAGGGAGTAGAGAGGACACCAGAGGACCCGGCTTGCCTCTGCAGATCGCCGCAGTGTACATCAGCATGCTCCACCACTCGCACTGTGTTCACGTGAAGCCCGCTGAGTGCCGGGAAAGGTGAAAGGTCATTTCCTGTTTCCCGGCACTCAGTGGACTTCACGTGAACACAGCACGAGTGAAGGAACACATTGCTCTTCACCCAAGCGCTGTGCAGAGACGAGCCAGGGCCTCTGGTGTCCTTGGCTCCCTCTGAAGCCGGCCCTAAAAACCCAGCAGAATGAAGTTTGCATGGGGTCCCCTGAAGCGTGGGGTCCTGTGTGAACAACATTCTTGCTCAATGGATGGGCCGGCCCTGTGAACATAGAGTGGAGGAGCAGTCCAGTGGTTAGCATAGTGGCCTGTGAACATGACAAGCCTGGTTTTACTCCCACTGCCACTCCCTGTGATCTTGGGTAAGCCATTGCTTCAGAGTGTAAGTAGTGTTGCCTAGATAGCGATGGGTGATGCCTCAACCCCATCCTGGAACGCCTCGATGCTAACCGCTTCGCATTGCGGCATGTAGTGGTGGCGCCCGCAGATTTCCAGCGGCATTAAGCATGTTAGTGCCGTTGATATCTGGCACAGAGGCAAGCCGTATAAATGCCTTTGAATATTCCCCCAATGACCTTTATTGCCTGCATAGAAAAGTCTCTTAGAATCAACTGCTTACTTGGAGTTCAATGCGCTATAATGAAAGTTGCTTGAGAACTAGAAGATGAACCACTACCACCACTATTTATCATTTCTTTAGCACTACTAGGCATATGCAACACTGTACAAGTGCACAAAAAGAGACAGTCTGTGCTCCACAGAGCTTGCAACCTGCTGAAACAGGCAGACAGAACAACTGGGGTCAAGGGATTAAAATATAGTTCAATAAATAGGACTAAGGAGGAAGTAGTTATTTATTTAACCAGGTTTTTTTATACCACTTTCTTCTTCAGTCAAAGCGGTTTACATTATATCTTAAATGTGTACCAAGAACACTTAAAGAGGGAAAGGGGGAGGTGGATCGGAAACAAGTTAACTTATGTATAATACAAGATATAGGGTATGAACTATATACAATTCAGGTCTATTGCATTAGTCTGTTCCAGGCATATGGTGCAGCAAGATGAAAGAAACAGAGTCTGGCATTGGCATTAGAAGAGAAGGCCACAGATAACAGTGATTTGTTCTGTTTTTGCCTAGAATTTGCCCTTAGAACATAAGAACATAAGATATGCCATACTGGGTCAGACCAAGGTCCATCAAGCCCAGTATTCTGTTTCCAACAGTGGCCAATCTAGGTCATACATACCTAGCAGTTTCCCCAAGGGACACAAGTTCCGCAATGCTTGTATTGGTTCAAGCATTGATATCCTGGGTCCCTTCTTAATAATGGTTTATGGACCTTTCCTCCAGGAACTTGTCCAAACCTTTTTTAAACCCAGCTACACTAACAGCCTTTACTACATCCTCCGGTAACAAATTCCAGAGTTTGATTACACGTTGAGTGAAAAAATATTTTCTTTTATTAGTCTTAAATAGTTTACCCTGTAGCTTTATTGCATGTCCCCTAGTCTTTCTATATTCTGATAAGGTAAACAATCGATCTACGTTTACCCGTTCCACTCCGTTCATTCATTTATAGACTTCTATCATATCTCCCCTCAGCCGTCTCTTTTCCAGGTTAAAGAGCCCTAACCTTTTTTGCCTTTCTTCATAGGAGTATTTGAATTTGGGGAGATATTGTTAGTTCCCAGTTTTCCTTTCAGAGCCTTTTTTAAAGTAATGCAGGAGTGTACATGTATTTGCTGATATCTGGATCTTGAGAAGCCATTAAGGGGAAAAAGTGGGAAAAATTAACAGGGGAACCAGCCCAGAAGTTTGTATTTCACTATCACACTTGTAAGTACTGGAACTTACACGTGTATGTCAACCGTTTGTATAAATGCTGCAGCTAACTACAAATGCTGCTCTCTTTTTCACATTTCAGTTTGGGGGAAGAAATAAACAGTGGGGATTCAAAGAGGATAACTCCCTTAATCTCTCCTGTAAAGAGTTAGCTGGAACCCAAACTTGCCACAGATCAGCTGTAAATCCCGGCATGGACAATTGCAGTAACATGTGTATTCCCTATGTGAAATATAAAATATACATTTTTATTTTTATTTGATTTATTTGATTTTTCTATACCACCCCTTCCAAAGATCAGGGGCGGTTTACAGATAACAGAACATTTTACATAGAACAATGATTTAACTTTTTACAGAGTAACTTTTTGGGAGTAACAAAACTGTTGGATATACATGTGGATTCTTGTTCTGTCCAGGCTACTCCCTAATCATGCCCTTGATAACCGCCCTTGCAATTTCTACTGTATTTAGTAAAGACATCCACATGTAAATTTAACTTTTCTAAAATTGCCATTTACACTTGGATGACATTTGCACATATAAATGCCTGATTTTATATGTGGAAATTGCAAATAAGGCTTCTAAAAGAACCCCCTCTGGGCCCGATTCTGAGTCACGAGGAGCTGCACATCCTGCTCCGCAAGCCATCCTGCCCCTATTCCCCCTCAGACCCTCCACGCATGGCTAGAGCAGCAGTAAGGGGAGATCCATTGGGGGGTGGGAGAGGGCAGAGTCTGGGCAGAGCGGGATCAGGGGGAACGTGCTTTTATTCCATCTCAAAGGTGGAATAAGCAGCACTAACTGGGCGATTGGGGCTGGATCCCCCCTGGGGCCAGGGCTGGGGATGGAGCCGTGTGTAGGTAGGTACCCACCACCCGATCCAGGCCCTGGATGCCCAGTCACGGGCCTGGATGCAGCATGGAGGAAGAGGTTCAGCGTCACGGGAGCCAGGGGAGATTGCGGGGAGGACGTTCCTGCAGGCATGTAGTGGCATGCTGGGCCATTGTCGGGCCTGATTCTGTATGCCACAGGAATGTTTTGCTCATGCGATACAGAATTGGGTCCTAACAGGCCCATCCTGCTCAGGCTATCCAGACAGCCCGGACATGCCCCTTTCAGAATCAGGCTCCACATGTTCCTATTTCTGTTCTGATACTAATTAGACCTTCCAGCAGCTCCTCCTGCTGGCAATTTACTATGATATGAGTGCTGTGTTTTTCCCATTGATTGCCATGGAACTGGGGCAAATGAGTTTTTCAGAGAGTATGAAGATGAGGCAGCGTGGCTCTAGAGCAGAGGTTCCCAACTCCAGTCCTGGAGGGCCAAACACCATTCAGGTTTTCAGGCTGTCCTCTAATGAATATGCATGAGATACATTTGAAAACAATGGGGGCAGTGCATCTCATGCATATTTATTAGGGACAGCCTGAAAACCTGAATGGTGTTTGGCCCTCCAAGACTGGAGTTGGGAACCTCTGCTCTAGAGGTTAGGCAGGCGTCCTTTGCTTATTACCCTTAGATCATGCTAGCATCAAAGCTGAAGCATGTTCAGTGCAGTTTCCCTGCCTTTTCAAAATTTGATCACCATCGGAGCAATCTTTTCATGTCCAATAAGGGATAATGAGGTTCCTGCATAAGAAAATGAGGGCGTTAATGTACTCTACGACTTGAAGCAGAACAGGCCTGAAATGCCTCATTACATTTGCTCCTATTCAGCATCCTACACAGTTTCTCTCCCTGCTTTAAATACAAAATATTTCTACCTTGGTATCCATTTTGGCCACAAAATGGATAAATCAACCCTGTAGCTCTTAGAGAAGAATAGAAACTTCACAGAAATGCTGTAAGAGCTAGAAAATAATACTAGAGATGTGCATTCATTTGAATCATTTGAAATGACACGGGAGAGATCAATGACATGTCCCATGTTTCATATCAATTTTAATCTGAAGCAATTTGGAAAATAAACAAAATTCTTTTTCCCCAGTGTCATCATTGCTGGCCTGGACTGATGACACTTGGGTTGGATGGCACTGGTATTCCAGAAAGAATATTATGTCTCCTGGAGGGGGGGGGGGGGGGCTGATTTTGTGCTTCTTGAAATATTACTTACTTTTGTCCTAATTGGCCCAAATTTCCTTGTCTGGTCTTAAGCTCAGTGGAAAACCCTTCATGGATTTTTTATCTTGTGAATCTATTGGCTCCTGCTCTAGAGACTTATTCCAAAGACTTTTCTTGTGCCATAAATTCCAAGATTTGCAGACATGGTTTCACAGAATTTCTGAATGGGCTCACTAATTGGACAACAGGATAGGGAGTAGTCTTGGTAAATGTCTCTGATCGTATAATAGTAACTGTGAATTTGACACAAGGATTCAGGATTGTAAGTCCAAGAATTAAATGAGAAAAAATTTTAACATGCATTCCAGGATACTTTTCCCAGAACATAAGAGGGCTAGGAACATTGTGCAAGAAACGTCTTTGGAGTAAGTCTCTAGAGGAATATAGAAGGACTAGGGGGCATGTAATGAAGCTACAGGGTAAACTATTTAAGACAAATAGGAGAAAATATTTCTTCTCTCAACGTGTAATCAAACTCTGGAATCTGTTACCGGAGGATGTAGTAAGGGCTGTTAGTATAGCTGGGTTTAAAAAAGGTTTGGACAAGTTCCTGGAGGAAAGGTCCATAAACCACTATTAAAAAGGGACCCAGGATATCAATGCTTGGCCTAGTACAAGCACTGCAGAACCTGTGTCTTTTGGGGAAACTGCTAGGTACGTATGACCTAGATTGGCCACTGTTGGAAACAGGATACTGGGCTTGATGGACCTCGGTCTGACCCAGTATGGCATTTCTTATGTTCTTATGTTCTTATGTTCTTAAGAGTCAATAGACTCATAAGGGAAAAATCCAGGAAAACATTTACACAGAGCTCAAGACCACATAAACTTTGGGCCAATCAGGAAACAGGAAGTAATATTACCAGAAATACAAGAGGCAGCTAAGTTTAGGCTGACTAAGCTAACCCTTCCAGGACATATAAGAGCCCCTTCTGAAAAACTAGTGCTTGCCAACTCAAGGGGCACCAGTTTAAGGCCAGCCCGTGACAATTGTTAACAAAACTAGAAAAAAACCCACCAAAATGTGGAGCATTTTTATTTGCTTGGAAAACTCCAGTAACCTTTTTGCTGTTTCTTTGTTTCGGTAGCAGCCATAGTCACCTCTTAAATAACAAAATTTCCCTGAAATGAAAATGTATAAACACCAAACAAAACAAAATGAAAAGTTATAAAAACAACATGAAACCCAATGAAAAACCTAAAGATAACATGGGAAACTAAACAAAATGAAAACTGTTTGTCTGCATACCCCTAAATAATATTGACATGGATAAATCGACCCTGTAGTCTTAGGAAACAGTAAAAACGTCAGAGAAAGGTTTGTAGCGAGCTGTATATACTTGAAAATAATGCACACATTGGATACACTGAACGGTTTGGAAACCTGTGCCGCTGTCATGCATATCACATGATGAGAATTAAAAGAAAGCAATAAATGCCTCAGGAGGAAATTGAAAGGAAATAAAATTAAATTAAAAAAAACTATTATGCTGATAGGAGTTTGCGAATTGCTCTTTTTACTTGATAACTGCTAATGTGAAAGGAAGCAAATTAAATGTTATTGATTTGCTGTTATAGATAAAAAGTGTCCAAACCAGACTTGTTCATTTTTTTATTTACCGGTATTTTAAGAACAGCAAACCAAAGCAATTTGAGGCAGTTCAAGTGCATGATTAGCTTCTCAGCGAAAAGCTGGAAAATACATAATATCAAGAAAGGAAATCTATCTCTGGTGTAGTGGAGAGAGTTTTCCTGGGATATAACTAGAAAATATGTTGCTTGCAACTCCATTAATCACAAGAGAACAAATTAAGGAAACTGACAAGTAATCCAATTTCTAGAAGAGTTTGACTGTTACCCGCTTTAAAACTTACATTGGCGTGCATTTTGGTTTCATGTAGTTTTGCTGGTTCCATTTGAAATTACGACTGTTAAGTATCAAAATACTTCAGAAGGGGGGAGTCAAATTTCCAAAATAAACCTAAAGTTCTCACCCAAAAACTTACCTCTTGGCAACTCTACAGTACCAAGTATAGCAATGTTTTGGCTCAGGGAGGACTATTTGAAAATGGATCTAGCTATGTTACAAAGGAATAACTTGGTTAGGTGGGGCTCTTAGAGAAAAAAAAAACAACCTTCCCCCGCCCCAATGTGTATAAAATTACCCACGTTGTTTCATAGCAGGTGCAAAGTATACAGGTGCAGAAATATCCGTGTTTTCTACCAGCTCAAATTTTCAAAGGGAAACTCCAGTGTATATTCAGGTGATGTAAGGTGGGTTGAAAAAGGCCACAGTGGTGTGTCCCTAAATTGTATAGGAGCTGGAGAAGGTTATGATAGGATAGAAATTCTGGAAGAGGAGATGTCTGTATGTTTAGTGGCTTCGATGCTGTTTTTTTCCCAAGTGGCAGGGGTGCTATATGGGTATAAAAAAGTAGAAACCCTTGTTCTCACTATTTTGCTCTGACATGAATACCAAAGCTACAAGCAGAAAGTAATGTAGGTGCTGGTCCCCTCTAGTCAGACACAAGCAGGGGTTCTTTTGGGGGGTATTTGGGCCATTAAACAACCCATGCTCCCATGCCTTTTCTTAACGGAGGTGAAAGATACTCTAACAGGGCTCTTAGGCTTGAGGGAAATCCTCTTGCCAAATCCTGTAGAAATAAAAGCAGGTAATCACTCTGGAAGGGGTTAGAGGCATATATTAGTGGAATACCTGATGTAATTGAACGACTGGCAAACTTCCAAACTCTAAAACAGAGCCGCCAAGTTACCGAGTTCAGGAAAAGACACTTCTTGGCCAGTTCTGGTTTTGAATTTACATTTCATTTATTGAATTTATATTCCGTTCTATACATAAATGAGCTAGATGAATTGCAAACCCACATAAATATCCTAAAGCAGTGTGGTATTTGTGATTCCTGATTCTGTCCATTGAAATCAGTGCTGCAGATGCATTAGCACAGGGTTGACAAAAGCCAGGACGGGTCTCAAATCTCACTTCTGGAAATGAGTAACTTAGTAGTTCTGAATCTTAGCAATCTGTATATTATAAGGGTTTCTTCACTCACCACTCACTAACTCCCTAGCAAGCGCACTCCTTGGGTTTGCGCAGTATTGATGATGCCTTCATAGCCTAATGCAGACTCTCTCTCTCTCTCTCTGCAGTTGAGAATGATATTTCTTTTCCAGAGCGCCTGTCAAATCCCTTTCAGCACTTTTCTGGCAATTCTCCCTCTGACTCAGAACAGGAACTCTACCTCTCAGACGCTTACGGAAACTCTTTAGCAAACAAAGGATTGCGGGTCTAACTCCCCTTTCACCATCCTTAGACTCTTGTCCTCTCAATTTTGAAATATTCTTGGACTAGCTATCCAGAGCTTCAATAGGTCAAAACAAAATGAACGGGTCCTGAAAAGCAGAAACCGTTTTGTAAGTAGTGATTGCTTAGTGGCTTGAAAGGGATGTGCCCTTCACGTCTTTGGTTTCATTTTATTTATATGTTTACATTTTTTTATGCTCATAGATGCATGTAAAAATTAACTTATGCACATAAAACCAATGTATATACACAATGAAATGAAATGAAACAAAATACATGAAAAACTTTAACTAAAACAAAAATGAAGAAAACCAAAATGAAAACTGGGGGGGGGGGGGGGGGGGGGTGGGACCAACACCCTTAGTGAATTGGTATTCCCTTTAATACAGAGGCCTTCCAAATTAAATTATATCAGACTTAAATAATTCATTATCACTCTGTACTTTGCAAAGCCAAGCATATTAGACTTATTTCATGGTTGAGAGGAGTTGGCAGCTGCAATAAATGAAAACTTTGAGTCTATCATCAAGCTGTATCTGAATCATCTTTCAACTTGTATTGACCTCTTTTTGCTTATTTTGAGACACCTACATACAAGAAGTATGATTTAAACATGCTGATGCAGCGCTCAGAAATCTTGGCCATAATAGAAGCGCGTATAACACTGAGTAAGCTACCTGCTAGTTTGAGGTAGGGTGTATTTTTAACCATACTTTAAATATAGGAGGTAAAAAGGATATAGCATTATTAGAAAATGTACAGAAAAGAGCCACCAAAATGGTAAAGGGGATGAAAGGATACTCCTATGAAGAGAGGTTAAAAAGGTTAGGGCTCTTCAACCTGCAAAAGAGACGGCTGAGGGGAGATATGATAGAGGTCGATAAATTAATGTATGGAGTGGAACGGGTAAACGTACATCGATTGTTTATGTCTTCAAAATATAGAAAGACTAGGGGACATGCAAGCATAGTTACACACCTGTAACAGGTGTTCTCCAGGGACAGCAGGAATCAGTCCTCACATATGGGTGACGTCGGCGCGGACGGAGCCCTCGTGCGGAGCAATTCCCCAGCTTTCAAAGAAAGCCTTTGGGATTGCATCGCGCATGAGCGGTCCCCTTCCCGCCCAAGGGTGCCATCTTGCTCAGTCAGATGACATAGCTAAAAAGACAGCAAAATGAGAAAAAATTAATCAAAGGACTGCAACTCCAGGGGAGGAGGGAGGGTCATGAGAACTGATTCCTGCTGTCCCTGGAGAACACCTGTTATAGGTGAGTAACTACACTTTCTCCAGGAACAAGCAGGAAGTCAGTCCTCACATATGGGACTCCCTAGCTATAGGCTACCGAGAACCCATAGCTGAAAAATAGCTCCTAGAAGAGCCGCAGCAGCAGTGATAGGATTTTTCCCCGAGAACACAACCTCCACGGTAGCCTGTCACCAAAGGGTCAGAGGGTAGGAGTTTCCTAAATCTCGAATAGGTTACGGAGTACCGCCTGACCGAAAATACTGTCCTGCCGGGATACTCTCTCCAGGCAGTAGTGGGCTGCAAAAGTCTGGCTTGAAGACCAAGTTGCGGCCCGGCAGATGTCTGCCAATGGAACAGAGCGGTGATTAGCCACTGATGCGGCCTTAGCCCTGACAGAGTGGGCCGTGATTCGGCCCTGCAGCTGGAGGTCAGCTTCCCTGTACGCCCAGGTGATGCAGTCTGCCACCCAAGTGGATAACATGCGCTTGGAGACAGGTACACCCAGTTTACTAGGGTCATAAGAGACGAAGAGCTGGGAAGCTCTCTGATGTCCCCGCGTACGCTCCAGGTAGAAGGCGAGCACCCTCTTACAGTCCAGAGTATGCAGAACCACTTCTGCCCTGCTGGTGTGTGGCCTGGGGAAGAAGGTTGGAAGAACCACCTCTTGGTTGAGGTGAAACGAGGAAACCACTTTTGGAAGGAACTTCGGGTGAGTATGTAGGACCACCCTGTTTTTATAAAACCGTGTGTATGGCCTATCTGATACTAAAGCCTGCAGCTCACTCACCCGTCGAGCAGACGTGAGCGCCACCAGAAAGAGTGCTTTCCAGGAAAGGAACCGTAGGTGACAGGTGGCCATTGGTTCAAAAGATGAGCAAGTAAGCCGCTGCAAGACCACATTTAAGTCCCACTCCGTAGCCGGTGGGCGAATTGGAGGTTCAAGAGGAGGAGGCCTCTGAGGAATTGGGATACCAAAGAGTGAGCTGAAAGAGGTTGCCCGTCCACTGGAGAGTGGTGAGCTGATAGTGCACTCATGTGGACCCTGACAGAGTTAGACTTGAGGCCTAACTCCGAGAGGTGGAGCAAGTACTGCAATACCTGAGGTACTTGAAAGGGAACGGGTCCTCTTTATTCTGGGTACACCACCCTTCAAACCTACGCCACTTGAACGCATAGGATTTTCTAGTGGATTGCCTCCTAGAGGCCAGCAACACCTCCTCAACCTCTTTGGGAAGGAGTAGAGGAGCAAGTACTACCCTCTCAGCAGCCAGGCCATTAAATTAAGGGATCTGAGATTGGGGTGTAGCAAGGAACCCTGTTCCTGGGTCAAGAGGTTGGGCTGCACCCCCAGAGAGAGTGGAGTTTCGACCACCAGTTGAAGGAGAAGAGGGAACCAAGGTTGTCTGGGCCACCTGGGTGCTACCAGGATGACCGAGGCCTTGTCCCGAAGAATTTTGAACAAAGTGCGTGCCACCAGGGGCATGGGTGGGAACGCATAGAGAAGGCCCTGTGCCCACGAGATCAGGAAAGCATCCGCTGCCACGCTCAGCGGATGCGGCTGCCTCAAGCAGAACTGGGGCAACTGATGGTTTTCTGGGCTGGCAAAGAGATCCATGGATGGGAGACCCCAACGGTTGAAGATCAGCTGGGCTACATCCTGGTTCAGTTGCCACTCATGAGGCTGAAGAATCCTGCTCAACTTGTCGGCCAGGAGGTTCTCCTGACCGGGCAGATAAACTGCCCTTAGGGACATGTGATGTGCCACTGCAAAAGAGCAGAGATCCAGGGTTTCCTGGCACAGGATGCAAAATCCTGTGCCCCCCTGTTTGTTGATGTAGAACATCACTACCTGATTGTCTGTCTGTATCAGCACCGAGTGATGTGCAAGAAGATGACAGAAGACTTGAAGAGCTAGGTGGATGGCTCGAAACTCTAGAAGATTGATCTGAAGTGCAGCCTCTCGCGAGGACCACAGACCCTTAGTGCATGAACCCTGGCAATGCGCACCCCAGCCCAGCAAGGAGGCATCTGTCGTCAGCACTCTGGTATGAGAGGAAGGTTGGAATGGTACTCCCTGAAGCAAGTTGGGAGGGTGAAGCCACCATTGCAAGGCTGTCACCAGTAGCTTAGAAATCGTTACTCTGTCTCTGAGGCAGCCAGTGGCTTGCGTCCACTGGTCTCTGAGGCTCCATTGAGCTGTGCGCATGTGGAATCGAACATATGGAGTCACATGCACCGTGGAGGCCATGTGGCCCAGGAGGCGGAGGAAGACCCTTGCGGAGACTTGAGGTTTGTGCTGGACCTGCTGCACCAAGTCCAGCAACCGCCTCGCCCTGTCCAGCGGTAGGTACGCCCGTGCCTGAAGTGTGTCCAGTCTTGCCCCTATGAACTCCAAGTTCTGAGTAGGGAGTAAAGTGGACTTTTCATGATTTATAACAAACCCTAGGTGCTGGAGAAGGGTGACTGTGCGAGCAGTGGCCTGCTGTGCCTCCTGTGCCAATTGGCCCCTGATGAGCCAGTCGTCCAGGTATGGAAAGACGAAGACTCCGTGGCTTCTGAGGAAGGCCGTCACCACTGCTAGGCATTTGGTAAATACTCTGGGAGCGGAAGCTAGGCCAAAGGGAAGCACTTTGTACTGGAAGTGGTTTCCTCCGACCACAAACCTGAGGTATTGTCTGTGGTCTGGGTGTATGAGGATGTGAGTATAAGCATCCTTTAAATCTAAGGAGCATAGCCAGTCTCCCTGGTGGAGGTAAGGCAGTAGGATCCCAAGGGAAAGCATCGTGAACGTTTCCCTCACCAGGAACTTGTATAGATTTTGCAAGTCCAGGATGGGGCGAAGGCCTCCTTTTCTTTTTGGTATGAGGAAATACCTGGAGTAGAAGCCTTGCTCCTGCAGGTGGTGGGGCACCGGTTCCACCGCCTGATCCTTTAGCAGACCTGCCAACTCCTGCAGGAGGAGGTTCCTGTGAAGAGGGGGCTTGAGAGGTTCTCCTGGGAAAAAGGAGGTGGGCACCTGGTGGAAGTGAAGTAAGTAGCCTTGCTGGACTACTTGCCGAACCCAGGCATCGGTAGTAATGGCTGGCCACCTGTGAGCATACAGGGCCAGCCTTCCTCCTGTGCAGGGCCAAACCACTGGTGGTAGAGGAGCTATGCACTGGGAGTCAAAAAACCCCTCCTGGCTGGGTAGGGGCATTAGCTGGAGGCTTGGGGGTCTTCGGCTTACGTGGGGCATGCCCCTGTCCCCTGGCCCCTGACCTGCTGCCCCTGCTGGGGAGCTGGGGCAGCCTGGTAAGTGGGGTAGTTTCTGTAAGCCGCACCCTTCCTCGGGAAAAAGGGCTTTTTCCCCGAGGCCTTCTTCTTGTGAGAAGGTGCAGATGTCTTCTTCGTCAACCTTGTCCGGGTCAAGTACTCAGACTCGAGTTCTGCAGCTTTCTCATTCATGGGTTTGCCAAAGAGGTTGTTTCCTGGGCACGGGACATCGACCAACTTGTCCTGAACCCATGGCTCTAGGTCCGATGACATGAGCCAGGCCTGACGGCGTGCACCAATGCCGGCCGCAGCTACTTGGGCCGAAGCCTCGAAGCCGTCGTAAGCTGCTCGAGACATGAACTTAGAGCACTCTCTGATCCCCATGGACAAGGTCTTGAAGCGCTGCAAGGCTTCCTCGGACAAGCAGCTGAGAACCCGGAAATCTCCTTTTCCAGGTCTCACAAGTACATACCCATGTACAGCTGGTAAGTTTGGATATGGCATGACAGCATTGAGCCCTGGTAGCATTTTCTGCCGAGAGCGTCCAGGTTCCGTGCCTCCCGGCCAGGAGGCACCGATGAGTGCGTTTTTTTACTTTTCAGCCAGTGTATGGCTGATTCCACAACCATGGAGTTGTGCGACAGTTGCGCTTTCTGGAACCCAGGACTCTTGCGGACTCGATAGATGGAATCGACCTGCTTGCTGAGTACTGGCATCGAGGCCGGGGACTCCCACATGCGGAGCATCAGCCGTTCCAACATTGGAGGCACTGGTACAGTGAGGGCTTCCTTCAGGGGAGAGTCATACTGGAGGGCATCGAGCTCTTCGGCTTGAGGCTCCTCCTCGGCATCTACAGGGAATGCCAAAGCCTTGGCCATGTCCCTGACGAAGTCTGAGAAGCGAGTGTCCTCTGGGGGGGACCCAGTCCGAGGCTCCAAACCCGGCGAGTCCGATGCGATATACCGGGTCCGGAAGGTGTCTGGGGAGTCTTCCTCCTCCGTCTCCTACGCTGAGTCCTCCGAGGAGGACTCAATGGGCGCTGGCCTCGAGGGCTTCAGGCCCGACCACCCGATGCCAATGGCACCGGCATTGATAACCTCTGTCCCAAACGGGAGGTCGAGGAGGACCTTGGCCGAGGATCGTCTCGAGACCTGATCGACTCGAGGATTGGCTCGGCCTCCAGAGTCGACTTAGACGTCGACGTCCCGGTGGTCGGGGCGGATGGACTGGCGAGACCAGCCATCAGTGCCCACTGCTGCTCCATGAAGGCAGCCATGCTGCTCTCCAGGGCCGCTAACCTGAGACCGAACTCAGAAGGCTCCGCAGCTCCCGGTTCGGGCCCCAACGTCATCTCTTCCGGAGGAGAGTCCACAAGTTACCTTGTCTGATGCCTCTGGCTCCCTGCGAGGTTGTTTAGCCGGCTGCTCCAACTCCGAGGACCCAGGGCGGCAGTCCGGGCTCCATGGCATGGAACCCGAGGGCTCAGGCCGATCAGAGGCATCCAGCGATGCCGCCCTCACAAGTTTCTTTTTCCTCCGGTGTTCCCTGGAGGGAGACCCCCACTCAGAGGACCCACAACGGTGCTCAGGCTCCGATTCCTGAGATGTCGAGGCCTCTGACGAGGTACGGGCCAGGCCAGAGGCGGACTCGGAAAAAATCCTGTCACGCTGCTGCTGCCTGCTCCTCAATGACTTCAAAGACATCTTACCACATGGCCCACAGACTACTGGGTCATGGTTGGGGCCGAGGCAACGGAGGCAGCAGTCGTGTGTGTCGGTGAGAGACATCAGCTTCTTACACCGATCACATTTCTTAAACCTGCTGGCAGCCATCGGAGGAAAAAGGGCCCCTGCGAGGTTAAACAACTGGGCTGCTAGTGAAAACTAAAAAGAGCGCAAACGCTAGTCACGAAGGACAAAAACGAAAAATAGGACTGGACTTGATACCGGTGTACCGAGCCGAGGGTGGGAAGGGGAACCGGTGTCGAACCTGGAAGCTGAAAAATCTAATCAACTTTTCTACTTTTTCCACAGTGGAAACAGGACCACGTCTGTTGGGCTCCACGGAAAAAAGAAGACGGAGCAAGATGGCACCCTTGGGCGGGAAGGGGACCGCGCATGTGCAATGCAATCCCAAAGGCTTTCTTTGAAAGCTGGGCAATTGCTCCGCATGAGGGCTCTGTCGGCGCCGACGTCACCCATATATGAAGACTGACTTCCTGCTTGTTCCAGGAGAAATGAAACTACAGGGTAACCTATTTAAGACTAATAAGAGAAAATATTTTTTCACTCAACGTGTAATCAAACTCTGGAATGTGCAACTGGAGGATGTAGTAAAAGCTGTTAGTGTAGCTGGGTTTAAAAAAGGTTTGGACAAATTCGTGGAGGCAATGTCCATAAACCATTATTAAAGGGGACCCGGGATATCCAGTGCTTGACCCAATATAAGCATTGTGGAACCTGTGTCTTCTGGGGAAACTGCTAGGTACTTATGACCTAGATTGGCCACTGCTGGAAACAGGTTACTGGGCTTGATGGACCTTGGTTGACCAGTATGGCATATCTTATGTTCTTATGTTCATATAATTTTATATATAGGTCATTGTCTAAGGATAGATGTGTATGTAGCAAGTGTACAAAAGTGCCAACAATTTTAACTAAAAAAATCCTCCAAATTGTGTTTCCAGATTGGGAATATATCTGTACATGTAATGCCATTTGGAATTATAGGCACCAGTTTTATGAACTGCAGGGACATAAGTGTATATTCAGCACTTTCACGTGTATGAGGTGAATTTCCCAAGCATGCATGCCCAATAACAAGACAGAAGGGAGTCTTCCCCAGAAAGGCAAATTTTGTTGAAGGAATTGTGGAATTTGCTTGTCATAGAGCAGTGATGGCTAACCTTTTTGAGCCCGAGTGCCCAAACTGCCGCACAAAACCAAAGAATTTCCTCAAAGTGCCAGCACGTCAATTTGCATAAATATTTGCATAATGCTAACATACACTAACTTTTAGTAAACATGTCTCTTAATGAGTGTATGGATAAAGACAGACTAAAAGATTTCTACATTACTATAATCCAGTGCCAACCGCCAGGCACATTAGGAACTACTACAAACACTGCCCATTTAGAACCAATAGCAAACCCGCCGTATCCTAACAGCACTACCAGGACTCACAAAGCACCACACCATACCTATCAAAAGGCAACACTGCAAATATTAAACCAATACATTTCAGACAATAACAATACATGACCTACTGGGGAAAGAGAACAAGTGGCAATGTCAAAAAGGAATTACATAAACAGAATACCTCAGCTCAGTTACACAGTTGTAATTGCTCCAGCCACTTTCTTCTGGTTTCTTCATGTTTTCTGCTAACTCTCCATCATCTGCTGTCCATTTGTCCTTTCTTCTCTCTTCTAGTTTTTTTTTTCCATTCTCTCTCTCTACATCCGCTTTAACATACTAATCTTTCTCCTTTTGCTCTTTCCTCATTCCTATTTCATCCACTCAAATTTTACCCCTCCATCCTCAATCCCCACTTACTCTCCCAATACCCGGCCAATTGTAGATTTTTTATCCCTCCCACACACAATATTTTTCCCCTCTCCATTTTACTCTCCCAGCCCCATCCCATTCTAATCCTCCCCCAACATCAGCTCCCTTCTAGTTCCAGCCTCACCCAGCATCCATTCCCTTCTAGTCCCTGCATCAGCCCATTTCCAGTCCTAGCCCCTCATCAGCCCATTTCCAGTCCTAGCAACCCCCCAACCCAATACCAGTCCTAGCCCCCCCCCCATCAACCCACTTCCAGTCCTAAACCCCCATCACCCCATTTTCAGTTTAAGCCCCCCCTATAACCCATTACCAGTCCTAACCCCCATCACCCCATTTCCAGACAGCCCCCATCAGCCCACAGCCCATTAGCAGTCCTACCCCCCCCGCCCGCCCATTATCAGTCCTAACCCCCCCATCCCATTAGCAGTCCTACCCCGCCCGCCCACCCATTAGCATTCCTAACCCCCCCCCCCTATTAGCAGTCCTACCCCCCCGCCCGCCCGCCCGCCCATTAGCAGTCCTAACCCCCCCCCCTAGCCCATTAGCAGTCCTAACTCCCCCCCCCCCTGGCAAATTTTTTTAAAAAAAAGCAGGCTCTGGCTGCTGCCGCGGCAGATTGCAATGTCCCGCGGGGCCCCCTCCGCCCGCTAAGCCCCTCTGCAAGGGCTTTCAGATTCGCGAGGGAGAGCATCTCCCTCGCGTCTCTGTTAAGCCCGCAGGGGCTAATGGGAAATTTCCCATCAGTCCCTCGCGTCTAAAGGGGCTGATGGGAAATTTCCCATTAGCCCCTGCGGGCTTAACAGAGACACGAGGGAGACGCTCTCCCTCGCGAATCTGAAAGCCCTTGCAGAGGGGCTTAGCGGGCGGAGGGGGCCCCGCGGGACGCTGCATTCTGCCCTTGCCGCGTCCGCGGCAGCAGTCAGAGCCAGCTTTTTCTTTTTTTGCGGACCTTCCCGCGTGCCAGCTGCAAGGCCTTCGCGTGCCACAGGTTCGCCATCGCTGACATAGAGGATTGGTAAAGGGTATGGAAGGCTACTCCTATGAAGAGAGGCTACAAAGGTTAGGGCTCTTCAACCTGGAAAAGAGACGGCTGAGGGGAGATATGATAGAGGTCTATAAATTAATGAATGGAGTGGAATGGGTAAACGTAGATCGATTGTTTATGCTATCAGAATATAGAAAGACTAAGGGACATGTAATCAAGCTACAGGTTAAACTATTTAAGACAAATAAGAGAAAATATTTTTTCACTCAACGTGTAATCAAACTCTGGAATTTGTTACCGGAGGGTGTAGTAAAGGCTGTTAGTGTAGCTGGGTTTAAAAAAGGTTTGGACAAGTTCCTGGAGGAAAAGTCCATAAAGCATTATTAAAAAGGGACCCAGGATATCAATGCTTGATCCAATACAAGCATTGTGGAATGTGTCTCTTGGGGATACTGCTAGGTACGTATGACCTAGATTGGCCACTGTTTGAAACAGGATACAGGGCTTGATGGACCTTGGTCTGACCCTGTATGGCATATCTTATGTTCTTATGTACAGTATGTACAAGATAGAATATTCATTGTGGACATCCTGAAAAGCAGACCTGTTTGTGGAACTTAAGAACCTGTCTAACAGGGCAGTCTCTCATGATTCATGAGAAGTCCTGGGTCAGGAATTCATGACTCCTACTACCAATTCTCTGTGACCTGAGGCAAGTAACAAGTTATTTAACCCTCCATTGCCTCAGAAGAATCCAATGTCCCTGTTTAATGTACATTACCAAGTTTATGTTGCAATGTAAACCGCTTTGACTAAAATGATAGTGGTATTTAAAAACCTGTAAATAAAATAAATAAATATATCTTTGCACTTCCAAGGCCTATATTGAAAACAAAGCTTTGGATTTAATCTGAATTTCATGGTCAATGGAATATTCAAAACAAACAAAGCAAAGAAAATGAAATTCAATTACAGTCTTCATAATATCAACTAATTTTTGTAAGTTACCCTGTGAAAGTTTTGCCAAGTATAAGGAAGTGCTTTGCACTTTACACAGAAAATACACAAAGGCTGAAATACACAGAGGACATTAAGGCACAATAGTTCATTTACCTAACCAGACAAATCCACTTTAATACAGAGAACATTTTGCAGTTCTAGATGCGGTTACTTAAGCACTCGTGTTGCTGTGTCAGGCAATTTTGGATCCACTGCATATAATTTTCAAATGCACACAATACATTTCCAGCAATCATTAGGAAAAGGGTTTGCAGGAATGAAAGCTCATCCTTTTACACAAATGTGTAACCACATGATCATGCTGCATGTACCTTTGGAGGGCAGAAACAATATAATCAATTTGTCTTATTTACAATCAGCATATTAATTTACAAGTTTCATGTTAACAGGATAAATCAGAAAGTTTTTCCATATAAAGAACACCATAGACAGAACTGTTTTCTGAATCTAGTTTAATTTTAGAATATTTTACTGTGGGACATGAGATTTCTGAATTGTCTACTTCATTTTTAGAAAAGATTACATATGAAGAGTAAGTTATTTTTTTAACTGCGAATAATGACAATGTGACACCAAACTTTCACTTATTACCCTTGCTGATGTTAAGAGACACATTAAGGTTCAGAAGTTACAATATACTGTAAGACCAATTTTCAAAGCAGACAGATCACCTGATTGGAAATGATGCCTCTTGCAGCCATCACACGGGCTTTCACAATATGACTACCTTTATCTAAATTAAAAAGAGATGTTCCCAGAGGGTTGTAGGTCAGATAAAGAAAACAAGTACATAGGTTTTATTACACCGAGCTACTGCTCACAAAATGCAGGTGCCTGGGTAGTTTCCCTTTGAAAATTAGTTACAAGGTATGCATACACTAAGTGTATATGCAGTTTATGAGCATAATAGCTGCTCAAAATATCTCCCTTGTATGTTAAATCACAAAAATGTTCAGCGTTTATCTGTGTAGAACATGTACAGTTCCTTGGTTGTTTAACTGACGAGATGAACAGAGCATGAGTTGTCCACACAGAATCCTGATGATTTGCTTAGATTTTCTTTTTATTTTCTGCAGCAATATATTTTGGTTAAACTACTGAGAATTATAAGGGATTGGGCTAAATAAGAAAGCTTGTCTAATGCCAATCTTCATTTACCATGCACTGCTATGTTCTATTAGACAATCTTTGAAAAGGGGGTTTGCTCAGTATATGTTTAATACTTGCACTTATTCTAATCAGTTGCATTATACCATAATATATCATGTAAATCCATAAAACTGAAAAATAATTTATATTTTCTTTAAAAAAAGATATTAAAAGTAGCACATAAACAGCAGTTTTGCCTAGCGTTCAGGTCATGATTGCACAGCTCTTGGCTCAAAAAATGAATCAGCTTTATGAATTATTCAGGAACAAAAATTTTATGCAATCGTTCTTCTTGTAATTAAGCCCATGAACATAGTGTTCTTGTATCTAGATACTATTCTGGTGAACTTGGTGATGGAAAGGATTGCTTTCTGCAGCATTTAACGCCAAGACTTGAATACTCAGGATGGGGTGGTGCAAAAAGGAGAAAAATGAACAATTTTAACAGCATGGCTTAATCAGAAATAGAATAGGGGAGGAGTGGCTCAGTGGTTGGGACAGGTTACCTCAGGCCGGAGGCTCAAGTCCCCCATGGGGACAAGTAACCTCAGGCCGGAGTGACTGGGGTCTCTAGTCCCATGGCTGCTCTTTGTGGCCTTGGGCAAGCCACTTAACCCTCCATTGCCTCAGGTACACTTAGATTGTGAGCCCTTCGGGGACAAGGGAATAAAAAGTACCTGTTAGCATATACAGTCAAACTTCGGTTTTCATACGCTTCGGTTTTCAACGTCTTTTTTGACTGAGATTTTGTCTCGGTTTTCATGCATTGCTTCGGTTTTCAACGTCTTTTGACTGAGATTTTGTCCCGGTTCTCGTACATCGCCTCGGTTTTCATAAAGTACAGTACTGTAAATACATACACTCTCGCGCTGCACACCGGTCTGTATACACTGCCAGAACGCCCGCCCGGTCCCGGCAGCACTGCCCCCCGGACTCACCGATCGCCAGCATGAAGCGAAAGCCAGCTGAGCACGTAAATGAAACACATCCTCGAGCCTGGTCAGAGTCAGAGAGGCAAGGATTGCGCAGAGAGGAAGGCCCTGATCTCGTCCACCGCCTGCCCGTTCTCTGGAGCGCCCCCTCAGGCTCGGAGGTAGCAGGGAAGAAAAGCTGTCAACGTAAGCAGGAGATGTTGCATGAATGTGGGAGGCAGTTCTTTCTCTTGCAGGGTACGTCTGAAGCTATATCATTAAGATTTTCTGCCATTCTGAAGCATTGAGCAGATAATGTAAAGGTATTTTAATGGACTGAATCCAATGTGATTCCGAAGAGAGCTGGGCACAGCAGATTGTCAGGGGTGGCTAAGGCCAGATGTTAACATACTGTACTGTACAGTACTGTACTTAGCTTGCTTTCAGTGATGTTAAATGTTCATTTATCCATTTCATTAGTCATTTATATTTATTTCTCATTGTTTTCTGTATGTAAAAATATAGTTATTCTCTATAAAATGTATTTTTTGTGAATATTTTTGGGTGTCTGGAACGGATTAATTGGATTTACATTATATCTTATAGGAAATATTGCTTCAGTTTTCATACGTTTCGGTTTTAGTCAGACTTTTTCGAACGGATTAATCATGAAAACCGAGGTTTGACTGTACATGTAAACCGCTCTGATGCGTAAGTAAAGGGCGGCATGTCAAATGCCTAAACCATAAACTGCATTATATCATTATTTCAAAAACTTGTTTTCCTTCAAGCTTCTTGAACCAAGACACTTGCAGTACAAAAAACTGTAACAAGCCACCAATTACAGAATTCTTAAGTATATCTAACTTTGTTATCCAACTCTGATGCAATATGGACTGCTTTGTATGTATGTAACATGAGTTGATCTTTTCCATAAATTTTGATATCCTTCTTGTGCAGATGCATGTAACTATCCCCCCAATCATGTTTCACATTTCAAATGGTACAGAGCATGGGAGAGTAGCTCCAATATCTTCATGTGCTGGTAAGCCATCATTTAGCCTTTGAACTGAGCTCTGAGAAATGTGATTTAATTTTTGGGAGCTGCTGGGTGCTTCTCACCTTGACCGGTGTCTGTCAAATACATGATGCAGGGCTTTATGGATCTTGATGTAACTCAACTACATATGAATATAAAATAAGCCATGCTATCGGACTGATTCTTTGTACCTCCTGAAAGCTCACCTTTTGCATATGAATCCTAAGGGAAACTGCACGTCGTCTATGCACTATTGACTCACAAAATTACATTGCCTACTTATATTATAGATCACTTCTCTGCAGATGATACTGGGAAATGGGAGAATACCACTGAGTTCTGAGAACCATGTGAAAATTCTTCACTACAACTCCATGTGGATTTTCAGATCTTTCTACTGCCAATGTTGCACTGCAATTTGGTTCTTCACATTAGGTTTTAATTGGTTTTCTATTCCTTTTATTTCGCTTTGCTTTTTTATTGTATCGCTCTCACTATATGTAGAATGGGCCATTTTTTGAAAATGCAGTTAATCTGAATAAGGCATTGTACATTCAGATGCAGTTAAAAATCTCTGATTCCGTATTTTAAAAATTATACATCCAATATTTTCCAAGTATATGCTATTTCAGAAAACAATGTAGAAAGAGTATTTATGCAATGAAAACAAATTGGAATGGGTCATCTATTATAAAAATAGTCTTTTTGCATAAACATGTACATTGAAGAGATACACAGTGAACTTTAAGCACTGTGTGATCACTAACATTCAGTCTAGTGTACAAAGGCTTTTGGCAAGGGAAGGACACTGCCCATAATACTAAAGTTCAAAAGCTGCTTCTTTCACTATATGTTCTCAGCAATTCTTTGCAATTACTTTTTTCTTAATATTTATTAAACTTGTAGAGTACTTTCTCTTGCTGCTTGTTATATCATAGCACAATCCTTTGCTTTGCCACTTTGTCTCTACTGTCATTTATGTCATTATAAGCCTAAACATTACTCTTTGGTATGCTCTGAACATATGCTTTGGCAGCTAAAGGTTCCTCAATCTGGCTGTAAATCAGCTTCCTTTCTCAAAGATCTATGATCAAAACATATATATATGCTGTACCTGAATGTAGCTCACCTTGAGCTACTATTGAAAAGGTGCAAGCTAAATCCACATTTCAAATCATTTCCTATATATATATATATATATATATACACGTTTATATATACACAACTGAAATTCAGATATCCAATTTCAAAACCAATTCCTTATATTAGTATGGGAATTTACATTAATAAATCTGTCAAATATATTATCTATATTTTTAAATCATAAAATTTAGTGACTACCTAATGTAAAGGACATTTTCAACAACTCTGAGTATTAGACTCTCTACTCAACCATGGAGTTATAGCAGATTTTCAGCCTGACAGACTGAAGGGGTTTTAAATTATTCTTAGAAAATAGTAACTATCAGATAAAGAAATAACCTCTCTCTGGCCTCCACTAATGTTCTGGCTATTAAACAGCAAACACACCGCCAGCTTAACACATAAAAGTGAAAGAAATGAGAATTTAATGAAACAAAAGGAAAGCTCTTAACATCTCATTTAATAACGGTTTGGTTATATTAGGTTCATATGTCATTATCACACTCATCCTATTCTCGAGAACTCTAATGTTGGCATACATAAATGAAATTGCAGTTAATAATTTCTTTTGGCATCAAACGCTCCATCTGAAGAAAATTAATTGCAGATCTCTTCTTCTAAAGTCTGACCCTCATACCAGGAATATATGTATTTTGTGAGCATATCTGTTGTGCAATTTAAATGACACTGGTCACTGCTGATTACTAATTCATACACTCTCCATTCAGTTCAGTGCGCACACTCTTTGATCGATCTTAAAGTTTGCAATGAGTTCCTCAAAGTAGCATGTCATCTGATTAGCAGTCCAGCCATCCACATACAAAACATCATAGGGTCTAGAAGCCACCCTCATTCGCTTTATAAATAAGTAGCTGAGGATTCTGCTCTAGATGGCTGTGTAGCCTACTCCATAAATGACATTCTCTGGAGAATAAGGCACAATATGCAATGAGTGCAGTTCCTCATAGAATAGTGACTGAGAACAGCAGTCTCTGACCACCAGTTTCAGCCGTTTTCTTGCATCGGAGTATGCAGCTCGATAGCAGGGATCTTCCTTAAAGTACTCATAGCTCTCCTTCTCTGTCTCCAGATGTATCTTTCGCAGTAGGTTGTTGATTAAAACCGACCTCCGTAGGTAGACTTCTGGGTCTTCAAGAAACTTAAGCTTCTCCAAAGAAAGTTTTAAAATACAAGTCCGGTCTTCAGGGAATATCAGGTGCTATATATAACACAAAGGGGAAGAAATGTGATTATTTTACACCAAAAAGCCCAACAAATTAGTAAATATTTCCTTTAAAACATACTCAAAAAATCATTTTTATAATTTTCTCTCTTTCCCTGTCACAAATCACATAGGTATGCAAATAATTCACAGATTTGTAGAAATCTGACAGATTGTGATCCACCAAATTCTCCTGGGACTGAACTGAGATGACCACTTCATTCACAAAGGTTACCCTTTCAAGTACCTACAGACCTGAAGTTGAATCAGTGATCTAGACATGAGAGATTCTGTAGCAATGTCAGGATTCCTGTGAGCTATCCAGCCCGCATGAAATATTTAGGCGTCAATGTAGAAACTTTGGGGTATGTCTACTTAACCACATTAGTTTTGGCTACTAAAATGGTGCGTTAACAACCAAGGGTGCACAGAAAGGGGCAAACCTCTGTGGTACCTGCTGGGGACATTCCCAGGGGAGGTCCTGCAGATACCACGGAGAGTAGGGTTTCCCGTGGGGACCCATGTTACCTGCCTTGGCAGACAGCGTGGGAAATGTCCTGCAGTGTCTACTGAGGCAGGTACCATGGCTTCTCATGGCTGGCAGTGATTTGAGTGCACAGAGATGTCAGCAGCTCTGTGCCCCGATCGCTGCCATGTCCTCCAACTGCCGCGATCCGGCCTGCCCCTCCCCCAATATTGTCGGTGATCTGCAGTACCAACAATATCAAAACGTGAAGAGTGTGCCCCCCCCTTCATTCTTCAGCACCGATCCTCCTCTGGACAGCTCCCGATTGGGCGCTGCCCAGTGGGATCCGTGCAAACCTCGATTTAGAAAACATCCCATCTAGCCAGTTGGCCAGATCCTTCCCTGCAAAGCAGATGTAAAAGGGTGGGGGAGCTCCTCTGCACCCTCCACCTCCCACAAAAAAAGTGAATCCCGGCAAGGGAGGGGACCCCCTCTCACATTCATGGTAGTCTGTGATGGTCTAGCAGAGAAATGGGGCAGGAGTGATTCTATTCATTCCTGCCCCATCTTGTGGACAATTCAAAATGGCCACCGTCACGAAATGTTGCCATCTAGCCTCTCACTAAGGGGCAGAACTGTGAGATCATGGCCAGTTTTGATTAGGCCTATGACATGCACCACAGCACTGACAATATTATAGGGGGGGGGGTCTGATCGCTGGCAGGGAAGAATCCACGTTTATCAGGCCTCCTGACATATAATGCC
Source organism: Ichthyophis bannanicus (assembly GCA_033557465.1). Taxonomy (NCBI): domain Eukaryota; kingdom Metazoa; phylum Chordata; class Amphibia; order Gymnophiona; family Ichthyophiidae; genus Ichthyophis; species Ichthyophis bannanicus. Next base: position 121,125,914 of record CM066037.1, read on the forward strand.
ACCTCTTGATGTAGCATTATCTGCTGCTGTGATCGGGGCCAATTTTGGCAGCCACCACACCAAATCCTTTTCGCGTAGTGGCTACCAACCATAACCACCTCTACTCCCCACACCGATCCCACATCTAGGGAGCTGCACTGTGGAAACTGCCTGCGATATCTGCTTTTTTCATGGGTTAGCTGCTACTGCAGGGCTAACACTGGATTAACGCCCGCGGTGGCAGCTATTGCACTTTAGTAAACATACCTCTTTGTGTTAACACCATGTACTATAGCTCAGTGCATGTTTTTCTAATGCAAGGTCCACAGAAACATTTTTTGCTCCTGAATGCAGAAAGCACATAACAAGCAAAAAAACTGTGCATAAACATCTGCACAAAAGAAGGCAGAGCACGGCACGTACATGTGCACATGGCTGTGCGCTAGCTGCAGCCAGGAGCAAAAGGGTCATCTGATGTGAAGTGTATCACTTCATCGCAAATAACCCAAGAAAGCCCAATTCCCCACTGCCTATCCAAAACTCCTAAAGCTCCCAACAGCTCCCACCCAGACACCCTTAAAAATCATTGGTGGCCTAGTGGCCCTAAACCCCTACCCCCTTAATCCTTATAAAAATTTTCAGAAGTGGTCCTGATGGCAATGCTCCCCATCCCTCAAAGCTCACACAAAAACACTGGTGGCCTAGGTGACTATTACACCTCCAACCCTGGCATGCTCCGATTCCCTGCCGCCAGTACCTTTCTCATAGGGAAGTAGAGCAGTGCTCACACTCACCTGTCTCCCCACTGTCATCTTGGAAAATGACAGCATCTGACCACATCTTGGCATGCAGCGTGTGGAGTCAGGTGCTGCCATTTTCTAAGATGGCAATGCAATGGCATAAGCATGTGGGCATCGCTCCTACCTCCCTACAAAAAAGGTACCAGTAAGAGATCAGAGTGTGTCAGGGTGTAGAGGCCACCCATATTATTTTACAGGGTTTTGGGGGTGGGGGAAGTCAGGCCACCAGAGCCATTTCTGAAAATTTCTTTGGGGGGGGGGTCAAGGGTCAGGGCCACTGGGCTACCAATGAATTTTTGGGAGGTGTCAGGGTGGGGGCTGTTGGGAGCTTTGGGATTGGGTAGAGTCGAGCAGGTGATCGAGGGTGTGGGCCTCCTTGGGTTATCTGAAGTGAAGTATCACACTTCAACACAGATGATCCTTTTGTCCACCCTGCATCTTTATGCCTGCCCGAAGCTGATGTAAAGATCCAGTGTTAAGAATAAAAATCCTGCGCTAAGTTTCAGTGCAGTTTTTTACATTGGGAGCAATAAGGGCTGGCCTGTCAACTAGGTGGCTGCCTAGGGCGGCAGAACTTGGTGTGTGCCACGACTCCATTTTGAAAGCGGCGGCTTTGTGTCACCATTGCTTTCAAAACAGAGTTGTGCTGCTGCTGCCCTCCCCCTCCCGCAAGATGAGACGATGGATTCGAGGGGGGTTGCAGCATGGTGGGGGTTTCTGCCTGAGGCAGCAGAAACCCTTGGGCCAGCCCTGAAGCAATATTCACTTCAATGAATGCAAATTAGCCTGCTCACTGCACTATGCTTTAGCACAGTGGGTTTGCTCAGGAATTTCCTGCATTATCTTACTTTCTATATGGGGAGAAAGACTAGCATGGGAAAATCTCAAGCAAAACGCTGCACTACAGCATAGGGCCATTTGCTATATCAGGTCTTAGAAATATTAAGAATTGGACAAGCAATCAAATCTTCACAAAACAGACTCACTTTTGGAAGATACCCCTGGTAATCTTGATGTAAATCTTCTTCTGCATATTTTCTCTTAAAGTAGGCTACTTTCGACGTTGTTAACTTATTTGTTATTACAAAAAATGGATCAGCTACAAAAAAAAGTTTCAGCCATTATTATTCTTACTTGTTTTAAAGCTTAAATACATATGTTTAACTCATGCCTTTCTAGTAACAGTTCAAGCCAAGTTATATTTCCCTGTCCCCAGAGAGCTTACAATCGAAGCTTCTACCTCAGGCAACGGAAAGTTAAGTGACTTACCCAAGTCCACAAAAAGGAATTACACTTATCTGGTAATTGTGGTTCCTTGAGTGACTCCAGTTTAGTCCTCAACCTCTGGGTAGTGAACCTCCTCCTGCAGCTTGGAGACTGGGCATGTCAAACTCATGACATCACTGGATATAGCCTGCTGGTCTCTCCCATCAGTCCCCAATGAACTATTGACAAAGCGGACTCAAAGGAGCAAAAAATCAGTAACCTTTTTTTTTTTTTAAACTTAACATTATATCAAGGGCACGCTGAACATATAACCTATCTACCTACTACTCCCCTTCCAGAAGGAAAGGGATTGCTTCCTGCATGCTCTCCTTTCCGTTGAATGCCTAGCCCTAAACAATCCAGAGCAATATAGCAATATATATAACAATATCATAAAATAACAATGTAGTGCAAAACAAATGGAAGAATCAAAACGACTGAACACTAGTGAAGGCCTATATCCACTTTTAACCTTGCACTTCCCCCAACAGAAAGACCACTGCTAAGACCCCATCCCCGGGCAGGAATGAGGACTAAACTGGAGTCACTCAAGGAACCACAATTACCAGGTAAGTGTAATTCCTATTTCCTTATCGTTCCTCCAGTTTAGTCCTCAACCTCTGGGATGTATCAGAGCAGTAATCATTGGGAGGGACCTTTCCAGCCGGATCTCAACACCGCCTCCCTGAAAACGGCATCCTTAGCTGCCAGAACATCTAGGCGGTAGTGCTTACTGAAAGAATGGAGAGACACCAAGTGGCCTCCCTACAGATGTCCACTGGCGGAACCAAACTGTGCTCCGTCCAAGAAGACGCTTGCACTCTGGTAGAGTGAGCTCGTAAGCTCCCTGGGACTGTATGGTGCCATAGAAGATAAGCCGACGCACTCGCCGCTCCAATCCATCCAGAAATGGACTCCTTCGCCGCCGCTTCCCTTTGTGGGGCCCTCCGAACACCCCGAAGAGAGACGATCCGCCTTGCAAAAGTTTCTGAAACCTTTCATCAAAAACAAGTGGGAAGATGTAGGCAGAACAAAATCAATGCTAAATACACACAAGCCAGGTAAATGCTGGAAAGCAATGAGCACAAATGCTCGAAGCTTAGCCAACAAAGTTCCGGACTTAGAAGCCCTAATGGTGTAAATGGATTTGGACATTGTGGCCATTACAGAAACATGGCTAAACGAATCGCATGATTGGGATATAGTCATACCTGGCTATAATCTATTCAGAAGAGACAGAGAAAATGGAAGAGGAGGAGGAGTAGCCTTGTATGTCAAAAGCAATATTAAAGCTACTGAAATGCAGGGGGCATGGGGAAAAGAAGCAGCACTCTGGATTGTGTTGGAAAGAGGAGATGGCACTGTCATCCATACTGCTGTAGTCTACAGACCTCCAACACAAATTGAAGAGATAGATAATGAATTGATTATAGATATTGCCAAGATAGTCACAAAAGGGGAAGTAATCATATTGGGAGACTTTAATCTACCTGATGTGGATTGTGTTACTCCTTCTGCAAATCTGGAAAGAAGCAAAAAAATCATGGATGCTCTCCAAGATGCGTTACTTAGACAAATAGTGATGGAACCAACCAGGGAAAGCTCAACGCTGGATTTAGTGCTCACCAATGGTGACTGTGTCGAATGTCTGCGTGAGTGCCTCTGTGAGCAGCAGCAATCATCACACGGTGTGGTTTGAGATACAAGCCAATCATAGCAAGCTCAAAGTCCTAAACTTCAAAAACACTGACTTCAATAAAATGGCCGAGTACCTAAAGGAGGAGCTGACAGGGTGGAAGGAGATAAGGGAAGTGGAATTGCTATGGGCTAAACTAAAGGTGGCAATAAAAGGGGCAACAAATAAATATGTAATAAAAGTAAACAAAAACAAGAGGAGAAGAAAACCCATTTGGTTTTCCAAAGAAGTGGCTGCTCAAATAAAGGCAAAAAACACAGCTTTCGCAAGATTCAAAAGCTCGCAAACAGAGGAACACAGAAATGAATACAGGATCAAACTCAAAGAGACAAAGAGAGAAATAAGGATAGCAAAATCAAAGGCAGAGGAAAAGATGGCTAATGTTGTTAGTGGCGACAAAACCTTCTTCAGGTATATTTGGGAAAGGAAGAAGATCAGAGGTGGAATTGCAGGACTCATAAGTGCTGCGAACGGACTGGTGGAAAGTGACATTGAAAAAGCGAAATTGCTAAACGAATACTTCTGCTCTGTTTTTACTAAAGAAAGTCCTAGAGAAGGACCACCTGTGACTCCCAAATATTATAAAATTGGGAATGAAATAGATACCACACCATTCACATAAGATGATGTGTTAGAACAACTTGCAAAACTGAAAGTGGACAAGGCCATGGGACCGGACAGGATACATCCCAGGATTCTGAAAGAGCTCAAAGAGGTTCTTGCAAAGCCATTAAAGGATATTTTCAACAGATCCTTGGAAACAGGAGAGGTTCCTCAGGACTGGAGAACGGCTGATGTCATACCTCTACACAAAAGTGGTGACAGGGAAGAAGTGTCAAACTACAGCCCCGTGAGCCTTACCTCGGTGGTGGGAAACGTAATGGAGGTGCTCCTGAAAGAACAAATAGTGAACTTTCTCAAAACCAACAGGTTGCAAGACCCGAGGCAACATGGTTTTACCAAAGGACGATCTTGTCAAACAAATCTGATTGAGTTCTTTGACCGGGTGACCAGGGAGCTAGATCAGGGACATGCGATGGATGTCATCTACCTGGATTTCAGCAAAGCCTTTGATTCTGTTCCTCATAGGAGGCTTATCAATAAACTCAGTAGCTTGGGGATGGATCCTAAGATGGTAAATTGGATCAGAAATTGGTTGACTGACAGACGACAGAGGGTGATGGTAAATGGCGCGCACGCGGATGAAGGGAAGATGATTAGCGGGGTGCCCCAGGGGTCCGTCCTGGGCCTGGCACTGTTCAATGTATTTGTGAGTGATATTGCTGAAGGACTGAATGGAAAAGTATGACTTTTTGCAGATGACACGAAAATCTGCAACAGAGTTGACTCCCCCGAGGGAGTGGTTAACATGAGGAAAGATGTACAAAAGCTGGAAGAATGGTCTAATGCTTGGCAATTAAGATTTAATGCAAAGAAGTGCAGAGTCATGCACTTCGGTAGCAGAAACCCAAGGGAAATGTACGTGATAGGGGGCGAGAGGTTAGTATGCACGGATCAGGAGAAAGACCTTGGTGTGATGATTTCTGAAGATCTCAAGGTGGCAAAACAGTGCGATAAGGCGGTGGCAAACGCCAGGAGGATGTTGGGCTGCATACAAAGAGGAATCACCAGCAGAAAGGAAGAGGTACTTATGCCACTGTACAAGTCACTGGTGAGGCCTCACTTGGAATACTGTGTTCAGTTTTGGAGACCATATCTTGCAAAGGATGTAAAAAGACTGGAAACTGTTCAGACGATTTGGAGCCTGCGTCAGAAGCCTTATGAGAAGAGACTTGAAGACCTAAACCTCGCTCTCCTTATACAACAGTCTGGTATTTCGGCTTTCTTCTATGCTGATGACATTCTTCTACTCCACCACACATCTCCTTCTTCCCCCGATCTCTCTCTTCTCAATTCCTGTCTCACCTCTGTCGCCAATTGGCTCACCTCTAACTGTCTTCACTTGAATCTTACCAAAACTCTGGCCATATGGTTCACTCATGGTGGCCCTTCTCCCTCACTAGCCCCTTCTTTCTCCAATTCCTCAGTCCCACTAGTTCCCACCTTTCGGTATCTGGGTGTCCATTTTGATTCGGATCTCTCCTTCTCTGCACACATTTCTCATATCACTAAAACCTCATTCTTCTTTCTTCGGCAAATTCGCTCAATTCGTCCCTTTCTTTCTTCCTCAGCTCAGACCACACTGGTCTTATCTTTGGTAATGTCTCGTATCGATTTTTCTAATTCCTTATTCCTTGGTCTTCCTCAATATCAGTTGTCCCGCCTTCAACGCATACAAAACACTGCCGCACGTCTTATCACCCGCTCTTCTATTCGCGATCATGTCACTCCTATACTTCTCCATCTTCACTGGCTGCCTGTTCCTTTCTGTTCCCAATTTAAGATGTTAATTCTACTACACAAGGTCTTTCACACTGGTACCCCTTCTTACTTAGCTGACCTACTATCTTTTCATTCTCCCAGGTACACCCCCCGTTCTTTCCATCTTAATAGTCTTGCCCTCCCTTCCCCCGCTCGTGCCCGCCTACAGCTCACCCGTTTCTCCGCCTTCTATTTTGCTGGTCCTGCTCTCTGGAACTCTCTCCCTCCCTCCCTTCGCCTGGAATCTCAATATGTCACCTTTAAACACAACCTCAAGACCCATTTATTTTCCCTGGCATTCGACACCCCTTCCCCATTTGTATGACCCCCCTCTCCTTAGTACTATACGTTTGCCTTTTGTGTCCTGTCTTGTCCTTGTCTTCTTTACTCCTTCTGTCCTATTTACAAATTGTACATTTCCTTTCCTTTTCTCGGCCTTGGCCAAGTTTTAATGTAATTTTATCATTGTACACCGCCTTGATTATCCCAGAAAGGCGGTTTTTATCAAATAAATAAACCTTAAACCTTACACTTTGGAGGGGAGGAGGGACAGGGGAGATATGATTCAGACCTTTAAATACTTAAAGGGAAATAATGAACAAACCAACCTCTTCCAAAGACGGGGAAGCCGTACAACTAGAGGGCACAACATGAAGCTGCGAGGTGGTAAATTGAAAGGCAATGTCAGGAAATACTTTTTCACAGAAAGGGTGGTGGATACTTGGAATGCCCTCCCGATGGAAGTAGTGGGGGCAAACACGGTGACGGAATTCAAAATGGCATGGGACAGACACAGTGGATCCCTTTACAGCAACAGGATAAAATCAAAATAAACTGAACCATCTAATTTCTCAACAAATAGGGGTGTCCTACATGGAGAGGTGGGTTCACCCCTAAACAGGGACATGGGGAGGGGTGGCGGAGCGGCAGGTGCACCTACTCTTGCCATCGTGCTGGGCAGACTAGATGGACCATGCTGGTCTTTATCTGCCGTCATTTACTATGTTACTATGTTAAACATTGCCGCAGCGCTCTCTTGACGTCCAAACAGTGCAAGATAACGGTTCAATACGCTCCCCTCCGCCGCACCTAGCGCTGGAAGAGAGACCATTTTAGTTAGGTGAACGTAGAAACCACCTTTGGCAACAACGATGGAACCAGCCGCCAGGCCACCTTCTGTCTGGAGACAGACAAAAAACGATTCCTGACAGGTCAACGCCTGCAACTCCGAAAGTCGCCTCGCCGAACAGATGGCCATCAAACATACCATCTTCAAGGCAAAACCCCTAACCTATGCCTGTTGCAAGGGCCCCAATGGCACGCTAGCTAACGCTCCTAAAACCAACTTGAGCTTCCCCGGTGGAATTAATATCCTTCGAGAGGGCTACAGTTTGGTAACTGCCTGAAAAAGGGTACCACATCGATCTGTGCATGAGAGCCACTCCCTGTCCTTTGCCCCTATAGCAAGACAGAGCTGCTAATTGAACTCTCCAGGACCTGCCTTTACCAAACCCATCCTGCAGAAAACTTAATACCAAGGGGACTGATACTGTAGTCGCGCGAGCGTGCCTCCGGGAACACCCGTCCTCAAAGATGCGCCATATATGCACATACGCAAGGGACGGAGACTTTTTTTTTGCGGCAAGGTGGCAAAGACTGCTGCCGAGCAACTCTTTTTCCTTAAGCTTGCCCTTTCAATGGCCACCCCGTAAGCGAAAACCGATGCACCTGAGGCATTCGAAGGGAACTCCGTAGCAACAGAATCTCCAATGGCGGAAACCTCCATGGATTCCCGTCGAGCAACCGTATGAGGCAGGTATACCACGGGCGCCTTGGCCAGCCTGAGGCCCCCAACCACACGTTTCCCCAAAGTGCTTCGATATGCAGAACCACTCGACCTATGAGTGCCCCCGGTGGAAAGACATAGAGAAGACTGGATGACGGCCGCCGTTGAAAGAATGCGTTGATGCCTTCGGACCTCCTTTCACATCGTCTGATGAAGAAGCGACCCGTTTACGCAGAGTGAAACGTCGCCATGAGGTCCATTACTGGCTGTCCCCATATGCCACCGATCTGTGCGAACACCTCCGGATGCCACTCCCATTCTCCGGCATCTACTCAGACCCAGCTGAGGCAATCCGCCGTCACAATGTCCTTACCTACAACATGCACCACCAAAAACATGCGCCACCGAAAACACTGGCAGCCAAAGCTCCATCCACACACACAGACCCTCTGCCGCGGCCTCTATGGCCACACTTCCTGTTCTGCCCTGCCGATTGATGTAGGCCACGGCCACGGAGTTGGCAGACAGTACTCGCACCGCTCGACCTTGCACCATAGCTTCGAACGCCTGTAACACCCGGCGTATCGCTCGCATTTCCAGTCGGTTGATTGACCACTGGGTCTCCTGTGTATTCCAAGAGCCTTGCGCGAAACGATCTCCGAACGTAACGGAGTTTAACAAAGTTTTTGGCCAAGCTCCCGGAGGAAAGGTCCATAACCTTTTATTAGAGAGAAGCAGGAAAATTATTTAAAAAAAATTTTTTATACCAACTTTCACCAATTCAAGATGTTCTACAAGGCACACAACCCAACAGAGCGTCACATCTGTTGTACATGCAATGGAACCCTTAAAATATGACCATACATGAATCCACCTCTTGCCCCGATACAAGCATTGAGTAGCCTATTCGTCTTTTTGGAAACCAGCCAGGTCTTTAAGACCTGGATTGGCTACCCTAGGAAACAGGATACTGGACCTGAAAGCACTTGGTCTGACCCAGTATGGCATTTCTCGTATCCTTAAGAACGGAACTTCCCCAAGGTCTCTGCCTTGAAAGTAACAGGCTGCGCCTGGCCCTATGGCCCTGTGGCTAGCTCACACGAAGCAGTGAGACCTAGTGGTTGAGGCAAGTTGCCAGAGGACCAAGGGTTTGAATTCCAATCGAGACCACCAACCTTGGGCCATAAAAACTCGGGTTTCTGGTCCAACAGGTGGTCCTTCTGGCCTTCGTTAAGCGACTTAACCCTCTGCCTCAGGTACCAAAACATAAATTGTGAGCCCTTCAGGGACAAGGGAAATAGAAATACCGTAATCAACTGTACGCCACCCTGACCAGTAGGCAATCAGTATACTCAAATAAATAACTGACTGGGAATATGTGACCGTAGCAAACACTGGCAGTGGAGAGACATCAGAGCTGGTGCTGGTTCCTAGTCTTCCTTTCTCACTCTCCTAGTCCTTCTGCCAGCATTGAGAAAAGGCTGAGAATAGATTGTCCAGTGGGCCGGGGACCTTGCATCCTGGACATCAGAGAGAAAGAGGGGCTAGGATCTGGGAGCAAAGCCCAAAGAGAAAGGGAAACCGGTGACTGTGACACTGTAGCTCCTCTGGACGGCTCACTCCACAGCAGATCCCACAACTGCATCTCCAACACCATGTAACACCATGAGGACCTCACGCACTTTATTACAATCGACATCCCCCCATTACTGGAGAAATTACCTTAGCCTGATAATATAGTCTGTGCAAAGAAATGCAGTCTCACTCTGCAAAGAGTGCACCCAAAAATCATGCCTAAGTAATTGTGAGCACATACCAAATGCACATCTACATATACAGGTGACCCAGCACCTGTCACCCAAACACAGTGCAGTGAGCACGCTTGAACATAGGCTGAATGCATGGAGCATACACAGAGTATTGACTTCCGCTATGAAACCTTCCAGTGCCCTGGAGTGCTAAGCCCCAGACTGTGCTACCTATGCATCCTTCTCTTCACCCTCAGCACGGGCCCTTTAACAAGATGGCACAGATGGGTCAGTGCCCCTGCTAAGTGCTTAAAGCCCTGCTCTGAAAGCACAGGCTCTAGAAATAGATGAGAATTTCCTGGGAAGGGCATGCTAAGTGGAGCTATGAAACACACAGGCACCCCCTCGGCCTTCCTGCAGTCAGAGAAATAACGGTGGGATACACCGACAACCTTGCAAGTGGAGGTCTTAGAGGTTGCTGCCTGCGTGAACCTGATGAAGAATATGATTTCGTATTTTACAAACCCCCCCCAGGGATGGGGGCACTGAATACTATATGTGATTCATGAGCAGCGCTGCCATCCGATGGCCTTTAGGGCACCAGAGCCCGACAAACGATACAGAAGTTAAGAGCTTTAAATCTTGGTCATATAATCTTGATTTGCAGAACATTACAGTTGCTTGTTTAGTCACTAATCCCTGAAAGCCCATGAGGTGGCCCTGTGGTTATTTCTTCCCTGACTTGCAGAGATCAATCTGATGATAGCTGCATACACACGGTCACAGAAAGGTACCACTGAGTGTACCAGCTGTCCTCTGGTGGCCATAGACCGTAGCACAGGCACTTCTTGGTTGACAGTTTAACTGTTATTATTATTATATATTTTTTTATATCCTAAGGTTTCCTAAACCTGTCCCTGTGAAACCACAGGCACTTGGGCAACTTTCCCTATAGAATACATTTGCAGACTGTGAATACAAAAAAGAGCTACTGTCTCAAGCACACATCCAGCCTGTCCCTCCTTCCAACTATAAGTTAGGGCTCTGCCCTTGAAGAACCTAAAAGCTGGAAATTTGCCTAATATCCCGGGACTTAACAGATGCTCCTCAGAGACATGATTAGGAGGGAGAGAACATGTGGCATCAGAGATCAATGCCAAAACGGCTGTCCTATAAAACTAAGAATAAACTTAAAAATAAAGAGGACTGACAACAGCCCCCTTAAGGCTGAGGAACCACCCGAGCCTCAAAAAAACTACAAACAAAAGAAAGAAACACTAGACCTAAAAATCTAGCTATTCTGCCTGTCGTCTTCCTCACACCAGCAGCTTGCTGCAACTCCCGCCACGTGATCCAAATACCTAGAGAGAAAATGACCGCCCCTTTGCCAATGAATTTTGGCACCAAGAACAACAGCCGCTGCAAAAAGGAGGCCTCAGCAGGCCGACAGAGCTCGAAGGCCTTACCTGCAGGGCCGAAAGCCACCCAGCCTGCTCCTACCGCCTTGACTTCATCCGATCCTCAAGCCGCGCTACTGCGTCCGGCAGCCACGGCGAGGACTGCTCAGCCGGTTCCATAGAGTAAAAGTAAAATCCTGCAGCAACGGAAAGGCTCCGTCTCACACAGCTTCAGTGTGGCTGTACGGGTCCCGGAGCTCTCTCCCGTACCGTCAAGGGAGAGAGATCCGCACCGGCGAATGCCTGCAGTAAGTGAAAATAACTGAGAAGGAGGGAAGACGAGAGCTGCTACTAATTTAAAAAGCCAGGCTCAAATTTAAAATTACTGTAAATATAAGGAAATTTGTTCCTAACAACTAAAGGGAACTAATCCCTGATTGCCAATTAACCAAAGGTAACTGAATTAAAAGTAAAATTAAAGGTAAAAATGAAAAGTAAAATCAGAATAGAATTTGTCACACTAAATGCTCCTTATCTGTTCCCCCAAGTGAGCCCAGAAGCTAGGCTCACTACGTCCTCCTGCTGCATGGTGACTGGACACACTGGGGGCTGATGGGAGAGACCAGCAGGCTATATCCAGTGATGTCATGAGTCTGACGTGCCCAGTCTCCAAGCTGCAGGAGGAGGTTCATTACCCAGAGGTTGAGGACTAAACTGAAGGAACGATAAGGAAGGAGTGTTAGTGGGATTCAAACTCTGCTGCTCTAACCTCTAGACTACTCATCCACTCTATATATGCATACGTGCTTGTTGCTCCAACAAAACAAACAGCATGCTTATTATCTCTAAAGGAAAAAAGGGGACTGTTGTAGTTGTTGATATGGAAGGACAAACTAGATAGGCCATGTGGTCTTTTTCTGTCGTCATTTTTCTATGTTTCTATCTACTCGTGCCTCAGCATTTCATTGCCTAGTTCCTCAGCTTTGGAACTCTCTCCCCCTCTATCTCAGAGACTTCCTTACGAAAATTTCAAAAAGGCCTTAAAACATATTATTCTCAGTGGATCTTCAATAATAATGGCTAAATTAGCCCCTGACATGCAGTGAATGCCCTAATGGGAAACCCTGGTTCCTTTCTTTTACCTCAAATCTTGCCCCCTTCCCTCCCTCTGTAAACTTTGTTTTCCACTCCATTATCATGACCATACCATATCTCTATACTTCAGGCCTGTAGTTCAACTAAACGCAAGGAGGGATGCGGGACTGGACTGGAGTTCCTTAAGGAACAACAATTAGCAGGTAAGTCTAATTTTACCTTCCGTATCGTCTCTCCAGTCCAGTCCCGGAATCTCTGGGATATAACAGAGCAGTAAAAACCTTTAACAGGTGGGTCCTGCTAGGCCAGCCTGAAGCACTGCCGAACCAAAACAGGAATCTCTTTCTGCCTCTATATCTAATCTATAATGTTTAACAAAGGAATTTAATGACTACAGATGTCCACAGGCGGCACCAAACTGTATTCAGCCCAGGATGCAGCTTGTGCCCTCGTTGAAGGCGCCTTAAGCCCATCAGGAATTGTTCTACCCTTTAACAAATATGCTGAAGCTATAGCTTCCTTGAGCCATCTAGTAATAGAAGCCTTAGAACAAACAATCTATCTGTTTTACGGAACTCCTGTGTTCGATTTAAATACATCTTTAACGCCCTACGAACATCCAACAAATGCAACTTCTTGAATTGATTCTCCTTTGTATCTTTTTCAAATACTGGTAATGAAACTTCCTGATTGATATGAAAAGCCGACACCACCTTGGGTAGACTGGCCTTAAGACCACCTTTTTCTTGAAAAATAATAGAAAAGGTTTTCTACAAGACAATGCTTGCAATTCCGAAATTCTTCGGGCCGACGAAATAGCTACAAGAAAAACTACTTGAGACAATGGCTCAGACGGTTCGCGCACTAAAGCCTCTAAAACCAAATGGAGACTCCAAGACAGAATGCGTGGTCTACACGTTGGCCTCAATAACGAAACTGCTCTCAAAAAATGCTTCACATCCGGATGTGCACCCAGCACTTCGCCTTTTATTCTCCCTCTATAACAAGAAAGGCCTGCCAACTGCACTTTCAATGACGCCGGTGCTAAACCTTTCTCAAATCCTTCCTGCAAAAAAGATAGAATTTGAGAAATAGAAGCTTTAAATGCTTCAAAACACTTGTCTTCACACCACGCCCCAAATATCCTCCATGTACGAATATAAGCCAAAGAGGTAGATCTCTTCCTTGCTTTCAACAAAGTGGAAATCACTGCCGAAGAGTATCCCCTGGCCTTTAACCTCGCCCTTTCAAGAGCCAAGCCGTAAGCGAGAATTGATCCACCTGAGGCATGCGTAACGGACCCTGACTCAACAGATCTTCTCTTATCGGTAAGAGCCAAGGCCGGTCTACCAACAATCTTATGAGATCCGCGTACCATGGATGTCTTGGCCAATCTGGAGCTATCAATATTACTAGCCCCTTGTGCCGTTCTACTCTTTGTAGAACACGTCCTATCAATACCCACGGAGGGAAGACGTATAGAAGCTGTTGCTCCGGCCAACTTTGAATGAGTGCGTCCAGACCTTCCGACATTCTTTCTCGCCTTCGACTGTAAAACCGATTGACTTTCGCAGACTTGAAGGTTGCCATGAGATCCATTACTGGAACTCCCCAACGATCCACTCTCCTGGATCCACTTTCACCCGACTCAAAAAATCGGCTTCCACACTGTCCACCCCCGCTACATGACTTGCAGACAAAGCTTTCAAATTCCTCTCGGCCCACACGAACAACTGCTCGGCTTCGGCCTCCAGAGCAACACTGCTTGTGCCCCCTTGACGTTTGATGTAAGCTCCTGCGGTTGCGTTGTCTGACAGAACGCAAACAGCCTTCTCCTGAAGATAACATTGAAACGCATGTAGAGCTAAGGTTACCACCCTCAACTCCAATCTGTTTATTGACCAAACTTTCTCCTGTTTGGTCCATTGACCTTGAACGAATCTTCCTCCAGAGTGAGCTCCCCAGCCCATCAGACTGGCATCCATCGTAAGAGGAATCCAAACAGGCGATTCTAGCTGCATTCCCACCTCTAGAATCCCTGGTTTTATCCACCAATGTAGAGCCTGCTGCGTCTCCGGAAGGCAGGGTAACCTCCTTGAGAGAGGATCCCTCTGATGCGACCACCTCCTTAGTAACGCTCTCTGTAATGGTCGCATATGAGCTCTCGCCCATGGAACCAAGTCTAAGGTTGCTGCTATGGTTCCGAGCAACTGCAATAATGCCATGCAGTGGGATTTTCTCTGGTCAAGAAACTTTGCACCAGATGTCTCAACGCCAGGGTTCTCGACTGAGGAAGAAATACTCTTCCTATCTTTGTATCGAATCGAGCACCCAGGTGTTCTAAATTCTGTGACGGAATTAACTTGCTCTTTGCCATATTGACAACCCAACCCAGACTTTGTAAAAATTCCACTACTCTGGCTGTTGCCAACTTGCTTTCCTTCTCGGACTTTGCCCGAATCAACCAATCGTCTAAGTATGGGTGTACTAGAATTCCTTCTTTTCTCAAATGCTGCCGCAACGACCACCATTACCTTGGTAAACGTTCGCGGAGCCGTTGCCAAACCGAACGGCAATGCTTGAAACTGGAAATGACCCATTGGGACTGCAAACCTCAAAAATGTCTGATGCTCCTGACGAATGGGAATGTGTAGATACGCCTCTGTCAAATCCAGAGACGTAAGAAACTCCCCTTTTCTTACTGCCATTATTACAGACCTCAGTGTTTCCATACAAAAATGAGTTACCCGAAGGTAACAATTTACCTTTCGAAGATCCAAAATTGGTCAAAAAGACCCTTCTTTCTTTGGAACCACAAAATAGATGGAGTATCTAACGGAGCCGCGTTGGCTTGGCGGTACCGGAACAACAGCTTTGAGATTCAAAAGTCTTTGCAAGGTCTCGCGCACCGCTGCACTCTTGATGCGTGCCTTGCAAGGAGATTGAATGAACAAATCGACAACCGGGCGTTGAAGCTCCAGAGCATAACCTTCTCGAATGATTTCCAACACCCACCGATCAGATGTGATTTGAACCCAGGCTGAATAAAAGTCCCGTAGCCAATCTCCTACAGGAATAAAATCCGCCTGGGTCTTAAGAACATAAGATATGCCATACAGGGTCAGACCAAGGTCCATCAAGCCCAGTATCCTGTTTCCAACAGTGGCCAATCTAGGTCATACGTACCTAGCAGTATCCCCAAAAGACACAGGCTCCACAATGCTTGTATTGGGTCAAGCATCGATATCCTGGGTCCCTTTTTAATAATGGTTAATGGACCAGTCCTCCAGAAACTTGTCCAAACCTTTTTTAAACCCAGGT
This sequence comes from Ichthyophis bannanicus, assembly GCA_033557465.1. NCBI lineage: Eukaryota > Metazoa > Chordata > Amphibia > Gymnophiona > Ichthyophiidae > Ichthyophis > Ichthyophis bannanicus. The sequence continues at coordinate 121,141,384 of CM066037.1, forward strand.
ACACTAGCAGCTCCTACTACATCCTCCGGTAACAAATTCCAGAGTTTGATTACAGGTTGAGTGAAAAAATATTTTCTCTTATTTGTCTTAAATAGTTTACCCTGTAGCTTTCATTGCATGTACCCTAGTCTTTCTATATTCTGATAGCGTAAACAATTGATCTAGGTTTACCCGTTCCACTCCATTCATTAATTTATAGACCTCTATCATATCTCCCCTCAGCCGTCTCTTTTCCAAGTTGAATAGCCCTAACCTTTGTAGCCTCTCTTCATAGGAATAGCCTTCCATCCCTTTTACCATTTTGGTGGCTCTTCTCTGTACCTTTTCTAATAACGCTATATCCTTTTTAAGATACGGCGACCAGAATTGCACACAATATTCAAGGTGCGGTTGTACCATGGAACGATACAGAGGCATTATAATATCCTTGTTTTATTTTCCATTCCTTTCCTTATGATACCTAGCATTCTATTTGCTTTCTTGGCCGCCGCTGCACACTGGGCGGTGGGTTTTAACATGTTATCCACGATGACTCCTAAATCTTTTTCCTGGGTAGTGGTTCCCAATGTGGAACCTTGCATCGTGGAACCATAGTGTGGGTTGTTCTTTCCTAGGTGCATAACTTTGCACTTGTCCACATTAAATTTCATCTGCCATTTGGATGCCCAGTCTTCCAATTTATACAAATCCTCCTGCAGTTTTCCACAGTCCTCTTGGGTTTTAACAACTTTAAACAGTTTTTTGTGTCGTCTGCAAATTTGATAACCTCGCTCGTTATTTCCTTTTCCATGTCATTTATGAATATGTCAAAAAGTAGCGGACCCAGTACAGATCCCTGGGGTACTCCACTATTCACCTTTTTCCATTGGGAAAATTGGCCATTTAGCCCTACCCTCTGCTTTCTATCTTTTAACCAGTTCCCGATCCACAATAGTACACTGCCTCCTATCCCATGACTTTTTAGTTTTGCCAAGAGTCTCTGATGAGGGACCTTGTCAAAGGCTTTCTGAAAATCCAGATACACTATATCAACCGACTCACCTTTTGTCTACCTGTTTATTCACACCTTCAAAAAAACATATCAGATTAGTAAGACAAGATCTTCCTTGTCTAAAGCCATGTTGGCTGTCTCCCATTAGGCCATGACTATCTACATGCTGTGTAATTTTGTTCTTTATGATGGTTTCTACCATTTTCCCCGGTACTGATGTCAGGCTCACCGGTCTGTAATTTCCCGGATCACCCCTGGAACCCTTTAAAAAAATTGGCATTACATTGGCGATCCTCCAATCTTCAGGTATTACAGATGATTGTAATGATAGTTCACAGATTACTAATAGCAGGTCTGCAATCTCATATTTCAGTTCTTTCAACACTCTTGGATGTATACCATCCAGTCCAGGTGATTTGCTACTATTCAGTTTATCAAATAGTTGTAATACATCTTCCCGGTGTAGCGATGTTTCTCTCAATTCCTCTGCAGTATCACCTTTAAATACCACTTCAGTCTTGGGTAACATCCCTACATCTTCCTCAGTAAAGACCGAAGCAAAGAATTCATTCAGTCTCTCTGCTATAGCCTTGTCTCCTTTTACTGCCCCTTTTACCCCTCTATCATCTAATGGTCCAATTGACTCTCTCACAGGCCTTTTGCTACGAATGTACTTGAAAAAGTCTTTGTTTCGTGTTTTTGCTTCCATAGCAAGTTCCTTCTCAAATGCTCGCTTTGCCTGCCTTATCAATGCTTTGCATTTAACTTGCCAGTGCTTGTGCTGTTTCCAGTTTTCTTCGTTTGCACATCATTGTGATTTTCTAGAGTTTGAAGAGGAAGAGGAGGTTACAAATCCTGTTTGCACCTCGAAAACCTCGAAACCCCTGACTTCTGAAAAATTGATGGCCTCTTTGAAATTGACCGAAACGTGCGGAACGAAAACGACGAAAATCTCTGTACAGGCCCCTAGATGCCTGAATTGGATGCACTAGTTTCTGCCTGTCCTCTAGCAGCCTTCCACCTCTAGAATCTCCCAAGTCCTTTACTAATTTATCTAAGTCCTCCCCAAAAAGGAGTTTACCCTTGAAAGGAAGCTTAGAGAGTCTTGCTTTAGAAGAAGCATCTGCAGCCCAGTTACGCAACCATAAATATCCTCTAGCTGCCACAACAGAGACCATACTCTTTGATAAACCTCTAATAAGGTCATAATGAATGTCAGCTAAATAAGCCGCTCCAGTCTCTAATCTAGACGCTTCTGTCGCAGAGTCTTCCACATTTTCTCCATGTACCCGCTGAGACCAACGAAGACATGCTCTGGCTATCCATGCTCCACAAATCGAAGCCTGAATAGATAGAGCATTAACATCAAACACTTGTTTTAATAAAGTATCTAACTTCCTATCATGGCTATCCTTAAGAGCGGCACCACCTTCTACCGGAATTGTAGTCTTTTTAGTAACTGCTGATACTGCCGCATCCACTTTCGGAGATGTAAACAACTCCTGATCCTGATCCAGTAGAAGATATAAACGGGCCATGACCCTGGACCCCTTAAGCCCAGCTTCAGGCCTATCCCACTCTTGTTGAATCATCTCCTTTACCACTCTGTGAACGGGAAAAGCCCTTTGCGTCTTCCTAAATGCCTGCAACAAAGGATCCTCCAAAGCAGAGTCCTCCTCTGATCCTGACATTGGCATAGTAAGTGCTTTAAGAGTTTCCATAATCAATGCAGGTAACTCTTCTCAATGAAAAACACGAACTACTCTTGACTGATCCTCCTGATCCGTAAGTTCTCCCTCTTCTAATTCATCCTCAACATCCAAATCTGGATCCAAAGAATCCGAGTGAATCTCATCAGAGGTTATAGAGTGCTCCTGTAGATCTTTCCTGTTTCAACCTTTTTGACAGGAATAGAACCTTCAACAATCTCTAAAGGAATAGCCGACCGCTTCTTCCCAAGATCAGCTACCACAGAGGGAAGGGAGCTTTTTTGACCATTTCCAAAGGTCTGCTGAAGCAGAGACAAAAAATCCTGTGAAAACAATGATGCCAAACCAGATGAAAAAATTGAAGGCTCTTGCGGCACATCTGGAACAGAAGAAGGCCCTGCAACAGGCTCTGGGAAGAGCTGCAGAGGAGAATTAGCGTCCCGTAAAGATAAGGAAGCAAGTCTAGCCCCCTCAGCACTAGATTCCAAACCCTGCTGCACATCTTCAGTTTCCTGAACACAGGATTTACAGACCCCCGAGTCAGATAATGTTCCTCTTCTAGAGCCACAAACCAAACACTGTGGCTTAGAAGGCATTACTCTAATCTAGTTTCAAAAGACACTACTGTGAATAAATTCAATTATTAGAATACTGTCTCTTTTCTCTTTTTTAACAGTCAGTAAAAAGCTTAAAATGAAATTAACTAAAAGCAAATAAAAATTTTTTATATCTTTAGAAGCAAAGTTTCCCTCAGAAAGAAACCTAAGAAGAATGAAAAACTCATTGTTCACCGTTTTCACACTCAACTACTGTTTGGCGTTTCGTCGTGCACGCGCTAAAAACAGCGCGGCCTGCAGCAACTGCCACCAGCAAATAACTTCGCAGCAGGAAACAAACAGCGCGGCCTGCAGGAAAGCAGCCCCTTGAAACTTATCTCCAATCAACCGGCTCCCCAACGCTAAGCTTTTTTCCAGCGTTGGAGGAGAAACTGGATGCACCGCATAACCAGGAAGAAAAAAATTGAAAAACTCCGGCGGCTCAACAAAAAGGACGCAGCTCACAGGAAACAGTGCCTCCCAGAAAAAAAAGCACTTACCTGACAACAACAAAGAGCTGTCCTTACTCTGCCAATAAGTACTCCTCACCTATGGTAAGTAGGTTCGGGAGACTTGTTAATAAATAAATTGAGCCAGAACACAAACGCGATTTTAAAAACTGGCAGAGAAGAAAATTTAAAGGAGAGAGGGGGGCACATCTGAGGCTTTAAAGCCATAATAACTGTACTACTTAACAAAAATAAATTTAAAAAATTCAAAAAATAAATTCAAAAAATGCTTAATTATCCCTCCAGTGAGCCCAGAATCTCTAGGCTCATCAACCTCCAGCTGTTTGGAGACTGAACAAACTGGAGCAAGGAGGCGGTCCCTTGGGTATTTATGTTGGTGACATCAAAGAATGTCATTGTTCAGTCTCCAAGCTGCTGGAGGAACCTATATCCCAGAGATTCCGGGACTGGACTGGAGAGACGATAAGGAATGGCTAAATTAGCCCCTGACATGCAGTGAATGCCCTATTGGGAAACCCTGGTTCCTTTCTTTTACCTCAAATCTTGCCCCTTCCCTCCCTCTGTAAACTTTGTTTTCCACTCCAAATATAATGGCCAACTGTTAATCTTCAGCTGATATTCAGCTACTGCCCAGTTACCCTAATTGGCTAAAGTTAGGATAGCTGAATGGCTGTCCTAATTTTAGCCGGTTCTGAAATCCAGCCAGTGGCTGAATATCACCGCTGACCGGATTGCAAGATCACAATCCGGACAACCCTGATAGACAAATTTAAAGTGGCAATAGCCAACAACTTTAAATGTGCTGGCCACCACTGCTGAAAATCCCCCCTTTGACTTTTTGATTACTATTTATTATATGTTTTGATATACCTTGTTAACGACAATGTATGATTCAAGTTGTAGTTTTCATATAATAAGTTCAAAGTTACAAATTATATACTGATATAAATTTCTGAATATCATTGTATTTGTAAGCTAAAGCAAAATTATTAGGGAATTTATATTTCTATACACTCCTGGTTCTGTCTGTTCATGCTGTTTTTCCCAAGGCTGCAAGAGGGCGCTATGAGCACTCTAATGCACACTATTTGACTTCACTGCCACTATATACTATATAATATGGTTTCTCAGAAAGACCTTCAGATTCAGTCCAATCCAGCAAAGCTGCATGGATGCAGGAATGCTGCAGTTCTGGTTTAATCATCTTCCAAAATACAGACTGCAGGTAATTCCTGAGCTCAGTTGAGGTTCACAGATAGTATGGAACAACATGCAGCATCTTTGGCTTCTGCACTGCAATGGGCCAAGAATGCATAAATGAGGGCAGAGTGCTGACATAAGGTTAGGGAAGCTGAATTTTCAACAGGTTTAAGCTAGTATACATGAAACAGAGTAAGGAGAAATTAGACCTTACCTTACCTGTCCCTTAGATCATCCTCCTGTAGATAATGGTTAACCAACTTTTTCCCCTATCTGCTTCTCTGACCCATGAGCCCAGGCCTCTAGGTAAAGTTTTCTAGATTTTCTTCGTAAGAGTATCCATAATTTGTATACAATATGTACATAGTTTCCCTCGTTTTTTTCTTCCATGTTTACTTTCCCCGTTCAATGTAAAAACTCGATGTAACTTGTTACATTCTTGTATGTTCTGTTCAAATGTAAACCGCACTGATTATAATAGCGCGGTATATAAGAAATAAAAATTAAATAAATACCTGCTAATTGTCTTTCCTTGAGTTCTCTCCAGGCCAGTCCAGGAACAGTAGGGTAGTCAACCTCCTCCAGCAGCTGAGGACTGAAAAACTTCAAGTCTTGCTGACAGGCTATCTCACCCCCCTGGTGTCAGAGACTCAGCCTACTATTGTCAAAGCTGTCTGCCGCTATTAACGTACCTTAACCTACCCAGCACAACTAACACCACTTAATTCCTCCCAATAACATACTTAGCCAGAAATAAAACAGTATAACTTTTCTTTTTTTTTAAAATAATTCCTATTCAAAACTTATCGCTATCTCCTTGAACCTGAAGGGAGCCCCATAGCCAGTCCTTCTCCGAAACCTTTCGTAGTCAAATCTATATCTTCATCATAGCGAAATGGGGACTTTAGGAAAACACGACCTCCAGAAAGACAACCTATAGCTGGGTGGGTCCTGGACTGGCCCGGAGAGAACTCAAGGAAAGACAATTAGCAGGTAAGGTCTAATTTCTCCTTCCTTTTTGTCTCTCCGGGCCAGTCCAGGAACAGTAGGGAAGTACCAAAGCAGTACCTACGCACGGGAAGGTCCCGCAAGCCCCGCTATGACAGCTGCGGTTCCAACCCTTGCATCCCCCTGAGGCTGCACATCCAACCGATAATGCTTCGCAAATGTATGAAGAGATGATGACCACGTAGCCGCTCTACAAATATCCTTCCTTTTCATCTGACCGGAGCCTGTCAGCTATCCAACCTTTTCCACTGCTGAGGGACTGAAAGACTGAGTCTCTGACACCAGGGGGGGGTGAGATAGCCCATCAGCAAGACTTGAAGTTTGTCAGTCCTCAGCTGCTGGAGGAGGTTGACTACCCTACTGTTCCTGGACTGGCCCGGAGAGACGAAAAGGAATTCTATAATACTGTGTACTTTGCCGTGCACAAATTTGGAGCCTATTCTATAAAGTAAAGCATACATTTATTTTATTTATTTATTTAAACTACTTTTTTTAAGCCGCCCCTTCCAGCAATCAAAGGGATTTACAATGAAAACTGAACAGAGAAGTTATATTAAAACTTGAAAACAAAGCACAACATAGAGACAAGAGGTTAACATTATACATGTTAACTATATACAGAGAACGTATTTGAATTCATCTTGAGTGCATTTTAGCTATCATTAAGGGTAAATGTTGGGTTGTGTTTGTCATAGAGGAAAGGTATGTAAGTTCTTGTTTTGATTCTTGGAAGTACATATGTATGGTTGAACTAAATTAAGTGGTGGGTATTTTAGGGGGAGGGGGTAGTGAGGAGATAGTGGAGTTTGTTATATGCTTTTATGTTGGATATATTTCTTCTTTATCAGTTAAGTTGCCATAGTGTTCCACGAACAGGACTGTTTTTAACTCCTTGCAGAACGTTAGGAGGTTTTTGGTGGCTCTTAGTGTGTCTGGAAGGGCATTCCAGAGGCTGGGGGCAACATATGTGAATGCCCTACTACTGGTGGTTTGTTTGGAATTATGGAAATCAGATGGGATTTCAATGGTGTTTTGTGAATAAGTTCTTCTAGTTCTTGTAGTTGATGTGATGGTAAGAAAAGATGATAGATGGGACGGGACAATGTTATTAAACAGTTTGAAAACCATCATAAGGTACTTATATTTTATTCTGCTGGCTATGGGTAACCAGTGTAGGTCATATAGGAGAGATGTGTACTGAGTGATGAGTCTTATAAATGATTCGTACTGCGAGATTTGGAGTTGGTTGATTGTTTTCTTGGGTAATCTTTGCAGGATGCTGTTGCAAAAATCAAAATGGGGTACGATCAATGCTTGTAGGACAGATCTAAAGTCACTGGTATCAAGAAATGGTCTGAGATGCTGAATCATACGTAATTTGAAATATATAGTTTTGGTAACTAATTTGATGTGGGTAAGCATGTTCAGTGATTGATCAATGGTGATCCCAAGGTATTTTACTTCTTTTTTTGACATTGCGTTCTGTCTCATGGATGGGGAGTTTCGCAGGAGGGATGAAGTTTTGATTTTTGGATATATAGAGGACCTCAGATTTATCATAGTTTATTTTTAAAGTTCTTTGTGGAAAACCAATTCTCTGATTTATTAAAGCAGTCTATTAATTGTCGATGGTTAGGGTTGATTTTATCTATGGAGATATACAACATTATATCATCTGCATACATATAATAATTCACTGTGGGCCCAATTCTGTCCCGCACATCCATCCCCTCTGTGCGTCTGGTCTGAACCAGACGCACAGAGGGGATCGCGATTCTGATCCTGCGGGGCACGTCTAGAGAAGGCAAAAACTAAAATTAAAACAGCCAGCATGCCCCCGCCACCGCCGGATGAGAGGTGCAGGTGGAGGGAGTGGGGACAGGAGGAGGACAAGGAGAGACAAAGGTGAGAGATGGGGGACAATGAGGGAGACAGGGGGACATATTGGACAGACAGGGATAAATGATGGACAGAGGGGAGAGACAGTACGGGTTAGGATTATAATGGGCTGATGGGGGGGCTAGCACTGGTAATGGGCAGATTGGGGGGGGCTAGGACTGGTAATGGACTGATCAAGGGGGGAGGGTTGGGACTGGTAATGGGCTGATTAGGGGGGCTAGCACTGGTAATGGGCTGAGGGGAGCCTAGCTATGGAAATGAGCTGATTAGGGAAGGCTAGAATTGGTAATGGGCTGATGTGGGGGTAGGACCGGTAATGGACTGATGGGGGGCAAGCATTGGAAATTAGCAGAAAGGGGAGGTTATGCCTGGAAATGGGCTGATTAGAGGAGGCTAGGACTGGTAATGGACTTATGGGGGGTAGGACTAGTAATGGGCTGATTAGGGGAGGCTAGCACTGGTAAAGGGCTGAGGGGGAACTAGCACTAGAAATGAGCTGATTGGGGGAGGCTAGCACTGTAATGGGCTGATGGGGGGGGTAGGACTGGTAATGGACTGAGAGAGATAGGACTGGTAATGGACTGAAGGGGGCTAGCATTAGAAACAAGCTAATCGGGTAGACTAGGACTGGAAATGGGCTGCTTAGTGGACGCTAGGACTAGTAATGGGCTGATGGGGAGGTAGGACTGATAATGGGCTGATTAGGGGAGGCTAGCACTGATAATGGGGTTGAGGGGGACTAGCACTGGAAGTGAGCTGATTGGGGGGGGGGGCTTCAACTGGAAATGGGCTGATGATGGGGAGGGGAGGATAGAGCTGCTGACCTTGGAAGAAAACTGTGGGCCTGGGCTACGAATGGGCTGATGCAAGGGGATAGGAGAATGGGACTGGAAGGGAGTGGATGCTGAGAGGGGCTGCCATGGTATTTGGACTAGAAGGAGCTGGACAGTGGAGAAGGAGGGGGACTGGAAGGGAATGGACACCAGTGGCAGTCATGGGAATGCAAGTTGACATTGGAAGGTACCAGGTGGGAGGACTGGAAAGGGGCTGATACTGGGAAGGGTTACGGGGACTGGAAATAGGCTGATGGAAAGAAGTGAAGAAAACAAAAGAAGAGATAAGAAATTGCAGATGGACCACAGACCATAGAAAGAGAGCTAAGAGAAGACAGGAAAACAGAAGCCTCAGATCGGGACCAGCATGATCAGAGAATAAAATGGTCAGACAACAAAAGGTAGAAAAAATAATTTTATTTCATTTTAGTGATTTGGATTTTGTGCTATCTTTATATTTTACACAGTATTGGGGACCTGCATCTCTTATTTATCTGATGTTGCACTGCATGTGGACTCTGGCTTCTTGGGGTTTCAGTTTAAAATTTGTCTATATATGTTTATTTTTACTTTAGATATGGTTACTTATTCTGTACTTGGTGAGGGTCGATGTTGTGAGTGTGTGACTGAGGCCAGGTGTTCTGGTAACATGGAGTTTGTACATAAAGATCTATACTGTACTGTAGTACTTTGACGTGTTCAGCTTTTCAGATAGGTGTATGGATGTTCCAGGGTACCACTGTAGTATTTAAAGTGACACTTCTTTTGGATGGGCTCCTTATGTAAGTTTTGGAAGTTTGTGATGATATGGTATGGTATGATAGGTTTGCTCTTTGTTGTAGGGTTTTGTATTAGTTCACGATATGCCTGGTACTGGAGAATAGTGGTTGTTGTTGTTAGTGAGATGATCAGAATCAGATTTTTTTTAAAATATTGAGTTCTGTGGGTGAATGTCCTGGTTCTGGTCTGCACCCACTATGGATGCAAAATATATGTTGAAAAAGAAAAAGCAAGGACCATAACGCAGTTTATAACAACAAAATAAAAATGAGTTATAATTTAGTTTTATAAACTGGACGCAAAGGCTTTGGGGGGGGGGGGCGTATTTCAGCTGTCTGCTGTTGCCCTGCTGCCACTGGTAGGACAATAGCAGGCAGCCGAAATAAGAACATAAGAACATAAGATATGCCATACTGGGTCAGACCAAGGTCCATCAAGCCCAGTATTCTGTTTCCAACAGTGGCCAATCTATTAGTCTTAAATAGTTTACCGTGTAGCTTCATTGCATGTCCCCTAGTCTTTCTATATTCTGATAACGTAAACAATCGATTTACGTTTACCCGTTCCACTCCGTTCATTAATTTATAGACTTCTATCATATCTCCCCTCAGCCGTCCCTTTTCCAGGTTAAAGAGCCCTAACCTTTTTAGCCTTTCTTCATAGGAGTATCCTTCCATCCCCTTTACCATTTGGGTGGCTCTTCTCTGAACCTTTTCTAAAATCGCTATATCCTTTTTAAGATACGGCAACCAGAATTGCACACAATATTCAAGGTGCGGTCTCACCATGGAACGATATAGAGGCATTATAATATCTTTTGTTTTATTTTCCATTCCTTTCCTTATGATACCTAGCATTCTATTTGCTCTCTTGGCCGCCGCTGAACACTGGGCCGAGGGTTTTAACATGGTATCCACAATGACACCTAAATCTTTTTCCTGGGTGGTGGTTCCTAATGTGGAACCTTGCATCGTGTAACCATAGTTTGGGGTTGTTCTTCCCTAGGTGCATAACTTTGCACTTGTCCACATTAAATTTCATCTGCCATTTTGATGCCCAGTCTTCCAATTTATCAAGATCCTCTTGCAATTTTCCACAATCCTCTTGGGTTTTAACAACTTTAAATAGTTTTGTGTCATCTGCAAATTTGATAACCTCACTCGTTATTCCACTTTCCATGTCATTTATGAATATGTCAAAAAGCAGCGGACCCAGCACAGATCCCTGGGGTACACCACTATTCATCTTTCTCCATTGGGAAAATTGGCCATTTAGCCCTACTCTCTGCTTTCTATCTTTTAACCAGTTCCTGATCCACAATAGTACACTGCCTCCTATCCCATGAATGTTTAGTTTTGCCAAAAGTCTCTGATGAGGGACCTTGTTAAAGGCTTGCTGAAAGTCCAGATACACTATATCAACCGACTCACCTTTGTCCACCTGTTTATTCACTCCTTCAAAAATCATAACAGATTGGTAAGACAAGATCTTCCTTGAAATTTGCCCCCAAAGCCTTTTCGCAGCATTTTTAGCAGGTCTGGTCCCTCCCTTCTCCGACGCGATGTCAGAGCAGGGAGAGACAGATCTGCTTAAAGTGCCGGCACCTTTCAGATCGGGTGCATGCTCCCCCCCCTCCTCCTCCCCATACCTCCGTCCAGCGCTGCCTGCACTTTCCCTGTTGCCAGTGCCGCCGTGAAAAACAGAGAGTGGCAGCAGCAGGGAAAGAGCAGGCAGCACTGGACGGAAGTATGGGGGGTTGGAGGGGGGCGCCCGCCCAAGCTGCAAGTCCCACAGGGCGCGATTGCAGCTTGGTACGGCCCTGTGTGCAAACATTTTGCATTCCCTCCATATAATCTGTTTTTTTGGTTTGGTTCAGTCCCTGATTGGAGTTCTGAAAAAGCCCCGCCCCCTCTAAGGGGGGGGGGAAGGGCACCATCACATTCTTTGCCTCAGGCAGCAGATTGCCTTGAGCCGCCCCTGCGCATGGACTCATATATATTTAAAATATTTTCATGCTTATCTAAATGTGATTCAGCTCCAATCTTCTTTGGCATCCAGCAATTTATCCACCATCGTGCTCTTTCCCAGTTAAATCTCCAGTTCATTCAAAATTGTTACTTGGTTATCCACACCTCTAGCTTGGTTTCATTGGCTATGTCCAGAAAAGCTAGAACCTGAGGGGGGTTATACTGTCAGGAGTGCTGAAGTTCAAACCCATGACCCCATGGACAAACGACTGCCAACCTGAGGGTGAGCCACAAGCTCTGAGCAGCTTTAATCCAGCCTACCCTGAGAGGAAGTCCATTGGTCCAGCAAGGAGTGTGTTCACCATGTATAAGGAAGCCAGCTCAGCATACCCTGCTGATCCAGTAAGTCCTCCAATGGGCCTTTCCTGTGCCTGTCTTGTATCCAGCTCTGCTTTCTTGCTTAATACCTGCTTTCTGCTTGTTGTCCTGGTTTCTGCTCCCTGTAATTCTATCCTGGCCTGGAATTATCTCTGCCTCCTGCTCCTGCCTGTCTAGAGCACATTGCTCTGGGCCTAGCCTCTCCATCTTGTTCTGGCCTAGACCCTGACATCAGTACAGTACACATTTCTAATGGTTAGCAGTCTTGAAAGATGTCATTAAAGGCTTTCTTTCTTGCCTTAGAATGTAATTCGAAAAGAGGCATATTCTATTTACCATTTGAGTACAACAAAAAATATTGAATGTTCTTAAGATATTATAAATTAATCACCAGAAAGTGCATGATCTTTGGTGTGCCTGCAGTGAAACTGAATGTTCTCTATTAGTAGGTGTTTAATTTGATTGTCACTTTCTGGTAGCCTGTTGTTTTACTTTTGTTGAGCATTATTTACACTATATTTCAGACATCATTTTCTTACATTACATGGATGCAGTCACTGCATTGACTCATTTGCTACCAATGTCTGAACTGAGAAATCTGGCGCTTAAAGAACTATTTACAACCTGAGGATTTTAGGGCAATATTTGAAGCACTTGTTTTGTCACTTCTAGACTATGGTAGCACTATTTTATTTGGTTTGTCTGCTTCTTATTTAAAACTCCTACAATCTATTCAAAATGAGGTGGCTCGTTTGATTTTTATGAACACTTCTCTTCTCATTTATATGCTTTGCACTTTCTGCCTATTCCTCATAGAATTCAGTTTAGAGTGATGATAGTTTTCAAAATGTGCAAGTTAGGGCCCATTCTTGCTTTGTTTCCCTTGGGAGTTTTAATATACCCCTTGAAGTTTAGTCAGCTGGAGGCAGCCTCATCTTACCTGGAATTTATGGGACATGTGTCTTGAATAAAGATGTTGTCATTTGCTGTGCAACAAGAATAGAACCATCTTAGTCTTTTGTAAGAAAACTAAGGCTTTGTACTTTTAGCAAGATTTTAATTATAATTAGTTTACAATTTCATTTTTATATTATGATTAGTAGATGAGTTTTTCTTTTAGTTTCTATTTTGTGGTGTTTTTTATTTCTTAATTTGTTCCTTTGTTATCTGTAGAGTATGCAATAGATCTGCAGTCTATAAGTAATTATATAAATACATAAATATAAATATTACAGCAATATAAAGTTGTGTGAGTAGTACTACAGATGAAGAAAGGGAAAATTAGACCTTACCTGCTGATTTACTTTCATAGAGTCCCTTCGGTCCAGTCCAGACCAATGGGTAGCGTCCATCCACCAGCAGCTGGAGACTGATATGCAAATGTTTCCCGTGACGTCATGCTATACTGTCTGAGGCTCCCCTCTCTTTCCTTAATACACTATTGACAAAGAAGCAACAAATTTCTTCCACTTTATCAACTAACTACTATTGGAACTTGCAGAACTGAACCCTCGGCATACTCTTAGCCATTGAACTTGGCACCGCACACTACGCCAGAGACAACTGGCTAGTGTCTCGCTTTCTTAGTTCCTTTTTTTTTTTTTAATCGCACACAAGATTGTGCGAAAAAAAGGGGCCTGGCTACCTCCGAGCTCCCGACAGTACGCTGACAAATCCCTTATGCGTTCCAGAATCACTCCAACCCACCTTATGGGCTTGCGCAAACCTAATGATAAACAGACAAGGGTGGGGGTCCTGGACTGGACCGGAGGAACTACATGAAAGTAAATTAGCAGCTAAGGTCTAATTTTCCCTTCATCCACGTCCCTCCGGTCCGGTCCAGTCCAGACCAATAGGATGTACCACTGCAGTACCTATTGACAGGAGGGACCCACAAGCCCCGCCTTCAAGACATGACCTCTGAAAAGTGCTTCCTGTGTTGCCTGCACATCCAGGTGGTAATGTCTGGCAAAGGTATGCAACGACAATCAAGTCGCCACACTGCAGATATCCTCTGGCGGCACCAGGCTAAACTCGGTCTATGACGCCACCTGGGCTCTTGTGGAATGTGCACACAGTCCCTCTGGGATTGGCCTCCCTTTAAGTAGAAAGGCCGAGGTGATAGCCTCCTTCACTCAGTGAGAGATGGATGCTTTAGAGACTGCTTCCCCTTTACGTAGTCCTCCAAACAGCACAGAGACACTCTGAACTACAGAAGGACTGGGTGCACCTCAGGTAGCACTTCAACGCTCTGTGAACATCCACTTTATGGAGTCGCCCGTCGGTAGTGCCCTCATCCGCTGCAGGAAACACCAGCAGGGTCAATATCTGGTGATGTGAAGAGGCAAGACCACCTTTGGCAAGAATGATGGAACTGTGTGCAAATTCACTCTCTCTTTGGCCAGAATTAAAAATGGCTCGCTGCAGGACAAGGCCTGCAGCTTGGAAATGCGTCAAGCCAAACAGATGGCCATCAGGAAAACCACCTTCAAGGTCAAGTCTTTGAGAGTTGAATGGCTGAGGGGCTCAAATGGAGGCCTCATCAGGACTGAGAGCATAATGTTAAGATCCCATGGTGGAACGATGGTCCTGCCAGGTGGCCGAATCTGTTTCACTGCTCACAAAAAAATGGGAAATATCTGAATGGCATGCCAATGAGACTCCTTGTATCAGGATAAAGCAGCTACCTGAACCTTTAGGGAATTCAGTGCAAGTCCCTTATCCAGTCCCGCCTGCAAAAACTCAAGAACATCTACCACAGATGCTCCTCAATGGTCGAACACCGCGACTCTCACATCAATCCTCAAAAATGCACCACAGGCGGACATATGACAAAGAGGTAGATTTCTTCCTTGCTTTCAATAGGGTGGTGATCACCGCCGGTGAATATTCCCGCTTCAATAACCTTCTCTGTTCAAGAGCCAGGCTGTAAGCGAGAATCGATCCACTTGAGACATGAACACTGGTTCCTACACTAGCAGGTCGTCCGACTCCGTAGTGGCTGGTCTACTACCAACCTGATCAGATCTGCATACCACGGTCCAAGGTTATGTGGACCCAGGAGGGAAGGAAATGCTGCAGATGGCCTCCAATGTGTTCCCCATCCTCCTGGGTCCCCATAGCTTCATTGGGACTTCTTGGTGGTGTTAGCAGCCACTGAATAAGAGTAGTTACTCACCTGTAACAGGTGTTCTCCAGGAGCAGCAGGAATCAGTCCTCACATATGGGTGACGTCGGCGCCGACAGAGCCCCCGTGTGGAGCATTTCCCCAGCTTTCAAGGAAAGCCTTTGGGAATGCAGCATGCCTGCGCGGTCCCCTTCCCGCCCAAGGGTGCCTTCTTGCTCAGTCTGATGACATAGCTAAAGACAGCAAAAATCTAAAATAAAGTATATGACTGCAACTCCAGGGGAGGAGGGAGGGTCGTGAGGACTGATTCCTGCTGCTCCTGGAGAACGCCTGTTACAGGTAAGTAACTACTCTTTCTCCAGGACCAAGCAGGAAGTCAGTCCTCACATATGGGACTCCCCAGCTCTAGGCTACCGGGAACCCAAGCTGAAAAAATGGCTCCCTCTGCAGAGCCTCAGCATCCGTGATAAGAATATCCTCTGAGAACGCCCCCGTACAGTAGCCCAACACAAGGGCCGGAGTGTAGGAGTTGCCTAAACCTCAAAGAGATTACAGAGTACCGCCTGACCGAAAGCACTGTCCCTTCGGGACTCCCCCTCGAGGCAGTAGTGGGCCGCAAAAGTCTGGCTTGAAGACCAAGTTGAGGCCCGGCAGATGTCTGCCAACGGTACAGCACAATAATGGTCACTCTTGCTGGAGGAATAATGCAAATAAATAGAAAAACCTCCGCAGTATAACTCGAAAGTAGAATATAACTTTTTAAGACTTGGTACTATTATAATGAATGTACTGATTAAACAGTGTTATCAAATACAAGTCCAAACCATTTTGACTGGTAGCGCAAGGTCTCAGCATATACGGGCAGCCAATAGATTAGTATTTTATCATCTAATGGACTCACAGCCCTTGTAACATCAACGACCTGTGTATGAAAAACAGCTACCAGGTTTTTTTAGTGGTTTGAAAAACATCTCAAAACTGTAGTAGTGCTTTAAAGAACAAAACTGTAGTAATACTTTAAAGAAACAAAGTGCTTAGCTTAGCTTTGAAGAAAAACTTCAGCTTTAATTTCCCACAGACGCGCCAAAAAAGTGCGTTTCACCTTCCCAGGTTTCATCAGGGGAATCTCGTAAAGCACTAAAAAATACATAAAACAAGTTCATTAGTTACCAACTTCCATATTCAGCAGTAAAGCATCAACTGATGATATACAATATTTAGCACCTTAAACGGTACAGAACAGAGATGAGCTACTGACGCGGCTTTTGCCCTGACACGGTGGGCCGCGACTCAACCCTACAAGGGGAGGTCGGCTACCCTGTACGCCCAGGTGATACAATCTGCTACCCAAGTGGACAACGTACGCTTGGAGACAGGTAACCCCAACTTATTAGGGTCAAAGGATACGAAGAGCTGAGTAGCCCTTCGATGCCCCTTCGTACGCTCTATGTAAAAGGACAACGCCCTTTTACAGTCCAGAGTATTCAAGACTGTCTCAGCCCGGCTGGTATGCGGCCTGGGAAAGAATGTCGGAAGAACCACCTCCTGGTTGAGGTGAAAGAGGAGACAACTTTTGGAAGGAACTTCGGATGAGTCCTAAGGACCACCCTGTTCCTATAGAACCGTGTGTACGGTCTATCAGAAACCAGAGCTTGTAGTTCACTCACACGTCTGGCCGAGGTAAGAGCTACCAGGAAGAGAGCCTTCCAAGAAAGGAAGCGTAAATGGCAAGTAACCTTTGGCTCAAACGGTGGGCGAGTAAGTTGCTGCAAAACCACATTCAAATCCCACTCAGTCGCCGGTGGACGAACCGGAGGCTTGAGCAGAAGCAGACCTCTGAGGAAGCGGGACACCAAGGGGTGAACCGACAGAGACTGTCCCTCCACTGGTGAGTGGTGTGCTGATAGAGCACTGAGGTGGACCCGAACAGAGTTGGACTTAAGGCCTAGGTCTGACAGGTGAAGCAGGTATTGTAGCACTACTGGCACCAGGCAGGAGAAAGGATCTTCATTGCGCTGAGCACACCACATTGTGAACCTACGTCACTTGAGGGCATAGGACTTCCTGGTAGCTTGCCTCCTAGAGGCCAAAACCACCTCTTCAACCTCCTTAGGTAGAAGCAAGGGAGCCAGCACTATCCTTTCAGCAGCCAGGCCAGATTGAGGGACCTGAGATTGGGGTGCAGAAGGGAACCCTGATCCTGAGACAGGAGATCGGGTTGCAACCCCAGAGGGAATGGAGTTTCCACTGCCAACTACAGAAGAAGTAGAAACCATGGTTGCCTCGGCCATCTGGGAGCTACCAGAAGGACTGAGGCCTTGTCTCGTAGAATCTTGAACAGAGTTCGGGCCACCAGGGGCGTGGGAGGAAACGCATAGAGGAGGCCAGTCGACCAAGAGATCAGAAAAGCATCTGCTGCCAATCTCAGAGGATGTGGCTGTCTGGAGCAAAACCTGGGCAGCTAACGGTTCAATGGACTGGAAAAGAGATTGATGGATGGAAGTCCCCATCGTAGAAAGAGCTGCTGAACCACCAGTGGATTCAACTGCCATTCGTGAGGCTGAAGAATTCTGCTTAGTTTGTCTGCCAAGAAGTTCTCCTGACCAGGTAGATAAACTGCTCTGAGAAACATGCCTTGTTTGACTGCAAAGGAGCAAAGGGCCTGCGCCTCCTGACACAGGAGTCTGGACCCTGTGCCCCCTTGCTTGTTCACATAGAACATAGCTACCTAATTGTCTGTCTGAACTAAGACAGACTGGTGAGAAAGGGCATGAGAAAAAGTCTGTAGAGCCAAGCAGATTGCTCGCAGCTCCAAGAGATTGATTTGGTGTGTGGCCTCCCGAGGAGACCAGAGGCCTTGAGTGCAAGTGCCCTGACAATGTGCACCCCAGCCCTTTAAAGAAGCATCTGTCATCAGCACCCTTGTGTGTGCTGGGGCCTGAAAGGGTACCCCCCTGAGAAGGTTTGGGAGATGTAGCCACCACTGCAAGGAGTCCAAGAGTGGTCTGGACACCCTTACTCTGTCTCGGAGGTCACCTGTGGCCTGCGCCCACTGAGCTCTGAGGCACCACTGAGCCGCCCGCATGTGCAGACGGGCATTCAGGGTCACATGTACCGTGGATGCCATGTGGCCCAGGAGCCGCAGGAAGTGTTTGGCGGGGACCTGAGAATTGCTTAGGAACTGGTTGGCCAAGTCCATCAGTCTGTGGGCCCTGTCCTCAGGCAAGTAAGCCCTTGCCTGCAGGGTGTCTAATCTTGCCCCTATAAACTCTAGGTTCTGTGAGGGGAGCAAAGTGGACTTTGTGTAGTTTATGACAAAGCCCAGATGCTGAAGAAGAGAGACAGTGTGAAGAGTGGCTTGTCTGGCCTCCTGGAGAGACTGACCCCTGATGAGCCAGTCATCCAGGTATGGGAAGACAAAAATCCCCTGATTTCTGAGATAGGCCGCAACCACTGCCAGGCATTTGGTGAAACCCCTGGGGGCGGAAGATAGACCAAAGGGAAGTACTCTGTACTGAAAATGGTTTCCTCCCACCACAAATCTGAGGTATTGCCTGTGGTCTGGATGAATGAGGATGTGAGCATAAGCATCCTTTAGGTCTAAGGAGCATAGCCAATCTCCCTGCTGGAGGTAGGGCAGCAGTATCCCAAGGGTAAGCATCTTGAACTTTTCCCTCTCCAGAAACTTGTTTAGGTTTCGCAAGTCTAGGATAGGCCGGAGGCCTCCTGTCCTTTCTGGTACCAGAAAGTACCTGGAGTAAAAGCCTTGCCCTTTCAGGTGGTGAGGCACCGGGTCCACCGCCTGTTCCTTTAGAAGACTTGCCAACTCCTGAAGGAGGAGGTTTCTGTGCAGAGGGAGTCTTGGAGGCTCCCCTGGGAAGTAGGAGGTGGGTATCTGGTGGAAGTGGAGCATGTACCCTTGTCGGACTATGCTGAGGACCCAGGTATCCCCTGTGATGGCTGGCCACCTGTAGGCATACAGTGTCAGCCGACCTCCTGTGCTGAGTGGAGCCAGCTGTGGAGGAGAGGCTATGCTGTGGGAGTCAAAACCCCGCTCCCTGCTGTGCAGGAGCCGGAGCTGGCGGCTTGGCGGTCTTCTGCCTATGGGGCCCATGCCCCTGCCCTTTGGCCTGCTGGCCCTGTTGGGGAGCTGGAGAGGCCTGATAGCGAGGGTAGGATTTGTAGGCAGCACCCTTCCTCGGGAAAAAGGACTTTTTCCCCGAGCCCTTCTTTTTCTGAGAAGGAGCAGAAGTTTTCCTGGACAGCCTTGTCCTGGTGAGAGTCCCAATCTCGATTTCTGCAACCTTTTCAGCCGTGGGTTTACTGAAAAGGTTTTCACCTCGGCAGGGGACATCGACCAACTTGTCCTGCACCCATGGCTCCAGGTCCGATGACTGTAGCCAGGCCTGACGGTGTGCACCGATGCCGGCTGCGGCTACCCGGGCCGAAGCCTTGAAGCCATCATAGGCTGCTCGAGAGATAAACTTCGAGCACTCTCGGATCCCTGTTGACAAAGCCTTGAACCTCTGCAAAGGTTCCTCGGAGAGGCCAGCTGAGAACCCGGCAATCTCCTTTGCCAGGTCTCTTAAGTACATGCCCATGTACAGCTGATCGGTCTGGACACGGCAAGACAGCATAGAGCCCTGGAAGCACTTTCTACCAAGGGCATCCAGGTTCCGGGCCTCCAGGCCGGGGGGCACCGAGGAGTGCATCTTCTGATTCTTCAGACAGTGCATGGCCGATTCCACAACCATGGAGTGGTGCGGTAGCTGCGCCTTTTGCAACCCAGGGCTCTTACAGACTTGATAAATAGAATCGACCTGTTTGCTAAGAACCGGCGCCGAGGCCGGTGCCTCCCACATATGGAAGAGCAGCCGTTCCAGCATCGGAGGAACTGGTACAATAAAGGCTTCCTTCGGAGGAAAGTCATACTGGAGGGCATCGAGCTCCTCGGCTCGAGGCTACACCTCAGCGTCCGCAGGGAAGGCCAGGGCCTTGGCCATGTCCCTGTCCCTTACGAAGTCCGAGAACCGGGTATCCTCCGAGGGGGACTTCTCTGAGGCTCGGACTCCGGTGAGTCGAAGGGATGCACCGGGTCCAGAAGGTGTCCGGGGACTCCTCATCCTCCGTCTCCCACTCCGACTCCTCCGAGGAGGAATCAAGCGGCTTCGGCCATGTGGGCCTCGGTGCCACCCGCCCCGACGCCGAGGGTATCGGCGTCGATGACCTCGGCCCCGCAGGGAGGTCGAGGGGGACCGTGACTGAGGATCGACTCGAGACTTCATCGACTCAAGGATCGGCTCAGTTTCCGGGGTCAACTTAGATGTCGAGGTCCCGGTGGTCGGGGCAGACGCACTGGTCAGACTGGCGATCAGCACCCGCTGCTGTTCCATGAAGGCAGCCAAGCTGCTCTCCAAGGCTGTCAACCTGAGTCCAAGCTCAGGAGACTCAGCAGCCCCCGACTTGGGCCCTGACGGCGTCGGGCCCAACGTTGTCTCCCCCGGGGGAGAGTCCACGAGGACAACTGCACTTACGTGACTCGGGGACTCCAGCTCCACACGAGGTAGCTTGGAAGGCCTCTCCGACTCCGAGAGCCCGGGGCGGCGGTCAGGGCTACGCGACCTGGCCCTCAAGGAACCAGGAGCCTCCACCGACGCCACTCTCACGAGCTTCTTCTTCCTTCGGTGCTCCCTCGAGGGAGACTCCCTTTCAGAGGACCACTGACGTGCTCGGGGTCGGACTCCCGAGATGTCGAGGCCTCTGAAGTCCGGGCATTGCCGGACGCGGAATCAGAGAATATTCTCTCACGCTGATGCTGACAGCTCCGAAGCGCCTTCGACGACATTTTGCAGCACGGGCCACAGACCAGCGGGTCATGGTTGGGCCCGAGGCATCGAAGGCAGCAGTCATGTGTGTCGGTGAGAGACATAAGTTTCTTGCACCGATCACACTTTTTGAACCCGCTGGCAGCCATCGGGGGAAAAAGGGCCCCTGCAAGGTCAAACGACCGGGCTGCCAGTGAAACACAAAAAGAGCGCGAAGGCTAGTCATGAAGGACAAAAAACGAAAATAACAAGTCCGGACTCAATACCGGTGTACCAAGCCCAGGCGGGAAGGGGAACCGGCATCGAACCGGACAAAATAATGCGAAAATCGCCGAAAAACCCCCCATCTTTTCCCAGGTGACACGAACTCACGTCAGTCGGGCTCCGCGGAAAAAGAAAGACTGAGCAAGATGGCACCCTTGAGCGGGAAGGGGACCGTGCAGGCGCGCTGCATTCCCAAAGGCTTTCCTTGAAAGCTGGGGAAATACTCTACACGGGGGCTCTGTCGGCACCGACGTCACCCATATGTGAGGACTGACTTCCTGCTTGGTCCTGGAGAAGTACCCTCAGCCAGCTCCGCAGCTTCAAAAAGACTGACCCCGATAAGGGAAACATCCTCTTTATGAAGGTGCAAACCTCACCGCCTGAAAGCGGCAGAAATTCCAAGATCCTCCTCTAGTCTGAGCTGTCTGTCCTCTGCTCCCTCAGGGCTTGTCCTCTGGGAGTCTACCCCCTTAGATTCCCTCTGGTCCTTAACCAACTCTTTGAGAGACTCACCAAACAATAGTCTCCCCTGGAAGGGAAGCTTACTAAGGAGGATCTTGGAAGAGACATCGGCTAACCAATTTTGGAGCCACAAAAACCTGCATGCCGCCATCACCAAGGCCATACTTTTGGATGACGAGCGCACTAAGTCATAACAGAGGTCTGACAAGTAGTGGAGGAGTGGCCTAGTGGTTGGGGCAAGGTACTTCAGGCCGGAAGGTCGGGGGTTCAAATCCCACTAGAGGACAGCAACCTTGGGCCGGAAGGACTGGGGTTTCTAGTCCCACAGGTGCTCCTTGTGGTCTTGGGCAAGCCACTTAACCCTCCATAGCCCATGTTCCCTGTAAAATAATTATCTCCAAGTTATAATGCCCTGTTCAATGTAATTTCAGTTAGTTCAATGTAAACCGCACTGATGCAGAATAGCGCGGTATATAAGAGAATGTAATAAATAAATAAAAGTATGCCAATGCCAATTCCAGCTTGGGCAGCTCAAAGGGGTGGGGCTCAGTGAACTCCCCTCCAAGATGGTCAGGCAACGATTGCACCCAACGCATACAGCCCTTGCGACGTAAGCCCCACAAATTGAAGCCTGTAATGACAGGGCATTGACTTCAAAGGCCTGCTTCAACAGGGATTCCAGTCAGCAATCCTGAGGATCCTTGAGAGCCATTCCCCCTTCCACAGGGATCATGGTCTTTTTGGTTACTGCCGTGACCAAGGCATCCACTTTGGGGTCTGAAACAGCTCCTTTTCCGCTTTAGGAACTGGGTATGACCACCCCACAAGCCTGCTTCCAGAATTTCCCATTCCGCTTCAATCATCTGCATGATGGCTTTGTGCACCTGGAAGGCCTGCTAAAGTGTGCGCATGCCCTGTAATAGCGGATCGTCCAGCGGAACCTCCACCTTGGGAGTCCAAAGAGGAATATTTAGAGCTGCTAGAGACTGGGAAATGAGTGTCACAAGTTCCTTCTTGTGGAAGACCCTGACTATTGTGGGATCCTCTCCCGGAGGAAGATCCCCATCCTGTTCCAGGGGGTCCAGATCTTCCCCTTGGCCTGAAGGACCCTCCCCTGGGTCCTCAAAGCCCTCTGAAATCTCTGAGGCCAGGTCTTCCTGCATTGGGACATCACAGAGCCTCTGCCTCTTAGAGTGACCATGCTCGGTCTCCATTATCGAGGGACTCTTAAGCCCCACATGATGAGTGCCAACTACAGGCCCCTCTTGTGCCTGTCCCTTTTACAGCATGAAGGCCTTGTGAAGCAGAAGGATGAACTCAAGAGAGAGTTCTCCCCCTAGCCACTGTCCACCCCAGCTCTCTATCTGAGATGGCCGGAGCAGGTCCTGGGCTTCCTGACAAAATGGCTGCTGGGGAGGAAATGCGGGAAAAGCGTAGTTACTCATCTGTAACAAGTGTTCTCCAGGGACAGCAGGAATCAGTCCTCACATATGGGTGACGTCGAAGCGACGGAGCCCCCGCACAGAGCATTTCCCCAGTTTTCGAAGAAAGCCTTTGGGAATGCTACCACACATGCGTGGTTCACTTCCCGCCCAAAGGTGCCATCTTGTTTAGTCAGATGACATAGCTTAGGCAAAAGGTGAAAAGGTAAAGAAGGCAACTCCCAGGCAAGGAGGGAGGGTTGTGAGGACTGACATTACAGGTGAATAACTACATTTTCTCCAGGAACAAGCAGGAAGTCAGTCTTCACATATGGGACTCCCTAGCTCCAGGCTGCCAGGGACAGAACCACGACAGCACCAATGGCTACCAATAGGGAAACTATGAGTTCCAGAGGGTGAGTCCCTACCAAGAGACTCTGCAGACCCCAGCGTCCAGCATCACCATTACTCCGGTAGCCTGAACAACGAAGGGTCGGAGGGCAGGAGTTGCCTATACACCGAGGATGCTTTGTATTACTGCCTGGCCAAGGGCATTGTCCCTGCGGGACTCACTCTCAAGGCAGTAGTGAGCTGCGAACATATGCACTGAAGACCATGTAGCAGCTTTACAAATTTCTGTCACCGGCACTGAGCGTAGGTGGGCCACCGATGTGGCCATAGCCTTCACACGATGAGCAGTGAGCCAGCGCTCTAGGGAGAGGTCAGTTTGTTTGTAAGTGAGGGCAATACAGTCCGCCACCCAAGTAGACAGGGTTCGCTTGATCACAGGTAGCCCCACTCTACTGGGGTCATAAGAGACAAAGAGTTGAGGAGTTTTGCAGTGGGCCTGGGTCCTCTGTAGATAGAAGGACAGGGCCCTCTTCCAATCCAATATATGCAGAACCGACTCTGCCTTACTGGCATGAGGTCATGGGAAGAAGGTGGGGAGGACCACCTCCTGATTGAGGTGGAAAGCCGACTCCACCTTCGGGAGTAACTTGGGGTGCGTGTGAAGCACAACCCTGTTTGAATAGAACCTGGCATAAGGTGCATCCGCCACCAGGGCCTGCAGCTCGCTCACTCTCCGGGTGGATGTCAAGACCACCAACCTCAGGTGGCAAATCGCCAAGGGCTCAAATGGCAGTCTGGTGAGCTGTGAGAGTACCACATTGAGATCCCACTCCAGTGAAGGTGGGCGAAGGGGGGGGGGGGGCTTCGCTAGCAAAAGGCCTCTGAGAAACCTGGAGACCAGGTGCTGGCTGGAGAGGGGTCTCCCCTCCACAGGGTGATGATTAGCTGTGATGGCGCTGAGATGCACCCTGCCCGAATTAGATTTTAACCCTGAGTGGGAGAGATGCAGCAGGTACTGCAGAATGAGCTGCAGATAGCAGGAGAAGGGATTCTCATTCCACTCTGCAATCCATAGAGAAAATCTCCTCCACA
Organism: Ichthyophis bannanicus; assembly: GCA_033557465.1. Taxonomy (NCBI): domain Eukaryota; kingdom Metazoa; phylum Chordata; class Amphibia; order Gymnophiona; family Ichthyophiidae; genus Ichthyophis; species Ichthyophis bannanicus. Next base: position 121,165,757 of record CM066037.1, read on the forward strand.
TAAAGGCATATGCCCTCCTGGTGGAGGGTTTCCGGGAGGCCAGGAGGATCTCTTGCACTGTCTGTGAGACTGAAGGGGGCCAATGCTACCCTTTCAGCATCCATGCAGTTAACGTCAGGGATGTCAGGTTCGGGTGAAGAAGAGAGCCCCCCACCTGCAAAAGAAGATCCAGCTGACAGCCCAGTCACCAGGGGTGCCACTGACAGGGAGAGTAGCAAGGAGGAACCAGGTCTGTCTGGGCCACCTGGGAGCAACCAGGATTACTGCAGCACGGTCACTCTGGATCTTGAAAAGGCTGGGGCTGAGGTGAGCAGAATCTGGGCAGCTGTGCATTGTCTGGGGAAATGAACAGGTCCAGCCAGGGTCTTCCCCCAGAGGCAGGGTCTTCCCCCAGAGGCAGAAGAGTCTCCGTGTCGTGGGTCCAGGTGCCACTCATCCCGCTGAGCGAAAGATCCCGCTGAGCCTGTTCACCAGGAGGTTGTCCTGGCCCGGCACATACACCGCTCTCAGGAGCATGCTGTTGCGCACTGAGAAGGAGTAGAGGGCTACCGCCTTCTGACAGAGGGGGTAGGAGCCCGTGCCTCTCTGCTTGTTCACATACAACATGGCAACCTGATTGTCCATCTGTATGAGGACCGAGGTTGCACAGGAGGTAGCGGAAGGCCTGTAGGGCCAGGAAGATGGCCCTGAGCTCAAGGAGGTTGATTTGTAATCGAGACTCATCTGGGGACCAGTTGCACTGAGTGCAATGGCCCTTGCAATGGTGCTGGTGCTTGGAAAGGCATCCCTGCCCTGAGATGTTGCGGGGACTGCCACCAGTTGAGGGAGGCCGCCAGTCCTTACCCTGTCCCTCAGCTTGCCTGTGGCCTAAGCCCTGTGGGATCTAAGGTACCACTGGGCTGCTGGCATGTGCAGGCGAGCCAATGGCGTGACATGAACCATTAAGGCCATGTGGCCTAACAAGCGGAGAAGGCGGCGGTCTGGCACCAACCTGCAGCTTTGAACCGCCTCCGCTAGCTGCATCAGGCAACGGGTCCTCTCTATCGGGAGGAAAGCCCTGATCTATAGAGTGTCCAGTTGGACTCCTATGAACTGAAGGAGAGACTGGACTTGGGGTAGTTGATGACGAAATCCAACTTCTGCAGGGTGTGAATTGTAAGTCTTGTGGCTTGGCTGGCCTCAAGGGCCATGCTGCCCCTGATGAGCCTGTCATCCAGGTAGGGGCGTACATGGGTGGCCACGACTGCCAGGCACTTTGTGAAGACTCTTAGAGAGGAGGCGAGGCTGAATGGCAGTACCCTGTACTGGTAGTGCTGCCTCCCCACCACGAATCTCAGGTACTGTCTGTGGGAGGGATGGACCAGGATGTGACTGTATGCATCCTTGAGGTAGGGTAGCAGTGTCCCAAGGGAGAGCATCTTGAACTTCTCCCTTACCAGGAACTTGTTCAAGTTGTGTAGGTCCAGGAAGGGCCTGAGGCCCACTGTTCGTTTTGGGACAAGGAAAATACCTTAAGTAGAATCTCTTTCCCCAGAGGTGTTGGGGTACAGGCTCCGCTGCCCTGTCTCTGAGCAAGCCTGCGAGTTCTGCGATGAGCAAGGCCTGGTGGAGGAGAGGCCATGAAGGTTCTCCTGGGAAGAATTCTGGAGGGTCCTGCTGTAGATGGAAGTAGTAGCCTTCCCTCACCACCTGCAGGACCCAGTTGTCTGTGGAGATGCTGGACCAGTTGTGGGTAAATGAGGCCAGCTGACTCCCTGTGGGCTGAGGTGGGACTTCTGGGGGAGGGGAGGCCCTGCCCAGGGAGTCAAAAGCTTCCCCCTGGTTGGGTGGGGACTGGTGTTTGAGGCTTAGGGGCCCTGGGCTTCCGGGATCCATGCCTCTGGCTTTTAGGCTGTGAGGCCTTTGCTGCTGCCCCGAGTAAGGCTGGAAGGGCCCAGCTTGGTGATAGCCATTTTTTCTTGGGAAAAAGGGCTTCCCCCCCCCCTGAGGACTTTTTCTTGGGGAGGGTCAAGGTCTTCCTGGACAGCCTTTGCTGGGTCACTATCTCGGCCTCAATTTCAGCTACCTTGTCGGACATTGGCTTTCCGAATAATTCTCACCATTGCAGGGGATATCCAGCAGCTTTTCTTGCATCCACTGCTTGAGGTCCGAGGTTTGTAACCATGCCTGGTGCTGGGCACCAATGCTGGCGGCTGCTACCCTGGCTGCAGACTCAAACCCATCGTAGGCAGCCCTAGAGAGGAATTTGGAGCAGTCCTGGATGCCTGCCGCCAGGGACTGGAACCTCTGCATGGGTTCCTCGGTGTGGCCCGCCAAGAACTCTGAGAGCTCCTGGATCAGGCCTTTTAGGTACATTCCCATGTACAGTTCGTATGCCTGAATATGGCACCCGAGCATGGCACCCTGATAACACTTATGGCCCAGGGTGTCGAGGACCCGGGCCTCCCTGCCAGGGGAACCGAAGAGTAGGTTTTTTGGCTCTTCAGTTGCTGTATGGAGGCCTCCACCACCATGGCATTTATGGAACCCAGAGCCCTTCAAGCCGTGGTAGATAGCGTCCAGGCGCCGAATGACCACCGGCACTGAGGCTGGGGTCTCCTACATCCTGAAGAGTAGCCTCTCGAGTATGGATAGAACTGGCACCGTGTGAGTCTCCCTGGGAGAAGACTCATATTGCAGGATCTGGAGTTCCTTGTTGCGCGGAGCCTCCTCCGATTCCATCTGGACTGAAAGAGCCCGGGCTATGTCACAGACAAAGTCATGAAAGGCTACGTCCTCAGGCAGGGTGTGGCACCAAGGCTCCGGGGGAGAGGGCTCAGAGAGGACATCCCTGTGCTGGGAGGTGTCCGGGGAGGCCTCATCCCCTGTCTCCCATTTGGAGCCTGAGGACGTCGAGGAATCGGCCTTGGGGGTAGCTCTGAGGAACCGGGGCCCCCGGAGGATCTGAGGTCGGACTCCCAAAACATCACCAGGGAAGACCAGATCCCCGAGGAGCGTGACCGAGACCTTGATCGAAGCTGAGGACTTACTCGAGGCCAATGGCACTCGGTGCCCAGCTCGATGCCCGGGGACTCCCCTGAGGTCGGGGGGCCTGGTGTCGGGGCCGATGATGCTGGAAGGCCAGACATCATCGGCTACTGCAAGGCCAAGATGGAGGAGATGCTCTGCTCTATGGCCGCCATTCGGGACTCGAGGCCCGATGGCTGCGCAGCCTTCGACATGGACACCAAGGGTCGCGGGTCTAACACCAGCACTCCGGAGAGTGCATCCTTAAGGAGGACTATGGATTCATGGGTCCTGGCGCAGTCTCCACTGGCTGAGGACTCCTGTCTCCAGACTTTGACGGTGCTGCTCAGTCGCCTGAGTCCCATCGCGGGACTTTGTCAGATTTTATCGGAAGCACCTCGGTAGGCTTTGGTGCCTTTTTCTTTTTCTTGGGAGGGTCCGGGGCCACGCCGGAGGAACCACTGCCGCAGGACTCCGAGTACACCCGGACCACACAGGAAGTGCTGGCTTTGGGGCTCAGCGATGGGGAAGCTGGGGCAGAGTCAGATCTCGGGAACAGCTTCCCCTGCAACTCCGACCACTTTTTGTTTGTTTTGGGGGTCATAGCCTGGCACCAGTCGCAGGTGGAGCTGTCGTGGTTTGGACCCAAGCAGCAGAGACAGCAGTCATGGGTATCAGTAACTAAAATCGTCTGACTGCAGCGGTTGCATTTCTTGAACCCACCGGGAGTCATGGTGGGAGAATACCTGGCCAGAGTCAACGACCCCCGGGTGAAAATTGGTGCAAAGGCTGGTCGAGGAGGAACCTCAAGGACAAAAAAAAGGAAAGGAGAGCCGAGGACGGCACCAAAGGTGCCGGCTCGAGGCTGGAAGGGAACCGGTTCACAAACCAGAGATATTGAAGTATTTTAAGAACTTTTTCCAGGGGAGTAGAGGACTACATCCTTTGGGCTCTGCGGAAAAAAGGAAACTGAACAAGATGGCACCCTTGGGCGAGAAGGGGACAACACATGCGTGGTAGCATTCCCAAAGACTTTCTTTGAAAGCTGGGGAAATGCTCCACACGGGGGCTCCATCAGCGCTGATATCACCCATATGTGAGGACTGACTTCCTGCTTGTTCCTGGAGAAACTCCCGCGTCAGAGAGAACTCCCGAGTCTTGTTCTGGCTCCCCTTGCCAGTCCCGTCGGGCACGGACTAGCTTCCTCCCGACATTCCTCCAGCTCACAGCTCTCTCTCTCACACGCCTTGCAAATCTAGGACTAACAAGTACTGCCCATCAATGGTTCGAGTCATACATCACCAACAAATACCAATACGTAAGAATTGATCAAGAATCCTCCATGACCTTTCCACAAGAGCAGGGAATCCCACAGGGATCAGCATTATCAGCTCTCCTGTTTAACCTTTATCTTCAGCCAGTATGTGCAATCTTCAAAAAACATCAGATAGGGTACCTCATATACGCCGACGACCTCATGTTGTTCAGCCCAGTAGACACAAACAAACCAGTATACCATAACATAATCAAATGCATCCTAGAAACACAGGCCTGGCTTGACGAGAACAACCTCCAGATCAACCTCAAAAAAAACAATATAATGTTCACCACATGAAACCAAAACTTTACACCCTCTACAGAAATTAAGATACAAAACACCAGCATCCAAGTAAAACAGGAGGTAAAATACTTCGGAATCATCTTAGACAAATCACTCAGTATGACATCCCAGGTAAAAAAAAAAAAAAAAAAAAACAGCCAGGACCATATTCTATTAACTAAGATACATCCAAAACCTAAGACCTCTCCTAGAACCCAATGATTTTAGAACGGTAGTCCAGGCACTCATAACCCCACATTGGGACTACTGTAACAGCCTACTACAGGGACTACCCAAAAAAACAATCAATACCCGCCAAATAACTCAAAACGTGATTGCCCGAATAATAACCAAAGCACGCCTAACAGATCACATTACACCAATCCTTAAAGATCTGCACTGGCTCACATTAGCGAGTAGAATAAAATATAAAGTAATACTGTAATTACCACTTTCAAGTTACTACAGAACATCTCGCCCTCATTCCTCACATCTAAGATCCATGTACAAACAGAATCCAGGAGCAAAAGACACAACAATCTAAACACGTTTGAAGTATTGTCAACATTGCATAGTTCAAAACAAGTAACCAGCAAAAGAGCCTTCACCTACATTGCACCCAAATTATGAAACCTCCTACCAGACCACATGAGATCTATTAGAGACCTCCAAACCTTTAGGAAACAACTAAAGACACTGCTGTTTGCCAAACACTACAACAATGAAACATAAAAACCCATACACAACTAACTCAGCCAAGCTAAGTGTATAGAGCTTAATATAAATGTATATAGTTAAAGTTGTATAATCACCCAGCTCCAGGAAATTACTCGGTATATAGTTCAAAAAATCATTAAGATTTTTCAACTGTTATATTATGTGTTCTATGTAATTGGTTTTGGTTTTGTTCAATGTAAACCACCCCTGATCTCTGGAAGGGGCGGTATATAAAAACGATATAAATAAATAAATAAGATGCAGTAGGTATTCAGAGCACCAGTTGCACCGGGCAGGAGAACGGGTTCTCCTGCCTCTCTGCACACCATACCGAGAATCTATGCCACTTAAAGGCATATGCTCGCCTCATGGAGAGCTTGTGGGAGGCCAACAGGACCTCCTCGACCTCTTGTGGGAGGATGAAAGGGGCCAAAGCTACCCTTTCAGCAGCCAAGCTTTTTACGGTAGAGACCACAGATTGGGGTGCAGGAGGGAGCCCTCTTTCTGAGATAGGAGGTCTGGGCATGACCCAGCGGGACCGGGAGTGCCATCGACAGGGAGAGCAGCAGTGGGAACCACAGTTGTCTCGGCCACCTGGGGGCAATTAGTATCAATGCTGCCCCCTCACACTGGATCTTGGTGACCAGAGGGGTCGGCAGAAAGGCATACAGAAGGCCTTTCATCCACAGGATCAGGAAGGCATCCACCGATACCCTCACTGGGTGCGGCTGCCGTGAGCAGAAGCGGAGTAGCTGTGCATTGTCCGGGGTGGCAAAGAGGTCCATCACGGGCATTCCCCAGAGGCAGAAGAGCAGTGAGGCCATCTTGGGATTCATGCACCATTTGTGTGGCTAGAGCACCCTGCTGAGTATATCTGCCAGGAAGTTGTCCTGGCCCGGGAGGTAGACCGCCTGAAGGAGCATGTTGTTGTGAACTGCAAAGGGAAGAAGGGCCACTGCCTCCTGGCAGAGGGACTACGACCCCATGCCACCCTGCTTGTTGATGAAGAACATAGCGACCTTGTTGTCCATCTGTAACAGCACTGACTGGTGTTGCAGGCGGTGGCGGAATGCCTGTAAGGCTAGAAAGATCACCCTGCGTTCCAGAAGATTGATCTGCAGCAAGGATCCCACTTGGTACCAGCTGCCTTGTGTGCGACGGTCCTCGCAATGCACTCCCCAACCGAGGAGGGAGGCATCTGTGGTCTGGACCCTCTAGGGCGGGAGCGCCTGGAAAGGCATTCCGGCCCTGAGGTGGAAGGGAAGTTGCCACTGGTCGAGGGACTCCACCAGCTGGCGGGTTATCCTGATCCTGTTCCGCAATTGCCCGTGACTTGCATCCACTGAGCGTGGAGGCACCACTGGCCTGTTTGCATATGCAAGCAGGCTAGCGGGATCATGTGGACCGTGGAGGCCTTGTGGCCCAGAAGGCGAAGGAGGAGACAGGCTAGCACTGAACGATGATGCTGCACCTTTGCCACTAACTCCCTGAGACAGCCTGCCCTTTCCCTGGGAAGAAAGGACTTGGCCTGCAGGGTGTCCAACTGAGCACCTATGAATTTCAGACTCTAGGCTGGAGTAAGATGAGATTTGGGGTAGTTGATGATAAAACCCAGGTGCTGCAGCAGGAGAGTTGCACGCCCTGTGGCCTGGTCGGCCTCTGTGGCCGGTCTGCCCCTGATAAGCCTGTCGTCCAGGTAGGGGAAGATAAAGGCCCCTTGCAGACATAGGTGAGCAGCAACTAGTGCTAGGCATTTTGTGAAAACCCTCGGCAAGGAGGACAGGCCGAAGGGTAGCACTCTGTATTGGCAGTGCCCTCCTCCTACCATGAACCTTAGGTACTGCCTGTGGGAGTGTAAGCATCCTTTAGAACTAAGGAGCAAAGCCAGTCTCCCTGGTGGAAGTAGGGCAGCAGTGTTCCAAGGGAAAGCATCTTGAACTTCTCCCTCACCAGAAACTTGTTTAAGTTTCACAGATCTAGAATGGGCCTGAGGCCCCCAGTCCTCTTTGGGACAAGAAAGTACCTGAAGTAGAAGCCTTTGCCCACAGGTGTCTGGGTACAGTAGGCTCTATTGCGTTGTCCCTGAGAAGACCTGCAAGCTCTGTGAGCAGCAGGGTCTGGTGAAGGAGGGGTCGTACTGACTCTCCCAGAAAGAACCTAGGTGGAATCTGCTGTAGGTGGAGGAGTATCCCTCCCTGCAATATCCACAGGTCTGAGGTGATTGAGATCCATCTGTGGGCAAAGGACACCAGACGCCTCTCTGTGGACATGTGAAGAACTCCTGGGGGAAGGGAGGCACTGCCCTGGGAGTCAAAAGCTCCCCCAGGTTTGGTGGGGGCTGGAGCCTGGGGCTCAGGTGTTTTTGCCTTCTGAGCCCTGTGTCCCTGTCTCTTGGAGTAAGAACCATGCCGATGCCCAGAGTAGGGTTGATACTGGTTACCCTGCGCAAAGGACCCTTTTTTCTTCAGGAAAAGGGTTCTTTTTCCCAACAGTTTTTTCCAGGGATGGGATAAGGTCTTCTTAGAGAGCCTCTGACAGATCACAAAATTGGCCTCAATCTCAGCAGCTTTGTCGGCTATGGGTTTGTTGAAAAGGCTCTCACCGGTACAGGGGACATCCAGCAGTTTGTTCTGAACCCACTGCTTGAGGTTGGAGGATTGCAGCCAGGCTTGGCACCAGGCCCCAATGCCGGCCGCCACAACTCAAGCCGCCGACTTGAAGCCATCATAGGCAGCCCAGGAGAGGAACTTAGAGCAGTCCCTCACTCCCAAAGTCAAGGTATGGAACCATTGGAGGGGTTCCCCGATGGGCCAGTGCTTTTAGGTACATGCCTATGTAGAGTTCATAGGTCTGGATCCAGCAACCCAACATCGAGCTCTGATAGCATTTGCGCCCGAAGGCATCGAGGACCCAGCCTCCCTTCTGGAAGGGACGGAGGAGTGAGTCTTCTGGCTCTTGAACTTTTTGCATGGTCAACTCGATGAGCATGGAATTGTGTGGCAGCTGGGGTTTGTGGAACTCCGATACTTTCCAAATGCGGTACATAGCATCGAACAGACAGCTAACTATCGGCACCGACGCCAGCGTCTCCCACATTTGGAGTAACAGTCTCTCGAGGATTGGCTGTATGGGCACCGTGAGGGTTTCTCTGGGTGGAGTCTCATACTGGAGAATCTTCAACTCCTTGGTGCGTGGGTCCTCCTCCACCTCGGTTTGAACCAAGAGGGCTCTGGCCATATACCTGACGAAGTCATGGAAGGCCACATCCTCGGAAGGAGAATGGAGACGAGGCACTGGGGGAGATAGGTCTGAGGGAATGTCTTTGTGCCTTCTGGTGTCTGAGGATACCTCGTCCTCCATTTCCCACTTGGAGTCAAGCAGTGATCGTAAGTCCGAGGTCCTGCGATTCCTTGCACTGAGGCTGGTGCCGAAGGGCTGAAGGCCAATGGAGGACCTGCGGTATGAGTCACGGACACTGGCCAGTGAGGACCGGATAGCGTAGTAACTCACCTGTAACAGGTGTGCTCCAGGGACAGCAGGAATCAGTCCTCACATATGGCTGATATTGGTACTGACAGAGCCGTCGCAGAAGTATGCATGCATGCGTGGTCCCCTTCCAGCCCAAGGGTGCCATCTTGCTCAGTCATATGACATAGCTAAAAGACAGCAAAAATAAAAGATGGTAAAGGAGCAACTCCACGAGGAGGAGGGAGGGCTGTGGAGGACTGATTCCTGCTGTCCCCGGAGAACACAGGTTACAGGTGAGTAACTACGCTTTCTCTTGGAACAAGCAGGAAGTCAGTCCTCACATATGGGACTCCCCAGCTACAGGTTGCCGAAAGCCCATAGGAAAAATTAGGGGCTTCCTCACAGGGAGCCGCAAGCAATCGCAATTTTCCAGTCCGTGTACACAGACCACAGTAGGACCCCTATGCCCCATGAAACCAGCACTCCGGTAGCCTGAACACAGAAGCGTCGGAGGGTAGGAGTTGCCTAGACCCTGAAAAGGTTACAGAGCACAGACAGGCCGAAGGCACTGTCCCATCAGGACTCTCTTTCCAGGCAGTAATGAGCTGCAAAGATATGGACTGAAGACCAGGTGGCAGCCCGGCAGATATCCACCATCAGGACCGAGCGCAAGTTTGCCACCAAAGCCGCTATGGCCCGGACATGGTGTGTCGTGACTTGGCCTTCCAGCGGGAGCCTCGCCTGCTCATAAGCAAGGGTGATACAGTCAGCCACCCGTGTGGACAGGGTACGCTTGGTCACCGCCTCCCCCAGGCTGCTGGGGTCATAGGAGATGAAAAGCTGAGAAGCTTTGCGGTGGCCCTGAGTGCATTGTATATAGAAGGACAAAGCTCTCTTACAGTCCAAGGTGTGAAGGATCGTCTCCGCCCGACTGGAATGAGGTCTCGGAAAGAAGGTAGGAAGCACCACTTCCTGGTTAAGATGGAAGGGCGACACTACCTTTAGTAGGAATTTGGGGTGCGTGCGAAGCACCACTCTGTTCTTGTAGAACCTAGTATATGGCGCCTCTGCCACAAGGGCTTGGGAGCTCACTAACCCTGCGAGCGGAGGTGAACGCGACCAGGAAAACCACCTTCCAGGAGAGGTAGCGAAGGTGGCAGGTAGCCAGAGGCTCGAAGGGTGGGTGAGTGAGTTGCCCCAACACAACATTGAGGTCCCATTCGATTGCCGGAGGGCAAACCAGGGGTTTTGATAACAGCAGGGCCCGGAGGAAACGGGTCACCCATGGTTGGACCGAGGAGTGACTTACCATCCACCGGATGGTGGTGCACCGCCAGGGCACTCGGGTGCACTCGGACAGAGTTAGACTTGAGTCCAGACTGAGAGAGATGGAGAAGGTACTGTAGCACCAGAGTCATCGGGCAGGACATAGGATCAGCCCCGTGTTGGGTGCACCAAGCAGAGAACCTGCGCCATTTGAGGGTGTAAGCCTTCTTAGTAGAGGCCTTGCAAGAGGCCAGCAGAATGTCCTCCACCTCAACCGGAAGGTTGAGAGAAGCCAGAGTCACCCTCTCAGCAGCCACGATGTCAGCGAGAGGGACCCCAGAATGGGGTGGAGAGAGCCCCCCCCTTCCTGAGACAGGAGTCCCGGGGCGGCCCCCAAGGGGATGAGGGCCTCCACTACCAACTGCAGGAGCAGTGGGAACCATGGCTGCCTGGGCCACCGAGGAGCTATCAGGATGAGCGAGGCCTTGTCGCAGAGGGTCCTGAATAAGGTCTTGGCGATCAGTGGCATTGGAGGGAAGGCGTACATGAGGCCTTCCGACCATGAGACCAGGAATATGTCCGCTGCCACTCTGGATGGGTGGGCCTGCCGGGAACAGAAGCGGGGCAGCTGAAAGTTGTTCAGACTAGCAAACAGGTCCATCATGGATTCCCCCAGAGCCTGAAAAGCTAACTGGCTACCTTGGGCACGAGTGGCAGCTGGAGAACTCTGCTGTCGGCCAGCAGGATGTCCTGGCCTGGCAGGTACACTGCCCGTAGGAGGATTGCGTACGAGCCGAGGACCAAGGCCTCCTGAAAAAGGGCACGAGACACCATGCCCCCCCATTTGTTCACGTAGAACATCGCCACTTGGTTGTCCATCTGGACCAACACCGACCGGTGATGCAGGTGGTAACAGAAGACCCTCAGAGCAAGGTGTATGGCCCGGAGCTCCAGGAGGTTGATCTGCTGGTGCTCTAGTCTGGCGACCAGTTGCCCTGAGTGTGGAGCTCCCACAGTGGGCTTCCCAGCCAAGCAGGGAGGCGTCCGTGGTGAGGACCCTCAAGTGGACCCTCAAGTGGCTCGGGGCCTGAAAAGTCATGCCCGCTTTGAGATGCTGGGGCAACTGCCACCAGACCAGGTAGTTCACCAACTGGCAGGTCACCTAAACTCTGTCTCGGAGGCGGCCTATGGCCTGAGACCACCGGTCCCAGAGACACCACTGCGCCGTCCTCATATGGAGGTGAGCGTCTGGGTGACGTGGAGGCCATGTGCCCGAGGAGGCGCAGAAGGAGCCGGGCGGGCACTGAGGGACAGTGCTGTATGTCCCAAGCTAGGGATCGGAAATGATCGGTTTGCTCCTTGGGCAAGAAGGCCTTCGACTGGAGAGTGTCGATCCTTGCCCAATGAACTCCAGGCACTGTGTCAGGAGGAGGTGAGACTTAGGGTAGTTTATGACGAAGCCCAAGTGTTGCAGAACCTGGATGGTGTGTGCAGTGGCTTGCTGCACCTCTGAGGCTGTGCCTCCCCTTACGAGCCAGTTCACAGATTACTAATAGTAGGTCTGCAATCTCATATTTCAGTTCTTTCAACACCCTCGGATGTATATGATTTGGTCCAAGAGATTTGCAACTCTTTAGTTTATCAAATAGTTGTAATCAGTGGTGGGATTCAGCCGGTTTATGTGAACCGGTTCCTGCCAAAGGTCACGTTCAGCAAACCGGCCCGAAAATGCCGTCCCACTACGGTGTTGCACTGGTGGAAATCCCCCCACCGCCAGTGGTTTGATGGCATCGGAGGAAGTCCCTGATGCCGTCAAACTACTGGCGGGTGGGGGAATCGGGTCGCTGGGCCATCAGGAAATTGCTGCTCTGTGGTGGCCGCCAGCAGCCCAAGCATGCAGTACTGGCAATGGAAACATGTGCCGTGCTGCCACCCGCTCGCTTCTGTCAGTGGCAGTTGTCATGAGGCTGGAGCTAGAGATGAAACAGTGTTGAAAAAAACTTCTGATTTTCATGGAACTCAGAAAAGGCAGAGAGCGCAGTTCCAGCGCAGCTCAGCCAGAGGGCGCATGAACAATCACACAGTACCTGAAGCAACGTGCTCTAGCATTGATCACATTAGTAACAAGCAGTTTCACCTGTCCTCAAACTCAGAACGTGCAAACCAGAAATCCCTTTATAAAGGAAACCAGATGATCAGTGAGATAGGAGGAACAGGGAGAGCAACAGGAGGAGGCAAGAGCAAGTGCTGGGAAAGTGGCAAGAGCGAGGTCAGAAGGACCGGCAGCAGGATCAGTGAGAGAAGCCTGGAAGAGGAAGGCTTCCATGTGCAGCCAACTCAAGGAGACAGAATCCAAAAGAGGTATTCTCAAAGGGATAAAGTCCAGAGAGGCCAAAGGTATTGGAACGGAGTCCAAAGCCAAGCAAACCAAAGAAGCAGCTTGCCTGATGAAAGCAACTCTCCTAGCCCAAGTAAGTCTCCTATGCTAAACCAGAAAGGCACAAGGAAAGGAGATTCCTTCTACAGTGATACTTTTGCCAAGAAACACAGAGAGTGGAAATCCACGTCAGGTTTTCCTGGTAACTCTGATTGTAGAGCAGTGCACAGAGTCACAAGCAGAGTCCTGGGTGTGGCAGCCTACAGAAGCCAAGGTATGAAAAGCCTTTCATTATAAGGGAAAGTTTAAGTGATGAAAACCTTATGGAAATAGATAAGCCTCAGAAAGTTAGAAGTAAAGCTAACCTTTTAAAAGTACTTCCCAACAGTGTGATAAGGAAGTTGTATGAGAAACAGAAGAACCCCTGTGAGGAGTTAGCCGATACTGAAGACAGTCATAGCATTGAAGAAGGGAGTGACCCAGAATCAATGGACTTTGATTGTGAAACCAGTGTTCCCATTCCTCAGAGTGAACCAATGGAATGTAACTTTTGTTCAAGAACTAGCTTGATTGCCTTGCTAGCTGTATAGAGAAAAGAGAACTCTGCATATGGTGAAGTTGATAACCATTTGTTTCCTGATGTTAATTTCTATTGATTTGAAAGAATCCTTAACCCAGATAAACAGTTAATTGTGAAGCCTACAACCCTTAACTGTTTATGTAACGGTGGAACCTTTTTGTTAGAGGAAAGAATTACCTTCATTTTCTTTTGTGTCTTATTGAACCTAAGCGTTGACCGGGGAAATAAAGCCTTATTACCCTACACTTTGGCGTAGATTGTTCTTTATAAGGAGTTCTGCACTACAAGGACCAGAATCCTCCTGGTCCTTCAGCTCAACCACTCCTTAATATAAATTAAATGTCACCGGACGCCCTTATTTCCTATGCCAGTAGGGACGCCTGGGGACATAATGGCGTAGTTGTTGGATGTTGGGACAACGCCCTAAGACGCTAAAGAGAAAAGAAAGCAAGAAACCACCAATACTGGGTGAGAAAACCCGGAGTGGAGTCTGAGAAAACCCGGACCAGAGTCAAAAAAAAAAAAATCCGGATTGGATTTAACAAAATCCAGGACCAGAAAGACGAAACCAGGAGAGGAGCACATCAATTGCTGTCAGCAGTTGTAGAGGGATACGGCGAGGAGCTGCTGCAACCTCCTACTGGAAGTTCGAATCTACTCTGCTACCAGGTAAAAGGTAGAGGGGTAGACTGGTTTGGATACGGGTAGAAAAAAAAAAAGAAAAAAGAAAGTAAACGGAAAAGGGCTAAGTGTTTGTGGACCACACTTGGTTTTGTTTTTCTTTCTCCTTTTTCCCTAGGTAAAGTTCATCACTATGGAGCAGAAGGAATTGCTGGGATGGATGATGATGATGCAATTTGAAAAGCAGAGGGAGCTTGCTGCTAAAACCCAGCAACAAGCCATACTAGTGCTGCAGGAGCAGCAGAAGCCCATTCTACAGCTGATGGAGGCTTGGGTCACCCAGCAACAGAAGATGTCAGGGGGAGCCTCCAGTCAACAGGAACAGGTTTCTGGACTAGGCAACTGGACAGTAGGGCCAGGCGCCTTTGACTCTCTGAGCATAGGAAAACTATCAGCCACCGATGATATCGATGACTTTATTGACTCCTTTGAAAGGATAGCTAGTGCAATAAAGTGGCCAAAAGAGCAGTGGTCAATTAGGCTAGCCGCTTCTCTTATGGGGGAGGCGCTATCTGCCTATCGGGCGATGCCAACTGCATTAGCAGCAGATTATACCGAGGTGGTGAAAGCCATCCGGGAGCGCTTAGGCTTGACCCCACTCGTATATAATCGCTTGCTGCGGGCTGCTCACCTTAAGAAGGGTGAGACTCCGAAAGTATTAGGCCACAGGCTCAGAAGCTTAGCGGAAAAATGGCTAAGACCTGCTGGTAAAAATGTAAAACAGATTATGGATGAAATAGTCCTAGAACAGTTTATGCATGCAGTGCCTAGTAACGTGCAGAGTTTCCTAATTCTACAAAATTGTAGCACCACTGCAGATGCCATTACCTTAACGGAAAGATATTTGGAGGCAGATTTGGCTACCCAAAATTCTAAAGACATATCTGAGAAGGCAGTGGGTGCATACAAACAGTCCTTAGGAGCTCTGTCCCATTCTAAGCCACACAATGTAAAATGTAATGATGCTTTATCAAAGAATGTTGATAAAAGATGTTTTGCTTGTGGAAAAACAGGTCATGTGAGAACTGAATGCCAAGCGCGCATAGCTCTCCTAGGAGAGAACCGAGAAGTGTTGTGTGAAGGTTTAATCTTGGATGTGTTGGTGCAAGGAGTTCCAACCAAGGCACTACTTGATTCCGGTGCGGATCAAACAATGATCTCTCGCAAGCTTTGGTCCTTAGTCAAAGAGCGAGCAGAGTCCGCACCAGATCAACCAGAACGCCAAGTAAAAATAAAATGTGTTCATGGCATGGCTACATTGTACCCTGTTTATAACCTAACTGTAAGAGGTTTGGGAACAACTAAAAAAATGTTGGTAGCTGTCGTACCCAGGCTACCACAGGACTTAGTCTTAGGTCGAGACTGGCCTCACTTTAAAACAGGGTTAAATGAAGGATTAACGCCTCGGGAGGTTCTTGCATCTACGAGCATCCTTACTAAAGGAACATCCATTCCTAGTCCCCTCCTAGAAAAGCCCAAAGGAACCAAGGTTAAGATACCGGAGGAACCGGTAAAGAAATTTGCCTTGAGGTTTTGTAAGACCTCCAAACATGCACGTAGTCCCTGTCGAGCGTCAGCCCAGACTGCGGGATACGATCTGTACAGTGCGGAGAGTAAGATCGTTCCAAGATGTGGCAAAGCTCTGATTGACACTGGACTTCAGTTGGAATTACCACCCGGTTGCTACGGGAGAATTGCGCCTCGCTCCGGCCTAGCGGCCAAGCATTTTATCGATGTTGGGGCCGGAGTGGTGGACCCCGATTACAGGGGCGTAATAAAGGTCCTCCTGTTTAACTTTGCTAATGAGGACTTCGAGGTAAAAACCGGAGACCGTATCGCCCAAATAATTTGTGAACGGGTTGGTTTCCCGGTTCTAGAGGAAATAGAGATGGTAAGACCTACAAGCCGAGGAGTCGGGGGCTTTGGCTCCACAGGACAAGCCGAAGTGAAAAGTTTTGTAGCTGTGACTAAGGAGTCAGTGGATGAAGACCTAGGTCCAGTCCTGTCAGACTGCAAAACCCATCCTGTGCCACGTATCAGTGAGGAGCTTTCAATAACACAACGGCAGCAACTATCCAACCTGTTGAAGGAATTCAAGGATGTGCTGACACCCCTTCCTGGGGAAACGAATCTAGTGGCGCACGAGATAATTACAACCCCCGGAAAAATTATTCGGCTAAGGCCTTATCACCTACCGGAGGCGAAAAGACAGGAGGTCATAACGCAAGTACAGGATATGATGCAGATGGGCGTGATCGAAGAGTCCAGGAGCCCCTGAAATAGTCCAGTCGTTCTAGTGCCCAAACCTGACGGAACCATGCGTTTCTGTATTGATTTCCGTCAGGTTAATGAGATTTCCACGTTTGACGCTTACCCCATGCCCCGGATTGAAGAACTGCTGGATAGGCTGGGGCAAGCCAAGTTTCTAACGATGTTGGACATGACGAAGGGGTACTGGCAAGTGCCCCTAACCAGGGAAGCGCGCCCCAAGACAGCATTCAGCACACCTATTGGGCTGTTTCAGTTCAGACGTATGCCCTTTGGTTTGCACGGGGCTGCCGCCACTTGCCAGAGGCTGATGGATATTGTTTTACGCCCTCATCAAATTTACGCCACCGCTTATATGGATGACGTGATTATCCATAGCGCCACCTGGGAGCAACATTTGCTCCATGTGAAAGAAAGCGGTGCTATCCGCTATGCGGCAGGCTGGGTTAACTCTAAACCCCAAAAAGTGTACGTTTTGCTGCTGCAGAGGTTAAATATTTGGGACACATTGTCGGCCGAGGCACAGTACGGCCATTATTGGACAAAGTGGAGAGCGTACGTGCTTTTCCCATTCCGCAAACTAAAAAACAACTGCGAAACTTCTTGGGCCTTATCAGCTATTATAGGCGCTTTATACCCCACTTCGCAGAAGAAAGTGCGTTGTTTACTGGAATGTTAAAGAAAAACGCTCCGACTATGCTCCACTGGTCGTCAGAGGCAGACAAAGCCTTCCAGAATTTAAAAGAAAAACTATGCAGGGCGCCAATACTGCGAGGAGTCGACTTCCGTCAACAGTTCCTGCTTCGGACGGATGCATCAGAAATAGGCTTAGGAGCCGTTCTCTCACAGGTCCAGGAGGGTGCTGAACATCCGATTCTTTTCCTCAGCAGGAAGTTGAACCAAGCGGAACAGAAATATTCCACTATTGAGCGCGAGTGTCTCGCTATAAAATGGTCTGTAGAAGCTTTAAAATTCTACCTGACAGGAAGAAAATTTATCCTTATTACAGACCACGCTCCACTTAAATGGCTGAGCCATATGAGAAACGAAAACAGTCGACTCACTAGATGGTACATGGCGCTACAGCCATATGATTACAAGGTGGAACACAGGGCTGGAAAGCTCCACTACAATGCGGACACGATGTCCAGAATTACAAGCTGTAGTGAGGCTGAACACTCAGCTTGTAATATTTTAACTCGGGGGATATGTCATGAGGCTGGAGCTAGAGATGAAACAGTGTTGAAAAAAACTCCTGATTTTCATGGAACTCAGAAAAGGCAGAGAGCGCAATTCCAGCGCAGCTCAGCCAGAGGGCGCATGAACAATCACACAGTACCTGAAGCAACGTGCTCTAGCATTGATCACATTAGTAACAAGCGGTTTCATCTGTCCTCAAACTCAGAACGTGCAAACCAGAAATCCCTTTATAAAGGAAACCAGATGATCAGTGAGATAGGAGGAACAGAGAGAGCAACTGGAGGAGGCAAGAGCAAGTGCTGGGAAAGTGGCAAGAGCGAGGTCAGAAGGACCGGCAGCAGGACCAGTGAGAGAAGCCTGGAAGAGGAAGGCTTCCATGTGCAGCCAACTCAAGGAGACAGAATCCAAAAGAGGTATTCTCAAAGGGATAAAGTCCAGAGAGGCCAAAGGTATTGGAACGGAGTCCAAAGCCAAGCAAACCAAAGAAGCAGCTTGCCTGATGAAAGCAACTCTCCTAGCCCAAGTAAGTCTCCTATGCTAAACCAGAAAGGCACAAGGAAAGGAGATTCCTTCTACAGTGATACTTTTGCCAAGAAACACAGAGAGTGGAAATCCACGTCAGGTTTTCCTGGTAACTCTGATTGTAGAGCAGTGCACAGAGTCACAAGCAGAGTCCTGGGTGTGGCAGCCTACAGAAGCCAAGGTATGAAAAGCCTTTCATTATAAGGGAAAGTTTAAGTGATGAAAACCTTATGGAAATAGATAAGCCTCAGAAAGTTAGAAGTAAAGCTAACCTTTTAAAAGTACTTCCCAACAGTGTGATAAGGAAGTTGTATGAGAAACAGAAGAACCCCTGTGAGGAGTTAGCCGATACTGAAGACAGTCATAGCATTGAAGAAGGGAGTGACCCAGAATCAATGGACTTTGATTGTGAAACCAGTGTTCCCATTCCTCAGAGTGAACCAATGGAATGTAACTTTTGTTCAAGAACTAGCTTGATTGCCTTGCTAGCTGTATAGAGAAAAGAGAACTCTGCATATGGTGAAGTTGATAACCATTTGTTTCCTGATGTTAATTTCTATTGATTTGAAAGAATCCTTAACCCAGATAAACAGTTAATTGTGAAGCCTACAACCCTTAACTGTTTATGTAACGGTGGAACCTTTTTGTTAGAGGAAAGAATTACCTTCATTTTCTTTTGTGTCTTATTGAACCTAAGCGTTGACCGGGGAAATAAAGCCTTATTACCCTACACTTTGGCGTAGATTGTTCTTTATAAGGAGTTCTGCACTACAAGGACCAGAATCCTCCTGGTCCTTCAGCTCAACCACTCCTTAATATAAATTAAATGTCACCGGACGCCCTTATTTCCTACGCCAGTAGGGGCACCTGGGGACACAGTATCAATCCAAATCGGTTCCTTTCAGAGCGAATCCCACCATTGGTTGTAATACAACTTCCTTGTTTATTGATATTTCTTTCAGTTCTTACAATGCATCACCTTCAAATACCATTTCCGTCATGAGTAACTTCCCTACATCTTCTTCAGTAAAGACCAAAGCAAAGAATTCATTCAGTCTCTCCACTATGTCCTTGTCCCTCTTAGTGCCCCTTTTACCCCTGTATCATCTAATGGTCTGACTCTCTCACAGGTTTTTTGCTACGAATGTACTTGAAAAAGTATTCATTATGTGCTTTTGCTTCCACGGCAAGCTTTTTTTCAAATTCTCTCTTTGCCTACCTTATCAATGCCTTGCATCTAACTTGGTGGTTTTTAAGTGCCGTGTGATGCAGCAGACCAGCGGGGAATAGGAGAAAATGTTTTAAAAGCAAAAAAAGGCATGCACAAGCTGCAGTATTCTCAGGAACCTGGTAGGGGGAGCAAGAGGGACCTCCGGAAGACTGAGTATCCACGCCCCACAGGGTGTGACCTAAAGCCAGCCAGCCTCCAATCCAGGAAGGGAAGAACTCCTTTTAAAGAAAGTCTGGAAGACTGGAAAGGGAGAAGCGGCAGTAAAGAGGAAGGTGGCTGTAGAAGCAGAAGTGGCTGTAAAGCCAGAAGCAGCAGAGAAGGCAGCAGAGAAGTTGCAGAGCCTTCAGAAGCCGGAAAAGTAGCAGAAACTGCGGATGCTGGAGAAACTGCAGAAGCTACAGACGCTGCTGGAGTGCAGGAAAGAGGTACAGGCCAGAGATACCTGAAAGGACAGAGAATACAGAAGGGTCCAGGAGATTCAGGAACGCAAAAGCCGTACTGTGACTGCTGTGTGAAAAACCCAAGCCATATTGCAGGAGCAAGGCAGGATCTCACCAGGAGTAGGCCTCAAGCCTCATCCAAAGGAAAGAAGCCGGAGTTACCAGGTAACCCATACTTTGTTGGAAACAGCCTTCAGAGGGCTAGTGTATGGAGAGGACAAGAAACAGAAGCTCCCTGTCCATGGCACACAGCTGAGGAGACAAGGTATGAAAAGCTTTTATCAAATAAGAAACATTTAACTAAGCAAGGTTTGCAGGAAGCAAATGTAAACCCTTTGAAGAGAGAAGGATATTCACACTATAGAACAGCTCATAACCGACGCCCCACGCTGAACCCCAAGCACTGGGAGGTCATACAGCGTTTGTGTGAAAAGCCTGATTATAGCTTGCCAGGAACCATTGACTCTGTTTCAGATACGCTTGAGCAAGAACCGATCCAAGTGGAAGTGGTAGAGTCCCTTTCAGAGGAAGAAATGGATTGTAGCTATTGTACCACTGGAAGCTTGGAATCCCTGTGTAGCAAGTGAGCAGCAAACTTGTGAAATTAGAAACGCTTGTTTTTGTATCCTCTGTGAAGAAAACAGTTTTTGCTTTTGAACCTGAGTTGTACCTTTTCTTTCTACCCTGATGTAAGGACATTTCTTTTGGTTGTTTGAATCTGATCCGTTTGAACTTTTTTGCAATACAAGGGAAATAAAGCCTTATTTTCCCTCCACTCGAAGACTTGTGTTCTCTGGGTATTTGGTAATAAGGACGCTACCAAGGCTATACATCCCTGGGCCCTAGAAAATACATACCAAACCCAACCTTATTTTATTTATGTCCGACCTGCCTTGGAGCCCATTAGCCACCAGGGTGGCGTCGCGACAGCCGTCGAGTCGGAGTCGACTCATGGCGACCCTCTGGATAGCTATCCTAAATTGTGTTCGATCTTCAGTTAGGCGGCTCATTGTTGACAGACTGGTACCCGTAGCTGCTGTTATTGTATCGATCCATCTCATTGCTGGCCTTCCTCTTTTGCATTGACCTTCTATCTTGCCAAGCATGATGTCTTTCTCTAATGATCTCTCTCTCCACATGATGTGTCCAAAGTATGAAAGTCGAAGTCTTGTCATCTGAGCTTCTAAAGAAAGCTTAGGTTTGATCTCCTCTAGTACAGACTGGTTTGTTCTTCGGGCAGTCCATGGTATACACAGTATTCGCCACCAGCACCATAATTCAAAGGCATCAATTTTCTTCCTATCTTTTTTTTTTTTTTTTCCTATCTTTTTCACTGTCCAGCTTTCACATCCATATGATGTTATTGAAAATACCATGGCTTGAACAAGTCGAATCTTTGTATGGAGAGAGACATCTCTGCTCTTGAGAATCTTATCTAGGTCTTTCATAGCCATTCTGCCAAGAGCAATGCGTCGTCTGATTTCTTGACTGCTTGTTGCTTCTTTATTGATTGATCCAAGTAGGTTAAAGTTATTCACGATTTCAATTTCTTCTCCTTCGACGATGAACCTGTTGATTATGCCAGTTGTCATGATCTTTGTCTTCTTTACATTAAGGTGCAGGCCCATTTTGAGACTATGTTCTTTGATTGTGAGAAGCAAATGTTTCAGATCATCTTCACTTTCCGCCAGTAATGTGGTATCATCAGCATAGCGAAGGTTGTTGATGAGTCTTCCACCAATCTTCACACCTCTGTTGTCTTCATACAATCCTGCTTCTCTGATGATTTGTTCTGCATATAAATTAAACAGGTAGGGGGAAAGTATGCAGCCTTGTCTTACACCTTTGCTTATTTTAAACCATTCTGTTTCTCCTTGTTCTGTTCGAACTGTTGCTTCTTGATCAACGTACAGATTGTGCAAAAGAACGATCAGGTGTTCTGGTATACCCATGCTTCTTAATGTGGCCCAGAGTTTCTCATGGTTTACACAGTCAAAAGCTTTGCTATAGTCGATAAAGCACAAATAGATATCCTTTTGGTATTCTTTAGTCTTATCAAGGATCCATCTCACATCCGCAATGATGTCTCTCGTTCCTCGCCCTTTCCTGAACCCTGCTTGCACTTCAGGTAGTTCTTGTTTCAGGTATGATTGTAGTCTCTTTTGAATAATCTTCAGTAGAATTTTGCTGGCATGTGGGATCAGAGCGATTGTGCGATAATTTCCACAGTCAGTTGGATCACCTTTCTTTAGTACTGGTATAAACACAGATCTTTTCCAGTCAGTTGGCCATGATGCTGTCTTCCATATTTCTTGGCAGAGCCTTGTAAGTACGGTAACAGCTGCATCAGATTGCTGTAATACTTCTATGGGAATGCAATCAATGCCTGGTGCTTTCTTCTTTGATAAGGCTTTCAATGCTGCTTCAACTTCTTCTTTCATCACCAATGGTTCCAGATCTTAAGGTACAGGTTGAAACGGCTGTTGGTCCACTTGATCTTTATCATATAAAAACTCTGTATATTCCTTCCATCTTTTCTTGATCTTCTCAGCATCATTCAACATAGAACCTTGAGCATCTTGTAACATTCCAATTCGAGGCTGGAACTTTTTCTTTAACTCTCGTAGCTTTAGGAAAGCTGATCTTGTTCTTCCTCTAATAGTTTCTGCTTCTATTTCCTTGCATACGTCATTGTAGTACTTTTCCTTGTCCTGTCTTGCTGCACGTTGGAAATCTCTGAGTTCTGTGATTGTCTTTCTTTCTCCTCTGGCTTTAGCTTCTCTGCGTTTCTGGGCAATTTTCAGAGTTTCTTCCGTCATCCATTTTGGCCGTTTTTTCTTTTTTACCTTTTGTAGAGACCTCTCGCTCTCTTCCAACCCAACCTTCTTGATGTCATTCCATAACTCTTCTGGAACTCTATCATTTGTATCTAAAGCAGCAAATCGATTTTGCAGGCAGTCTTTAAATTCCAGTGGTATATTCTCAAGGTCATATTTTGCTGCATTCATGAGTGGTTTGCTCTTTTTCAGCTTTAGCTTGAGTTTGCATACTAGTAGTTGATGATCTGTACCACAGTCAGCTCCAGGTTTTGTCTTTGTTGATGTTATAGAGCTTTTCCATCGTTGACTTCCACAGATGTAGTCAATTTGATTTTTATACAATCCATTGGGTGAAGTCCATGTGTACAGTCGCCGCTTGTGTTGCTGGAAGAAGGTGTTCGAGATGAATAGATCGTTGGTCTTGCAGAATTCTATCAGTCTTTCTCCAGCTTCATTTCTGTTGCCAAGTCCATATTTTCCAACTACTTTGTCTTCTTCTTTGTTGCCAACCTTTGCGTTCCAATCACCCATGACTATCAGGATATCCTGTTTGCATGTTCTGTCAATTTCAGCTTGTACTTGTTCATAGAACTCTTCAATTTCATTCTCTTCTGCAGCTGTTGTTGGGGCATATACTTGAATTATAGTTGTGTTGATAGGCAATCCTCGTAGACGAATAGAGATTAAGCGTTCGCTGACTGCATTGTATTTCATTACAGTTCTTGCAAGTTTCTTCTTTATTATAAATGCAACACCATTTCTTCTTTGTCTTTCATTTCCAGCATAGTAGACCATGTGATCATCTGATGCAAAGTGCCCGATGCCAGTCCATTTCAGTTCGCTGACACCCAAAAGATCAAGTTGTACACGTTCCATTTCATTCTTGACCACCTCCAACTTCCCTTGGTTCATGCTTCGTACGTTCCATGTTCCAATGTGTAAGACATCTTTACAGCTTCTGACTCTCATTTCATGCGCAGCTGCATCAGCAGTCAGACGTCCCGAGGGCTTTGATCCAACCACATCATAAATGCTGGCTTTACTCTGAAAAGTCTTCAGCTCTTCCCCAGTAGCTAGTTGAGTGCCTTCCAACCTGGGGGTCTCATCTTCCAGCACTACAGCACAATTTGTTTTGTTGTAACTATCCATTGGGTTTTCATGGCAAGATAGAGAAGTAGATTGCCGGGCCTTTCTTCCACGCAGTTTAAGTTTGGTGTTGTTGCCGTTGTCACAGAAATGTGATCCTCCGCCGTCACCACTATCCCATTCTGCTGCTGCCCAGATGGGTGGTTTGTCCTGGTTTGGCATCTCATGCTGAGACCTGTCCATCTTGGGAGACCCTGCCAGTAGTTAAACTACCGATAGTTTAGCTGTCAGCATCACTGATGCACACAAGCCCTCACAGCACGACAAGCTGCAAACCAAGTGAGGGGCATCTAACTTACCAGTGCTTATGTTTCCAGTTTTCATCATTTGGCTCTTTTTTCCATTTCCTGAAAGATGTTTTTTGGCTAAAACAGCCTCTGACCTCCCCTTTAAACCATGCTGGCACTTTTTTTCGACTTCCTTCCACTTTTCTTAAAGCGTGGAATACAGTTGGTCTGAACTTCCAAAATAGTATTTTTAAAGAATGCCCATGCTTGATGTAAATCTGTAACATTTGCAGCAGCTCCTTTTAGTTTTTTCTTAACTATCTTCCTCATTTTATCATAGTCTCCCTTTTGAAAGTTAAAAGTAGTACTGTGGGCTTCCTTGCTGTCCTTTCTCCATTTATTAAATCAAACGTGATCATGCTATGACCATTATTGCCAAGTGCCCCCAACATCCTTATCTCTTGCCCTAGATCTTGTGTTCCACTAATGACTAGGTCCAAAATGGCTTCCCCTCTTGATGGTTCATGAACCAGCTGCGCCAAGAAACATTTATTTCATTTAGAAACTTATCCAGAGCTTACCCAGAACCATGTTGAGGGAGACCACAGGAGCAAGAAGCCCCATATGAAGTGGCCAATGAGACGATACACTGACAGAGAACGTCCGTCCACCACATGATGGTAGGCTGCCAGGGCACTCAGGTGTACGTGGACGGAATTGGACTTTAATTCAGTCCTGGAGAGCTGCAGATGTTACTGCATAATCACCAGAATGGGACAGGAGAATGGACTGAAAATCTATCTGCACACCAGACATAGAACCTGTGCCATTTGAAGGCATATGCTCGCCTTTTGGAATCCTTGCTGGATGCAAGGAGGTCATCTTCGATGTCCCTAGGCAGGTGATGCTGAGCAAGGGCTATCCTCTCAGCATTCACGCTGTCAGGGTCAACAACTTGAGATTGAGATGCAGGAGAGTCCCATTGTTCTGAGAGGAATAGGCAGCATCTAAGAAAGGTGGTGGAGCAGTAGCGGATACCACGGCTGCCAGAGCCAAGACAGGGTGATAAGGATCATCACAGCCCCATCCATCTGGACCTTGAAGAGGATCTTGACCACCAGGATTGTGGGCGGATAATCATACAGCAGGTCCTTGCCCCAGTGGAGGAGAAATGCATTGGCTACAAGGCAGTCCCAGCAAGGAATCCTGGACAGAACCCCAGCAATTGAGCATTATGCAAGTTGGCTAAGGGGTCCACCACAAGGCTTCCCCACCTTCAGAAGAGGTCCCATGTCACTAGGGGCACTCGCGAGGCTGCAGCACCCTGCTGAGGTGGTCCACCAGGACATTTTCCTGCCCCAGGGGGTAGATGGCCCGGAGGAGCATACCCCGCCAGATTGCAAAATTTCAGAGCCTGATCGTCTCTCAACACACGAGGTAGGATCTCATTCTGCCCTGCTTGTTGATGTAAAACATCGCCATCTGATTGTCTGTGTGAACAGGACAACCTAATTTGCCAGGTAGTCCTGAAAGACTTGCAGCGCATTCGCAAATGGTCAAATCTCGATGAAGTTCATTTGGAGCTGGCTCTCCTCCGACAATCAGAGACCTTGGGACTGGAACCCATGCCGATGGACTTCCCAGACGAGTTTGGAGGCATCCGTTGTGAGGACCTGCTGAAAAGGGGAGCCCCTCCAGAAGGTTGCAGGACCACTGAAACCAGGCAAGGAAGTGGGAGAGCAGCAGGGTGATTCGTACCCTGTCCAACAGGTGCCCATTCGCCTGCTTCCACTGAGTTTAGAGAATCCACTGGGCCCGACGCATGTGTAGATAGGCTGAGGGTGTGACATGGACTGTCGAGGCCATGTGCCCCAGGAGGCAGAGCATCTGCTGAGTCGAGACAGTCGGAGAGAATTTGACCCCCTCCGCCAAGACAGAGAGGCACTGAGCCCGGTCAGGCGGAAGAAAGGCAGGGCCTGAGTGGCATTAAGGAGAGCCCCGGTGAACTCCAGGCACTGGGCAGGCTGCAGGTGGAATTTGGGATAGTTCACCACAAACCTCAAGGTCTCCAGGACCTGGATGGTGTGACTTAGAGCCTGTTGGACCTCCTCTGGGGACCCTCCACATATTAGCCAGTAGTTCAGGAAGGGAAAGACGAACACGCTCTGCAGCCATAGGAAAATGGTGACCACTACCAGGCACTTGATGAATACCCTGGAAGTGGACGCCAGACTGAATGGGAGGATCTGTTACTGGCAGTGACACTCTCCAATAACAAAGTGGAGGTACTACTGGTGCATGGGGTGGATCAGGATGTGGGTATAGGCATCTTTGAGATCCAAAGAGCATAGCCAGTCTCCCCAGTGGAGTCAAGGCAGCAACATTCCAAGAGATACCATCTTGAACTTCTCCTTCACTAAGAAGTGGTTGAGATCCCGTAGGTCTAGAATGTGTCGCAACCTGCCCATCTTCTGGAAACCAGGAAGTAGTACGAATACAGCCTGTGCCTCTTTGAGGCAATGGGACAAACTCCACCATCTTCTTGGTCATAACCACCACAAGCTCCTTTTAAAGGAGGTCCCTGGGAAGAATGAGGGTGGCGTCTGGTGAAAGTGAAGGAGGTAGTCCTCTGTTACCACCTGAAGCGCCAAGGTGTCGGTGGTAACACTGGATAAACTAAAGCAGAGCACCAAAGTACCTGCAGACTGCATATAGGAACAAGAAAAGCGGGTACAAGGACTGGCGGAAAACAAATTCCAGGTGTATGAAACCCCTTTTATTAACCCCTGTGCGTTTCAGCCAAAGGCCTTCTTCAGGGGGGTTTTGGAGAAACAAATCTTCTAAAGTCTTGTCAATTTAAAAGAACAAATTGCCACATATCTCGTAGCACTGTGTGTGTGCCGCCTTGAAAAGGTGGTAACACTGGGCCACCAGTGGTCTAAGAAGCTGAGACGTCCTCCTATGTGCTGCAGTTCCTCACCTCCCGCGGGAAGAGGGCCTATGCTCCGGGAGTCAAACCCACTCCCCAGGTTGCGGCACAGGCGCTGTTTGGGGTTTGGGGGCTTTAGGCCTATATGAGTTTTAAGGTCACTGTTTTTTTTCAAAGCCAGGGTTCTTGCGGACCTGATACATGGAATCGAGCCACTTGCTCACAAAGAGTAGTTACTCACCTGTAACAGGTGTTCTCCAGGAGCAGCAGGAATCAGTCCTCACTTATGGGTGACGTCGGCGCCGACGGAGCCCTCGCGGAGCAATTTTCCCCAGCTTTCGCAGAAAGCCTTTGGGCATTGCAGCGTGCATGCGCGGTCCCCTTCCCGCCTAGGGATGCCATCTTGCTCAGTCTGATGACATAGCGGCAAGACAGCAAAAGTTAGCAAAAATATGCAAAAAGAATGACTGCAACTCCGAGGGGAGGAGGGTGGGTAGTGAGGACCGATTCCTGCTGCTCCTGGAGAACACCTGTTACAGGTGAGTAACTACTCTTTCTCCAGGACCAAGCAGGAAGTCAGTCCTCACTTATGGGACTCCCAAGCTTAAGGCTACCGGAGACAAGCCTAAAGAGCTCCCTGAGGCTCAACAGTACAGAAGGAAGGAATCTTCTCTGAATACACATCCGGCCGGTAGCCAACACCGGGACCGGAGGGTAGGAGTTGCCTAAACCTCAAAGAGATTGTGGAGGACTGCCTGACCGAAAGCACTGTCCCTGCGGGACTCCCTTTCCAGGCAGTAATGAGCCAGAAAGGTCTGACCTGAAGACCAAGTAGCGGCCCGGCAGATGTCTGCCAATGGAACAGAGCGGAGGTGAGCCACAGACACGGCCTTCGCCCTGACCCGATGCGCCGTGACACGACTTTCCAAGGAGAGACCGGCTGCCCCGTAAGTTCAGGCGATACAGTCGGCCACCCAGATGGACAGAGTACGCTTAGAGACAGGTACCCCCAACCGATTGGGGTCAAACGAGACGAAAAGCTGGACCGCTTTCCTATGCTCTCGCGTACGGTCAAGGTAGAAGGATAAGGCTCTTCTACAGTCCAGGGTATGCAGCACTGTCTCAGCTCGGCTGGTGTGCGGCCTGGGAAAGAAGGTCGGAAGAACCACCTCCTGGTTGATGTGAAAGTGGGAGACCACCTTTGGAAGAAACTTGGGGTGGGTCCGCAGGACTACCCTATTCCTGTAGAACCTAGTGTACGGGGGCTCCGACACTAGGGCTTGTAGCTCACCCACTCACCTCGCGGAAGTGAGGGCTACCAAGAAGAGAGTTTTCCAGGAGAGGAAACGAAGAGGGCAGGTAGCCATGGGCTCAAAAGGTGGGCAGGTAAGCCTTTGCAGAACCACGTTGAGGTCCCAGTCAGGGGCTGGGGGGCGCAACGGAGGCTTAAGCAGAAGGAGGCCTCTGAGGAAACGCGCCACCAAGGGGTGCGAAGAGAGAGGCCGGCCTTCAACCGGTGAATGATGTGCAGAGAGAGCACTGAGGTGGACTCTGACAGAGTTAGATTTGAGACCTAGATCGGATAGGTGAAGCAAATACTGCAGTACCACCGATACTAAACAAGCGAAGGGGTCCTCAGCTCGCTGAGAACACCAGATCGAGAAACGACGCCATTTGAGGGCGTAAGACCTCCGGGTGGAAGGTCGCCGAGATGCTAGGATGACGGCTTCCACTTCCAGGGGTAGCAGAAGCGGAGCTAGGACTACCCTTTCAGCAGCCAGGCCATCAGGTGCAGAGCCCGGAGGTTGGGGTGCAGAAGAGTTCCCTGATCCTGGGTCAGGCGATCGGGCTGAAACCCCAGAGGGAGAGGGGCGTCCACCGCCAGCTGTAGAAGCAGAGGGAACCACGGTTGTCTCGGCCACCGGGGCGCTACCAGGATCACGGAGGCCCTGTCCTGGACAACTTTGAACAACGTCCTGGACACCAGTGGCGTGGGAGGGAAGGCATACAGCAGACCCGTGGACCACGAGATGAGGAAAGCATCCGGCGCTACTCGAAGAGGATGAGGGTGCCGGGAGCAAAACCTGGGGAGCTGCCTGTTCAGGGGACTGGCAAACAGGTCCACGGTGGGAGAGCCCCACCGGAGGAAGATCTCCTGAACCACCGCGGGGTTCAACTTCCATTCGTGTGGTAGCAGGATCCGGCTCAGCTTGTCCGCCAGGCAGATGTCCTGCCCTGGCAGGTAAACCGCCTTGAGGAGGATGTCGTGAGCAATCGTCCAGGAGCACAGCCTCCGGGCTTCCTGACATAGAAGGAGGGAGCCCGTGCCCCCCTGTTTGTTCACGTAGAACATTGCCACCTGATTGTCCGTCTGCACCAGTACGGACTGACCGAACGTTAGGTGAGAGAAGGTCCGCAGAGCTAGGCGGATCGCCCGGAGCTCCAGGAAGTTTATCTGCTGGGCGGCTACCCAAGGCATCCAAAGGCCTTGAGTGCATGTCCCCCGACAGTGCGCCCCCCAACCCAGGAGGGAAGCATCTGTCCTGAGCACCCGGGACGGCGGTGGAGACTGAAAGGGCATGCCGAGCACTAGATTGGGCAGGTGAAGCCACCACTGCAGGGAGGAGACCAGACGGTCGGAAACCTGTAACGGGTCCGACAGCCTCCCTGTGGCCTGATGCCACTGAGAGCGAAGGCTCCACTGGGTATGTCTCATATGCAGACGGGCGTTCGGAGTGACATGGACCGTGGAGGCCATGTGCCCGAGCAACTGCAGGAACTGTCTGGCAGGGGCCGGCGACTCGCCGCTGAACCCACCAGCTAGGGCCATGAGCCTGTTGGCCCGTTCCAGAGGCAAGAAGGCACGAGCCCGCCGAGTGTCCAGCCGTGCCCCTATGAACTCGAGGTCCTGAGAGGGGAGCAAAGCGGACTTTTCGAAGTTTATGATGAAGCCCAAGTGCTGAAGCAGAGCACTGGGCGACCTCTGGAGCAGACGACGCCCGGATGAGCCAGTCGTCCAGGTATGGGAAGATGAAGAGGCCTTGAAGCCTCAGGAAGGCTGCCACCACTGCCAGGCACTTCGTGAACACCCTGGGAGCGGAGGACAGGCCAAAAGGCAGCACTCGGTACTGATAATGATTCCCTGCCACCACAAACCTTAGGTATGGTCTGGATGAATAAGGATGTGGGTATAAGCATCCTTTAGATCCAAGGAGCATAGCCAATCTCCCCGCTGGAGGTAGGGCAGGAGGGTTCCAAGGGTAAGCATCTTGAATCTTTCCCGCTGCAGGAACTTGTTGAGGTTGCGCAAGTCCAGAATGGGCCTGAGGCCTCCTGTTCTCTTTGGAACCAGGAAGTACCTCGAGTAAAACCCATGACCCCACAAGTGTTGGGGCACTGGCTCCACCGCCCGTTCTTGAAGCAGGCTTCGCAGCTCCTGAAGGAGTACGTCCTCGTGCAGCGGGGGTCTGGAAGGCTCAATGGCTGACCACCTGTGAGCAAAGTGGGTCAGCCGACCCCCCCCCCCCCCCCCCCCCGTGCTGGCATAGTCAAAAACCTCCACCCTGCTGGGCCGGGGCCTGCGTGGTGGGTTTGAGGGCTTTTTGCTTCCGGGAACCGTTACCCTGTCCCCTGGGCCGCTGCCCCTGAAGGGGGGTAGTGGCCTGACATTGCTTATACGCATCACAACCACAAACACTTTCCTTGGGTAAAAAGGCTTTTTGCCCGAGCCCTTCTTCTTCTGTGAAGGGGCCGAGGACTTCTGGAGAGCCGAGTCCTGGTGAGAGTCTCGGACTCGAGCTCTGCCGCCTTTTCGGCCATGGGTTTGCCGAAGAGGTTCTCCCCTCGGCAAGGAACATCGACCAACCTGTCCTGCACCCATGGGTCGAGGTCGGATGATTGAAGCCAAGCCTGGCGGCGAGCCCCGATGCCGGCTCCGGCTACCCGAGCCGATGCCTCGAAGCCGTCATAGGCCGCCCGAGAAATGAACTTCGAACATTCTCGAATCCCTGAGGATAAGGCCTGGAACCGCTGCAAGGGTTCCTCGGAGAGACCGGCAGATAAACCCTCAATTTCTTTTGCCAGGTCTCGGAGGTACATACCCATATACAGCTGATATGTCTGGACCCGACAAGCAAGCATAGAGCCCTGGAAGCACTTCCTACCGAGGGCATCCAGGTTCCGGGCCTCCTTACCTGGGGGCACCGAGGAGTGCATCTTTTGACTCTTAAGTCGATGCATGGCCGACTCTACCACCATGGAGTGGTGCGGGAGCTGCGCCTTCTGGAACCCGGGGCTCTTGCGGATTCGATACATGGAATCGACCCGCTTGCTCAACACTGGCGTAGAGGCTGGGCTCTCCCACATGCGGAAGAAAAGCCGCTCCAGCATCGGGGGAACCGGTACAGTGAAGGCCTCCCTCGGGGGGGGAGTCGTATTGAAGGGCCTCGAGCTCCTCGGCTCGGGGTTCCTCCTCCGGATCCGCGGAGAAGGCCAAAGCCTTGGCCATGCCCCTCACGAAGTCGGAGAACCGGGTATCCTCCGGGGGGGACCGCCTCCGAGGCTCCGACTCGGGCGAATCGGAGGGGACGCACCGTGTCTGGAAAGAACCGGGTGACTCGTCCTCCTCCGTGTCCCAGCCCGACTCCTCCGAGAAGGAATCAAGCGGTTCCGCGCGGGCGGGGCCCGAGGCCGGCGTCGAGGACCTCGGTCCCGAACGGGAAGCCGAGGGAGACCTAGGTCGAGGATCGACTCGAGCTCGCATGGACTCGAGGATCGACTCGGCCTCCGGGGTCGACTGGAGCGTCGCCGTCCCGGTGGTCGGGGCAGATGCACTGGCGAGGCCGGTGATCCATGCCCGCTGCTGGTCCATGAAGGCAGATATACTGCGCTCCAAGGACGTCAGTCTTTAGATCAAGCTCAGAAGACCCAGCAGCCGCAGACTCGGGCCCCGACGGCGTCGGGCCCGACGTCGGTTCATCCGTGGGGGAGTCCAGGAGGACTATGGCACTCACGTGTCTAGGAGACTCCACTTCGAGGCGAGGAAGCTTCGAAGGCCTTTCCCCCTCCGACGGCCCGGGGTGTCGGGCCGGGCTAGGTGAGCTGTCCCTCGAGGGACCGGGGTCGCCTCCCGGCTCCACCCACGCGGGCTTCTTCTCCCGCCGGTGCTCCCGGCTGGGGGAGCCCCGCTCAGAAGAACTCCGACGATGCTCTGAGCCGGAGCCACGAGGCATCGAGGCCTCTGACGAGGTCCGCGCGGAGTCAGAGAAGATCCGATCCCTTTGCGACTGCCGGCTCCTGAGCGCCTTCGAGGACATCTTGCTGCATGGGCCGCAACTCATAGGGTCATGCTCGGCCCCAAGGCAGCGGAGGCAGCAGTCATGCGTGTCGGTGACAGACATGAGTCTGATACAACGATCACACTTTTTAAAACCACTGGCGGCCATCGGGGGAAAAAGAACCCCGGCAAGGTCGAAAGACCGCGCTGTCAGGGATGAAGGAAAAAAGTGGCAGGAACGCCAGTTGGAATAAAATAAAAACGTAGACGGGCCCAATAGAGGATATCGAGACCCGGCGGGAAGAGGAACACACGAACCGAGAAAAATTTAACGTAAAAACAAATCAAAGAAATCAACTTTTCTGCGGCGGTAACAGACTAGTCTGTAGGGCTCCGCGGAAAAAAGAAGACTGAGCAAGATGGCATCCCTAGGTGGGAAGGGGACCGCGCATGCGCGCTGCAATGCCCAAAGGCTTTCTGCGAAAGCTGGGGAAAATTGCTCCGCGAGGGCTCCGTCGGCGCCGACGTCACCCATAAGTGAGGACTGACTTCCTGCTTGGTCCTGGAGAATGAGATCCATCACCAAGGCTTCCCACATCCTGAAAAGTAGGCGCTCCAAGATGGGAAGCACCGGCACTGTTATGGCCTCCTTGAAGAAGAGCCATACTGGTGTATGTCGAGATCCTCCACCTGAGGCTCCTCTTCTGCCTCAATAGTGAAGGCGAGGGTCTTACCCATGTCCCGGATGAAGTCCAGGAAAGACAAGTCCTCCAGCGGAGACCTCTGATGCTCCAGAGGAGGAGAGGGGTCCGATGGAACATCCCGATGCTGAGCAGTATCAGGGGACTCGTCATCCGTCTCCCATTCCGAATCGTAATCGGAAGGGAACTCAAAGCACCGGTGGGAATCGCGCCAGTGCGCAGTCGGGGGCAAGAACGGCTGCTGGGATTCCCTGCAGTCCAACTCCAATGCACTGAGTGGAGAAATCCTAGGCTTTGAACAACACTCATAGGGCATGGTGTTCCAGAACAGGTTGGATCTCCTTCGGCGAGGTCTTTGCAGTGGAAGGACCTATCACCGGCCCCAAGAAACCAGACAGAACCGAAACCAGGGTATGCTGGCTCGCCAGAAAGGCAGCCAGGCTGCATTCCAGGGATGCCATTCTGTCCTTGGAGCTCAAAGGCTCTGAAGCCACTGGCACGGGCACCGAGGGTATTGGTCCCAATGCTGGTTCCATCGGAGAAGACTCACTGATGGTTATCACCTCAGTGGTCCAAGGGCAATCCTCCAAGGGAGTGGGAACCACTTCCCACCGAAGCAGCTTCGAGAGCTGCCATCGCCCTCAGAATCCCATCAAGAACTCCGATGCTGATGTTCGCTGTACTTATCCACGGCACCAACTTTGCTCCCTGACAAGGATTTAGACAAGGATCAGCCCTTTCGGGAACTGCATTCCACCAAGGGTCGCTAGTCTGATGCTCTGCCAGCTTGAGGCTCCGAGAAAGCTCGACAACCACCGGGGTCCGAGTCCTCTGTGGCCACCCACAAAGGTGATGATTCTGAAGCTGATGACGGGGCCAAGGTCAAGGATTGGGGGTCAAACAGTGTCTCCTTCTGTTTTCATGATTCTTACGCCCCTTGCTCATCATCTGAAGATACAGCGGGCAAAAGAAGGCATCGTGATCGGCCCCAAGGCATTGAAGGCAGTAACTGTGGCAGGAAACACACGGAGCAAGAGTATTGATGACACAGGCGCTTTTATTAGGATCCCCAACGCGTTTCGGCAGGTAGCCTTCCTCAGGGGGTTGTAAAAATCAACGCGCACACAACAGCAAGTCTTCAACTGGTAAAACTGAGAGGGGCAGATGGCCAGAGCCTCAAAGCCCCGAGTTGAATCTTTTGTATAATAGTCACGATCCTACATACAGGATTGCAGCGATGATATGGTGATATAGTAAAAATCCAATGTAGCAAAGAGAGTGAGTATAAGAACAGCACTAACTCCGAGAAAATTGCATAAATGGACATAAATGGAAAGATGGCCCCTGCAAGGTCAAACTCCAATGTTCTGATTAAAAGAGCTCGAGAGGAAAATATCCTGCACACTGAAAAAGAAAAGAAGTACTCAGGAAGAACTCTGACACTGAGGTAGCAATGGTTCTAGGACCACAAGAAGGTGATAGTACACGACCAAGAAAAAAGCAAGAAAAATCAACAAGAGTTCACTGCAAGAGAAGACAACTTTTTTCCGAGGTGCAGATGGTACATCTGTTGGGCTACGCGGAAAAATGAAAACTGAGGGAAAATGGCTCCCTTGGGCGGTAAGGTGACCATGCATGCGTGGTTGATTTCCCAAAGGATTTCTTTGACAGCTGGGGAGAGATTACCGCGCAGGCTCTGTCAGTGCTGACATCACCCAAATGTGAGGGCTGACTTCCTGCTTGTTCCCGGAAAATGCTGCTATCCAGATATCCTCAGGTGCTGAATACTGTATCCAGTTTCAGCACTGATCATGGTGACTATCTGTATTCCAGTGTGAATATCCAGTTTATTAAATGCCATGGCTGTTGCTTAAAAAAAGACATAGACATGGTGTTTGACTATTGACCCCGTAACCTTTTAAGCCTTTATTTCCATATAATCAAAAGCCATAGTCAAATGTGTTTCACAGCCAGAAGCAGACGTTTCAGTGGCTCAAACTGTGCATGCACCAATCAACACTTTACAATTCTATAAATCATGCTTGTTAGTTAATTCAGTTATTGACTTTAAGCTCATTGGGTAAGTCTTTGTAGCAGCTTTTAAGATTTCAATGAAACTGTTCATATCAATAAATACAATTCCATAAGAATGAATTAGTTTACTTATTAAATAACTCCAGGACACATTATCAACCTTCATTTTCATTTCATATGCTATTTTAGCTTAGACAGTCACTGGAGTGAGGTTCATGACTGTCATGGTATGCACAAAACTATTAATTTGGAGAAATTGCCCCTAACAGAAACTGTGACTGTACATCCCTAGAGCCGAAGGAGGCCTGGACCTCATACAAATTGATTTATACATGTGAAAGGGCATTTTAGAAAGGACATCCAAGTGCAATCTGGCCCTTTCAAATCAAGGCTAAAATCTCACCTCTTCAAGGCTGCTTTTGGATCCTGATCCATGTAGTCTCTTGCTCCCCAGTTATGTGTTTTCTTACCATTCCCCTTGACATATCCTAGTCCCCAGCTGTTCTGTTGTCTGTCTTGACTAGATTTGTACGCTCTAATGAGAAGGGACCATCTCTTACATGTCTCTGTATGGCACTGCATACACCTTGTAGCACTATACAAATAATCAATAGTAGTAGTAGTCTAAGCCAGAATGTCTTGAAAAAAAGCAGGCACATCCAGGTGCAGATGCGATTTCACAAATGTGGACGTGGTCCACTATGGATGTCCCCAGAATAGTATTACATAATCTGGATGTCTAGGAATAGCCTAATGGTTAGAGCAGTGGGCTAGGACCAGAGAAGCCAGGATTCAAATCTCACCCCTGCTATTATTATGACTATGCTGAGTACTGGCAATGATGAAGTGGTATCTTCTCTACACTCTCTGGATGTTTCTCAGCAAAAATTAGCAGTTTCCTGATACTTATGCATTCCTGGAGCAGATGAGACTCCAGACATCCAGGATGTTTCTGAGATCAGGCAGTGATATCCAGGTTCCTGGAAATACCCCAGTTATGCCTCCACTATGTCTTGTTCAGACTTGGATGTCCTCACAACAGCTTCTAAAATGGATCTGGAGACGTCTCGGTACTTTGACCATCTGTATGCCCGTTTTCACACGTCCAAAGCATGAATAGTGATTCCAAAATAGCCCCCATAGAGCAACCATCATAGACCTCCTGACCTACTTAACAGCATCAATAGATCCGAATGCACGAAAAGTGTTGCAGCATTAAAGTAAAGGCCAAAATCTGTCTCCATTATCAAACTAGGACAGGCATTCCGACAAGCCAAAGGAATGGATGAGAATCCACCAGTACAGGGAAAGAAGCAACAGAATTTGCAAAATAAGAGAAAAAGCTATTTAAGAATTAGATCAGCAAACAAAGAACAACAAGACGTAAACAGTGGGAAATACAAAACATTAGTCCAGGAGCGATTTGTTGATCAAACAAGGACACATCATGAATTGTTAAGGAGAGGCAAATTGAAATCTAAGGATGAGAGATTGAGTTTCATCCCAGGACAGTGGATTACGGACAAGATGCTTCACAACAAGAAAAGGTAGTTACTCAACTGTAGCAGGTATTCTCTATGGACAATAGGAATAAGTCCTCACGTATGGGTGATGTTCCTGATGAAGTCCCATGTGGGAATGCTCCTCAGCTTCTATTGGAAGCTTGGGGGAGGCTTCACCATTCCTGCACACCTCCTTTCCCACCTGCTGTCACAGCGCCATTTTCTTTAGTCTGATAACATAGCTGTAGCAGAAGACAATTCCTCGGGGCCGTGGGAGGGTTCTGAGGACTTATTCCTGCTGTCCACAGAGAACACCTGCTACCGGTGAGTAATTATCTTTTCTCCATGGACAAGAAGGAAGTATGAGTAAGTCCTCATGTATGGGACTCCCAAACTACAAGCTACTGAAAACCAAGGACACCACTGAGAAGCCCAACTGGGGCAACATTCAACTACAGAATTTAAAAAACCAACTATGTACAGCAAAGGCAAGAGTCCCTTCTCTTCACTCTGTTTTTCTTTTTGCCTTTTTTTGGTAGCCTGGACTAACAAAGGGCCTAGGCAGGATGGAGTTGTTGTAACGTCTGGAATCACCAACCAGGCACTAGTGAGATGGAGAGGTGTGGACCGAAGACCACATTGCAGCTCTGCAGATCTCTTCCATGGAGATCAAGCATAATTTGGCCACCAATGCTGTCAGCTCTGACACTTTGAGCTGTGACATGACTATCAAGGCTCAGGCCTGACTGGGCATAAGCGAAAGAGATGCTAACTAAAATGAAAGAGAGCATTTGGAGATGGCACTCCCTAGCTTGCTGTGGTCAAAGGAAGCAAAAAGCTGGATGGATTTCCTATGGGCTTTCCAAGTAGAAGGCCAAGGCTCACTTGCAGTCCAACATGTGGAATGAGGCTTCTCCCTTGTGGGCATGAGGCCTGGGAAAAAAGGTTGGTAGAACAATCGACTGATTAAAGTGAAAATACGAAATCACTTTTGGAAGGAATTTAGGATGAGTACAGAGGACCACCCTATTATGGTGGAATCGGGTATAAGGCAGATGCACTACCAGTGTCTGAAGCTCACTCACCCTGCGGGCCGAAGTGATCGCCACCAGAAACAAGACCTTCCAGGTCAAGAATTTCAGTGGACAGGAATCAAGTAGCACAAAGGGAGCTTTCATGAGCTGTGCAAGAACCACCTTGAGGTCTCATGCCACAATGGGGGAGGGGGGGGGGTGTTGTAAGGAGGCTTCAAAAGAAGCAGCCTCTGCATAAAGTGAACAACCAAAGGCTGTACCAAAATGGACTTCCATTCTATTCCATGCTCCAATCACACTGAGGTGCACCTCGACTGAGTTGGACTTCAGGCCAGATTCAGAGAGGTGCAGAAGATACTCAAGCAGTTTGTGTGTGGGTCAGAGGAAAGGATCCATGGCCTAGTTGCCACACCAGATGGCAAATTGCCTCCACTTGCAGGCCTAAGACTTCCCCATTGAAGTCCTCCTGCAAGCTAAAAGGACCTCAGTAATGCCATCAGGCAAGCTAAACTCTGACAGGACTAGTCTCTCAACATCCATGCCATGAGGGCCAAAGACGGGATGCTGGGATGCAGCATTTACCCATCATCCTGCGATATTAGATCTGGAGCATGGCCCAGCTGGAGGGGTTCCAGACTGGAGAGTTGTAGCAGAAGAGGAAACCATAGCTGCCTGGATCAATAGGGAGCAATGAGGATTATCGAGCCTTCATCCACTCTGAACTTCAGGAGGGTCTTCGCTATGAGAGGAATTAGAGGATAAGCATACAGAAGGCCATCCCCTGTCATGAGGTGGATCAAATAGTACCTATGGAAATAGGAAAATCTGAGCAGAGCAGTTCTAATAGTGACAGGTTAGAACAGCACATGGACCAGGGTTGCTATGGGCAACAAACACAAACTGAAGTACTAGGTGTAAGAGCACGCCCAAGCAGTAGATTACCTCATAGCTCATCAGGTAATGAGGGACAGCTGGGGAGAGGTGAGGCTCAGAGAAACACCAAGAGTGACGCAGTTAAAAATCACTCACCAGAGTTCAGAGTTAGAGCCGAGGAAGGAACTGGTTGGAGAGCCGAGGAAGGAGCCGGTTGGGGAGCAGTGGAAGGAATTGGTTGGAGAGCTTATGAGAAAGCTTCACCAGGAGTCTCACACAGAATCCTACAGGAAGAAGCCCAGGAGAGAATACCAGGGATTTGTTTCAGGGAGCAGTGCAGGACTGAACAAAAGCCCAGTGGTCTGAGCCACAGAGGTATTTCTGAAGGCAAGCTGAGAAAAGCTGTGGGAAAGAATCTTCCTAAGAATAGGTATCAGAAAGGCAAAAGTTTTTATCTGGAAGATACTTTTGTGCCTAAAGAGAAATGGAGAGAGAGGCAGTGAGAGGCTTTCATTTGAGAAAAGCTCCGTTAAGTTTCCTGTGCCCAGAAGCTCTGTGTGAACCAAGCAAGAAGGTAGGCTTATTCCTCATAATAGAAGGGAAGCTGAAAGTCAGAGTTTTTCCTACACTTACCCAAGAGTGTGTGGCTCTCAGGAAAGAAACTCTGCAGTGTGTGGTAACCTCCCATTTTACTCTAGTAGAGAGGAGGAGGGGAGCCCTCTTAACAGAGAAGAGGGATTGTTTAAAAGTAGCCTGAGTTACAATCCTATAGAAGATAGCACCGGGGAAGCATGTGAGGATATGCAATGTGATTTTTGTGATGAAACACCTGCTGAATGCTACATGGATTGTACACTGACAATTTCAGATGATATTTCTTCACTGTGCTGAACTGGCCAGATAGAGAATCTGTTTAAGGAAACAGAAGTGAAGAAATGTGCTTGTTTTAAGGATAAGGACTGTTTTGCACTACCTTTGTTTTGTCCAAGCTGAAGATACAAGCATTCATATTTTGTTATAGTAGTTTGCTTTATTTCATACCAGAAGTATGGTTTTTGTCCTTTGTTCATAAGTGCTGAAATTCACCCGGGACGGGTAAATAAAAAGACCTCTTTTGAAGCCTGGCTACTCGACTGCAACTACACTCTTAGATTAGCTTGTGGGACTACGAATCCCAGGGGGCATTTAAACACCTGCTTGAGATACCCTCGCTGTTTAAGAAGAGGCCCCACTATAGCTCCTAGGCTTTATGCCTCCAGGAACCTAGAGGTGGGTGACAAATGGCGTAGTTTTTCGGATTTTGGCCTTAAGGATTAAAAGGACATTACTACAAAAACTACTTACCCCTGGAGAAGACTGCTTCCAGACCGGGAGAGCCGTCGGGGAAGATTTCTCGCTGGCAGATCGGCCAGGTGGTGCTGACGCAGTAACCTTTCTCACAGGCTGAAACCTACACGAAGGCTCAGGTAAAGTCTACCTAGGCATAAGTGTGGGAGGACAAGGGTGAGAAAGGGGGCGCTGGTGGGCACACAGAGGAGTAGACGGGGAAAAAGAATCGCAGTGCTGCACTTTGTGGTCTTGTTCTTCGTTTCTCTCCACAGGGACGCAGACTCCGAGGATGGAGCCGCAGGACGTCATGCGCTGGATGCAGGCGCAATGGGACAAACAGGTTGAATTGGTCCGATATCTCCAGGAGCAGTCTGCAATAACCATGAGGGAACAGCAGAAGCCGCTTATGGACACAATCGAGGCGCTCTTAAGGAAGCCGATGGATGCAGAAGCTGCTATCCCCTCTATAGTCCAGGGGGTAGGACTGAACTCTCACAGTGCTTTTTCACTAGGACAGTTGAATCCATATGATAATCCTGATGATTTCATAGACGCTTTTGAGCACATAGCCGCAGCTTTAAAGTGGCCAGTGGAGCAGTGGGCAACAAGATTTGCAATGTCGCTCACAGGCGAGGCCCTGTCTGCCTATAAGGCTATGCCTGCTGTCCTTGCCTCTGACTTTGCAGAGGTAAAAAGAGCAGTCAAAGACAGGCTAGGGTTAACTCCTATGCATTACAGAAGAATGTTTAGGGAGGCTAGGATAAAGCCTCGGGAGACCCCCTAAGGCCCTGTCTCAAAGGCTAAAAAGTCTGGCTGGAAAGTGGTTAACTCCGGAAGGGAGAACACTGGAAACAGTAGTTGACATAATTGTTTTAGAACAGTTCATGCAAGCTGTTCCTACTGAAGTGAAAACTTTTCTTACACTCCAGAACTGCCAAACCACTGATGAGGCAGCCAATCTTGCAGAAAGATATTTTGAAGCAGAGATGGCTGACACCTCAGGGGTAGGTGTGTTGCGAGCAGCTGGTATGACAAATTTTAGCAGGAAAGGAAAATGTTCAAAGGGTAACATGTTTAATGCTTTAATGTCTAATGTTGAGAAACATGATAATGACAATGTTTTGTATGTACCTAAAGGGAAGTGTTTTGCCTGTGGAAAAATGGGACATTTTCAGAGCAGCTGCCCTGAAAGA
Source organism: Ichthyophis bannanicus (assembly GCA_033557465.1). NCBI lineage: Eukaryota > Metazoa > Chordata > Amphibia > Gymnophiona > Ichthyophiidae > Ichthyophis > Ichthyophis bannanicus. The sequence continues at coordinate 121,206,175 of CM066037.1, forward strand.
ACGGTCCTGGTGTCAGGAGCTGAAGAGCCAAGGCAGGAAGGATTCCTTCTACAGGTCCAGGTAGAAGGTATTGAAGCACTGGCACTACTTGACTCGGGGGCTGACCAGAGCATGGTTTCACGCAAGCTCTGGGAAGCCATTGAGGGGCGCCGTCAGTCAGCTCCGAGTCAAGCAGAAGGCCAGGTACGTATAAGATGCGTGCACGGCGCATTTGTTCCTTATCCCCTACGTAGAGTATCTGTGCGAGGGTTAGGCACAGAAAGAGAAGTGAAGGTAGCCGTAATCCCCAAACTGCCAAGAGACATTGTCCTGGGTAAGGACTGGCCTCCCTTTTATAAAGGGCTGGTAAGAGACTTAGGCACCAGAACAGGCTTAGTGTCCGCCCGGTCTCAAGCCGGAACCTCAGGGATGGAAAAGATGTCAGCAGGAAGCACGGAGGAGCCTGAAGGAGAGGAAGAATCCCAAGGGGAGGAGCTAGATGAGGGAGAGATAAGCACTCTTCCTGTTCATGAAGATTTGATCCATGCCCCAGCTAAAGAGGGTAAAAAGGATAAGTCTAAGAAACGGCGAGAGAGGTACTGTAGGACCCGAGGGAGGGCCGAGTTTAGAGGCCGGTGTAGGATTGCCCTGGGTACCTGCAGAGGTAGTCAAAAGGTTTCCTTCGTTCCCCATGGAACAGAGGGCTGACCCAGCTCTTAAGAGAGCGTTTGAGTTGGCCCAGGAAACTTGACCTACATTACCCAGGTTCTTCTTAGAGAAAGAAATTTTATATAGAGAGAGTATTGACCCACATACTGATGCCATACGGAAGCAGCTGGTAGTGCCAACCACTTAAGGCTACAGTATTACGTTTGGCACATGACCACCCGGTGGGTAGTCACAAAGGGATCCAAGGTACGCTTGACCAAATTTTGGCTAGGTTTTATTGGCCAGGGGTCTTCAAGGAGACCAAGCAATACTGTGAATCATGTCCCACCTGTCAGAGGGTTACAGCTATAAAACCCAAAGCAGTACCCATGGTGCCAACACCCACTATAGCGGCTCCCATAAGCCGTATAGGAGTTGACATTGTAGGACCTCTAATAAAAACACCGAGGGGTTTTCAGTATATCCTGGTAATTGTTGACCATGCCACACGTTTCCCTTGGGCTATCCCACTAAGGAATACCTCTGCTAGGATAATAGCCCTAGAACTCGTAAAGTTATTCTGCGAGGTAGGCTTTCCTAGAGAAGTTCTAACGGATCAGGGTAGCAATTTCCTATCCAAGCATTTGGCTATGGTGTGGGAAGCCTTTGGTATCAAGCATATACGGACGTCGGCATACCATCCGCAGTCAAATGGACTCGTGGAGCGGATGAATCAGTCCATCAAACAGATGCTTAGGAGAGGTTTAAAAAAGGGAGAGATGTCTGACTGGGACACGCTGCTCCCATTCACTTTATATGCATGCAGGGAACGCATACAAGCGTCCTTGGGGGCATCCCCCTACGAACTGCTGTTTGGCCGAGCTCCAAGAGGAGTTTTGGATATCTTACAGGAACAGTGGGTGGAGCCGGACATACAAGAGATTGGGGTACCTCAATTTTTAAGGGATTTAAGGGAACGCCTAGAGAGGACATCCAAGACCTCCATAGAAAACTTACAGACCAGTAAACAACGGCAAAAGCATTATTATGACAGGGGCATGAAACCTAGGCAGTTGGATATAGGAGACAAGGTGCTTATTCAGGTAGCAGACCCGGGACCTAAGTTTCAATCCCGGTGGAAAGGCCCTTGTACAGTAATAGAGAAGGTTGGGCCTGTATCTTATCGTGTAGAGAACGAAAGAGGGCGCCAACAGGTTTATCACCTTAACGTATTAAAGCCGTGGAAGGACAGGTCAGCCACTGCCAGTCTGGTCAGTGTAGAGCAGCGATATAGGACCCATAAAGAAATTACGTGCTGTCTGAAAGGTTCAGCAGCCCGAAATATTTTAAGGGGGGGGATCTGTCATGAGGTGGATCAAATAGTACCTATGGAAATAGGAAAATCTGAGCAGAGCAGTTCTAATAGTGACAGGTTAGAACAGCACATGGACCAGGGTTGCTATGGGCAACAAACACAAACTGAAGTACTAGGTGTAAGAGCACGCCCAAGCAGTAGATTACCTCGTAGCTCATCAGGTAATGAGGGACAGCTGGGGAGAGGTGAGGCTCAGAGAAACACCAAGAGTGACGCAGTTAAAAATCACTCACCAGAGTTCAGAGTTAGAGCCGAGGAAGGAACTGGTTGGAGAGCCGATGAAGGAGCCGGTTGGGGAGCAGTGGAAGGAACTGGTTGGAGAGCTTATGAGAAAGCTTCACCAGGAGTCTCACACAGAATCCTACAGGAAGAAGCCCAGGAGAGAATACCAGGGATTTGTTTCAGGGAGCAGTGCAGGACTGAACAAAAGCCCAGTGGTCTGAGCCACGGAGGTATTTCTGAAGGCAAGCTGAGAAAAGCTGTGGGAAAGAATCTTCCTAAGAACAGGTATCAGAAAGGCAAAAGTTTTTATCTGGAAGATACTTTTGTGCCTAAAGAAAAATGGAGAGAGAAAGGCAGTGAGAGGCTTTCATTTGAGAAAAGCTCCGTTAAGTTTCCTGTGCCCAGAAGCTCCGTGAAAACCAAGCAAGAAGGTAGGCTTATTCCTCATAATAGAAGGGAAGCTGAAAGTCAGAGTTTTTCCTACACTTACCCAAGAGTGTGTGGCTCTCAGGAAAGAAACTCTGCAGTGTGTGGTAACCTCCCATTTTACTCCGGTAGAGAGGAGGAGGGGAGCCCTCTTAACAGAGAAGAGGGATTGTTTAAAAGTAGCCTGAGTTACAATCCTATAGAAGATAGCACCGGGGAAGCATGTGAGGATATGCAATGTGATTTTTGTGATGAAACACCTGCTGAATGCTACATGGATTGTACACTGACAATTTCAGATGATATTTCTTCACTGTGCTGAACTGGCCAGATAGAGAATCTGTTTAAGGAAACAGAAGTGAAGAAATGTGCTTGTTTTAAGGATAAGGACTGTTTTGCACTACCTTTGTTTTGTCCAAGCTGAAGATACAAGCATTCATTTTTTGTTATAGTAGTTTAGTAGTTTGCTTTATTTCATACCAGAAGTATGGTTTCTGTCCTTTGTTCATAAGTGCTGAAATTCACCCGGGACGGGTAAATAAAAAGACCTCTTTTGAAGCCTGGCTACTCGACTGCAACTACACTCTTAGATTAGCTTGTGGGACTACAAATCCCAGGGGGCATTTCAACACCTGCTTGAGACACCCTCGCTGTTTAAGAGTAGCCCCCACTATAGCTCTTAGGCTTTATGCCTCCAGGAACCTAGAGGTGGGTGACACCCCCCAATGTAGGAGGAAAACATCCAATGCTAGTCGACTGTCTGACTCCCCTCAGAGCAGAACTGTATCACCTGGGCATTCTGCGGGGTGGCAAATAAGTCCAGCGAGGGGGTGCCCCATTCCCGAAAGATACAGGCCACCACCTCCCTGTTCAGCATCCAGTTGTGTGGTTGGAGGATCAGACTCAGTTTGTCAGCCAAAGTGTTCTGCTCTCCCAGAAGATACATGTCCCTCAGCTCCATCCTGTGACCAAGGGCAAACTTCCACAACCTGACTGTCTCCCAGCACAGGAGATACGAGCCGATACTTCCCTGCTTGTTTATATAAAAAATGGCGACCTGATTGTCGGTCTGAATTAGGACAATTTGGTTGACCAGTCAGTCTCGGAAAGCCTTTAGAGCATTTGCAATGGCTGTCAATTCCAGGAAGGTGATCTGGTGAAGACTTTATTGGATGGACCAGTTACCCTGAGTGTGAAACCCATCCAGATGAGCTCCCCAACCCAGTTTGGATGTGTCTGTCATCAAATCTTTTAGGGTGAAGCTTTCTGAAAAGACAGACCCTTGAGCAAGTTGTGAGGAACCAACTACTAATGCAATGACTAGACCAGAAGATTGGTGACATACAGATGATCCCGGAGGTGACTGGTGGCCTGGGTCCACTGCATCTGCAGAGTCAATTGAGCCTGTCTCATCTGGAGGCATGCCAAGGGCATGACATGTACTGTAAAAGCCATATGGCCTAGAACGGTCATCATCCTGCGAGCGGTGACTTGTTGACTCAGTTGAGTTTCCCACACCAAGGCTGTCACCCCCAGGAGACATTCATGTGGGAGGAAAGCCCTTATTTGAGTAGTATAGAGCAGATCTCCTATGAATTCTAGCCATTGGGTGAGCTAAAGGTGGGATTTGGGGTAACTGATTACAAACCCTAGGAGCTCCAACACCTGGATGGTCACCCATGTTGATTCTCGAACTCCTTCCGGAGTGGCACCTTGAATCAGTCAATCATCCAGTTAAGGGAAGAAAAATACCCCCAGAATCCTGAGGTAGGCTGCAACTACCACAAGGCATTTTGTGAAGAGGCGGGGCGCCAAGGCCAGGCCAAAAGGTAGCACTCGGTACTAAAAGTGGCATCCTCACAGGTTGAACCTGTGATATGTTCTGTGAGCAGGATGTATCAGTATATGCACATACACATCCTTTAGACCTAGGGAGCATAGCCAATCTCCTTTCTGAAGGTATAGGAGCAGGGTGCCTAGAGAAATCATCTTGAACTTTTCTCTTACGAGGTAAGAGTTCAGGTCTCTGAGGTCTAGGATGGAATGGAATCCACCCCATTTTTTTAGAACCAGAAAGTACTTGGAGTAAAACCCCTGCCCTACTTGCTCCAGTGGTACGAGCTCGATGGCGAAAAGGGCAGAGATTTCTCTCTGAAGTAGTTCCTGATACAGAGGGTAGAGAGGATACACCCTTGGAGGGCAAATTGGAGGCAACTCAAACAAGGGCAATTTGTAACCGCTTTGGATTATCTGCAGCACCCATGAGTCTGAGGTTATGAGGAGCCACCTTTGAGCAAAGAGAGTGAGCCATCCCGATTGCCCACTGCTGGCTCTGGTAGACTGGCTATGCTCCAGAGGACCTAGTCAAAATCACACCCTGGGCTTTGGCTGCAGACCAGGTTGGGCCTTCTAAGGCTTCTTTCGGCACTGCTGAGGTCAGTAGCCTGCTGTTTCTATTGTGAGTTTTTGGGAACCAGAAAAGTACCTATGCCTGTGAGGGTAGTAGGTCTTTTTCTGGCCTCCACCCTGTGATAGGAGGCTGGCTCAGATGTATACCTGGAAAGTGTGGTAAGCGTGATATGCTGCTTTTCAATGAACCCAACCTTTTCCTCAACCTGATCTCCGAAGAGATTCTCTTCCCGACACAGCACATTCACCAGCTTGTTCTGTACCAATTGTTCAAGGTCTGAAGACTGGAGCCAGGCAAATCTCTGGGCACCAATACCCACGGCAGCTGTTCTTGAAGCCGTTTCAAAGAAGTCATAAGTCACCCAGACCATGAATTTCGAGCAGTCTTTACCATGGCCCACCAGAAGATGATACTGTTCCAACTTTTCAGGAGAAAGGTACTGGGACAAATCAGCAAAGTCACACATGATGTCCTTCAGGAACATGCTCATGTCTAGTTGGTAAGAGCTCACACGGCCTATGAGCATGGAACTCTGAAAACAGAGTCTCCCGAAAGAGTCCAATGTCTGAGTCTCCCTTCCTGGGGGCACTGAGGAACGAGTCTTGGAGCTCTTGATCTTTTTTAAGGGCAGACTCAACCACCAAAGAGTGGTGTGGGAGTTGAGGCTTCTCAAAGCCAGGGTTTTTCTGAACCCTATACATAAAGCCAAGCCTTCTACTCTCTGGGGGTATGGTGAAGGGTCTTTCCCACATTCTCATCTGTACCCTCTGTAGGATGCGGTTTACAGGCACTGTGACCGCTTCCTTAGTGGCTGAAGAGTACTGAAGGTTCTCCAGTTCCCTCTGCCTTGGGCTCATCCTCAGGTTCCAATGAGAATAGTATGGCCTTGACCATATCTCTCACAAAATCCTGGAAGGGCATGTCCTCAGGAGGAGACTTATGCTGTTCATAAGATGGTGAAGGGTCCAATTGGAGGTGAGGAGATCTGCCCTCTGACAAGTCTTCCAATTCCATTTCAGTTACCCATTCCTCCGAGTCAGACTCTGAGAGAAAGTCAAAATACCTCTGAGTCTCTGACTGGATCTCTTTCCTGCTTTGAGGGGAATGGGAGCTCTTTTGGAAGCAATGATGCATCGATGCTCTTCTCGATTTCGAGGATGCTTTGGACCCTAAAATACTAGAGGGAAAAATCAGCCAGTTCATGTCAATGCCTCTCCCACCAGCAGGGCATGAGTCTCAAGAATCAGATGCATGATGGTCGATGACGATGCCGACAGTGATACAGCAGACAGGAACCTTGATAACAGTTCTGTAAAGCGATCCTCGAGCGCTTGCAGTAGGCGCTTCACTAAGGCTAATATATCAAAAAAACCTCTGCAATACAACTTGAAAGTATGATTCGTAACTAACCAGACACTTGTAAAGCTACACAAATCAAGTGATATCCACACTTATAAATTCGACACTCTTTTGAAATGGTAGCAGAAGGTCTCAGTTCACTTGGGCGGCCAATAGACTATCATATTTTCGTCTAATGGACTTACATCCTTATTCACATCAACGACCTGTATTTTGAAAAGCTGCTACCAAAAGCGTAGATAAAAATAGCTTTAGAGAATAATTCAAAAACTGTTGTTCAAAAGAGTGTCGAATTTATAAGTGTGGATATCACTTGATTTGTGTAGCTTTACAAGTCTCTGGTTAGTTACGAATCATACTTTCAAGTTGTATTGCAGAGGTTTTTTTGATATATTGGTATATTCCCCTGCAAAAGAGACCATTAACTGAGTTGTATACTACAAGCTTCACTAAGGCTGCCGATTCCAAAGGCTGTAGGGCCTGAGAAACTTTGACCTATGTACTGCCACCCCCTTACTACCTGGGCCTTGAGGGTTTCCAGGTAGGAGGGGCCTTTGATGCCCTTCAGGGGTAGAGCACTAACATTTGGCCCCCAGGGATTCTGGGAAATGTAGTTACTGGGCCTCCTGAAGGATTGAGGTTATAGTTGTAGCTCGAGCAGACAAAGGCAGGCAAAGAAAATTTCTTTTAAGAGGGTTTATTTCCAACGCATTGAAGCTCAGTGCTTTCAGACGCAAAAGAAGAATAATGCACATTCAACAAAAGATGGGAAAACCAAATATACAGAAGTTGCAGTGCTGAGGCAGCTTTCATTCAGCTTATTCACAGTTCCTTCTCGGACTCACATTGAGGCAATCATGTGACTCTTCAATGAACAGAAAACAATGTCCTTTCAACGGCACGGCTTCTCAGCTCCAGCATGTGATTACACTTATTACCTTCATAAGCTTTTCACAAGAGAAACAGGTAAAGTAATCTTTCTACTATATTCTTTTCTTGTAGTTTCAAAACTCTTTATCATGGCTATCTTCAATAATACATGTAGAGCAATCCATGGCTAGGTCCTGTTCTGTTGAAGGCAAATAATTATCTAACTGCATTTCTTCCTCACAGCTACTGGCATGCTGTATAGGATTAATAGCAGATGCTGCCTTTTGCTCTAAGAACTCCTTAAACTGTGCCAGAAGTAATTCAGCCTGCTTATGCTCTTCCCCAAGCTGATGTCTTTCTTCCTCTTCAGGCAAACGTTTGTTTAAGGCTCCTAGCTCCTGGTAATTAGCTATGCTGTTCTTATCAAAGCAACAGTTCTCCGTGTGGGTAAAACCCCTCCCCCACTTATCCTTAAGAGCAAGTGTTGGGTTTGTCTTTAGAAGTTTAACACGTTCTGGAGACTTTCTGAACAAGCAATCATAATAAGAAAAGTCAGCTTTACCTTGACTCAAGTCCTCTGAATAAGCATTAGCACTTTTCCTTCTACTGGCTTTCAGGATTTGTGCTCCAGCTGGCTTATCATTAGTCCTTGTGCTTTGCAAGTGAATATGAGGCTGAACAATTCCTCCGTACTTCTGTCTGTTGTTGCTTTGGGTTTTAGTACTGTGTTTCCAGCTCTCTTTGGTCCAGGTATCAAACCTGCTAGCTCCTTTAACCCCAGGATGTACCTTATAATGAGAGTGTTTCCAGGGTGGATCCTTAGACCACTGATTACTGCTCAAAGGTCCTGCTTGGTTCTCAGGTAGCTCTTCCTGTAGTTCCAGGTCTCTCTGTGCTTCTGAGTCTCCCAGTAACTCTCCAGGTTCTCCTGATTCAGCTAACTCTGACCGTGTTCTAACTGCTTGCGTATTTAACAAGCTCTCACTACGTTGCACTGCCCGCCTCCTGCTTGGGCGTGCCCAATCAGTGACCAGACCTGTCTCCTCCCCTAAGGTGAGGTGTGGTTTTAGATCAGCTGAGTGTTTTTTTCCTTTTGAAGTGAAAATCCTGCTTCTCAGTGCAGTACTACCTTTCTCCACAGGATTTTCAGCTATCTCCATTGCTTCTTGAGGAGCTTCCTCATCACAGTACCCAGCATCTATGTGAGGGTATCAGTGGTTTGGTCTTGGCTGTCGATGCCCCACTGATACCCTGGAGGATAAGCAGTCTTCCCTTCGGGGCACTTCAGGGGGAGCGCATGTTGGCCCCCAGAACCCAGCATCTCTGCGAGAGTATCAGTGGTTTGGTCTTGGCTGTCGGTGCCCCACTGATGCTCTGGAGGATAAGCAGTCCTCCTTTCGATGCACTTCAGGGGGAGCTCATGTTGACCCCCATTGATATCGATGCCATGTTTCAATGGGCTTTGATGCCAATACACCAGGGCCTTTTCTCAGTGCTCAGTATGATCACTTCTCGACAGCGATGGCTCCAAGGGTGAGTTTCTCCCTGATCCTGGGCGTGGACTGGTCAATGTCCAATGCTCTGGGGCACTACAGGTGCTTGGCTCTGACACAGCTCAAGAGTTCCTCGATGTTGATGCACTGTCCAGCGCCGTCTTGGATGCCATAGATGCCAATGTTATTGGCGCCAAAGGGGATGGATCAAACCTCTGTGCCGAAAAGGGACTTTTGCTGCTTCTCCTGACCCTTGAGGCCTCTCTTTGTCATCTGCAGACATAAAGCACAAGAAGAGGGCTGATGATCGGGTCCCAGACACTGAAGACACCAGTTGTACCTACTGGTGACGGATATGGTCCTAGTACAGTTGGAGCATTTCTTGAACCCGATCGCCGGTTTTTGGGTCATATCAGGAAAAACAGTCATGGCTAAGTCAAATGGCTCAATAATGAATGTAAGCCCGACTGGGGTACTTTCCAGAGGTAGAGCTGGCAATGAAAGTGACGGAAGACCAAAAAACAAATTCTAAAATAAAAAGGCAGAGAACCGTGACAGCAGGCATATGAGGTTGAAAATCAATTTTAACAAGGATCCCATACGGGAAAAAAGTTTACCAGTGGAGAACTTTGGAAAGTGTCTGAGGGGCTCCATGGAAAACTAAAAAGAAGATGGTGCCGCAGCAGCAGGCGGGAAAGGAGGAACGCAGGCACGATGGAGCCTCCCAAAAGCTTCCAACAGAAGTTGGGGAGCATTCCTGCATGGGGCTTGTCAGACGGCTGCCTGGGTGAGAATCTTCACACTCTTGGCAAGTGCATATTTCTATATGATTTGCAAGGTATTGTGGGCAATGTAGTTCATTCACACCAGACACAGCTGCTGACAATAATTTAGTTGTGCTCTTGGGTAAAGCCAATAGGATATTTATTTATGGGGTTATTTCTCCCAACACAGATATGCTTGGTAGCACATAAATTAGGTAACTTGCTTTCAGTGTTAACTTGGAAAAACAAAGTCAAAAATCAGGAAAACAACAAATGAAAAGCCACAAAGCAAGAAACAAACTGTTCTTTTTTTCTTCAGACTTGATTAACTTCTGATTACTTCCCACATAGATACAGAAGTGATTCTCTCCTAGCTCACAAGCAATTAGGTAAGGCTTAATTGCTAGCAGTTACCAGCTGAAACCCCTTAGCTGGCTTGCCTTCCACTGTGTGGGTCAAATCCTGCTTCAGGAGCTTTTCTGAGTAGATTAAAGAACAAATTTGTATTTCTTTGTGATGGTTGCTGTACTTTATAACAGAAAGTTACCAACGGAGTTTAGATAGAGAGCAGTCCATATAAACAGGATCCTCATCTGCTATTATTCCCCCTTGTTCAACAAGCATGGGTTCAATATCATGGATTGGCACAGATGAATCTCTCAATGGAGCATTTTCAGGAGAATACTTGTTTCCCTGCTGTCTTTCAAGGTTATAGCTAGGGCATAGATCAGTGTTCATACCTGAGCTTCCATTGCTGCTAGAGTTCCTCTCTATATAGCCTGGCCAGTATGTAGTCCAGTTCGTATGTCCAGCCTTCCAATCCAGATCCCTGGACACTGGATCTCTCTTCACATACCTTCTGGCATAGGTCTTAGGGTCCCTTCCACGTGCAGCCGTCTCCCTCACAGGTAGCGTCTGGTGATTCCTAGCTCTGCAGCACCATTCCTCTGGCTTTCTCCAGTCCAATGGTGTATGCTGGCCCTTGAAATGCCTCCCAGTATACGTACTGCTTTGGACTCTTCTTGACCTCTCAAAGGCTTTTCTCCTCTTTCTTCCAGAGGGTCTCTTTCCCTCTCTGTCCGTCCGGTTTGGCTTCTGTTCCTGATGATCCTTCAGATGAAACTGATGATCCTTCTCTGGATATCCAAGGTGATCATGAAGATGGTCATCTGTAGAATAAACTCTACTCTTATTCTGCCTAGATGAGTGCTTCTCCCTAACACAGCGCAGCTGTGCTGAATCAGGCCCTGCCCTTTGAGATGAGTGCTTAGGGATTACCTCATAGCCCTCCTGATTGAACACACATTTCCCCACTTCAGCTCCTCTAATGGCTGTTGGAAACCTGGTGCATTCTGGGACTGGTAGTCTTTTATGGGAAAATTCTGTTTTCTTATTTCTACCAGAACTGACAGGTTGCTTGTTCAGAGTCACTTCACCTTTTCTATAGCTCCTTCCTGAGCTATGATAAGCTTCCTTATCACATACCTCCCTGCTTAAGTTATTACGGACTGGTGAAACTTCTTCTCTACAGTCCGTAATACGGGAAAGGGCATCCGCATTCTTGTGTAACGTCCCAGCACGATGTTCAACTTGAAAATCAAATGCCTGTAAGGCCATGTACCAGCGTGTCAACCTGGCATTGTGGTTCTTCATTTGCTGCAACCACTTAAGTGGGGCATGGTCCGTGACCAACTGGAACTTTCTCCCTGTAAGGTAAAACCTTAACGCCTCCACTGACCACTTGATAGCTAAACATTCTTTTTCTATTGTGGAATACTTTTGTTCAGCCGGTGACAACTTCCTGCTCAGGTACATCACAGGATGCTCCTCCCCATCATGACACTGGGATAGAACCGCTCCTAGCCCTACATCCGATGCATCGGTTTGAACCAGAAAGGGTTTCTTGAAGTCCACCCCTTTCAGTACCGGTCCTGTACACAATTTTCCTTTTAAGACTGAAAACGCTTTTTCAGCTTCAGGTGTCCACTTTAGCTGGTTTGGACAATTCTTCCGCAGCATATCCGTGAAAATTGCACTTTTCTCTGCGAATTGCGGTATAAACCTGCGGTAGTATCCAATAAGTCCTAAGAAACTTCTTAGTTGTTTCTTTGTTGTTGGAGGAGGAAAATTCCTGATGCTATCTACTTTACTCATTAGAGGTTTAATTTTTCCTCTTGCCACTAGGTGGCCGAGGTATTTTACCTCCCTATTTGCAAAGGCACACTTCTTCGGGTTTAAAATGATTCCCGCTTGCTTCATGGAGCACAAGACTGCCCTGATCCTCTTCAGATGCTCCGCCCAGGTGTTACTATGGATTATGACATCATCCATATATGCAAAAGCATAATTTTGGTGGGGTCGAAGTACCTGATCCACTATCCTTTGGCAGGTAGCCGCTGCTCCATGCAGTCCGAAAGGCATCCTCTTGAACTGGAAAAGGCCAACGGGGGTGCTGAACGCAGTCTTCAGCTTCGACTCCCTGGTGAGAGGGATTTGCCAATATCCTTTTGTCATATCAAGGGTGGTTAAGTATTGAGCCTGTCCCAGCTGGTCCAACAGCTCTTCAATTCTTGGCATTGGATATGCATCAAAAACTGATATGGCGTTTACCTGCCGGAAGTCAATACAAAATCTTAAAGATCCATCAGGCTTCGGCACCAGGACTATGGGGCTATTCCAGGGACTCTTTGACTCCTCTATTACTCCCATGTCCAACATCTCCTGGACTTGTGCCACTACTTCCTGTCTCTTGGCTTCAGGCAAGCGATATGGCCTTTGACGAACTAATTTCCCAGGTGGAGTTATTATTTCATGGGCAACCAAATGTGTCTCCCCAGGTATGGGTGTCAACACATCTGGGAATTCTTTAAGCAATTTCCTAATTTCTTCCTGTTGTACCACTGTCAGGTCCTCACCTATTTGGGGCTCTGATTTTTCTTTACAATCAGATACCTGGGGTCCCAAATCTTCCTCTTCATTCACCTCCCTCTCTCGGGCACAGGTGGCAACTAGGCTTTTAACCCCTTTGACATCAGTAGAACCAAAGCCTTTGGTTCCACGTTCAGAATTCTCCAGGGATGTGACCTCCTCCACAGGTGGAAAACCCAGCCTCTCACAGATCAATTGGGCAATTCTGTCTCCTGTCTTCACGTGATAATCATTCTGTCCAAAATTAAACAACAGAACTTTAATATTGCCCCTGTAATCGGGATTAATTACTCCCGCACCCACATCGATGAAATATTTAAGGGCTAATCCGGACCTTGGGGCTACTCTCCCATAGCATCCAATAGGTATTTCCACTTGGAGACCGGTGTCAACCAGGGCTCTCCCTTGGCTAGGTACAGTCACATTTTCTATGCTGCACAGGTCAAACCCAGCAGCTTGAGGGGTTGCCCGCTTAGGAGCTTGGGCCTTCTCTGTGACCCTATGGTACTTTAGGATGAATGTCTGCTTTGGGGTAGCTTGGTCTTCTGGACGCTTCACCATCTTTTTAGCTGGGGTCTGAGGACTTCCAAATAAAGGCCCGGGAGCTATTACCATTAAACCTTCTCCCTCCTTCTTTCCTAGTCCTTCCACTAGACCCTGCTTAAATCTTTGCCAGTCTCTTCCTAGAACCAAATCAAAGGGTAGCCTAGGCACCACTGCTAACAGGACTTCCTCTTGTTCCCCCAGGCACTTAACGTTTAGCCTATAGGTGGGATATGGTGTTGCAGCACCATGAATGCATCTGATGTGAACTTGGCTTTCAGGGGTTCTAGGCACAAATCCTTCTTGGGCCTCTATCCTCTTCCAAAGCCTTTTTGACATCATACTCTGGTCTGCCCCAGAGTCTAACAAAGCATTTGTGGTAATTCCTTGCACATCAACCATCAAAAGAAATCCTTCTTTGGGCTGTTTTAAATCCACACCCACTAAGCTAGTGTGTGTCTGGCAACTCTTTTCTAAATGTCCCCATTTCCCACATTTGAAACATTTCTTTCTATTCCACTGTGTCATTGGGTTTGATACAGTACATTCATTTTCAGAAACATTTTTAATTATTCTCTTTTCTGATACAGCACATCTAGCCTCAGCACCAATCTTCAGAGGGCCACCCATTCTATGGCAAGCCTGCGTGGCTTCCAAGAATCTCTCTGCTAGCATGGTTGCCTCTCCAAGATTTTGGCAATTTTGCTGTATAAGGAAAGTGTGCAAATCTTTAGACACCCCAGACATAAATTGTTCAAGCATTATAATATCTAATAACATTTCTACCGTCTTTTGCTCAGGCTCCAACCATTTTACAGCTAAACCTCTGATTCTCTGACTCAGAGCCCTGGGTGTTTCACCCACTCTCAATGTAGTAGCTCTAAACATTCGCCTATACTCTGAAATAGACAACCCTAGGCGATCTCTAATAGCAGCCTTTACATCCTTATAATTCAAAGCCTGGGCTGCTGGCATTGCTCTGTAAGCTGCAAGCGCCTCTCCAGTTAATGAGGCTGCCAGCCTTACTGCCCACTGGGTCTCTGGCCATGCTAATGCCTGTGCCACTCTTTCAAAAGACTCTAGAAAATCATCAACATTATCATCTGGAGTTAGCTTCCCAAAACTAAATGCCCCAATCCCTTGATTGAGTCCCACACTGTCCACATGTGGTGTACCAGTATTCACTGCTGGTCTTGCATCTGTTCCACTTTGGTTCTGCAGCTGAACTAGGGCTTGCACCAGATCAAGCACTGGCTTCTGCTGGTCCATTAAGGCTCTCATAGCAGTGTCCTGAGCCTGCTGTGCTAGCTCCTGCTGCCTGCTGAACTGGGCTGCCATCCACTGAGCTAGTTCCTTTGAATCCATCTTGAACCCTGTAAGAAAATACAAAGAAAAAACACAGTGCACCACCTTCCAAACAGGTGTTTTTTTCTACACTCTTTTTTTTTTTCCAATTACCCCTGTGCTTACTCCCATCCACCACTAGACATGCCCAGGTACTTATTACCTTGTCTCAGTGATGAATCCAGCTCTGCACAGGGTCTTTTCCTCCTGGGACAGCTTCCTGGAACAACCCCTTTTCCTCCAAAGTGTAGTTGAGGGAAAATCTTTTTTTTTTCAGCTTTGAACTTGAACTTTAGTTGTAATCCTCAGCAAGTAAATCCCCTTTTGTGCAAAAGCAATCCGAAAAACTACGCCATTTGTCATACGGCTGCCTGGGTGAGAATCTTCACACTCTTGGCAAGTGCATATTTCTATATGATTTGCAAGGTATTGTGGGCAATGTAGTTCATTCACACCAGACACAGCTGCTGACAATAATTTAGTTGTGCTCTTGGGTAAAGCCAATAAGATATTTATTTATGGGGTTATTTCTCCCAACACAGATATGCTTGGTAGCACATAAATTAGGTAACTTGCTTTCAGTGTTAACTTGGAAAAACAAAGTAAAAAATCAGGAAAACAACAAATGAAAAGCCACAAAGCAAGAAACAAACTGTTCTTTTTTTCTTCAGACTTGATTAACTTCTGATTACTTCCCACATAGATACAGAAGTGATTCTCTCCTAGCTCACAAGCAATTAGGTAAGGCTTAATTGCTAGCAGTTACCAGCTGAAACCCCTTAGCTGGCTTGCCTTCCACTGTGTGGGTCAAATCCTGCTTCAGAAGCTTTTCTGAGTAGATTAAAGAACAAATTTGTATTTCTTTGTGATGGTTGCTGTACTTTATAACAGAAAGTTACCAACGGAGTTTAGATAGAGAGCAGTCCATATAAACAGGATCCTCATCTGCTATTATTCCCCCTTGTTCAACAAGCATGGGTTCAATATCATGGATTGGCACAGATGAATCTCTCAATGGAGCATTTTCAGGAGAATACTTGTTTCCCTGCTGTCTTTCAAGGTTATAGCTAGGGCATAGATCAGTGTTCATACCTGAGCTTCCATTGCTGCTAGAGTTCCTCTCTATATAGCCTGGCCAGTATGTAGTCCAGTTCTTATGTCCAGCCTTCCAATCCAGATCCCTGGACACTGGATCTCTCTTCACATACCTTCTGGCATAGGTCTTAGGGTCCCTTCCACGTGCAGCCGTCTCCCTCACAGGTTAGCGTCTGGTGATTCCTAGCTCTGCAGCACCATTCCTCTGGCTTTCTCCAGTCCAATGGTGTATGCTGGCCCTTGAAATGCCTCCCAGTATACGTACTGCTTTGGACTCTTCTAGACCTCTCAAAGGCTTTTCTCCTCTTTCTTCCAGAGGGTCTCTTTCCCTCTCTGTCCGTCCGGTTTGGCTTCTGCTCCTGATGATCCTTCAGATGAAACTAATGATCCTTCTCTGGATATCCAAGGTGATCATGAAGATGGTCATCTGTAGAATAAACTCTACTCTTATTCTGCCTAGATGAGTGCTCCTCCCTAACACAGCGCAGCTGTGCTGAATCAGGCCCTGCCCTTTGAGATGAGTGCTTAGGGATTACCTCATAGCCCTCCTGATTGAACACACATTTCCCCACTTCAGCTCCTCTAATGGCTGTTGGAAACCTGGTGCATTCTGGGACTGGTAGTCTTTTATGGGAAAATTCTGTTTTCTTATTTCTACCAGAACTGACAGGTTGCTTGTTCAGAGTCACTTCACCTTTTCTATAGCTCCTTCCTGAGCTATGATAAGCTTCCTTATCACAGGCTCTATCAGGGATGTCACCTATATGTGAGGACTTATTTCTTGCTTGTCCATGGAAATAGAGAAGACTAGTAAAACAGACATGGTAGATTCTGTAAGAAAGAGCTGGAAAGAGTTACTCATCTTGTAGCTGACTGAAGTACTGATGGCAGAAAATTTCAATATAGAAAAACACAAGGTGGCACATCTCATCCACTGGAAATGTTTTGTATGCACTACATCACTGTACCAGAAAAGCAATTGGATCATGACCCTAAGAGAATCATGGAGAATGAAGAAGTTCTGATAATATGAGATACTCCTATTCCAACAGATAAGAAACTGGATGCGAGGAAACACTGACATAGTGGTAAAGGAGAAAAACACCAGAATGGCATTGATAATAGAGGTGTCTGTTCCAAGGGATTATTCTGTGAATCTCATGGAGAGGGAGAAGATCCTGAAGTACCAAGTATTGTAGTCAGAGATCAAGAAAATATGAAAGAAAGATACAGAAATATTTCCCATTGTATTATAAGCTACAAACCTGATTAAGCGGAATGTCCAGTCACACCTTAATAAATTACCCATACATGTTACATCTTACGAACTCCAGAAGGAAGCTCTTTGGCACGATGCAAGTACTATGGCAATTATTAGCAATAAATATGAGAGAATGAGATCATACTCCATATATTCTGGCTTAGGAGTGAAGTTCATGACTGTCATGGTATGACAAAACTAACTGTTTGGAGAAATTGTCCCCGAGAGAAACTGTAACTCATATTCTTATTGGCACTTTCCAATTTCATAGACAGATAACTTCTGTTTGTACTAAACCGAATTACTACATCCCAATGTTGAGCTATTTTTAGTCTGACAAAAATGGTCCTAAGTCAAGTATTCTATTGAGGGTCCTTTGTTTTCTGAAATATTACTTTCATGAACAGTGAAATTAGATCTGACCTGCTAATTTTCTTTCTTTTAGTCCCATCAGTCCAGTCCAGACCAGTCTGGACTCCTGGGTTGTGTTCCCCTTCCAGCAGATGGAGACCTAGCATGCTGCCTTTTGGTGATGTCACAGTAAAAGGAGCCTGCTCTCCTCCCACCAAGCCAGTAGTCCCCTGACAAAGCAGCTAAGGCAATAAACCAATAACAATGTACACTAAGTTCAAAACTACTGTAATATCTAAGTGGTGAAGACATAGCCCACAAGAACTAAGGCTGTAACCAACTGAAGAACACTTCGGAATCAAATCCTTAGGTCCCAGAATGGCCTCCCCACTACCTACAGGGGTACCTGTGCAAACCCAAAAAAGGTGACCACCTTACCTGGGGGCTTGCCCCTAAACTGCATCAGAACGGGCAGGTTCCAGACTGGACTGGAGGGACTAAAGGAAGATAATTAACAGGTAAGTTTTAATTTCACCTTCCATAGAGTCCCTCCATTCCTGGGATGTACCACAGCTGTAATCAGACTTGGGCCAGACCGGCAAGTCAAGCCTGCAAAACCCACAAACCAAACTGCATATCTGACCGGGACTGCAGATCCAACCGATAATGATGTGAAAAAGTATGTAAGGACACCCACGTCGCTGCCCGATAAATGTCTACCGGTGGGATCAAGCCACACTCCACCCAGGTCGGCTGTCTGCGCTCTAGTCGAATGGGCCCGTAGTACTGCTGGGACTGGCTTACCTTAAGCTGTAGGCAGAACCAATCACCTCCTTCAGCCAACGAGCAATGGAAACCTTGAAGGCTGCCTCACCTTTACGATGACCACCAAACAGTACAGACACTCCAATGCGCTAAAAGGAGCAGTGTGCTTCAGATAAAGCTGCAATGTCCTGTATACATCCAAGCAACGAAGCAGGAAATCAGCCTCTGCAGGGAAGGTGGACAAAACCACTGTCTGGTTGAGATGGAAGTCAGACAGTACTTTGGGCAATAAGGCTGGAACCATGCACAGCATGACAAGATAACGCCTACAGCTCTGACAAGCGCCGCACCGAACAAATGGCAAACAGAAAACTGCATTCAAGGTAAGATCCTTCAATGAAGCGGAGCCCAAAGGCTCAAAAGCAGCCTGCATTAGGGCAGACAAGACTAAATTCAAATTCCAAGATGGAACAGGCGGTCTGCGTAGAGGTTTTAACTGCTTCACTGCTCTGAGAAACCGCACCACATTGGGGTGTGCAGCCAGTGAGACACCTTGTACCCACTCTCGATAATATGACAAAGCTGCGATCTGTACTCACAAGGAATTCAGAGCCAAGCCCTTATCTAAGCCAGCCAGCAGGAAAGCCAAGATCTCTGGTAGAAAAGCCCTCAAAGGACACAGATCACACTGTACACACCAGGCCTCGAAAATGTGCCATATCCGCACGTACGCAAGTGACATAGAGCGATGCCTAGCCTTCAGTAAAGTGATAATCAGCAACGTAGAGTAGCCTCACTTAGTCAGGAGCTCCCTTTCAAGAGCCAAGTTGTAAACAAGAATCAATAGATTTGGGGTATCAGAATCGGACTCTGCAACAACTGGTTGGGCCTGCTCGGCAACTTCCATGGGTTGTCCACTGTCAGACAGACCAGATCCACATACCACAGTCTCCAAGGCCAATCTTATGCTATGAAAACCACTAAGCTGAGATGCACCTCTATGCACTGCAGCACTCTCCCTATTAGTGGCCACAAGGGGAAGGCATAGAGAATGCCGTCGCTGGGCCAAGGCTGGGCCAATGCATCGAGACCCTCAGACATCCTTTCTCTGTAACTACTGAAAAAACGCTCCACTCGGGCATTGTCTGCAGAAGCCATCAACACCGGAAGGCCCCATCTTTGAACTAAGTTGTGAAACACCGAGGACTCCAGAGGCTACTCCCCTGGATCTAGCCGAGGGCGACTGAGGAAATCCGCCTGCATTTTTAGCTTCCCTGCCTCGTGAGCCGCCAACAAGTGTAGGAGGTTGATTTCCGCCCTCTGCCAGGAGCACACTGCCTGTGCTTTCCTGGCGATTGATGTAGGCCACAGTTGTTGCATTGTCAGACAGGACGCTCACTGCCTGAGCTCATATCAGAGGCAGGAAATGTTGTACGACCAACCAAACAGCCCTCATTTCCAGACAATCGATGGACCAGCGTGTTTGCTCCTGTGACCAACTCCCCTGAGTCACCGGACCCAGACAATGAGATCCCCAACCGGAGAGACTGGCATCCGTAGTCACTAGAATCCAGTCCAGCTGCTCAAGAGGCATGCCCTTTGACAGATTGGGGCTGTCCAGCCATCAGTTTAGACTGCTGCAGACAGACAACAGGCAAAGAATGCAGAACTATAGTGAATGCCGCTGATGCAACCATCTCAACAATAATGCCCTCTGAAGAGGATGAATATGTGCTCTTGCCCAAGGAACCACCTCCAAGGTCGCTGCCATGGAACCCAAAATCTGCAGGTAAACCCAGGCAGTCTAAGAGTGCTGCAGCAGAAATGGTCAAATCTGTCTCTGAAGCTTGGTCCTGTGCTCATCAGCAAGAAAACCAATCCTCAAGCTGTATCAAAATGGGCTCCCAGGTAAATGACATTTTGAGAGGGGGTAAGGTGACTCTTGGCCATGTTTACCACCCAACCGAGACTCCAAAGAACACTGAGCACCTGTTGTGTTGCCTGCTTGTTCTCCACTCTCAACTTTGCCCTTATCAACCAGTCATCCAGATACGAATGAACTAAAATCCCCTGACTCCAAAGAGTGGCTGCCACCACTACCATTATCTTCGTGTAGGTGTGAGAAGCCGTGGCCAATCAGAAAGAAAGGGCCTGAAACTGGAAATGACCCATGGGCATTGCGAACCTGAGGAATTTGTGATGGTCCAGCCAAATGGGAACATGCAAGTACACTTCAGTGAGCTCTAAGGCTGTCAAATACTCTCCCCAATGGACTGCCACAATGACTGAGTGCAAGGTTTCCATTAAAAAATGAGGAACACAAAGAACTCAATTGACATATTTCAAGTTGAGGATGGGCCGGAAGGATCCCTCCTTTTTAGAGACCTAACTGATCGACCAGGACAGGAACCACTGCCTGCAGAGACAGCAAATGGAGTAGCATCTGCTGACCACCTATCTCTTGGAGGCCGACTTGCAGGAGACAAGAAAGACCTCTTGAAGGAGACGAGCGAAATCTAATGCATAACCCTCCAGAATCACCTCCAAAACCCACTGGTCGGTGGTGACTTGGACCCAGATGGAGTAGAAGTGCTGAAGATGACTTCCCACCAGCACCCCTTCCTCCTTCACCTGGGCCTGCCGCGCCTCATTGTGACTTGTTAGAGCTAGCGCCAGAAGTGGAAAAGAAGGCCCAACTGGAACTTCTGCCTTCATGAAATGGCTGTCCGGTAGGGGCAAAGCGTGAGGCCCAAAAACGTCTGAAATCTTTACCCTGCCTTTGATCAGCTGGTGTCAATTTTGGGGCCTTGGCCTATCCTCCGGCAACCTGAGGAGCTTTGAATCCCCCAACTCCTTAACCAGCTTCTCAAGATCATCAACAAACAGTCTACCCCTAAAGGGGAGCTTAGTTAGCCGATTCTTGGAGGAAACATCCGCCAACTGGTTACGGAGCCAGAGTAGCCAGCAGGCAGGGACTACCAATACCATACCTTTGGCAGAGGCCCTCAGGAAATCATAGAAGGCATCAGCTAAATATGCAACCCCTAACTCCAACTGAGTAGCATCTGACAGCTCCAAAATTGTCTCAGAATTTGGTCCCCCTAGAGCCTGCGACCACCACATGCAAGCATGTGCCACATAAGCCCCGCAGACGTCTGCAGAGCAAGTGCACTAACCTCAAATGCCTGCTTCAATAAGGTCTCTAACTTCTTTTCTTGATGATCTCTTAGAGCTACGCCATCTTCTACGGGAATGGTAGTCTTTTTGGTCACCACTGTGACCAAAGCATCCACCTTAGGCAGCTTCAAGATATCCGGCTCCTTAGAAGATATCGGATAGAGGCACTGCATTGCCCTGCCTCCTCTGAGATCTGCCGCAGGAACCTCCTACTCAAGGATAATCATCTGCTTTAGGGCTCTATGCAACTTCCGAGACTTTAATGCCTTCAACAGGGGATCCTCCAAGGGAGGCTCCTCTGCCAGAGTATCCACAGAAAGATTAAGAGCAGCCAGAGAATGAGTAATCAGCACAGTAAGCTCCTCCTGATGGAAGACCCTGATAATATTCCCCCATTGGACACTGCTCCAAATGGCCCTCCAAGGCCAACTCCTCCTCAAGGGCATCTGAAGGATCCTCCAAGGGATCCTCAGATCCCGAGAAAAGATCCGAACCCCTGTCCACTTCCCAGGCACTCAGTTCTCTAGAAGAGGAGGCCCGAACTGCTGGGTGAACACACAGTCAATTTTTTCTGAGAAGGAAGAGAAGAACAAAAGCACCAATGCTCCCAATGTAAGCCTGGTGCATCATGAAAATAAACTCTGTTGAGAATGGAGTGATGACCAGTGATCCTGGGATCCTCCTGGTGGGCTGAGTAGCAGAAAACACAAACACACTGGATATAGTGGCTTAAGGGCTCCAAAATGGCCACTAGGGCAGAAGGCAAAATGGCACAGTTTCCCGCTGAAAGTGCCAAATCCACCACCAGTGATAGAACAGGCAGCAAAGATGCCACCGTGTCCTCCACCGGTCCTGTTGCTGCTTCTGGTGCCACACGGCCAGAATTGCCTGTTTCCTTTCCTTCAGCTTTGCAAGATCTGCAGAAGCTGGTAGACAAAAGATGCCCCCTTTTCAATCCGCAAGCCGAACAAATGGCTTTTGCCAGCATACTGAGCACATGCAGCCGCTGCCACAGACAAGGGTCTAATGAACTGCCAGTCACTCTTCCGGGGCCCCCTTAGCCCTGTCCAAACGATGAAGGGGAAAGGAAGGCAAGGGCTCACCCTCTGAAAGTAAAACCTCTGGATGGGAACAGCCACGCTTTCTCGCTCATCACTGAAGGTATTAGAGGATGTGGATCACAAGTGCTCTGGACAGAGAGGTCGGACTCCCAATAGTCCCCACCCCCTCCTGAAGTCCAGTGTTGGACTCCCAGGGCAGGTGCCTTCACCACTCAAACCAAAACTAATGCTAAACACCCTGCCTACCAGAGGAATACCAGCCAAAGTGTTCTTTGAAAGGCTTTTTTTAAAATTCCATTATCTCTTCTGTGCAGCTCAGACTACTCTGAGATGTGTCCCATCTGCTGGAGACCGAGTATACTGGCTTGGTGGAAGGAGCATAAGCTCCTTGTACTATGACATCACCAAAAGGCAACATGTTCAGTCTCCATCTGCTGGAAGAGGAACACAACCCAGGAGGCTGGACTGGACCGCACTGGAGGGACGCTAAGTAATGACTGTATTTCAATAGTTCTAGAGCTTTTCAACTCAAAGAGCAAAAACTCTCATTCAGTGGTCAAATCTGACAATCCAAAGGCATAATAACTTGTGTGACAGCATATCAGTCAGGTTGAATTTTGCAAGAAAGGTCAGCCATAGTCCCCATGTCAATTCAGTTGAATCCTCCAAATATATTCATATGCATGGTATGTTCTCTCTCAATTTATGTTTGCAGTATAACAAAAATGAGGGTGAGAATTATAACACCTGTTTTTCAAACATTGTGGGTGCTACATAGGGCCAGCTTCCAATTCTATGTATAATATGTAATTTGTATGAGGTCGATGGGAAGGGGGTATAGGTATGGAACATTACAGAGGAATTTTGGATTGTGAAGACACCAGAGCAGTAGGGTTTTTTTTTCAAATATAGTCTGACAATAATTTATGTTTTATGCTAAGATTGCTATCTATTTACTATAACTATATTCAATTGCTTGGAAATTTGTTTCAACAAAACCATGAATGGATCCCGTATTGTACAGTATACTATATACAATATAACTAAACTTCAATAAAATTAACATGACTAAATTGTGTATGAATTTGTTAATTACTGTACCTGTAATGCTTAATCAGTCTGCAAAGAACTCTGCTTTGATTGTTTTTGCAATTCTGTTCAGACTTTGGCCTTGCACAGCATGCATTTCTTTGGAAGATTACCTGGAGAAAGATATAAAGCAACTCGTAAATTTCCAGATTCACACTACCCATAATAAGCATGCTAGTCATAAAGATACATGGAAGATGTAAATGCATTCTGATGGCTGTTAATTGTGTACTTAGGTGAGACATTTTAGGGAGGAGAGAGAGGTACATATTATATATAGACAAAGAATTGGAGAGACCAGATGAGATGTAGAGGGAGATAAATGGATAAATTAATTCAAAGTACAGACTAATTTAAGGGCCCTTTTACGAAGCGCTGCTAGCTAGTTAACATGCTTTATAGAGTGCGGTAACTGGCCGTGGTGAATTCTAACATGCAGGCATGTCAGCTACCAAACATCAGAACACGTTACCTGGCACTCGTGTGGGCAGGTTAGAGGCATTAGTGCACAAGTGCAGATAATGTGGCAATTAGCGCAGGTGAACCTAATGAAACCTCTATGAGTGTCATTATGTGCCCCGCATGTGAAGTGGCACTTTAGAAGGGATGTCTAGGAAGAATCTGGGATGTCCAGAACAATATGTCTAAAAATCAGGGAAACTGCAGCAATGCCTTGTGAAATCACCCCATCTTCAGCCGGAAAAATAGACATCCTAGTAATCAGTTCTGGAGACAGGCCCTGTGCAAATATCTAAGCCAGCTACATACATGTATGTATGCCATTTTACAAATGTGGATGCCCCCAAAGTGCACACTCGCAGAACTGGGTACATGGATGCCACAGCGTAAGTAGGTCAGAAAGGGGACATCTATGTTATGAGACTAGCACACCCTGCCATAACATTTCAGATATTTAAACGTGCGGTGATGGGCCAGTAAATGATAATTACACTTACCTGGTAATTGTAGTTCCTTGAGTGATGACAGTTCAGTCCTCCACCTCTGGGTTGTGCACCTCCTCCTGCAGCCTGGAGACTGGACCTATCAAAATCCTGACGTCACAGGATTTGCACACTGTTGCACACTCCCCTATTCTCCAGTGAACTATAGACAAAGCACACTCAAAGGAGCAACAAATAAGTAGCCAATAAAGAAAATGTAACCTTAGCAACTGCAACTAAGTATTTAACCTTTCGGACCAAAGAAGCAAACTTTGCTCAGTACCGGTCCCTCTAGACCAGGGGTCTCAAACTCAAATTGCTTTGAGGGCCAAATGAGGACTTGTAAAGTAACCCGGGGGCCGCATAAGACGTGGGGTGTCATTTGCATAAGGGGCCTCATTTGCATAAATATTTGCATAATGTTACCATACACTAACTTTTAGTAAACATGCCTCTTAATGAGTATGGATAAAGAAAGACTAAAAGATTTAGAAATAGGAAGACAATAATTAAACTGGGAACCCCAAAAGCCAAACTTGGAATGTACAACAACACTGTAGAAATAAAACTATAAATTAATTTCCTCTTGTACTAAACAAAGTGCAAACATTAATGATGCACATTTCCCAGAGCTGACATATTCCAGTTAATAAATTCAAAATAAAGAGATATTTTCTACCTTTTGTGCATTTTTTTTCAGTTGCAATTGCTCCAGCCACTTCTGGTTTCTTCGTGTCTTCTGCTATCTCCATCGTCTGCTGTCCATTTGTCCTTTCTTCTCTCTTCTAGTTTTTTTGCATTCTCTCTCTCTCTACATCTGCTTTAACATACTAATCTTTCTCCTTTTGCTCTTTCCTCATTCCTATTTCATCCACTCAAATTTTACCCCTCCATCCTCAATCCCCACTTACTCTCCCAATACCTGGCCAATTGTAGATTTGTCTTCTCTTCCAGACAAAATATTTTTCCCCTCTCCATTTCACTTTCCCAGCTCCATCCCATTCTAATCCTCCCCCAACATCAGCTCCCTTCTAGTTCCAGCCCCACCCAGCATCTGCTCCTTTCTAGTCCCTGCATCAGTCCATTTCCAGTCCTATCCTAGCCTCACCATCAGCCCATTTCCAATCCTAGCCCCCCATCAGCCCATTTCCAATCCTAGATACCTCCCCTCACAGCCCATTTCCATTCCAAGCCCCCCTCCCCATCAGCCATTTGCAGTTCAAGCCCCCCTTCCACTCAGCCCATTTCCAGTCCTAGCAACCCCCCCCAGCCCATTACCAGTCCTAGACCCCCCATAGCCCATTACCAGTCCTAACCTCCCCATAGCGCACTTCCAGTCTTACCCCCCCATCACCCCATTTTCAGTCTTACCCCCCCCCCCCATAGCCCATTACCAGTCCTAGTCCCCCCCATAGCCCACTTGCAGTCGTATCCCCCATCACCCCATTTTCAGTCTTACCTCCCCTCATAGGCCATTACCAGTCCTAACCCCCCAATCAGCCCACCTCCAGTCCTAACCCCCATCACCCCATTTTCAGTCCTAGCCCCCACCATAGCCCATTACCAGTTATAACCCCCCCCAGCCCATTACCAGTCATAACCCCCCCCCTGCCAATAGCCCACTTCCAGTCCTAACCCCCATCTGCCCATTTCCAGTCCTAGCCCCCACCATAGCCCATTACCAGTCATAACCCCCCCCTGCCAATAGCCCACTTCCAGTCCTAACCCCATCTGCCCATTTCCAGTCCTAGCCCCCACCATAGCCCATTACCAGTCATAACCCCCCCCCCCCTGCCAATAGCCCACTTCCAGTCCTAACCCCCATTACCCCATTTCAGGCAGCCCCTCCATAGCTCATTACCGGCCAGCGAAGGAGGGAAACAAAAAAAAAAAACCCCAACCCCCTGGCTTCTGCCGTTGCCGCCGTGGCAGCGGCAGAATCAATTGTCAAATTTTAAAAAAAAAGACTTCTGCTGCTCAAGCAGCAAAATCAGCTGTCCTGCGGCCCCTTCCCCTGTGCCCGGAGATCCGAGTCTGCTCTATCAGCGGCGTGCTTTTCAAGCCGCGAGGAGAGTATTCCCCGCTCGCGCGAGAGGGGAATACTCTCCTCGCGGCTTGAAAAGCACGCCGCTGATAGAGCAGACTCGGATCTCCGGGCACAGGGGAAGGGGCTGCAGGACAGCTGATTTTGCTGCTTGAGCAGCAGAAGTCTTTTTTTTTTTAAATTTGACAATTGATTCTGCCGCTGCCACGGCGGCAACGGCAGAAGCCAGGGTTTTGGGTTTTTTTTGTTTTCCTCTGTCGCGGGCCGCACAAAGTTGTCTCGCGGGCCGCGTGTTTGAGACCCCTGCTCTAGACCTCTTCAGAAAGAGAGACCAGAAGAGAAAAAACAGACAGAAAGAAACAGAACGGAGATCAGTAGAAACTACCTGTTACTGAGTTGGCCTATCCAACTTATCCAGTTGGCCTCATAACCTGTCAGCCCTGGGCGGGATTGAGGACTGAACTGTCGTCACTCAAGGAACTACAATTACCAGGTAAGTGTAATTATCATTTCCTTATCGTTCCTACAGTTCAGTCCTCCACCTCTGGGATGTAACAGAGCAGTGTTCAATGGGAGGGGACTTCCAATGCGGCTTGCAAAACCGCGGAACCGAAAGAGGCGTCCCCCGCTGCCAGCACGTCCAGCCGATAATGCCTACTGAACGTGTGAAGAGACGACCACGTCGCTGCCCTGCAGATGTCCCCTGGAGGGACCAATCCGTGCTCCGCCCAAGAGGCCGCCTGCGCTCTAGTGGAGTGCGCCCACAATCCCGGCGGCACCACACGGCCCTGAAGCAGATACGCTGATGCAATCGTTTCCCTAATCCATCTAGAAATGGAAGCTTTCGCTGCCGCCTCTCCCTTGCGAGGTCCGCCGAACAACACGAACAGATGATCCGATTTACAAAACGGCTCGGAGACCTGCAAATAACGCCGCAACACCCTCTTAATATCCAACCGGCGTAAATTGCATTCCGACAAGGAGTCCCCCCCCCCCCAGGACAGCACCAGGAGGGAAACCGTATGATTCAGGTGAAACGGAGAGACGACTTTAGGCAAAAAGGAGGGCACCGGGCGCAAAACTACCTTTTCCTTAGAAAGGACTAGAAACGGCTCCCTGCAAGATAGTGCCTGCAATTCCAAGATTCGCCGAGCTGAACAAATAGCCACTAAAAACACTGTCTTCAAAGTCAAATCTTTCACCGTAGCCTTACTCAAAGGCTCAAATGGCTCCTTAACCAACGCCCCCAAAACCAGATTGAGATCCCACGGGGCCACAACGACCCGGCGGCAGGGCCGAAGCCTCGACACCGCCTTTAGAAAACGCACCACATCCGCGTGAGCTCCCAACGACACATCCTGCACCTTGCCCCTATAGCAGGCCAAAGCTGACAATTGCACTCTCAACGAACTGGCTACTAAGCCCTTCTCGAAACCGTCCTGTAGGAAACTCAACACCACGGGCACGGAGGCCTTAGCCGCGCGTACCTGACGTCTCGAACACCAATCCTCAAATATGCGCCATACTCGAACATATGCCAAGGATGTCGACCTCTTCCTAGCGCGCAACAGCGTCACCACCAAAGATCCTGAGTATCCTTTCCTCTTCAACCTCGCCCTTTCAATGGCCAAACCGTAAGCGAGAATCGATTCACTTGAGTCATTCGAAGCGGACCTTGGATGAGCAGATCCTCTGAATCTGGCATCCTCCAAGGCTCCCCGTCTAGCAGATGGACCAGGTCCGCGTACCACGGATGCCTTGGCTAGTCCGGAGCCACCAACACCACCCTTCCGCGATGAGCCTCGATCCTCTGCACCACGCTACCTATCAATGCCTATGGCGGAAAGATGTAGAGGAGACCGAACCTCGGCTATGGCTGCATCAAGGCGTCGATACATTCCGACATCCTTTCCCGCCGTCTGCTGAAGAAGTGGCTCATCTTTGTAGACTGGAAGGTTGCCATGAGATCCATAATCGGCGGCCCCCATCTGAGGACTATCTGAGCGAACACCTGAGGATTCAGCTTCCATTCCCCAGCATCCACCTGCACCCTGCTGAGATAATCCGCCGTCATATTGTCCTTCCCCGCAATGTGCGCCGCCGAGAGCACTGGAAGACGCTTTTCCACCCAAGTGAACAGCATCTCCGCCTCCTCTTCCATAGCTACACTGCTGGTGCCTCCCTGACGATTGATGTAGGCTACCATCGCGGACTTGTCCGACAGCACTCTGACCACCCGACCGGACACAGTTGACTCGAAGGGCTGGAGCGCTAGCAATACCGCCCTCAGCTCTAGCAGGTTGATGGACCAACTGCTCTGCTGGACGGACCACATACCCTGTGCATACCTATCTCCGCAGTGAGCACCCCATCCCGCGAGACTCGCATCCGTCATCAGCGGAATCCAGGCAGCCTGTTCCAGCGGCATGCCCGCTAGCAGAGAACCGGGCACTAGCCACCACCGCAACGCCTTCTTGACCCGCGGAGGACATGAAAGACGCTTGCTCAACGAGTCTGTCTGGTGAGACCAGCAGCAAAGCGGCGCACGCTGCAAGGGCCGCATGTGAAACCTGGCCCAGGGCACCACTTCCAGAGTCGCTGCCATCGTACTGAGCACGCGCAGATACTCCCATGCTGAGGGCGCCGGAGCCGCTCGGAACCTGCCGATGAGGTGCCACAGGCCCAGGGCCCGATGATGCGGCAGAAACACCGTCCCTGACCGGGTGTCGAACCTTACCCCCAGATACGCGAGCTCCTGGGTTGGCACAAGTCGGCTCTTGACAGGGTTGACCACTCAGCCGAGATGCTGCAAGAACTGTACCACTCTGTTTGTCACTCGAATGCTCTCGGCCTTGGACTTTGCCCGAATCAACCAGTCGTCGAGATAGGGATGAACTAAAATGCCCTCCTTTCGCAACGCCGCCGCCACCACCACCACCACCATAATCTTGGTGAAGGTACACGGTGCTGTGGCTAGCCCGAAGGGCAAGGCTTGAAATTGAAAGTGCCCCCAGGGGAGGGCGAACCGAAGGAACCTTTGGTGGGCCTCTCTGATCGGAATATGAAGATACGCCTCTGTGAGGTCTAGGGAGGTCAGGTACTCTCCTTTGCGCACCGCCACGATAACGGAGCGCAAAGTTTCCATCCTGAAGTGCGGTACCCGCAGACACCGATTTACACCCTTCAAATCCAAAATGGGGCGAAGAGATCCGTCCTTCTTGCGCACCACGAAATAGATTGAGTACCGACCCAACCCATAATCTTCCAACGGCACTGTCCGAATGGCCCTCAACAGCAATAGGCGATCAAGAGTCTTGCGAATCGCCAGGGCTTTTTGCGGATTTCTGCAGGGAGACATCACAAAGGAATCCCGAGCTGGTTTTGCGAACTCCAGGGCATACCCCTCGCGGATGACTTAACACCCACTGATACGTAGTAATCTGGGTCCAAGCAGAAAGAAACTCCTGCAGCCTTCCTCCCACTGGAGCACTTTCCACCGGGACCCGCAAACCTTCATTGTGGCTTTCGGCCGGCCGAGGGGGAGGCTCCTGAGAACCCTCTACTTGCTCCCCTAAAGCCCCAAAACCCCTAGCCTTTGTAGGGAAATCTACCTCTCTGGGAACCGCCCAACCGAGACGTTCGGAATCGTCTAAAATCCCGGAACTGGCCCCGAAAGGCCGGCACAGACCTCCCCGGCTTGGGTTTGTCCTCCGGAGGCCTGCCGCCCTTGGACTCCCCAAATCCTTAACTAACTTATCTAGATCCTCTCCAAAGAGCAGCCTACCCTTAAAGGGCAGCTTACTGAGGCGGGATTTAGAAGAGCCTTCCGCCGCCCAACTCCGCAACCACAAAGGAGCGGCGCGCCGCCACTAAGGAAGCCATGCTGTTAGCGAGAGCCCTGATCAAATCATAATGAACATCCGCCAAATATGCGGTACCGGACTCCAAACGATCCAGCTCCGCAGTCCCCTCCTGGTCTAACTGCGAGGACTGCCGTAGCCGCTGAGACCACCGGAGGCACGCTCTTGCCACCCAAGCTCCACAAATAGAAGCCTGCAACGACAAGGCGTCGGCCTCAAAGGACTGCCTCAAAAGTCCATCCACCTTTCTATCCTGCGCATCCTTTAATGCGGCACTACCTTCCACCGGGATTGTGGTCTTCTTGGTAACTGCCGAGACCGCCACATCAATCCTGGGGGATTTAAAACGTTCCCACTCGTCCTGTATCATCTTATCCACCACCCGGTGGACTGGAAATACCACTTGCGCTTGCCTCTCCGCCTGTATGATGGGGTCCTCCACCCCCACTTCCTCAGCCGGAGAGACAGCCACCAAGTTCAACATCTGGAGGGATTCCGTAATAAGAACTGTGAGCTCCTCTTTTCGGAACACCCGGATGATCTTAGCCTGATCCTCCGGCTCTGGAATCTCCCCCTCCTCTAAATCTTCCATATCCGCCTCCAAATCCAGGTCAGCCTCATCCGAGTCGATCCCCTCTCTGACTGAAGGCGATAGCTCGCGAGGCCGAGATCTCTTCGAAGGCCTGGGAGAAAAAGCGCTGCTGCCAACTACTCTTGTCTGCGGAGCGGCCATAGACCTAACCACGGCCTCCGGTAACAGCCCTTGGCGTTGCCTGCAGAACGCTTAATGCATAAGCAACACAAAGTCGGAGCAGAAATCCCCAAACTGGGAAGTGGACTCCAGGGCCGGCGGCGCTGACGGTAGACCAGCTACGGACTCCTGGGAAGCCCCCGGCGTAGAAGCCAGCGCTACATCCTCCTCTGGGACTGCTGCCGCCAGCTGGGGATCTTGGCAGGGCTTCGCTTCCATCTGCCGTTCCATGTTGGCAGACCCCAAGGCGCAAGCCCTGCAGACCCCTGACTCTGCTATCGTGCCTCTGCGGGAACCGCAGAGGACGCACTGGGGCCGGGACGCCATCGCAGAGACCCCACCCCTAGGAGGAGTCTGTGTGCCCTTTACTTCTCCCCAATAAATTATTGATTTATTCACTTATTTCTGTATTTGATGTATTCTATTTTTTTTTAAACCTAGAAAGCACCCTGGGGCTTTAACTAAAGAGAAAACCTCTTTCCCGCTTTAAACTAAAGTGCAGAGCCTCACCGCCGTCGAGCTCCAGCTTTAAAAACACTGCCTGGAGCTGTGCTGTGAAATGTCCCTGTATAAAAAATGGCCGCCGCCACCAGCGCGCGGCTGAAAAGGGCACCAAAAATCACCACGTGAGCCTAGCAAGGAATAGGCATCCTGCACGGCCGTCGGGGAAAGGCAAAAGATCACAAAGCACACTAAAGGGATATTCTGCCCTCAGCTTCCCCGCTAAGACTCAAGTGTCTTCAATGGGGCTCCAGCCCGCGGTACTGCTTTTTAGCTGAGCAGTCTACCGCTGGTGAGCCTCCCGTCAGAATGCTCCTGCTCCCGAGGGCAAAGCGGCTCCCCGCTGCAGCAGAGGATGCCGCCCCGGTCCTGCTCTAGGGCTCTCCCCCGTCCTGTCCAGGGAGAGAGACCTGAATATGAGCCCACAGCCCCGGCGATCAGAGGCAGGCAGGAACCGGTACTTGAGGCACTGCTTGTTCAAAAGTCTTTTTTTGTTTTTTAAAGGGATAGTACCCCCCAAAAATAAAGCAAATGGAATGTGAAAAGAAACTTTTAAAGCCAAATTAAACTACACCTATACTAACTACTCTAATACTCCTTATGTGTTCCTCAAGTGAGCCCAGCACCTAAGCTCACTAGATCCTCCTGCTGCATGGAGACTGGAGAATAGGGGAGTGTGCACCAGATCACATCCAGTGACGTCAGGATTTTGACAGGTCCAGTCTCCAGGCTGCAGGAGGAGGTGCACAACCCAGAGGTGGAGGACTGAACTGTAGGAATGATAAGGAATGTTTGTATTTACAGGAAGGTTTCTTTGGCCGGGAAATATTAACCATTGTGATGTAAATGCAATTTGCTCTTTCCCTGGAAGCACTGCAGCCATGAAATGAGTGCTATTTTGTACCTTATTTGCGGTCAAGAGCAGGTACAAGCATGGATACCTCAACAACCAGGGCCTAACATGCTTGGCACTATGAAGTGCAAATCCCTTGTTCCGCCCCAGACATGTCTTTCATCATGCCCCCATGCTAACTGGATGTTCTCGCACTAGGGGTGTCTAAATACCCGGCTTTCTAAAATGGCTCCGGGGATGTCTCCATAATTTGCACATCTTTGTACCCAATTTCAGACATCCAACTCTTGAACAGGCCTTCCAAAATGACCCCTTTAGTTCACCACACATTAGCGTATTGAGGTGCACATTAGCTGCCAGGAACATGCTGGTCCCACCCTGATAGCTAACGCAGACGCTTTGTATTTAATGTGCAAAACCTTAGCGGGCTTTAGTAAACAGGTCCTTTAGTCAGTGTTAGTAAATAGTAGGAATCCTGTAGGAATTCGAATGCTGGAAAACATACGTGATAATAAGCTCTGGTACTTGTTTTTGTTATATATCTGCTCTAATAAAGCATAGCCTGTAATTTAAAAAAAGTATCAACATTTTCTCAAAAACAAAAATATCTTAAAAGAATGCATTTCATGATATCATAGTAGGGTTAGCAAAAGATAACATTTTCCCTTTTCAAGCCCTGATAGCTTCAGAAGTAAAATAGCCAAGGAAGGGAAAATAAGTTACAGTCATGACACTTATCACTGGGGAAAAGGGAGGCTAACGAATGTAATTGCCTTGTCTATAAATATAACACCTGTGATTTGTCCATGGTAGGCTTATCATCATCCTGCACA
Source organism: Ichthyophis bannanicus (assembly GCA_033557465.1). Taxonomy (NCBI): domain Eukaryota; kingdom Metazoa; phylum Chordata; class Amphibia; order Gymnophiona; family Ichthyophiidae; genus Ichthyophis; species Ichthyophis bannanicus. The sequence goes on from CM066037.1 coordinate 121,239,118, forward strand.
TTTCCTAATGCTTTCCAACTAGCAAATCCTCTAATACAAATACTATGACACTTTGCAAATATATCAAGTGCAGATAATTTTGAAATAAAACTCAAAGGCTGAAACCCGTGTCTCAAAGCCAGTTATTTTAAAAGGTGCTACACCCTGTGTTATCAGGATGACTGAAGATGCGATAACATTATTTTCTTTTTATATACAGAGGATTCTGTATTGTCAGCAGGTTTGAAGAGAGAGAGAGAGAGAAAAGACTAGACTAGAGGAAAAAAGAAAGCAGAAGGCAGAGGAAAAAGCAAGAAAATTAGCTTCATATTCAAATGATACATGCAAAAACCTTCTGTTTAGGATTTAATGTTACCTAAAATTGTATGTGTTGCATTCATACTTTAAGATAGATTGACTTAACATATTATTAACCTTAGACAACAATGGCTTAAGTAATATCATAAGTGAAACCACTGCTTTTTTTCTAACAGCAAAGTTGAGAAGCAAAGAACAAAAAGATAAGGGATAGCCTGATAACTCTGCAAGGTGTTGAACTACAGTACTACTTTCAAAGACATTAAATTTAAAATATATAAATATCATACAACATGAATGTTAAAAACTAATATTCTAGACAGCTATCCTAAATCAACTGTTCCAAGTACACTAAGTCCAGGATTGCTCGCAAAATGTAAGCTACAGCAATATGATAAAGCCTTCGTTCACTTTTATTTAGTAATATTTTACTTCAAAAATGTTTTCTTTTTAACATAGAGTTTTCAGCTATCTTCTATTTCCATAAAAATGATTTTGCTTTCAAATCTGGATTCATTGAATTTATTTTTCAAAATTCAGTATGTCTTGATTAGATTGTGAGTTCCAAGAAGAAAGAGCTGTGTATAATATTATCTGCATAGTGCTGCGTGTTGCGTGCATCTTGTATTCACTATTCCAATCACAACAATAATAATAGCAATAATAATAAACTAAGCCCATGCAATAGAATCACTATTGGGAAAGTCATATTAACTAGGTCTGAGAAGGTGACAGGGTACATGGAAATATCAAAAGACAAGGGGAACATCAATTTATAAACACGTGTAGTTATCCAATAGTCATTTAAAGCAGATTTAATACTATTAAGAGTTAAATAGTTCTGAATTATTAAGTGAGAATTCATTTCAAGAAGCTGAATAAAGAAAAAGACTTGTTTTTTAACTAATTCACTGTTTCTTCTGAGACTCCCAGGTTTCCAATAATAAGTGACCCCAACAAGTGAATATGGCAAATAGGAAGAAATGTTTTGGAAACATGATTAATAAAACCACCTAAATTTTGCGGACGCCATCTGCTCCATGAATTTTCCCATCCTCTTAAGTTGGAAGCCATTTATTTAGTTTAGTGATTTGTGGATTTTGGGAGTGATAAGAACAAATCAGTAATCTCTGCTCAAGATTTCAGATCAAGACTACATGATATACCTTGTACTTGATTATGGTACAATTGTGTAATAGTTGCTGGGATGTTATTTGCCTTAGGAATGCATCTAATACTCTCAAGCAATTCAAAAAAGTGGCAAAGTATATAGCAGGAATTCTTAGCTCTGGTCCTCTAGGGCCACAAATATGTCTGGCACTGCCCATGATATACACAATGAATAACCATTAGACATTTCTGTATACACATGGTCCAAAAACTAGGTAAATTTGCATATTTGTTACTTTGTAAACCAGACCAGAGTTAAACCAGATACTAATATATTTTAGAACTCTAATTGATTCATACATAGCTCCTTCCTTAGCTTCGCTGCCCACCTTTTGCTCTAAATCAGAGAAGTACAATAGATTTACGATATCCTACCATTTAAACAAGTCTTCTATTTTATTAAACTCAAAGTAGAATTCAGTAAAACAGGGCAGTTTGTTTTCTGAAAAGTAAAGTAATTTGTTGTCTGCATACATTCATTCCATGTCCACACAAAGCTATGTATAAAACAAGGATAAATAGCTGATCAAGAATGGTTCCCTATGGAGCCCCCATGGTTGTGTGTCCAGGATGTGAAATCATTCTCTCCAGTTATTCTCGACTCACAGATGTACTGCAAACCAGGCTGGCATTTATTTATTTAAAAATCTTTTATATATCACCATTTGATCGATATTAGCTTTCATTACAGTTTACAAAATAGTCAAAGAAACTGGAAACATAATGATGAGTTTACACAAAAATATTCCATACAATAACAATGAAATCCAAGATAACAAATTAAAGGTTTCTACCAAGTATAAACCAACAAATTTTCTACTGAGATCTCTACAAATATTCTTCAGAAGAACATTGAAAGAGCCACATTTTTAGACCCTTTTTACATTTTTAATAAGAGTTCTCCATTCATATATCAATTGGCAAAGCATTCCATTGACTTGAGGCCTGAAAAGCAAAACTACTGTTAGGAGTTCAGTCTAATCTAAGCATATGAAATAAACGAGTTACAAGATTTGCCTGGGACGAAATGCAAGATAACGCAAAAAAAAAAAAAATACCCTGCGCTAATCTACATACCACGCGTTAGCAGAGCATGTGGGCAGGATATGGATGAAGAGTGGGCATGTTGCAACAAGCAGTTACCGCGAGCATTGGCAGCATGTGATAACTGCACATTTGACAGATATCGCATGGGGGCAACTAACGCCACCTCAATGGGTGGTGTTAGCTGCATCCACTGTACTGCTGTACTGTGATTTCTACATTTTTGCAGCATTATCTGCAGGGGAAATGCTGTGCATGTCCAAAACAGATAACGCAAGGCTTTTGCAGCTAATTTGGTGCTATTTGCACTAACCCGCCACATTAACACCTAACAGGTCCAGCCTGTCCACTAGGCAAGCTAGGCGGCCAACATGGTTGCTGCTGCTTCATTACCTGCGACAGGCCATGTGCTTTTGCACACATGACCTGCCACTTCTGATTCCCTCCGATGCAACTTACTGTCAGAGGGAAGTCAGAAGCACATGGCCTGACATAGACAAGAAAGCTGCTGCTTTTAAAATACTGCTGCTGCAGCAGCCTACCCCCCCCCCCCCCCCCCCACCCAATACGGAATCGGCAGTACTGTGCGGCGGTGGCATGGCACGGCAGGGGAAGGCAGCATGGCCAGGATTTCAACCTGGGGTGGCAGAAACCCTCGGGGTGGCTCTGGCTCCTAAAGTCTATCATAGCTTAGTAAACATGCCTCTAAGACTTTAACAAGTCTAAAGCTGTTCCAACAATTTCTATTGCTTCCAACCTGTTCAGCAATAACTCATTATCCACTAAATCAAAAGCTGCAATCAGATTGAGCTGTATAATCATTATGTCCTTTTTTCATCTAGATAAGTGAAGACCTCATTATACATAGCTACTAGTAGTCTTGGAACTATGGCCAGCTCTAAAGACCGACTGTCTGGGATTTAAGGCAGTGACCTCAAGGGATTTTGTAAGCTGTTGAACAATGACTTTTTCAACAATTTTTACAATTATGGCAACTGGTGGCATGCATTATATGACACAATAAGCACTATGCTAACACATTCCCAGTTTCTATAAAAATGCATTATCTTATGATTAGATTTTTTAACATAAGAAAATATTTTATAGTGCATATTCTGTAAATATTTTATAGCACACACCATAATCTATGGGCAGATCGCTCCAGTGTAATGGACTGTGGACAGTAAATTAATCTGTACAGAGAAAGACAATGTATTCCCAATGTAATCATTGCTGAACAAGTTAGAATAATTCACTGCATTGTTCTCTTACCTTTGTAACCCACAGATACCAATGGCTAGTTATAAAGAAGAAATCCGGCAAACAACTAAAACATTACCAATGTACTAAGCATCTCAGGACCTGCAAAACGATAACTTGACTTGATCTCTTGATACTCCAAAAATAATTATATTTATAATTTCAGGAAGACAAGAAAGATTCTTATGGCTTCATTAAATATTAACACCTCACTGTAGTTACGCGTATAAAGAATTGCGAGATGGAGGGGGGTGTAAGGGGCAGAAATATTTTTCAGGTACACTCGCCTATAGCAAGCATTGGGCATGCCCAGAAGCTACCGACCAAGGTCTTGCTACTTGTGCTTAATTTAATTTGCGCACCCCGCCCGCAGATTTTGAAAAGTAATCTCTAGTTCGGGAGGAAAGGGGTGTGGCCGAGCTCTTGGGCAACGATCACGTGCGTATTTACTTCTGGGCAATAGAGTTGGACGGGGTCTGAGTTCGCGTGATCCGTCTCGAGCTCTGCCCTCTACCTCCCCTCCCACCGGGGGCGCGTGCGGTACCTAGAGGGTTTTTTTTTTTCTTTTCGACCTGAGCGCGTGACTCACAGCGTCGTACGCCGCTTTTTACCCCGCTGCCCCGAGGCGCGCTCGCGGTCCGCTACTTGCCTGCTTGTGACGTCTGACGTGTGGGGATTTTTTTTCTGCCGCAGCCCTGAATTTTTGGTGGGGGTTTCTTTTCCTGGTGGTCCTCCTGCCGCGCAGCGTGGATATGTGAGAAGCGCGGGCTCTCGGCTGGCACCTGAATACTAGTAGTGACGGGTCGAGCAGCGGCTCCTCGCTTCCCCTCAGTCCCGCATGCGGGAGCCCAGCTGCTGTTCTCACACGATTGGTCCAATGGGAGCAGCTGTTGCCCCGTTGCTAGGCGAGTTGCTAGGCTTCAATGACGCTCTCAGCATCTGAAGAGCAAGTTTGGAGTACGTTTGATTTTATTTATTTATTTTTAATTAAAATAGGGGCGGGGGAGACTGTTCTCTGGAAAATTATAGGAGACCAGATGTACAGTACTGGTAAGCTTCAGAAAATAGTGTGACTATGAAAAAAAAGGAAAAATAAGAAAACAGGCTGAAAAGAACTATGGTATGTGGGTGGTGGCTCACTCTCTGAAGTGAATATGTTAGACCATAAAATCAAATAATATGAGCAGTTCTTCGCTGTGCTTGCTAGTACACTGTTCTCATTCAAAGAAATTCTTCCTGAGCACAAATCATGGCATCTTAGCAGCGTTTTCTTAGTCATAAAATTAGTTTTAAAGAACACTCAAGTGGAATCTAAAATATGATCAAGCTGCTGGTAAAGACAGATACAGTGAATTGCAAATGATGCTACTACAGTAATATACATACCAAAAAGTGGTATAAGTTCAATTTGTTGAATTCTGGTTGAAGTCCTATTTGTTATAATGCCTACCTTGATAGGATATTCAAGGTGTACTTATTTATATTATTTCTATACCGCGTTCTTTAAAATCAGCGCGGTTTACAGATAACAATTTGTACAATGCAGCGGAACATGCAGTGCACATTACAGAGAACAGGTATTACAACTTGGGTTTAACAGGGGTAACTATATACAACGGAGCTGTTTGTGCACAGGCATACTACAGTTATGGCTGTGGACACATGACACGCTCTGAACTATATACATTTTAGATAATTATTTACAGGTTTGTACAGTCGTATTCAGACCGTGGGTGCGTCAGCATGCCCTGGGCATGTTGGTGGTGTCCTTGTGGTGGGTGAAGGGTAGGCTGGGTTGTGATGTTTCACTGATAAGGGAGTAATGTAGGAGGAAAGATGGTGCTTTAGTGCCTTCCGGAATTGGGCGAGGTCGGTTATAGCTCTGATGGTGGTTGGGAGGGCATTCCAGAGCGTAGCTGCGTAAAATATAAATGCTCTGTTCTTTGCTGCCTGGGCATATTTTGTTATTGCGCTAGGTATTACGAGTGTGTTTGCAGTGAATGACCTCCTGGACCTGTTTGGAGGGGTGGGGAGGATGAGGTCCGTGAGGGAGGTGGAGGATTGTTTGTTGATGGCCTTGAAAGTCATTAATAGTACTTTGAAGGTGAGTCTGCAGTGGATTGGCAGCCAGTGGAGGTGTTTCAGGATTGGAATTATGTGGTCCCTTCTGGAGACTCCATGCAGGATGCGGGCGGCGGCGTTCATTGCTAGTTGCAGGGGGTTCTTGGGGAGTCCCTGCAGAATAGCATTGGCATAGTCAAAGTGGGGGGTTACCAATGCTTGAAAAATTGTCCAGAAATCATCTGGATCCAGTAGGGGTCATAGGTGGCGGATTGTTCGTATCTTGTGATAGATTGCTCTGATGGTGTTGCTTATGTGTGCCTTCGTGTCGAGCTGCTGGTCTAGGGTGATACCCAAGTAGCGGATGGAGGCCTTGCTCATGAGCTCAGTGTCTCTTACTCTCATTGATGTGGGAGGGGTGAAGGAGTGATTCCCGGTGATGAAGAGGACGTCCATTTTCTTAAAATTAATCCTTAGGCTTTGTGTGTGGAGCCAGTCCGTGACAGCATCAACGCATTTTGTTAACGTTGAGAAATCAGGTTGGTTGATTGAGAATGGCGTGAAGAGTAGTACATCATCGGCGTACACTAGACATGAGACATTGAAGGAACGAATGATTGAGCAAATGGGCTGCATGTATATATGGAAGAGTAGGGCTGAGAGTGATGACCCTTAGGGGACCCCTTGCGTTTGTTGAAAAGGCTTGGAGGTCCCGGAGCCTGTTCTTACCTGCTGCCATCTATCTGTCAGGTATGACTGCACCAACTCAAAGCTGAGCCTTGTATACCCTTCTCTTGGAGACGTGATAGGAGCAGCTCGTGGTTGACTGAGTCAAATGCGGCGGCAATGTCCATGATTAGCGCGTAACCTCTATTGATGTTATCGATCCCTGTGATTAAGGTGCTGAGTAGAGTGGTGAGGAGGATCTCAACACCATGTGATTCTCTGAAGCCGTGCTGACCTGGGCCAAGTGGGACAGCAGTCTCGATGTGGTGTTGGATTTGTTGTTGTATGTCCTTCTCTATTATCTTGGCCAGTAGGGGAATACTGGAGATTGGTCGACAGGATTCCGCCTTTTTTGGGTCAAGCTTGTTGTTTTTGAGAAGGGGCTGGATGGAGGTCTGTTTTAGAGCTGGTGGGAACGCCCCAGCTGAAAAGGATAGGTCCAGGATCTTGGTTAGGAATGGGCTGAATTCTGCGTACAGTGATCTTATCCAGAATGCTGGGCAGGGGTCGTTGGGGGCTGTGGTGGTGTTGATAGATGTGATGGTGTTATCCATGCTTCTCGTGGATGGAGGTGTGAAAGCTGTCAACGGTGTTAGATGGTTTTGCTTATGATCTGGGTTTTGGGTCGTGGTGGTGTTGGCTTGGCTGGATTTGGCTTGTAGGTTTTCTGCGAATTCCTGAGGGTGTAGCAGGGCTGGTTAGGAGGGGGACAGCTCCTTCGTCAGGGACTTCACAATGTTGAAAAGATCATGGGGTTTGTTTAGGGATCGTCGCAAGAGTTCAGAGTGATGTTCTTTCAGTTTTCTTGAGATTGATTCACGGAGTACTTTCAAGTAGGATGAGTAGGCTGCTTGGTCGTCTGTGGATCGTGTGCGCCACCATCATCTTTCGAGCTTCCCGAGGTGGAGTAGTGAAGTTCGAATTTCTGCAGAGTACCATTGAGCAGCTTTTCTTCTTTTTGGAGGCTTGTTAGAGGCAGGTAGATGCGCGACGGAGCTTAGGCTGTCGTTCCATGTGGATATCATTTCATCGAGGCTGGGTGATGTTAGGCTGAGGCTTGGTAGGACTTTCTTGCTGATCTCTTCTTTATCAAAGAGTCGGAATCGCCTTGTGGATGCTAAGGGAAACTCGTCTGTCTTGCAAGGGGCATTGTAATCATGATGCATGGGCATCTGAAATCTAATTAGGCTGTGATCGGACCATGGTACTGGAGTGATGGATATATCAAGGTTGTAACTCGGGCTTATGGTAGGTATTGGAGCGAAAACCAGGTCCAGTATGTTTCCTTTTGTGTGGGTGGGGGCATCAATTACCTGCTTGTATCCAAACTCGCTGAGTGCTTCGAGGAAAGCTTCGGACTGGGTGCTTTGGAGAGCTGGCAGGTTAAAGTCACCCATTACCCAGTTTGGTATGCGTGGGTTCTTGGGGTTGCAGGCGAGATTGATTATTGTCGATAAGTCATCAGGGGAGGAGGACGGGGCTCTGTAGATTAGACTGATGGTGGAGTGCTTGTTGGCTATGGTGATTGACTCCATGTCGGTTGTGTTATTGGAGGATAGCAGCTAGAATTGGAGCTCCGTCTTTACTAGGATTAAGGCGCCTCCGCCTCTGCGGTTAGTTCTGTGGCATGTGTGGATTGAGAAGTTGGGAGGGATGAGCTGGTTGAGGAGGACCAAGTCTGAGTCGGAGAGCCGTGATTCCGTGACTAGTAGCATATCTAGGCCGTGGTTGGTTATAAGGTCAGAGACGGCTGGCTATTTCCTGTGGACCAAGCGTGCGTTTATGAGGGCACATCTTAGATTGCGGGGATTTTGGTGCTTCTCTGCCTGGGCCTTTGTGGTATGTTGAAGGGATATGTAAAGTAAGTGTGGGTGTAGTTTGCACTTGGTTTCTATGGGTGGTCGGCGGGGGCCCTCCCCCCCCCCCCCCCCCAGTATTTCTTACATAGGCCATGAAGGACTGGGATGGGGTTTTGGGTGGCGGTGAGGGCAAGGGTTCTGTGGAGTAGTGTGGTGAGGAGGTAGCAGCACGAGAGAGCTAGTAGGGGGGGGTGCCATTTGTGCTGTAGGCTGGTTAGGTGAGTTGAGGTTTGCTCAGGTCTTTCTGGCAATATCAAGGTTCCAGCAGTTCTATACTATAGGCAATTCAGCGGTTATAATCAGGGTTTTGGAGGGCTATTTACGCACTCCTAGGTCATTACGTCTCCTAATTCTGCTCATGTGTGTCTATTTTGGGCTTTCGGCAATACAGTGGGTACACTATACTGGGTGTACAGAATGTCAAGTATCAAGTTTATTGATATACTGCTCATCAATTGAGATTGCACAATTTACATATTAATTCAAATTACAAAACTAAAATATATGACACACAAGCAAATAAAATATAATACAAAATGAATAAACAAGTAAACATAATTGACATTTCGTAACATAAATAAACCAAAAAATAATAAAGGTCAATATGGGCTAAGTGCCTGCAACGTGTTCTCCTCTCCATCCTTGCCTGCCCTGCATCCATCGGTCTTTGTTTGAGCCTTGTTTGAGCCTTTCAATAAAAAGTTACAAAAAATGAGGGGACACCAAGTGACCGTTTTGGAAAGGCTCCCAGAGTAGGCATGATACCTGGGTACAAACTATATCGTAATGATAGAGCTGATCAAATTGGTGGAGGGGTTGCGCTCTATGTTAGAGAGGGCATTGAGTCAGAAAGGATTAAAGTTTTGCAGGAAACAAAATTTGCTGTAGAATCTCTATGGATTGAAATTCCATGTAAAAAGGGGAAGGCGATTGCAGTGGGGGTGTACTATCGACCGCCTGGCCAGAATGAACAAATGGATGATGAAATGCTGAAAGAAATCAAGGAAGCTAACAAAAGTTACAGCGCAGTAATAATAATGGGTGATTTCAATTACTCCAGTATCGACTGGGTCAGTGTCACAGCAGGACATGCTAGGGAGATAAAGTTCCTAGATGACATAAATGATTGCTTCTTGGAGCAGCTGGTTCATGAACCGAACAGAGGGGAAGCCATATTAGACCTAGTCCTTAGTGGAACACCAGATCTAGTGCAAGAGATAAGGGTGGTGGGGCCACTTGGCAATAGTGATCATAGCATGATCGCCTTTGATTTAATTAGTGGAGGAGGGATAGTACGGAAATCTACAGTACTACCTTTTAACTTTCGAAAGGGAGACTATGATAAAATGAGGAAAATAGTTAAGAAAAAACTAAAAGGAGCAGTTGCAAAGGTTAAAGACTTACATCAAGCTTGGGTGTTGTTGAAAAATACTATCTTGGAAGCCCAGACCAGCTGTATTCCACGCTTTAAGAAAAGTGGAAGGAAGTCCAAAAAACTGCCAGCATGGTTTAAAGGTGAGGTCAGAGAGGCTGTTGTTGCCAAAAAAGCATCTTTCAGGAAATGGAAAAAAGAGCCAAACGACGAAACCTGGAAACAGCACAAGCACTGGCAGGTCAAATGCAAGGCATTGATAAAGAAGGCAAAGGGAGAATTTGAGAAGAAGCTTGCTGCGGAAGCAAAAACACGAAATAAAGATTTTTTCAACTACATTCGTAGCAAAAAACCTGTGAGAGAGTCGGTTGGACCATTAGATGATAGAGGAGTTAAAGGGGCACTAAGAGGCGACAAGGTGATAGCAGAGAGACTGAATTAATTCTTTGCTTCGGTCTTTACTGAGGAAGATGTAGGGATGTTACCCATGACTGAAGTGGTATTTAAAGGTTCAGAAGAATTGAAGGAAATATCGATACATCGGGAAGATGTATTACAACTATTAGATAAACTGAAGAGTAGCAAATCACCTGGGCCGGATGGTATACATCCAAGGGTGTTGAAAGAACTGAAATATGAGATTGCAGACCTGCTATTAATAATCTGTGAACTATCATTAGAATCATCTCTAATACCTGAAGATTGGAGGATCGCCAATGTAACACCAATTTTTAAAAAGGGTTCGAGGGGTGATCCGGGAAACTACAGACCGGTGAGCCTCACGTCAGTACCGGGAAAAATGGTAGAAACCATCATAAAGAATAAAATTACTCAGCATGTAGATAGTCATGGCCTAATGGGAGACAGCCAACATGGCTTTAGACAAGGAAGATCTTGTCTTACTAATCTGTTATGTTTTTTTTGAAAGTGTGAATAAACAGGTGGACAAAGGTGAGTCGGTTGATATAGCATATCTGGACTTTCAGAAAGCCTTTGACAAGGTCCCTCAACAGAGACTTTTGGCAAAACTAAAAAGTCATGGGATAGGAGGCAGTGTACTACTGTGGATCAGGAACTGGTTAAAAGATAGAAAGCAGAGGGTTGGGCTGAATGGCCAATTTTCCCAATGGAGAAAGGTGAATAGTGGTGTACCCCAGGGATCTGTGCTGGGTCCGCTGCTTTTTGACATATTCATAAATGACCTGGAAAGTGGAATAACGAGTGAGGTTATCAAATATGCAGATGATACAAAACTATTTAAAGTTGTTAAAACCCAAGAGGATTGTGGAAAATTGCAAGAGGATCTTGATAAATTGGAAGACTGGTCATCAAAATGGCAGATGAAATTTAATGTGGACAAGTGCAAAGTTATGCACCTAGGGAAGAACAACCCAAACTATGGTTACACAATGCAAGGTTCCACATTAGGAACCACCACCCAGGAAAAAGATTTAGGCATCATAGTGGATAACATGTTAAAACCCTCGGCCCAGTGTGCAGCGGCAGCCAAGAGAGCAAATAGAATGCTAGGTATCATAAGGAAAGGAATGGAAAATAAAACAAAAGATATTATAATGCCTCTATACCGTTCCATGGTGAGACCGCACCTTGAATATTGTGTGCAATTCTGGTCACCGTATCTTAAAAAGGATATAGCGTTATTAGAAAAGGTTCAGAGAAGAGCCACCAAAATGGTAAAGGGGATGGAAGGATACTCCTATGAGGAAAGGCTAAAATGGTTAGGGCTCTTTAACCTGGAAAAGAGACGGCTGAGGGGAGATATGATAGAAGTCTATAAATTAATGAACGGAGTGGAATGGGTAAACGTAGATCGATTGTTTACATTATCAGAATATAGAAAGACTAGGGGACATGCAATGAAGCTACAGCGTAAACTATTTAAGACTAATAAAAGGAAATATTTTTTCACTCAATGTGTAATCAAACTCTGGAATTTGTTACGTGAGGATGTAGTAAAGGCTGTTAGTGTAGCTGGGTTTAAAAAAGGTTTGGACAAGTTCCTGGAGGAAAGGTCCATAAACCATTATTAAGAAGGGACCCAGGATATCAATGCTTGACCCAGTACAAGCATTGCGGAACCTGTGTCTTTTGGGGAAACTGCTAGGTATGTATGACCTAGATTGGCCACTGTTGGAAACAGGATACTGGGCTTGATGGACCTTGGTCTGACCCAGTATGGCATATCTTATGTTCTTATCTCTGAAAAATCGCAAAGTGTCTGCAACTGGTCACCCCCCCCCCCCCTTCTTTCTCAGACCTCCCTGTCCTTTTTTAGACAGAATATATGCCACTGTGGAGTGGAGGTGTACCGTAGTGGTTAGGGCAACTGCCTACTACCCATAAGATCAAGGGTTTGATTCCCACTGACACTTTTTGGGCAAGTCACTTTATCCTCCATTGCCTCAGAAGAAAAGATCTGGCAATCTACTTCTGGAGATACATTGCCAAGAAAACCCAGAGGCAGATGGGTTACCAGGAGTCAGCACTGACTTGACTGCACACAAAAAAATGTAACTGGCACCATCATTTGACTGTTCTTAAAGAAAGCATTTCTGATACAAGATAAGGGAGTCATCCTGTGCAGCAAAGTGAAATAAGCACAAGTTTAGGAAATACATGATAGGAAAGGTACCATTTTAAACAAAAAAAAGGGAGGATCCCTCTGCACACCTCAAAACTAAGCAGTAGTTCCTCTGATGATATTTTTACATTTCTAAATATGACTGTTAATAATTGGTTATTTTAGTGCCTGAGGAGCAGGCAAACATATATGTAATCGACTACTACTATTAATCATTTGTATAGTGCTACAAGGCATACGCAGCGCTGTACAAACATATAAAGACAGTCCCTGCTTGTAGAACTTACAGTCTAATCGAAAGAACAATACAAGAGAAACAACGGGGTCCAAATAGGGAAGGAGAACAAGGGATTAGGATCCAAATGCAGCCTCAAAGAGGTAAGCCTTTAGCATGGATTTGAAGAGGGGGGAGAAGAGACTTGATGTAAAGGTAGAGGAAATTTGTTTCATGCATAAGGAGCAGCAAGGTGAAAAGATCAAAGACTGGAGTTTGCAGAAGAAGAAAAGGGCATAGAGAGAAGAAAGCCAGAGTAGGAGCAGAGTTCACGAGGATGGGTGTAGGGAGAGAGATGATAGGAAAGGTAATGAGGGGTAGTAGAGTGAATGCATTTATATATTTTAGAAGGAGAAGTTTGAATTGGATTTTGAAATAGAAGGGGAGCCAGTAAAGTGATTTTAGAAGAGGGGTTATATGATGTATTGGGGCAGGTGGAAGATGAGCAGCGCTGCAGAGTTCTGGATAGATTGAAGAGGAGAGAGATGACACAGAAAGACCAGCAAGAAGGAGATTGCAATAGTCAAGACGGGAGGTAGTCAAAGAATGGAGAAAAGCCTTAGTAGTATGTTCAGAGAGGAAGGGATGGATTTTGTTAATGTTGTAGAGAAAGATACAATAGGTTTTAGCTATATGTTGAATATGTGTGGAGAAGAAAAGGGAGGAGTCAAAGATGACCCCAAGGTTGCGAGCCAAGGAAACAGGAAGAAGAAGAGTGTTGTCAACATTGATACAGAAAAGAGGAAGGGGGATGAGGATTTAGAGGGAAAAATAAGAAGTTTGGTTTTAGCCTATTCAATTTTAGGCAGTGGTGAGACATCCAGGTGGTGATGTCAGATAAGCAAGTAGAGATATCAGCTTGGAGTGAAAGAGAGATGTCAGGTGTAGATAGATAGATTTGAGAGTCATCAGCATAAAAATAATACTGAAAGCTATGAGAAAACATGAGGGCACCAAGAGACTAGGTATAGAGAGAGAGAAAAGGAGAGGGCCCAGAACAGACCCTTGAGATACAGCAACTGAGAGAAGGTTGGCAGTAGAGGAGCAACCACCAGAACAAACACTGAAAGAGCGATTGGAAAGATAAGAAGAGAACCAAGACAGCACAGGGCTTCTAAAACCAAGAGAGGATGAACTGTCAAGGAGGAGGAGGTGGTCAACAGTTTCAAAAGCAGCACAAAGATCGAGAAGAATGAGAACCGAGTAAAGGCCTTTGGACTTAGCAAGGAATAGATCACTAAAGACTTTGGAAAGAGCCGTTTCACTAGAATGAAATGAATGAAAACCAGATTGAAGTGGATCAAGGAGGGCTTGAGAGGAGAGAAATTCGAGACAGCGGCGGATAACTGCCATCACCCCTCCCTGCCCCTCTTTTTCTCCACTTCCTCCAATCTGATTCCAAATCCCTTTTTTAACTCTCCCCTCTTTCCCCCTTGCTCCACAGTGCAGATGGTAGAAGGAGAGTGGCATGCTTTTCTGGCTTTTCATCCTATGCTGGTACACATTTACATTTCAGACATTTCACCCTTCCTTTCCTTAGGTACTGCCACTGTTGCCCACCCCTAGATACAACCCCTTCTGGCATACCAAATTCTACCAGCCTGAAGGGAAAATCAGCTGCAACAAAGATTGATCTAAAGTTTGATGTTTAGGTGAAAGTGGGATAGAAATGTAGCCACAAGTATAATTATAGCTCTACTGGCAGTGACTTGGGAAATCAAAGGCTTGACCAGTTTCCACCTGGCTTCTGCAAGACTGTCTCTTAGGGGTATGTTTACTAAACACCGGTAATGTTACCCGCGTTAGGTTCCCCGGTAATGTTACGGATGCCCATATAAATAAGTGGGCGGTGCATTGCTAAAGCAAGCCGTGTCTGGTAACGCGCATTACAAGGCGTTAACGCGCGGTACAGTGCGTGATGGACCCACCGCGCATGAACACCACAGTGGATGGGAAGCAGCAGCGCGTCCGAAGGGGTTGCAATCTAAGGTGCGCTGACAGTAGAAGATGCGCTGAGGGATGTGCAGACATGGTGCCACATGAGAAAAGGAGCCATAGGTGTAAGGCCATAGACCACAGGCAGCTGATATCGCAGTCTGTAATGGGGACGTGAGCCACAGGTAACACAGGAACACACACCACAGAATGTTTTTAGGCAATGCCACATCCATGGTGTATGTCAATGAGCAGGGTTGAGGTGGTAGTCATTGAGTGCTACTAGGGGAAATTTCAGGCAATGCCCCTAGTGAAAGGCCCCCCATTTGAGCGTCTCTGGAGAGCTTCTCTCAAGGATTTGACCCTGAAAGTGATCTTCCTAGTAGTTATTATATCTACTAGGTGGGTGTCAGAATTACAAGCCATGTTGTATAGGAAGCCTTTTCTGTTCATCATGACAGTAACTGTTTTCTTAAGGATGCTGCCATTCTTTCTCCCTTTCATCTTAATCAGGTGGTGGTTCTTCCCTCTTTGGAGGACAGTCTATGGATAGCCCCCATGCTACATGCTAAATCTGGAGTTTACTAATCCCTTCCACTGGTTGAATTATCTTCTTTTCCTGTTCAATGGTCCAAGAAAAGGGCAGGCAGTAGATAACTCCTCAATTGTCTATTGGATGAAGGAGGTTATTAGTTCACCTTACCTCCTGTGTGCAAAACAAGTGCCGGAAGTGATCAGAGCCCATTTCACTAGGGCACATGACTCATGGGCTATGTCTGCTTTGGTGTCTGCAGAAGACATCGGCAAGGCAGCTAAGTGATCATTCTCACACCTTTCTGAAGCAATACATGTTGCAGATGGTAGCTGATGCAGATGGTACCTTTGGTAGAACAGTTCTGTTCAGAGCATAGTCTTCCTCCCGCCCTGAGTCCTGATTGCTTGGATATGTTCCTTTCATCTGAGTTGGTCTTGCAGAATGCTATGGAAGAATTTTTTCATATCTGTTAAATTTCCCTTCCTTGATTCCTGCTAGACCAGTCCAAGACTTGCTCTGGGAAAACATTTTCTACAGGTTGGGATGTCCTGCTGCCTATTTTTAGAATTATCAGTATCAGTGCCTTATTCAGAGTCAAGTATAGTAAGAGAACCAAAAATTTATTGTTCAAAGCTTTTGCTTTCTGGTTAAATACTTATGAGTTTTTCAGTCACACTTTCTGCTTGGGAAGTATTATACTAGCAAGTCTCAGTACTGCATCACCAGTTATAAAGTCGATGATTTCGCTGAACGTTGCTCTGATAGTAACATAGTAAATGACAGCAGATAAAGACCAGTATGGTCCATCTAGTCTGCCCAGTAAGATGGCAAGAGTAGGTGCACCTGCCGCTCCGTGCAGGCCACCCCTCCCCATCTACTGTCTGGGAAGCATAACCCACTTGTCTAGATTGGTCTAGCACAGTAGTTCCCAAACTTGTGGTCGGGACCCCAAATAGGGTCACATCATCAGTGGATGGGGTCACAGAAACATGGCCATGTCCCATTCTCTTTGGGCTTTCACTGTGACCTATGCCAAGTACTGGCAGTCACCAGGCATGTGGCCTGTGAGCCAGTGAACATTCATAGGCCCTTGCCTCCATCTGAATAAGCTTCCTGTTAGACTGGAAGCACACACTGACTGTGTCAGCACACACTGCACATTGACACAAGTGTCCCTGTGCTGATTGCCACCGCTTTCTGCTTTCGATGAGTGAAGGGAGGGGAAGGAGGCTTGAGATTTCACAGGTCTGCAAAAATTTTTTTTTCGAGAGCTGTTTTGGTTATTCCACATAATCTTTGTTTTTTTGGTGCGCTGAATCCGAGAATGACCTCCATTTTGTCATAGGACATCACGTTTTCTGACAATTTAGGTAACTATGTTAAATAAGGCAATACCTCAAAATAAATGGAAATAGACTTATAAAATTAGGAGAGGCGGAGCCAACTCGGGTTAAGATGGCCGCTTGAGTCTCGAGCTCCTCACCCCCTCGCACAATAATTTCCCCCTGCTGCAGTGAAGAAGGTCTTGGTGATCTCCCGGCGCGTATTGAGGTGTCTGAGATGGCGAGCGGCAAACCAACAAGGCTTGACTACGCCGCAGCGACTGGCGGCGGCGTAAAAAGAGCTAAGGCCGAGTCGCCGTCGCCACAGAAATCGGCGTCGGCACACGCGGGAGAAGAGTCGGCGGGCCTAAAAGAAGTACTGGCAGAGATCAGGGCTGTGAAAGGCATGGTCGCTGATAACGGAGAGACTCTGTGTGGAGTGCAGGCGGACATCGCAGAGCTTAAAGAGATGCGAGAACAAATGATGCAACTAACAGAGAGGCTGCAGAAGCTGGAAACTGTCGCGGAGGTGCATGAGGAGCGTTTCAAGCAGGTGGGGGCAAATTCTAAAAGAATAGCGGCCTTGGAGCACAGCTTAGAGGATCTCAACAACCGCACGCAGCGGAATAACGTGCGTATCATCGGAGTCCCGGAGGGGGCTGAGGGAACTGACATGAAAGCTTTCTTGTGTGCTGCAATTCCCAAGCTCCTCAAATTGGACTTTTGCTACCCGCTTGAAATTGAAAGAGCGCACCGCGTTCCCACTCACCCGGGCCCCAACGTTCGGAGGCCGCGACCAATAATTATGTGTGTTTTGCGTCATGGCCAAGCGATGCAAATACTCTCGGCTGCAAGGGTCCTCCGTTCAGTGCAAGTGGATGGGCAGAGTGTCGCCTTCTACCCTGACTACCACAAAGCGACAGTGGAGCGTCGGAAGCAGTTGCTGTCCTTCAGGCCGCGGCTCCAAGCCCTCCAAGCACGCTATGGGCTCTTCGCCCCTGCTCGTCTGCGTGTAACACTGCATAACCAGACGAGGATGTTTGAAGATCCTGAGGCCTTGGGGAAGTTCCTTGAGGATAGTGAGGCAGCGATTATGCGCTGAGCTGGATGCCTCCTGTCTGGGTAATGCATTAGGAGGCAATGGAGAGCTTCAGATGTTCCGCCAGCCCCAAGGCCTGTGCTAGCTACTATTGAAGAGTACCTGATCCCGCTTGGGAATGACTCTATGTGTGGGACTGACTTGTTTATTTTATTGTCTATTCTCCTCAAAGTGTATTTTTGTCCCCGCAAGTGGCTAGGCATGGTAAAGGTTGTTGGTGGGAAGACGGTTGGTAATAACGAGGGCAATGGGAGCGCCTAGGTCCGCGATAGCCGGGGATTACTGTAACCTTAGATGACATGTTGTTAGTTATAAGATTGAAGTTGTCTGTGTAAGGGGGACTGTTTTGTTTTATTTATAGTTGATGTCCTATAGCGAGGGGGGGGGGCGGGGGTCGAGGGGCTATCAAGCCTTTATGGCTCACCCGTTTAGCACCCGTTCTCGAACGGGCAAGATGTCTCCTCATGGGTACGAAGGGGTTGTTTGGGGTTTAAAGGCTCTTGTGGGGGTCGTGAGCAGCGGGGTGTCCGGTCCTACTTTAGTCAAGCAGCTAGGCATGTCTGCTCCCCTTGTCCAGTTGAGGCAAAGCATCTTGTCCCATGGCGACGCTTAAAGTGATCTCGCTGAATGTGAAGGGCATTAGCAGCCCCGTCAAAAGGAAGAAAATACTCCAATACTGTAAGAGAGAGGGAGCCGACCTGGTTCTGTTGCAGGAGATGCGCTTGTCAGAGGTGGAGACTTCGAAGCTGGGTTTGGGTCATCTAACCGTTGTTGCTCACTCAGCCGCACGCCAGGGCAAGAACGGGGTGGTTATCCTTGCCAGAAGAGGTTTGCCCCTGTGCATAGAGAGGCAGCGCGCTGATGTGGAAGGGAGGTGGGCGTCAGGTCTGGTTCAAGTCCATGGGAAAAAACTGGCCCTCTTTAATGTCTATGACCCCAATTCCGACGATCCCAAATTTTTCCGTGAGCTGGCTTTGGAGATACAGGAACTCTCTGGGCATGAGGTAATTTTGGGGGGAGATTTCAATTTGGTCTTAGACCCCTTGATAGACTGTGCTCCCTACCGGCGCCATAGGAGCCAACGGGCTTCCAAAGTTTTGTTGGAATTTATAAAGGAAGCCGGCCTAGTCGACATCTGGAGGTTAATGCACCACACAGATAAAGAATTCTCCTTCTTCTCACTGCCCCACCAGTCGCATTCTCGGCTAGATTTTTTCCTTATTTCCCAGACCTTGGCTGCGGCTGTGCGGCACTCTGAAATCGCAGCCATGCATATTTCCGATCACGCGGCGGTGTGGTTTACTTTCCAGGTGGAGGCGGACGTTCCTCCGTCACCGGGCTTTTTGTTTGACAGGAGTTTGCTAGAGAATGAGGCTTTTTGCGCATATATGCGCCAGAGCATACAGGAATCTTCGGGGTGAACCTTCTCCAGGACACGGCGGGGTGGGCCTGGTGGGAGGGGTTCAAGGCCTTTTTAAGAGCAAAGATAACCTGTTTCAGCGTTGGTCTTCGGAGAGCGCAGAGGGCACAGTTGGCCTTGCTGGAGGAGCAGATTAAGACTGGAGAGCGAATTTTGGTCAACAGGGCCGAGGCGGGTATTTTGCTTCGGCTCCAACGCCTCCGATATCAATATAACCAAATTCTGAGTCGCGAGGCGGCGCAGATCCTGTCCCTCCAGAAGGCAAACTGTTATCTTGAGAGCAATTCGACGGGGAAGTTGTTAGCCGCCACCTTGAAACCACGATCAAAGAGAAACAATATTCAGGCTATTGTTCGGGATGACCGGGTGACTCTCCTGGGTAATGCTGCTATTGCCGAGGAGTTTCGAAGGTTCTATGAGTCGCTGTATGCCTCGGAAGGTAGAGCCAGCTCGGAAGACTTTGCGGCTTTGTTTGCGGGCATTCAACACCCAGTGGTTTTGCCCCAGCAGGCCTGTAGTCTAGATAGTGATATCTCAGCCCAGGAGATTCTGGATGTCTTGAAGGAGGCAGCTAAAGGGAAGGCTGCCGGTCCTGACGGGATTCCTATGGAGTTTTACCAGGTGTTCGCACTGGATCTGGCCCCGTTTATGTTAGACTTTTTCGGCTGTCTGGAGGCACAGCTGCCCCAAGCAGGATCGTTTAGCGAAGCGGTAATAGTGGTTCTTGAGAAACCGGGCAGGGATGCAACGAAGGTAGGCAACTATAGGCCAATCTCGCTGCTTAATGCCGACTACAAGATCTACTCGGCCATCTTGACCAGGCGGCTGGCCAAGGTGATCCCGGAACTGGTCCATGTAGATCAGTGTGGGTTTATTTCTGGGCGTGCAACCTCGGATAATTCGAGGCTTCTGCTGAATATATTCTCAGTGATGGAGTCGAGGGAGGAGCCGATGTTGGGCCTCTCGCTCAATGCCGAAAAGGCCTTTGACAGGTTAGAGTGGAGTTTCTTGACTCTTGCGCTGCAATGGTTTGGCATTGGAGAGCGGTTTCTTCGCTTTATTCAGTTGCTGTATTCTCATCCTACAGCGCGAGTTTTGGCGAATGGTGTTGTTTTGGCACCTCTATCCTTGCATAGGGGATCACGGCAGGGGTGCTCGCTTTCCCCATTGTTATTCAATCTAGCGCTGGAGCCCTTGTTGTTGAAGATCAGGCAGTCCCCGGTTATCAAGGGTATTCGGATAGGGGATTTAGAAGTTAAGGTTTCAGCCTTTGCGGACGACCTTCTTCTCTTTGTGTGCCCGCGTTCGGTTGACGGGCTTTTTGAAATTATAACTAGCTACTCAAAGATCTCGGGTTACAGGGTTAACTGGTCAAAATCCCTGGCTTTCCCCTTGAACAAACAGATGAGTAAAGCCTTGATAGAGCCTTGCGCATTTGAGTGGAAGCCCACTGATGTGAAATATCTTGGGGTTAGGTTCAGCATGGAGTTAGAGGACACAATCCAGCTTAATATAAGAAACATTGAGGAGACGATTAGGTCTTTTACAGAGCACTGGTCCCCCCTGCACCTTTCGTGGTGGGGTAGGCTAGAGTCTATCAAGATGGTGTTGGTCCCCAAAATTAACTACTTGCTGGAGATGCTTCCATTGCGATTTCCGGAGAGCTTCTATCGCTCGGTTGAGCGTCGTTTGTCTGGGTTTTTGTGGCAGCATAAAACGCCTAGGATAGCCTTGCGGAAGCTAAAGGCAGCAAAGAGTAGGGGGGGAGTGCAGTTCCCTGATTTCTGTAACTATCATCATGCCTTCCGGCTCAGACAGGGTGCCCTATGGTTAGATACGGAGAGTAAGGGGATCAAACCGACCTGGTTGGAGGTAGAGGAGCGACTTGTCGCCCCACTGGGCTTAGGGTGGCTGGTGGGCATGAAACTCCCTGACACCTTCCCGGCGGGGAGGGTAGTGTGAGACACCCAGGAGTCGGTGTGCTGGTTGGGGCGAGTGGTCAAGGAAGAGCGCCCCTCGTGGGAGCAGATGCCCCTTTTGTATAATCCGCGCTTCAAAATAGGCCGCAAGGCGGTTAGTTGGAGGGAGTGGCAGGTGAAGGGGGTTTGGTCCCTTGGCCAGCTACTGGCGGGAAAACGTTGGAAACGGTTCGAGGAACTGCAGTGGGAGTTTGGATTATCGAGTAATCAGTACTTCCGGTGGATGCAATTGCGGCACTGTCTGGCTCAGGCCGGTATTGTGGTAGGGGAAGTGGCAGAGGAGTGTCAGCTGCGGAAGCTGCTGGAGCAACATGTGGGGCTGCGGGGAGCTTCCTCCAAGCTGTATACCTTTATGAGGGAGAGGGCTTCTGGCGGCCTGCGTAAATTGGAGAGGGCCTGGGAGTGCGACCTGGGGGTTCCTGTATCTCAGAGAAGCTGGGCAGCGATATGGGGGCCCATGAGTAAAGTGGTTCAGGGAGCCTCGATACGGCAAACTCTCTTCTTTTTAGCGCACAGAGCCTATATAACTCCGGCGCGGCTTAGTAAATGGGATGCAAGTCGAGAGGGCAGGTGTTGGTCTTGCAACAGTGCCCGGGGGACTCTCCGTCATATGCTTTATGATTGCCCTCACGTCCAGCTGTTCTGGCAAACGGTATGGGACAAGATGCTGAAAATAGTAGACATCCAGGGGCAAGTATCATGGCAGACTATCTTCCTGAGATCCCAAGACGCCTCTTTAGAGGTCCCCAAAGACCAGTCCTTCCTCTTTGATTTCATGATGGCTGTTGCGATCAAACTGATCCTGATTTGTTGGAAGGACTCGTCGCAGCTGAGCGAGATCCAGTGGTGGAATATAGTCTGCCTATATGTGGGGTTCGAGAAGGGCCAAGGGGTGCGGAACAGGCTAAAAGCGGAGCCAGGAGAGATCAGGAGTTTCAATATTGGTTGCAGGGGGCGGGGGAAGCGGATGGATAAGTGGAAGTATTTAGATGAGTTTGCGGCCCAAGCGTGTATTTGAGATTGCGCTTGATAAAAGGACCATGGTGGGGTGTCTGCTGGGCAGCAGTATGTTAGGCTGCTCAGTGTCTGGTACCCGGTGCTCATGAGGAGACGGGGGGGGGGGAGGGGGGTCTACCAAGCGTGGGGGGGTAGGCTAGATGGAGCCAGGGGGGAGGGGGAGGAGTAGTGGGGGATAGTTTAGAGGGTTGATATTGTTGTTGTACTTGTGTTACTGTGGTTGTTGGAGTTGGAAAACTTAAATAAACATGTTAAAAAAATTTAAAAAAAGACTTATAAAATTAAAGTTTTATTACAATATTTTCATGAAAATCCTTTTTTGAACTGAAATGAGCTCACCTACACACACTAAACTCGATTCTTCTTCCTTGTGAGGCTCCTCTTGGTGCATTTACGCTTGTGAGTAGCATCTGGAATGTCTCTCTGAAGCATCCAACAGTAGTCTGCCATCATTGTAATGCTCCATTTTCCCTGGTATCTCATGTCCATCTCTTTAATGTCTTGGTGGAATCGTTCACCTTGTTCCTCACTCACAGCTCCCAAATTTTCAGGAAAGTAGTCAAGGTGGGACTGGAGGAAATGCACTTTCAAACTCATCAGGCAACCTAAAGCTTGAAATGCTTTCAGCATTCGTCCGATGATCTTTTTGTAGTGAGGATCTTTGTTATTGTCTAAAAATTTCTGTACGACTTCTTTAAATGCAATCCACCCTTCTTTTTGAGGATCCGTCATGGTATTGACAAACTCTTGATCAACTATAAGCCTTCTAATGTCTGGTCCGACGAACACACCTTCCTTCAATTTTGCCTCCGACAGGCCTGGAAACTTGGTGACCAAGTATTTGAAGCATTCTCCATCTCTTGGAAGTGATTTTACGAATTGCTTCATCAATCCCAATTTTATGTGGAGAGGTGGTAGAAGAACATTATGGGAAGGTACCAAAGTTTCTCGGAGGACATTTTTTTCACCGACTGTTAGCACCCTCGGCTGCCAACACTTCTTGGTCCAGTGATTTTGTCGCTCGACTGTCCCATAGACACAGAAAACAAGGATATTTGTTATACCCAGCTTGTTGCCCGAGCAGCATGCACAAGACCTTCAAGTCCCCACACACTTGCCAACCATGGTCTTCATATTTAAGTTTACGAAGAACCAATTCCAAGTTCTCATAGGTTTCCTTCAAGTGTACGGAATGACCTACAGGTATGGAAGCGTAAAAACCATTGTGGAGTAAAACTGCTTTGAGACTTCTTTTTGAAGAATCTATAAAAAGACGCCATTGCTCTGAATCATATTGGATTTTAAATTGACCCATCAGACCTTCGACATCGATGCAATAAACCAACTTGTCTTCCTGGGCAAAGTAAGGAACGAACTCCTTTTCACGATGTCTGAACCATGAAGATGACACTCCTGGCAACAATAAATTCCTGCTTTTCAGCCTTGATCCGAGTAACTCAGCAGCATCTTTGGGAAGATTTAAGTCTCTTACCAAATCATTCATCTTCTCCTGAGAAAACAATTTTGGTCTTGTATCATCTTCAAAGTCAGAACTTGATTCGTCATCTGGTTCAGGTATGACTTCACCTTCATCGGAGCTAGGTATCTCTTCCAAGGTAGCAGGGGGCTTGGATACTGGTATATCTGTGCCATGGGGGATGGGACGAATTGCCGAGTGAAGATTGGGGTATGAAATGGAATGCTTCCATTTGGAATTAAACCCTTTCACATCGCATGAACAAAAGTAACAGTCGTCACTATGGTTCTTTTGCTCTCGCCATACCATAGGAATCCCATAATAGAACGATTTTTTCTTACCCTTGAACCAGTTTCGGAGGTCCTCAACACACCGTTTGCACACTTTATGAGGCGCCCAGACTTTATCTTGATCTCCAATTTTTAGTCCAAAGTATGCAAAGTATACTTTTTTCACAAAGTCTGTAATATTCTGCTGTTGCTTCAACACTGTATATTCACCACAGATGAAACAGAAACTGTCTGGCGAATTAATACACTTTCGCGGAGCCATAAAATAACGGTTGAAGAATGACAAGCTAACATGAATTGCGATGAAAAAGTGTGAACAGCTTAGAACCAAGAACCTGATGATGATTCGTGCACAAGTGTGGCATGCAGGAGAGAGCAGCTCTGTGTGTGTACACGAGATGTCACAGTGCTGGCCACGCCCCCCTGCTCTGACCAGAGCTGCTGCTATCTGCCCTGTGTCTCCCTCCCACCGGATTCTTCAGGAAAGATTAACTCCTTCTACCATTAGAAGCACAGACTTAAAACTTGCTTAGCTTATGTATATATTGCTGACCATCAGATTTACAGTGCTATATTTTTTTTTACATAACTTGGACAACCCCTTTAAGGTTTTTTTGGCATTTTATATCTTAAATGCACTTATGTGAATTAATTAATAGTAATTTGAATTAATTAATAGTAATTTGAAAAAAATTGATAAATTTGAAGACAATTTTGCATGTTGTGGCAAATCATGACGTCTAGGTGTTTTTTCAATATTTAATTTATTTTCAGCACACCAAAATACATGGAAATTAGATGAAAATAATCAAACAGCTTTTTAGTCGCAGACCTGTGTTTCCTATTTGGATTTCCTCATTTGGAGTTATGTGAATTTTCAAGTTGTTAAAATGGGGTCATAAGGGATAAAAGTTTGTAAACCACTGGAAAAGAAATTAACAGGTATTGAAAATTTCTCAATATATATGTGTTAAAAGCACTCATTTATTTTGCCCTTGCTAATTGTACAGGCAGCAGAAGCAGGTAAAAAAAAATTTTTCCTCCCCTGACTTAAACACAGCCCTGGGACTGCCTCTTTTTAACTTTGCTAAAATACAGGCACATATTTTTAACTGCACGGAAGGGAGACAATTTTTAGTCAGGCCAATTTGCCCTTTATAATGAATCTAAATATTGTCCTCCACATAATATTTGTGTTTTCTCACATCCATCTGTATGTTTATTGAAATGTGAGCCAAGGCTCAGATTTGCGTAAAATTAGATTTGTCAGTTTTTGTGCTTTTCCTCTGAACCATCATTAACAGTGGCCCAACCAAAGAGCAATATACCACGTACAGTAAGCAGGACAATCAAGTCTAGGTGTGGTAAAAAGGAAAAGTCTTTATTTGAACAATCGTACCCAGAGGAAAACCTTTGTAGGGAATTAACCAGCCAAACCCAACACAGGCCATGTTTTGGCTACGCCTTCTTCAGGGGTTCATTAGCATGCTAAAATCATGAATACAAACATAAAACAGTGAATCATAAAAAGACAATTTAAAACATCATTCATGTATAATAAAATCATAATACAATGAAAAACACACAACATATGAACAATGGTCAAAATAAATATTAATATAATCAAATAATAAGAACAATATTTAAAAGTATATAAAATGAACTAATAATGTAATAAATAATAATTAACAGAGTAAAACATAAATAAATAAACCATGTGTCATAAGATAATAAATAATACATAAATAACATACAATATACTGCCATTAAAATTAAGGGATGTGACATGTAAAAAGGAATCCAACCTTTTACCACTTGTAGATATTAGCCCGCCTGTTCCAAACCCTTGCATAATCTATAAAAACGAATGAAGAAAACAGGACAGCTTGAATCCATTTCTTATTATATCTACCGTATTAGCTGTATGCCTTGGAAATCAAATACAAACAATGTGAAAGGAGCAGGAGTGAGCCCAACAGTCATTATATTAAAGCCATTTGTAGAGGAGAGGGGGAAATAAATAAACCCCTTGGAAGAAAATCTACCGGGAGGACGCATCTATCTATAGAATATCGTCATCGTTCCATACTATACCTATTAGATACCTCCCAAAATTCAAAAAATACTCTTATAATTTTTGAAAAGGTAACATAAAATCGAATTAGATATATTGAGGGTAGGATATTTCAATGGTGTTCATTCCTTTAATACAGATAATTGGTATTGTCCATGACTTCTCCATATATCTTCTTCATGTTTCTGTCTTAACAGGTGCAGATCAGAACTATGACATTTCTCTATGGAAATCACCATACAAAAAATATTCTGATTCATATAGGTCATTTGAGAAAGAGCAACATAATCTCTCCATTACCAAGCATATTGTGAAAGAACACAATGCAATGTGTGCCTTTGAGTCAATGTGGCTCCTGGCAACCCAGGAGCTCCTGGGTTTTCTTGGCAGTGTGATCAGAAGTATATTGTCAGGCCTTTCTTCCAAGGCAATGGAGGGTTAAGTGACTTGCCCAAGGACATAAGGAATGCTAAAGGCAATCAAACCTGGCTTCTGGATTATCAAGCCAATACCCTAACTATTAGGTTACTCCTCTAGCTCATGAAAGAACACAAAACCTGAAAAAAAAGTCATCACTCACACAGGTAGCAAATGTGTCATACCATAACAGCACTAATTCCTATGATTCAAACAGCTAGAACCCTACCAAAGAATAGTGAGCAGAACAAATATTACATTGGGCCATAGAACACCAATACACCTACTGTACTACTGGTAAAACAGAACAGAAAGAACTATTAGAGATCTCTACACAGAAAATACACACTAATGGCACCGCACCTTGGTCACATGCAAAACATTGAAAGACTCTCCCACTATTTTGTAATTTGAGATGGTCAGGTGGTATCGGTCTTCACGCGGAGATAAATCTCTTGCACAGCACATGTGTGGCCATTTTTTCCAAGCCTGAAGCTTTTACTTTGCCTCATATGGTTGGATAGTATTTTGTGATTTTCAATCTCGGAGTTGCCATCAGAAACAGTTATGCGTTGTTTAAGTATTTTTTAAAGCCCCTGGGGACATTGTATGGAATTTGGAATATTCTACAGTTATCCCATTATCAGACCTTTATTGGGGATTGTAATTTGAGTTTTAGGGTTTACTTTTAAATAAGAGCTTTATGTTAAGATATGCCTCACAGCACAGATATAAATTCATGTTGTGCTGGTAAGGAGAGGTTACAATCAGCTGTGTCTCATCAATTTACATAGCTTTTCCATTTTTACAATATATCCTTTTAGAATATTTCATTTCATAGGTAGATATGTACTTAGTGGCTTTTACATTTCACTCCTGCTTTTTGATTAGATGACTCATGTTTTCATGGATTGCTAATTGATACGTTGTTCATATTGTTTTTCTTTATCTCCCTATAGTTTATAAAATAGCACAGAAGGGGGTTTAAATTTGGATGCAATTGATTTATGGTCTGTATTAATGTTTTTTGAATGGTTATATGTCACATGCCATCTTTTCTTCCTTCCTTTTAATCTTGTTCCTGTTTTTCTTCCTCTTTTTTTGTTTTTTTTGATTGCATATTTATATTATTATCTTTTTTATATTTTCATTTTATTATGTTTAATGATGTAATGAGTACATTTATTTATATGTTCATGTACTTATATTTAGATATTTTATCTTTTTGATGTTTGATTTCCATTTTCATCTTGTTATGGCTTTTGGATATATATATAATTGATATTCATGTTTTACAGTATGTATATGTATTATATTTATCTTTATCTTGTTTTTGTTTTTATCTTATTTATTTATATATTATATTATTTATTGTTTTAGTTTGCCAAGAAAACCCCTGAAGAAGGCATTACCGAAACACAGCCTGGTTATAATTTATTAAAGTTATTCTTCCTGGTTTACCACGTTTGGAATGGGTCTCTGTTTGTTTACGTGGTATCGTGCCTTTTGTTGGGCTGTTTTTTGGACATCATACTTTTAAATATTAAACTTTTCTTTCTATGTGTGTGTGTATCCACTCTCCTTGAAGGTAAACAAATATGTTGATGGCTCTTTGTGTTTGTATGGCTGTCAAGATCTATTGTTTTGCTTAGACTGCTACTGCTTTTTTACTCTTTCCCAGAAGCTGCTGCCCTAGGTGATCGCCTGGTCTTGCCTAATAGTTGGGCCAGCTCTGGAAGGTAGATGAGGACTTGGGAGGAGGTGAGGACAGAGGATATAAATGGGGATTAAGAAGTGAGTAAAAAACATGAGGAAAGGAATATGGGAAAGGGGAGAGAGTAAGAAACGGTAAGAAGAAATATGGGAAAAGGAAGAAAAGAAGAATGATGAGCTAATACATAATTGAGTGAAGGAAGTGAAAAAAGAAATGGAAAAAAAAAGATGAAAGGGAAGATCAATGTCAGACAGATATAGAGAAGGAAGGGAAGAAGACAGGATATGAGAAAAGAAATGGAAAGGAGATCCTGGAAGAGAACTTAGAAACAATCCAGTTAGAAAAATAAAATGCCCAGACATCAAAGATAGAAAAGAATATAAATATTTATTTCCCTATCATTCTACTAGACACACCAGATGAGTGGATCATACTCCTTTGCCAACAGGTGCAGGCAGACTTGTGCAACTTTCAGTAGTTAGGAAATAGAAGAACAGTTCACAATGTAACATATGGTGACCATTGTAAATCTATGTGCACATAACAAACCGAGAATGTAGATATATGAATATTTTTAATTATTGAGTGGCTTATATACCACTAATGGTGGGTGCAACATAGCGGTTTACAAAGTGAGGGTAAAAAAAGTGTAAACAATTAAGCATAGACAACGCATATAATGATATAACAATTTGAGTTCCTATCTGGGAGGGGAAATGAAGTAGCACAACAATTACACTAGAAATCTGCTGAGCGTCAGAACATGAAAGGGATGGGAGCAGCATAAATGGAAATAAAGAGGTACCGAAGACTTGGGTTAAAAAAATAAGCTTTTAATCCTGTCATGAACTTCGTATTGTAAGTTTCAAATCTGAGGTTAGTGGGCAGGGAATTCCATAGGTAGGTGCTTGAAACATAAAGGCTATAGACCTTCAGTATATGTGGTTAGGCACAATACATTTTTGGATGGGATAACCAGATAGTTTTCACTGGGAAAAATGGAGGGTACCCAAAGGACAATATGGAATTAGATGAGAATGGAGATAAGTGGCCAATCCAGAGTAAAGTGTGCGGTGTGATAGCAGGAGTATTTTGAATTTGACACGGTAAGCAATAGGAAGCCAGTGCTGTTCCTTCAGTAAAGGGGTGGCGTGATTAAAACATTTAGTGCTATATAAGAGTTTAACGGCCATATTCTGGGCAGGGGTCTGTGCAAAAATCCTATTACCTAAGTAATACTTATCTAACTGCTTGAAGCTGGCTGAAGGCAGAATTCCCTAGTCTGAAATACACTGAATGAACTTTCTCTGAATTCATGGCCCGGTTAGTTGTAGTTTTTTTAGTCTGTGTAGTCTCTGATCAGAAGTATATGTAATGGTAACCTCCTCATAGGGGATAAAGTGCTGATTTTAGACTTTTTACTGCACAGCAATGACATTCTTGCCATGTACTGTATGTCTCACATTAAGCTGATTTAGAGGGGTATTTATGGAAATACCAATTTTGCTGTTCTACTTAGCAAATTACGGAGATGTGTAGAGCAGGTAGAGAATCATTGTTACTGGGATTTCTGTCCCCAGCACTATAACCAAAATGAATAAAGTTTTAGTTCTGCAATATTGTCTGACTAATTTTCGTGACATGTGTCAGCACTGTATATCTACTGTTACAGCACTGAGAGGCGCCACTATTTGTCTCCAGTAAGTGTAAGGTGTTTGGATTGGTGCAGCAATGCAGATAGGTTTGTCTTTCCTGGCTATAACTGTGGTCCTGTGACCTGTGTGACAAAGACCTGTAGGCCCAATGTTGCTCCTTGCTTCGGTATGCCCCTGTCTCCTTGAGTCCACAGCTCGTCCTGTGTCCAGCACTGCTACACATGGGTTCCTTATCGTTCCTCCAGTTTAGTCCTCCACCTCTGGGTTGTGCACCTCCTCCTGCAGCTTGGAGACTGGGCATGTCAAAGTCGTGACATCACTGGATATAGCCTGCTGGTATCTCCCATCAGCCTCCAGTGTGTCCAGTCTCCATGCAGCAGGAGGACGTAGTGAGCCTAGCTTCAGGGCTCACTTGGGGGGAACAGATAAGGAGCATTTAGTGTGACAAATTCTATTCTGATTTTCTTTGATTTCTACTTTTAATTTTACTTTTAATTCAGGTTACCTTTGGTTAATTGGCAGTCAGGGATTACTTCCCGTTAGTTATTAGGAACAAATTTCCTTATATTTACAGTAATTTTAAATTTGAACCTGGCTCTTTAAATTAGTAGCAGCTCTCGCCTTCCCTCCTTGTCAGTTATTTTCACTTGCTGCAGGCATTCACCGGTGCAGATCTCTCTCCCTGGACAGTACGTGAGAGAGCTCCGGGACTCGTACAGCCACACTGAAGCTGTGTGAGACGGAGCCTCTCCGTTGCTGTGTGATTTTAATTTTACTCTGTGGAACCGGCTGAGCGGTCCTCACCACGGCTGACAAGCGCATCAGCGCGGCTTGAGGATCGGATGAATTCAAGGCGGTAGGAGCAGGCTGCGTGGCTTTCGGCCCTGCAGGTAAGGCCTTCGGGCTCTGTCAGTCTGCTGAGGCCTCCTTTTTGCAGCGGCTGTTGTTCTTGGTGCCAAAATTCATTGGCGAAGGGGCGGCCATTTTCTCTCTATGTATTTGGACCGCATGGCGAGAGTTGCAGGGAGCTGCCTGTGTGAGGAAGACGACAGGCAGAATAGCTAGATTTTTGGACCTAGTGTTTCTTTCTTTTGTTTGTAGGTTTTTTGAGGCTCGGGGGGTTCCTCAGCCTTAAGGGGGCTGTTGTCAGCCCTCATTATTTTTAAGTTTATTCTTAGTTTTATAGGACAGCAGTTTTGGCATTGATCTCTGATACCACATGTTCTTTCCCTCCTAATCATGTCTCTGAGGAGCATCTGTTACGTCCCGGGATATTAGGCAAATTGCCAGCTTTTAGGTTCAAGAGCAGAGCCCTAACTTGTAGTTGGAAGGAGGGACAGGCTGGAAGTGTGCCTTTGTGTATTCTATAGTGAAAGTTGCCCAAATGCCTGTGGTTTCACAGGGACAGGTTTAGGAAACCTTAGAATATAAAAAAGTATATAACAGTTAACTGTCAACCAAGAAGTGCCTGTGCTACGGTCTATGGCCACCAGAGGGCAGCTGGTACACTCAATAGTGCCTTTCTGTGACCGTGTGTATGCAGCCATATCAGATTGATCATTCTCTGCAAGTCAGGGAAGAAATAACCACAGGGTCACCTCATGGGCTCTCAGGGGTTAGTGACTAAACAAGCAACTAATGTTCTGCAAATCAAGATTATCTGACCAAGATTTAAAGCTCTTAACTTCTGTATCGTTTGTCGGGCTCTGGTGCCCTAAAGGCCACTGGATGGCAGCACTGCTCATGAATCACATATAGTATTCAGTGCCCCCATCCCTTGGGGGGGGGGGGTAAAATACAAAATTGTATTACTCATCAGGTTCACACAAGCAGCAACCTCTAAGTCCTCCATTAGCAAGGTTGTCGGTGTATCCCACTGCTATTTCTCTGACTGCAAGAAGGCCGGGGGGGGGGGGGGGTGCCTGTGTGTTTCATAGCTCCACTTAGCATGCCCTTCCCAGGAAATTCTCATCTATTTCTAGAGCAGGATTTCATTTCTTTGGTTATGGTTAATGCACAGCATTAAGGGGCTGTGTTTGAAGGCTTGGATCTCACGGACTTCGGTGGGATTTCAAAAAGAAAAAAGGAACTCTCTTTAGTGAGAGATAGCCTTGTTCATTTTTTAGCTAACACTGTTGATTTATTCGGTGGCCTTTTGCGTCCTGAACCCCAAGGTCGGGACACTGTTTGCTTCCAGGGGTTCTACTCTCTATTTCGCTCTTCAGCTCCCTGGAAGACGCAGCAGGCTGGCAGGGAGTGCGCAATGCGTCCTGCAACGCTGAATCCCTTGGGATAAGGGGGGAAAGAAAGCTGGGTACAGCGGGGACTGGTAGCTTCTTGCAAAGTTATAGGAGCAGTTCGGGTAATTTTAGCTGATCTGCTTTGATTTCATTGGAGTTGGCGGAAACTTGGTTTTTGGAGTTCTATAATTTAAAAAAAAAAAAAGGGCATAGCTATGTTGATTTACAAGAATCTCCTTCCGCTATCCATAGTCGGTTTATATGGCAGGGTAATATTTTGGCTTAGCTGCTGTGATATAGCGCTATGATCCGCTGTAAACATATTCAAGTCAAAAGGAATTATGGTGATAACTCTCTTGGACAGTTGTAACAGGTGCTTGGGTGAGCGCCATGGCCAGTCCAAAGATGTGGAATGCTGTGCCATAAGCATTATGTCATGAGAGGGGTTTTTATAGTTGTGTGGTTTCTTAATGGAAAATATTCCTGTTTAGTTTGGCTTTGCCCAAATTATAAGATTTTACGGTAGATTTGTAATGTCTTAATTTTGGCTATATGTGGTTTAATTTTACATATGGAAAAGGCAGCTCAGCGGAGAGAGGTTGCAAAATAGAACTCTGGCCTTTGAAGCTATCTATGCTCCCATTCCATTTATCAGAGGTTCTCCAGTACGGAGAGTATCTGCTAGTGTTCAGCGAATGCCTTAGTGGGGGCCAGAAGCACGCAGCCAGGCTAGTTCTCTAGCAGCAATAGCAGCAGCTCAGATTCTAGTAGGCATACATCATATGCTGGGCTTACAAGATGGCTTCCACGCTGATCGGCATCAGCCAAGATGGCTGCCGGTTTAGACTGTGAATGTGGAGGCAGCCTGGATGAGGGACCTTGCATTCTCTGGAAACTGCCCTGCATACAATGACTCATTTAAATTCGATCAGCTACTGGCAGGGCACAATGCACTCTCGCATGTTTTTTTGCTTCAGTGGTCTAAAAGTGGAGTCTGTACCAGTTGATATAATGGGAAGTTGTCTACAGTTTCTCGGCTTCTTCATTGCTGACTCAATTGCCACTGCGGAATGAGAAAGCTGTATTTCCTAACACCAGGTGCTAGTTGAACTTAAAATATAAAGTCCATCTTTGTGCAGTCAGACGGAATGGGGCTTTACTCTAGCAGTAAGGCCGTGGATTTGTATGCCTGTGATTGGGAGTTCTTTCTACTTCATATTGTTGGCACGGAAAGAGCTTCTCCTAACATATGCTGAAGGAATTTTTGGTTAAGAGATGTCTTTGTGAAAAAAAATATATATATATTCAGCTGTCCTGAATTCGCCTGTTCTTGATTGACATTTTGAGGCTAAGCAGGGGCAGGCCTGGGTACTAAGTGGGTGGGTGCACACCTTGCACTACCAGGGGGTGTGGACTCGCTGGATGGAAGAGAGCCCTAGGAATCTTCTTTAGTGCAAGATAGGAAAGTAGATGTTTCACTGAAGCGATCATTGGGGGCAATGCTCTGTCCTTACAAGCTCCCATTTGTAGAGCCTGGGGGGGGGGGGCGACAGCATGCTTCAGGTGGTCGCAGTGTTTACGGCAGACTACTTGCCTGGAACAGGAAAGGATCAGGGAGTTGAATCGACTAGAGCCTGATTTGCTTTATGTGGCAAATGTGCATTATGGTTTAATTCGAGCGCTAGCTAATATTATTGGCTTCCTTGGGGGTGGAGGAATGTGGCGGCTGATGGTTCGTCCAAGTCAAGGCTCAGTAAGCTCCCAGTTAAAAGTCTTTGTCTTGTCCTTTCCCCGTGGGCTCTCATAGGGCAAGTAGTTAGCGTATCAAGACTTTCGGGGAAAGGTACTCTTGGTAGCGTCCGGTTGGACGAGATGGCCGTACTAGGCTGATCTCATTCGCCTACTCGACGGGCATTTCCTAGAAGTTGCCGGTAGCGGACGTTCTTCTGCGGCTAGGTCCATGGCAAATGTCTCAGGTGGATCGGTGCCCGCCTACGGTTTGGCCTTTGAATGGGCGGGGCTGAAGAAGAAGGGTTATTCTGTGGCAGTCTTCCCCACCTTGTTGAGAGCAAGGATGCAGGCTGCGTCTGGTACATAGGTCCGTGCTTAGCGCCTTTTTGAAGGCTGCTGTTCACGGCGGCAAGTCCGGGCGACAAAGGTGTCTGTATCCTTGGTCTGAGTTCTCTGCAGGACAGTGTCTGAAGGAACTAGCGGCCAGTTCCTTAGAGGGTCCAGCTGGCGACTGTTTCTGGCTGTAGAGGTTCTGTGGAGGGAATACTGCTAGGTGTTCGGATCGATGTGTGGCGTTTCCTTAAGTTGGGACCCGACTGCGCTCCTTAAGGAGAGTTCGGGTGCTGCCATGGGATACCGATTGGGCCTTAGAGGTGTTAACTAAAGAGCCCTTTGATTCTTTACTCCAGGCGTCGGTAAAGGATTTGCTGTTATAGACAGTGGCTTTGATAGCTCTTTGTTCGGTGCCAAAACCCTCATCTCTGCACCATTGTCTCATCCACGCATTGAGCTCTGCCTGCCTTTTGGGTCCTGCACGTGGAACGGGAGTGGAGGAGTGGCCTAGTGGTTGAGGCAAGGTACTTCAGGCCGGGGGTTCAAATCCCACTAGAGGACAGCAACCTTGGGCCGGAAGGACTGGGGTTTCTAGTCCCACAGGTGCTCCTTGTGGTCTTGGGCAAGCCACTTAACCCTCCATAGCCCATGTTCCCTGTAAAATAGTTATCTCCAAGTTATAATGCCCTGTTCAATGTAATTTCAGTTTGTTCAAAGTAAACCGCACTGATGCAGAATAGCGCGGTATATAAGAGAGTGTAAATAAATAAATAAATTTTGGAGAACACTACCCTGGAAGTTCTAGATTTCAGCTTCCTACCTAAAAGCCTAAATTTAGCCTCCAGAACCTCCCTACCACATTTTCCTATGTCATTGGTACCGACATGTACCAAGACAGCAGACTCCTTCCCAGCACTATCTAAGACCTTATCTAAGTGGCGCGTGAGGTCCGCTACCTTCGCACCAGGCAGGCATGTTACCAGGCGATCATCACGTCCACCAGCCACCCAGCTATCTACATGCCTAATGATGGAATCACCAACTATAACTGCTGTCCTAACCTTTCCCTCATGGGCACATGGCCCTGGAGAAAGTTCCTCGGTGTGAGAGGGTTTTACATCACCTGGAGGACAGATCCTATAGTTACAGAATCACTTCCTGCCACACCAGGGTGATGCTTTCCTGTCACATGACCTCCATGGCAACAGGGATGCTGCCAGACTGGAGGTGGGACTTCAGGACTATATCCGTGTAGGTCTCGTCTATGTACCTCTCTGTCTTTCTTATGTTTTCCAAGTCTGCTACTCTAGCCTCTAGAGAATGGACTCGTTCCTTGAGAGCAAAGAGCTCCTTGAATCTAGTACACACGTAAGACACCTCACCATCTGGGAGAAAATCATACATGTGACACTCAATGCAAAAGACGAGAAAGCCCCCATCTCGCTGCTGGACTGCTGTCTGCATCTTAGTTTTAACCTTGTGTTTAGATCTTTAAGTTCTTTACTTACTAAGGGTTGCTATGGATATTTCTACTAATAAAACTGTACCTAATATGTTTAATATACCTTGTTCACCTGAAGCTTAATTAATCTCAGGTCCTTAGTGTATGACTGATTTGGGTAATGAGCTTCACCTGAGAGCACCTCCTGTCTTTTAAGATGTGCAAGTACCTATAAAACTACGTTTATCCCAGGGGTGGGTGGGTGTTGGGGAGGGAGGGAGGGAAATAACACTTATTAAAAGAGGGCTGCTACACAGTACCCTGTCTTGTGCTGCTGAGGTAAGCTGTGACCAACTTCCTGGGTGATTAACAGTCCTTGCTTGGATAGAAGGAGTCTTTCAAAATGGCCTTTTGACCTGCCACCTGGTGTTAACACCTATTGAAAAAGTTTCACAGGTCTCTTGGCCCCTAAGTAGAAGGCCTCTTTGTAAAGGTCTCTAGAAGACTTTATTTGTTGCTCAAAGAGTACTGACCCTGTTTTGACTTTTATGCTAAGCTATATTCTGATTTGATTTAAATTATAGCTCTTTGCTGCTGCTAGGCTCTAACTTATTATGAAATCTAAACTACAAGCTCTCTGCTGCGTTCCATATTTAACCAGAAAGCTCTCTTCTGTGTTTTAAATTTAAACTAAAAGTACTTTGCTGATACTAGGCCCAGAGTGACTATTAAATTTAAACTACAAGCTGTCTGCTGGGTATGAAATGTAACCAGAAAGTTATCTTCTGTGTTTTAAATGTAAACTTAAACTGCTGCTACTAGGCCCTGACTGATTTAACAAAAAACAGTGGGTTCACAGATTAATTAGCTTTAATACAAAGAATTCCTTTCAGAAAATTCCCAGAAGTATATACTCACAATTGCATATCTCTCTCCAGAAGTAACAGTCCCCTTTTCTAGTCCTTCAAGACTACATTAACAGCTTTTACTACATTCTCTGGTAACAAATTCCAGAGTTTGATTATGCACTGAGTGGAAAAATACTTTCTCTTATTAGTCTTAAACGGGTTACGTTGTATGTACTACTTGTGTGGACTGTTCTAACACTATACATACCTGATAATTTACTTTTGTTGAATCCTGCCAGACCAGTCTAGAATCTGGAAGACTCTTTATAGCAGGTTGGAATGCCTGATTGCATGGTCGGTATCAGTGTCTGGATGTCTCCTTTTGCAGCTGCAATGAAAGGTCTACTCAGTCCTGGGATCTGACACCAGTTTCATATTGGTAAGAGAGCCAAATACTTGCTTCCTGATCGCCTCTCCAGTCTAGTCCTGACCTTTGGGTTTTGCTCCTCCTCCAGCAGCTTTGGAGACTGAGACAACGTCATCCTTTTGTGATGACCCTGGTATATCCTCTGGTGATCCGCCTCCTCACTCCAGTTACCTCAGTCTCCAAGCAGCTGGAGAAGCAGTGAACCTGGGGGCTCCGGGTTCACTGGATAAACAATTAAGAAGAGAGAGGTTTTTCTGGGGATATTAGTTATTTATAGTATAGAATAAGGAACTTTGGTTTTATTTTTTGTTTTTTGGGGGAATTGAGTTCTGTCTCTTTAAGAGGCTGCTGAGGCCTTCTCTCCCTCCCTACCTCCTCGCCTCGTAGAGGGGAACGAGGTCAGGAGAAAGCAGCTCACGCTGTGAAGAGCGCCGGTTGCTGAGCCCAGCTGAAGGGGTGAGGAACCGGGGCTCTGAGAGCAAGTCAGCGCACGCAGAGGATTTGCCTGCTAGCGCTGTGAAGAGGACGGCCGGAGAACGTTTTGACAGGAGAAAGTGCAGGTCGGACTTTCCTGCTCTCTGGCACCTCGCGGTCCTCCCGATGCTGTGAGCAGCTGTTCGGGGGAACGCGAGGGCGGCAAGGACCCTTCTGCAGTGCTCTTCAAAAGGTAAAGGGGCCACGTTTAGTTAGAGCAGGAGCTTCAGAAGTTGGGCCTACCGTGTGGCGGCAACGCTGGAAACCGCGTTTTTTCCTGAAAGCCTGCAGAGTCTGCAGGGGTTGCCGGAAAGCGGCGTTTTTTGAATTTAATTATGTTTTCAGGCTCTGGGGAGCTAAAAAGGCTGCTGTAAGCATTGTTTTTGAGAAAAAAAATACGCGCAATTTTGAAGGTGCTTGAGGGGGTGGCAGCTGATGGCCTCTACAGGCCAGGACAGGCTGTACAAGCATTTAAGCAAGATGCCCTCTAAGCAGCTGTGTTTAGTTTGCGGTTCCAAGAGGGGAGCGCTGTCAGACACGGGCGTCTGTAAGGGCTGTGTGCAGGATGCTGTCACCATAGAGACCTCATTAGCTGGGGAAGCGGAGCTTCCGGAGGCGCCAGTGAAGTTGCAGGATACAGCTTCTCTGGAGCTACCACTTCAGGAGCCGGTGGCTGGAACTTCGTCCGCGCCGGTTCTCCCGTCCGCGCAGGCTTCAGTGCCGGGCGGACTGGCGGCTATTTATTCCCAGGAGTTTGTGGCTCTGATTCAACAAGTGTTTGGCAGTCAGCAGAAGGGACGGCCGTCGGGTTCCATTGACGTGGAACACGGAAAAAAGAGGCCGGGGACGCCGCTGAGTGCTGCTCCGCCATGCAGCGGGGCCAAGAAAGCACGAATGGAAAAAGAGCCAAGAGATCAGTCCGTAGTTTCGGAGGATCTGCACTCCGACGAAGGGGAGCCGTATTTAGATGCTGAGGATGAAGTGGAGGAAGGTGAAATCACAGATAAGGAGGATCAGGCCAGAGTTGTCCGCATTTTCCGAAGGGAGTTGTTGCCGGCTCTCAATTCTGAGACGCTTAAGGCACTCAATATGCCTTCCCCTGGCCCAGTGGAGGATGCCACATTGGAGGACCCATTGCTTCAGGTCTTTTGGAAGACTCAGAGGGTGTTTCTGGTGCACAGAGTATTTCGGGAGATGATACAGGAAGAGTGGGACATGCCGGAGGCAAGTCTAAAGGGGTCTAGGGTAATGAGTCAGCTTTACCCACTGGTGGATCAGGATTGCGACTTGTTCAAGGCTCCGAAGGTAGATGCCGCGGTCTCAGTGGTCACGAAGAAAACTACCATCCCAGTAGAGGGGAGTGCAGCCCTCAAGGATGCTCAGGACAGAAAGCTGGATACCTTGTTAAAACAGGTTTTTGAGGTCAATGCTCTCTCCTTGCAGGCAGCCATTTGTGGAGCGTGGGTAGCGAGGGCCTGCCTGCGCTGGTTGCAACGCATCCAAGGCAAACAAGGAGAGGATACCATTGGAGAAACATCACGTCTGGAATCTGGAGCGGCTTATCTGGCCGATATTCATTATGACCTCATACGAGGGTTGTCCAAAAGTATGGTATCGGTGGTGGCTACCCGTTGGTGCCTTTGGCTGTGCAATTGGGCTGCAGATGGTTCTTCCAAAGCCCAGCTCAGTAAGTTGCCGTTCAGGGGAAAGCTCCTGTTCGGGGAAGACTTGGACAAGCTTGTGAAGGATCTGGGAGAGTCCAAGGGAGGCCGGCTGCCTGAAGATAAAACAGAAGCAGGGGCGCTCGGCTCCCGCGGCCAGAGGTCCACAGAGGGAATATCGCCGTTTTCGGTTCCCTAAGTTCAATCAGGCTCAGAGAGGATGTTTTCC
This sequence comes from Ichthyophis bannanicus, assembly GCA_033557465.1. Lineage (NCBI taxonomy): Eukaryota > Metazoa > Chordata > Amphibia > Gymnophiona > Ichthyophiidae > Ichthyophis > Ichthyophis bannanicus. The sequence goes on from CM066037.1 coordinate 121,278,101, forward strand.
AAGTCGAAGCCAGGGGTTTTGGAGCTTTCAAGGGGCAGGAAGAGGGTTCGGAGCTTCTTCCACTTCCTCCGCAAGCATGCGGAAGACACAATGAAGCAAGGGGACCCAGTTGGATCGGGTGCCCGTAGGGGGACGGCTACGGGAGTTTTACCACGCCTGGGTCTGGGTAACTTCAGACCAGTGGGTGCTGGAGGTCATTCGAGAACGGTATGTGCTGGAGTTCCAGCGGCCCGTCAATGATTCCTTCGTCCTATCTCCATGCAAGGCGTCATTAAAGGCCAAAAAAGTGGGGGACACAGTGCAGAGGCTTCTCGACCTCAGAGCGGTGGTGCCGGTGCCTCCAGACCAATGCGGCTGCGGTCGGTACTCCATATATTTCGTAGCCCCGAAAAAGGAGGGGACGTTTCGGCCAATCCTGGATCTAAAAAGAGTAAATCATTGTCTGCGAGTGTCCCATTTTCACATGGAAACCTTAAGGTCCGTGATTATGGCGGTAAGAAAAGGGGAGTTTCTCACGTCCCTGGACCTGTCAGAAGCGTATCTACACATTCCTATTCGTCAGGAGCATCAGACGTTCCTCATATTTGCGGTTCCGCAGGGTCATTTTCAGTTCCGGGCCTTAACCTTTGGGCTAGCGACAGCGCCACGAACGTTCACCAAGGTCATGGTGGTTGTGGAGGCAGCTCTGCGGAAGGAGGGAGTTCTGGTACACCCTTATGTGGCTGATTGGTTGATTCGAGCAAAGTCCAAAACCGAGAGTAAAGCGGCTACAAGCCGCATGGTGTCAGTCTTACAGAGTCTTGGTTGGGTCGTCAAGATGGCAAAAAGCAAGTTGGTGCCCTCGCAACACCTCGAATATCTGGGGACTTGCTTCGATACAGAAGCGGGGAGAATCTTCCTTCCACAGCAAAGGGCGAACAGTTTGCGGAGTCTGGTCCGGCAATTTCTGGAAAGAGCTGCCCCCACGGCGTGGCATTACCTGCAGTTGCTCGGGACCATGGTGGCGACTCTAGAGCTGGTCCCGTGGGCGAGGGCACACATGAGGCCTTTGCAAAGGGCTCTGTTCAGGCGTTGGTCACATCAGAACGACCCGTTGACGCGCAGACTGCCATGCCCGGGGGAGGTCCGGCAGTCGTTGCGGTGGTGGTTGCTCCTGGGGTGTCTGGAGAAGGAGATGCCCTTAGAGGCGCCAGAGTGGATTCCTCTAACAATAGATGCCAGTTTCTTCGGCTGGGGAGCTCATTTTCAAGAAGTTTCGCCCAAGGGCAGTGGTCAGATCAGGAGAAAAGCTGGTCAATCAACAGATTGGAATTGAGAACGGTAACGCTGGCTCTGCACGCGTTTCAACTTTGTCTCCGTGGAAAGGGGATCTGGGTGTTTTCCGACAATGCAACTGCAGTGGCCTACATCAATCGGCAAGGCGGCACGAGCAGTCTTCCAATGGAAGTGGAGGCCGAGCAGTTGTTCGAGTGGGCCGAGGTAAACCTCTCGGCGTTGTCAGCAGCACATGTAGCGGGAGTGGACATTGTGTAAGCCGACTTCTTGAGTCGAGTGAAGGTGGACCCGGGGGAGTGGGTTCTTCACCGAGACATGTTCGAGATGTTGACGCGCCGGCGGGGTCCTCCGGTGATGGATTTCATGGCAACCTTTCAGTCAGCAAAAGTCGAGCGATTTTTCAGCAGAAGAGAGAGGATGTCGGAAGACTTAGACGCGCTCATTCAGATCTGGCCGGAGGAGGTTCTTCTCTACGTGTTTCCACCTTGGGTGTTAATCGGAAAGGTGGTACAGCGCATCAAGCGCCACAGAAGGCAGGTGATCTTGATAGCGCCGGATTGGCCAAGGCATCTGTGGTACGCGGATTTGATGCAACTCTTGGTGGAGAAGCCGTGGCGACTGGATCTGTTTGTCTCAGGGGCTTCTGTACATGCCTCACGTGGATCGGTTCTCGCTTACGGCCTGGCTATTGAGAGGGCGAGGTTAAGGAAGAGAGGATACTTGGCTTCAGTAATTGGCATGTTGTTGAAGGCACGCAGGAGATCGACATCATTAGCGTATGTTTGCATCTGGCGCGTCTTTTGAAGCGTGGTGTGAAAGCCGGCAGGTGCAGGCGTTAAGGGCGTTCACCCCGCAAGTATTAGCGTTTTTGCAGGATGGGGTGGAGAAAGGCTTGGCGGCCGCATCTTTGCGAGTCCAGGTAGTGGCCTGTTATAGGGGAAAGGTAGCGGGAGTAGCGCTGGGGGTCCATCCTGGCGTCAAAGTTTTTTTTAAGGGCAGTGTGTCTGTTGAGGCCGCCGGTTCGACAAGTAGTACCAAGGTGGAGTCTCCCTTATATCTTCGAGGCCTTGGGGAAGGAACCGTTTGAGCCGTTGTCGAGAACGTCCTTAAAGGATCTCACTCTCAAGGTTGTCTTCCTGGTGGCGATTTGTTCGGCTAGAAGAATCTCAGAGTTGCAGGTGTTATCCTGTAGGAAGCCCTTTTGTCCGTCTATGATACAAAGGTGGTTTTGAGGCCGGTACCATCTTTTTTGCCTAAAGTGGTTTTGCCGTTTCATTTGAATCAGGAGGTTTCTTTACCAGTGTTCGGCGGTTCGGCTGGGGGCTCCGCCTCTAGTCGGTGTCATTCTTTGGATGTGCGTAGGGCGTTAAAGAGGTATCTTAAAGAAACAGCCGGTTTCCGCAAGTTGGATAGGCTTTTTGTCCTGTTTGAGGGTCCAAGAAAGGGGGACAAGGTGTCCATTGCCAGGTGGATTAAGGAGGCCATAGCGTCAGCGTATCTTTTGAAAGGAAAAGAGGTGCTTGAGGGACTGAAGGCTCATTCCACTAGGGCGCAAGCGGCGTCTTGGGCGGAGTGCCGGTTAGTGCCAGCGGCAGAGATTTGTAAGGCGGCCACTTGGTCTTCCTTAAATTCCTTTGTCCGACATTATCGCCTTGACGTTCAGGAAAGGGAGGATGCGTATTTTGGGTCTGCAGTGCTTCAGGCTGGTTTAGCATGTCCCTCTTGTTGAGTGTGTTTACTGCTCTGGTACATACCCAGAGGTCGGGACTAGACTGGAGGGACGATCAGGAAGAGTAAATTAGACTTACCTGCTAATTGTTTTTCCTGGAGTAAATCCAGTCTAGTCCCGTATCCCTCCCGGTGTTTTCTTGCAGGGTGCGAAGGCCTGAAGCCCATGAAACATGGCAGGTGAGCGATTTCAGTTTTTCATACACATCGGAGTTAGAAAGGAGGGTCCCTACTCTCTCTTTCTTTCTCTCTCTGTGGTTCTCTCTCCTTTTGGAGGGAATGCAGGCCTGAGAGGTTGCTTCAATAAAGGAAAATAGTATTAATAATAATAGTATTACTCATAATAATAGTTTAGTTGGTTACGTTGGTAGTACTGTTTACTACTTAATTGTTGCTCCGGTGAGTTTGCTTTGTCAATAGGTTACTGGAGTGAGGAGGCGGATCCCCAGAGGATATACCAGGGTCATCACAAAAGGATGACGTTGTCTCAGTCTCCAAAGCTGCTGGAGGAGGAGCAAAACCCAGAGGTCGGGACTAGACTGGATTTACTCCAGGAAAAACAATTAGCAGGTAAGTCTAATTTACTCTTATGATATTTGGGGGAAAGTTGTTTGTGTTTAAGAATCTTTTCTGAGTTTTTCAGTCTTGCTTACTGCTTGTAAAGTATTATACCGGCTTCTCTCAATGCTGCCCCAGAGGATATACCAAGTGATGACATCACTGAAATTTGCATGTCTGTCTCTACCTGCTGGCTAGGGAGTATAACCCACTTGTCTGGACTGGTGTAGCAGGATTCAAGGAAAGTAAATTATCAGATATGTAAAATGTATTTTTATACTTTAAAGCTTCTAAATTTGGTAGAGCTGAGGTGTACCATACAAATGACACATCTGAGCCTGAGAAAGGAAGGAAGATGTTGGTATCACAGTGGCTCTTCAGCGCTTGGAGCTGGACATTGCTCCCTATGCACCTAGACATGACATTTGGAATCTGGAGCTTAAATTATGAGGGGAAAAACAATATAATTTAGTAGATTATTTTAGTTCAATGTAAGTAACATAGGACAAAAACAACTCAAATGCCCTTACAAGTTAACAACAAATTTTTTTATTGTTTCCATGCTACCTGAAAATATATTATTATTCAGTCTGAAATAGTATCAAATATTCATTCCAAATAATTAAAAACACTGGCATAATAGACATGCATCTGTAAATTATTGTAAATAGTATCAGTGTATCAAGACTATTTGTATATATATCATGATTTGAAAGGAACAGGAGATAACTTGAATGCAAAAATAAACAGTAAATACAAACTGAAGACTGTTATAGCAGTTCTTACAGTGACCCAGCCCCTCAAAGACAGCCAAGTGAAAGTTACAAGCATCTTTTCCAATTTCTTCACCAATTACCACAGATTTGGTGAAAATTTTATATGAAATTTTACATAATAAGCTCACCATTTGTTAATGCCTTTTAATTATAAAATAGATAAACAGCATAAAAAAATATAAGTTGCTTGTTAATTTGTTCCTTTTATCTGGCGAACAGCAAACTACATTGATGACCATGGAAGAACAATTGTACAGTCTCTGAATATTCATGGATGGGCTGACTCTTAGGATTCTAGCAGAGTATGCCATCTACACACCTGCTGACCCTTCATTTCTTTCATTTCCAGCCAATGATTTTGTTCTTCTTCACCACTGCTGTTTTGACCTAGAGAAATCCAACCAATCATCTCCTTGCGCTTCATACTACGTCTGTTGTATATTGAAATCATCAATGTGACATCATGGAGCTGGAACAAGGCAACCTGAAAAATGAAAGTTTCCTTATATACAGGGTTTGGCTGGCCTCGCCGAATTGATGTCTTACACCGAGATACCTCTTGACCCATAGAGTTCAGAAGAGAAAGTTTTCCATATGTATCTGGTCCAAAAAAAAGCAAGAGAAATGGCACTAGTTACCAAATAAAGTCTTTACAATGGCATGCTGCATTGGCAATATGTTTACTATTGTTGCATTCATGAAAAAAACAGGTCTTCCCTTTCCTTCCTTTGTTTAATTTTTTGCTGTAGGGACAACGCTTTCATGTAGCCCATAATGTTTTTTGCAAAATTCTGAACTCAAATTTAATTTCTTACATGTTAGTGAGGGGCCATGATGCTTAAATATCAGCAGGAGATTCATCGGCAATATCAGAATAGGAGCTGCTGCTGAATACTGTGACTGAGTGGTGCTATCCAGATTGCAACTTAGGCCAGTTTTCATGTGGCTTACTGTAAGTTGCCCAGTTAGGTGTCAACTGAACATCTGCTAAGTGGATAAGCATCGGTACTTATCCAGATAGTGCCACTCAGCCCTAATATACAGTGGCAGCTTCTATCCCGATACTGCTGCTGACTCTCCTGCTGACTGCTGTGGTATTTGAATATGGGCCCCTCACTGACATGTACAGTAAGAAATGAAATTTGAGTCCAGAATTTTGCAACAAGCATTATGGCCTGCTACATAGTGCTGCTGAATATTGCAGTTAGCACCCTTAGCCAACCACCTCCTGTTGGCCAACCGGCTAAGGGTTCTGACTGACCCCGATATACCAGAACTCATGCTTATGGCTTCTGAGAACTTCTTAATTCCCAAAATGATTAAAAGAGAATTTCATTCATCTTTTAAAAATATGACTTAGGAAAATAGAAAAACAAAACAAATGTGATCCACATCAACAGAAGCTGATGTCCTCTGCATAGCCACAGATTGCAGACTATATAGATAGCAGCACATGATTGCATCATCTCTTCTGTTATAATGTCCTAGAAACAAAGCTTAATTCTGATCTCCCACAATTCTTTGGAAAAGAAGGAGGGCTATAGTTTATTTTCTGTACCAGCTCAATTTTCACACACCCTTCAGAGCAGGGAACAAAATATGAATTCCTCTCTACTGAGAGAGCACTGAAAATCAACAAATTCATATTGAAGACATACAGTTGGGCATGAAAGGGCTGGCCCAAAGGTTGTGTGCTGTTGCCTGAGCGACTGAGGTTCTCCTTCTTCATTAATCAGAGCCAGTCAAACCTAGTGAGCAACTCTGGCCCAGGGAGGGAGAAAAGAAAAGGCTGCTATTACTGCAACCGTCCTTGCCAGCCAACAAGCAGCACCAGAACATACTGTCTCAAGAGGAAATGGCGGAAGAAGAAAATAAGGAGAAAAAGAAAAAAAATGTGCATAAAATCAAATACCAGAGAAAAGAAGCACTCAAAGAAAATCTCTAGGAAAATAACAAGCATCTATGGATTTATCCTATGAAAATTCAAAGGCAGCCTTTAGGTAGCATGGTAGCAAGTAAATATATCAATAATATATTATGCATTCTGACAATAAAATAAATTACTGGCACAGAAAAGTAAAAACTAAACAAAAAAAATAAATGCCTAGTAATTGTAGCCATAGACATAATGGTGGAGCAATATTTGTACTCTTAGGCAAGAACATGCACAGTGAAGATTAGTGTGAGAGTAGTAGAATACTGCTAATATTGTTATTATTATTATTACTAATAGCACCATCAATACACACATGCACACTACAAGATCATTTTCAGAATTATTGTCATATAGCTCGTATAAACTAGGTTTAAGCACAAAAAGGTTATTTATTTTTAGTCAATTTCTCATGGTCAAACTATGAGTGAAAGGGGGGGAAATCAAACCAGGTACTCCAGATTTGCAGGCCTGTATTCTGATTCCTAATGTACCCCACTCTGCTCTGAGAGAAACTATTGGATTCATGTAAATTTATATGATGGATATGTTACTTTTTTATTAAAACCGGTGCACTTATGCTACTTTTCATTTGAGCCTGGTAAGAGGATCTCATTAGCCCGAATAACTTCATAACTTCTGTGTAAGTGACTTATATTGGCTTTAGGAAGGATGTATTTTGTGTTTGTTACATAAGCGCTATCATTCTATACATTTTGATGTGCACTGTTTACATTTCCATTGAATCTAAAGGTTTAGGGTTTTTTTAAAAATCCTAATTTCATATAATTTAACCTAAAATGAGGTAATAAATTGCAGTCAATAATCTTCTTTCCTTTCTCAATGTTTTCTGTTCCAGTTAGATGTGTTATTTGGCTGCTGAGAAACACAAGGTGTGAAGTTATACTTCTGGTGTGAAAACACTTCCCTGTCTCAAAATGAGGGCTCTTTGCTCTTTAGTGTGTTCAAAAATAAAAAGCTAGGGGAAAACTGACAATCATGGGGATGAAAGCTCATACTGTTGTGCAGCCAGTAATACACAATTCTTGCCGACCAAAATCTATCCAGTCATTTACTCTGGTTATTTTGCCGTAAACTAGAAATCAAACACAAAGCAGATCTTCTACACAGTAGTCAGTATGATTATTTTCTGGTTCACACAATTTGATAGATGTTGCTTTTCGAGACACGTATACTCTCTTTGTGTAGGGGGCTATGTACAATAGAAAAAGGCTGTAAATTAGATATTCTGTAATAATCAGGTTCCTCGTTCTCCATCATTTGAAGTTTGCAGAAGCAAACAAAGGGTCAGAGGTAAATCTTAATTGCTAATACTTTGCTAAAAGTTACTTTCCTTTAGCTATGCTGATGTGCTTCTTTATAGAGAATATTAAAAACCTTTTTGGTGGATATAAAGTCCATAGATTGGTAGGTGATTTTTCCCCTAAACATTTCTACTGTTTGTATGGGTTTTTTTAAAAGTTCTTTTAATTTACAAAAATACAGTCCTTGTAAAAAGTCTTTATATCCTGCCACAATTTTCACATTTTAGAGGATAATATTATAAAATGTTTCCCATGCAGAAAGCATGATTGAAAACACAGAAAACGGGGGTCTTGCAAAACTGCATTTATACTCTTGTAAAAATGAGGTGCATGGAAAGAGTATGTTTACTTTTACCTGGGCCATGCGTAGGTGTTCCCGGGACTGTCATTTGGGCAGAGCTTGGTCAGAATTGCAATGTACATGTGTATTTCTTAAAATAGTTGAGTACATGCACACATTTATACATTCTTTGGAATAGATATTTTTGTGTGAAAGGATTTGCATGCTACTGGGACTAGCTCTTGGTGCTTCAGCAGTTTGGCTTAATGTACTGGTTGGTAGTGCTGTAGTCTAAGGAGGGCAGTGGTGATTCAAGTCTTCCTCAGTCCAATATGACTTAAAAAAAAGATAATCAACTGCATTTTCTTAAAAACATGTTTGCAGGAATAGGTTGTCCTTAAGAGCAATCAGTTTGCTCCATTTGGCCTCTTCAGAAGTTACTGGAGTACTTCTCTGTTGTCTTGAAGGACTACCAAAAGGGATTGCTTCTGCTGGAAAGAAATCTGTACTTGCAAGTATTTACGTCTGAGAAATTCTCTAAATCTTGGGGAAAAGGTTATTCTTTGCGTTAAAACTGATAAATCTGTGCCTTTTAGAATGCAGTGTATTTGTTAACTCAGACAGGTCCTAGTATCAGCAGAGAGCTTTTAGGTTAAATTTAAAACCCAGCAGAGAGCTTTTAGTTTACTTTTAAAACCAGTAGTGAGCTTTTAGTTTAAATTTAAAAAACAGCAGAGAGCTCTTAGTAGGCCCTGACTGAGTTTTAAATTTAAACTATCAGCAGAGAGATTTAAGTTTAAATTTAAAGCTCAGTCAGGGCCTAGTATCAGTAGAAAGCTTTTAATTTAAATCAAATCAGAGTATAGCTTAGCATAGAAGGAAGAATAGGCAAAAATATTTTTTGAGTTGAAAAAAACTGTTTCTAGATACCTTTACAAAGAGGCCTTCCACTTAGAAGGTAAAAGATCTGGGAATTTATTTTAAATAGGGGCTAAAGCGAAGTGAAAGGTCAAAGGGGCAAATTGAAAGGCTCCCTCTATTAAACCAAGGGCTGTGTGAATCATCCAGGAAATTGTTAACAGATTACCTTAGAAGCTCAGGCATATATATTTCAACTAGATCTCTGTGATTCTTAGTCTTGAAGGACCACCAAAAGGGACTGCTTCTGCTAGAAAGAAATCTGCACTTGTATTTACTTCTGGGAAAATCTCTAAATATTGGACAAAAGGGAATTCTTTGGGTTAAAACTGTTATCTCCAGGAACAAGCAGGAATGAGTCTTCACATATGGGTACGTCGGTACCGACGGAGCCTGCACGGGAATGCTCCCCAGCATCCAATCAGAAAGCTTTTGGGAGCATCCTTCGCACCTGCGCACTGCCTTCCCGCATTTTCCACTGCCTCTCCTCAGTTTTCGTTTTTTCCGCGGAGCCGGCAGGACGTCCTCCTGTCACCGCAGAAACTTTTTTCTTCAAATTCTTTATTTCTTGTTTTCTTGTGGTCGTGGCTATTTCCCCCGCCGCCACTAGTACCGCCGGTGGGTTTTTTCTTAAATTCAGGGAAATTTTTCCCTCAATTTTTGTCTTGAAATTTTTTGGGCCTGCAAGGCCTCTCCATCATGGAGCCGCCTTCTCCTAAGAAGTGCCTTCACTGTGGAAGCACAGTTTTCTTTTTAGACTCCAATGCCTGGTGTCTAACCTGTTTGGGTCCTGACCCTTTTTCCCCTGAACAATCAGGCTGCAAAACTGTGAGAAGAACTTCCCTCTTTCGAGTTTCCCTCGATACCGTTTTCCCTCCCGAAGTGCGGGCACCGGTTTTTTCTTCTCTACAGGATCAGGTAACCCACAAACAGTCTGTTAAGACTAGCCAATTCTTGAGTGGTAGGTCTCATGCCAAGCATGATGACGGCTCCGGCCTTGCCCTCAAGACCCCATTGGCATTAAAACCCCAGCGGGAGTCTCCGGGCTTCAAAGCATTTCAGGGGTTTCAGGTTGTTCCTGGTGCTCACCCCTCACAGAACATACCTGAGCCATGCTCGGTGGTGGCATCCGCTTCGAGCGGTACCGATACCCCGGCATCGGCACCGGTGTTGAGTGATCCACTCTTCACCAGGGATCGTCATCGGGCGTCCTCGGTACCTTCGGGACCGATCGATACGACTCAGATTGACTTTCCTGTATCTGAGCCATGCTCGGTGGTGGCATCCACTTCCAGCGGTACCGATACCCCGGCATCGGCTCCGGTGTTAAGTGATCTACTCTTCACCAGGAATCGTCATCTGGCGTCCTCGGTACCTTCGGGACCGAACGATACGACCCAGAGTGACTTTCCTGTATCAGCAAAATCGCCGATACCATCACCGACGTCGGTACCCTCGAGACATGCATCGATAGACTCGCTCCCTTCGATGCCGAGTCTCGAATCGATATCTAGTCTAGATGACTGGGTACCGACACATCTCGGAACCGATGTTTACCGATTCCGCATGCACGGTACCGAGGATAATCACCAAGGGGTTTTACTTACCTCGGTACCGCTTGAGCTGCCTCCGATGACTGCTTCGGTGTCGGTTTCGCCTTCGATGCCGGCGCAACTACCGGTATCGGTATCGATGCCGGTACCTACAGTATCATTGGAACCAGCTCCTTCCATGCTTTTTTTCACCTGGATCGCTCCTCTCTATACCTAGTTTGGAGTCGATACCTGGCATGGATGATACACTACTGACTGTCTCAACTCATAATTGCCAGTTCCAGTGTCCATCTATTACAAATCCTGTTCTACACCGGACAGGTACATCCTCCGGTGCCCAGGCTACCTTTTCAAATTTAGCCTGTCCAGGGATGGTTCCCATCGGAGATCCTTCTTTCAGAAATTTCTCCTTGACATAGCAACCTTCCTTAATATTCCTATCCCTGGCTATGAGTCTTCTCAGGGTTTTTCTGCAGGAAAGGAAAATATAATGCTTCCTTTACATCACTCTTTGCAGAATCTTCTTCTGAGGGTATGGGAAAAACCTTTAAGGGTTTCTTAACCTCCTACAGCAACTGATCTTCTGTATCAGGTGCCCCCCTCTCCAGGATTTCAAAAGCCTCAACTTCCCCATCATTCCATTGTAGTGGAATCAGCAATGAGGAAGGTAAAAAGCAAGAAAAAACATTCTTCTTTCCCGCCAGGGCGTGCATCTAGAACACTGGATGCCTTTGGACGTTAAACCTTCCAAACATCTATGCTGGCAACAAGGATTCTCTCATATATTTTCTATATGAGTCTATCCCTTCAGGAGGTCAGAAAGAAATTATCTCTTTTGACTCCTTTTCTATCAGAGCCCAAGGCTGCAGACTATTCCTTACTTCTTAGTCATAGCCAAAATATCTCTTGGTTTCTTTCTCGTGCTTCCCTAGACTCTTTTGAGTCTGTTAGCAGAACTTCTGCTATAGCCATAGGAGCACGTCGTAAAGCCTGGCTCCAAGCATCTGACTTGAATAGATGGGCACAACAAAGGCTGGGTAATACTCCTTGTACTGGAGACAATCTCTTCAATAAGGAGTCCTTACGTCAGGTTGCTCATTGCTCCACTGACTTTCCTGTTTCTGAGGGCCATCTTAAGCCCCCTCCTTCCTCAGCAGGTAGAAAATGCCCTACCAGACCTTCTTTCCCTAAAAGAAAGAGGTTTTCCTCTTCACCTGCCCATCATTCGGATGTTCCCAAGCAGGGGAAGTCTCGCCCTGGTCTGAAGAATCCAAACTCTAGCCAGGCTGAATAAACACAGTAACCATAGGTTTCTGATTAATCTTTTTATAACTACAGTTAATTTCTTTTCAGCAGAAGTTTTTCACTGTTTTTTTCCATTCAAAACTCTGCTCAGGGATTCCTATTCTCAGGAAATCCATTTACTCTTCACTATGCTGAACTGTCAGGTTATTCATGTCTATAAGTTACAGAGTTTTCCACCTCTTCCTGACTAGAAGAGAGGTTTAGCAACTATCACATGATAGTTTCTCTGTACTAGCATGAATTTTTTCCTTCCATGGACTTACCATGTGGTAAGTCCTTCTTCAGCTTCTAGCTCTACCCTCTTCGCCAGGGTTTCCCCTGTACGAGTGGTACCTTACCATTGAAAGACTTTTCTTGTCTTTCTTTTCACTGTGGAGTTTCTTCTCCTGAATAAACTCCTTTCTTTATCTGGGCAGCTCTGCAGACAGAGACAGCTTCCTCTCTTTGTTCAGTCTGTTCTCTCTGTTTGACACAGACCAACTCTCTCTGTTGTCCTTTTTAGTAGCTGCCCATGCAGGAGTTCCAGTGCTTGCCTACTGGTACTTTTCCACAAGTCCCAGTCTTGTCTTCTACCACTCCTGTCTGGCCTTAGTAGTGATTCCAAGACAGTTTTCTACATCTTTCTTGGATAATCTTTTTCACTACAGGCTTCTTACACTATCCTTTACCCTTGCCATCTCCAATCTCTGGGTTTGGCACGTAATGGACGTGGCTATCAGTTTTCTCCATCAGCCAGTTCTCCATCCCAGTTCTCCTGCATAATGCTCTCTGCAATCCCACTGGGAAGCTTTCCACTATGGGCCCTTGCTAGAGAGCATAGAGTTTCTCGAATGACTATCCATCTTGGTTGAAAAATGCTTCCTCAGTCATCCCCTATGACTGTGAGGGTTCTTCATACCCTGCTATCTTCTTTTTAAAAAAAAAGAGAGGGAGAATGACATAAATCTTCTCCACATGAAAGTCTGAGAGTTATCCCATTCCTTAGGGAATATACTCTTTTTTTTCTTGCAGCTTGTCCTCATGGTATCCTAACACTTCAAGGACAGCACATATTACTCTGAAAAACGCCTGATACCTCCTTTGTCCCTCATGTAGGTCAACCTGGTATCTCATTCTATGCGTTTCTGTTCTTTTACCACGCTGGAGTTCCACAGGACTCCGGACTTGCTGTTTACAGACTGATATTATCCTCTGTTTTTTCACATAACCATCCTGGTAATTCACTGGATAGCATTCCTTTATCATCATTCCTGAGGGAATAGATTCTCTATATATTTTCTCAAGTAGGTTTCACCTCCTTGTTCTTAGATGAATCTTTTCCCTTCACATCTCCATGTGACTATCCTGATATGCATAACTCTGTCTGCTTATTGCAGGCATCGATCTTTAGACCTATATATTCAGGTATATATATCTCTATATATATACCTATATACATCTCTGTTGATGTATCTGTCTGTCAGCTAAGTGTGCATATGCTATGCCCTTTAGATCTTATTATAGATCTATATACATATATATCTACATATATGTGTGTATCTGTCCAGATACTTTTTATAGGTAGTGTGGTACTGCAGAGCCTATGCAAACAGAAAAAAAGGTTTTAAATCCAGAAAAAAGATTCCAACACCAGATGCGACATTACGAGGAGCCAGATAGGGGGAGCAAGAGAGACCTTCCAAGGCCTAGAGAACCGCACCCCAGAGCTGGTGATGTAATGCCGGCCAACAGCCAATCCAGGAAAGGGGGAGTTCCTCTTAGGAAAGGCTGGGAAGTTGAAAAGGAGGAAGTAGGAGAGGCAGAGGCAGAGGAAGAAAAGGAGTCTTGGCAAAGAGACCAGAGAGGAAGGAGTTCCTGGCAAGAAGACACAGTGAGTCCGGTACAGCAGAATACCAGGAGTTCTTGGCAAAGAGACACTGGAAAGAAAGGTACCAGGAGAGAAACAAAGGTCAGAGTTTTATATGAGGAACCGGTACCAGCAGATGCAGGACACTGTGGAAGTTACCAGAGGGATGATGAAGTCATTGCCATAAGGGGTAACACTCTTCATTCAAGGAGCAAAAGGTGTGGGTGTGAAAGAGTGGTAACTCCACCCGAAGGCCAGCTGAACAGTGGGAAGCCTACTGCTCGAGTAAGGCTGAATTGCAGCAAGACTCAGCTAACTGGGATAGGCCCAGAGAACAAGGTAAACCACATTTTTATTCTAATAAGAGTTATAACTTGCTGACACAGGGAGCACAAGGAACAGAGGTGTGCACTCCTTACCAAGCTGTCTGTAAGACAAGATACAAGCCTTTATCAAAAGAAAGACTGTTTAATACAAGGCACCAAGACAAAGGAAGATACTTCCATAGCAAGCATTCACATGACCAAAGCCCAGACCTAGGCCCAGAACACTGGAGGCTAGTGCAAGCGGTATATGAGAAGCCTCAACGTATTCCACAAGAACATACTGATACAGAGTTACAGTTATCAGACCCACAGCCTATGCAGGTGGAATTCAATGAGGACCCTCCTGAGATAGCCATGGATTGCAGCTACTGTCAGGCAGGAAACCTAGAAGCTCTGCCTGATGTGTAAAGCAGGGCTCAGTAGCAAAGCCTGTGTGTTTTATTTATATAAGGTCCTGTGAAGTAACAGTAGACAAAGCAATATCTGAATATGTTTTCTTTTCTACCTGAAGCAAGGTTTTCTTTATGTTGATGTAGACTCCACTATTTGAACCATTGTACATTAGGGGAAATAAAAAGCCTTTCTTTCCCTACCCTCGGACTTGGTGTTCACTTGAAGTTTTGGTACACGGTAGGTCCTGGGAACAGATACCCAGACCCCGCATACAAGGACCAAACTTAAAATAGAAAAAATAACTCATGTCCACCCGACCTGCCTTAACCACCCTTGGCCACTAGGGCGGCGGTGCGACAGTAGATATGTATTTCCATACTTATCTCCTGACTGTCTATGCTCATAAAGGTTTCTACCTTCCTGCATGTTTCTGACAGTGGGCTTGCACAGCTTCATACTGTTCCACAATATGTTTTGGATATTTTGCACACAACCACTGCTGTGGAACTGACAGCCCTACCGTATCCTAGGTTTACGTATCCCTGAAGCTCCATGCCCCAATGTCTTCCTACCTCTCACCAGTTAGGAAAGACATGGTGGATCTTCAGTGGATTTCAGATTCAATTCCTCAAACATCTGTCCTTTCTTGGGAGTATGGGGTTCTTCTCATACCCTTTCCTCCCTCCAGGACTAGATCTGTTTGTCAAGATCGGTCAGTCTTCCTCTTTTGCTCCTACCTCTGAATACGTCTGTAGCCAAAAGAGTTTTCAGCTTCCATGAAGCTTCCCACTGAAGACCTGCCGTGTTTGTGTTACCCCAATTAAATCCTGGGGTCACCTCTCACTTCCAGATGTGGACCTCCACCTTCACTCCAGTGGGGTCACCTTGAACATTATTCTACTGGATCCCCAGTAGACTCATCAGCCTCTCTACTTCCTGCAATCCAGTAGGTGAGCATCATATGGTGATTGTTCATTCCAATATTATGGTGATTGTTCATTTCAATATATCTTTTGATAATGATCATACATACAGGGACTCCCTCTGGGTAGTCCTTTCTTAGCTTAGCTGTTTTTTCAGCAGCTCCTCTCTTTTCAACTCCTGCCCTCCATCCTCAGGATGCCTGGCCATATGAGGTGTAGCATGTTTTCAATCTTCAACATGTTAGGGCTCCAGGCATCTTAGCTTGGGAGTCCCCATATGTGAAGACTCATTCCTGCTTGTTCCTGGAGATAGCACAGTTACTTACCTGTAACAGGTGATCTCTGGGAACAGCAGGAATAAGTCTTCACAACCCACCCACCTCCCCTAGGAGTTGTATTTATCTTTCTATCTTCTTTTCCTCTTTCTCTCCTTTTTGTCTCAGCTATGAAACTCAACTGAGGAGAGGCAGTGGAAAAGACGGGAAGGCAGTGCGCAGGCGCGAGGGATGCTCCCAAAAGCTTTCTGATTGGATGCTGGGGAGCATTCCCGTGCAGGCTCCGTCGGTACCGATGTACCCATATGTGAAGACTTATTCCTGCTGTTCCCAGAGATCACCTGTTACAGGTAAGTAACTGTGCTAAATCTGTGCATTTTAGAATCCAGTGTATTTGTTAACTCAGTTAGGGCCTAGTATCAGCAGAGAGCTTTTAGGTTAAATTTAAAACCCAGCAGAGAGCTTTTAGTTTAAGCTTTCAGTTTATTTTTAAAACTAGCAGAGCTCTCTTTTAGTTTAAATTTTAAACCAGCAGAGAGCTTTTAGTTTACTTTTAAAACCAGAAGAGAGCTTCTAATTTAAATTTAAAATTCCCAACCCTGTGTAGCAAGTCAGCCTTTACTAAGTGTTAGGTTGCCCCCACCCACCCCAGGCACAATCTATAGCTTTATATAAACTTCTCACCCCCATGGACTTCCACACAGTATACCAAGCTATGATCTTCACAGTTTTTGACTACTGCAACACAATCTATCATGGCCTATCTAAGAGCACTCTTTACCCAGGCAATTGGCACAAAACACCGTGACCAGAGTTATTCTCAAAAAATCCCAGCAAACTCACATTACTCCACTCCTTAAACAGCTTCACTGGCTATCTATCATAAGCAGAATCAAATACAAAGTCATCCTCAGCACGCACAAGATCATAAACAACCTGTCAGCAGGCAGCCTCACACCCTTATTAGCAAAACATACTAACTGTAGACCCAGGAGACAAAACACCATCAACCTGATGGAAATACCACTGGACAGGCCCACAAGCAGCCAAAAGGTTAATGACAGAGCTTTCTCACTATATGCCCCTTCACTCTGGAACTCCCTACCACCTCAAACAAGAGCCATCCAACACAGGCAACTTCCTCAAGAACCTGAAAACCCTGCTCTTCATTAATCACTTTGTACCTCAACTAACACGATAGACTCATCACCGCACAATTAATTAGCTCCATATCTATATGCATAGTTGCTGAATGACCATACTTGTTGCTTTACTGTTAAATCTAATGTTCAATGTAATGTGCACCTTTGCTAAAGTTGTTCAATGTTCTTGCACTGAGTTACATGTAAACTATCATAGAAGATAGTATAAAAAAGATGTTAAATAAATAAATAGGCTTTTAAACATATTAAAAGGGGAAGGGTGGTCAAAGTCACTTTCAGGTTCAGCTGGTTATCATAATCAGGAATAGATTAAGATCCTGAAGTTAGTTAATTTGTCTCTTTGTGGATGATACCAAAATCTGCAATAGATTAGACACCCAGAAAGGTGTAGATTTTATTTATTTAACATTTTTTATATACCGTCTTTCTACGAATCAAGACAGTTTACATAGAACATTTCAAGGCAGTGTGTTTCAACTGTTTACAAGGAACAAGGTAACAAGGATACATAAGTGAACAAAATGAACTAATTACAATGATCAATAATCAACTATTTCCTTATCGGTCCTACAGTTCAGTCCTCCACCACTGGGTAGTGCACCTCCTCCTGCAACATGGAGACTGGACAAGTCAAACTTGTGACATCACCGGGTATATCCTGCTGGTCTTCTCCCATGATCCCCCAGTGTGACCAGTCTCCATGCAGCATGAGGACGTAGTGAGCCTAGGTGCTGGGCTCACTTGAGAAGCAGTTTAGGAGCAGTTAGTCAGGATTTGATTTACCTTGCATTTCTTTTGCCCTTCTTTAGGTGTAATCCTGTAAATTGAATTCATTTTCATTTAATTTAATTTACTTTTACTTTATTTATTTTCACCTAGTCGGCCTTAGTGTAAAGGGGGGTTCTGTCCCTTTTCAAAGTTCAAGCTGCCAGCTAGCCTCTCTGCTTGGGATTCTTCGGTCTCTGTGCCCGGTGATGATCTCTCCCCCAGGACTGTACGGGGGAGAGCTCTGTGGAACACCTGCATTTTGGCAGTGTCCATGCGGCAGATTCCCATCGCGGCAGGAGCCTCAGGCCGTTCGAGGTTCTTTAGCCGGTGGGCCGGGGCTCGCAGCGTCTGCTACTTCTGGTGGCGCGAGGCAGCAGCGTGTCTGGACAGCTCTTCACCCCGCAGCTACAGCGGGGTAACTGCTGCATCCCGACGCCACAAGGGAGTCTCTCGAGTCCGCATGGAGGGGCTCTGAGCTCTTGCCGCCTCTGTGGTGTTTGGCGCCAAACGGGCCTGCTTCGGATTGGCGCCATTTTCTCGGCAGGGCTGAGGCCTCGTGGCGGAGAGTGGAGCAGCCCCGCGTTTGAGCTGTTCCACGCGGCTACACCCAGATAAGGACTTCCTTTTGCTGTTACTTTTAATTTTAATTCTAATTTTAATTTCCTTTTAATTTCATGATAGTTTATAGTTCTTTGAATGCAATGTGATTGGTTTGGGTTTTACTTCTTGGGGGGTGCCTTTACCTTTGTCTGCATTCTGGCAATTAGCGACATCTGTCAGCAGCAGGTTTCCGTGCTAGGATTTGGCCATTCAGGGTCATCGGCGGCACAACCACCTACAAATTGAGCCCTTTCTGAAATTGTCATTTGCATAAAAATGCTATTTCCATGTTTATACGCTTGGAAATTGTGCAGACAGCCTCTAAATGTCGTTATGCCATCTGCAAATTTGATCGCCATGCTTGCTGATCTCTTTTCCAGATCATTTCAGTGCAGTAGATGTTACCAGATGCCAGTTCCAGTGCAGATCCCGAGACATTCCACTATTTACGGGTCTCCTGTGAGAAAACTGGCCATTTAGTCCTATTGTGTTCCTGTTTTTGATCCATTTCCCATTCTATAATAGCACATCATCTCCTTCCTCAGGAGAAGTTCATAAGGGGCTTTGTCAAGTACCTTCTAAAACATCCCGATACATATCATTTGGCTTACTCACATGTTTATTAACCCTTTGAAAAGACAGCTTGGTGCTGCTTTTCAGAACAAGTTCTATCATTTAACTGGCACTGAACTCAGATTCATTGGTCTGTAGTTTCCAAGATCGCCTTTGAAGCTCTTTAAAAAACAAAACAAAAAAAAAAACAATTAGTGTTACATTAGTAACTCTTCAATCTTTAGAGATCATTAATACTAATGTTATGATTGAGCCTGGCTGATATTATGAATGATCGCTATTAGACAAAAATTAGCTAGGTTAAGACACTTTGATTTGGTTTTCTGCACTATGTTATCAGAGCGCAGCTTGCCCATTTGGCGGGAACACTGCCCGTCTGGGCCATCTGGGGAAAGGCCCCTGCTGGGGATCGTGAGAAGTGTTGCTGGATGGCACAGTCCGGGGCTTAGTTTTCCAGGGTCCTGGTAGGGTTGATAGCGGCAGTCAGGCCTCCCTGTCTTTGCTATGACGGTCACCTAGGTTCAAGCGTCCTGTGTTTTGGCTGACAGGAGTGGGACACCTGGACATGTGGTGCTGGATGTTGGATAGGCTCATACTACTTAGGTGCGCTCTCCTTGAGTACGTCTGCATGTCCGTGTTCCGTCTGTGATCTCATGCTCAGGTGATTGTTGCAGCAATGACAGAGATCGCTTGGGATATCGTGAGCGGGGTTGTCATGGCGTTGCATGGGGTTGCCAATGCAAGAGGAGTTTGGGCCTCAGTCATCAGCTTTCCCTTCGGTGGCCCGGCTGTCCAGGAGGCACCCCTCCAGATCCGCCGGTCCAGTTCTTCTCTGCCTCTTCTCAATGTGGGCAGGGGGGCTGGCAGATCTGGAAATTCACGTCCACTGCACGTTCTACTGTTTTACCTCTGTCTTGGGGTTCTGAGGTCATATATTCCCAATCATTTGTTTGGTGGGGTGCTGCTGTCTGTTGTGCAAGACAAGGTGGTCAACAGTCGGAGGCTGTCGTCTATTCCCCTTGCCCCTGAAGGTGCTCACAATTTAAGTTTTTTGTACCTGCGGAGGTGTATGTTAAAGGCTAGCAGGCGCACCTGTGGGACCAGAATACTCGGTTCTTCCGACCTTCCGCTGAGGTGCGCGTGTGGGGTTTACTCCCTTGGTCGGCTAGCAACTTGCTTCACCCATTGGGCCTTCCCTTTCCTCAAGGCATCGTTGCGTCTCACTTCTTCGTGGGGGCTCGCCGCAGGGCCTGGAGTTATGCTCAGCCGGTTTCAGCCAGGGCTGAGTCCTTGGGGGAGGCTCCGATCCTAACGATACAGGGAGTGCTGGAATCCGTTCAACCAGGTTCCTTCGGGCCCAGCGTACGTCGTCTTTTGCTGGCCGGTTTAGGTCTTTGGGTCGTGGCGGTGCTCCGAGAAGACCAGTAGGCTGCACAGTGCTTGTCTTGGAGCAAGCGCGGGATATCTGTAGGTTCATATTCAAAGCCGTCCGGTTACATGTCCCTCCATTGTGGAATGCTGTACTAGTAGGCATACTTCATATGCTGGGCTTACAAGTTGGCTTCCGCGCTGCTCGGCATCAGCCAAGGTGACTGCCGGTTTAGGCTGTGGAGTCAGCCTGGAGGAGGGGCCTTGCGTTCTCTGGACAATGCCCTGTTCGGTTGTGTGCCTTGTGGCCCTTATGGAGTTGTAAAAAGGAAAAAAAAAAAAAAAAAAAAGAATAATCAAACAGGAAAGCCTTCCTAATTGTCCCCACTTCTTTTTTATAAGGTTCTGTCCCTCTCTTCCGGGAGCTTGGCCGGAGCGTGGTTAGACTCAGCTACATTTTGGGGATCCTTTATGTACAAGGCGTTTTAGTGTACGCAGCACGCCCAGTGTTCCATCGTCTGACTGGAACGGTACGCGGTACGTCAGCCGTGGCAGGCGTTCACGGACACGGTAGCGGATCGAGCGCTGTAGGTGCTGTCTGAGATCTCCGGGATGGTGGCCTATTTCGATCGGCAGGGTTGAGTCGGTCGGGTGGTCAGGATGGCCCGAGCGAAAGGACAGCATGCGCGGTTGAAGCCTTGGCGGCCTGCGTTTCGGTGGGGACACTGTGGTGGCGAATGTCCTTAGCAGGGTCCGAGTGTTTGCCGGAGGAGTGAGATTGCATCAGGCGGTGTGCGCGCCGCGTGTGCTCAGATGCGGTCAGCCCATATTGGACCTCATGGCGACCTGTCAGTCTGCGGCGACGGGTCGATGTTTAGCAGAGGACATATGAGGCTACTGGATAGCGTCGACGCATTGGTACGGGGCCGTGGCCCGGTCCATTCTATGCCTTTCAGAGGTCATAGTGAAAATGGCCGACTGGGTCTGGTTGCTAAGATATGTGCTCTTCATTAGTCAGTGGGGACCATTACCAGTGTATTCTGCAACATTTGCGTGAGCTTGCATAATCTTTACTTGCAACCAATCTAAATAACTGTCCAAAACCAGTTGCTGCAGTCACTACTTAAATTTGCCTCGCTTGACAGAAAAAAAAAAAAAAAAAAAAGACATATTTATTTTATACCGATAGGTCACTCACAGCATATATGGCGATTCCTCGTCCTGGTGTTAATCATGCAGATAATTTCTGCTCTAGTTGTGGTGATGTGACTTTTACATCACAAAAATGGCATATGACTGTGGCGGTTCAGAAAGCCTACAATTTATATTTTGGCTGCAGAATAAAAGATCAGGATAAAAGCTAGGCGCCACACATATGCTGCAATACATGTGTAGCAGATCTCAGGCTGTGGATGGATGGGAAAAGACCATCAAAGTCTTTTGCGGTTCCAATGATCTGGAGAGGGCCTATGGATCATGTCGGCGATTGCTACTTCTGCATGGTTCCTCCAATTCCGGAGGGCATATCCAGGTGATGTAAGCGGTTGGCCTACTGGCATTGCGTCGTGGGCGTGGCTACCAGAGTCTCCTTTCTTTTTTTGTCACACCATGTAAGACTCCACATCTTCTGAAACAACGCTGGACTCTGGGGCACTTGACACCCTCTTATATGCCCTTGGTGGATCACGCTTGGTTTATTGCAACTCATTGCTTAGCTGCATTCCACATTCTCAATTAAAAAGACTCCAACTGGTCCAGGACATAGCTGTAGAGCTACTTTGTGTTGCAAAGAATAAAGCCCTTAAGAGGTGTGACAAATAGGGTGTTTGATGCTGGTGGTTTTTCCATTTCCCTCATTTTGCTTCCCACCTCTGTCTGGATGGATCTCGGTTCCGTTCTCCCTCGTGGAATCCGGCTGTGCCTGTTTAGTTTTCGGTTTGGGACTTACGCAAGAACACTTTGCTTGTAACCTGCGTTCCTTGGACCTTAGGTGAGGTTCCGTCGCTTTCTGGGAGGTCTCTTCGCTGCCTGTCCCTCCGTGGAGGCGGGTTCTGCGGGAGAGCAGCGGTTGCTAACACTTGACACCCTGGTGGGGTCGAGAGCCAAGGGGGAGCTCAAGCGGATTTTTCATGCGGAGCTCCGGTAGCCTTCTCAGTAGGTCTGTTTCTAGGGCGTTCAGTGTGTTTGCGATGGCGAGTTTGTCTTTCTGAAGCACTAGCGCTGCTTGGGGCAGAGTTCTGTGCTGTTTTCACCAGTGAAGAGGATCCAAGTGGGCTCTCGGTCGTGTCTTCCTGGTTGGCTTACCGCCTGTTGATGTGAGGAGCGGGCTGGGGTCGGTGCCTGCTCTGTTCGTTTAGGGGCCGAGCCGACTGGATAGGTCCCTCCCAATGATTACTGCTCTGGTACATCCCAGTGGTGGAGGACTGAACTGTAGGACCGATAAGGAAATGGAAATTACACTTACCTGGTAATTGATGTTCCTTGAGGGAGTACAGTTCAGTCCTCATTCCCGCCCAGGGATGGATGTTTCAGACGCGAGGCGTCAGTTCCGAGTATGCTTTCGGATCCTAGAGTCGGCAACGGGCTCTGATTGGCCAGTAATCGCGCGAGAGCAACCTTTTCTGCCTATACTCTTCCTTAGTTCTCCTTCCTTCTAGCTCTCTGTCTTCCGCTGTTTGGTGCGCAGGGGGACAGGGGCACGGAGGAGGGTGTTTTTTGGCCTTTCTTTTTGGGGCCCTGTGATTTTAAAGTTGAAGTTTGAGCATAGCTTTGTATTTAGTACTTTAACTGGTTGGTTGTTTGCTCCTTTGAGTCTGCTTTGACAGTAGGTCACTGGGGGATCATGGGAGAAGACCAGCAGGATATACCCGGTGATGTCACAAGTTTGACTTGTCCAGTCTCCATGTTGCAGGAGGAGGTGCACTACCCAGTGGTGGAGGACTGAACTGTACTCCCTCAAGGAACATCAATTACCAGGTAAGTGTAATTTCCATTTACATGTGTAAGTGTATAGAGCTACAATTGGTTGTATTATAGGTTTGAGGGAGCATGGGCGGTAAGGTAGATGTAAGGGTTAGGTATTAGGGTGGTAGGGAAAAATATTCAAGGAAGAGGTGGGTTTTTAACTTCTTTCGAAATTCAGAGTGATTCACACAGTTACGTAGTTCATGAGGAAGGGTATTCCATAGGGATGGAGCATAGAGGGAGAAGGCCTTGTTGATAGTAGATTGTTTGCAGTGCCTTTTATTTGTTGGTATGGTCAGTAGGTTTTTGGTAGAGGAACGGTGTGTTCTTGTGTTGTTGGAGAAGGCAAGGAGAGGAGAGAGGCATGGAGCTGACTCCTTTAGGATAATTTTGTGTATAAGAGTGAGAACCTTGAATTTAGCTCAGTGTTGAATTGGGAGCCAGTGGAGATCATAGAGGACTGGTGTAATATGGAATCGTCTGGGGGTGTTGGTTATAAGCCGCGCTAATGTATTCTGGGCTAGTTGGAGGGGTAGGATGGTGTTCTTGGGGAGGCCATGATAGATCAGATTACAGTAGTCAAGCGAAGGGGTTGTGAGGGCCTGACAGACTCTGCGAAAGGAGTCAGGGCTTAAGAGAGGTTTGAGGTTCCTGAGAGTACATAGCTTTGCGTATATTGTATTGGTGGTTCTCTTTATTTGATCGGAGGAGAGGTTCTGATCAAGGATGATTCCAAGATATTTCACTTGGTTTTTTATAGTGAGTGTGAGATCGCCGAAGGTGAGGGTTGGGGGAGGGGTGTAGGAGGGATTGGAAAATACTTGAAGAACCTCAGTTTTGGTTTGGTTAATTAGTAAGTTGTGCTGGGAGAGCCAAGCTTTGAGGCTGATTAGACATTCATTTAGTTTAGTAAAATTAGGGTTAGTGAGGTTAAATGGGGTGAAGCACATCATGTCGTCTGCGTATAATTGGTATTGAATGCCATAGTTTTGAAAAATTTTGCAGACAGGTTGGAGGAAGATATTGAAAAGTAACGCGGATAGGCTAGAACCTTGGGGGACACCTTGTTTTAGCGTGAATGGGAGGGAGGTATCACTTCCAATACGGACCTGTTGGGTTCTGGAGTCCAAGTAGGATTGGAACCATTTTAGAGTTGTGCCTCTCAGTCCTATTTCATGAAGTCTGATTAGGAGTTGATGGTGGGGGAGGGAGTCAAAGCCGGCGGATAAGTCAAGGAAAATAAGTAGGCATCCTTGTGTGGGGTTCTGGGTGTGTAAGTACAAGGAATCTAGAAGGGAGGTAAGGAGGGTTTCAACTCCGTGATTCTTTTTAAAACCATGCTGGAATAAGTCAAGGGGAGAGTGGTCGTCAATGTAGTCCTGGAGTTGGGTTTGGACAAGTTTTTCAGTTATCTTTGCAAGGAAAGGGAAAGGGATACTAGAGATAACATGAGGAGGGATCTAGCTAAGCTTATAGAATGGTCTAGAATTTAGCAGCCGTGATTTAATGTTAAAATATGTAAGGTCATGCATTTGGGCTGCAGCAATCCAAGGGAGCAATATAGTATAGGGGGTGAAGTACTTTTGTCCACTAAAGAAGAGCGGGACCTAGGTGTAGTTGTGTCTGATGATCTTAAAGTAGCTAAACAGGTAGAAAAGGTGACGGCAAAAGCTAGAAGGATGCTTGGGTGCATACAGAGAGGGATGGCTAGCAGAAAAAAGGAGGTGATAGTGCCTCTGTATAAGTCTTTGGTGCGACCTCATTTGGAGTATAGTGTGCAATTCTGGAGACCGCACCTTCAAAAGGATATAAACAGGATGGAGTCAGTACAGAGGGTGGCTACTAAAATGGTTAGTGGTCTTCATTATAAAGCATATGAGGACAGAATTAAG
Organism: Ichthyophis bannanicus; assembly: GCA_033557465.1. NCBI lineage: Eukaryota > Metazoa > Chordata > Amphibia > Gymnophiona > Ichthyophiidae > Ichthyophis > Ichthyophis bannanicus. The sequence goes on from CM066037.1 coordinate 121,302,843, forward strand.
GATCTTAATATGTACACCTTAGAGGAAAGGCGGGTTAGAGGTGATATGATTGAGATGTTTAAATACCTCCATGGCATAAATGCACAGGGGGAGAGCCTCTTTCAGTTGAAAGCAAGCTCTGCTACGAGGGGACATGGATGAGGGTGAAGGGGGATAGATTCAGGAGTGATATGTGGAAAGATTTCTTTACGGCAAGAGTAGTGGATCTGTGGAATAGTCTCCCAGTGGAGGTGGTAGAGATGAGGACAGTATCTGAATTCAAAAAAGCATGGAACAAATACAAAGGATTTCTGAAGGAAAAAAAGGGACTGTTGTAGTTGTTGATGTGGAAAGACAGACTAGATTGGCCATGTGGTCTTTTTCTGTCGTCATTTTTCTATGTTTCTATGTAATCTTAAGGTGAACAAATTCCCTGAAAGTAATTGGTATAGTTTTATCAGTACAAGTATCCCTAGCAACTTTTAAGTAAACAACTTAAAATAACTAAACAAAACCTTAAAATGAAGATGCAGACAGCAGTCCAGCAGCAATATGGCGGCTATCCAGTCTTTTTCATTGAGTGTCACATATTACAGATCTCTCCCAATTGGTGAGGTGTCTTAACATGTTCAGTAGGTGCAAGGAGATCTTTGGCCTCAGGGAACGAGTCCAATCTCAGAAGGGTAGAGTAGCAGACTTGGAGGACATAAGGAAGACAGAGGGGTACCTAGACAAGACCTACAGGGACGTAGTACTGAAGTCCCTCCTCCAATCTGGCAGCCTCTTAGTTGCCATGGAGGAGAGAGGTCATGTGAAAGGAGAGCATCACCTTGGTGTGGCAGGAAGTGATCCTGTAGCTAGGATCTGTCTGCCAAGAGATGTAAAACCCTGTCATACCAAGGAAGCTTCACCAGAACCATGTGCCCATGAGGGAAGGGAAGGACAGCCGTTATAGTTGGTGATTCGATCATTAGGTATGTAGATCGCAGGGTGGCTGGTGGACATTAAGACCGCCTGGTGCAAAGATAGCAGACCTCATGCACTACCCAGAGAAGGCTTTAGATAGTGCTGGGGAGGAATCTGCTGTCTTGATACATGTTAGCAGCTATGACATAGGGAAGTGTTGGAGGGAGGTTCTGGAGTCCAAATTTAGGCTCTTAGGTAGAAAGCTGAAATCTAGAACTTCCAGGGTAGCATTCTCTGAAATGCTTCCTGTTCCATGTACAAGACCCAAAAGGCAGGCAGAGCTCCGGAGTCTCAATGAGTGGATGAGACAGTGGTGCAAAGAAGAGGTTTTTGGATTTGTTAAGAGCTGGGCAACATTCTGGAGAAGGGAGGGCTCTTCTGAAGGGATGGGCTCCACATTAATTGGGATGGAACCAGGCTGCTGGCATTAACCTTTAAAAAGGAGATAGAGCAGCTTTTAAACTAGATGGTAAGAGAAAGCTAACAGTCACCCAGCAGTGCATGGTTCAGAAGGATGTATCTTTGAAGGATACTAGCAAAACAGGGAAGTCAGGGTATCCTGACAGAGGTTCCAACAAAGATAAAAGTAACTCAGATATCCTTCAGTACAGAGCCAAAAGATTCCAAATTAATTACCTAAACTGACAACCAGATTAATATGAATAAAATATAACCTCTAAACTGCCTGTATGTAAATGTAGAAGTCTAAAAAAATAAGACTTTCAAGGACCTCTTGCAATTTTTCACAATCCTCTTGTGTTTTAACAACTTTGAATAATTTTGTGTCATCTGCAGATTTGATCCTCACTCGTTATTGCTATTTCCAGGTCATTTATGAATATGTTAAAAAGCAGCGGGCCCAGCACAAATTCATGGAGTATTCCACTATTCACCTTTCTCCATTGAGAAAATTGGCCATTTAGCCCTACTCTCTGCTTTCTGTCTTTTAGCCAGTTCCTGATCCACAATAGTACACTGCCTCCTCTCCCATGACTTTTTAATTTCGCCAAGAGTCTCTCATGAGGGACCAATTCTGCTCTTAACCTATCTAAAATGGGCCTTTATGTGGCTATAAATTAGCCTACAAATGACACCTTCTTGCCCTCTTCACCTAATGAGCTTTTATAAAATTACTTTCCACATGTTCACTGTAGAAAGGGAAAACCAGGTTAAATAAAGATGTAGAGACAGAGCAAGAATCCAAATGAAAGCAAAGAATGGAGCTTTCTTTTAGCAAAGCTACAACGAGAACTAAGCATTAGGCCAAAGTATCTTGTCTGTTTCTTGTCTATTTGTCTGTCTGTCTGTCATAATATTTTGTCAGCCTTAAAAAGCAGGGGCTGTCTATTACAGGGGTCTCAAACTGGTTAGGTTTTCATGATATCCCTAGTGAGATAGATTGATACATGATGGAGGAAGTGGGCATGCAAATCTATCTCATGCATATTCATTCGATATATCCTGAAAATCCAGTCAGTTTGTGGCCATTAAGGTCCAGAGTTTGTGACCCCTGGTGTATTATATGTATCTGTGAAGTGCTGTATACCCTGGTTGTACTACAGAAACAACAGTTCTGGTTCATTTAGGAAGAAAATAGTCGTTGGATCTCAATGCACAAATGCAGCTTATTGGTGTAATAATTAATCAAAGAAGAAAAATATAGTTAAACTGTTTTTTTGGTGACAGCTAAATCATAAACAAAACTATCGTTCAGACACCAGTGATAAGTATTCACTACATGGCATTCGAAGAGGTAATCAGGTCCCCATGGGTCTTGAACATTTCCCTTTTGCACCTTTCTGGTGATCAAAACCATAGTAATGCTGCTGCATTACAGGCACAAAGACAGAACACTTCATCTACAGCTATCAGGAGCATTGCTGGCTAGAAATATACTTGTAATATCAGCAAGATTGAGGGCAATTTTCAGAAAACCAATTTACCCAGTTAATTGTCTTTAAAAGTGTCTTCTAAGGGGGTAACTTATAAAGGCTGTTCCATATATAAAACCTGTTTTATACATGGCAAATGGTATTTATAAATTTCTGTGATTTGAAGGACAGACTACATAGGCCATGTGGTCTTTTTCTGTCACCATGTTTCTATTTTTCTATATATGTACATATAAATAGATGCACTAACAAAATGGCACACAGTATATGGGCATTTCCAGGGGATGGACAGGAGGCCACCTTGGTATAAACAGATGCTGTAAGTTTACTTTGCAGAAAAAAGGCCTGGCCATTCTACTTCCAGTCGTGCCTTGCCAAGAAAACGCAGGGTATGGTCACAGCATGGACAGCTATCCACAGGGTCACCAGGATCAACACACAACAACAACAGATTAGATGGAGCTGTGATCTGCATGTGTATTTTATAAAATATGCAAGTTTGAGTATAGAGTATACACGTGCCTTGAAGCAGGTCTAAATTTGTGCTGGAGAATTTGTGCACTATTGGGTTAGTGCTTACTAGCTATTTTATAAAGACACATAGATGTCTTTTTTTGCTTTCCATATAGGCACCCTTATAAAATTACCCTCTAAGGGACCCTTTTACTTAAGAGTGTTAAGTATTTAAAATGGGTTTTACTGCATACTAACAGTTACCATGTGCCAAAAAAAGAGCACCATGGTAAACATTTCACACTATGGAGGTCATTTCAGAATGGGAATAAGCCATTTATACATATGGGATAGACCTTTTTCCTCTGAAAACATCTAGCAATGTATTCAGAAACCCCGAGGCCTTGCACATACATGTGTGGGGAGGGGCAGAATGGGGGCGTGGTGAGCCAAGACATATAAGGCGTATCCAGGAATGACCCCCTGAATGTATCATGAGTAGCCTGCATACGTTCAGGTTATACCAGCTGAAACCTTGAATATGGCCAGGACTTAGAAAAAGTGCAGCTCTGCACATCAATGCATCGCATAGGAAAGTATGGGTATGCCATGTCCGTATAACACTGGTGTGTCTGCAGACTGGAATAACACAAGATGCAGTTTTACAGACAAGAATGCAGAGGTAAGAGACGTTTTTAGGCACATGTAACATTAAAGCACATTTCAAAGGACATATACAGTGGTGCAGTAGTGTTACGTCAGGCTATGCCCTCAATTGCTGTTTGTGCAAGAGGGGCCATGTGGGCCTTCCCTACCGTGACAGGGATAGTTATTCATATTACACTGTAGAGACCCCAACCAGATGTTTGCTACTCTATACATAGCAGTCCACAGAATGTTTTCCCGAAATGATCAGTGCAAGCACGAGTAAAGATTCAGCAAATGCCACATATGTTGTCATACAAGGTATATCAGGTCATACAGTTCACTTTCCGATTGCGAATACAATAGCTATGGTACATTTATATTATTTTGTAGCGTTCTGGGCATGCAGCCGGCTAGTATATATAGTCTGGTTACCATGCACATATTTGTATATCTATATTACTGGGATTTGTGAATGAGCGCCACACTGTCAGTGTGGGGATCAGCCTAGAAGCTGTACGTTTTACCAGTGGAGGTGGGCCGCATGGAGATAGGCTGCATCAGGAACGCACATCTCATCAGCATTCATTGTGCATGGGGACGTACATGCCATTTGCTGCGCATACCCGTGTCCCTTTGTAACAGAAAGGGCCCATGTCTCCCAGAGTGTGTTGTTCTCCAGGACCAAGCAGGAAGTCAGTCCTCACATATGGGTGTCATTGGCGCCGATGAAGCCCCAGCGGAGCATTTCCCCAGCTTTCCATGAAAGCCTTTGGGAATGCTGGCACGCATGCGCGGTTCCCTTCCCGCCTAAAGGTGCCATCTTACCTCAGTCTCTTTTTTTCCAAGAAGCCCATCGGACGTGTGTCCTGTTCTCCCGGATAAAAGTGATTTTTTCCTTCAGCGATTTTTCGCTATTTTTCTCCGGTTCGGTACACTGGTATCGAGCCCGTTTTTCTTTTTCGGTTTTTGCCCTTCGTGGCTGGCGTTCGCGCCCTTTTTTCATTTTTTCCCTGGAAGGCCGGTCTTTTGACCTCGCTGGGGCTCTTTTTTCCCCGATGGCTTCCAGTGTTTTCAAAAAGTGTGATCGGTGTAAGAAACTTATGTCTCTCACCGACACACATGACTGCTGCCTTTGGTGCCTCGGCCCTGACCACGACCCCAAGTCGTGTGTGCCATGTGGGAAGATGTCTTCCAAGGCACTCAAAAGTCGACAGCATCAGAAGGAAAGGTTTTTCTCGAACTCTGCCTCCGGCCGGGCCCGGACCTCATCTGAGGCCTCGACATCTCAGGATTCCGATCCCGAGTGCCGTCGAAGCTCCTCGGACAGGGGGTCCCCCGACCGGGAATGCAAGAGGAAGAAGCGGCTCACGAGGGCGTCGGAGGAGGAGGTCCCTGGTCCCTCGAGAGCCAGGTCTAAGACCCCCAACCGCCGTCCCGGGCCCGTGGACCAAGAGAAGCCTGCCAAAGTTCCTCGCGTGGAGCCGGAGTCTGCTGGACACGTAAGCCCCGTAGTCCTCGTGGACTCTCCTCCCAGAGAGCCGCCGCCGGGGCCCGAGTCGGTGGTTGCTGCGTCTCCCAAGCTGAGTCTCAGGATGACAGCCTTGGAGTGCAGATTGTGTGCCTTCATGGAGCAGCAGCGGGCACTGATGGCCAGCCTGTCTGGTGCATCTGCCCCGACCACCGGGACGTCGACTTCGAAATCAACCCCGGAGACCGAGCCGATACTCGAGACCCTCGTGGCTCGAAGTCGTCCTCGGTCGAGGTCTCCCTCGACCTCCCGCTCGGGACCGAGGGTGTCGACGCCGGTGCCCCCGGCATCGGGGCGGGTGCCTCGGGGCCCCGCAGGGTCGGACCCTGACTCCTCCTCGGATGAGTCTGCCTGGGAGACGGAGGACGAGGAGTCTCCCGATACTTTTAAGACTCGGTGCGTCCCGTCGGACTCACCGCAGTCTGAGCCCCGGAGTAGATCCCCTCCGGAGGACACTAGGTTCTCAGAGTTCGTCCGAGATATGGCCGCTGCCTTGGCTATCCCTGCCGATCCCGAGGAAGAGCCTTGAGCCGAGGAGCTCGATGCTCTGCAGTACGACTCTCCTCCGAAGGAGGCCTTTACTGTCCCGGTTCCTCCGATGCTGGAACGGCTCCTCTTCCGGATGTGGGAGGCACCGGCCTTGGCGCCGGTTTTGAGCAAGCGAGTCGATTCCATCTATCGACTCCGCAAAAGCCCTGTTTTCCAAAAAGCACAGCTACCACACCATTCTATGGTTGTGGAATCGGCCATGCATCGTCTGAAGAGCCAGAAGGTGCACTCTGTGGTGCCCCCCGGCAGGGAGGCCCGCAACCTCGATGGCGTCGGTAGAAAGTGCTTCCAGGGGTCTATGCTTGTTTTCCGTGTCCAGTCTTACCAGCTGTACATGGGCATGTACTTGCGAGACCTGGCCAAGGAATTGGCCGGATTCTCTGCTGGTCTCTCCGGGGAACCCTTGCAGAGATTTAAGAACTTGTCCTCGGGGATTCGGAAATGCTCAAAGTTCATTTCCCGCACCGCCTATGATGGCTTCGAGGCTTCGGCCCGAGTTGCGGCTACCAGCATCGCGGCTCGACGCCAGGCGTGGCTGCAGTCATCAGACCTCGAGCCATGGGTTCAGGACAAGTTGGTCGATGTCCCCTGCCGAGGTGAAAACCTTTTTGGCAAACCCGTGACTGAGAAGGCCGCTCAGCTCGAGACCGAGCACCTTACCCGGACAAGGCTGTCGAGGAAGACCTCTGCCCCTTCACATAAAAAGAAGGGCTCGGGTAAAAAGTCCTTTTACCCGAGGAAGGGCACTGCCTACAAACAGTACCCTCAGTATCCGGCTGCCCATGCTGCCCCCCAGGGTCAGCAAGCCAAGGGCCAGGGTAATGGGCCCCGTAGGCAGAGGACCCCCAAGCCTTCTGCCCCTGCTTCCACTCAGCAGAGTGGGGGTTTTTGACTCCTTGAGCGTAGCCACTCCGTCCCTGCTTTCCCAGCCCTGCACAGGCATTCGCCTTGTACTCTTTGCCCACCAGTGGCCTCCCATTACCACCGACAGTTGGGTGCTGGACATAGTCCAAAGGGGCTTTGCCCTGAATTTTCATCAACTGCCTCCTCCTTACTTCCCAGGGGAGCCCTTGAGGCCTCCCCTGCACACAGACCTTCTTCTTCGAGAGCTCCAAGGTCTGTTGGTGGACAGGGCGGTGGAGCCTGTGCCTCCCAACTTGCAAGGTCACGGATTCTACTCCAGGTATTTCCTGGTACCCAAAAGAACCGGTGGCCTTTGACCCATTCTGGACCTCAGGAACCTCAACAAGTTCCTAGAGAAAGAAAAGTTCAAGATGCTTACTCTTGGAACACTTCTGCCCTACCTCCAGCAGGGAGATTGGCTATGCTCCTTAGATCTAAAGGATGCGTACACTCACATCCTCATTCATCCAGACCACAGAAAGTACCTCAGGTTCATTGTGGGAGGAAACCATTATCAGTACAGAGTACTACCTTTTGGCCTGACCTCCGCTCCCAGGGTCTTTACCAAGTGCCTGGTAGTGGTTGCGGCCTACCTGAGGAATCAAGGCATCTTTGTCTTTCCCTATCTGGACGACTGGCTCATCAGCGGTCAGACGTCCCTGGAGGCCAGACAAGCCACCCTCAGAACCATTGCTCTACTTCAAAACCTGGGCTTTGTCATAAACTTCGCAAAGTCCACTTTGCTCCCCTCCCAGATCTTGGAGTTCATAGGGGCAAGGTTGGATTCTCAACTGGCAAGGGCATTCTTGCCAGAAGACAGGGCTTAAAAACTGATGGACGTGGCAAAACAGTTTCTAAACAGGTCCCTGGTCTCCGCCAGACTCTGCCTCAAACTTCTGGGCCACATGGCTTCGACAGTGCATGTGACTCCCATTGCCAGGCTCCATATGAGGCCTGCACAGTGGTGCCTTCGGACTCAGTGGTCTCAGGCCACAGGCCACCTAAGAGACAGGATAAGGGTGTCCAGACCCCTTTTTGCCTCCCTCAGTTGGTGGCTACATCCACCCAATCTGCTGAAGGGGATGCCCTTCCAAATGCCAGAATACTCGGTGGTCCTCACCACCGACGCCTCTCTGCAGGGCTGGGGTGCTCATTGTCTGGACAAGTGCACTCAAGGCCTCTGGTCTCCCTGGGAGGCAGCCCAACAGATCAATCTCCTAGAACTTCGAGCTATCCGCTTAGCTCTCAAGGCTTTTTCTCCGGCCCTAGCTCACCGCTCAGTCTTGATTCAAACAGACAACCAGGTAGCCATGTTTTATGTGAACAAACAGGTTGGAACTGGGTCAAAGCTCCTTTGTCAGGAGACTGAAGACCTTTGTTCCTTTGCCCTAAAGCACAACATGCTTCTCAAGGCGGTATTCCTTCCAGGCCAGGAGAACTGCCTGGCCGACCGGTTGAGCAGAATTCTGCAGCCTCACGAGTGGCAGCTGCATCCCTTGGTCGTTCAGAAGATCTTCCTAAAGTGGGGTCTCCCTTGGATAGATCTCTTTGCCAGTCCGCTGAACAAGCAACTGCCCAAGTTCTGCTCCAGGCAACCACATTCTTTGAGGATAGCACCAGATGCTTTTCTGATGTCCTGGTCTCAGGGCCTCCTGTATGCGTTTCCTCCCACGCCCTTGGTGGCCCGAACTCTTTTCAAGACTCTTCAGGACAAGGCCTCGGTCCTGCTGGTAGTTCCCAGGTGGCCGAGGCAGCCTTGGTTTCTACTTCTGCTTCAGCTGGCAGTGGATTCCCCACTACCTCTGGGGTTGCAGCCCGACCTCCTCTCACAGGAGCAGGGTTCCCTTCTGCACCCCAATCTCAAAGCTCTCAATTTGATGGCCTGGAGGCTGCAAGGGTAGTTTTGGCTCCCTGGGGCCTACCTCAGGAGGTTGAGGAGGTTGTCCTAGCCTCTAGGAAACAGTCCACTAGGAAAACCTATGCCCTCAAATGGAAGAGGTTTTCTGTGTGGTGTCAGCTACGTACAGAAGATCCTTTCTCCTGTACTGTGCCAGTAGTGCTTCAGTACTTACTGCACTTATCTAATCAGGGCCTTAAGTCCAATTCTGTTCGGGTCCACCTCTCAGCTCTAGCAGCTCACCACTCACTGGTGGAGGGACACTCTCTGTCAGGTCACCCTTTGGTGTCCCGCTTTCTCAGGGGCTTGCTTTTGCTCAAGCCCCCCATCCGTCCTCCTGCTCCTGAGTGGGAGCTGAATGTGGTCTTGCAGCAACTGACTCGCCCACCCTTTGAGCCGATGGCTACTTGCCCTCTACGCTTCCTTTCCTGGAAGACTCTCTTCCTGATAGCCCTCACCTCGGCTAGGCGGGTGAGTGAGCTTCAGGCCCTGGTCTGTGACAGGCCTTACACCAGGATTTATAGGAACAGGGTAGCCCTTAGGACTCATCCAAAGTTCCTCCCCTAGGTTGTCTCCTCTTTCCACCTCAACCAGGAGGTGGTTCTTCCAACATTCTTCCCTAGGCCTCATGCTAGCCAGGCTGAAGCAGTCCTGCATACCCTGGACTGTAGGAGGGCCTTATCCTTCTACCTTGACCATACGCAGGGGCATAGAAGGGCTACTCAGCTCTTCGTATCCTTTGACCCCAATAAGTTGGGGTTCCCTGTGTCCAAGCGTACCTTGTCCATCTGGGTGGCTGACTGTATCACCTGGGCTTACAAGGCGGCTGACCTTCCTTTGCAGGGTAGGGTCACGGCCCATCGTGTCAGGGCAATGGCTGCCTCAGTGGCTCATCTCTGCTCTGTGCCCTTGGTAGACAATTGCAGGGCTGCAACTTGGTCTTCAAGCCAGACCTTTGCAGCCCATTACTGTCTGTCTGGAGAGGGAGTCCCGTAGGGACAGTGCTTTTGGCCAAGCAGTACTCCGGAATCTCTTTGAGGTTTAGGCAACTCCTGCCCTCTGTTGGGCTACCGGTGGAGGTTGTGTCCTTGAAAAGCTTTTCTCTGATGCTGTGACTAGAGGGAGTTCTCTTGTTCAGCCTGGGTTCCTGGTAGCCCAGAGCTAGGGAGTCAACCATATGTGAGGACTGACTTCCTGCTTGGTCCTGGAGAAAGAGTAGTTACTCACCTGTAACAGGTGTTCTCCAGGAGCAGCAGGAATCAGTCCTCACAACCCTTCCTCCTCCCCTTGGAGTTGCAGTTGTACATAGTTTGTTTTACATTTTTGTGTGCTGTTCTTAGCTATGTCATTTGACTGAGGTAAGATGGCACCTTTAGGCGGGAAGGGAACTGCGCATGCATGCCAGCATTCCCAAAGGCTTTCATGGAAAGCTGGGGAAATGCTCCGCTGGGGCTTCATCGGCGCCGATGACACCCATATGTGAGGACTGATTCCTGCTGCTCCTGGAGAACACCTGTTACAGGTGAGTAACTACTCTTTCCTGCCATGCCAAGACGTTTAGCTCCCTAATTCAGGAAGTGCGGGTGTATCTATCCCCGCATTTTCAGAATCATATTCAACTTGACCCTGTTTTCATTTTGTTTGTATCCATGGACCAGACGTGGATGTTGTAGAATCGTATTCCATGTGCTTAGTGTGGGTTGGGGTGGGATCGGGATAGTGGTCAACCATGGATGCTAATGATAGCTAATGTGTGGTATATTACTACATACTTTCACAACTGTGAGTAGGCGATTGCACTTAAAAACAGCTAAAGAGGTGGGTTAAGTGCAGCCCTGATTCTGGCAGTCCAGTAGAGTGACAGCTACAATCCATGTTAAAAAATAAATAAATTAGCGGTGGCCACAGCAGTGCAACCCAATCTGCTCCCCCCCCCTGATAGCACCACTGACCTACTCTGATTCCCCCAATGACAATCCCCCACCCAATCTGCATCTTCCCAGACAGTACCCCAACAAAAGGCCTCCACAAACTCTTCCCCAATCTGATCCCCTCCCCAAGATCAAACCCCATTATACTCTTCTCAGCAGAAATCCCCCCCCCCCCCCAAAAGAACCCCCATCCAACAGAAGTCTGCATTGGAAAGGGCAGAAGTGGCAGTTCATACAAGCCAGGAACTGTGATAAAATGTCGATGGATTTAGGTAAGTACTGTGTTGCAGCTTCAACCCCATTGCAACCACTGCAGGCCCTGGAGAGGGACATCAGTGGCAACATTAGGGCACCCTAAGATGTCTGCACTCTAGACAACTGCCTAGTTGCCTAATGGTAGCACCGGCCCTGCCGAGGAGACAGGAGCTAGGCTTAGTCCCAAGGAGGAGCCAGGTCTACTATTGAATGTTAAAAGTGAGTGGAATGAGAAGTGTCATTCCAGAGAAGCTGTATCAGGAAAAGAGTTAAATAGAGAAGAGTAAACTCAATCGCCAGTCCAGAGTCCCTCAGTGTTGGTGGAGCATTTTGTTTTCTTTCCTAAGTACTTGTCTCTCAAGAGAAGGTCTGTGACAACAAGTGAATAGTTGTTTATTCCATTTAATCTCCAAAAAAATGATGGGACCTGTATTCAAAAGGGCTTACCTGCTTAACAGGATCTGCTAACCAGATAAGCTCCTGCTAGCCTAACATCTAGATGATGCCACTGAATATTTCCTCTGAGGTGATCTATGGGTGGAACTGGGAAAGAGCTAGCACTTATCTGGATAGCAACAACTTCAGCACTGCTATGCAGATAAGTATCTGTTTAACTTAAGACAGGGAAAAACTGTCCTAAATGTATGCAGATTGGCTATCCAGATAGTGGCTAAATATCACTGCTATCTGGATAGCCACCAGTGCTAACTTTAAAATCCGGATATCCCATGGCGGCTGCTATCTGGATACTATTGCTAAATCTCCAGATTTTTTTAATCCATGGTGTCAGTGTTTAGAAACAGGCTGACAGCCGTGGGCTCAATATTATCCCATATATTTTTTAACCAAGCTACTGAGATTTATGGGACTCAGGTTAGTGGGTGCTCTGAAGGCGATAGTGTATTTTCTGGGTCCTGAGGGAGGCAGAAAGAGTTACTCTTCAAGACCCTCATTAGCAGGTGATCTCTCATCTCTTTATACTTTTTGCTCTCAACAATCACCTCTCACAGGACCCCAAAATATATTCTCTGTAGTTCAGAGCCCCCCTAACCAGAGTTCGCCAAGGAGCCAGATACACATATAAAAAAAACTTTCTCTGACACAACTGTACTTCAAATGTTATGCTTTGTGTAGGATACCATTCCATTTCAAGAAACATATATGGATGTTATCTTAAACAGAAAATTAGCTCTGCTATTGCTTTCAACAGGGGAACATCCAGATGCTGATTTCTTAGGACTGGAAGCATTAGATTACATAGGTTATAGGACTAGAAGAGAAGCCAGCTGCACAAGATGTGTCTTGAAAACTTCTTGTTGATCGTTAGCAGCCAAGAGGTGTGAGTTCCAAAATGTCAGGTTCTTAGTTTCAGAGAAAAAAGTACCGGGTAACAACCACGCCAGCATGTTATGCTAGTGGACAGTATTTCTCAAATCAGCCCTGGAGCATTTCCTACCCACTCTGGTGTTCAGAATATCCACAATAATTAGGCTTCAGATAGATTTGGATGGGTTCCCTCCATTGTGTGCAATTTATCTCATATTCATTGTGGATATGCTGAAATCTAGACTGGCTGAGTATATCTCAAGGACTGAGCTGAGAACCAGTGTTCCAGGATCTACCTCCCGATCCCAGTCCAAATGAGTTTCAGCACCATTATATGCACATGAAAATATCTAGTTTGTATAAAGGCATTTGTATTAGTCTGTATAATCTTTTTTCACAAATTAATGTGTTTGATTTATTCTTATGTCTACACAAATATAAGTATTTTTCTGTTTATGTGAGTACTGTGAATAAAGAGCATCACATATTTTGCATTCCAATTTGAACTTTTAGATCATTTTTAAGCCAGATTTCTGCACTCCAATTGTGAAAGAGGGAAGGAGAGAAAAATAGCATTCCTAGTATGTAAAGTGTTTGGATATGTCAAGTCCTCAGTCCCACATGGATGTTGTCTTAGAATAACAGATGGCTTTGCACTAAATAAGCATTTTTGTACACTGTATTACAGTTCCATTCTTAGCCAAAAAAATAACTCTGTTACACTGAAATAAAACACTGCTTAAACATGATCTGTTTCTAGTGGTGAAATATTAATCATTCTGAATAGTAATTAAGTCAGCAACCGCTCAATGATGATAGAAAAATGTTTATCTGTTCTAGGCCCTTGTTACATTTCAGTGAAAGTCAAATTATCCGTTAAATCTCATTTCCACTAAACCAGGGCTGTTTGCGATGTGCATTCACTTAAAAACAAAACGAGAAATGCAATGAAATAGGCATGCTTCGTTGCATTTCAAAACAAAAATAAAAAAGCGATACAAATTTTTTTGTTTTAGCTTCATTTGCTTTAGGTATGCACAATTTGCAAATAGCCCATGTTATCTGAAAATAATGCACACTCTTTGCAAATAAGGTGTGCTAAAAATGAAACAGAATAAAGCAAAAAACTATGAATGAAAAATGTGGAATCTCCTCTTCCCCCAAAATGAAACAAAAGCTGGTTAATGTGCACAGTCCTTTTGTTTGTTTGCTGCCAACTGCATATCATTTCTTTGCAGTCCATGACATGAACTTACACAGTATAAGGTGCCATCATCCAAAAATGGTACAGCTGATAAACAGATGAATTGCATAAGATCCATTCAAAATGGGGAAAAAAGAAGGTATTATATAGTCATACCCAGTGGCTCAGACTTAGAACCATATATCCTAATAAGTCAAAAGTCCAAATTCTCGATAGTCATAGGAATTAAAATTACTTGCTAGTAGTATAGCTGGTTTAAAAGAAGTTTTGACAAATTCCTGAAGGACAGGTCCATCAACAAATATAAGCAATTAGGCTCAGGAGATCATAACATAAGAACAAAAGATTTATCATATTGAGTCAGCTCCCAAAAGCTGTAAGAGTGGGTGGAAGGGGCGGCAGCATTGACTGTGAGAGCTCAGAACACTGGAGGAGGGCCAATGCTGCAGCAAGATAGGCTGAAAGACCCAAAACACTCAAAGATAGACTGAAAGACCCTATCACCGATTAGGATTATGGAGTGGAGGAGTAGCTCACTGGTTAGAGCAATGGGCTGAGATCCAGAGAAAGCAAATACAAACCCCACAGCTGATCAGGAGCAGCTAAATGTGCAGGGAGGCCTTAAAACACCTAAGGAGTGGCAACAAAACACCAAGATAGGTTGGAAGGTTATAAATACCAGAAGAGGGCCTTGATAAATTGGAAGACTGGATATCCAAATGGCAGATGAAATTTAATGTCGACAAGTGCAAAGTTATGCATCTAGGAAAGAACAACCCAAACTATGGTTATATGATGCAAGGTTCCACATTAGGAACTACCACTCAGAAAAAAGATTTAGGCGTCGTCATGGATAATATGTTGAAACCTTCCACCCAGTGTGCAGTGGCAGCCAAGAAAGCAAACAGAATGCTAGGAATCATAAGGAAAGGAATAGAGAATAAAACAAAGGATATTATAATGCCTCTGTATCATTCCATGGTGCAACCGCACTTTGAATATTATGTGCAATTCTGGTTACCATATCTTAAAAAGGATATAGCAGAATTAGAAAAGGTACAGAGAACAGCCACAAAAATGGTGACGGGTATGGATCGATACCTCTATGAGGAAAGGCTTAAAAGGTTAAGGCTCTTCATCTTGGAAAAGAGAAGGCTCAGGGGGGATATGATACAGATTTATAAATTAATCAATGGAGTGGAATGGGTAAACGTAGATTGGTTGTTTATGCCATGAAAAAGTAGAAAAACTAGGCGACATGCAATGAAACTACAATATAACACATTTAAGACTAATAAGAGAAAATATTTTTTCACTCAACACGAAGTCAAACTCTGGAATTTGTTACTGGAGTATGTAGTAAAGGCTGTTAGTGTAGCTGGATTTAAAAAAGGTTTGGACAAGTTCCTGGAGGAAAGGTCCATAAACCATTATTAAAGAGGACTCAGGAAATACGCTGCTTACCCTGGGACAAGCATTGTGGAACTTGTGTATCTTTTTGGGAATAGGATACTGGGCTTGATGGACTGTGGTCTGACCCAATTTGGCATTTCTTATGTTCTTATGTAAAACTGGCTGCGTGAGCCCAGGCAGTGGAAGTGGAGTGGTCAGCTAAGCTGTGTGCCTTCAAGATAGAGTCCTGGCACTGAAGGCTTTTGTCCTAGCATAGGAACCTGAAGTAAAAATGAAGATCCCTCCAGGTAAAGGTGCCAAAAACAGTGGCTGTAGGTGGAAGGAGTGGCTGTGGTACCTGCGAGAGCCCTGTAGAGCAGAGGAGAGCCAATGTAGTAGCAACAAGATAAGCCAGACAAGGCCTAAAATGAAAGGCTAAATTCTAGAGGCAGGAGACTAGGGTTGCCAACTGGCTCCAGATGCACCCGACACACTTGATCCAGTCCTAGGTTTACCCCACTGCATGCAGGGACATGTAGTTCTCATTTTTCCAATGCACTCCATAAGAAAAGCAAGACTACATGTCCCTGCATGCAATGGGGTAAACCCAGGACTGGATCAAGCCTGTCGGACGCATCTGGAGCCAGTTGGCAACCCTACAGGAGACAGATAGTCAAAAAATACAATAATGGAGATTTCAAAAGAACTTTGAAGAGAGATTTCAAGGCTCATTGATAATGTTAGACCAATAGTACCCCCTGATGCACTGGATTCAGTTTTTCTTGGAGTCATCTGGTTTGGAACGGCAATTTGAAGTGGGTAGTAGACCATCAAAGAGGACAAACGCAGTACCTGAGTTTGCTGCAAGGCCCTAAAATGCCTGAAGCATGCCAATACAGCAGCAAAGACAGGCCGGAAGGCCCCATCACCTCAACATGATCATCTGAATATTCTGCTGACGTCTGTCATAGAAAAAACCTTGGTATCTGTAAAGCACTTTTAAAAAATGAGGAAAACCAGTGTTCTAAGAGTGGGGGAGAGCTGCACCAATAGTGTGCCAGCTCGCAAGGGCAGGCAGTGACAAAGGTGGCATCAGTGATACAGGCAGTGATGGAAGAGAGAGTCAAGAGGAAAATATGTTTTTCTTTTTTAACGTTTTAAAAGTTTTTGTTTTGTTTTGCTTTTTGTTTTAAGTTTAACATTTTTTTTTTAAGTTTTAAGTGTTGAACTAAAGATATCCACTGGGAAACAAGATAGCAGGATGAAAACTGGGCTTGTAATGACACAGGTGGCAGCAGTTAGAGTGGCAGTAACTACAGAGCACAGCAGTGGATCACAAAAGCAGGCTGGACAGCAAAAGGCCAGACAGTGGTACAAATGGCATAAGTGAGCGATACAGGCATCAGTGGCAGAGAGAAACAAGGGGAAGAGGTGTTTTTCTTCTTTTTTGTCTTTTTTCCCTTTTACGTTTTTATGTGGGGCTAAAAGTACCCTCTGGGAAAGTAGACAGCAGGTTGGAAAGACTACAGTGGAAAATGGCAAAAACAAGCAAGATCAAGTCTAAAGGCATAGAGTATGGGCAACTGGGCTTTCATAAAATTCTACACTCATTCCTCTTACCAATTGCATGGAAATTGAGTGAAACCAAACAAAGGGAGGTTTGTCTTTAGTAACATTAACTTTTCTTACAACTCTGGTGCTAGCTGTGAATGATGGGGGTCCACACTATCATCTTCCATGGAAAATATATGTTCACTGGGCAGGCTGGTTGGTGAGCAGGACAAGAAAAACTAGACAACCTTGGTCAGCTCTGCCAGATTGCCAGCTTGCATAACCAGTATACTAAGGGATCTGTGGCCATGGCTTCAATGGGCTTTCTGAGGTATCATGTCACTAAAATTCATACAGGGGTCTCACTTATGTCAGAATGTTCTCGAACCATGGCTAGGGCTTCTATCACTAAAATATTTCCTATGCTGGGGCAAAAGGGAGGATACTAATGCATGAAGGTAGGAGGGGTAAGTGGTAGCTGAGAGGGTACTACTCATGCTACAATTACTGCTTGCTGATGTTCCTGCTCTTCCCCTGCTGCATCATCACCACCCCTCTGCCTCTGGCACTCCCTTTCCTCTATCTGAATCACCAGCTTTCCTTCCAGAGCATTAGTTACTTTCACCTGTGGGTCACAGAGAGTAGCTAGCATAAGAACATCCTTCTTCATGAAGGGTTTCAGCCTTTTTTCAACTTGAATATGCAAGAAGTCCCCCAGCACCAAAATCTCCACCATGATTCCCCATCGTCACTGAAAACTCTTTAATTTTTCCTGTAGAATATTCATTCTCCAGGACCAAGCAGGAAGTCAGTCCTCACTTATGGGTGACGTCGGCGCCGACGGAGCCCTCGCGGAGCAATTTTCCCCAGCTTTCAAAGAAAGCCTTTGGGAATTGCAGCGCGCATGCGCGGTCGTCTTCCCGCCCGAAGGTGCCATCTTAGCCAGTCTTCTTTTCTCCGCGGAGCCCTACAGACGTCCCCGTCTTGTCCCCGCGAAAAAGTTGATTTTCTTCTTTATTTTATCCTTTTTTCTTTCGGTTCGACGCCGATCGTTTTCCCGCCGGACTCGCGACGCCGGTCTCGAGTCCTCTTACTTTTTTTCGGTTTTTCTGACTTAGTCAGCTTTCGTTTTCGTTTTCCCTGGCAGCCCGGTCCTTTGACCTCGCAGGGGCCCTTTTGTCCCCCGATGGCTGCCAGTGGGTTTAAGCGGTGTGGTCGGTGTGACCGAAATATGTCACTAACCGACACACACGACTTTTGCCTCCGCTGCCTGGGCCCGGATCATGAGGAACTGATCTGTGGGCCCTGCAGCAAACTGTCCTCAAAGGCGTTGAGAAGTCGGCGGCATCAGCGTGAGAGAATCTTCGCTGACCCCAGCCGTACCCGGACCTCGTCGGAGGCCTCCGTGTCGAAAGGCTCCAGCTCGGACCGTCGCCGGAGCTCCTCCGACCGGGGTTCTCCCTCCGGGGACCATCGTCGGAAGGAAAAACCCGCGAGGGCGGCGTCGGTGGACGCTCCTGGCTCCGCGAGGGCCAGGTCGCATAGCCCCGACAGCCGCCCCGGGTCCTTGGAGAAGGAGCACATCCCGAAGCGACCTCGCCTGGAGTCGGAGATGCCTGCCCGGGTAAGTCCTGTGGTCCTTCTGGACTCGCCTCCGCGACAGCCGACGTCGGGCCCGACGCCGTCGGGGCCCGAGTCGGGGGCTGCTGGGTCACCTGAGCTCGGACTCAGGTTGACGGCCTTGGAGAGCAGACTGTCTGCCTTCATGGACCAGCAGAGGGCACTGCTCGCTGGCTTCGCTGGCGTCGCTGCCCCGACCGCCGGGACGTCGACGTCCAAGTCGACCCCGGAGACCGAGCCGATCCTCGAGTCGATGAGAACTCGAGTCGATCCTCGGTCGAGGTCGCCCTCGGCCTCCCGTTCGGGACCGAGGTCGCCGACGCCGACTCCCTCGGCGTTGGGGCGGCTGGCGCCGCACCCTGCCCGGGCCGACCCCACCGAGTCCTCGTCGGAGTCGGTCTGGGAGTCTGAGGAGGAAGAGTCACCTGATTCTTTCCGGACTCGGTGTGTCCCCTCGGACTCACCGGAGTCCGAGCCTCGGAAGCAGTCCCCCCCGGAGGATGCCCGGTTCTCGGACTTCGTTAGGGATATGGCCAAGGCTTTGGCCTTCCCTGCGGATCCCGAGGAGGAGCCTCGAGCCGAAGAGCTCGACGCCCTCCAGTATGACTCTCCCGCGAGGGAACACTTTACTGTGCCGGTTCCTCCTATGCTGGAACGACTACTCTTCCGCATGTGGGAGAGTCCGGCCTCCTCGCCGGTCCTGAGCAAGCGGGTCGATTCTATCTATCGGGTCCGCAAGAGCCCTGGCTTTCAAAAGGCGCAGCTGCCACACCATTCCATGGTAGTGGAATCGGCCATGCATCGTCTTAAGAGCCAGAAGATGCACTCCTCGGTGCCTCCTGGAAGGGAGGCCCGTAACCTGGATGGCCTTGGCAAGAAGTGCTTCCAGGGCTCTATGCTCGCATGTCGTGTCCAGACTTACCAGCTATACATGGGCATGTATCTCCGGGATCTGGCTAAAGAGCTAGCCGGATTCTCCGCTGGTCTCTCCGAGGAGCCCTTGCGGAGGTTCCTAGCCTTGTCCACGGGCATTCGGGAATGCTCAAAGTTCATGTCCCGAGCAGCCTATGATGGCTTTGAAGCCTCGGCTCGAGTGGCCGCAGCCGGCATCGGTGCCCGCCGACAGGCTTGGCTTCAGTCGTCAGACCTTGAGCCCTGGGTACAGGACAAGTTGGTCGATGTCCCCTGCCGAGGCGAAAACCTCTTTGGCAAGCCCATGGCGGAAAAGGCTGCACAAATTGAGACTGAGACTCTCACCAGGACCAGGCTTTCTAGGAAGACCTCCGCCCCTTCCCAGAAAAAGAAGGGCTCGGGGAAAAAGTCCGTTTACCCGAGGAAGGCGGCTGCCTACAAACAATACCCCCATTATCAGGCCCCTACAGCTCCCCAACAGGGCCAGCAGGCCAAGGGACGGGGTAACGGGTCCCGTAGGCAGCAAGCCCCCAAGCCTGCACCACCAGCCCCTGCTCAGCAGGGTGGGGGTTTTTGACTCGCTCAGCATAGCCTCTCCCCCCCCGCTGGTCCCCCCCAGCACCGGAGGCCGGCTGGTTCACTTCGCCCACAGGTGGTCCAGCATCACCGCAGATGCCTGGGTGCTTCAGGTCGTGCGAGAAGGCTACCTTCTCCACTTCCATCAGGTCCCTCCCTCCTATTTTCCGGGAGAGCCTCCGCGCCCCCCTCTGCACAGGGAGTTGCTCCTTCAGGAGTTAGCAGGTCTTCTGCAGGATCAGGCGGTGGAACCGGTGCCACACCACCTGAGAGGTCAAGGCTTCTATTCAAGGTATTTTCTGATACCAAAGAGAACAGGGGGCCTCAGACCCATCCTGGACTTGCGCAACCTCAACAAGTTCCTTGTGCGGGAGAAGTTCAAAATGCTTACCCTTGGAATCCTTCTGCCCTACCTCCAGCAGGGAGATTGGCTATGCTCCTTGGATCTAAAGGATGCCTACACGCACATCCTCATCCACCCAAGCCACCGCCAATACCTAAGGTTTGTGGTGGCGGGAAATCATTACCAGTACAGAGTACTGCCCTTTGGCCTGTCCTCCGCACCGCGAGTCTTCACAAAATGTCTCGCGGTCGTGGCGGCCCATCTCCGGCTTCACGGCCTCTATGTCTTTCCGTACCTCGACGACTGGCTCATCAGAGCAGCGTCCGCTCAGGAGGTCACCAACGCCACGTGCCGCACGGTGGCTCTGCTGCAGCACTTGGGCTTTGTCATAAACTTCGCAAAGTCCACTTTGCTCCCCTCACAGGATCTCGAGTTCATCGGCGCAAGGCTGCACACTCCTCAGGCGCGAGCGTATCTACTGCTCGACAGGGCTCAGCGGCTCATGGACCTAGCCGACCGCTTTCGCAGCCAGCCCCTGGTCTCCGCCAGGCGCTTCCTGAGACTGCTCGGCCATATGGCTTCCACTGTCCATGTGACCCCCAATGCCCGCCTGCATATGCGGTCTGCTCAATGGTGTCTCCGCCGGCAGTGGCGACAGGCCACGGGCGGCCTCGCAGACCTAGTGCGCGTTTCCGAGCCGCTGATCTCGTCTCTCCGGTGGTGGCTCCGGCAGCCGAACCTGACATTCGGTATGCCCTTCCAGTCACCTCAGCCGACCCGGGTGCTGACCACCGATGCATCCCTCCTGGGCTGGGGAGCGCATTGCCAAGAGGCGCGTACTCAGGGCCTCTGGACCACGTGGGAGTCTGCTCAGCAGATCAACTTCCTGGAGCTCCGGGCGATCCGCCTAGCTCTCAAGGCCTTCTCCCACCTGACTTCCCAACAGTCCGTCCTTGTCCAGACGGACAATCAAGTTGCCATGTTCTACGTGAACAAACAGGGAGGCACGGGCTCCTTTCTCCTCTGCCGGGAGGCTCAGAAGCTCTGCTCTTGGGCCGTCAGTCACGGCATTCTCCTCAAGGCAGTTTATCTCCCGGGCCGAGACAATTGCCTTGCGGACAAACTCAGCAGGGTCCTCCAGCCACACGAGTGGCGTCTGGATCCCTTAGTAGTTCAGAAGCTCTTCCTCAAGTGGGGCCTCCCCACGATGGATCTCTTTGCCAGTCCTCGCAACCGGCAGCTTCCTCGCTTCTGCTCTCGTCTGCCACACCCCCTTCGGGTTGCGGCGGACGCCTTTCTGATCTCATGGTCGGGGAGCCTTCTGTATGCGTTCCCTCCCATCCCGCTAGTCTCTCGGACTCTTTTCAAGGTTCTCCGAGACAAAGCCTTCATGATCCTGGTGGCCCCTCGCTGGCCCAGGCAGCCGTGGTTTCCGCTCCTGCTGCAACTGGCGGTGGAGGATCCAATCCCTCTGGGGGTACAACCGGATCTCCTCACTCAGGATCAGGGGTCCCTCCTGCACCCCAACCTCAGGTCTCTCAACCTCATGGCCTGGCTGCTGAGAGGGTAGTCCTTGCTCCCCTTCTCCTGCCGGCGGAGGTGGAGGAGGTCGTCTTGGCTTCGCGACGGCCTTCTACCCGCAAATGCTACGCCCTTAAATGGCGTCGCTTTGCAGTCTGGTGTACCCAACAGTCTCAGGATCCCTTCTCCTGCCCGGTGTCGGTGATCTTGCAGTACTTGCTGCACCTCTCTAATCTGGGACTTAAGTCCAACTCCGTCAAAGTTCACCTCAGTGCTCTTTCAGCACATCATGTGCCGGTGGACGGCAGACCTCTCTCCAATGACCCTCTCGTAGCGAGGTTTCTCCGAGGTCTCCTTCTACTTAAACCACCTCTGCGCCCGCCAGCGCCTGACTGGGACCTGAATGTGGTGTTGCAGCGGATCACCTGTCCGCCTTTTGAACCTATGGCTACCTGTTCTCTCCGTTTTCTGTCTTGGAAAACACTGTTCTTGATAGCCCTCACTTCCGCTAGACGCGTAAGTGAATTGCAGGCCCTCGTGTCTGATCCCCCTTACACTCGGTTCTACAAAAATAGGGTAGTCCTACGGACTCACCCTAAATTTCTTCCAAAAGTGGTCTCCCCTTTTCACATCAATCAGGAGGTGGTACTTCCAACCTTCTTTCCCAGACCACACTCCAGCCGAGCTGAAACGGTCCTCCATACCCTGGACTGTAGAAGGGCTCTGAACTTCTACCTTGACCGTACGCGGGAGCACCGTAAAGCTGCTCAGCTTTTTGTGTCTTTTGACCCCAATAAATTGGGGCTCCCGGTCTCCAAGCGTACTCTGTCCATCTGGGTTGCGGACTGTATCTCTTGGGCTTATGGGGCAGCCGGACTCTCCTTAGAAAGTCGAGTCACGGCTCATTGCGTTCGTTCGGGCAAAGGCTACGTCAGTGGCTTACCTCCGCTCTGTTCCGCTGGCAGACATCTGCCGGGCCGCTACTTGGTCTTCGAGCCAGACTTTTGCGGTCCATTACTGTCTCGAGAGGGAGTCCCGTAGGGACAGTGCTTTCGGACAGGCAGTCCTCCGTAATCTCTTTGAGGTTTGAGCAACTCCTACCCTCCATCCCGGATGTGGGCTACCGGTGGGTGATAATTCAGCGAAGATTCTATCCTTCTGTGCTGCTGAGCTAGAGGGAGCTCATTTTTGTGCTTAGGGTCTCCGGTAGCCTTGAGCTTGGGAGTCCCATAAGTGAGGACTGACTTCCTGCTTGGTCCTGGAGAAAGCGTAGTTACTCACCTGTAACAGGTGTTCTCCAGGAGCAGCAGGAATCAGTCCTCACTACCCTCCCTCCTCCCCTTGGAGTTGCAATCGTCTGCTTATGTTCTTTTTGCAAATTTTTATGCTGTCTTTTTAGCTATGTCATCTGACTGGCTAAGATGGCACCTTCGGGCGGGAAGACGACCGCGCATGCGCGCTGCAATTCCCAAAGGCTTTCTTTGAAAGCTGGGGAAAATTGCTCCGCGAGGGCTCCGTCGGCGCCGACGTCACCCATAAGTGAGGACTGATTCCTGCTGCTCCTGGAGAACACCTGTTACAGGTGAGTAACTACGCTTTTTTGATAAGACAAGGCTCAAATTATCCCTTCTAGAACTCAGTTCCTCCTTGACATTCTTGGAGGGCTTTATGACTTCTATGACTTGAGTTATATCTGTCCAGTCCTAATGTTCCAGCAGGCTTGATACCAATCTTGGTTTCCAATGGCATCTGATGGAGAGCTGCCCATTACTTCAGTAAACTCTCCGACATCAGATAAGCGGAATTCCACCTGGTGCCAACATCCTGAATGAGTTGATGTGCAGGTGCCCCCTACTGCTTCCTACTTCTCATGCAACTCATACCTGCTCATAACACTCTCATGAAAATATTCTGTTATTTTTCAGCATTTCTTAATCAGTAGCTTCAGGACAGGTTGCCACTTCCCTTGCTTTCCAGGTCTAGGAAGTCTCTGATAACCAGCTGCAGCAAGTATGCAAAGCTTATGATACCATGAAAGTGCCCCTCCTTTACTATCTAGACTACATTCATCCCACAGATGACAAAGATAGGGTAGTGAAGAGCAGCCTGAAAAATCATCAGCACTTCTAAATCCAGTCCATCAACATTGGTATCAAAGGTATAGGGTTGAAGAGGTCCAGGAACTGCAGTAGACACTGAAGATGTATCAATATTGACAGTGTATCAGTCTCCTTCATCATCAAGTATTGATATAGTTGACCAGAACATGCATCAACTGATTCCTGTCCAAAGAAGAAAGATGATTTGTCTTTTTCTTCATTGACACTAAGGGCTCTTGTCATCGAGCATCATGTAGAAGCCCAGAAGTATCAACATCAAGCCCCATTAGAACACAATGTCAAAAGCACTGAATTTCAAGTGTCACCATACCCTTGAAGCAATCCCAGAGAGAGGTCCGCTTCTTAATGTGAGAGGGGCTGCACCAGCCTCCAAGGACCTAAGATTAAACAGGTAATACACTTCAAGGGACTCAAGAGAATTTGGCTTCACCTGCTGCACTCTCTTTGACATTGACACCAGTAATTTTTGAAGGGGAGCTCAACATGAAAATTGACAAAAGATTTGTTTGAATCCTTGTTCAATGTGATTCCCCAGCTTCAACATCATCATCATTGGCGCAAATGATTCTGCAGCTGATCCTCAAGACCCATGCCCTCCGTGGAGGTGATTTATTGATGGGGAGAGCACAACAGGAAGAAGGACCTTCGCAAGACACAAACAAGTCCACAAAAAGCGGAGGGAATTATGGCCACACCACTAATATTTATGATAAAATGGAGCCTTTATTTCAAAACCTTCATAAATATTAGTGGGTTGGCCATATTTTCCTCAGTTTTTTGGTAATTTATTGATGCCAACATCTCAAAGGGCATCCAAATAAATGTCAGCCACACTAGTGCCCATCTCTAGTGCATCAGGGGAAGAAACTTCCCCAGGGCATTCAAGTACATAAGGGGAGGAAACTTCCCCAGGGCATGAGTATACACTGATATCTATATGGTCACATTCCAGAGCTGCCTTCACCGAGGGGCTCTCATCTAGTCTGGTACAGGCCAGACCGCCTGCTTGGACTTCTTTTTTGGATTAGAATCAGAGCATTCCTGGGATTCTGAATATGATCCTGCGGAGTTCTCTGAAGAAGAGAACTCCAGTGGCTTATCCTCAGATTTTTGGGTGGCATTCACTTCAACACTAATAGTTAGCTACAGGCCCTAATGACTGATCCAGCCTATACCTTCAACAACAGGGCAATTTTGTGTACTCATCTAAAGTTACTCACCAAGGTGCTTTTAGATTTCCAGCTTAACCAAACATTTGACCATCCAGCTTTTTGTTTCTTTTGATCCCAATAAACCATTGCCAAACACATATTTTTCACTTGGGTAGCAGACTGCATGTCCTTCTTCTAAGCTCAAGCAAGCTTGACTTTAGAGGGTCAATTTAAAGCTCATGATGTCATGATCATGGCTGCATTGGCAGCCCATTTGAGATCGGTTTCTATGGAAGAGATAAGCAGAGCTGCCACATAGACATTAGTCCATACATTCACAGTCTATTATTGTTTGGAAAGGGATTCCCAAGGCAATAGTAGGCTTGTTTGGTTTGTCCTCCAGAATTTCATTGTGAATTAGAATCCAACTCCATCCCTCCTATAGCCCATTTTCTTTCTTTCTGGGTTGCCTTCATTATTAAAGAGAGTACAAAACTGAAAAGGTTCATTGCCATCAAAAACTATTTTGAGGCCTGCCCATTGACCCCTTTTGTTTGTTCTCTATTTGTGATGAAGGCAACCTGTAGATAGGCAATCCCAGTTGTGAGGAATTGTGAATCTACTTGTCCTTGGGAAAAAATCAAGTTACTAATGTAGCAGATGCTCTCCAAAGACATCAGAATACCATCCTCAAAAACTCTCCCATCTCCCCAAGAAGTTGGCTGACTACATATTAGCTTTTATGGAATTGAGCTGACTCCACGCAATGTCTCTCATGCTTGATAGGGCTGTCTAAAAAAAAGATCTAAACTTACATAGTAACATAGTAAATAACGTCAGAAAAAGACCAGTATGGCCATCTAGTCTGCCCAGTAAGATGGCAAGAGAAGGTGAACCCACTGCTCCATGTAGGACACCCCTGTTTGTTGAGAAATTAGATAGTTAAGTTTATTTTGATTTTATCCTGTTGCTGTCCCATGCCATTTTGAATTCTGTCACTGTATTTGCCCCCACCACTTCCATCGGGAGGGCATTCCAAGCATCCACCACCCTTTCAGTGAAAAAGTATTTCCTTACATTGCCTTTCAATTTACTTTGTATACAATGTCCCATCCTTGGGGTCTATCAGATAATATCACCCATGTGTGAGGACTAGTATTCTGCTATCCTCAGAGAAAACCTATTACAGGTAAGCAACTTTGCTTTCAGGGGAGACGCTAAAAGAAATTCAGAAATAACATTTGTAGTAACAAATTGGAAAATTGCTTCCACTTGCTGTAGATAATTTTAAAAATACTGCATAGAGCAAAAAGGGAACAGCTTTCATTTAAGTAATTAGTACTAATAGGTTTGACATTAATAGCAAATGCCTTGGCCAGAACTGACTGTTATGCTGACAAACAGAACCTTGTTTTAAAAGCGTGATGCATTAAATTCATTCTTTTATGATTTATAATTAAATTTACTCATTTTTTAAGCTATTAGTTGCTCAAATTACTCCTGTTTTTAAACTGTTTGACAGCTGCCAGGATACAAAATCATCTAAATATCATTGCATACAAAAACAAGAAAAGTAATATTGAATTTTACATTTGCTTTCACCACACATCAGCTTGCAGAACTTCTTAATCTATGCAAAGCACACTCAGAAGACTGGTATGATAGAACTTGATAGAACACAGATTTTACTTACCAGGCGGTCTGTTAACAGCAAGGTTTCGAAAATGACTGCCTTTGATGATTTCTATAGATAAACGGCCAGTGGTGGCATTGTAAGATAATCCCACCAGCAGTTCTGGCACCCCACCATGAGACAAGGACTGGGTGGATGAAGCGCTGTCACTGTGAGAGATAGCAGACAGACTAGCCTGCAACTCTCCACTCTGAAAAAGAAAAGAAATGCCTTCAGTTGTTTGATGGTGTCGGCTTTTATTTGCTGATTATATTCTAGTTTACAAACTGGAGAAATGAGGGTCGCACTTCCAAAATACTAGGGAATATTTTTTAGCAACAGGTACAATCGAAGCATCATTTTTTCCAAAAATATTCAGTTTTGCAACTTTCTCTGTAAAATAGTTCTCCAGTGATAATTTCTACCAGTTATAGAGTCCTGGAGTTAGACAAAGTAAAAAAGTACAGGGGAGCTACAGTTTTGTTATTTCATGCTTACTGACCACCTTTCTTGGACTGCAGAACAACCCAATAAGGATGTGCATTCATTAGCATGCATTCAGTTTGTTAGTGTGCCTTAAAAATTTTAGCATGCACTAAAAATTCCCCATTAAAACAAATGCGTCAAATGAACCAAAGAAACATCCAAAAATTGGGAAAATTTGAGAAAAAAAAATTTCCTGCCTGCACACATCCATACAACCCGACAGTCTACAAATAAAAATACAATAAGGGCATAAGATTGAAATTTGCACATTATTGAAGATGATTTTGGGTGCCTTTTTCATAAGATGATCACCCATTATAACATCAACAATACTCTTCAAATTCATAAGCACAAGGTCCAGTATGGCCCCCTCACATGTGGTTCCAGTTGATAATCCAGAATCTAATACCTCAGCAGTGCAGTGACTTCAGAGAGAGCTTTTCCTCCTCTTTGAACTGAAGGCTAGAGTAAAAAAAAAAAAAAAAAAAACAGCAGCAGAAAAGCTTTGCCCAAAACAGAAAAATCCCCTTCTTCGAACAGATGGTTTGGGTTTTGGCGAATATTATTCCAGTGCATGCCGTGCAGAGGCATGACCAGAGAGTTGGCGAGAAAGGGGTTGGTGCAAGACTATAGCCTTCCTCTGACAGTTTCTGGTGCTAGTGGCCTTTATGCAACTGCAGCAAAGGAGCACCAGAAGGAAGTATATGCCCTGGAGTGCCTATAGGGCAAGAGATGATACTGAATGTAATCACCTGGGCAGCAGAATTGGTATTGTCTCCCCACACCCTATCCATAGCATTGGACAGTGTCTCATTTGTATTGAAGTTATGTACCTAGGGAAGGACAACCCAAACTATGGTTACACGATGCAAGGTTCCACATTAGGAACCACTACCCAGGAAAAAGATTTAGGCGTCATTGTGGATAACATGTTAAAACCCTCCACCCAGTGTGCAGCAGTGGCCAAGAGAGCAAATAGAATGCTAGGTATCATAAGGAAAGGAATGGAAAATAAAACAAAGGATATTATAATGCCTCTATATCGTCCCATGGTGAGACCGCATCTTGAATATTGTGTGCAATTCTGGTCGCCATATCTTAAAAAGGATATAGCATTATTAGAAAAGGTTCAGAGAAGAGCCACCAGAATGGTAAAGGGGATGGAAGTATACCCCTATGAAGAAAGGCTAAAATGGTTAGGGCTCTTTAACCTGGAAAAGAGACGGCTAAGGGGAGATATGATAGACGTCTATAAATTAATGAATGGAGTGGAATGGGTAAATGTAGATAGATTGTTTACATTATCAGAATACAGAAAGACTAGGGGACATGCAATGAAGCTACAGGGTAAACTATTTAAGACTAATAAAAGAAAATATTTTTTCACTCAACGTGTAATCAAACTCTGGAATTTGTTACCTGAGGATGTAGTAAAGGCTGTTAGTGTAGCTGCGTTTAAAAAAGGTTTGGACAAGTTCCTGGAGGAAAGGTCCAGAAACTAAACCATAAACCATAACCATTATTAAAAAGGGACCCAGGATATCAATGCTTGACCCAATACAAGCATTATGGAACCTGTGTCTTTTGGGGAAACCGCTAGGTACGTATGACCTAGATTGGCCAGTGTTGGAAAAGGGATACTGGGCTTGATGGACCTTGGTCTGACCCAATATGGCATATCTTATGTTCTTATGATCCCACTGTGTCCTTTTTAGTGTGCAGATTTTTACTGGGTTTTACTAGGGCACAGTAGCCTGAGATGGCATGGATACCATAGTAATCCATTTTGTTTGCAGTACCACGCAGGGAGTGCTCCACTCCGTATGAGATACTACTGTTCCAAAATGTGTTTTTGTTTGCCTTTTTGGCTGCACTGATAGTGAGTTGGTGGTGGCAGTATAGTCTGCAGAGGGCCACATGGGCTGTTGAGAGGTGATGCAGTAGCGGATGAACACAAAATCAGTTTGCAGATCCAACACTCTAATTGATGGCTGGGTATGGGGGCTTGGGTTACCTTGCAATGCGTACCCTAGCTGTCTACCTGTCCAATGCGTTGTGTGTGAGCACTAATGCAAATGCAGGTGCCCAGAGGCTTATTTTGATTAAGTCACAGCAATGGGATTCTGTTAACCAGATTTCAATTTGCAGTTTTGAAGCACGATCTGGCAGCAGCAAATTAGCCGCCCCACTGCTTTGGAATGCATTCTATTCAGACTGGGGCAACATCCTTCATGGCAACACAGGGTTTCCCATCAGTCCCTGCGGGCTTAACAGAGACGCGAGGGAGACACTCTCCCTTCGCGCCTCTCAAAGCCGGCACGGAGGGGCTCAGCCGTCGCGGAGGGAGGGAGGGATTCAGCAGAGGGGGCCCCACGGGACAGTCCATGCTGCGGCAGCGGCAGCAGCCAGCGTTTTATTTTTTTTATTAAATGTTACTTGAGCTGATGGGGGGGGGCTGGGACTGGATATGGGCTGGGGGGTTAAGTCTGGAGGTGGGCTGTTGGGGTTTGGACTGGTAATGGGCGATGGGGGGGGTTAGGACTGGTAATGGGCTGTGGGCTGATGGGGGCTGTCTGGTAATGGGCTATGGGGGGGGTTAGGACTGATAATGGGCTATGGGGGGCTAGGACAGGAAATGGGCTGATGGGGAGGGGTTAGGACTTGAGGTGGGCTGATGGGGTTAGGACTGGTAATGGGCTGTGGGCTGATGGGGGGGGGTAGGACTGGCAATGGGCTATGGGGGGCTGACTGGAAATGGGTTGATGGGGTTAGGACTGGTAATTGGTTATAGGGGGGGCTTAAACTGAAAATGGGGTGATGGGGGTTTAGGACTGGAAGTGGGTTGATGGGGGGTTAGGACTGGAAGTGGGTTGGGGGGTTGCTAGGACTGGAAATGGGCTGATGGGTGGCTAGGACTAGAAATGGGCTGATGCAGGGACTAGAAGGGAATGGATGCTGGGTGAGGCTGGAACTAGAAGGGAGCTGATGTTGGGGAGGATTAGAATGGGATGGGGCTGGAAGAGTAAAATGGAGAAGGGAAAAATATTTTGTGTGGGAAGGATAAAAAATCTACAATTGGCCGGGTATTGGGAGAGTAAGTGGGGATTGAGGATGGAGGGGTAAAATTTGAGTGGATGAAATAGGAATGAGGAAAGAGCAAAAGGAGAAAGATTAGTATGTTAAAGCAGATGTAGAGAGAGAATGGAAAAAACTAGAAGAGAGAAGAAAGGACAAATGGACAGCAGACGATGGAGAGTTAACAGAAGACACGAAGAAACCAGAAGAAAGTGGCTGGAGCAATTGCAGCTGAAAAAAAATGCACAAAAGGTAGAAAAATATCTCTTTATTTTGAATTTATTAATTGGAATATGTCAGCTCTGGTAAATGTGCATCATTAACGTCTGCGCTTTGTTTAGTACAAGAGCAAATTAATGTATAGTTTTATTTCTACAGTGTTGTACATTCCAAATTTGGCTTTTAGAATTCCCAGTTTAATTATGACGTCAGGGCCAACAGCGCGCAGCTGATCCGGCGTGCTCGTTTTTATCTTTTCTGGGGGCCCACAATTTTTGTTGGCGTAGGGCCTCACTCAAGGTAAATCCGGCCCTTTGTGTACCGGTACTTCTTATCGATAGCAGCCGCCAGCTGCTTCACCAAGGATCATATGCTATCTCCTTTCACAAGAATTATAGTTCTGGAGAACTTCAGATCTATATTAAATACCGCCTGCTTGTCACAGTTTGAATCAAATCTGATGTTTTTTTTTTTTTTTTTGGTGTGCGCTGGAAGAGGGGTAGTCTTATACGGCGAGTATAGGCCAAACCCTATATTTTAACAGGAAAAGTAGGGGGTCGTCTTATACGCCCAGTCGTCTTATACGCCGGAAAATACGGTATATTTATCATTTGCTGTACAGTGTTCCTTCTAAGGATTTGCTGCCTGTGTGCAAAATCTTTAGCCCATGTGGAAAACGTCCACTGACCAAAATCTGTGAGCAATTGCATGCGGCAAAAGCTATTAATTAAAAATTGTAATCATAACAAGGACACAAAATTAAGGAAATTAGCTGCTATTGTCAACTTTCAAAATTGTTTATTTTTTACTCTTAAATAAAAATCTTATAGCTGCTACGTTTTCCAACTGACCAATCAGAATCAGTGCAGATGCTATCACATTTGTTTAAAGCAGGGGTGGGCAATTTATGGCCCACGGGCCACATGCGGCCCGCCACAGAGTTTTCTGCGGCCCGCGGAACTTGGCTGATTATCCTCTTCTCACTTCCTGATTGCCTACAGCCAACCAGCAGAGCACCGTCCCGCCTCTTCCTGTAGCCAATCAGTTCAGGTTTTCCTCTCCAACGGCCGGCCCTGAGGTGGGCGGAGCAAAACGGCTTTGGCCACTTGCCTGCAGCCTCGCAGCCTCCAGTCCTCCCTCCTGTTCTACCATTGGCCGGTTGCTCCTTGGCTCGCGCACGCGGGAGGGAGAGGCTGGGGTGCGCTGCGAGGTCGCCGTCGCGTGGAGAAGCAGCAGCTGCGCCATCATGTGGAGAAGCAGCAGCAGTTTTGGCATCGCGTGGAGAAGCAGCAGCTGCGGCGGCGGAGGGTTTGCAGGGAGCGGAGTCGCCCAATGTCGGTGAGTGCGGCAGGATAGGACAAGCGGGCCTTTGTGTTGGCAGCGGGCGTGAGGTGTTCTCGGTGTGCGCAGTGTGAGTATTCTGAGTGTTTCTAGTCACTAGTGCTATTTGTCTCTATTATTAGTCTTATTTAGTCAACTGTAGGGTGGGAGGGTGGGGGGGGGAGGTGTTATTGCAATATGGATTGTCTTTGAACTTTGATGTTTTGCGTTCTTTATGCTGCCAGACTGAAATTTAAAATATTTTCAGTTCATATTCAAGGAAATTTTAAATTTTTAAGGGAATCTGTCAGTTTAATTTTGTGTAGTATCCTGTCTAGCACAATCCAATCCAGCCTTTGAATTCATGGTTACCAGGATTAGTTTCTAATTTTATATCTTCCCTCCTCATCAACAATCTGATCATAGCAAAATAAATCTGATGCACAGATACTTAAATTGGAAATGCATCTATTTCTATTTCTCTGGCATTGTATTGTATGCAGAATCTTAACTTTTTGGGGTTGCAGTAAAAAAATTGCCGGCAATTCTGTCTCACGTCAGTTTCGTCTTTTGCAACAGTAAGATCTGTAACGTTCTGATCTGAGTGAACCATAGGCCCTCCTAAAAAGCGCAAAATCGAAAAAGAATGCCGGGTACTCAATGAAGACTGGACACACAAATATTTCTTCAGTAATTCAGGGAATAAGGCAGTGTGTTTACTGTGTCACGAGACGGTTGCCGTATTCAAAGAATACAATTTGAAACACCACCACCAAACAAAACATGGTGAGTTTGGTAGCGAAATGTCTTTATTCTTTATTTGTGGGATTTGAGATATCGCCCTTGCCGGAGTGTCAGGGTGGTGTACAATAAAACAATATACCGTATTTTCGCGCATATAATGCGCACCCGCATATAATACGCACCTGCATATAATGCGCAGAAATTGGGCTTTTATGTAATAAAGTTCTCACATTACGCGCCCTCGCTTATAGTGCGCATGTGCCTCTGATTGACTAGCTCGAGAATTGTTTTATTGTGAATGCCCTTTCAGATCAATGAATGTCTCCAGCTTTTAATGGTTTACAATAATTATACATGTAACTACTCATTTAACTATAAAATTTCTACAGTCATATTCTGATTTTCATTAAAGTTCACCGTTGGTTACAATTCGTGGCAGAGATTTTATATCTTGAATGCAGCTCCCTGTAAAAAACATTTGGTATAGTGCGCGCCCGCAAATAACGCGCGAGAGGGTTGCGCGGTAGGTAAAAACGCATATAGCGCGTGCGTTATATGCGCGAAAATACGGTATTGGCTACATAAAAGTGAAAGGAATGCCATTAATTAGAAAGGAAAGTAGAGAAGAGTAGAGAGACATAAGAAAATACAGAAGCAAAGATTGGCATAGAGAGAACAAGTGTGAGGGTGGGGGGAAGGAGCTGCAAAATGGGAACGGGAAGTATTACTATGACACTGGTGTTGGGGGTCTCAGTGAGGGAGGGTCAGAGCCACCAGCGGGAGCAGGAAGATCATAGGCCTGGTGAAAGAGGTGTGTTTTAAGAAGAGCCCTAAAACGTGTGAAGGATAGCTCGGTGCGGAGGGGGTGTGGGAGAGAATTCCAAAGAGCGGGGCTAAGGAAGAAGAAAGCAGAGTGATGGGTGAGCTCAAGGTGGGCCTGGGGGAAGGGAGGAAGAGGCGGTTTCCATGTGCAGAGCAGAGGAGGCGAGGGGCTGGTTGGAGGTGGATGATATCAGCCAGGTACTGCGGGGTGCTAGTGTACAGGACCTTATGTGTGATGGTAAGGAGTTTATAGATAAATCTAACATTGATTGGAAGTCAATGGAGGGAGAGGAGAGAGGGGGTAATATGAGCAGTAACAGGGGTGTGAGTAACCAGGCGGGCGGCAGTGTTCTGGACTAACTGGAGATGGCGTAATTGATGACGAGGGAGACCAGCAAAGACAGAATTGCAGTAATCTAGACGGGTGATCACAAGGGATAGAACAAGACTGGTAGAAAGAAATGGTCGGATAGACCTAATCCTACGGAGGTGAAAGAAGGAAGTACGTACCATGGTGGAAATATGCTGGTGGAAAGAAAGAGAAGAGTCCAGCGTGACACCTAGATATCGAAGGGTGGGCACAAGAGGGATAGGGCAAGCAGACATAAGGGGTGCCAGAGTGGGAGAAAGGGCATGAAAGGAGAGCCAAATGGCAGAGGATTTGGATGGATTGACATGGAGGAAATTCTGACTAAACCAAGAGGCGATAAGATTAAGACAGTTATTAAGCGGAGAGAGATCGGGGGAGGAGGTATGATAGACCAGGAGGATATCATCTGCATAGATGTAAGCAGAAATCCCAGACTGCTGAATAAGAAGGGCGAGAGGGGCGAGGAAGACATTAAAGAGAAGGGGAGCGAGAATAGAACCCTGTGGCATGCCGCAATGCAGTAGGAGAGTAGGTGAGACACCAGAGTCCGTGTGGACAGCAAAGGAGCGAGAGGAGAGGAAGGAACGAAACCACTGCAGAACTGTACCGTAGATACTCAGATCAGACAAACGTGAAAGAAGGGTGCGATGATCAACATCAAAAGCAGAGGAGAGATCTAAGGATACCACAAGAGAGAGGTTGCCTCGATCGTGAGAGCGGTAAATTTCAGAGAAAAGTGCTATGAGAATAGTCTCAGTGCTGTGACTGGCGCGGAAACCCGATTGGCGTGGGTGAAGAGAGAAAGTGGAGTCAAAGTGAGCAGCGAGTTGAGAGAAGACCAGCTTTTCCAGAATCTTGGAAAGAAAGGAAACATTGGCTACTGAACGCCAGTTTCCAGGGATGGCGGGATCCAGAGTAGGCTTTTTAAGAAGTGGTCGAAGAATGGCGTGTTTCCAGCTGGAGGGGAAGTGGCTGGAGGCAAGGCTGGAGTTGAGAATAGTTAGGGCATATGGAATAAGATGGAGTGAAGAGTTAAGGAACCAAGAGGAAGGGAATGGATCAAGGGGGCAGGTGGTCTGATGAGAGGCAGAGGTAACAAGACTAAAAGAGCACCAGGTATGGGGAAAAGTGCAGGAGGGAGGTGGCGAGTTGATAATGGAAAGAGAAGAGGGGGAGAGAGGGGGAAGAGAGGTAAGGGACAGGAAGGGAAGGAAGAGCGGAGAGATTGGACCTTGTCAGAAAAGAAGGAAGCGAGAGAGGTTGGACTGGGGACGGAGGGAACGGGAGAGACGGTGGAGGGAGAAGTGGAGGAGGATGAGAGAGATTTGAGGAGGAAGCGCCTAGAGGAATTTGAGGAGGAAGTTATGAGCTGCGAATAGTAGGATTTCTTTGCAGAGGTTATCGCAGTGCGATAAATGATGGTGCAACTGGCGGAACGTGGCAGCGAAAGCGTTAGAAGGCTTCCTCCGTCACTGACGTTCAGCATGGCGGAGATGAGTGCGAAGCAAGTATAGGCCAGGATGATACCAGGGGTGATGGGAAGAGGGACGAGTGGCAACAGGACGGAGTGGGGCAAGGGTGTCAAGAGCAGCGGAGAGAGTAGAAGTCCAAGAGTCTACTTGCTGATCTACCGCGAGGGAGGCAAACTCCGAGGGAAGAAGGGAGTCGGCTGGGGGGAAGCGCTCGAGAGTGAGTGGAGTAAGGTGGCGTTTAAAAGTTTGTGAGGGAGGGTCAATGATGGCAGATAAGGAGAGAGCTGGGGGCGGGGAAAGGGAAGGAAAACAAGAGGCAATGGTGATCAGACCAGGGGAGTGGAAGTGCTTGGATACCGGATGGAAGGAAAGGAGAGAAGGCAGTGGTGAGGATCAGGTCCAGGATGTGTCCGGAGACGTGGGAGGGACACGTTACATGTCGTGTAAGAGAGATATCACTCAGAAGGGTAGCGTATATCTTGTCACGAGACCGGGTTTGGGTACTGAGATGAATATTAAAGTCGCCCAAAACAACCAGGTGTGGGGAAAGAAGAGTAGAGTCTGACAGGGAGAGGAGTAGAGAGTCCCAGAGATCTGTACCTAAAGAGGGAGGGGCATGAAGGAGAAGAAAATACACCGGGGTGGAGGACCCCAAGCGAAGAAGGAGAGATTCAGGATAATGTGGGGAGGGAGTAACCAACGAAAAGGGAAGGGAAGACCTATGAATAAGAGCCACCCCCACACCTGTTCGACGGAGACGGGGTGTGTGTAGGGCGGAATAACCAGGGGGAGACAACGATGAAGCAGGCCGTCTTCCCCTCGCGAAGCCAGGATTCCGTGATGAACAGCGCATCTAAGGAATGCTGTGTCAAGAGGTCGTGGACTAAGTGGGTCTTAGCGCGGAGGGATCGGCAGTTGAGAAGAGCGAATGAAAGGGCCAGCCAAACAGGAGAACGCAGGAAAAAAGCTGCAGAGTGTGTTACGAAGCTGAAGAAGCAACAGACCATATTTACAAAGCAATCGACACTTCAGGATAGCGCTACAGAGGCAAGCTTCATGGTAGCATACAACCTCACTAAAAACAACAAGCCATTTTCTGATGGCGAGTTTGTTAAGGAGTGTTTGTTAGACTGCGCAAGCATCCTGTGCCCTGACGCGAGAAGCAAATTCGAAACCATTTCATTATCAAGAAGGACTATAGTGTGGCGCATAGACTTAATCAGTGATGAACTAACAGAACAGCTGAACACTGCAAGCAAAGATTTTGTTTGGTTTTCTTTGGCACTGGATGAGAGCACCGATATCCAAGACACTGCACAGTTACTTATCTTTATCTTTGGAAATGATGAAAATTTCATCATCACAGAGGAACTACTTGGTTTGGAATCAATGAAAAATACAACCACTGGTCAGGACTTGTTTGCGTGTGTTGGGGATTGTGTGGAGAAAAGTGTCTTGTCATGGAATAGAATGGCAAGCATTACAACAGATGGGGCCAGAGCATTTACTGGAAAAAATGTGGGTATGATTAAACTTTTAGAGAACAAGTTAAAAGCAGAACACCCAGATAGTGATATCTTGTCTTTTCATTGTATTTTGCATCAGGAAAGCCTTTGTAAAGCTGCATTGGACCTAAATCATGTGGTGGATCCTGTAGTGAGTGTGGTGAACACAATCAGAGCAAGGGCGCTCAACCATCGACAATTTAAATCTCTGCTTGAGGAAATAGAGGCAGAGAATAGAGATGTGATTTACCACAACGGTGTTCGATGGTTGAGCCTGGGCAAAGTCCTAAAACGGGCTTGAGAATTACAGAATGAAATTCTCCTCTTTCTAGACATGAAGGGGATTTCATGTGATTTTGTGACCAAAATGGGATGTGAGGAGTGGAGATATGAGATGATGTTTGCAGCTGATATGTTTGAGAAATTAAATGAATTGAATGTGACATTGCAGGGAAAGGGGTTGTTTGCACATGAAACGTTGAGGCATGTGAGATCATTCAAAACAAAACTAGGTCTATTTGCAAGGCAAGCAGGTGAGGGCAAGTTTTGTCATTTCCCTTTATTAGGAAAACAGAAAGTGCCTGCAAGTGTTTCTTCCAAGATTAGGGATCATTTGTTCAGTTTGGAGGATGAGGTCACAAGAAGATTTCAGGACTTCAAGAAAATTGAGCCTGAATTCAATTTGTTATCTTATCCTTTCACTGCTGATATTGATACAGTACCTACGGAGGTGCAGCTTGAACTAATTGACATGCAGTCAGACCATACGCTGAAAGAAATGTTTAATTCTGTGACATTGATAGAATTTTACAAATCTCTGTCTATTGACAAATTTCCATGTGTGAAGAAATTTGCTGGGAAAATGTTTTCTATTTTTGGATCCACATATATTTGTGAGCAAAGTTTTTCTTGCATGAAAATCAACAAGAGTAAAAATAGATCCTCTGTGACTGACATAAAATTGCAGGCAGTGATGAGGATCTCAACAAGCAACCTCACTCCTGATTTCAAAAGAATTGCAAAAAAAGTGTGAGAGGTTACATTTGTCTCATTAAATTACTTGTGCTGGCTGATGTGTAATTTGCACATAAATAAATTCAATGAAACCTTTTCTGTGCACCACTATTGTTTTAGTTTTATTTATTTATTTATTATGCAATTTACACTTTGCATTAAATGAAATGTAATGTTAACTAATGAATACGATCAGTTTTAGAAGGTGCAGCCCTCCGCTAACCACGGCCCTCTCAAAGTGGCCCCCGAGCCAAAATAATTGCCCACCCCTGGTTTAAAGAGCTTATATCCTACTTCTGTGCCTATTCCAGGCTTTCTGAAGTCTCCTTACTGATCTTCTCCCATAGACCAAGAACAAGTGAGACAGATATTCCATTCTGTAACTTGCCCCTTCTGACCTCAGACCTTGACCTCTTGTGCTAAAGCATTCTTTTCCTGTGCACTTTTATACTATTGAGGTATTTAAATGTCTCTCTCGCATACCCCTGTCTTTCCTCTTCCCTAGAGTTTACACATTTAGTTCAGTCTCATGTTATTTGCATTATTTTGGAATACAGGGTATCTCTGGTTGTGGAGGGATGAGAAATAAGCTGGGGTCCTTGAGACTGTGGGGGGATACTGTGGTTTAGGGGGGTGATATACATAAACATACAAACCTGCTTGTAGCTGATTTCTTCCAAACCAGTGCACAGGCACCAAACATCACAGTCAACAAAATACATCCTCAGCACCATCATTATTAAGTTTTAACAATCTATGATTAATATTATAATCCATTCCTAGAGATGGGGGGGGGAGGCTAAACAGTCATCTGAGCAAAGAAGCAATTTAAGTTAAATAATCACACACAACTGCTTAGATTAAGCAAATGTGAATAGTCTGGTTTCTCTGTGCTGCTTTAAAAAACCTAATTAATATTTATTGCAGTATTACATTTCCTGGTACGCGCTATGTTTTGCCATATGCACTAGGTTCATGATCTGTGTACATGCGTACATGCACACAGCATAGAGTGTACAGTTTTACTATAAAACCAGGTAATATAGCTCAGAATACATTGCCAAAACTTATGACATGTGAATCTAGGTTACTCTATCAATAAAGTTACCAGATGTCCACGATTTTTGAGGATTGTCCCCAATTTTAGATCTGTGACCCTGACTGCCATATGTTTGGTAGCCTCCTGTCCCCGATTTCAACAATGGAGACAGAAGAGGTAGAAAAAAATTATTTCCAATTTTAGAATTTACATCCATTATCTTTATATTTTGCACAACATGGGGGAAAATGCATCACTGTTTCTATATTTATGTCAATTTATCTGCTTGGAAGTGATCTTATTACTGTCATGGCATGGATGAGGAATCAGGGTAATGACTCCTCTTCCCTCTTCCACACCCTGTCATTCAAACCTGGAACTAAGGTGTCCCTCTCCCATCCCCCACACACCCAAACGCACTACAAAACATCTGGTAACTTTGTCTACCAACAAAGGCATTGGAATGGGGTGAGCCACATGGGCCCTGGCCCTATCAAAATTTTGCAGTCAGCAGAGAGAAGAGAGCACTCAATCTGTCTGCCCACAGGAGATCGGATCCCCATGGGCAGACAGGAGTCTTTGCCATGACTGAGGAGGCCTTCCTCTCCTGCCCTAGGGGACCCAATCTCCCATGGGCAGACAGAAGAAGTCTGCCACGATCGCAGCCATCGCTCCTGATCTGTCTGCGGGAGATGGGATCCCCACGGGCAGAACAAGAGGGGAAAGCTGTCGGGGAGCTAGGGGCAGAATTAATGTGGAGCTTGGAGCGGAGTCAAGGCAGAGCTTGGTCCCCCCCCCCCCCCCCATTCAAAGAGGCATTTTGCGGCACCTGTCTACCAATCCCAAAGTGTAGTACATTTTATTATTTTACATACTCACAGTCATATTGCTCCTTGCTTCTAAAACCAATGTCTCCTTCACTGCTGTCTCTTGATTGACGTGACTCAGGTAAAACAGTTTCTCTCCCATCATTTTTTCACGATTCATTTTGCACACAGCATAAAGACGGAATCGGAGAGCACAGCTGCCCATTTCCTCTGGCTCCAGTTTCTGAAATGTGAATGTTTCGTTGAAAACTGGTGCAGGTCCTCTTTGAGTGCCAGTCTTGCTCCTTTGCCTCTTACTGGGCAGCAGAACTATATGAACTTGCCATGTGCTCACACCACTGCGGTCCTTGTCTGGGATGCCCTTAGCTTCCACCACTGTTACCATCAATTTTTGTTTTGATGCTTTATAATCAAACACTACATCCAAGTCACCACATTTTGATATTGGTTCACGAGCGCTCTGCGGTTCCTTTAGGGAATTTTCTGTATGTTGCTCCTGTGATGAACATAATTTAAACATTTCAATTAAAAAATATGTCTACAATATTTATAAAATCTTAAACCAGTAAAGAACAACTTAAGATAGCCCTTTTGGAAATAGTGGCAGTGATAAGATGTGTCATTCTCTAAGTCTACCTGGCTATAATGGATCTGTCTTTTGAGAACTTCTCCAAACTTTTTTTAAACCCAAATATACTACTGGCCCTGACCAAATCCCTCAACTTCATTGTGCTTTGACTGAAAAAAATACTTTCTTAAATTTTCTTTAAATCTGCTATCAGTTTCATGGAGTGTTTACTATTTGGAGTATTATTTGAAAAGGTCACTAAATGTTCCCTATTTATTTGTTTCCCATGGCCATGATTTTATTATCAACTGAACCAGGTGAAAAAGCAATACTTTCTGTAGAGTTTCAAACACACGGGTAACAGGAGCTGTAAGCTTACATGTGACCTTCTGTTTGTAGCAATAGTCCTCACCCCAGTCCTTGGGGCATGCACCCATCTAGGCAGCTTTTCAGGATATCCACAATGAATATGCACAATATAGATTTACATTACTGCCTTGGTATTCAAATTTGTCTTATGCATATTCATTGAGGATATCTTGAAAACCTGACTGGACGCATGTGCCCTGAGGACTGAGTTGAGGAACAGTGGTTTATAGGTCCCAGAAAAGCAGATACGGTGTTACAAGCATTGCTGAGTGACTGTCTGAAGAGGCAGCTGAGAGCTGCTGTTTTCAGGCTTTTAGAGAGATAACTAACAGGTCTGCAAGCTTTGCTGAGAGCTGCATTCTGTGGGGATCATCCCATGAATTGCTCCATCGGGCTAGAACTGAGCAATCAATGGTGCTGAATACATGTAAATAGTACTGACAGGCAGCAGCTATATGGATAGCACTGGCATTCAGCTGCTATACATGCTGTAGATCGGAGTGGTTTAAGTCAGGCTAGAGGGTTTTTTTCTGTGCTTTCTTAAACCACTTAACTATAAGGATAATGGCTGAATATGGCTGCTATCTGTATACTTAGGCAGAATGCTGTCACTCTGCCTTCGCTCTACCCCAGCGTAAAATGGATAGTGCTGGAGCGTTTAGAGGGAATTTTCAGCAGCTGAAAATTCACAGAGAGGGGGCTTATGTGTTT
The DNA here is from genome assembly GCA_033557465.1 of Ichthyophis bannanicus. Lineage (NCBI taxonomy): Eukaryota > Metazoa > Chordata > Amphibia > Gymnophiona > Ichthyophiidae > Ichthyophis > Ichthyophis bannanicus. The sequence goes on from CM066037.1 coordinate 121,343,773, forward strand.
AGGGGATATGTGGCCACATATATGCATTAATAACCTCTTATAAAATCCTGACCAGCATAAAAGTAAGCTTGTTTCCTGATGGCACGTACTTTGCTTGGTGGCATATGAAGGGGTGGAGTTTGAGCAGACAGTACAAGTACACTTGCAGATTATAAAATATTATAATTCACAAGCATTCTTGCAAATATCGAGGCACGGGCAACTATAGCAGCTCTGGGGCTGGTGTAAATGTCCATGCCTTAAGTTACGGCTTATTTCTGCCACTTACGCTAATATTTTATAAAGAAAAATAGGCTTCTACTTTCATGCCACAATTGGCATCTCCTTATAAACTGAGGGCCTGATCTGCAAAGGCAGTTAAACGGTTTACAGGCCTGGTCAGGAGCAATATTCACCCACTGCCTGGTTAGCCCTCAGCAGGGAAAGTTCAGCAAAGCAAAAGCTGTCCTAACCTTTGCTGCCACCGCTAAAGGGGCAGCAGCTGAATATCACCACTGGCCAGACAGCGGCTGAATATCATGGCTACCCAGTTCGCTTCCAGCTTCCGCAGCAAATCTGGATATTCAATGCTGGTGGCCATATATGGTCCCGGCAGTGAATATCCAGGTTATCTCATCAACGGCGACAGCTAAGCACCGTACTCGTGCTATCCGCCTCCGCTGAAGCTGTCCTAACTTTGTATGCATGGAAGCTACTTGTTTTGGTTATTAGTTACTTATTTTGTTTTGTAGGGGTTATGGGAAAATTAATAAAATATTCAAACTAGGCAAACAGGAGGATCCAAGATGGCGGTTTAAGTGTTGTGTGGAGCGGCACAGAGTTTTTTTCATGGGGAAGAAGCGTAAGTCTAGAGGTGCCAAACAGCCTTCGGCACCTCTGGCCTCAACCCCTTTGCCGCTAGCAGTTACGGGTCCCTTGGACACATATTTCTTACCCGTGCCGCAGCAGTCATTGCTAGAAGGGGAGAGGAACTCGGCTTTGCAAGGTTCAGAGGTGTTGTCCTCGTACTCTGCATCAGGTGGTGATCTATCCTCCCTGAGCCATTGCATGCCTCTAAGGTACCTCGGTGGAACATCAGTGACGCGGAGAGCCAGGAGGGAGGTGTTGAGTTGGCTGACTCCATCGGAAGAGGGGGCTTGGTTTCTGGGTGAAGCCAGGGCTCGGTAATGCTTCCGGTCGCGCAGTCGAGTGCCGAGGCTGCTGCGGGAGTGGCAGAAGGAAGCGAGGAGTTTGTGCCTCGCCAGTTAATCCCCGCCCCGTTGCCGGGCGTTGTTTCAGAGACAACTGCAGCAGTGGGAGCTGTTTTGGTGCCTTTGCTGGGACCTCCAGAGGAGATAACTTTGCAGGCCATTTGGGCTGCTATTATGCAGCTTCGTGAGGAGTTGGCACCCCAGATGAACAGTTTGGTGACCCAGGTCTCTACTAATGCTGAGGTTATACAAGAAACTGGTGTAAGAATGTCCTCCTTTCAGACGGAGGTCTCTGACTTTCGTACGAAAATGGTATCTGTTGACAATGATATGAAGTTTCTTAAGAAAAGTTTGGCTCCAGTTAGGTTTAAATTAGAGATGCTGGAGAATACAGCCCGGGCTGTGAATATCCGTTTGGTTAATTTTCCTAGAGCAACCCTGGTTTCCGCGAGGGATATGTTTCATTCTTATTTGATTGAGAATTTGGGCATCCCTCCCGAATCTCACTCTCCTATTGTAAAATTGTATGATCTCCCTTTGGGAAAAAAAGCTGAAGGGTCGGGAGCGGTTGCTGGTGGGATTAATGTTGATGTTTTAAATGTAACAGAAATGTTGGAATCTTCGAGAGATGAGCAGGTGGTGTCATCTACCTTATTGATCACTTTGGCATTATTATCTGATAAAGAATGGCTTATGAAGTTGTTTTTTAAGAAACAACATATGGTGTTTAAAGGTTTACAGGTGTATATGTTTCCAGATCTCTCTAGAGAGACCCAGAAGAGGAGACGGGAATTTCTCCTGTTGAGACCGGGGATTCAATTATTGGGAGGTTTATTTTTCTTGAAATTTCCTTGCAAATGTTTGATAAAGTATCAGTCTAATTCCTTCATATTTTATGAACCCTCCCAATTATTGGATTTCATTAATGCCCGACAAGCTGGGGGTGGGGTTGATTCTCGGTCTGTTCCCGGTTGAGTATGTTTAGGCACTGGCTGTTTACACATCACCTATTTCCCTTCAGTATTGTTGTTATTTGTTCTATGGATCCCGTCTATTGTGGGCTAGAGTGGGTGGGGTTGGATTTGTTTTTGGTAGTTTGTGTTGGGACTATTATGAGCTTCAATGTATTCCTTGCTTTTTTTTTTTTTTCCGATACCCTTCTCAATTTCATGTTCAAGATGTATTCTTGATATTCATGTAAAACTTTATAAACATTAAATAAAAAAAAATATTCAAACTAAAGTATGCATGTAAATGTCCATTTCTGTGTGTAAATCACTAAAATATCTAATTTACAGGGCTTGATGGCGACATCTTTATAAAAGTACCTCCTTTGTGACTGCTGCTAAACATATAGGGGGGATAGTCAAAGACATTTTCACGGTTTGCAGGCCTGCAAATGCCGCTGAACAGGACATTGAGTAGCATTAACACAGTTAGTTCTGATGGATATCCAGGGGTGTTGCCGCTGCTACATGCCCCAATGCTAAGTGGTTAGCATCAGGGCGTGTCGTAGGTGTTCCGGGACTGAGCAGAGGCAGCCTCCATCGCTAAACGGGCAACGGCAATATTAGGCCACTGCCCACTTAGCGACAAGTGGATAAAGTCAGGCATGGCAAAGGCTGGCCTAATTTTACCCATGGAAGCTAACCGTATAGCGGCTTAATATCACCGCTGCCCAGTTAGCTTACACGTTCTGTGGTGATCCAGATATTCAATGATGGTGGCCAGATATGGCTCTGGCATTGAATATCCAGGGTTAGTATTCAGCAGCAACAGCTAGGCGCTTTACAAGTGCTAGATACTGCTGTATATCCCCCCATAAGTCCTTTTGAATATAGCCAGAATATTTTTGTACCGTAAGCAATTTATGGCATAAGCCTAAGTATAGCTGATTTATTTTGTGCATGGATTGCATTATACAATAAATAAAGATCACGTGAAGATAAGTAAGCAAGAAACCCTAAAATCAAGTTCTGTGGGTGAAATACTTCACTATAAAATGTTTTGTGTTTTTTAAAGTGTTTTAGTATGAAAATATTTATCTCATTTATTTATTTTAAATCACACATGAAATAGCAATAAAACATACTTATAAAATAAAATAAAACAAAAAAAATCATTTGAAATAAAAACATTCACAAATAAGCCTGACTAAATAAAAAGGCTTTCAACTTCTTTCTAAAGTCCTGCATATCTGTCAATATTCGTAAAGTAGAAGCTAAGTGATTCCATAAATATGGGTCCTGGTGCTGAGAAAACCCTATTAATAATTCTGATCCACTGAAAACCTAGCGGGGCACAAACCATCAACAACACATGCTCCTGAGATCATAAACCATGGGAGAAGAACCTAATTCAGTGACAAAAAAAGGCAGGCAATGAAACTCCCAGTCCCCCACTCTCTGGTATTATGGAATCTCTTAAATTGGAAAGTGATATGTTTTATTTTTTCAGGCGGCTGGTATTGATTAATGTGCCTTGGTTATTTTCAGGGGTGGGCATTCGTGAGCATGCGTTCGGTTTACTTTGGCATCTAAAAATTAGAAATGCACACAAATAGTTTGTGCACATGTATACCTACAATTTTGCATGTTTACAATTGAATTGCACATTTCAAAAAGTCCTAGTACACATTCAATGTATACACAAAGAATAAATGGGTAAAACAAACATTAAAAAATGTTCAACAATTGTGAAAAATCAACACAATGCAAAGCCTTTCTTCCAAGGCAATGGAGGGTTAAGTGACTTGCCAAAGATGTGCCAATGGGAAATGAACCCTGGTGACTTTGTTAGTAAGCCAGTGATCTAACCACTGGAACCTCCATTGCCTAAAAAAAAAAGGCCTGGTAAAGCCAGGAGTTGCTGGGCCGCCAAGAGTCGGCATTGACTCAAAGGCAAATGTTGCAGCTTCAGAGAGTGGAGGGGTAGCATAATGATTAGACCACTGGCTTGGTAACCAAATAAACCAGGGTTCAATTCCCACTAGCACTCTGTGGCCTTAAGCAAGTCACTTAACTCTCCATTGCCTCAGAACAAAGGCATGGCAACCAATTTCCAGTCACATTGCCAAGAAAATCTAGGAGCTGCTGGGTCAGTGTTGACTCAAAGGCACACATTGCAGTGAGCACAAGCTGACCCTCTTTTGGGCCATTCACATCCCTAGTTATTTTAATATGTACAGAAGCATTATTGTCATCTTGTGGTAGGCGAAGGCCTATGATCCATGCTGCTTGAACTAAACAGACAGGCCTAAGTAGCTTGACCTGTAAATGAAGCTTGTGGTTAGGCCCAGAGGAATGAAACCCCCCCTGAATGCTGCCTCCACAGAATCGAAACATAACTAAGCATAACTGAACATAGCTAAGAAGAAACGAAACTTAGGAGAAATAGAGAAAACTGCTTTAATTGGTAACTGATAAGACTGTGAAAACCTTCTATGGAATTAATTAACTCTGTTGAGAGAAAGGTTACAGTGCCCTGCTTTCCCACATATTCCAGCTAGCTAGTGACCTTGGAGAAGAGATGTATCAAGAGTCTAAGAACTGACCATTGTAATGGGGACTGTAAGGGGGGCAACCAGGTGCTGAGCCCAGACCAAGGTCCTCATTGGATGACTACGTAATGGTACCGGGACCAATAGGTGGGATAGAAGGGGTTACTGGGACCAATGAAAAGTTTGCCTATGTCCAGAATGGAGAAGAAGGCTATAAAAGTTGTTGTTTTGCTAGAAACCATTGCTCAGCCATTTTGAATGTGATTCTGCTTGAGTCTTGTGCACAAATAAATGATTTGGACCTTCTGAACAGACTCCTGGTATTATTGGTTTGTATGTGCTCTGCTGCTACATATTCTTGGTGCGTTGGCCCGGAACGTGTGGTGAGTAGAGGGTATGCGAGCTGATATACCACGACTTTCCGCCTCTATAGGTTTGGTCCTGCTGGGCTCGTGCCCTTCCGACGTGGGCTCGGCTCCCAGGCACCACCGGTCCAGTTGCATCGGAGGGAGCTAGGCCAGGCCTCGGCGGGTGCTGGACCCAGTCGGAGCCAACACCTCGAACCCGTGAGGGGAGTCCGAGGTCCAACTCATGCGCTTGCTTGGGAACGGGGACCGGATCCGGTGAGTATAGTTTTGATTTGGTATGTCTAGACAGATGAGGCAGATCTGCAGCTTGAAACTTGTAAACTTAACTTGTAACTTGAAAGGTCTTAAAACTTGGAATTTTGGTAAGAGAGCATGATCACCTCTCAAAGGCGGTCCAATTAACCTTGCATGGTGTATGCGCGAGGTGAACCCACTGCCTTTTTGGAATTTGGAATTTGAATTTGTATTTGGTAAGAGAGCTCTCAAGGCGGTCCAATTAACCCTGCATGAGTATGCGCGGGGCGAAACCACCATCTTTTTGATTTTGAATTTGATAGCCTAGTCAGAAGAGACAGGACTGGGTTTTTTGGGATACGTTGCTAGCATGTTTGTCGTTCTGTGTGTCTTTAGAATGCTAGCATGTTTGTCGTTCTGTGTGTCTTTGTTTTCTGGTATTTGTTGAAACCACGAGTTTCCCTTCTAGTATAGAGTTGCTGTAAAATCAAGAACATGTCTCACTCATTCAGCCTCTTCCCTACAGTACAGCGTGAGGCTGACAAGGGGCGTGTCTGTGCAGAGGTGCCTTTTAACCCTATGAAGGCATGTTTTCAACGTTCTGCTGCTGGGCTAATTGGAGCTTATTTTAGGACAATTATACCTGATTTTATTCACTTTGTTTTAATAGTGATGTTCATTCTACTATGGTCATGTATTGTATACCATTCGATAGGAATATTTAGTCAGAATTTTAGTTTTGAAGGTCGTATTAACCTCATCGGAGCTCCGTAAACTGTTTTTAGTTATATTCTTTGCTCTGTCTGTATTTTTACGTCAACTGCTCCTGTTATATTATTGTTACCTTTCAGAAATGATAGAGAAACTAAGCGAACTGCTTTGTTTTTTTTTCCTTTGACCTACAAAGTAATTATTAGATCATGACTTGACACTGATTTAAATGATTCTTGCTAGCATGTCTCTGTGTGTCTGTGAAACTAAGAGCTCCCGATTGAACAGTCTCTTGCTTGTTTAAAATAAAGGACTCATTCAATCAAAGTGTGATAGGAGATGAATTTATAATTAGTTTTCTAGTTATTACTTTACAGCTGTGATAACTACAGTGACTCAGAAGTCCTTTTGTTTTTGAGAAATCTGAAAGTTTAAACAAGTATAAGTCATTTGAATGCATGCTTCCCCATACTGTAAGATTTAAGGTGATTACTTTGAATTGTTAAACTCTGTACTAGTGACTAATGAAGACCTTTACAATTCAAGATAAATTCATTTGTTTTTCTGTATTTGAATTTTGTGTGTCCGTGTCCAGAGGAAAAGATATACTGTGGCAAGCACCTGATAGAAGACATATTTATTGTTAAAAAGAGGGTGTATATGCATTCTAGATATCCACCAACGCTATGGAAAAGTATCCATTTCATGTCTCTTGAATATCTGCTTTCTGAACTGTAAGATTTAATAAAAATAAAATAATAATTTCTTTTACAGAGACATGCAGACTACGGCTGGCAGTTAGTTTCCATGCTAAGTAATTTCATTCCAGTTATACGTAACAGATAGCTATAGTTCTCTCTATAAGAACAGATGTTATAACATGTTGCAATATAATAGTTTTATATTTTAAGAACTGTATCTAAATTGTCCCTGTTTGGGAAAAAAAAATTGCAATAAGCTTATGTTTTCTGCCTGCCCTATGTTTACAGAATTTCAGTAAGGGATTTACTGAAGACTATGGTAATAAAATGTCTCTGTCCCAATTAGGAATGCTATGTGAAAGGGAGTGGCTTCTGCTAGTTGCTCCATATTTCCTTAGTTCACCATATTTTGCCCCAGAATCTCTAGATATAGTTTCTCTCCCTGTAAGCAGCTCCCTAAGAAGCCCCGGCTCCGTTCAGAGTGCTTAAGGGGGGGGGAGGGGGCCCAGTCCACCGATGATGCCACCCCCCCGGTAGGCGTGAACTAATGTGCCCACAGCAGAGAAGTAGGAAAAAAAAAAAACCCTCCCGGATAGAGCGTTGCTAGGAGAAACAGTGTGGGCCTAGGGCAGGGGGGGGGGGGGGAACTCCTCCCTGCAGATTCCCAAGTAGTTTGCCAGCCAGTCAGCTGACCAGACTTGTTTAGGTGCCTTTCCCTCTGCCACTGATTTACTGAACTGAAAGCTTTAGGATTTAATTGAACAAATGAACAGTATTATTCAGACACATCAATCCTGATAACCCCAAGTGGAATCCAAATAGTGCAGGCAGCCCTCACTATATACCCCATGCAATCCAGCAGCCCAGGAGAATTTGCGTTTTTGTCAGTCAGTCCCAGAGAGATAAAACAGAAATTACAGAAACTGGATGGATTTGCGGGCATGATAGTTAATGGAAGTTGATCAGAAAGTATGTGAATTGTTGAATGTGATAGAGAAAGTAAATGTAAAGATGGAGAAGAGAACAGATCTTCTTGCTGATACTTTAGTTGAATGATGTGGAGGAGGTTATCCTGATCGAAGGAGCAGAGGAAGTAAAAACTGGGTGCGAGTCAGTGCGCCCATTGCAGAGGAGGACATTGGAGAAGTGAATGCCCGTATCTTGACTCCACCCCAGGGGGGAGGAGGGAGTACTTGATTTATGAATGAAGACTAGGCCAGACCGGACTCTTAAGTTTCCCTGGGTCCCCAGGAGCCTATGGTCAGTTTGAAAATAGGGGACCAATATATGGACTTTATGGGGAATACAGGAGCAGAATACTAAAGCCAGTAGCCCCTGTGTTTTTCTCGATGCATCACCATTATCAGAGCTACTGGGGCTAAGGCCACAAAGCCTTTTCTGCAGAACCGCATGTGTGAATAAGGGGGACAGAAAATAATGCACCAGTTCCTGTATATGCCTGAGTGCCCTATTCCACTTTTTGGAGCCGAGATCTGCTTGCAAAGCTTCAGGCACAGATATCCTTTGCTGGAGAGAGAGAAATGCAAATGACTGTGAACCCAGAGCCTGCTGGATTAATGGTGCTGACTGTTCCCCGAGAAGAGAAGTGGTGGTTCTATAGCACACCTCCAGTCAAGTCAACAAGTTCCTGTATACCTACCAACCCTATAGCCCCACCTGGAGTATGGGCAGAAGATAATCCACCTGGCCTAGCGAAGAACATAGCCCCTGTCATCGTCACCCTCAAGCCAGAAGCGGAACTAGTGCATGTGAAGCAGTATCCTCTTCCCTGACCAGCCATTGCAGGAATCCACTGCCATTTAATGAAACTATTGAAGTATGGACTTTTTCAAAGGAATGTCAGTCACCTTGGAACACTCCCCTTCTTCCTGTTAAGAAGCCTGGGACAGGTGATTACCGCCCAGTGCAGGATCTAAAAAAGAATACATGATGCAGCTGAAACTATACACCCAGTGATACCAAAATCCTTATATTCTCTTGGGACTGATCTCTGCTGAAGCTACACACATTTCACCATTCTGGATTTAAAAGATGTTTTTCTGCATACGCTTAGCCCAAGACCCCACTACAGGAAGGCGGGGCCAACTCACCTGGACAAGATTACCTCAAGGATTCAAGAACTCGCCTCACTCAGCAAAAGATTTGACAAGTTATCCAGTAATTCCAGGAGAAAGAATTCTACTTCAATATGTGGACAACTTGCTCATAACCACCAACTCAGAAAGTGAATGTCTACAGGCCACTAGTGAACTCTTGCACCTTTTTAATGAGGCTGGATACAAAGTCTCAAGAGCTAAGGTGCAATTATGTCAAACAAATTAAATACCTAGGATTCCAGTTGTCCAGCGGAATTCGACGCCTGGGACCAGAATGCAAAGAAGCTGTATGCAGTATTCCTACTCCAACCACCAGGAGGCAAATGAGAGCCTTCTTGGGTGCCACAGAGTATGTTGTATATGGATCCCCACTTTTGCGCTGCTAGCAAAACCATTGTATCAAGCTACCAAAGGAATGGAAAAGTCTCCATTGGAATGGGGACTTGAACAGGATGCAGCCTTTTGATCTTTGAAAAACCACTCTGATGTTATCACCAACTCTGGGCCTACCAGATGTCCAGAAAACCTTTCAGTCTCTATGTTCATGAGTCACAAGGAAATGTTCTAGGAGTGTTGACTCAATCTCTTGGACCTTATTTGAGAAGCTGTTACAGCTACAGCCTTCCTAGTGAGCAAAACTAACAAGATCACTTTGAGACAGAATCTTCCAGTTACTGTACCACACTCTGTTCTAACCAATATGAAACACAAAGGAAACTACTAGCTAACAAATCTACGAATGTTGAAGTATCAGAGTATGTTGCGTGAAAACCCCCAGATACAACTGAAGGTCAGTCAAGCTTTGAATCCTGCTATGTTGTTACCAGTTGGTCTTGATCCCCTGATCATGACTGTTTAGAAATTATGGACACTGTATTCTTAAGCCGCCTGGATTTGACTGATGTCTCTCTGGAGAACCCTGAACAGACTTTCTTTGTGGCTAAAGGCAGTTTCATCATCAATGGACATTGTTGTGCTAGATATGCAGTGGTGACCCCTGATTTGGTAGTTGAGTCCTCAGCCCTGGCCCCAGAAACTTGACCACAGAAAGCTGAACTGATAGCCCTCACTAGAGCACTAACAATAGGAAAAGGGCTCTGTCTAAATGTGTACCCAGATTCCAAGTATGCCCTTACAACCTTGCATGCACATGGGACCCTGTACAAATAATGAGGGTGGATAACCTTAGGAAGCAAGTCCATTAAGTATGGCCCCAAGATATTGACATTATCAGGTGCATACTACCTACAGCTTTCAAAACTTTAGGAAAAGTAGAATGTATGAATAGAACCTTGAAATCTCAGTTGTCCAAACTTTGCCAAGAGGTTTACCTGAGGTGGCCCCAGGTTCTTCCTATAGCCCTTTTTAGGATATACTTAGCCCTGCTAAGTCTTTAGGAGTTCCCCCTTTTTGAGATTCTGAGAATCTGTAGCCTATTTATAGGGAATAAAAGGAGATGTGAGACAGATAGGATCTGAAATTATTAGACATGAACTATTGGTTTTAAGTTCTGTTTTGCAGAGTCTTCATACCTGGGTACAAAATCGATCACCCATCAATTTGCCTGAACCCCTGCATCCTTTCAAGCCTGGAGTCTCGGTGTGGATCAAAGAGTGGAGAAGGATACCGTTAGCCCTGCATTGGAAGGGACCCTATGTTGTCATCCTGTCAACTCCAACTGCAGTGAAAGTCGCAGAATTCGAACTTTGGATCCATCATAGTCGAGTAAAGCCAGCAACTGTTTCTGAACCTGATCACTGGACTACTGTACAGCATCCTGAGACTCCATTGCGCCTCACCCTACGACAACAGCCATGGACCTAAGACTTATTGGTCCCTCGGAAACTGCACTATTTCAAGACTGTCCATTTATCTGAAGGTAAGCCTCGCATCTGGAGAAAGCTACAATCATCAGAAATAGACTGTGTTGTGTTAAGAAATTGAGTCTTCTAAGAGACTGTGTTCAAATGCTCTGAGAAAAAAAACTGTTTTGATCTCCTAAAAAGTGAACTGCTCTAAGGAGGCAATAATAGCCTGAGAGACTGTACTATGATATTTTAAGAACCTGAGACATCCCAGAGGACAGTGATACTTTGGAATCTACAGCCCTACTCCTGCCACAAAGCTGGTAGGTCTACGTACGGCAGAAGCTTGAGGATCTACAATCAACTCTACATTTGTTATCTGTTGTGGATGCCGACAGCTCCACCAATTTTCCAGAGACTATGCCCATTATGAATTCTTATTATTGCTTTATTTTGGCAGCAGCCTTGGGGTGCTTGGAAATGACTTTTGCCTTACCTCCCTGTGCAGCCTGTATAAGTACCACACGACCTTCAGACCGGACCACAACTTACTATGAAGGTTGGACAGCTGGACTGTCTAAATCAGACGTTTTACAACAGCACAACAAAGAAGACATCTTGGTGGTCCGGCATAAATGCTCCTGAACCTTCTACTCCTTTAGTTCTTTTTCCCACTCTTGCCAAACTATGGACTCTGACTATCTGCTTGTTGCTCCCTTGTTTCTTGCCACTTTGCTTGCGAATGATAACTTCCGTTATTAATAACACTGTAGAGCGCAAGGCAGCTACAAAGATACTAGCTATGTGAAACTACTACCCTATACCACAGTGATACCTTTACCTAGTATTATGTGATTTGATTCTCACCCTTTCTCACTTGCGGGTGAGAATAATCAAAGGGGGGAATGTGGTAGGCGAAGGCCTATGATCCATGCTGCTTGAACTAAACAGACAGGCCTGTAAATGAAGCTTGTGGTTAGGCCCAGAGGAATGAAACCCCCCCTGAATGCTGCCCCCACAGAATCAAAACTTAACTAAGCATAACTGAACATAGCTAAGAAGAAACGAAACTTAGGAGAAATAGAGAAAACTGCTTTAATTGGTAACTGATAAGACTGTGAAAACCTTCTATGGAATTAATTAACTCTGTTGAGAGAAAGGTTACAGTGCCCTGCTTTCCCACATATTCCAGCTAGCTAGTGACCTTGGAGAAGAGATGTATCAAGAGTCTAAGAACTGACCATTGTAATGGGGACTGTAAGGGGGGCAACCAGGTGCTGAGCCCAGACCAAGGTCCTCATTGGATGACTACGTAATGGTACCAGGACCAATAGATGGGATAGAAGGGGTTACTGGGACCAATGAAAAGTTTGCCTATGTCCAGAATGGAGAAGAAGGCTATAAAAGTTGTTGTTTTGCTAGAAACCATTGCTCAGCCATTTTGAATGTGATTCTGCTTGAGTCTTGTGCACAAATAAATGATTTGGACCTTCTGAACAGACTCCTGGTATTATTGGTTTGTATGTGCTGTGCTGCTACAATCTAGGTTTGTATTTGCGGTTTGTTTTCACATTTGTTTATATTGCTAAACAAATGTGTATGTCATAACTATGTAAGTCACCTTGATTTCTTTTGCTAAGTGGATTATAAATGCAGAAATAAAGTAAAGTAAATTAAATAAAGTGATGTTTCTGCCGGAAGAGCTTTAGTGGACAGCAGTTATGAAGCTTTGTCTGTTTGAGAGGTAAATAAATCAATTCTTGCATGGAAATGCTAACAAAAAAAACCATTTACAGACACAGCCTTGAAAATGCTCTTTAACTTGAATTCAGAAATACCCAATACAATGTTTATTGTCTCAGAATGGATGACCTGCTGAAGAGAGTTCGTTTCTGAAAAGCAAATCATTTGGTGAACATTACCCTAGTATAATCAATAAGGCATGAAACAACAATCAACCACCAAGAAAAAAATCCCTCTATAGCCATGGGGCAATACATTTAGCTGGGAGGTTTTTATTCTTAAGAACATTGAATATGTAGAATATAGATATTGCATGTGTATGGTTTCAGTTTTGTCTTTATGGGGCATGTTTAGTAAACTGCACTAGTCAGGCCTTGCCAAATTTTGTTTGGATTTAGGAGCCAGGCCAAAATTTAAGGAGCCAGTGTCTGTGCTCCCCTCCCTCCCCATTGTCTCCATTCTCTACTCCATTCTCTCCCCTCCCTCTCCATTGTCCCCATTCCCTCCATTTGCATATTCATACATGTCTGGGGGGCTGGAAGAGTTTGAAGAGAAATGATAAAATGTGTCTTGTGGTAACAGGGGCTGTATGAGGCAGCTTTAGACAGAAATATATAGATAGCAACTGTCTTAAACAGGGCCGGATTTACCTTGAGTGAGGCCCTATGCCAACAAAAATTGTGGGCCCCCAGCAGGGGCGGCCCAAGGGGGGTGTGGGCCTCATTTGCATAAGGGGCCTCATTTGCATAAATATTTGCATAATGTTACCATATACTAACTTTTAGTAAACGTGCCTCTTAATGAGTGTATGGATAAAGAAAGACTAAAAGATTTCTACATTACTATAATCCAGTGCCAACTGCCAGACACATTAGGAACTACTACAAACACTGCCCATTTAGAACCCATAGCAAACCCGCCGTATCCTAACAGCACTACCAGGACTCACAAAGCACCATACTCTACCAATCAAAAGGCAACACTGCAAATATTAAACCAATACATTTCAGAGAACAACAATACATGACCTACTGGGGAAAGAGAACAAGTGGCAATGTCAAATAGGAATTATATAAACAGAACACCTCAGCTCAGTTACACATGCAGAACATAGACCATCACCAAACAAGTAATCACATTTTAGAAACAGGAAGACAATAATTAAACTGGGAATCCCAAAAGCCAAACTTGGAATGTACAACACTGTAGAAATAAAACTATACATTAATTTGCTCTTGTACTAAACAAAGCGCAGACGTTAATGATGCACATTTACCAGAGCTGACATATTCCAATTAATAAATTCAAAATAAAGAGATATTTTTCTACCTTTTGTGCATTTTTTTCAGCTGCAATTGCTCCAGCCACTTTCTTCTGGTTTCTTCATGTCTTCTGCTAACTCTCCATCGTCTGCTGTCCATTTGTCCTTTCTTCTCTCTTCTAGTTTTTTTCAATTCCATTCTCTCTCTACATCTGCTTTAACATACTAATCTTTCTCCTTTTGCTCTTTCCTCATTCCTATTTCATCCAGTCAAATTTTACCCCTCCATCCTCAATCCCCACTTACTCTCCCAATACCCGGCCAATTGTAGATTTTTTTATCCCTCCCACACAAAATATTTTTCCCTTCTCCATTTTACTCTTCCAGCCCCATCCCATTCTAATCCTCCCCCAACATCAGCTCCCTTCTAGTTCCAGCCTCACCCAGCATCCATTCCCTTCTAGTCCCTGCATCAGCCCATTTCCAGTCCTAGCCACCCATCAGCCCATTTCCAGTCCTAGCAACCCCCCAACCCAATACAAGTCCTAACCCCCCATCACCCCATTTTCAGTTTAAGCCCCCCCTATAACCCATTACCAGTCCTAACCCCCCATCAGCCCACTTCCAGTCCTAACCCCATCAACCCATTTCCAGTCAGCCCCCCATAGCCCATTGCCAGTCCTAACCCCCCCCCATCAGCCCATCAGCCCATTACCAGTCCTAACCCCATCAGCCCACCTCCAGTCTTAACCCCCCCCAAAGCCCATTACCAGTTCTAAACCCCCCCAACAGCCCATTATCAGTCCTAACCCCATCAGCCCACCTCCAGTCTTAACCCCCCAGCCCATTTCCAGTCCTAGCCCCCCCATAGCCCATTACCAGACAGCCCCCATCAGCCCACAGCCCATTACCAGTCTAAACCCCCCAAAACCCATTACCAGTTCTAAACCCCCCCCCAACAGCCCATTACGAGTCCTAACCACATCAGCCCAACTACTGTCTTAACCCCCCCAGCCCATTTCCAGTCCTAGCCCCCCCCATAGCCCATTACCAGACAGCTCCCTTCAGCCCACAGCCCATTACCAGTCTTAACCCCCACAAAGCCCATTACCAGTTCTAACCCCCCCCAACAGCCCACAGCCCATTACCAGTCCTCCTCATCAGCCCACCTCCAGCCTTAATCCCCCCAACCCATTTCCAGTCCCAGTCCCAGCCCATTTCCAGCCCCAGTCCCAGCCCCCCCAATTACCAGTCCTACCCCCTCCCCCTCCCCCGGCCTAAAGTAAAATTTATTTTAAAAAAAAAAACCTGCTGGCTGCCCCCGCGGGGCCCCCACAGCGGCCGCGGCACCATGGACGGCCCCGCGGGGGCCCTCTCTGTAAGCTCGGTCCCTCCCTCCGTGCCTCCGTGTCTCCCTCCGTGCAGGCTGTGAGAGACGCGAAGGCAGACTGTCTCCTTCGCGTCTCTGTTAAGCCCGCAGGGGCTGATGGGAAATTTCCCATCAGCCCTGCGGGCTTAACAGAGACGGGAAGGCAGAAGGAGACAGTCTGCCTTCGCGTCTCTAACAGCCTGCACGGAGGGAGACACGGAGGCACGGAGGGAGGGACCGAGCTTACCGAGGGGGCCCCCGCGGGTCAGTCCATGCTGCCGCGGCAGCAGAGGGGGCCCCGCGGCGGCAGCCAGCAGGTTTTTTTTTATTTTATTAAAAAAAAAAGCCTAACTACTTCAATTTTTGTGGGCCCTTTGCAGCTGTGGGCCCTACGCCATGGCGTACATGGCGTATAGCTAAATCCGGCCCTGGTCTTAAATGTATGTGTGGGGGTGCAATGATGACTTGCCTGTCTGTACATGGGATGTAGCAGTGTGTGCCTTTGTGTAGGCAGGGCCGGCCCGTCCATTGAGTGAGAGTGTTTTTTGCACAGGGCCCCGCGTTTCAGGGGGCCCCACGCAAACAACATTCTGCATTAAAAGTAAGTTAAAAAATTTTTAAAAAGCTGGCTGCTGCCGCTGCGGCAGCAACAGAATCGCGTGTCCCGCACCCCCCCCCCCCCCCCGCCCAGCAGAGTCCTCCCTCCCTGCATCAGTCCCTTCGGCGCCGGCTTTCAGAGCCGCAAAGGGAGAGTTTTCCTTTCGCAGCTCTGTTAAGCCCGCTAGGGCTGATGGGAAACAGGAAATGCCTGTTTCCCATCAGTACCGGCGGGCTTAACAGAGCTGCAAGGGAGAAACTCTCCCTTCGCGGCTCTGAAAGCCAGTGCAAAGAGGGACTGATGCAGGGAGGGAGGGCTCTGCCTGGCAGGGGGGGTGAGTTTTTTTTTAAATTTTCCCTGGGCTGATGGGGGGGAGGGGGGTTAGGACTAGTAATGGGCTGTGGGCTGATGGGGGGGGGCTTGGACTGGTAATGGGCTATGGGGGGGCTAAGACTGAAAATGGGGTGATGGGGGGTTAGGGCTGGAAGTGGGCTGATGGGGGAATAGGACTGGTAATGGGCTATGGGGGGTTAGGACTGGAAATGGGCTGATGAGGGTTAGGACTTGAGGTGGGCTAATGGGGTTAGGACTGGTAATGGGCTGTGGGCTGATAGGGGGTTAGGACTGATAATGGGCTATGGGGGGCTAAGACTGGAAGTGGGCTGATAGGGGGATTAGGACTGGTAATGGGCTATGGGGGGGTTAGGACTGGAAGTGGGCTGATGGGGGGTAGGACTGGTAATAGGCTATGGGGGGGCTAGGACTGGAAATTGGCTGATGGGGGGGTTAGGACAAGGTGGGCTGATGGGGTTAGGACTGGTAATGGGCTGTGGGCTGATGGGGGGGGGTTAGGACTAGTAATGGGCTATGAGGGGGCTAAAACTGGAAATGGGCTGATGGGGTTAGGACTGGAAGTGGACTGATGGGGGGTTAGGACTGGTAATGGGATATGGGGGGGGCTAAGATTGAAAATGGGGTGATGGGGGTTAGGACTGGAAGTGGGCTGATGGGAGGGTTAGGACTGGTCATGGGCTATGGGGGGCTAGGAGTGAAAATGGGGTGATGGGGGAGTTAGGACTGGAAGTGGGCTGATAGGGGGATTAGGACTGGTAATGGGCTGGGGGGTCGCTAGGACTTGAAATGGGCTGAGTGGAAGGGGAGGCTTGAACTGCAAATAGCTGATGGGGAGGGGGGCTTGGAATGGAAATGGGCTGAGTGGAAGGGGGCCTTGAACTGCAAAGAGCTGATGGGGACGGGGGCTTGGAATGGAAATGGGCTGAGTGGAAGGGGGCCTTGAACTGCAAATAGCTGATGGGGAGGGGGCTTGGAATGAAAATGGGCTGTGAGGGGAGGGAGCTAGGACTGGAAATGGGCTGAGTGGGGGGGGAGCTAGATCAGGAAATGGGCTGATGGAGGGGCTAGGATAGCACTGGAAATGGGCTGTTGGGGGAGCTAAGATTGGAAATGGGCTGTGGTGGGGGTTTGGATTGAAATGGACTCATGGAGCAGCTAGAACTCGAAGTAGGCTCATGGGGGGCTTGGATTGGAAATGGGCTGAGAGGAGGGGAGCTAGGATTTGACATGGGCTGATGGTGGGGCTAGGAAAGGACTAGAAATGGGCTGATGGGGGGCTGGGATTGGAAATGAGCTGATGGAGGGACTCGGATAGGACTAGAAATGGATGGGGGAGCTAGGACTGGAAATGGGCTGATGCAGGGACTAGAAGGGAGCAGATGCTGGGTGGGGCTGGAACTAGAAGGGAGCTGATGTTGGGGAAGGATTAGAATGGGATGGGGCTGGGGCTGGGAGAGTGAAATGGAGAGGGGAAAAATATTTTGTGTGGAAGAAAAATCTACAATTGGCCAGGTATTGGGAGAGTAAGTGGGGACTGAGGATGGAAGGGTAAAATTTGAGTGGATGAAATAGGAATGAGGAAAGAGCAAAAGGAGAAAGATTAGTATGTTAAAGCAGATGTAGAGAGAGAATGGAAAAAAAACTAGAAGAGAGAAGAAAGGACAAATGGACAGCAGACGATGGAGAGTTAACAGAAGACATGAAGAAACCAGAAGAAAGTGGCTGGAGCAATTGCAACTGAAAAAAAAATGCACAAAAGGTAGAAAGATATCTCTTTATTTTGAATTTATTAACTGGAACATGTCAGCTCTGGGAAATGTGCATCATTAACGTCTGCGCTTTGTTTAGTACAAGAAGAAATTAATTTATAGTTTTATTTCTACAGTGTTGTTGTGCATTCCAAGTTTGGCTTTTGGGGTTCCCAGTTTAATTATTGTCTTCCTGTTTCTAAATTCTGATTCTTTGTTTGGTGATGGTCTATGTTCTGCATGTGTAACTGAGCTGAGGTATTCTGTTTATGTAATTCCTATTTGACATTGCCACTTGTTCTCTTTCCCCAGTAGGTCATGTATTGTTATTCTCTGAAATGCATTCCTAACAGGGGCTCTACAGGTCAAACAACGATACCTAAGCTCCACGAACAGAACAATGGCTGGGAAAAATCATATCAGTAAAGCTGTTGCCCCAGTTACAGCTTCTGCCTCTGTCTAGACAGAGGTCCCAATGCCAGTTTAAGGACCGGTTCCATGTGCAGTGTGCCTGCATGCTGAAGCTCTGAGGAAACAAGTGGAGGAACTCAGAGAGGAGGTGGCGAGGCTAAGGAGCATTCAAGACAGTGAGAAGTACATTGATGAGATGCTTCTTGCAGCAACCAATCTCTCCAGCAGAGGAGAAGATGGGTGCCAACAGAATGACGAAGGTTGGACACAAGTCACCCGGGCCTGCCGAATCACCAATCCAACTTCACCAGCCCTTGAATTGGAGAACCATTATACAGCCCTGGAAGTGGAGGAGGTGAAAGCAGCCCTGGAAAGGGAAGAACCAGAGCTCAAGTACCCCAAGGTTGCAGAATCAGTGACCACAAGGAAGCGAAGGGTAGTGGTGGTTGGTGACTCTCTTCTTAGGGGTACTGAGGCATCCATCTGCCAAGCAGACTTGATGTCCAGAGAGGTATGCTGTCTGCCTGGTGCCAAAATCCAAGATGTTACATAGACTTTGCCGAGACTCATCAAGCCCACTGACTATTACCCAATGTTGCTAATCCATGTCGGAACAAATGATACTGCCAGGTAACCCTCTGAGCGTATCAAAAGTGACTTCATGGCTCTGGGACAGAGGGTGAAGCAGTTAGGTGCACAGGTGGTGTTCTCTTCAATCCTCTCTTTGAGGGTAAAGGCCAAGGCAGAGAGGCTCGCATCCTGGAGATGAATACATGGCTGCGTGGATGGTGTCATTGAGAGCGTTTTGGTTTGCTAGACCATGGGATGCTGTTACAAGGGTTGCAGAGCAGAGATGACATCCATCTGTCCAAGAAAGGTCAACACGCCTTCAGTAGTAGACTGGCTAATCTACTGAAGAGTGCTTTAAACTAGATTCATTGGGGATGGGTGAAGAAAGCCCCCAGGTAAGTGATACATTAAATACCTTTATGGAAATGGGTAACAGGGGTAACATATGGAAAGCATTGTGTATAAATGCCCGTAGCATGGGAAATAAGATCCCTGATGTTGAAGCTTTGGTGGGAGTGGCCAACTTGGATTTACTGGCAGTTACAGAAACATGATTCACAGAAAACCATGACTGGGATGTAACTATACCTGGCTATACTTTATTCAGAAAGGACAGGGTAGGAAGAAGGGGAGGAGGAGTGGAACTATATGTAAAAACTACTATTAAAGCTTTGGAATTACAGAGCTTAAAAGGGAGAGAGGAGGCATTGTGGGTTAAACTAGAAAGAGGGAAAGATAAATCTATTTGCATTGGCGTGATATACAGACCTCCCTCACAAGAGGAAGAGGTGGACAGAGTTAATTGAAGACATACGCAGCATTGCTAGGAAAGAGGAAGTGCTACTGATAGGGGATTTCAATATGCCAGATGTTGATTGGCACATTCCTGCTGCAGTATCATCTAGAAGTAAAGAGATCCTGGATTCTCTACAGGGAGAACTATTCAAGAAATTGGTAACAGACCCCACACGTGAAGGGGCCATACTGGCCTTAGTGCTTACCAATGGTGAAAGTATTTCTGATGTTATAGTGGGAGATCATTTTGCATCCAGTGATCACCAGATGGTGTGGTTCAGTATTAGGACTAGGGCTGTTAGAATCCATTCATAGGTGAGGGTCTTAGACTTTAGGAAGGCTAACTTTGCCAAGATGGGCCAATACCTCAGGGAGTCGTTAGCGGGATGGGAACAGCTGGGGGATATAGAAAAACAGTGGGGAAAACTGAAAGGGGATATTTTAAGGGCAACCAACCTTTTTGTTAAAATGGTAAATAAAGGTAAAAGGAAAAGGAGACCACTATGGCTTTCGAAAGAAGTAGCTGAAAAAGTGAAGAAAAAGAAGGAGGCCTTCATGAAATACAAGAAATCACAGAGAGAGGAAGACAGGCATCTATATTTGTAAAAACTTAGAGAAGCTTGCAAAGTAGTCAAGAAAGCAAAAATTCAAAAAGAGGAGGAAATAGCCAATGAAATAAAATGGGAGGATAAGACATTTTTCAGATATGTTTCTGAGAAGAGGAAGGGCAAAAGTGGTATTGTCAGACTCAAGGGTGAAGGGGAGGAATATGTAGAAACATAGAAACATGATGACAGAAAAAGACCACATGGCCTATCTAGTCTGTCCTTCCATAACAACTACTACAACAGTCCACTTTTTACCTTTAGAGATCCTCTGTGTTGGTCCCATGCTTTTTTGAATTCAGTTACTGTCCTCATCTCTACCACCTCCACTGGGAGACTATTCCACGGATCCACTACTCTTTCTGTAAAGAAATATTTCCGCATATCACTCCTGAATCTATCTCCCTTCACCCTCATCCCATGTCCCCTCGTAGCAGAACTTGCTTTCAATTGAAAGAGGCTCTCTCCCTGAACATTTATGCCACGGAGGTATTTAAACATCTCAATCATATCACCTCTATCCTGCCTTTCCTCTAAGGTGTGCATATTAAGATCCTTAAGTCTGTCCTCATATGCTTTATAATGAAGCCCATGAATCATTTTAGTAGCAACCCTCTGCACCGACTCCATCCTGTTCACATCCTTTTGAAGGTGCGGTCTCCAGAATTGCACACCATACTCCAAATGAGGTCGCACCAAAGACTTATACAGAGGCATTATCACCTCCTTTTTTCTGTTAGCCATTCCTCTCCGTATGCACCCAAGCATCCTTTGCCGTCGCCTTTTCTACCTGTTTAGCTACTTTAAGATCATCAGACACAACCATGCCTAGGTCCCGCTCTTCTTTAGTGGACAAAAGTACTTCACCTCCTATACTGTATTGCTCCCTTGGATTGCTGCAGCCCAAATGCATGACCTTACAGATGAAGAACCAGGAGCAGGACCTCAGAAAACACCCACAAATAAGAACAGAAGCGAGGGACATCTTGAACAATTTTCAGAAGACTGTGTTCGTGAGAAACAAGCTCAACTTAAAGTAGACAAAGCAATGGGACCGGATGGGATACACCCTAGAATACTGAGGGAACTTGGGGACGTTCTAGCAACTCCACTGACTGACCTTTTTAATGCCTCGTTGGAGTCGGGAGTGGTGCGAAAGGACTGGAGAGAGGCTCATGTGGTGCCTTTACACAAAAGCGGAAGTAAGGATGTGGTTGAAAACTACAGGCCAGTTAGTTTAACTTCGGTGGTGAGTAAATTATTGGAAACGCTGCTGAAAGAGAAAATAGTGAGGTTTCTGGAGTCCAGCGGATTACAGGATCCGAGGCAGCATGGATTCACCAGAGGCAGGTCTTGTCAGACAAATCTGATTGATTTCTTTGACTGGGTGACCAGGGAGTTGGACCGAGGGAGAGCTCTAGATGTGGTGTATTTAGATTTCAGTAAAGCCTTTGACACTGTTCCTCACAGGCAACTTATAAACAAACTGAGCACCCTAGGGATGGACCCTAAAGTTACTGCTTGGGTTAGAAATTGGTTGGGTGGGAGGCAACAAAGAATACAAGTAAATGGAGCTCACTCTGAGGAGAAGGATGTTACCAGTGGTGTGCCCCAGGGATCTGTTCTTGGTCCGATTCTTTTTAACATCTTTGTTAGTGATATAGCGGAAGGGCTGTCGGGTAAGGTTTGCCTCTTTGCAGATGATACCAAAATCTGCAATAGAGTAGACACCCAGGAAGGTGTAGATAACATGAGGAAGGATCTAGCTAAGCTTGAAGAATGGTCTAGAATTTGGCAGCTGGGATTTAATGTTAAAAAATGTAAGGTCATGCATTTGGGCTGCAGCAATCCAAGGGAGCAATATAGTATAGGGGGTGAAGTACTTTTCTCCACTAAAGAAGAGCGGGACCTAGGTGTGGTTGTGTCTGATGATCGTAAAGTAGCTAAACAGATAGAAAAGGCGACGGCAAAAGCTAGAAGGATGCTTGGGTGCATACGGAGAGGAATGGCTAGCAGAAAAAAGGAGGTGATAGTGCCTCTGTATAAGTCTTTGGTGCGACCTCATTTGGAGTATAGTGTGCAATTCTGGAGACCGCACCTTCAAAAGGATGTGAACAGGATGGAGTCGGTGCAGAGAGTGGCTATTAAAAAGGTTAGTGGTCTTCATTATAAAGCATATGAGGACAGACTTAAGGATCTTAATATGTACACCTTAGAGGAAAGGTGGGATAGAGGTGATATGATTGAGATGTTTAAATACCTCCGTGGCATAAATGTTCAGGGGGAGGTGCCTTTTTCAATTGAAAGCAATTTCTGCTACGAGGGGACATGGGATGAGGGTGAAGGGGGATATATTCAAGAGTGATATGCGGAAATATTTCTTTACAGAAAGAGTGGTAGATCCATGGAATAGTCTCCCAGTGAAGGTGGTAGAGATGAGGACAGTAATTGAATACAAAAAAGCATGGGACAAACACAGAGGATCTCTAAAGGAAAAAAGGGGACTGTTGTAGTGGTTGATATGGAAGGACAGACTAGATAGGTCATGTGGTCTTTTTCTGTCGTCATATTTCTAATATTTGCAGTGTTGCCTTTTGATAGGTAGGGTCTGGTGCTTTGTGAGCCCTGGTAGTGCTGTTACGATATGGCAGGTTTGCTATGGGTTCTAAAGGGGCAGTGTTTGTAGTAGTTCCTAATGTGCCTGGCAGTTGGCACTGGATTATAGTAATGTAGAAATCTTTTGTTGTTGTTGTTGTTAAGTGCCGTCGAGTCGGAGTCCACTCATGGCGACCCTCTGAATAGCTATCCTAAATTGTGTTCAGTCTTCAATCAGGCGGCTCATTGTTGACAGACTGGTACCCGTAGCTGCTATTATTGTATTGATCCATCTCATTGCTGGCCTTCCTCTTTTGCGTTGACCTTCTATCTTGCCAAGCATGATGTCTTTCTCTAATGATCTCTCTCTTCGCATGATGTGTCCGAAGTATGAAAGTCGAAGTCTTGTCATCTGAGCTTCTAAAGAAAGCTTAGGTTTGATCTCCTCTAGTACCAACTGGTTTGTTCTTCGGGCAGTCCATGGTATACACAGTATTCGTTGCCAGCACCATAATTCAAAGGCATCAATCTTCTTCCTGTCTATCTTTTTCACTGTCCAGCTTTCACATCCATATGATGTTATTGAAAATACCATGGCTTGAACAAGTCGAATCTTTGTATGGAGAGAGACATCTCTGCTCTTGAGAATCTTATCTAGGTCTTTCATAGCCATTCTGCCAAGAGCAATGCATCGTCTGATTTTTTGACTGCTTGTTGCTTCTTTATTGATAGTTGATCCAAATAGGTTAAAGTTGTTCACGATTTCAATTTCTTCTCCTTCAATGATGAACTTGTTGATTATGCCAGTTGTCATGATCTTTGTCTTCTTTACATTAAGGTGCAGGCCCATTTTGAGACTATATTCTTTGATCGTGAGAAGCAAATGTTTCACATCATCTTCACTTTCAGCCAGTAATGTGGTATCATCAGCATAGCGAAGGTTGTTGATGAGTCTTCCATCAATCTTCACACCTCTGTTGTCTTCATACAATCCTGCTTCTCTGATGATTTGTTCTGCATATAAATTAAACAGGTAGGGGGAAAGTATGCAGCCTTGTTTTACACCTTTGCTTATTTTAAACCATTCTGTTTCTCCTTGATCCGTTCGAACTGTTGCTTCTTGATCAATGTACCGCTTGTGCAAGAGTATGATCAGGTGTTCCGGTATACCCATGCTTCTTAATGTGGCCCAGAGTTTCTCATGGTTTACACAGTCAAAAGCTTTGCTATAGTCGATAAAGCACAAATAGATATCCTTTTGGTATTCTTTAGTCTTTTCAAGGATCCATCTCACATCCGCAAAGATGTCTCTCGTTCTTCGCCCTTTCCTGAACCCTGCTTGCACTTCAGGTAGTTCTTGTTCCAGGTATGGTTGTAGTCTCTTTTTTATTTATTTATTTATTTATTACAATTTCTTATATACCGCACTATTCGGCACCAGCGCGGTTTACATTATAACACAACGACCATAACAACAAGCTGTTTGGTTTTACATCGAACAGGGGTCCAAACTTGGATAACAGGGGTCACTGTAATCTTTAGTAGAATCTTGCTGGCATGTGGGATCAGAGCGATTGTGTGATAATTTCCACAGTCAGTTGGATCACCTTTCTTTAGTATTGGTATAAACACAGATCTTTTCCAGTCAGTTGGCCATGATGTTGTCTTCCATATTTCTTGGCAGAGCCTTGTAAGTACGGTAACAGCTGCATCAGATTGCTGTAATACTTCTATGGGAATGCTATCAATGCCTGGTGCTTTGTTCTTTAATAAGGCTTTCAATGCTGCTTCAACTTCTTCTTTCATCACCAATGGTTCCCAATCATAAGATACAGGCTGAAACGGCTGATGGTCCACTTGATCTTTATCATATAAAAACTCTGTATATTCCTTCCGTCTTTTCTTGATCTTCTCAGCATCATTCAACATAGAACCTTGAGCATCTTGTAACATTCCATTTCAAGGCTGGAACTTTTTCTTTAACTCTCGTAGCTTTAGGAAAGCCGATCTTGTTCTTCCTCTAATAGTTTCTGTTTCTATTTCCTTGCATGCATCATTGTAGTATTTTTTCTTGTCCTGTCTTGCTGCACGTTGGAAATCTCTGTTGAGTTCTGTGATTGTCTTTCTTTGTCCTCTGGCTTTAGCTTCTCTGCGTTTCTGGGCAATTTTCAGAGTTTCTTCCATCATCCATTTTGCCCGTTTTTTCTTTTTCACCTTTTGTAGAGACTTCTCGCTTTCTTCCAACACAACCTTCTTGATGTCATTCCATAACTCTTCTGGAGCTCTGTCATTTGTATCTAAAGCAGCAAATCAATTTTGCAGGCAGTCTTTAAATTCCAGTGGTATATTCTCAAGGTCATATTTTGCTGCCTGCATGAGTGGTTTGCTCTTTTTCAACTTTAGCTTGAGTTTGTATACTAGTAGTTTATGATCTGTACCACAGTCAGCTCCAGGTTTTGTCTTTGTTGATGTTATAGAGCTTTTCCATCGTTGACTTCCACAGATGTAGTCAATTTGATTTTTATACAATCCATTGGTTGAAGTCCATGTGTACAGTCGCCGCTTGTGTTGCTGGAAGAAGGTGTTTGAGATGAATAGATCGTTGGTCTTGCAGAATTCTATCAGTCTTTTTCCAGCTTCATTTCTGTTGCCAAGTCCATATTTTCCAACTACTTTGCCTTCTTCTTTGTTGCCAACCTTTGCATTCCAGTCACCCATGACTATCAGGATATCCTGTTTGCATGTTCTTTCAATTTCAGCTTGTACTTGTTCATAGAACTCTTCAATTTCATTCTCTTCTGCAGCTGTTGTTGGGGCATATACTTGAATTATAGTTGTGTTGATAGGCATTCCTCGTAGACGAATAGAGATTAAGCGTTCGCTGACTGCATTGTATTTCATTACAGTTCTTGCAAGTTTCTTCTTTATTATAAATGCAACACCATTTCTTCTTTGTCTTTCATTTCCAGCATAGTAGACCATGTGATCATCTGATGCAAAGTGCCCGATGCCAGTCTATTTCAGTTCGCTGACACCCAACAGATCAAGTTGTACATATTCCATTTCATTCTTGACCACCTCCAACTTCCCTTGGTTCATGTTTCATACGTTCCATGTTCCAATGTGTAAGACATCTTTACAGCTCCTGACTCTCATTTCATGCACAGCTACATCAGCAGTCAGACATCCCAAGGGCTTTGATCCAACCACATCATAAATGCTGGCTTTACTCTGAAACGTCTTCAGCTCTTCCCCAGTAGCTAGTTACATAAGAACATAAGATATGCCATACTGGGTCAGACCAAGGTCCATCAAGCCCAGTATTCTGTTTCCAACAGTGGCCAATCTAGGTCATATGTACCTAGCAGTTTCCCCAAGGGACACAGGTTCCACAATGCTTGTATTGGTTCAAGCATGGATATCCTGGGTCCCTTCTTAATAATGGTTTATGGACCTTTCCTCCAGGAACTTGTCCAAACCTTTTTTAAACCCAGCTACACTAACAGCCTTTACTACATCCTCCGGTAACAAATTCCAGAGTTTGATTACACGTTGAGTGAAAAAATATTTTCTTTTATTAGTCTTAAATAGTTTACCCTGTAGCTTCATTGCATGTCCCCTAGTCTTTCTATATTCTGATAAGGTAAACAATCGATCTACGTTTACCCGTTCCACTCCGTTCATTAATTTATAGACTTCTATCAAATCTCCCCTCAGCCGTCTCTTTTCCAGGTTAAAGAGCCCTAACCTTTTTAGCCTTTCTTCATAGGAGTATCCTTCCATCCCCTTTACCATTTTGGTGGCTCTTCTCTGAACCTTTTCTAAAATTGCTATATCCTTTTTAAGATACGGCGACCAGAATTGCACACAATATTCAAGGTGCGGTCTCACCATGGAACGATATAGAGGCATTATAATATCTTTTGTTTTATTTTCCATTCCTTTCCTTATCATACCTAGCATTCTATTTGCTCTCTTGGCTGCCGCTGCACACTGGGCCGAGGGTTTTAACATGGTATCCACAATGACGTCTAAATCTTTTTTCTGGGTGGTAGTTTCTAATGTGGAACTTTGCATCGTGTAAACATAGTTTGGGTTGTTCTTCCCTAGGTGCATAACCTTGCACTGGTCCACATTAAATTTCATCTGCCATTTTGATGCCCAGTCTTCCAATTTATCAAGATCCTCTTGCAATTTTCCACAATCCTCTTGGGTTTTAACAACTTTAAATAGTTTTGTGTCATCTGCAAATTTGATAACCTCACTCGTTATTCCACTTTCCAGGTCATTTATGAATATGTCAAAAAGCAGCGGACCCAGCACAGATCCCTGGGGTACACCACTATTCACCTTTCTCCATTGGGAAAATTGGCCATTTAGCCCTACGCTCTGCTTTCTATCTTTTAACCAGTTCCTGATCCACAATAGTACACTGCCTCCTATCCCATGACTCTTTAGTTTTGCCAAAAGTCTCTCATGAGGGACCTTGTCAAAGGCTTTCTGAAAGTCCAGATACACAATATCAACCGACTCACCTTTGTCCACTTGATTATTCACTCCTTCAAAAAAACATAACATATTAGTAAGACAAGATCTTCCTTGTCTAAAGCCATGTTGGCTGTCTCCCATTAGGTCATGACTATCTACATGCTGAGTAATTTTATTCTTTATGATGGTTTCTACCATTTTTCCCGGTACTGATGTCAGGCTCACCGGTCTGTAATTTCCTGGATCACCCTTGGAACCCTTTAAAAAAATTGGCATTACATTGGCGATCCTCCAATCTTCAGGTATTACAGATGATTGTAATGAAAGTTCACAGATTACTAATAGCAGGTCTGCAATCTCATATTTCAGTTCTTTCAACACTCTTGGATGTATACCATCCGGTCCAGATGATTTGCTACTATTCAGTTTATCTAATATTCAGATAAGTTCTGATTTTCATTCCATTCAAGATTGCTCAATTAATACATTCTATTCAAGATTGCTCAACTAATAGATTGTATGAACCGTTTATATGGTCGTTGATGTAATCGGAGTTAGCAGCTTTGGGGCAAGTTATCCCCTGCTGCAAATTTTAAACTGAGACCATTGGTTCATTAAACCATTCCCATTTAAATATTTTGGTGTCTAATGTTTGAGTGTTTGTTTGAGCATACAATATTGTAAAATCAGAGCTATCTCTAATAAATAGAGGGTTTTGTTTTTAGTTCTAATAGTTCATATCCCTCTAGTGAATAGACCGACAGATATATTGTGGATACACAGCTATATATCCAAGCCATGATCATAGGACTTTCCCTTCTGTTCTGCCTGTGAGGATCCAATCTTCCGTAAGTAGAAAGAAGGGGCCTTTGCAGCAATTTTGGCTTTCTCTTTTTCTGCCTGTGAGGGATGGGATCCTCACGGGCAGCCTGCTGCCAGCAATCGCAGCTGTCTTCTGCCCTCGACTGCATTTTTTAAAAGGGAAGAGGCAAGAAAATCTTAGACACAGGTGCAAATTTATGATCGCCATGGCGACCTGGCGCATGGTATTTGTCAAGTCCTGGCATTAGCTACTATCACAGGCTAATGCTGAAATACTGTGCTCTTTTCTATGATATCTGCATTTTGTGTGCTTTAGTTGTAGGGAGACGGGATCAGGGTGGAGAGTAGCATGCCAACCTTTGGTAGCCATCTCCACAAAAATATTTTGTGTGATGGCTGCCAAAAATGACTGATTGTGGCTGCAGATAATGCCACCTCAAGGCTATACAGTGGACCTTTTTACAGTCGCGCTGATCGGCAGCAGCCATCTTCAATAACAGCAATCTCCCACAGTGATCCGATCGGGCTAGCTTCGACCTAACAATATTGTCGGTGCTGCAGATGCACTGATCCGCGGCTCAAACAAATAAACAGTGCGACCTCCCTCCTTCAGTATGATCCCTCCCCAGACAGCTCCTGATCCCCATAGGGAACTGTCTGAGTGGGGGCGGAATCGGTGCATCCCCAAAGAAAAACAAAGTGCTGACTAGCCAGTTGGGGCCTGCTCCCACCACCCAATTCTACTGTAAGACCTATTGGCTAGTCAGTCAGGCTCTCTCCCTCCCTCCCACCCACCCACCTGATGTACTTTAAGAACTATCAGCTAGTCAGTCAAACCCCTCCCCCCCCCCACCAATTTCTCCCCTTTCTCCCCCTCTCCCCCTTAAAAAGCTAAACAGCCATCTAGCCAGTCTGGCAAAGGAGGCCCCCAGCCCATCCATCTTCCTGACCGCTCCCCCAAGCCTTTAATGTAATGTCTCTGGTGGTCTAGTGACCAGAGGGGGCAAAGCGGTCTTCCCCCTCCTGCCCTCTTCTTTGCCACTAAAGAAACTTAACTTCACAGGATATTATAGAATTGCCCTCTAGATATCACTGTCAACAGTTTTCTAAGGATAGATTTTACATTTTAACCACAGGAGGCCACTATACCTTGCTGGGTGGACTGGATGGACCATGCTGGTCTTTATCTGCCGTCTTATACTATTTTACTATATAGGTTACCAAGGCAACAGATAGTGCCATGCATCTCTACTACTAGATGGTAATACACATAGCAACCAGTAGCAAACTACATGGCTTAGTCACTAGGTGCCACACCATATAGAAATCATTAAGAAAGCTATATGATTCAGCTACTAACTTTCACAGTAGAATTTATAGCCAAGAAAACAAAATAGACATCTGTATCCGTAACAGCCATCTCATCAGGGATAGGAGTGTGGCAGCAGAGTGGAGGTGTGAGGCAGGTAGTGAGGAAGGCATATGAAAAATGCTTCATGGAATTATTTCCAACCCGTCTCTATGGGTGTGTATATGCGTATGTGCGGGTGAGTCTGTCTTTCTGCATCTCTGGGGGTATGTATTTCCGTATAAACCACTGTATGTGCATTTCTGTATCTGTGGGTGCTTGTGTATATGCATATGCATATATGTGCATGTTGGTATTTTTATATATATGTATGTATGTGTTTGTGTGTATGTGTGTACCTATGTAGGAGTGTATGTACGTGTGGATGGGGGTTGTTTGTGCATATGTGTATGTGTGTTGGCTCTGCATGTGTCTGTGACATGGAGAGGAGAGGATAGGGCAGTTTGACAGGAGCAATTCCATAACTTCTATATTTCAGTGTATTAAATGTTCCTGGAAATTCTGCACAAAAAAATTAAAAATTCTGTGCATACATTTTGAAAATTCTCTGCACAGTATTTTAAAATTCTGTATTCCTTATCATCCTGCTAGACCAGTCCAGTCAAGTGGGTTATGCTCCCTTGCCAGCAGGTGGAGGCAGACTTGAGCTTCTTTCAATGATGTCATCAGAAACTATAACCACTGGTGTAGCACAGAGAGAAGCCAGTAATTGTCTGCAAAAATTTTAGCAAGGTGTGTGGACTGGTGCAGTCATGCAAATAGGCCTGAGCAGCACACATTATGGTGCAGTGGTCATTGGGATTAAGTCCTGGAGGGCTCAGTGGTGATCAGAGCAAGGATATGTCCTTGACTCCTCGAGCTGAGAGCTGCTCTGGATCCAGCACTTTGTCCCATGGGTTATTAGCACTTCGTGGACCAAAGAGGAGCAGGACGACCCCACAGAGCCCCAGAGGTGAGTTGGTAAGATGGACTCAGGCCCCTCTTCCCTCTTTCTGTCTCTTATCTGCATATCAGGATTTTTACTTGATTTTTTCTCTTTGTATTCTCCCTTAACATTTTACCCATTGTCTTACTTTAGACTCTGTTTGGCTCTTTTGTCTTCTTTTATAGCAGATATTTAAAAAATCAAGATCAGGCCTTCTATGGCAGCGGGCCTCCCGAGTCTGTACAGGTAATCAGGAATGACCAGATGTAATGGAGATGTAAGGGGCCTGAATTATTCAGCATAATTGGGACACCCCTCCCCCCCCCAAGCTCCTATCAAAAGGACAACACAGAGCACTACCAGAAGTTAAGAATCATCCAGAAACTAAAGCCCCTGCTAAGTTACAATGATTTCAGAACAGTCCCACAGGCCATCCATTACACCACTATTGGACTTTTGTAACTCAGTCTACCAAGGTCTGCCAGCAACAACAATCCATCCTCTTCAGATGGTACAAAACACTGCTGCTCCTATTCTCATGGGAACAAAGAAATGTGAACACATAACACCGATCCTGGCACAACTTCAATGGCTCCCAATCAGGAGTCGTGCAAAATACAAAACTATTATCAACATATTCAAAATACTCCAGAATGAATCAGCTGAATCACTCCAAGACCTAATAAAAATATATCCAGAAAACCGCCCGTCAAGAACAAACAGAAACACGCTAACCATGCCTAAGGATTTCTCCAAAGCCAAACAATGCAGTTCAAACAGAGCCTTTTCACTACATGCGTCAAACCTATGGAACTCCCTATCGAACAATATCAGATGCACTAAGGACACTAAAGAATTCAGGAAACTGCTGAAAACATTCCTATTCATTGAACATTTCAGCAACATCACATAAAATAACCTACACATCCATCCACACCAGCTGGACAATAACTACGGATCAGTGCCAGCGACCATGCTGCATAACCTCAAACTGTAAATAAGTTGCTTATGAAAATACTCTGTTCCAATCGAATTATAAGTTATAGAGCTTAAAGCACTTTGCTACAATGTAAATAGTTGCTTTCAAAATGGAGTTTTAATGTAAACCACTAGCTGGTAAAATTGAGTTCAATGTAAACCAACTTGATTTAAGGAAAAGGTGGTATATAAATACTGCTAATAAATAAATATCCCCTGCTTTAGAGCAAGCTGGACCCGCTCTCTGGGCTCCCTTGGGTGGATGCGCTTTTCACAGCGGTGACAAAGTGCACAATTATTTCTGCAGGAGACTGCACTCACAGCACTAGAGCTGTCTCTCTGTCTGAATCCCCCTGTACTCTCTCTCTCTTCCTCCTCCCCCAGCATATCCCCATCCCTTGGCATGCACCGAGCTCGCTGTCTTTCCCCTGTACCCCGGCACTGATCACAACTAGAGGAGGGGGAGTGTGACACCATAGCAGGCCCTGCCCTCCTCTTCCTCTGCCACCATGGTTCTCACTGCTGAATTTGAACTATACGGGACATCACAGAGCTGCACAGTTCAAATCTGGCAATCTGCTCCGAGTAGCAGAGGATGACGCAGCCAGACATGCAGCCAGGCTCCTCCACCTGTGCAGATCTGCACTGGAAGGGAGGAGGGGGAGACGGCAAGCTTGGGAATGTCCTGGAGAGGCTGCTGTGGGGGCAGGTGCCATGAGGGAAAAGATGTTGGCAGTGCAAATTGTCACTGCCTCCTGGTCCCTGTGCAAAATTCTCAACAGAAAGGGAATTCTGTATTGCGCAACGGCACAGAATTCCCCCAGGACTCATCAAATGTTTCTATACTGCAGCTCTGGGAACAGCCTCTCCCATAGAAATGCACTAGGATATTTTTTTAGGACTTTATTTCTTTGGAACCCCTGTTCCTATCTGGTCCTTTTTTGCACCTAATGTGTCTTTTCTCCATTTTTTCATGCATCCCAAATTTGGCCCTGTTCTGCTAAGTTTTTAGAGAGTTATTTTGTCACCAGATAGACCAAGAAGGCGACACTCTCAATCCTTTACGTATAATTTCTTTCCAACATTCTGTTGGGTTGAAACAAATAAAAAATGTGTCAAAATCATTCCCGGCAACTCCTTCTCCTGAATGCTATAAATATCTTCCTGCAAGCCATTTTTTCGACTTTCCTAAATGAAACATAAATATTTTAAGATATTCACCCTTCACAGCGCAAAAGCACTCCAACTGAATTGAGTCTTATTTAACTGAAGGCCTAGATACAGAATGGGAGAAAAGCCCTTTGACTGAGAGTCTAAATCAGGGGTTCTTAACCGGGTGGATCAACACCCCTGGGGATATGGGAACCAAACGATGGGGATATGGGACTGGATCTCAGAACAATTAAAAAAGATGTTGTTAGATCACAATTTTGATTATTAATTATCGCAGTTATATACACGGAATGAGATGGTAAAACACTTCCTGCGGAAATACTTCAAGAAGTCAAGAATCATTGGAAGTCCTAAGTACAAATTTTGAGGGTTACTTTTCAAATATTAATTATTTTAGCATGGAGTCTGTTTGGGTCGTGAACCATTTTTGTTTGTTATATCTACGATGAGTGATAATGATTTAGCAAAGGATGATTTCATTGAGTTCCAAAAAATACCCAAGAAAGAAAGCTGATTTTAAAAAGGCTGGGCTGGATATCAGGCAGTTTTGCTGTGAGCAAATCGCAGCTTACTCTAGCTTGGCGATGAGGGCAATGAATGTTTTGGTTCCCTTTACAACTACTTATCTCTGTAAAACAGGATTCTTTGTATGATTAAACCTAAAATCAAAGTGGAGAAATCGAATTGATGTGACAGATGACATGCGAGAAACATTGTCAGTAACTGTACCTCGATTCCCTGTTTTGATTGCACAAAAACAGCAAAAATCTCACTAGTTCTAGCTAGCTTGGGTATTTTTGATTTGAATAAATACGATAAAATCCTTAAGATTTTCTTTAAACTGTTCTATTTCTAGCTATATACATATATATGATTTCAACAGTCTGGCGAAGGGGGTGTGAGGAAATACTGGGCAATCCATTGGGGGTTTGCAGTCTTAAAAAGGTTAAGAACCCCTGGTCTAAATCAAATTCTCTAGAGAAAATATGAACATCAGCAGCATCTTAATCCATCTCCCCGTGGTCCGTATTCTGCTCATTCAGGTCAGTAAGTAAAACCGATTAAGTAAACATGTACAGCTATCTCTAATGAAATATTTTGTTTGGTTCTTTTTTCATTGGATATTATTATGGATCGATGTTGACCCTGTTTTGTAAATGAAGTGGGCAGCATGGAATTCGGTTTTCTTGTCATACTGGAATTGGCTCATTTTGAACAGGTAAAAAGACAGCAAATACAGCTTTAGAAAATACCTGATGCATAAACAGGGCTTCTAATTTTAAGTTTTAATTAGCAAATACAATAAACTCCCTGATGCAAAAACATTAAACTAGATGTTTACTGGATAAACACTGGAAAATCCCCATTTCCCCCAGGACTCTTTCAACCCTCTCTTGGCTTGTCTCATGTACTCTACTCAGTTTTTGTGTTTTTTCTGTGCTGATCATTTTTCAGACATAAACATGAATACTGGATTTGATTCCACCGCCCAAGGTACTCAGCAATAGTACCTGTGGTGTAAAAACACTGATAAACAGTGATTTTGTTCCTACCCTGAAAGATCCCTTAATCTACTGGAAAATAAACACCCAGGGGGCATTTTCAAAACATTTCAGCTGGTTAGCAGACCTGCTAACCAGCTAAAACACAGTCACCACGATATATTTCAGAGGCATTAACCAGTCAGCGTTAAGCAGATAGCATAAGTAGTTAAAGATGGGAACAGACCGCCCCGCTCCAGATAGCTGCATTGATGGCCCAGCAGCCTGGATATTCAGTGGCGGAAACCAGTTATGTGACAGCGGCTAAGGGCCCAATTCTGGCCGGCAAATAGCGGGGCTGTACGTCCTGGTTTGACATCTAGCCCCGCTAAACGTCGTGACTGTATGCCGCCTCAAGTGCTCCCCGCAAGCACAGAACCACTGTGCGGGGAGAGATGGATGGGGGTGGGATGGAGGCAGAGAGTGGGCAGAGCGGGGGCGGGCCGAGGCACCAGACATACAGGGCTGAAACAAGTCATGGCTCTGTACATCCACCGGTAGCAGGCTAGACATGGGATTTATATCATTTTGGAAGTGGTATAAGCCCCAGGTGAGGCAGCAAACGGGCCAGGCAGCCCCACCAAACAGCCACAGGGGCTGCAGGTGAATCCCCGCGACCTGATCCTGGCCCTGCTGCCCCTGCCGAGGGTCAGGTGACGGGAAAAAGACTTTTCCCTCCTTGGCAGGCTTTCGGCGCTTCTGCTGGGCGTCCCAATCCCATGGCGACAGCACTCCATGGCACCAGCACACCAGCAGGAGCATAGGGCAGGCAGGACGGGGTGCTGGGTGGACATCTCACGGTTGGGAATCGGGGCAGCACTGGCTGTCTAAGTGCCCGATTCTATAGCAGCAGGAATATCTGGCTCCTGCGGTTGCAGAATTGGGTAGATTTTGGGGCCCACCATTTTTCTGCTGTCCTGATATCCCGGACGTGCCCCTTGCTGAATCAGGCTCCACATATTTCATTTTGCCTAGCTGCTGCCTCTGTATATGCCCAGTTTTACAATTTATAAATGCCTAAGAATAGAAGCCATATAAGTAAATAACTCTTGGCTGGTTTGTTTCGGTTTCTCAATAAATTTTTCCTTATATTTGTTCAAGAAAACTGAAGGCAGTGCTATTAAAAAATTCATTTGAAGCAGCATTCCTAGATGAGAGAAAAGGCAGTATACAGTAAAACCAAGATTATTTACCTCAGGGCTCCATGCGGATGAGCTGTCTGTTGCATCATTCCCTTCATATCCTTGGTTACTAAAAGTTGTTTCCATCTCCAGGCTTCCATCTGTGGCTTGTCGACTGAGGCTATGAGCTGAGTCAGCCTCCCTTCCAGACACCTTTTGGCATCCTGTGCTTCTACCATCAGATGTTGCTCTTGAATTGACAGATATGTGGTCATCTTCAGGATACGATATGTTATCTTGGTAACTCAGCTGGCTTAGACCATCTAGATCTAATCATGTCCAACAAGAAAGTTACTTCAGACGAACTAGATCAATTTCCCTTTCCCTACTTAGGACCATGTTTACATCACCCATTTCATTCTTATGGGCATGATGACAGATAGCGCATGCTAACATTTAGCAAACAAAACTCTTCATTTACAGCCTTTATTCAAAATGGACTTTTTTTCCATTTTGTGCTTATGGACAAAAAAATCTTTATTGAATGACTGTCTATTTTTATTTGTAAAAAAGGTGAGCATTTCCCTTTTCGAGAAAACTTACTAGTCTTCCCAAAGCCAGTAGTGACCAATAAGAAATATAAGGTTTGCAGTTTTGCAGGAATTCTTCACATATAATAGGTCACAAAGGGCATATCATAGACCACTCATTTTCAAGCCAAGAAAGGGTCCTTTACAAATAGAATGTGTTATGACAAAATACCCGGAACATAAAATGCAGTCTAATGTAAATTAAAGAAACATCAATTAAAAAAGTAATTCATATTTATCATCATGCAGAAAAGGCTAAAATAGAAAGGTGCCTATATGGACACATTTTTTAAAAAATTCTAACTCAAGCTCAAATAACCAGTCATTGCAACTGGCAACACATCAGTTGGTATATAAATATGATGTTTTGCTAAATCTAAAAGGTCAGTTGAAAGTATTACATCAGTTTTAGCAAGAAGCAGCATGTTTACATTTAAAAACTTTTCAACCAATTTCTTTTGATGTGAACCTATATACTTCAACAATGAATTTCCATTTTAAAAAGTAGGTCAGTCATCAATGCTCAGTCTACACAATAGGCTTTATGAAATATAAAGTTTATCAACATATTTATTTTATTTTATTTATTCATTCTTATATACCATTTTATCTTTGAATCAAAGCGGTTTACATTGAACAAACTTACTGCAAGGAACATGTGCTAATGTGAATAGAGCATAACCTTTTAACCTGGGATATGTCATATAAGATAACAATACTATAATATAGGGTTAAACAAATATTTTACATGGTATATGCAGCAAAAGTGTAACGGTGATTAACGTGGTTTACAAGTAGTAAGGTCTAGTGACGAAGAATAGAGTGAGCTGTAGTGAAAAATATCTAGAGTTGCGGAGTGAGTTGTATAAGTAGTCTTTTCATAGAGTGAGAATGGAAGGCTTTTTATATGGAACGTGGAATTTACATAGAGCTGTAGGCTTTGGTATACTAATGATTAACTAGTGTAGTGTAGTCCATGGCTTTTTGGTATGAATATGATTTCCAGGAATTGTTTGGGTTCTTGGTTGAGAGTGGATGCCACTGGTGGTTAAGTGGGGGATTTAGGTTGGGATGGATATGATAGATACCATGCAAAATGATCTAGCCTTGGGGTAATTCATAAATCTTTTCCTTTGTGTGGCATTCTCAAAACCTAGATTAAACCTTCCAAATAAGCAAACATGGAAGTATCATTCTAGCGAATTTCTTTTTCTTGGGATGCCTGCAAGTGGGTACAAACTGATCCATGGCACTGCCTAGTTTTAGATGCAGGAGGGAACTAAGGGGGGGGGAGGCATCGGGGAGAGATCAGCGATGATTGCATGTGCTATGAATCCTGCGATCCCTGCATCGGTAGGCACAATAGGACTTCCCACGCTGCCTGTTGGTGCAGGGATCGCGAGTCTCTGCATTAAGTGCAAACATTCCACGATATCTGCAGGGTTAAGTCTGGGAACGCCCCCTACAAATACCATGGGCCTTTTGCAGCTATCACAGGGCTTTAGCAGGTATTACACTTTAGTAGACAGACCCCTTAACCTTATCTTCACAGAATACTGCTGAACATAATATTTTTGATTTAGTCATGTCTCCATATAGTGGCACACTAGAGTGGGTTTGATGGAGATACTATTAACTTTAAACACAGTCCCTTCTATGAGTTTTTTGCTAGTAGGTCCTATATATTGTGAAAATTGGGTTTAGGTCAATTTGGTATTTTGATGTGGGTTCCACTGGTAGAGGGTTCACATCATCCCTCTCAGACTGTGCAATACCTGAGGATACCCTCTTACAGCAACATATCTAAAGATTTGCACCCAGTTTGATGTGATTTATTAATTCTAACAGTGTGCACTTTCAGCATGTGCACTAAGCAGTTGTCTTGCTAGACAGTCTTACCTCCATTGTAATTTACTTAGGCTTCTATATTAGACACTCGCTGTCTCTAAGCACATAATTAAAGCTAATTGTTTTGATCATGGCAATTGTCAAAATATAAGCGCAAGTAATTTTTGATTACAACCATTAGTCAGGATACCA
Source organism: Ichthyophis bannanicus (assembly GCA_033557465.1). NCBI lineage: Eukaryota > Metazoa > Chordata > Amphibia > Gymnophiona > Ichthyophiidae > Ichthyophis > Ichthyophis bannanicus. Next base: position 121,381,494 of record CM066037.1, read on the forward strand.
TTTTGATTGGCCTTCGCCAGGCTTCCCACTTTGCAAAAATATAAAGACTGCCCCTATACGCATGCAGCGAATCTCTTAATACCATTTCATCTCCATTCGTTCCTCTGGAATTGTAATTCTGCTTCGATATTGGTTTTTGGGCACAATTCAATGCTCTGGACTAATGAAGTAAAGGCACATTGTAAATGATAACATAACTGGACTACACTGAGGGTATAAAAGTTTTATCACGAACAGCACAGCTACATGGGGGTTGCTCATATAATCTGACATCATTTGTGCCTCATTTTCAATTTGGCTCCTTGGATATCATTCTTTTCAACAATCACGTAGAGGATGCCTTGTGGTAAGATGTCCTATTGTAGTCGACTCAAATTGAATCACTTTGGAAAGTGTTTGCTTCACAAGTATCCACCCTGGAAAAAAAACAAAGTAGACTGGGAAGCCAAAAAAACAAGTAAATGCATGAAGAGACCACCAGTGAAAAAGGCACAATAATTATGAAATGTCGGAGTGCTGAAAAGGTGAGGAGAAGAGAGATACTTCTGTTCACAAAGCCCCTCGCTCCATTTTAATCGTTTTTATTAAATTGACAAAAACAAAATCTATAATAACTTCTCTATGTACAAAACATATCAGTACTTATCTGAGCAAGATGTAGCAAGGAAGCCCCAGAATGCAACGTGACACGTTTCGAGTCCAAGGACCTTGAAAGACTCTGCCTCAGGCTTTGTAAGGGGAAACCTCCCGCAAAAAGCATCAGCTTTGGACTCGAACCGTGTCACATTGCATTCTGGGGCTTCCTTGTTACATCTTGCTCAGATAAGTACTGATACTTTTTGTACATAGAGAAGTTATTATAGATTTTGTTTTTGTCAATTTAATAAAAACAATTAAAATGGAGCGAGGAGCTTTGTGAACAGAAGTATCTCTCTTCTCCTCACCTTTTCAGCGCTCCGACATTTCATAATTATTGTGCCTTTTTCACTGGTGGTCTCTTCGGGCATTCACAGGTATCCACTACATGTTGTTTGCTTACATGTATTACCAAACTATGAACACATAGGGTAAATAACTCCTTAGGTAGACTCTCTCCCCTATGAATTTTCACAATGCCCCTTTGTTATCCTTGCCTTCCACTTTTGATGTCCATAACAACTTATCTTTCACCTAATTATATTGATTTTGAAGTGAGTAGGCATCTTTGACATGAATGTCTAATAAAATGCTTTTGGAACTGCCCGATGTTTCCTTTAGATTATACCATTTTACATTATTCCTTGGCCCTTCATGAGAACTGGTCTCAGGGCCCTTCATGAGAACTGGTCTCAGGGCCGGAAGGTCGGGGGTTCAAATCCCATTAGAGGACAGCAACCTTGGGCCGAAAGGATTGGGGTTTCTAGTCCCACAGATGCTCCTTGTGGTCTTGGGCAAGCCACTTAACCCTCCATAGCCCATGTTCCCTGTAAGTATTAGTGTATGTGTCTCATATCCCTGTGTGTTAAATGTATCCCCCAATTGTGTTGTGACCGCTTTGATTGAAGGATAAGGCGCTATACAAAAACTGTCTAAATAAATAAATAAATAAAAATCTTGGGGTTCCCCCTATGGCTTCTGCTACATCGTGGTTTTCCTCCTCACATATCATTGCATCTGATGACCACATTTCCTTTTTATGTGTTTTTATCTTGTATTTTTATTCATGGTTTTATTGTATATTGCAGGAGTCTCTCAGGCCAGAGAGGGCAGCGTCCTGGGAGGAGTGAGAAAACAGGTGGAAAGCAGACGTCACAGACAGGAGAGCTTGCTGGATCCAGGAAGCAGTGGGTGTGTCCTGGTAGCAAGGAGCAGCAGGAAAAAAGTCTCTCCAGAACATGGCTATAGAACTGCCCAGACTACTGGTGGCTGGAGGTCCTGAGAAAGAGCACTCCACAGCCCAAAGAGAGAAGCCCGGATAACAGAGGGAAGAGGGGAAGCTAACTGCCACGGAGGAAAAGCTAAGTACTCTATTTTCCCTAGAGGGCAAGAGGTGGGCACAGCCAGTAAAGCAAAGGCTAGAAGCTTAGAGGAAAATCCTCATTACTGGAAAGAGAGAGAATTCCCAGGAGAAACTGCCCAAGGTACAGGTGCCCAGAACCCTGTCTATATAGAGCAGTTTCCTGCAAGAATAACCGGTGTCTCACAAGGAGGGAGTTGGGATAATACCAGCTGTAAGGATTGTTACCCACCTGAAAACCCAGACTGTGAGCCAATGCAGTGGGAAAACGCTAGCTGTGATTTGGAATCCAGTCCCATGGATTGCACACTATGGGGCTTGTTTACAAAGCCGCGGTAGTGGTTCGCGATCGCAATCGCAGCCGCGGCCCCATTGAAATCAATGGGGCCGCGGCTGCGATCGCGATCGCGAACCACTACCGCGGCTTTGTAAACAAGCCCCTATGTTTCTCAGATGAGATTGAATCTTTATGTTGAACAAGCAAGCTGAAGCACTGTGATAATTACTTGGAGAAAAGAGTTTATTTTGCTGTGAAGAAACAGTTGTTTTGTTTATCCTCTGTTGCTGTTAAAAAGGAAGTCTTTAAGGGAAGGGGAATAAAGCCTATTTTTGCCTATAACACTCGACTACAGACTGTTCTTACATTAAAATGCAACTCGCGCCTCACGGCCCTAGGTGGCTGCCTAATAGGGACGTGGAGGTGCGTCACAACGGGCACTGATTCCAGAACCTCGGGCACGTCTAGACCCGTGAAAGTGAAATCATGTTTCCCATCTCAGAGTCAGATATTTCCACGGACCGGACGTCAATGTTATGGAATCAGGCTCCACATGTATAACTTCACCAGCATATAGGGTTAGCAATTTTATAAAAGCCCATTTCAGTGGATGGATCACTGATTTCCACATGGAAGTGGCATTGAAAATGACCTTTCTATTGCATAGGCTTAGCAATGGTGACTGACCACTATGTAAAGACCTTGAGCAGAATTTCAAAAGCATTTCAATCTAGTCAAAAGAGAAGGCAAATGGCATAATATTTAACCACAGCAGTGAGCAGTTTTTTCAAATGCTAACTGCTATGATTAAATAAAATCCGGATATTCAGTGCTGATATCTGTATAATGGCCAGCACGGAACACCTGGATTTTGTGGTCACAGCAGTGGCTAGCCAGATACCACTGATTATGAGCCACTATTTGGCTAGCCTATCCACTAAGCACTTAGTGTCCTCGGTTATGCAGATAATTATCCGTCTAGCACTACTGAAAATTGCCGCTATCTGGATAACTTCAAGTACCACCCATGCTCCGCCTCTGGACTGCCCCTCTACTATCCAGATAGCATCACTGTCCAGAGAGTGGTGCTGAGAGTGGCACTGTAATTTAACTGGTTACTGCACTGCATGCCAGGAAGTCTGATGTGCAATGGTGCCTATCATCCATTTTAATCTTTTGCAATTATGTTTTGAGAAATGCAGTTCAATATTAGCTCTGTGGCCCATAGGATGGATTTTTGTTAGATTAATTGAGTAAATAAAACTAACGTAACAAAGCGTTACCATTTCCTAAATATAGGACATGTCAGCACGCTGCAGACTCGAAACTAATTCCACATTCTATATAAATATTTTATCATAGAAATACCTTCACATTCAGATGCCTCTGTGCTGTACTCTTCGTGGTTTGACAGCAGGCGGTTGAATTTTTGTTTATGCTCTAAACCAGCTTGTGTTGCTTTTTCTGACACTCCTGACCGAAAGCTCTGTGAGCGCGATACAGAGATCTCAAACTGTTTAATCACCTCCTCATCACTGTCTGAAGATGTCGTTAGCTCCTCATCCTCCCCATAACTGTTCACTGAGAGAAAACACAACACAAGCTCTTGACAACTGATCCACCCTACAAGAAGTTATAAGCAAAGGAAGGACCAGAGAAAATTGTATCTACTCTGTTCAGCACTAAGCACGGGCTTACATTTTGCAGTCAACCTGTTCAGGCTTCATCTCAGTTGTTTTCTTATCACACTGCCCTGTATTTTTACCTCTTTGAAGTTATGAACTTTCTCCTCATTTGTGAAAAATGGAAAAAACCCTTTATTTAGCAACAATCTATTATTTATATCCACCCTACCAAGAGTTATTAAACTGCAGAAAGTATTTATTTATTTGCACTTAGCTTACACTTTCCAGCAGAGGTTTAAGGTGAGTTAGATTCAGGTCTGTAGGTATTTCCCTGTCCACAGAGAGCTTACAATCTTCATAAGCATGTATGTCAGTGCTTTGAAAGCTCGCAGTAAACTTCACAAGACATAATAAAGTACAAATACAGTGTAAAAATAGAAAAATGTTACTCCAGGAACCCTTTATCGATCAAGAACGGACACATGAATGGTGAACTGAAACCGAAGGATGAGAGATTTATAGCTGCAGCCCAGGACAGCGGATTACAGATAAGATGGTTTACAGTGAGCACTTAAAACACTGGCAAAACAGACATATGTTAATTCTGTAAGAAAACCTGGAAACAGTGACTCACCTCATAGCTGGCTATGAAGTTCTGATGGCGGAAAATTTCTATGCCAAAAGGCACAACAAAATAGCACACCTAATCGATTGGAAACTCTGTAAAACTACAATATCACTGTCCCTGAAAAGTACTGGGATCATGACTTTAAGAGTATTACAGAGAATGAAGAGGTTATGATCACCTAGGACATTTTCATTCTGATGGATAAGAAACTGGATGCTAGGAAACCCGACATAGTGGTAAAGGAGAAAAATACTAGCATGACATTGATAATAGAGGTGTTGGTTCCAAGTGGACATTCTGTGAATTGCATAGAAAGGCAGAAGATCCTGATGTAGCAAAAAATGCAGTCAGAGACCAAGAAAATGTGGCAGAGAGGTACAGAAATATTTCCCATCATATTGGGAGCCATAGCTTGACAAATTACCCATACATGTTACATCTTACGAACTCCAGCAGGAAGCTCTCTTTTGCATGTTGCAAGTACTACACTGAGTCTTAGCAGTAAATTTGACAGACTGAGATCCTACTCCCCATGCCCCGGATTAGAAGTAAGATTCACGACTGTCATAGTATGCGTAAAACTAACCCATTTGGAGAAACTGCCCAGAGACTGGCTGCCTGACTTAGGAGTGAGGTTCATGACTCCCATTCGGAGAATTGCCCTAGAGACTGAGATCTCACTCCATAAGCCCTGGCTAAGGTGTGAGATTCATGACTATCACAGTATGTGCAGATCTAACCCATTTGGAGAAATTGTCCCCAAGTGAACCCATTTGGAGACACTGCCCCCCAAAAAAACCTTGCTTAGGAGTGAGATTTATTGCTGTCATGACAAGCCCAAAATTAACCCATTTAAGCCCAAAAATAACACACTGTCCCAGAGAGAAACCAAATATATGCAAATATGTGTGGTGAGGTCAGAGAGACTGTTGTTGCCAAAAAAGCATCTTTCAGGAAATGGAAAAAAGAGCCAAACGACGAAACCTGGAAACAGCACAAGCACTGGCAAGTCAAATGCAAGACATTGATAAGGCAGACAAAGGGAGAATTTGAGAAGAAGCTTGCTGCGGAAGCAAAAACGCAAAATAAAGACTTTTTCAAGTACATTCAAAGCAAAAAACCTGTGATAGAGTCAGTTGGTCCATTAGATGATAGAGGGGTTAAAGGGGCACTAAGAGGCAACAAGAGAATAGTGGAGAAACTGAATGAATTCTTTGCTTCGGTCTTTACTGAGGAAGATGTAGGGATGATACCCATGACTGAAGTGGTATTTAAAGGTGCAGAAGAACTGAAGGAAATATCGATACATCGGGAAGATGTATTACAACTATTAGATAAACTGAAGAGTAGCAAATCACCTGTGCCAGATGGTATACATCCAAGGGTGCTGAAAACTGAAATATGAGATTGCAGACCTGCTATTAGTAATCTGTGAATTTTCATTAAAATCATCTGTAATACCTGAAGATTAGAGGATCGCCAATGTAACGCCAATTTTTTAAAAAGGGTTCCAGGGGTGATCCAGGAAACTACAGACCGGTGAGCCTGACTTCAGTACCGGGAAAAATGGTAGAAACCATCATAAAGGACAAAATTACTCAGCATGTAGATAGTCATGGCCTAATGGGAGACAGCCAACATGGCTTTAGAAAAGGAAGATCTTGTCTTACTAATCTATTATGTTTTTTTGAAGGTGTGAATAAACAGGTGGACAAAGGTGAGTCGGTTGATATAGTGTATCTGGACTTTCAGAAAGCCTTTGACAAGGTCCCTCATCAGAGACTTTTGGCAAAACTAAAGAGTCATGGGACAGGAGGCAGTGTACTATTGTGGATCAGGAACTGGTTAAAAGATAGAAAGCAGAGGGTAGGGCTAAATGGCCAATTTTCCCAATGGAGAAAGGTGAATAGTGGTATACCCCAGGGATCTATGCTGGGTCTGCTGCTTTTTAAAATATTCATAAATGACCTGGAAAAGGGAATAATGAGTGAGGTTATCAAATTTGCAGATGACACAAAACTATTTAAAGTTGTTAAAACCCAAGAGGATTGTGGAAAATTGCAAGAGGATCTTGATAAATTGGAAGACTGGGCATCAAAATGGCAGATAGAATTTAATGTAGACAAGTGCAAAGTTATGCACCTAGGGAAGAACAACCCAAACTATGGTTACACGATGCAAGGTTCCACATTAGGAACCACCACCCAAGAAAAAGATTTAGGCGTCATTGTGGATAACATGTTAAAACCCTCAGCCCAGTGTGCAGCGGCGGCCAAGAGAGCAAATAGAATGCTAGGTATCATAAGGAAAGGAATGGAAAATAAAACAAAATATATTATAATGCCTCTATATTGTTCCATGGTGAGACCGCACCTTGAATATTGTGTGCAATTCTGGTCGCCGTATCTTAAAAAGGATATAGCGTTATTAAAAAAGGTTCAGAGAAGAGCCACCAAAATGGTAAAGGGGATGGAAGGATACTCCTATGAAGAAAGGCTAAAAAGGTTAGGGCTCTTTAACCTGGAAAAGAAACGGCTGAGGGGAGATATGATAGAAGTCTATAAATTAATGAACGTAGTGGAACGGGTAAATGTAGATCGATTGTTTACGTTATCAGAATATAGAAAGACTAAGGGACATGCAATGAAGCTACAGGGTAAACTATTTAAGACTAATAAAAGAAAATATTTTTTCACTCAACGTGTAATCAAACTCTGGAATTTTGTTACTGGAGGATGTAGTAAAGGCTGTTAGTGTAGATGGGTTTAAAAAAGGTTTGGACAAGTTCCTGGAGGAAAGGTCCATAACCATTATTAAGAAGGGACCCAGGATATCAATGCTTGACCCAGTACAAGCATTGTGGAACCTGTGTCTTTTGGGGAAACTGCTAGGTATGTATGACCTAGATTGGCCACTGTTGGAAACAGGATACTGGGCTTGATAGACCTTGGTCTGACCCAGTATGGCATATCTTATGTTCTTATGAATATTCATGATAGATATTATAGAAAAACAAACTTGTGTTTGATCTTTTTGACTCCTAGCACCACAGAATGCACGGAATACCCCTGCTCTAACTATCAACCTCTTCTCTCCACCCTCCCCCTTTACATTCCAATTCATTTAACATAAGTTTTGTGTCATATGAAGAAAGCAATGTGCCATCCAAAAATATGCTCAAACCATTTTGAATTACACAGAGTTTGAACCTGAGTAGAGATATTTGAAGTGTCAGCATTAAAAAGAGGTCAGTACAGTTTCCCAGCAACAGCATAATAGCAGAAGACTAGTGAATATACCCTTTTTTCATATCCATTCCATCTAGTGTGATCTGTGGACTATCAAAAGATCACAATTCCTTTAGACACAGTACAGTTTAAAACAATATTTTTGCACCATGTATAGCAAATGTTATAAGTATAAAAATACCGGAGGTATGAATGCTGCTTTTCATAGAAGGAACTAAAATGAGGGTGAGACTGTTGTGCACTCAGCATTGTAGGTACACTAATCGTCTAATGTATTACTATACTTTTTGTTGGCTTCTGAGAAGATACAAAACTCGTAATGCTGAGTGGAACTCAATATGGAACTATTTAATAGGGGTATGCAGGTCAAAAATGTTCATTTTGTTTAGTTTCCTGTATAGTTTGCAGGGGTTTTAAAATTTTATTGCATTTTGTGCAGCTTGTTGTGCTGTGAGGGTTTGTGTGCATCAGTGATGCTGAGAGCTAAGCTATCAGTAGCGTAACTACTGGCAGGGTCTCCCAAAATGGACAGGTCTCAGCTGAGGTGCCAGACTAAGACAAACCACCCATCTGGACAGCAGCAGACTGTGCTGGCAGCGAGGGATCACATTCCTGTAACAACGGCAACATCACCAGCATTACCTGCACGGACGAAAGGCCTGGCAATCTACTTCTGTATCTTGCCACGAAAACCCAATGGATAGTGACAACAAAATAAATTGCTCTATAATGCCGGAAGATGAGGCCCCCAGGTCAGAAGGCACTCAGCTGGCTACTGAGGATGAGCTGAAGACTTTTCAGAGTAAAGCCAGCTTTTATGATGTGGTTGGATTAAAGTTCTTGGGATGGATGTATTCCAAGATGGCCGCACACAACGTTTAGTGCTCTGCTGACGATGGGGAGAAAAAGGAAAGGTGGGCTGGTTAAGCAACACCAGGCTGCTCGGCTTACCTCGATTCCTGTTACCATGGGTCCAATGGATGATTATTTGGTCTGGTTAGAGCAACAGTCAGTGGAATTGAGGACGGCTAGCTCGGTGATGACATTATTGGAGCAGAGAAGCTCAGAATCTCCATCAAGCCTTGACCTTATGCCTCCTGACATATAGCGACCCCAGATGCAGTTGGGGTTTGAGTCTATCTCCGGAGACATGGTGCTGTCTGGCTTCAGAATCATTGGAGCTTCTTCGTCCTCCCTGGGGTTGACCCCAGAGTCAGCTGTTAGCAGTGAAAGGAATCTGCGGGACCATCGGCAACCCTCTCTGCTACCTGGGAGTAGAGGTTCATTGGAGCCAGTGGGTTTGCTCTGCTTTTCCTAGCCTAGGGGATCCATTGAGACAGCAGCGAATTAGGGTGCCGAACTGGGTAAAGTGGATTTTTCCTTTAACTTGATTCGGTCTGAACATTTCACGCTTGAGTCTATTTGGGATGTGATTAAACAGCTTGGGGAAGTCATTACTCCACAGGTGAAGGAGCTTCAAGGGCAGATACAGAAGAATTCAGAAGTTATTGTAACAAATGCTACAGAAATTGGAATCCGGCAATCCTCTGCAGAAGAACTTTCTTTGCATGTGAATTGTTCTGATACTCACTCAGAAGCATTTATTAAGGATGTTACTATTTATTTATTTATTTATTTATTTTTATTTTTTATATACCGCGCTATTGAAAATCAGCTCGGTTTACATTAAAACTGAACAGAGCAACAATGCGTTAAATATCGCAATGTGCTTACATAGAACATGGCTTACATATAACATGTGTTTTTACAATAACAATGGCATAATCAAACTTGGGAAAAACAGGGAAACTATTTACATGGTATATACAAGTATTTACATAGAGAAATTTATTCCATTACACCGTGGGCATTTTTAGGTCAGGATGGGCGAATGTGTAGATCTATATGGGAGGAGCACCTACCCATTATCATGTTGTGTGACAAGGCAGTTACTGTATGGTGTGAGTGCAATTGACTTATGTTTTTCAGGCATGGGTTCAGGATAGTGAGTTAAAAAGAGGTAGTGTTTTATTGCCTTTCTGAAGGAGGTGAGGCTGACTATGGAACGAATACTGGCAGGAAGTTCATTCCAGGCTGTCGGGGCATAAATTGAAAAAGCTCTATTGGTAGTTGCCTTTGTACATCTTGTAGTGAACTTAGGTACAGTTAACCTGTTCAGTAGTGTGGGTCTTCTGACTCTGGTGTTGTGTGTGTTGTTGATCAGTTTGCTGATTGGTGTGGGGGATTGATTCTTCAGTGCCTTGAAGGTCATGACCAGTACCTTGTATTGGATTCGGGCTTGTAGTGGCAGCCAATGTAGGTTTTTCATTACTGGGGTTATATGTTCCATTCTTGAAGTCCCTGTAAGAATCCTAGCAGCTGAGTTCATGGCCAGCCGAAGTGGGTTGAGGGTTGCTTGTGGAAGACCATGGAGGATGGTGTTCGCGAAATCTATATGTGGGATTACCAGAGCTTGAAATATGGAACGATAAGTCTGAAAAGTCTAGTAGTGGGCGGAGGTGGCGAAGGGTTCGGATTTTGTGGTAAATTGTGGTAAATTACTAGTCTCAAAGCTCGTTTGGAGCTGTTGGACAATCAAAATAGGTTATTGAACTTAAGATTGATAAATTTTCCTAGGTGTCCTAATGTGTCTGCTAAGGAAATGTTTAAGTTATACTTAACAGAAGTGTTGGGTATTCCTGCTGAATCTTGTCCACCTCTAGTAAAGGTATACTATCCCCCTACTGGCCGAAATGCTACAGCAAGAGTTGAAATTTCTGGGCCTCAAGATGCAGAGCTGTTAAATGTTACTGCTTTGTTAGAATCCTCCAAATCTGAGAAGATTATTTCCTCTACTTGTATTTTAACTTTAGCTTTAATATCTGATAGAGAGTGGCTCCTTAAATTATTCTTTAGGAAGAATAATGTGTATTTTAAAGGCTGTCTAGTTTGGATATTTCCTGATGACAAAGGATACCCAGCACTGAAGAAGAGAATTTTTGCTCCTGAGGCCCAGGGTTCTGCAGTTAGGTGGGATGTTAAGAACATAAGATTTGCCATACTGGGTCAGACCAAGGTCCATCAAGCCCAGTATCTTGTTTCCAAAGTGCCCAATCTAGGTCATACATACCTAGCAGTTTCCCCAAAAGACACAGGTTCCACAGTGCTTGTACCCATGTAAGTGCCTAATTAAGCTGCTAGATGATTCGTATATTTTCCTATATCCATCTCAATCGATTTCTTTCTTAAATACACATGGTTCCTCTGGAGATGGGCAGGTGGAACTCTTGAATCCGTGATACTGAGTAATGCTGTGTAAAGTTGCATATTTTCTGTGTAGAGTATCGTTAATATATATATTTTTTTCTTTAGTTTGGAGATCCCCCCCAATAGTGGGCTAGCGATGGGGATACATTTCTTTTCTTTTTATTTGTATTTCCATTGTACATGAACGTAATGTATCATGCTTTGTTATGTACCTCACATATCCTATGCAAGTTTGTTTTCTTGTATTTTTATGTGAAATTATAAAGATTAAATTTTAAAAAAAAGAAGCCTTCGGGAAGTCCAACTGTTGAGGTAGCTGTGCATGGAATGAGAGTCAGAAGCTGCAAAGGTGTCTTACTATTGGAACATGAAAATCTCCATGAAAAGAGATACTGGAGTCACTATTCCTTCTCTTGTTTTTTAAGTAAACAAATATATGAATTTGCACATTGATATTTACATAGCAGTTTGGTGGGACTATTGATAAGCTGTTCACTGCTGTTTTTGAGAGCTGAAGATTTGTCAGAAGAAGGTTAGAGTCAATAGATGTCTATACTTGTTTTTTAGCCTATCCAACCATGTAATTACACAACACTTATTTTAACATACACCAAAATCAACCGGCACTGAAAGAATGAGCTCAAAAAAGTGAAGCATGCAAATACAAGGATCGCTGCATGTTCTAATATTCTTCAGTACAACAGCGGGTTTGTTCAAAAGTTAAAGGAATATAAATTGTCATATTGGATTCTGATTTGGATTATTAAGAATAATGAAGTGCAGTTTTAGAAAGGACATTCAAGTGCAATTTGGGACGTCTAAGCCAGGACGTCTGAAAAAAGGCAGGCGCAGCCAGGTGCAGACATGTGGACGTGCCCGATATGGAGGTCTGCGGGGGTGTCTATGTACATAGACATACTCAGAATAGTACTTCAGAGCCTAGACATCTAGCAATAGCCTAATGGTTAGCAGTAGTGTGCTAGGAGCAGGGAAGCCAGGGTTCAAATCCCACTCCTGCCATCATTGAGATAGTACTAAGCACTGGGGATGATGGTGTGCTCAGGGGCGGCTTAAGGCAATCTGCTGCCTGAGCCGAAGTATGAAAAGGCGCTCCCCCCCCCCCCCCACCTTAGAGAGGGGCGGGGCTTTTTCAGAAATCCAATCAGAGACTGAACCAAACCAAAAAGCCGATTAGATTATATGGAGGAAATGCAAGATGTTTGCACACAGGGCCATATCGAGCTGCAATTGCACCCTGTGTGACTTGCAGCTCGGACGCACAACACCCTCCATACCTCCGTCCAGCGCTGCCTGCTCTTTCCCTGCTGCTGCCACCCTCTGTTTTTTTCACGGAGGCGCCGGCAGCAGGGAAAGAGCAGGCAGCGCTGGGACGGAGGTATGGGGAGGAGAAGGGGGGCATGCGCCTGATCTGAAAGGCACCGGCACTTTAAGCAGATCTGTCCCTCCTTAACATCGGGTCGGAGGAGGGAAGGACCAGACCTGCTTAAAGTGCTGCTAAAGGGCTTGGGGAGCGCATTTCAGCTGCCTGCTATTGTCCTCCCTGCGGTGGCAGGGCAACAGCAGACAGCCGAAATGCGCCCCCAAACCTTTCTGCCCTGTGCGGCTGCACCGCTTGCACAGGGCTAGGTACGGTCCCGTTTGCACACCAAGGAACTAAAAGACAGCAAGAACCAACAGCACAGTTTATAAAACTAAATTATAACTCATTTTCATTTTGTTGTTATAAACTGCGCTATGGTTCTTGCTTTTTCTTTTTCAACATATATTTTGCATCCACAGTAGGTGCAGAGCAGAACCAGGACATTCACCCACAGAACTCAATATTTTAAAAAAAAATCTGATTCTGATCATCTCACTAACAACAACAACAACCACTATTCTCCAGTACCAGGCATATTGTGAACTAATACAAACCACTACAACAAAGAGCAAACCTACCATAACATACCATATCAGCACAAACTTCCAAAACTCACATAAGGAGCCCATCCAAAAAAAGCGTCACTGTAAATACTACAGTGGGCCCTGGAACATCCATACACCTATTTGAAAAGCTGAACAAGTCAAATTACTACAGTACAGTATAGATCTTTATGTGCAAACTCCATAACAGAACACCTGACCTCAGTCAAACACTCGCAACATCGACCCTCACCAAGTACAGAATGAGTAACACAATCTAAAGTAAAAATAAAAATATGTAGACTAAATTGAAACCCCAAGAAGCCAGAGTCCACATGCAGTGCAATAGCAGATAAATAAGAGATGCAGTTTCCCAATACTGTGTAAAATATAAAAATAGCACAAAGTCCAATAACTAAAAAAATTATTTTTCTACCTTTGTTGTCTGGCCATTTTATTCTCTGATCATGCTGGTCCCGATCTGAGGATTCAGCTTTTCTGTCTTCTCTTAGCTCTCTTTCTGTGGTCTATGGTCCATCTGCCATTTTTCATCTCTTCTTTTGTTTTCTTCACTTCCTTCCATCAGCCCATTTCCAGTTCCAGTAACCCTCCCCCAGTATCAGCCACCTTTCCAGTCCTTCCCTCCCAGTACCTTCCAATGTCAACCGCCTTGCATTCCCATGACTGCAACTGGTGTCCATTCCCTTCCAGTCCCCCTCCTTCCCCACTGTCCAGCCCCTTCTAGTCCAAATACCATCCCAGATATCAGCTCACATCCACTCTCAGTGCCTCCCCTCCAGTCAGCTCCCTTCCAGTCGCCCTACCCTCTGTCCAACCCCCTTCCAATGCCATTTGCATGTCAGCTCCCTTCCAGCCTCCTCCCCATTACCCAACCACCTACCACTCCCATCCCCAAATGTCAGCTCTCTTCCAGTCCCCCTTCAGTACATCCCAGGTGTCAGCTCATTTACAGCCCCCCTCCTTCCCCCATGTCAGCTCCCTTTGTGCCCCTCCTTCCCCTGGCAGACCCTCTCATTATCCACTCCCTTCCAGTCCTATTCTACCATCCTCCTGCATCAGCCCATTTGTAGCCCTAGCCCCTAGTTTTCTTCCAGGGCCAGCAGCACTCTCCTCCCTTCCCCCATTAGCCCATTTCCAGTCCTATCCCCCTTCAGCCCACTCTAGTCCTAGCCCCCCAATCAGTTCATTACCAGTCCTAGCTCATTTCCAGTGCTAGCCTCCCATCTCCCCTTTACCAGTCCTAACCCCCCCAATAAGTCCATTTCCAGTCCTAGCCCCCCATAGCCCATTACCAGTCCTAACCCCCCCATCAGCCCATTTCTAGTCCTAGCCCCCCATAGCCCATTACTAGTCCTAAACCAACCCCCCCCCCCAATCAGCCCATTTCTAGTCCTGGCCCCCAGGGAAATAAAAATGCTCAAGTTGCTGCCACTGCCGAGTCCGCTTCTCGGCAGCAGCAGACTCGCCTCTCCTTCCTATAGCAGCCACGGCTCCTGCTTCTTGGAACCACGGCTGCGAGATCAGCTTAAACACAAAGCCAGCCAGTGCGGAGCCTTCCCGTGCAGCGGCGTCCCGCTCCCAAAGGAAGTAACTTCCTTTGCATACAACTTCCTTTAAGGGCGGGACGCCACTACACGTGAAGGCTCTGCACTGGCTGGCTTTGTGTTTAAGTATGAGAGGGAGTGAAGTGCATGCATTCTGGAAGGCTATTCCATGCATTTGGTACAACAAGATGGAAAGCATGGTATCAAAATTTAGTAAAGTAGAAGAAGGGCGCAGATCCTGGCAATCTTCTTCTGGTTGCATCCTTCCAAGACGACCCACAGGATGCATTCACCAGGAGTCAGTATTTAGAGCTGGTGCTACCATTCTGAGAACTACGCAGTTGCATAGAGCACTGGCCTTCTGGTGGTGCCCATTGCCGCTGCTGCTGACCCTCTCCAGTGACAGGAGCGTCAATAATGACAAAGGAACTGCTACACAGCACTTACCAATGGCTCCGACACAGACTTCCAGTTTATGCAACTGGGAGCAAGGGGGCCACCTAGGACATCTCCAGTCCTTGCCCCAGCCCTGTTAGCATTGATTCGATGGCACATACACACATACCGTCAAAGGATAAAGTTTATGAAGAAGGTTGAATGGATAAAATGAGAAAGGAGAGGCAATGAGGTGCTGCAGAGCGAGTACAAGAAATCTGAACATTATGCAAAAGCAGATGGAAATTGTACATATAGGGTGCAGAAATCCAAGGGAGAACTATACAGTATAGTATGAGGTACTGATATATACTAAGCGGGAGAGCAACCTCTGATGATCATAAGTAGCAACTTGTCCAAACCATGGTATTTTCAATAACATCATATGGACAGGGCCAGCGCAAGGAGATAAGGCACCTTAGGTGAACCTCATCCCTTGCACCCTCCCTATGGTGCCCCACTTGCGGCACCATTGCCACTGTTGCCTCCTCTCTTCGGAACCAACAATAGTCACAAACAGCCCCACGGAACTTACCTTCAAGCTTCAGCACCATGAGCCTGTTTGCTTCCGCCTCTCTTTACTCTATGCCGACTTCTCATGCAAACAGGAAGTTGGCATTCAGAGTTAGAGAGGGGCGGAAGCAAACAGCTCCTCAGTGCCAGAACTTGAAGGTAAGCTCTGCAGAGCTGTTTGCAACTATTGCTGCTGCTATCGGTTCCGGAGAGGGATGAGAGTGACGGCAATGGCCGCCCAAAGAGGGCCGGCATTCTATGCGACCATCTAATTTGCTTAATGATAGCGCCAGCCCTGCATATAGATGCGAAAGATGGACAATAAAGAAGAAAGACAGGAAGAAAATCAATGCCTTCGAATTACAGTGCTGACGAAGATTACTGTGTATACAATGGACTGCCTGAAGAACAAATCAATGAGTACTAGGGGAGATCAAACCTAAGTTTTCCTTAGAAGCTCAAATGACATAACCTCAACTTTCATACTTTGGACAAATTATGCATCCAAATAGTAGACAAAATTTAATGTGGACAAGTGCAAAGCTATGCACTTAGGGAAGGGTAACGCAAACTATAATTACACAATGCAAGATAATACACTGGGAGTCATCACCCACGAAAAGGATCTAGGTGTCATCATGGATAATATGTTAAAATCCTGTGTTCAGTGTGCAGTGACAGCCAAGAAAGCTAATAGAATACTAGGTATTATAAGGAAAACAATGAAGAATAAAACAAAGAAAATCATAATGCCTCTGTATCGCTCCATGGTGTGACTACACTTTGAGTATTGAATGCAATTCTGGTCGCCACATTTAAAAAAAGATATAGCAGAAAAGGAACAGGTATAGGTAAGGCAACCAAAATAATAAAGGAGATGGAAGGATATCCCTTTGAGGAAAGACGTAAAAGGTTAGGGCTCTTCAGCTTGGAGAACAGATGGTTGAGGGGAGATATGATAGAGGTCTACAAAAAAATGAGAGCAGTAAAATGAGTAAATGTGATTAGTTGGTTACAAAGACTAAGAGCCCGATTCACGTAAGGCCCCAAGAGGGCCCCAAGCAAGACGGGCCCATTTGGACCCGATTCTGGACCATGGGAACAAAACATTCCTGTGGTACACAGAATTGGGCCCATGGATTGATCAGTGTGCTCGTGTCATCTGCGGGATGTCCTTCCCACAGGCATCCCCGACTCCCATGGCTTTGGCCCCCTCTTCCTCGCTGCCCGGCCTATGGCTGGCTTGCAACCCCGTTCTGCCCCGATCCCACCCCCCACCGGATCTCCCCGTCCTGCTGCTCATGACGTACGGGGAGAGCTGAAGGTGAAATCGGGCTCGGATGGCTTGAGGGGCTGCACGTCCCAGAATCGGGCTTAAGGGACCTGAAATGAAGCTGCAAAATAGTACCATTCAGACAAATTAGAGAAAATATTTTTCACTTCATGAGTAGTAATTAAGCTGTGGAATTTTTTGCTGGGAGATGTAGTAAAAGCTGTTAAGGCTGGGTTTACAAAGGTTTGGACAAGTTCTTGGAAGAAAAGTTCATAAACTATTATTAAAGTGGACTGGGGGAAATCCACTGCTTATCCTGGAGATAAGCAGCATGGAATTTGTCTACCTTTTAAAATCCTACCAGGTACTTGTGACCTGGATTAGCCACTGTTGGAAACAGAATACTGGGCTTGATATACAATTGGTCTGAGCCAGTATAGAAAATCTTATGTTATAAGAACATAAGATATGCCATACTGGGTCAAACAAATGGTCCATAAAGCCCAGTCTCCTGTTTCCAACAGTGGCTAATCCAGGTCACAAGTACAGTTGTGGTCAACATTATTAGAACCCTTGCAGTTCAACCACTTAAAGTCCAATATCTCTTAAACAAAAAAAGTGGCCAGTGAAATGGCTTTGGATTATATATACACATATTTAACACATAAAAGAATCAAATAAAACAAGACCAATTTAAAAAAGAAATAGTTGGAAATAGTATAAAAACTGGGATATTGCCAGGACATGATTATCCTTATAAACAATTCAAATCAGTTTGAACAGAACCATGTTCCCATTACAGTAAAATTAGAAGCACCTGTGATCAATTGTCAGTACTCACATGACTGTAATCAACCAATGAATGATGACTCTAATGTTTAAAATGGCCACATTCACTCCCTGACCTTCAAAAAAGCCATTATCACCAAATATCAAACTTCAAATGGGTACAAGACCATCTCCAAAGACCTTGAGATTCCTGTGTCTACAGTTCGCAATGTTGTTAAGAATTTTTCTGCTCATGGAACTGTCAAGAACCTCGCAGGATGTGGTGTGAAAAGGAAAAATTCAAGAACTCTTCAAAGGTTAGTGCAAACTGTTGGAAAAACTCCACATACAACATCCAAAGAGCTTAAGGCTAATCTGGAGCAATATGGAGTGGTGGATTCAACCCGCACCATACAATGCGCACTAAACAAAGAACTTCATGGATGAAGGCCAATGAGATCCTACTGCTCAAAGACAGACATAGGAAGGCACGCCTGATCTTTGCCCAGACTCACTTTGAGAAACCACAATCCTTCTGGGAAAATGTTCTGTGGACAGATGAAACCAAACTTGAGCTCTTTGGCGATGCAGACCAGCGATACATTTACAGGCAAAGAAATTAAGTTTATAAGGAAACAAATACCCTTCCTACAGTTAAATTTGGTAGAGGTTCCATAATGTTGTGGGGCTGTTTTGCTGCCTCAGGAACTGGAGGCCTGGAACGTATTAAAATCATGAAGTCAGAGGACTACCAAGGTATTTTTGGAGCGAAATGTGCTATCTAGTGTCAGAAAGCTAGATCTGGGTTGAAGGTCATGGGTCCTCCAGCAGGACAATGACCCAAAACATAAGAACATAAGATATGTCATACTGGGTCAAACCAAGGTCTATCAAGCCCAGTATCCTGTTTCCAATTCAGTTCACAAATACCTAGCAGTTTCCCAAAAAGACACACAGGTATCACAGTGCTTGTATTGGGGCAAGCAGTGGATTTCCCAGGTCCTCTTTAATAATTGTTTATAGATCTATCCTCCAGGAACTTGTCCAAACCTTTTTAAAACCAAGCTACACTAACAGCTTTTACTACATCCTCCGGTAACGAATTACAGAGTTTGATTACACTTTGAGTGAAAAAATATTTTCTCTTATTAGTCTTAAATGGGTTACACTGTAGCTTCATTGCATGCCCCTTAGTCTTACTTTTTTGATGGCATAAACAATTGATCTACATTTACCCGCTCTACTCCATTGATTAATTTATAGATCTCTATCATATCTCTCTTCAGCCGTCTCTTTTCCAAGTTGAAGCGCCCTAACCTTTTAAGCCTCTCCTCATAGAGGTATCCTTCCAACCCCTTTACTGTTTTGGTGACTCTTCTTTGTACCTTTTATAATTCCGCTATATCCTTTTTAAGATATGGCAACCAGAATTTTGCACAATATTTAAGGTGCGGTCGCACCATGGAACGATACAGAGGCGTCATAATAGCCTACGTTTTATTCTCCATTCCTTTCCTTATGATTCCTGGCATTCTACTTCCTTCTTGGCCATCGCTGCACACTCAGCAGAGGGTTTCAACG
Source organism: Ichthyophis bannanicus (assembly GCA_033557465.1). Taxonomy (NCBI): domain Eukaryota; kingdom Metazoa; phylum Chordata; class Amphibia; order Gymnophiona; family Ichthyophiidae; genus Ichthyophis; species Ichthyophis bannanicus. The sequence continues at coordinate 121,400,593 of CM066037.1, forward strand.
TATTATCCACAATGACACCTAAATCTTTTCCCTAGGTGGTGGTTCCTAATGTGGAACATTGCATCGCAGAACCATAGTTTGGGTTCTTTCCTAGATGCATCACTTTTCACTTGTACACATTAAATTTCATCTGCCATTTGGATCCTCAGTCTCCCAATTTATCAAGGTCCTCTTGCAATTTTTCACAATCCCCTTGGGTTTTAACAACTTTGAATAGTTTTGTGTCATCTGCAAATTTGATTACCTCGCTTGTTATTCCCATTTTCAGGTCATTTGTGAATATGTTAAAAACCAGTGGATCCAGCACAGATTCCTGGGGTACTCCACTATTCACCTTTCTCCATTGGGAAAATTGGCTATTTAGCCCTACCCTCTGCTTTCTATCTTTTAACCTGTTCCTGATTCACAATAGTACACTGCCTCCTATCCCATGACTTTTTAATTTTGCCAAGAGTCTCTCATGAGGGAACTTGTCAAAGGCTTTCTGAAAATCCAGATACACTATGTTAACAAACTCATCTTTGTCTACCTGTTTTTTCACACCTTCAAAAAAATATAACAGATTATTAAGACAAGATCTTCCTTGGCTAAAGTCATGTTGGCTTTCTCCCATTAAGCCATAACTATCTACATGTTCAGTAATGTTCTTTATAATGGTTTCTATCATTTTGCCCAGTTCTGATGTCAGGCTCATTGGTCTGTAGTTTCCCGGATCGCCCCTGGAACCCTTTTTAAAAATTGGCATTATATTGGCTATTTGCCAGTCTTCAGGTATTACAGATGATTTTAATAATAGTTCACTGATTACTAATAGTAGGTCTGCAATCTCATATTTCAGTTCTTTCAATACCTTCAGATGTATATCATCTGGTCCTGGTGATTTGCTACTCTTCAGTTTATGAAATAGTTGTAATACATCTTCCCAGTTTATCAATATTTCTTTCAGTTCTTCCAATGCATCACCTTTAAATACCATTTCAGTCATGGGTAACTTCCCTACATCTTCTTTAATAAAGACCAAAGCAAAGAATTCATTTAGTCTCTCCACTATGGCGTTGTCTCCTCTTAGTGCCCCTTTTACCTCTCTATTATCTGAGGGTCTAACAGACTCTCTCACAGGTTTTTTTGCTATGAATGTACTTGAAAAAGTTGTTATTATGCTTTTGCTTCCACAGCTAGCTTTTTTTCAAATTCTCTCTTTGCCTGCCTTATCAATGCCTTGCATCTCACTTGCTAGTGCTTATGTTGTTTCCAGTTCCATGTCCCCCCTCGTTTGCTCTGCACTGTCCATAATTACCATCTGGTGCTTCTCCTTCCTTCACAGGCACACCTTGAGTGCACTCATTCCTCTGCTTTTTTCTTCCTGGCCCCCTCCCTCTGGAACTCTCTTCCCCTAAACCTTCAGTCTGAGTCCTCTTTCCCCTGCTTCAAGACTGCCTTGAAGACCCATCTGTTTCAGTGTGCTTTCAATCTCTCTCTCCTCCCTCCCTAGAGTTCCTGGCTTCTTCTCTTTTCTTTTGCTCTTCTGTTCCTCATTTCTGTCCTGTCGATAATTGGCGTTCCTTTCTTCCTTTCCTCAGCAGTCTTATTTTGTATTGTACACCGCTTTTTTTTCTGATGTAAGTGGTATAGCAAATTTCAAAATTAAGATAAAGATAAAGATAAAACGTTTTTGTCATTTGGCTCCTTTTTCCATTTCCTGAAAGATGCTTTTTTGGCCACAACAGCCTCTCTGACCTCACTTTTAAACCATTCTGGCAGTTTTTTGGACTTCCTTCCACTTTTCTTAAAGCGTGGAAAGCATATATTCAAAAGTACAAAAGAATGGTTAAAAAGGAACAAATGGACTGTTTTAAACTGGCCAGTAATGAGTCCTGATCTCAATCCAATCGAGAACCTTTGGAAAGAGCTGAAATCTGCCTTTGGAAAAAGGAATCCTGGAAACATTCATGAGTTGGAACAAATCACAGTTAAAAAGTAGGAGAAACTACCAGCAGACAGATGTACAAAACTTATAGATGGGTACAAGAAACATTTGAAGTCTGTCATCACTGCAAAGCGTTGTGCAACCAAATATTTGTGAAGTGTGCCATTAATTCTGTCCAGGTCATATTTTGTTTTTTTTCTTAGAAATTACTGCATCTACGTTGCACAGACATATTTTTTTTTGTTGTTGTATACCTTTGAACATACTATTAAAATATTATGATGACATACAGTGGGAATATTTCCAATTATTTCTCAAGATATTGTAACAACCTACCTAAATTGCAAGGGTGCCAATAATATTAACCACAACAGTAAGCACCTGTCAGGTTCCTGAAAGACAGACAGATTCCATGCTGCTTGTCACATGGGTAAATAGTGGATTTCCCAGGTCCTCTTAATAATGATTTATTGATGTTTCCTCCAGAAACTTGTCCATATCTCTTTTAAATCCAGCTACACTAATTCCTCCAATAGTCTTAAATGTGCTGAATTGTAACATCATTGCCTGACCCCTAGACCTTTTACTTTTTGAAATGGTAAAAAACTGATCTACATTTACCCGTTCTACTCCATTCATTATCTTATAGACCGCTATCATATCTCCCCTCTGCCATCTCTTTTCCAGGTTGAAGAGCCCTAACCTTTAAAGTCTTTCCTCATAGGGGTATCCTTCCATCCCCTTTACCATTTTGGTTGCTCTTCTCTGTATGTTTTCTAATAACGCTATATCCTTTTTAAGATACAGCAACCAGAATTGCACACAATATTCAAAGTGCAGTCGTACCATGGAACGATACGGAGGCATTATAATTTTATTTATTTATTTATTTATTTACATTCTCTTATATACCGCGCTATTCTGCATCAGTGCAGTTTACATTGAACAAACTGAAATTACATTGAACAGGGCATTATAACTTGGAGATAACTATTTTACAGGGAACATGGGCTATGGAGGGTTAAGTGGCTTGCCCAAGACCACAAGGAGCACCTGTGGGACTAGAAACCCCAGTCCTTCCGGCCCAAGGTTGCTGTCCTCTAGTGGGATTTGAACCCCCGACCTTCCGGCCTGAAGTACCTTGCCCCAACCACTAGGCCTTGGATTTATTCTCCATTATTTTCCTTATGATTTCTAGCATTTTATTTGCTTTCTTGGCCGGCACTGCACACCGGGTGGAGGGTTTCAACATATTATCCACGATGACGCCTAAATCCTTTTCCTGGTTGGTGGTTCCCCATGTGGAACCTTTCATTGTATGTTCTTATGAGATTGTTTTACTCTTTGTAGATTGCATCTAGTTTTTGTATTGTTACGCGGTTCATAAATTGAATATATAATTACATTTAAGTGCTGAGCTGCTAACTTTTTTTCTCCCTGCTCTAGCCCCACCTGTAGCCTCAAAGTATCCTAGATTTAGATGCTCAGCCCTAATCAATTTTCAGATGGGAAAAATCAAGTGCCTCATTCTAAAATGTTAGGCACCTGAAAATTAAGTTCTTGGTAAGAGTGTAGAGCCATTAGCTGTCTTCGCGTTATACTCACCCTTACAGGAACACTATGGGGGTCTTTTACTAAAGGGTGCAGGCTGTCGGCGTGTGTTCCGGTATGTGCTGGAGGCCCACTGGGATATGCACTGACTGCTAGTGCAGGATCATGACAGCATGGGATGATTTATGCACTGTGAATCATGCATTGGTATTTTATTTATTTATTTATTTATTTAACATTTCTTATATACCGCCTTTCATGATATCAAGGCGGTTTACATTGAACAAACTGACATTACATTGAACAGGGCATTATAACTTGGAGATAACTATTTTACAGGGAACATGGGCTATGGAGGGTTAAGTGGCTTGCCCAAGACCACAAGGAGCACCTGTGGGACTAGAAACCCCAGTCCTTCCGGCCCAAGGTTGCTGTCCTTTAGTGGGATTTGAACCCCCGACCCTCCGGCCTGAAGTACCTTGCCCCAACCACTACCACTGGTATGGTAAAGGGATGGGTTGAGGAGGAAAGTGGGTGTGGTAAGCACTACGTAATTAGCATGAGGGTAAACACCGAATGCTAACGGTGACCCTTGTAATTAGCATGGGTTCATCTAACACCACATGAAAAAGTGGAGTGTTTGTTTCCACCCCTTTCCGACTCACGATGCCAACTTCTTGTTTGCATGGGAAGTCAGCATATGATGTCAGAAAACGGCAGAAGCAAACAGCTCCGCAGTGCTGAAGTTTGAAAGTAAGTTCACAGGACTGTTTGTGGCTACTGCTGCCGTTGTTGGTCCCAGAGAGGGGTGATAGTGGCGGCAATGGGTGCCCCCGGAGGGTTGGTGCTCAGGGCGACCGCTAGTTCACCTAATGGTGGCACCGACCCTAGTTCTGAGCAAGCAAATAGCAGTTTGCTGTGGTGGTTTAGTGCCGTCTAGTTGATGTTGATCCCGGAGAGGGCTGGCAGTGGCAGCAATGGGTGCTGCAGGGGGAGGGGCGCAAGGGATGAGGTTCACCTAAAGCGCCTCTTCTCCTTGCACCGGCCCTACTCAGAGCCCACTTAAATCTAACAGAAGACAAAACTTACAAATATTTAGTTAAAAACAAGCAGTATACTATTCCTACAATTCCTATTTTCACACCACACCTTTATACCCTCTCTTATTCACAAAGAACACTTAAGTCAGCCAAAGGGAAATAGCCAAGTTCTCCGACTCTGCTGAGAGAGCAATAATCTTTCATTTGTCTTAGTTCTACTGGCAAGCTATTCCAAAACTGTGCAAGGTGCCTAACGTAAAGGCTTACATTTAGGAGGTGCCTAAGCTTTAGAATGAAAATTCATGTAACTTAAGTGCCTAATTTTGTCTGAGATTTTGCTGAACCTTTGGCTCCTAAGTCTGGTGCTTAGGAGCTATTAGATATCAGCCTATAAGTGTTCAACCCTCCCACAGATTCTTTAAGCACAAAAGGCTCAAATCACCCAAAATTTAGATTTAATTTAATAAATATTTATAGCCCACTCTTTTCAGAAATATCTGGACAAGAAGCGTTACAACTTTCATACTTCATTAACTTAAAATAATAATAAAGATGAAACAAAAAAATAATTCCAATAAACATACAAATATAAACCAAAGATATAATAAGATGTTTATTTATTTAACGTCTTTTTATACCGTCTTTCTACAAGTCAAGACGGTTTACAGAATACAAAGTGCAAAAACATTGAACGAGATAAAATATGTGCACATTACATTTAACAGATAAATAAGATCATTTAAATATTTTGAAAATGTTCTTATTTTATTATATCTTTGGTTCATATTTTCATTCCCCTCTTCGATCCAGCCAGTATCTTTCTGGCCTCTAGAAGGAGTACATTAAGGGGGAAAAGCATGAACATGGTCTTAAAAGCAGATACTAAGCAAAACTAAAATAAAATATTTTGCAAGGCCTCAAATCAGACAGCCTTCAACCATAGACTCTAATTTAACCATGGTGCATAAAAATCTTTTCTATCACAAAAGTGCTATATAATGTCCATTAAACCAAGAGGCCCCAGAGTGAATTCTGTTTTAATGATCTACAACATCCATAAGAAGTTATTATTATCTGCTTTTCAGCAAAATGTAAAATTTCTCAGAAATGGAAAAGTACACTTACAAATCAAACTTCTCAGAAAGGTATGGCAAAACAAATCATTTTAACTGCACATATATCTTGACATCAATTAGCTCCAATATCATAATAATACCCCAGAAAGCCACCTTTTGAAAATGACAGCAAAACTAACAGCAGCTCCAAGAGATCTACCTCTTAATCATCGCTGTCTGTGGCTGCTAAATGAAGTGTGCCTATTTTCTCTCTCGCATTACCACTAGCAACCAGGTCTTCGATAAGTGCCCAGGAAATGTTTCCATGGAAACAAAAAGCATTCAGCGTCTCTTGTTTTCTGCCAATTTATCTTAAAATCTACTGTTAAAGAGGTAAATATGGTGCATTACCAGAAAGAAAATCAAGATGTATATTTTGAAAAAAATGCAGGGATAAGAAGGAAATGTGTTTACTGCTTGCAAAAAATAAAAAAGAACTATGCAAAAGCAAAAAACTAACTGTAATAAAGCCCATTAGTGTCTCTTCTACTAAGCGTCACTTTTGGAAAGAATGTTGGGAAATTCATGCTTGCCTTTGGTTACTTGTCCTCTTCCATTAAAAGAAAACTATTGATACTAGCCTCTTTGAATTATTTGGCACCCGTCCTAGTAAATCTTGAGGTGCCATGGTAGCAATGCATCGGCTGGCTCCACAGTATAAAACTCTGATTAAAACATTAACAGTGAACATTAATATTTGGGGTCAACATGTATCATATCAGTTATAAAAACTGAATTCTTTAAAAAGCGATGGGGTCATTTTAGAAAAGATAAACATGAGATGGACGTCCCTAAATGTCAACCTGGATATTGCAAATGCTGGAACGTGCTGATGATGATTTCAGACTCAGGCAGATCTGCACAACCCAGTGGTAGCAATGTCCAAGTCTGGACGTCTTTGGGTGGGCATATTTCGGGTATTTCTGGGCACAGCTAAGGCAGAGCAAGCATCCACATGTCCAAAATGTATTTCCCATAGCATTCGGAACATGCTGGCCACTGTAGCCAAATGTCCTGCTCTATACCTGCTATAAATCATGAACAGGTAAGGAGCATGCTGAACATGGTTCATGATTGTACTGTAGAGAAATTTGTGTGTCTTTCATCCGTGTCTACTGAGCAGTCTTTGCAGCGAATCCTCTGTGTCTCAGTTGTGCATCACTCCCCCCCCCCCACAGCAGTACTCACCGTACCTCGTTGTATCCCATTCACCAATCTCTAGCCCTCAAACCACAGCCAGCGCTACCCAGTAAGTGAGGTAAGTGTGACAGAGGGGCACCGGGGTGCTGGTGCAAGCCATCCCACCTCCCTCCTTCCATCTTTCCTTTCTCTCTGCTGTGACTGTGGCCTTGTGCAATGCTTCTGCCCACGGCAGTAGCAAGCCCCATGGGCCAGATCTTCTGTTTGGGGCCACAATTGCAGCCTTGCTGCTCCTGTGGGCAAAAAAATTGTACAAGGGTGCAATCGTGGCCCCAAACAGAAGATCCGGCCCATGAAACTTGCTGCTCCTGCAGGCAGAAGAATTGCGCAAGGCTGCATTTGCAGCCCTGAATGGAAGATCTTGCCCGCAGAAGCAACAAATCCCATAGGCAGAAGAGCTGCTGGCCAGATTGCACCTGCTGCAGGGCCCAAGGTGAGAGTGTAAGATGGAGAGCAGGGAGGGGGTGAGAGTGCAAAGGGGAAGTTAAAAATTGCAAAGAGCTTGGGGACAGTGGGAGCGTGGAAGGAAGATATTGGACATGGGGATGGAAGACTAGGGAGACAGAGATACTGGACATGGGGTGGGGCATATGGAGACAGAGAGGAAATGAAGATGGAGAGAAAATGTTGGATGGGGTAGCAAGAGAAAACAGGGTAGGTACTGGACAAGAGAAGGGGTCACAGGATAACAGGGGAGATGCTGGACATGGGGGGGCATTAGCAGGTGGAGAGGAGATGCTGTGTGTGGAGGGGCACAGGAAGACAGAGGGGAGATGCTGGATGCAGGGTGGAATAGGGAGGTGGAGGGGAAATGCTAGACACGGGGGCTAGGGAGATCAAGGGGAGATGCTGGACATGGGAAGTGGGCACAGGGAGAAGCAAGGAGTGGAGATTTTTGAGATGCAATGGGGATGCTGATCATGCAGGAGTAGAAAGACTGTGGGAAGATGCTGGACATGGGGGTGGAACAGAGGGAAATGGGAGATGCAGGGCACGGGGGTAATAGGAAGAGAAGGGGACAAGATTGGCACGGTGGTAAGTAGGGTATGAAATAAATGGAGAAATGCTGGGCATGGGAGTAATAGGGAGGGGATGGTATGAAGATGGGAGAGATGCTGGACAAAGGAGGATAAGAAGAGGGACGGGGACACAGAAGGATAGAGAGAGAATGGAGATGCTGGATGGAGAGCGAAAGCTATAAATATGCTATTAAATTAAATCTAAATTTTGGGTGATTTGAGCCTCTTCTGCTTGAAGGAATCTGTGGGAGGGTTGAACATTTGCAGGCCGATCCTCAATAGACCTGAACACTAGACTTAGCAGCCAAAGATTCAGCAAAATTTCAGACAAAATTAGGCACTTAAGTTACATGAATTTTCATTCTAAACCTTAGGCACCTAATTTTAACCTGTCTATTCACTCTCCTTAAATGTAGGCCCTTATGTTAGGCACCTTGCACATACCATTGGAATAGCTTGCAGGTAGAACTAAGATAAATAAAAGATTATGTGCAAAGAAGAGACACTGGATGTGGAGGAGAAAAAGTGAGTGAAATACTGGGGAAAAATGGATCAAGGAAGAAGAGATAGGGAAAGGGAGGACTAGGGTGAGGGTTGATAGATGGATTTGAGGGTTTATTTTTATTAAATTGCTAGCTCTCTGACTGCGAGCTCTTAAAAGGGTTTTTTGTGTATTTTTAAAGCAAAGTTACTTTCTTTTTGGTGCTTTAGTAGAAATTTCCTTGAGCAGAGTAGATTGTTGAACTCTAGTAACTTCCTCAGCTTTGGGAACTCCTGACACCTAATCAGGTGTTAGGTCCCTCCCTACCCACCCCGACTCCCACCCACCCCTAGTAAGCAGTCTTGCTTTATAGGGCACCTCCCTATTTAACAAAGCACAGAGACTTGGACCAGCACATTTTGAATATAATTAAAGAGATTTAACTGCTTTTTCTCTGAAAGGACAGCTGGGAAACTGGCTGGTACTTGGTAGATCTCTCTCTTTTGCTTTCACAGATACCTAAGCTCCACGAACAGAACAATGGCTGGGAAAAGTCGTATCACTAAAGCTGTTCCCCCCATTACAGCTTCTGCCTCTGTCCAGACGGAGGTCCTAATGCCAGTTGAAGGACTGGTTCCATGTGCAGGGTGCCTGTATGCTGAAACTCTGAGGAAACAAGTGGAGGAACTCAGCGAGGAGGTGGCGAGGCTGAGGAGCATTGAAGACAGTGAGAAGTACATTGAAGAGATGCTTCTTGCAGCAACCAAGCTCTCCAGCAGAGGAGAAGATGGGTGCCAACAGAATGTCGATGGTTAGACACAAGTCTCCAGGGCCTGCAAAATCACCAATCCAACTTCTCCAGCCCTTGAATTGAAGAACCATTATGCAGCCCTGGAAGTGGAGGAGGTGAAAGCATCCCTAGAAAGGGAAGAACCAGAGCTCAAGTACCCCAAAGTTGCAGAATCAGTGACCACAAGGAAACGAAGGGTAGTGGTGGTTGGAGACTCTCTTCTGAGGGGTACTGAGGCATCCATCTGCCGACCAGACTTGATGTCCAGAGAGGTCTGCTGTCTGCCTGGTGCCAAAATCCAAGATGTTATGGAGAGTTTGCCGAGACTCATCAAGCCCACTGACTATTACCCATTGTTGCTAATCCATGTTCGAACAAATGATACTGCCAGTTATACCTCGGAACGTATCAAAAGTGACTTCATGGCTCTGGGACAGAGGGTGAAGCAGTTAGGTGCACAGGTGATGTTCTCTTCAATCCTCCCTGTTGAGGGTAAAGGTCAAGGCAGAGAGGCTCGCATCCTGGAGATGAATGCATGGCTGCGTGGATGGTGTCATCGAGAGCGTTTTGGTTTCCTAGACCATGGGATGCAGTACCAAGGGTTGCAGAGCAGAGATGGCATCCATCTGTCCAAGAAAGGTCAACGTGTCTTCAGTAGTAGACTGGCTAATCTACTGAAGAGGGCTTTAAACTAGATTCGTTGGGGATGGGTGAAGAAAGCCCCCAGGTAGAGCCATACTGGACTTGGTGCTTACCAATGGTGAAAGTGTTTCTGATGTTGTAGTGGGAGATCATTTTGCATCCAGTGATCACCAGATAGTGTGTTTCAGTATTAGGACTAGGGCTGTTAGAATCAATTCAAAGGTGAGGATCTTAGACTTTAGGAAGACTAACTTTGCCAAGATGGGCCAATACCTCAGGGAGTCGTTAGTGGGATGGGAACAGCTGGGGGATGTAGAAAAACAGTGGGCAAAACTGAAAGGGGATATTTTAAGGGCAACCAACCTATTTGTTAAAATGGTAAATAAAGGTAAAAGGAAAAGGAGACCGCTATGGCTTTCGAAAGAAGTAGCTGAAAAAGTGAAGAAAAAGAGGGAGGCCTTCATGAAATACAAGAGATCACAGAGAGAGGAAGACAGGCATCTGTATTTGGAAAAACTTAGAGAAGCTAGCAAAGTAGTCAGGAAGGCAAAGATTCAAAAGGAGGAGGAAATAGGCAATGCAATAAAATTGGGGGATAAGACATTTTTCAGATATGTTTGTGAGAAGAGGAAGGGCAAAAGTGGTATTGTCAGACTCAAGGGTGCAGGGGAGGAATATGTAGAAGCTGATAAGGATAAAGCGGAATTGCCTAACAAATATTTCTGTTCTGTGTTCACAGATGAAGAACCAGGAGCAGGACCTCACAAAACACCCACAAACAGGAACAGAAGCGAGGGACATCTTGAACAATTTTCAGAAGACTGTGGTCATGAGAAACTAGCTCAACTTAAAGTAGACAAAGCGATGGGACCGGATGGGATACACCCTAGAATACTGAGGGAACTTGGGGACGTTCTAGCAGCAACACTGACTGACCTTTTCAATGCCTCGTTGCAGTCGGGAATGGTGCCAAAGGACTGGAGAGAGGCTCATATGGTGCCTTTACACAAAAGCGGAAGTAAGGATGGGGTTGAAAACTACAGGCCGGTTAGTTTAACTTCGGTGGTGAGTAAATTATTGGAAACGCTGCTGAAAGAGAAAATAGTGAGGTTTCTGGAGTCCACCAGATTACAGGATCCGAGGCAGCATGGATTCACCAGAGGCAGGTCTTATCAGACAAATCTGATTGATTTCTTTGACTGGGTGACCAGGGAGTTGGACCGAGGGAGAGCCCTAGATGTGGTGTATTTGGATTTCAGTAAAGCCTTTGACACTGTTCCTCACAGGTGACATAAACAAACTGAGCACCCTAGGGATGGACCCTAAAGTTACTGCTTGGGTTAGAAATTGGTTGGGTGGGAGGCAACAAAGAGTACAGGTAAATGGAGCTCACTCTGAGGAGAAGGATGTTACCAGTGGTGTGCCCCAGGGATCTATCCTTGGTCCGTTTCTTTTTAACATCTTTGTTAGTGATATAGCGGAAGGGCTGTCGGGTAAGGTTTGCCTCTTTGCGGATGATACCAAAATCTGCAAAAGAGTAGACACCCAGGAAGGTGTAGATAACATGAGGAGGGATCTAGCTAAGCTTGAAGAATGGTCTAAAATTTGGCAGCTGGGATTTAATGTTAAAAAATGTAAGGTCATACATTTGGGCTGCAGCAATCCAAGGGAGTAATATAGTATAGGAGGTGAAGTACTTTTGTCCACTAAAGAAGAGCGGGACCTAGGAGTGGTTGTGTCTGATGACCTTAAAGTAGCTAAACAGGTAGAAAAGGCGACAGCAAAAGCTAGAAGGATGCTTGGGTGCATACGGAGAGGAATGGCTAGCAGAAAAAAGGAGGTGATAATGCCTCTGTATAAGTCTTTGGTGCGACCTCATTTGGAGTATAGTGTGCAATTCTGGAGACCGCACCTTCAAAAGGATGTGAACAGGATGGAGTCGGTGCAGAGGGTGGCTACTAAAATGATTAGTGGTCTTCATTATAAAGCATATGAGGAAAGACTTAAGGACCTTAATATGTACACCTTAGAGGAAAGGTGGGATAGAGGTGATATGATTGAGATGTTCAAATACCTAAGTGGCATAAATGTTCAGGGAGAGAGCCTCTTTCAATTGAAAGCAAGTTCTGCTACGAGGGGACATGGGATGAGGGTGAAGGGAGATAGATTCAGGAGTGATATGCGGAAATATTTCTTTACGGAAAGAGTAGTGTATCTGTGGAATAATCTCTCAGTGGAGGTGGTAGAAATGAGGATAGTAACTGAATTCAAAAAAGCATGGGACAAACACAGAGGATCTCTAAAGGTGAAAAGGGGACTGTTGTAGTTGTTGATATGGAAGGACAGACTAGATAGTCCATGTGGTCTTTTTCTGTTGTCATATTGCTATGTTTCTATGAGTGGACAGAGAGAGAGAGAAATAAATGGAAGAAAGCTGAAAGCAAAAGATCAATATCTAAGATTGAAAGAAGTGAAGAAAACAAGAGGGGAGGCAAGAAATGGCAGATGGATTAGAGACCATAGAAAGAGAGTTAAGAGAAAACAGAGGAAAATAGAAACTTGAGATTGGGACTAGCATGAACAGAGAATAAAATGATCAGACATCAAAGGTAGAAAACATTTTTTTTTTAAATTTAGTGATCGGACTTAATGCTATCTTTATATTTTACACAGTATAGGGAAATGCATCTTTATTTCTCTGCACTGCATGCAGAATCTGGCTTTTTGGGGTTTCGGTTTAAATTTTGTCTACATATGTTGATTTTTAGGTTGTGGTCATTTATTCTGTACTTGGTGAGGGTCTATGTTCTGAGTATGTGACCGGGTTTGCACATAGGGATCTGCACTGTAATAATCTGACTTGTTCAGCTTTTCAAATAGGTGCATGGATGTTCTGCTACAATATTTCCAAGGCTGCTTTTTTCTGGGTAGTTTTGGAAGTTGGTGCTAGTATGGTAGGGTAGATTTGCTCTGTAGATCCTCAGTGACCTTTGTAGGGTTTTGTATTAGTTCACAATATGCCTGGAATTGGAGAATGTTTATGTTAGTGAGATGACCAGAATCTGATTTTTTTTAAATATATATATTGAGAAAGGACTTCCAATCTCTGGGAGAGAAACTCAAGCCCATTGTTAACACTGTTGCATTCTCAGAAGTTCTACCTGTTCTTGGTAAGGGGACAAAAAGGCTGCATCGCATTAACAACTTTAATACATGGCTCCAGACCTGGTGCAAACAAGAAGGATTCAGATTTATTGGCAACTGGGACAATAGATGGACCAACAAGAGACTATACTGTGCTGATGGACTACATCTCTCTGTCGCAGGGAAAAGAAACCTAAGTGAAAAATTCAGGCAGTATGTGGATATGCATTTAAACTAGGAAAAGGGGGTGACGGATGTGGAAGGTCAACATCTGCATGCCACCCCCTGCAAAAGCAGAACAACATCAGAAACAGCCATACTCTTAAACCACACATCAAAAACAAGTGGGAAGAAATGGGCAGAATAAAATCAATGCAAAATACACACAAGCCAGGTAAATGCTGGAAAGCAATGAGCACAAATGCTCGAAGCTTAGCCAAAAAAATTCCAGACCTGGAAGCCCTAATGGTGGAAACGGATTTGGACATCGTGGCCATTACGGAAACATGGTTTAATGAATCGCATGATTGGGATATAGCCATAGCTGGCTATAATCTATTCAGAAGAGACAGAGAAAATGGAAAAGGAGGAGGAGTAGCCTTGTATGTCAAAAGCAGTATTAAAGCTACTGAAATGCAGTGAACATGGGGAAAAGAAGAAGCGCTCTGGATTGCGTTGGAAAGAGGAGATGGCACTCTCATCCATATTGCTGTAGTCTACAGACCTCCGACTCAAATTGAAGAGAGAGATAACGAATTGATTATAGATATTGCCAAGATAGCAGCAAAGGGGGAAGCGATCATATTAGGTGACTTTAATCTACCTGATGTGGATTGGATTACTCCTTCTGCACATCTGGAAAGAAGCAAAAAAATTGTGGATGCTCTCCAAGATGCATTACTTAGCGAAATGGTGATGGAACCAACCAGGGAAAGCTCAACGCTGGATGTAGTGCTTACCAACAGTGATAACGTGTCGAATGTCTGCGTGAGTGCCCCTGTGAGCAACAGCGACCATCACACGGTGTGGTTTGAGATAAAAGTCATGGTACAGGCCAATCATAGCAAGCTCAAAGTCCTAAACTTCAAAAACACTGACTTCAATAAAATGGCCGAGTACTTAAAGGAGGAGATGACGGGGTGGAAGAAGATAAGGGAAGTGGAATTGCAATGGACTAAACTAAAGGCGGCAATAAAAGGAGCAACAGATAAATATGTAAGAAAAATAAATAAAAACAAGAGGAGAAGGAAACCTATTTGGTTTTCCAAAGAGGTGGCTGCGCAAATAAAGGCAAAAAACACAGCTTTTTCAAAATTCAAAAGCTTGCAAACAGAAGAACACAGAAATGAATACAGGATCCAACTCAAAGAGTCTAAAAGAGTAATAAGGATAGCAAAATCAAAGGCAGAAGAAAAAATGGCTAAAGATGTTAAGGGTGGCAACAAAACTTTCTTCAGGTATATTCAGGAAAGGAAGAAGATCAGAGTTGGAATTGCAGGACTCAGAAGTGCTGGGAAAGGACTCGTGGAAAGTGACACTGAAAAAGCGAAATTGCTAAACAAATACTTCTGCTCTGTTTTTACTAAAGAAGATCCTGGAGATGGACCAGCTGTGACTCCCAATTATAAAAATAGGACTGAAGTAGATACCACACCATTCACAGAAGATGAGGTGTTAGAACAACTTGCTAAACTGAAAGTGGACAAAGCCATGGGACCGGATGGGATACATCCCAGGATACTGAAAGAGCCCAGAGAGGTTCTTGCAGGACCGTTAAAGGATGTCTTCAACAGATCCTTGGAAACAGGAGTGGTTCCTCAGGACTGGAGAATGGCTAATGTTGTACCTCTACACAAAAGTGGTGAGAGGGAGGAAGTGTCAAATTACAGGCCCGTGAGCCTTACCTCGGTGGCAGGAAAAGTAATGGATGCGCTCCTGAAAGAGCGAATAGTGAACTTTCTCAAAACCAACAGGTTGCAAGATCCCAGGCAACATGGTTTTACCGAAGGACGGTCTTGCCAAACAAATCTGATTGAGTTCTTTGATTGGGTGACCAAGGAACTAGATCTGGGGCATGCAATGGATGTCATCTATCTGGATTTCAGCAAAGCCTTTGATACTGTTCCTCATAGGAGGCTTGTCAATAAACTCAGTAGCTTGGGGATGGGTCCCAAGATAGTAAACTGGATTAGAAATTGGTTGACTGACAGACAACAGAGGGTGATGGTACATGGAGCTCACTCGGATGAGAGGAAGGTGATTAGCGGGGTGCCTCAGGGTTCGGTCCTGGGCCCGGCACTGTTCAATATATTTGTGAGTGATATTGCTGAAGGACTGAATGGAAAGGTCTGTCTTTTTGCAGATGACACAAAAATTTGCAACAGAGTGGACTCCCCAGAGGGAGTGGATAACATGAGGAAAGATCTACAAAAGCTGGAAGACTGGTCTAATGCTTGGCAACTACGATTTAATGTGA
Organism: Ichthyophis bannanicus; assembly: GCA_033557465.1. Taxonomy (NCBI): domain Eukaryota; kingdom Metazoa; phylum Chordata; class Amphibia; order Gymnophiona; family Ichthyophiidae; genus Ichthyophis; species Ichthyophis bannanicus. The sequence goes on from CM066037.1 coordinate 121,415,978, forward strand.
AAAAGTGCAGTGTCATGCACTTGGGTAGCAGAAATCCAAGGGAAAAGTACACAATAGGGGGTGAGAGGTTGGTATGCACGGTTCAGGAGAAAGACCTTGGTGTGATTATCTCTGATGATCTCAAGGTGGCAAAACAGTGCGACAAGGCGGTGGCAAAAGCCAGGAGGATGTTGGGCTGCATTCAAAGAGGGATTACCAGCAGAAAGGAAGAGGTACTTATGCCACTGTACAAGTCACTGGTGAGGCCTCACTTGGAATACTGTGTTCAGTTTTGGAGGCCATATCTTGCAAAAGATGTAAAAAGACTGGAAACTGTTCAGAGAAAGGCGACCAAAATGATTTGGAGCCTGCGTCAGAAGCCTTATGAGGAGAGACTTGAAGACCTAAATATGTACACTTTGGAGGAGAGGAGGGACAGGGGAGATATGATTCAGACCTTTAAATACTTAAAGAGAAATGATGAACAAACAAACCTCTTCCAAAGACGGGGAAGCTGTAAAACTAGAGGGCATAACATGAAGCTGCAAGGTGGTAAATTGAAAGGCAATGTCAGGAAATATTTCTTCACTGAAAGGGTGGTGGATGCTTGGAATGCCCTCCCGATGGAAGTGGTGAGGGCAAACATGGTGATGGAATTCAAAACGGCATGGGACAAACACAGTGGATCCCTTTACAGCAACAGGATAAAAGCAAAATAAACAGTACCATCTAACTTCTGAACTATCTAGCATCTGAACAAATAAGGGTGTCCTACATGGAGTGGTGGGTTCACCCCTAAACAGAAACAAAAACATGGGGAGGGGTGGCCTGCACAGAGCGACAGGTGCACCTACCCTTGCCATCTTGCTGGGCAGACTAGATGGACCATGTTGGTCTTTATCTGCCGTCACTTACTATGTTACTATGAGTTCTACTTGTGAATGTCCTAGTTCTGCTCTGCACCCATGTCAAGGGGGGGGGGGGGTTCTGTGGGTGCAGAATATATGTTCAAAAAGAAAAAGTGAGAACCATAATGCAATTTATAAAAAAATAAAGTGAGTTATAATTTGGTGTTATAAACTGCATTGTGGTTCTCGCTTTTTCTTTTAGTTCCTTGGTGCGTGAACATTTTGCATTTCCTTTGTTTTTTTAGGAATATTTATTTACATTAACACCCTGCTGGTCCAGTGCGCAGTTTCAGAGGAGTTATGTTGGGGTTGCCAAGCCCCTCTTGCTGTCTGGCACATTTAGTGGCATCTTTACTAACCTCTGCACGGCTACAGTGACACATGTGTGGGCTGTGTAACCAGCGCGGGGCTGTGGGCTAACTGCATGAGGGGGCAGATACATCCCCCTACAATTACCGTGCTTGAGGTGGCTTAGTTGCACTCACGCTACTTGCTACATGCACTAAGCCGTTATGCTAGTTTCTGCCGACAATGCAGACGCCTGCGTGTGACTGTTCTTTCTCTCGCCTCACTCTGGAGAGAAGTATAATTTTGGAAAAGAAATCCTGATAGGAGTAATGGAAAAAGCCTGGATCTTACTCCCTGGTCCGGCCAGAAAGTGGCTGTGTTATTCTCGCTTTTCTCTCCTTCCAGCTTCACTGCCTACTGCTAGTACATTGACTGCGTGACTGCCAGTAGGAAGTGAAGCTGGAGCAAGAGGAAACCAGAAGAACAGAGGCTGGATCAAGAAATGAAAACAAATCCTGTGATCCAGCAAGCAGAAAGCAGGGATTTATTGGGAGGCAAGGGCAACCCCATTGGAGCTTTGGGAACTGTTTTAGCAATGCGGGATCAGGATTTCCCTAAATGATCTTTTTCAATACCGGTTGGCTGTTTAAGGATGTGACTTTCACGTTTGGGAGTCTGCAGAAGGCTCTTTGTCTTATCAAAGCATGGCACAGTAAAAGACTTTAGGGAAAAATAGCCATCAGATTGCTTTAACATATTTTATGGACACTATTTTGGGCTTCCCGGCCCAATTTATTAAACAGAGAATTGCCTGGGCATAGCAAAGCATTCTGAAATGCTGGCATATGAATAATACATTCAGAATATATTTTCTTATCTTACAGCAGTCCAATGACATGCTTGTATACTGCTGGCCTATTTTACTTATTATTCACAGTGCTATAACTTGTAACCTACTGATTTGTCGTTGAAACCTGCTTAACACATGTGGTTGAAATTAGCAGTATATTAATGTCATCTACAGTGATAGACTATGTTGCAACTGTTCTTTGCATCAGCATTATACCAATTTCGCTTATAGTTTCTAGATGTACATTGACTGCATGGCTATCATGTTGTTAATTCCTACATTCTATAAAAAGGGCCCATTATTCGAAAGGCATTTACTTGGTTTACAGCCCAGTAAACCGTGTAAATGCCTTAAATTGGGATATTCAACGGCACTTATACAGTTAGTGCTTTTGAATATCCCCTTCTAACCCCGCTACATGCTCCAATGCTATACAGTTAGCATAGGGATATGTTGGGGATGTTCCAGAGTGAAAACTGTCACTAACCTGATAGTGGTGATATTGCACCGCTATTCAGTTAGCGATCGGTGGGTAAAACTAGGCGTAGCAAAAGCTAGACTAGTATTACCCATGGAAGCTAACCGGGTAGCGGTGCAATATCGCTGCTATCTGGTTAGCTTCAGCTGCTCCAGGGCATGTGCAGCGATCCTGAAATTCAATGCCGTCACTGCAGCATTGAATATTTGGAGTTAAGGGTCGGCAGGCACAGCTATGTGCCATAGCGGCGCATAGCCTACCCAATTCAATATCAGGCCCAAAATCTTTCTCCTGCATATTTATCAATGAGGAAAATATTTCTGAGCTGTCTGTACCACTGAGTGTTTTTCTTTTGATCCATATCTAAAATTTAGCTTGTTCATATGATAATAAGTATTTACAGCTCAGTAGTTATTTTTATTCTGGCTACACATTTGCCCCTTCACTGCAATTTCTTACAACACTGGATTTGAAGGAGAAATACTAGCATTATGTGAAAACAAGTTCAGAAGGAGTTTGGGAAAAAAGGGAGGGTGGAGTGTAACCAGCATTAATAATAATGAGGGAGGGGGCACCGATCTATAGGTTGCATGATGGTGCCAGAAATCCTAGTACCAGCCCTGCCTCTACTACCCCTTTTCTGACCACTGTGCAGCAGAGGCAGCAGAACATGCTGCAGTTCCACGAAGTTGCACAACTACCTGCAGTGTTGGGTATCACCGGCTTCAAAGTCCCAAGAGGGAGGGAATCAACCTACAGAAATAGGAAAGCCTTCCACTCTATAAATATGCAAGTGGTCTGCAATGTCCAGTGCAAAATAACTGATGTCTTTCCACACTTCCCAGTATCACTCCATGGTTCCTATATCCTGTCACAGTTAGGCATGTATGAGTGCATTGCCAACAAAGAAATCACTGAAGGCTGGCTCTTAGATAAGCAAGCAGAGAACCTAGGCCACAGGTGTTCAGTATGTGTAAGGGAAATAAAGAGAGACTTGCAGAGTAATGGGCACAGCACCTGGGGACTTGGGTGCAAATCCCACCTCTATTATACACATCCAAGTGCCTGACGACCTCCATAATTTGGCAGACTGACTCCACCCAGTGCACCCCAGGATACATCATGTGGTGTCAGGTGCCACCATTTGCAAAAGTGGCATGGAGACAGGAACATGTGGTCTATGCTCCTACCTCGCAACTTGGGAGGTACCAGGTGATGAGGGAGACCCAACCTAGCCATTCAGGAAGTGGGAGGAGGGTTGGGGCACCAACACTTAATTTGTTTTGTGGGAGACACGGATGTCTGAGTCCACTAAGACCACCAGCAATTTATCTGTTTGGCAGGCACAGGAGGGATCAGTTTGTTCCCACTTGTATCACCAGGGATTGTGGCTCATCTGAGGTAAAGTACACCACTTCACCTCACATGACCAGTTTGCTCCCAGCGGCATCTTTCTACCAACCTGAGGCTGGTGTAAAGATTCAGCACTACAAAAAGAGTAAACAACTGATTTTAGCACAGTTTTTTACATTGGAAGCAGTTTAATATGCAGTGATTTGCATGTGTTTTGCATGCCCATTACTCTACCCTTTGGCACAGTGCTTTACCCTGATTTTCCTGTGCTAATGTTTGTTCCCGCATTGGGAGGTAATGTTAGCGTGGGATGATCTAATTTAACAGCTTAGATTATAAGCCCACTGGGGACAGCAAATACTTACTGTACCTGAATGTAACTCATCTTGAATTTCTGGGAAAAGGCGTGAGCTCAGTCCAGTTCCCTGAATAGCTGGTATTTGCACAAAGAGATCATCTGCTCATGCAAATAGTGAAAGCCGTTATTTATCTGTGAAAATCCACACCACATAGACATCTCAAGGGGGTGTGGTTTGGGCATATTTCCCATTTTACAAGGGGAAGACGTGTAGGTCTAAAAATTTCCATGCTGCCTTTTACACCTGCCTGAGACATGCACACATACCAGCTTGAAGGGGCGGGTCCACAGTCTGACTGAACCCCCTTCCCGAATCTCCTGACATCATCAGTATCCTCCGCATCCTAAGTGCCGTTCCCAAACCCTCTGACATTATCAGTACACTCACTTGGGTCTTACCGGGGATCTCCCTGTTGTCTGCTGGAGGCTAGGAGTGATTCCCAGTCAGGCTGTTAATCCCTAAAAGTATTCTCATAGTACTACCACTAGGGGCTGCAGTACATGAGTCATTGTTTACCCATGGAGAAAGGCTTTTATGGAATTACCCCATGATTACATGCACATAGAGCAGCTCATGGGAATGTTCACTCTGAGAGTAGGTGTGTTTGGGAGAGGAGTTGGGTGGTGCATGAATTTTCCCAAGCAGGTGTAACTTTACGTGCATGCATTTGCTTGCAATCGTTTTAGGTTTAATAACGTTATTTTCTAAGGACACATAGGCACTTGTATATCTTTATGAAACAGCCCCAGACAGACACCTACTTGGGCCTTCCACCCTAAGCGACCTCTTATAAAATTACGCTCTAGGAGATTTGTTTTATAACTGAATGCACACATACGTTTCCCTCGTGGGTACCAGTGAATTTTCATTGCAAAAATATGTTTGGGTTACTGGTCATCCTTCCATTCTGAAAATTAAGGCTGGAAATTTGTGTGCTTATATTTACACCTGCTCTCTGACATGCCCAGATTTTCTGGGTTCATTTATATGTATATTCATGTATTTTATGAAGTACGTACACTGTACATACATGTAAATCCCTCATCCTCAGCTGTTGTAATGTCTGTCTTAACTAGACTGTAAGCTCTGATGAGCAGGGACCATCTTTTATATGTGTCTGTGCAGCGCTGCGTATGCCTTGTAGCGCTATATAAATGGTTAGCAGTAAAAATAGTCAGCCCCACCCCTGGGAATACCTCTGCTCAATTTGAGCAAAGTTCTCTATGCTTAGATTGTCTGTGCAATTTTATAAGTGACTTTTTCCAGCATTACTTTATATGCAGTAATGGCTTTCTAAATAGCCTTCTCTATGCTAGAACGCATGCACTTGGCTCTTTCAGAATGACTACTTTAAATTTTATTCACAGTGATTCTAATGCAAAGGAATAGTTTTATAAAGTCTTTTTTGCACGCATGTGGCCGCATATGCACACAAAAGGACTTTCATAAAACACTGATTGGTGTGGAGGAGTAACCTAGTGGTTAGGGCAACAACCTAATACCCAAGAGATCAGGGTTGGATTCCCACTGGCACTCCGTGACCTTGGGCAAGTTACTTTACCCTCCATTGCCTTGGAAGAAAAAGCCTGGCAATCTACTTCCAGTCATACCTTGCCAAGAAAACCCAGGGGCTGCTGGGTTGCCAGGACTGACTGGCTTAACTTGTGCACCTGTGATCTAGGTTAGGGGTCTCCATATCCAGTCCTGGAGGGCCGCAAACCAGTCAGGTTTTCAGGATATCCCTAATGAGATTAAATTCAAATACAAAGGGGACAATATTGAATTTAATCTCATGCATATTCATTAGGGATATCCCAAAAACCTGGCAGGATTGCAGTCCTCCTGGACTGGTTTGGAGACCCCTGATCTACAGTAGATAACTCTACCTTTTGTTCAGTAGCTTGCAGCTATCAAACTAGAGTTGCTAAATGATGTATATGTTTACTGTAAACTACCTTGAATCTTGGAAAGTGGGCAGTCTAAAAGTGGCTAGGAAAGCAAGGGCCATGGTGATCTTGAGATAGAAGGGCATGGGCTGGCCCCTCTGTGTGATGGAGTGGGGGAGAAGGTGGATGGCTGCCTTATCAAAGTGGAACCTGAAGTCCAGGAATTAGGTCCTGGGCCTGTAGGCCCTCTGATATGGGTGCCTTCTGGTGGCTCTCCTGAGCTCCCAGTGGGCCTCATGCAGCAAGTGCAACTAATCTATTTAGGTCATCCATGACTCCTACCTCCCAGCGCTAGCACCCAGTGGCTCCCACCACCAGCATCCATTGAAGTGCACATGCACCTCTGCACATGCTCACACACCCACCCTCCTCAGGCACTCACACATATGCATGCACATGCACCACACACACACACACACACACACACACAGGAAAGCATCAGGGAATGATACAGAGATAAAAAGGCTGGCGGGCACAGTAGGGTACACACAGCCAGGCATCAGGGAACCACACAGAGACAAAAAGCTGGAGCAGCGCTGGCCCTACCATTAGGTGAACTAGGTGGTTGCCTATAGCACGACCCTCCAGGGACACCCATTGCCACTACTGTTGTCCCTCTTGGGACCTATAGCAGTGGCAATGGCTGCAAACAGCCCCATGGTGCTTATCTTACAACTTCAGTGTCACGGGGCTGTTTGTTTCTGCCCCCTCGGACCGTCGATGCGGACGCCTTGTTTGTAAACAGGAAGTCAGCATCGAGAGTCAGAGGGGGTGGAAGCAAATAGCCCCGTGATGCTGAAGTTGCAAGTTAAACACTACAGAGCGGTTTGCGGTCATTGCTGCTGCCACAGGTTCCGGAGAGGGGTGGCAGCAATGGGCACTGCAGGAGGGGGTGGGGTGCAAGGAATGAGATTCACCTAGGGCACCTCTTTTCCTTGCTCTGGCCCTGAGTTGGAGGGCACAGTGGGGTACATATGGACACTGGACACCAAGCACCTGGGCAAAAGGACCACTGACACAGCAAGGGCCAGAGAGTGGTACACAGGAAGTGTGGAATCTGCACAGCTGAGAGGGAAGGGGGTCAGGGAATTGAAATATACTGGGATTTGGAAGGGGAAGTCGGTTTGAGACAGGCACAGAATAGAACACAGGGACAAAAAGAGAGCTCAAAAGGCATCTACCTGGACAAAGATGTCCATCAAGCCAGTAACTTGCAAGCCAGGCTCCTCCAAATCAGTCCCAAAAAGGAGCAAAGTCCTCTGCTTATTCTTGCTCTACAGCAGGTACAAATTGGCAGGTTTAGAAATTCTGCCCTGCATGTCACTGGTGTTTATGAAATACATCATGGGCATGCACGAGGAGATGATGCCTGTACCATGCCTAGGAATGCCGTGGCTAGAGACATGCAAAGATCAACGTGTCCCGCGCAGAAACATGCAGCTTGCAGCCTTTCTGAAATCACGTTTTGCAAGTGTCTGTGGCTTCTGTGTTTTTTTTATCACTACTGACATGTTTAAAATGCAAATAGGACTTCTAAAATAACCCTTTAGTCTCCAAGGCTATAATAGCTCCTGGCAAGCTGAGTAATGTTTAATTAGACACGATGACCCCTCCCTTAAAATAAAGGTCATGCATTCAGGAACTATCTTAAGGCTATATAAGTATCTACATAGAAAAATGTAAGAGCAAATTTGGATAGATCATGAGCCTATGGGGGATCTTCCTGGGAAAAGCTCTCAATGGGGTTCTCAATCTAAGGCAGAAAGACAAGGCTTTGAAAACTGGAGCTTACAATCACAAAAAAAATATTAGAACTGTATACTGTACCTAAATCTACATGGATAAAGATGACAGTATGATCCTTCCTATATTTTTGTGACTTTAGCCCCAATCCCCATAGTAGCATCCCAGCTACTTTTAAAAAAATGTTTTTCCTCAGCTATCTGCATCCTTCCCTCCTTGAATAATCATATTTGCCTAGAAACTGATTCCCCTATTGATATTTAAATTCCAAGGCAAAGACTTTTAAGACTTTACAGCCTGAATTTAGATCGGCTATTTCTTAAACAAGCATGTGAGATATACTCTCCACTTTAGGGACATTTAAAAAAAATGATTGAATTATTAATGTATAGGAAAGATGAGAGGATAGACAGTAGCCATGATGATCGACTTGTGTGAGTTCAGCCTCTTTCTGTGTCTATTCCCACTACAAAAATTCCCTGGAGCTATATTATTCTGGTAGGAATCATTTTGAGAAAGATATTCCATCATGGTTTATAACACATTAATTGTATATCATCTAGATACACTGTCCTGGACTAGGCAAAATAAAAAGAAATCTTTTACCGAGTTTAAGTAACGAAGCAAACTTTACAACTTTTCAATCTGGAGACAATTTTACTGTCTCCTGTGGTTTGACTAGAATCTACAGCATGCAAACATGTTTTTGAGCCTCAAGTTTTTATGCCCTAAATGTTACATATAAAATGTGAACTGCATTGCTCAATGAGGTCAAGGTATCGATGATCTGACTAAGTAGTCCAGAAATAAACATAACATAAAATGAACATGTGAGTAATTCAACAAAAGATATTAATGAAAACTCAAAAGTATTGAATGGTGTTGTAAAGATAAGTGCAATTAATTTACCTGCTATGGATTTCTTACCATTAATATTTTCTAAAGAGCAAAGTGTTTGATTATCGAGATCCTGTTGAAGGTTTTTTATCTGATGACCTATCTGTACTTCCTCCTCGGGTAATGGTGGAAACATGTTAAGTAGTTGGTCATCATCGTATGCTTGACAGCTAGTGTGCGTTGATCCAGTAGATACCATAGAATCTATCCTGTTTCGAGATGCTTCAGGAAAGTCAGAGTTTTGTGGAGTTCCCTCTTGATTTTCTAGGCTGGTGTTAAATTCTTGTTCAGCTGCCACTGGATTCACATCATAATTGGACTGTAAATTATCATCGTCTTCCTGGAGCCAATGCTGGTTGTCTTCCAAGTTTTTGAAAGAATTTTTATCTTCATTGAAATCAAGATCATTTTCATAGCCATCTTCTTTGTTTTCCAAGTCAACGTCTTGGTTCATATCTGCAGCTGGCTTGCTGTCCCTTTGGTTTAAATTGTTAATGGAAAAAATTACTGAGTCTCCAGCCTGTTGAACTGCTTCATACATTTGAGACATCCAGGAGGAAAGAGGCTGGAAGAAACTCTGAGTATCCCGAGAAGCCATATTTAGCTCCATGACCAGAATATGATGATCACGAAATCCAGAGGTTCAGTTTTGCCAGCATACAATACCTACAATTCTGCAAGTTATAGAATATGTATTGTAATAAATTAAAGTACGTGTTCTCAATGTCTCTGAAAAAAAAAATCGATACAGTACATTAAAAGCTATCCAACCAAATCAAGAAAGACAAATATATTTCCTATGGTCAATCAAGTAGCCACCACCAAGTTACTAAAGATTGAATTTTCAATCTGATAAAACAGATTAATGGAATGTTACTCGGTGAAAACTAAATGCACATATCCTAAAATATACACTTCTGTGAGGAATAAGTAGATGAACACATCTTCTCTGAAGAATCAGTTTAACGGACCCCTTTTATTAATGCGCCATGCAGACAGATAGCTCGACCTATCTGCTGCATGGCCCATTTTATTCCTATGGATTGTGTGGAAGATAGCTCGAGCTAAGTGTTAGTAAGAGGGACCCTACATATCACTAGTTATATTCAAAAAGAAATTGTGAGGACAAAAATGCTATAGTTCTAAAAACACATTCAAAAGTGGAGGAGTGGCCTAGTGGTTGGGGCAAGGTACCTCAGGCCAGAAGGTCAGGGGTTCAAATCCCACTAGAGGACAGCAACCTTGGGCTGGAAGGACTGGGGTTTCTAGTCCCACAGGTGCTCCTTGTGGTCTTGGGCAAGCCACTTAACCCTCCATTGCCCATGTTCCCTGTAAAATAGTTATCTCCAAGTTATAATGCCCTGTTCAATGTAATTTCAGTTTATTCAATGTAAACCACCTTGATATCATGAAAGGTAGTATATAAGAAAATTTTAAAAAATGACTTGGAATAATAAAGTGTTGACAAAAATACATATACACATATTTTCCCATCTTTCAAGTTTCTGACAATCTTTCTTTGACTGGGGTCTCCTCTTAGATTACTCTTCACCCTAGTTATTATAGTCACATCGATCACTCTGACAACTACCCATAGTTTACTCCTTATCCTCCATGTTGGCAATTTATGGGTGGTAAATTTTCAACTTAAATACATAATCACAAATGCATGCTTATTACTTCTGTACGCAATCTGCCAGTGACCATGTAGCAATATATTATTTCACTGCATGTATCAGGGGACAGAGTAAGCTGGTGGTTAGAGTAATGGGCTGAGAAACAAGGCCACACTGGTACTCCTTGTAAGTTTGAAAGTCACTTTGAGGCCAGTGTACTAAGCTGAAAAATCAGTTTAACACAAGAATGTAAGAAATTGCCATATTGGGTTAGACCAAAGGTCCATCAAGTCCAGCATCTTATTTCCAACAAGCACTTGATAAGAACCTGAAAAGTAGGGAGATTCCATGCTGCCTATTCCCAGGGAGAAGCAGTGGTTTTTCCTAAGTCAACCTTAATAATGGTTTATGTCTTTTCCTACAGGAATTTGCCCAAACCTTTTTGAAATGCAGCTATACTAACTGCTTTTAGTATATCCTCTGTCAATGAAATCCAAAGCTTAATTATGTGATGAGTGAAAAAAATATCTTCTCTTGTTTTTACTGGCAGTCGTATGCAAATAAGCTTGGTAGAAAAGCTACATGTGTAATTTTTCTACACAAAATTTAGCAAAAACGTTGCCCACATCTCATTGTGGTGTAGCTAACTTTTTGTGAAATGAAAACGGTCCCAAAAGCCATTTTCATCTACAGGTTTCACAAAATTCAATATTAGTCAACAGGACTGTGCACCCCGGCAGCTCTTTAATGATGAATTTAAACAACCTTTCACACGTAACAGATTACATAAGAATGCTTGCTCCTTATGAATCCGATTTCTCTAGATATTTCACAGCATGGAAAAATACCCCCACTGTGAAAACATCTGCAGCTTTGTGTATGGAGCTCTATCTACTGTTACTACAGGTAGCCGCGCATATAGTAAGCTCTTTTGGAGAGGGCCTTAGTCTATCTGAATTACTAGTAATGCTGTAAGTCCCCTTCAGCATCATTTGGAAAACTGAGCTAAAATTCCAAATATTATTCATGGTACATAATTTACATTTTGCATCCCTTTCTTTCACTGCCCTTTTGCTTTCTATTTAAGAGAAGGTTCAACTTTTTGACCAACTGCAAAGGAAAAGGAAACCAATTTTAATTTGTATCTTGTCTTCCTTTTCTGTTTTACTTTTGATGATGCCCCATCGTCAAACCTTATAAAAATAATTTAATATAATGGTTAATGGCACTTCAAATTTTTTGATGATGCTCTGATAATACACATACTTCTAAAGGGATTCAAAGAAAGAAGTTACTCCCTTTGCCTTCACAAAACTAGAAAGAGGAGCACATAAAGACATCTCTCTATATTGCAGATTGAGATAAGCAACATAGAATTTGTCTACCTTTTGGGAACCCGACAGGTACTTGCGACCTGGATTGGCTCCTGTTGGAAACAGGATACCGGGCTTTTGATAGACCTTTGGTCTTACCCAGTATGATCTTTCTCTTCGCATGATGTATTCAGAATATGAAAGTCGACGACTTGTCATTTGAGCTTCTAAAGAAAGTTTAGGTTTGATCTCTTATAGTATCAACTAATTTGTTCTTCGGGCAGTGCATGGTATACACAGCAGTCTTCGCCACTACCATAATTCAAAGACATTGATTTTCTTTCTGTCTTTCTTATTCACTGTCCAACTCTTCTATTCATGAGGTAATTGAAAATAGCATGGCTTGGACAAGTCAAATCTTTGTATGAAGAGATACATCTCTGCACTTAAGAATCTTGTCCAGATCCTGCATAGCTGTTCTGCCAAAAGCAATTAATTATTGGATTTCTTTATTGATTGATCCAAGCAGGTTAAAGTCGTCTACTCTTTCTATTTCTTCTCCATCAACTTGAAATTATTAATTTGCTAGTTGTCAGGATCTTTGTCTTCTTCTTGTCAAGGTACAGGCACATTTTAAGACTATGAGCTCAATATTTAAATGATTTCTGCTCCTAACTTTGAGAGTTATGGGCCTGATTTTCATCTGGGCGATGCTATGCACTGCATCGGTGCATAGCCCACCCCCCTTCTGCCTAACCTGGATTTTCAATGCTGGGGTCATATGCGGCCCCGGCATTGAAAATCCAGGTCTCACTGCGTAACCCGGAAGCCGCAGGAGCTAGCCAAGAATCACCAATTGTCGATGCTGCCCACTTAGCCCCTCCACCTGAAAGATAGGAGAGGAAAAACCGAGGTTAGCTCTTTCCTCTGCCCCAGAATGCCCCTGACATGCGCCAATGCTAACCTCATAGCATGTGGGCACGTTAAGGACTTATCCGGGATTCCCAGGTAGGGCATTTACACGGGTAACTAGGGCAGTTACCCGTGTAAATGCCTTTAAAAATCGGGCCCTATGTCCTTTAATTGGCCTCTTTGAAAATTTACTAGGGCTAAGTGCCTAAATATCTTCTTAAAATTTCACCAAACGCCTAAATTTAGGAGCATAAAAAGTGGGCAGCCATGGAGGCGCTTTTAGGGCAGGGAAAAGACGTTAGGAGCTTAGCTCTGATTTTCAGCACAAAGGCACCTAAATTAGACTCACAAATCTAGGCAAATGAATGTCAGGCTTACATTTTGGAACATGGGGGGGGGGGGATATTTAGCGGTGGCAGCTAACACTGATAAAGTGGCTAACCATCGTTGCTGAACATTGAATCAGGTTATTAAAGTCCAGCATTGTATCCAGTCATCAGCACTGAATATCCATATTGGCTGGATAGCAAGCTAGCTAATCAGTCAGTGGCAATATTCAGCGACTGGCTGGTTAGCTAAAGTTACGCTAGCCATTAAAGTGCCTATCTTTAGCCACTTTAGGTAACCGGCTAGCAGCTGAATATCACCACTAGCCAGTAATCCACAGGTGCCGCCTCCTCTCTGCCCTCGGAACACCCTGATACTAACCAGCTAGTGCCGGGGCGCTTACAGGCCCAAACCAGGGATATTCAGCTGCACTAACCTTATTAGAGCCACTGGATATCCAGCTGACCAGCATTTAGGAGGTTGTCTAGTCTGTAAACCGCATAAATAACTTTGTATATCTCCCCCCCCCCCTCCATAAATTTTAATCCCCTAAATTAGGATGATTTTTCAGTTGAAAACTTACTGTCCTATGTGTGGCTGAAAATAGGGCACAGATTTATGAGCCTAACTTAGGACATAAATTTAGGCGCTCAGCTTTTTTGGAATATCGGGATCTATGTTCCTTGATCTTGATAATCAGATGTTCCAGATCATCTTTACTTTCAGCCAGTAATGTGGTGTCATCAGCATAGTGAAGGTTGTTGATGAGTCTTCCACCAATCTCTACACCTCGGTTGTCTTCATACAGTCCTTCTTCTTTGATGATTTGTTTTGGAGAAAGTATGCAGCCTTATCATACACATTTTATGATTTTAAACCATTCTGTTTCTCGTTTGTTTTGTTCAAACTGTTGCTTCGCAATCATTCTAAAGGCTGTAGATGAGAACTGTCAGGTGTTCTGGTATACCCATACTTCTTAATATGAGCTTTTTCATGATTTGCATAATCAAAGACCTTACTATAGTCAATAAAACACATAGTTTTCCTTTTGGTATTCTTTTGTCTCTAAGGATCCATCTCACATCTGCAATGATGTCTCTTGTTCCTCACCCCTTCCTGAATCCTGCTTGAACGTCAGGAAGTTTTCATTCCAGGTATGGCTGTGGTCTCTACTGAATGATCTTGAGTAGAATCTTGCTGGCGTGTGGGATCAGAGTGATTACGCAATAATTCCCACAATCTTCGCATTGCCTTTCTTCAACATTGATATGAACACAGATCTTTTCCAGTCAGTTGGCCATGATGTTGTCTTCCATATGTCTTGGTAAAGCCTTATAAGTATTGTAACAGCTGCATCTGATTGCTATAATACTTCAATGAGAATATCATCCTTGCCCGGTGCTTTGTTCTTTGATAATGCTTTGAATGCTGCTTCGATTTCCTCTGTCAATACCAATGCTTCCTGATTGTAAGATACAGGTATAATGACAAAGGGGGTCATTTTAAAAGTTTTTGTCATGATTCAGACATTTGCAGATGTGCACGTGGACATCCAAATCATGGATACATCCCTGGTGCCATTTTACAAATGGCTTTTAAAGACGTCTCCCGTGTGGGAATGCCCAAGTAGGCAGGCGGTGTTATGGAGGTGTGTCTGGGGAGGTGCAATGGATGTAGATGCCCCCATTTGATTTCAGAAACATCAGGGATATCTGCAGGCATGTCCACATTTAGATCTCCTCCAGACATGAATAGGCATCAGAAAAGTGCTTGCTTTGGCCTTAAAACATACAGAGAGCATAGAGAAGATGGAGAGTTAAGTGACTAACCTAGGATCACAAAGGGATTTGAAGCCTGGTCACCCTGCTCCTAACCCACCCCTCTAACGATTAGACTATTAGACATCCCTGTTCTGAAATGCTATTCTGATAATGTCTATGTAGACGCTTCCATAGATTTCCATATCGAGCATTTAGGAAATCGTGCCTGAACGTGCACATGCATGCTTTTTTTTTAGAAGTTCTGTTTGGCCATCCCAGATTGCACTTGGGTGTCCTTTGTAAAATGTGCCATATAATATGCAAATTCTAATGTCACCTCAGTAATAACATCACAAACTCTCCACTGCCGGGCACTTTGGAGAGAACGCAAACCCAACAAAAAAAAACATATTCCAAACCTACAATACCCTATAGCAAATCTGCGATAGCAAAACACCGCTAATTCCCAGGAGTCAAACACCTAAATTCCAGTTGTTGGATTAGACCTTAAAAAGGGGGGTCCCTAAACTACAGCCCATGAACCAGGGGCCTGTTTTTCCCAGCCCACATCACCACCCCAAAGGTTGAACTGCACCGGCCTGCACCACTGCCACTGCTCTCTCCCCACCCCCCCACCCCCATTCCTCATGGTCTAGCATCTCGTCCTCTTTCTTCGTTTCCTCTACCATGGTACTTCCACTTGCTTTTCTTTGCAGCAGTCACTAGCAGCGACAAAGATTTACAAACACTGCCTCTCGACACCCATCCACACTCTTACTGTCACCGCTGCCATATCTCCCCCTGACCTGTGGTGGAAGCAATGGAAATAAAACAGAAAAGAACTATTTGCAAAATGAAAATTTACATTTTATAAATGCTTAGTAGAGAGATGCCATTGCTCAGAGGCCTTACAGTCAGACAGGTCCTACTCCCAGCAGCCATTAACGCAAAGTCAGCAGTTATTTCCCAGAGACACTGTTACCACAGGAAGATCCTGTGCCAAAGATCTCTTCCTATGGGAACAATGCCTGATAAGCTTACTATTTGGGGTATTAAATAGAAGCTGTGAAATATGCAGACCCACTTTCCCAGAGATTTAACAGAAATATCCAGATGGTACCTCTGAGAGACTCAGCTGTCACAGACAGATTAAGCTGCACATGGTTTGGGCCAGGGTAGTGTAATGCCTTTTGGGATGGAGGGACCAAACAACAAAACGTTGACCTTGCCATCAAGCTCTCTACTTGCTGATGCTGTGATGGTCAAAATATTAGTTGGGCTAATTATTATTATTATTATTATTATTATTAAAGACTTATAAAGTGCCGCAACATACGAAGCGCTGTACAAATATAGAAGAGAGACAGTCCCTGATCATCAGAGCTCACAATCTAATAAGACAGAAAACAAAATAAGTTACATAATACAAATAACAAAAATTTACAGGACAAAGTAAGCAAATGTTGATAGAGAGATCAAGATAGGGTAAGACAGGAACGGAAAGCAATAGTGAAGAGATGGGATTTTAGTCTGGACTTGAAAATGGCCAGGGAGGACGCCTGGCACACAGAGATAGGAAGACTATTCCAAGCAAAGGGTGCTGCCAGTTGGAAGGAGCGAAGTCTGGAATTGGCAGTACGAGTCAAGGGCACAGATAAACGAAGACTATTAGAAGAGCGAAGCAACCGAGAGGGGGTGTAAGGAGAGATGAGAGATGAAAGGTACTGGGGGGCAGAAGAATGAATACATTTATAGGTCAGGAGGAGAAGTTTAAATTGGATACGGAGACGGATGGGAAGCCAATGAAGCGACATGAGGAGAGGAGTGATGTGGGAAAAACGAGACTGGCAGAAAATGAGTCGAGCAGTGGAATATTGAATTGACTGAAGAGGAAAGAGGTGGCTTGCAGGGAGGCCGGCAAGGAGAATGTTACAATAATCAAGACGGGAGGTGATTAAGGAGTGGACAATCAATGCTAATGCTAAGAAACAAAAAAATCAGGACTATGAGTTTTAACATCAACCACTTTTCAAGTCAATTAACATCTGTAATAGTTGCAGATAAGTATTGGGACACTGATTCCAACACATCTATTATTTTCTACTAGATGTTTTTCTCCATTCGATATATAACATGATAAAAAAATGCGTATGTCAATGGCAAAATTATATTAATCTTATTCTAGTTTTTCTGTATTGCTGCTGTGCATCCTGAGTCAGAGAAAAATGAAATGTACAAGAGATGTGAAATAGGGCAGCTTTTCATAAAGTAAAGCTGTCACAGATAGCCATAGACTAGGGGCCTGATATTCGAAAGGCATTTACATGGTTTACAGCCCTATAACCATGTAAATGCCCTAGACAGGAATATTCAATGGCACCTACATGGTTAGTGCCATTAAATATTCCCATCTATGTCCCCTATGCACCCCAATGCTATTTGGTTAGCATCGGGGCATGTTGGGGGCATTCCGGGGCAGAGCGGAGGTGGGGAGTCCCGGTAACTGGGTAGCGGAAATATTGGATTGCTACCTGGTTAGCCATCCATGGCTAAAACTAGGCAAGCTTTTGGCTCGCTTAGTTCTAGCCATGGATGGCTAACCAGGTAGCCAATATCCATGGTCCAATATCACCGCTACCTGGTTAGACTCTGGTCCAATATCATGGTCCAATATCACCACTACCTGGTTAGACTCTGTGGGTGAATCCCCTTGGTGCTTAACCAAGATATTCAATGCCATCGCCGCTGCATTGAATATCCGAGTTTAGAGGTCAGAGGGCAGGGCGCATAGCCTGCCCAGCTGAATGTTGGGCCCTGGATGTTTAACCAGATCATAGTCTTAATTCTGCCATCTTCTCTTGCCAGCAACAATGCCAGTACATTCAACCAACAAATTAACTAACACACCTACATAATTCAGGGTCAACAACCAGTAGGGCTTTATGTCTTGCAAGGTATGTTAATTGCCCTTACATCTCTACCTCTGTTCATATGTTCGCAGGTTTCGTCAAAGCTTGTGCTTATGTTAATATGTTCTTATGTTCTTTGTTCCATGTAAGCATTAACGTTAAGTGTTGTTCAATCCGTTAACCTGTGAACCATCTTAACACTGATAAGGTAGCATATAAAAGTAGCTAAATAAATAAAATAAAAAACAAATGTCTCTACTCCAATGAAAAGTAATCTATGTACACATGACCATTTTCCATGTACATCTGCTAGAGACCTTAATTTATAACTGTAATGATCTATGGCTCCTTCAGTCCAGAATATGAGGCCACTGAGCCTTAGGCAGAACCAGTGTTCCAACAGGGTTCTACTGGGGTTATTTTCAACACAGCACAGATATTCTGCTTTTCAAGAGTATGTATCACTGTGCTGAGAGGGTAAACAAGGCTTGGTCACCACAACCCATGAGACAGCAAGGTGTATGTGAAGCATTTATATGCACTATACAGATCATGAATGTTCAACACTTGAAAAATCAGTACCTCCTAAGGTCAACTTCTGGATCTGTTCCTACATTTGATATAGTTTCTTCCTTTTCCTCTCAGAGACACGGAAAGAAGGGATTGCCTACTTGCAACTGATTGCATTCATTCTCTAGGACAATTCACATGAAAAGTGAAAAACAGTGCTGCAAAACTTCTGAGGCCCCTCCCTATGTATCTATTTTAAGGTAACATTAAGTAACTATGACCTAAGAATATAGGGCCTGATATTCGAAGGCCTTTACATTGGTAACTTCCTTAGTTTCCCGTGTAAAGGCCCTAACCGGGATTTTCGAAGGGCACCTACATGGGTAGTGCCCTTCGAAAATCCCAGCTAAGTCCCTAACATGCCCTATTGCAATCTGCATGGCATCGGGGCATGTTAGGGGAGTTCCGGGGTGGAGCAGGGGCGGAGGAAGGGGTTACATGGGTAGCAGCGATTATCGAGGAAAAACCTCGCCTATTTTTAAGACGCAGAGGCTATGCGGGTAACATTGAAAATTGCTGCTACCCGTGCAGCCTCCGCGGCTGCCGGGGTATTGTGGGGCCCTGTTGGTCTTGATCCCCTGATCATGACTAACTGATAACAACAGTATCCAGGCAAACCAGATTTTCACTTCCACCTGTGCGGAAGTGAAAATCCAGGCTATGGGGGTCGGCATGCAGGCTGTGCGCCGCCACAGCTCATAGCCTGCCCAACTCAATATCGGGCCCATAATCAAATATGTTTTGAGTAGAAATTAGATATGTAGAGGCTGATATTCCGGGGTAGTGGCCAGAGCTTTTAAAGCGCCTGGCTGCTGCTGCTGGATGTTCAGCTCTGGAGCCTATCCAGCGTCTCTGGTACTGAATATCCCATTTTGATTGCGCTAGGGGAGCAATTGAGCTGTCCTAACTTTATGCGGTTTAGCAATCCAGTTAGTAGCTCAATATTGATGCCACAACTGCCCCAGCTCCACCCACAGACCGCCCTGGATTTAACCAGGCGTCTTTCCTACGGTCTGTGGGGCTATTCAGCAGCGCTATCTGTATAGTGCAGCAGAATGTCAAATTCACTGGCTAAATTCTTGCCCCATAGTTATTACAATTGTAATGATTTAGCTCTTCATCCAAGGTAAAAAGAGATCAAGAAAGCTGAACATTGATCTTCCATTTTATTGTGCTCTTAAATACTGTTCATAGAATTTTGTTTGTCTATCAACATGTAACTACAGGAAGCAATTAACTACTGTCGTACTTAAATTACTAATAGACTAAAAAAGTGCATATTGTCAAAATGCCATATCTGTTTTCTGAGTTTTATTGCATTTCATTCATTTCTAGACCACTATTTCAAGTGGAAACTCAGCTAGGGGGTCACTTACTAACAGTTATTCCCCGCCAATGCCATTATCATGCGTTACCCATTGCATAAAATGGGCCCTGTGATAAATAATGTGTGATAACAGAATTAGTGTGTAATGGCTGAGGTATAAAGTCTTAAAAGACAAACAAAACCTACAGTTGTGTGAAATGTCCTCAATAAAAGGAGCAAAATTACAATTTTACATGGCAATTTTCAATTTAAATTCTCTTTTGATATTGTTGACCTCTTTATAGTTTTTTTAGCTTAGTGTCCATTGGTATTACAGTACCTTGGGTATCGCACTTAGTAATTTGAAATGACTTTAAAGGAAACAGAAGCCCTGAACAGACTTAGAAAGCAGTGATTCCAGACTATGCAAGATGAAAAAGTAATGAAGTCAGAAAAGCCATTCTGCCATTTCTGTTCTTTTATATAGCTTTCAAGAATCATTTCTGACACAGTAATTCCTCTTAAATACACACTTGGAAATCGTAAAGGCAAGTATATTCTCCATGGACAAGCAAGATAAGTGATATGGGTGACATCACTGACAGAGCATTCATGTGGGAACCTTTCCCAGCTTCTTCCAGAAGCTTTTAGAAGGGTGGGCGGAGATGCAACGCGATCGCGCAGCATAGGCAGGTTCTGAGGGATAGGCAGGGAAGTTCACGTTATTTGCAGAGCTTTTACCCTTTATAACCTCAGACTCATGGGTTTTCCAAATAGTCCAAGAGGGGGGCAGATTCTGAGTATTAGAACTGACACTAAATTGTCCACCGGTACAACTCTCAGCATCAGGACGTGCTTTTTCAGGAACTCTTCACCTTTCAAGCTGCAAATGCAGTCAAGCCTGTTCCGCTAGAGCAGGAAGGGCAGGTATTCTATTCTAGATATTTCCTGGTGCCAAAGAAGAGTCCATCCCATCCTAGAAGTAAGAGATCTGAACAGGTTTCTCAAGCGCGAAAAGTTCAGAATGATTTGTTTGGTCACCCTGCTTCCTTTTTTGCAAAAAGGGAATTAGCTATGTTCTCTGGATTTTAAGGATGCCTACACTCATATATAGATACACCCCAGTCACTGGTGTTATTTGAGGTTCAGCGTGAGGAAACACCATGCCCAAAACCACATACTGCTCTTCCGCCTTGTCCCTGCTGCACACATATTTACCAAATGCTTCGCGGTTGTTGCAGTGTTTCGATGCAAACTGAGTGTGTACACGTTTCCCTACTTGGATGATTGGCTGATCAAGAGCACCATTCAGGAAGGTGCTCTAGTATGCTTATGCTTGACAACCCAGGTGCTGGAGCTACTATGGTTCATTATAAGAACATAAGATGTGCCATATTGGGTCAGACCCAGGCATCAAGCCCAGTATTCTGTATTCAACAGTGGCCAAACCAGGTCACAAGTACCTGTCAGGTTCCCAAAATGTACATAGATTCCATCCTGCTTCTCCCATGGGTAAGCAGTGCATTTTTCCAGTCCTTTTTAATAATGGTTTATTTATTTATAGTTTTTTATATACCGCTTCTTCCAACGATCAGAGGCGGTTTACAGAGAGCATACCAAGCAACTTTACATTATAACAGTAATTGAACTTATTAACAATCTAATGTTAGCAGCTATAAACTATGTTACAACAACTATGTACAAGTAAGCAGTTCATGGTATATTGAGAGTTCCATTATCTATTGTCATGCCCTAGCCCTCCGCCTCAGGCTAAGAGGGTTAGGGTTGCCATTATGTTCTCCTTATAGAAGGTGGGATAAACTATTTTTGCTCCAGCTAAGACTGCTGGGAGTGGTAGTTCTTTTGCCTTCTAAGAAGAAATAGTCGTGAAACCAGTGGTAAAGGCAAAGATGACAAAATTTATTCCCAAAACAAAAGGTTCTATGCAGGTTGCATCAGGATAATTCTTCAGTTGTTCGCTCAAGGTTATTTACACAAGTATGCTGGCTGAGCTTCACACTCTTTACTCAAAAGTGTAACTGCTTAACAGATAAAGAAAAACATAGCAGCTTCCTTCAACAAAGAAAAATATTCTCTTTTCCTTTGTCTTCCCTCAGCTCTCCACTATACACTAGCAAAGGGATTCAATGTCATCAGCTAAACACAACATACAGTCCATAGGTACTTCAGATGATAATGAATCATTCTCATTACAGTCCACTTGCATTTCCTCCAACTCCTGAACTGCAGTGCTTTGCTTCAAGCTACTATCATACGTCTTAGGGTAACTCCTCCCTAAGGGGTTCTGTGTCTCCTTTGAGCACAGCTCTATGTGATAGGGATTACAGGTACCTGAGGTTGTGGAGACTCCTCTCTGGCTCTGTTCAGCAATCTCTCTCCAGCTATGGGGAAGCAGTCTCTGGTTCCCTTGTTGGCGTTCCTCCCTGGAGCTCTGCCCCGGTTCCCTGTTCCAGGCTAGGCTTTGTAGACTCTTGGACTGAGTCCTGGGCTCCCACCTCTGAATTCTCTGAACCTTTCTATCCGGCACTGGGGTTTGAAGGTTTCTCGTCTCCCCTTCTGTTCTGATTGCTTCACCTCCACTTCTCCAGCTGTGTCTCCTCCTGTGTTCCCTCTCATGTGCTGTCGTTGTGGTTCTCCTGTCTCTTCCTTGTTCTTCCCTTCTCCACCTGCTTCCTCATCCTCCTTGTCCTCCTGACTCTCTCTCTAGCCAGGGTTTATATTCCTGCTCTCTGAGCCATGTCTCTGCCTCTCTGGACAGATGTCTGTAATTAGGTTCCAAGCTTGCTACTACCTCAGCAGAGTTTGGATGTGGCAGCCTAGCTTCAGTTTCTCTGTGCTTGCTTTCTTTTGGCAAACGCTGAAACATGTGTACTGCAGGGATGTCACTTTTCTTAAAGGTAAAATCATTCTTTTCTTCTACTTCCATATGCTCACTAGAGGCTTCCTCATCACATATCCCCCCCCTTAAGATATTATGGGCTGGCGACATTTCACCCGCACAGCTCGTAATCCTCGATAGGGCCTCGATATCTTGCTGTAACCTTCCTGCCTTGTATTCCACTCTGGATAGACTGGCTACGGCTGTTCTTTCACGCCAGGGCCTAAGGACGTTTACGTGGTAAACCTGCTGGCGGCCCCTATTGTTCTCTACTGCGTAAGATAACGGACTCACCTGTTTGACCACTTTATAGGGTCCTTTCCATTGGACCTCAAATTTTGGCCCGGCGTCCGCCACCATTACTATAACCTTCTCTCCTAGGGCTATTTGGCGGGGTTTTGTACCTCGATCATAATACTTCTTCTGGCGATCCTGGCTGGCCTGTAGGTTTTCTTCTGTCACCTGGGAGGTCCTTTGCAACCGCCCCCTCAAATCTCGCAGAAAATGTGGTACTCCCATTACTTCTACCTCAGGCTCAACCCATTGTTCTTGTAATATGTCTAAAATTCCTTGTGGGGCACGTCCGTAAATTAACTCATAGGGGGATGCCCCTAAAGATGCCTGTGTCTGCTCGCGGCAGGCGTATAGCACAAAGGGGAGCATAACATCCCCCTCGGACATATTACCATCCAAGCTTCGTCTTAGCATTTGCTTCAGTGTCTGGTTTAATCTCTCTACTAGTCCATTGGACTGGGGGTGATAGGCGGCTGTCTTTACATGTTGTACCCCGAAAGCGTCCCATACTTGGGCCAAATACTTTGACATGAAATTGCTACCCCGGTCTGTCAGCACCTCCTGGGGAAAACCTACCTCACAAAATAGCTTAATTATCTCTAAGGCTATTGTTTTCACGGAGATGTTCCGTAAGGGAATGGCCCACGGAAACCTGGTGGCCTGATCCACTATAGCTAGTATATATTGACACCCTCGGGGTGTCTTCAGCAAAGGTCCCACTATATCCATTGCGATTCGTCGGATGGGTTCTGATATCATGGGAGTCGGAATCATGGGCACCCCTGGTGGTTTAACAGAGGTAACTCACTGACACGAAGGGCACGATTCACAGAAGCGGGTGGTTTTCTTGAAAACACCCAGCCAGTAAAAACAGGCAAGAATCTGGTCTAAAGTCCCCTGTACTCCTTTGTGACCGCCTACGGGGTGGTCATGGGCCAGCCTCAAAACCACTGTCCTAAAAGCGACGGGTACCACCAGCTGCTTCCTGACTGTCCCTGCCTGTAGATCAAGACTCTCCCTATATAGTACTCCCTTATCCAAAAGGAATCTTGGGAGGATATCCCTCTCAACCTGGGCATATTCAAATGCCCATTTTAGCGTGGGATCCGCTTGCTGCTCCTTGGGGAAGGACGGGAACGTTTTAACCACTTCGGCGGGAACCCAAGGTAACCCTTGTCCGGCCTCCATCTCGGCTCTCCCCTGAGCCCTACGCTGTCTTTCCCTGTGTTTCTCAGCCTTTCCCTTTTTAGGCCTATCAGAAGGGGAAGCTATTAGGTCATCGTGTGTTGGTAGTTCACCTAGTGACTCATCTGGGGGTTCATCCTTTATATCTGGAGTTGCTGACTGGGATCGAGTAGACACCAGACCCACTTTTGGATGTAGGCCCTTCTCCAACCCTCTTCTGAACTGGGGCCAATCATTGTCAGGAAGAGTGTTCCAGAGTGTTGGGATGATATATGTGAAAGTTCTGGTTCTGGTAGCTTTATTGGTGTTCTGGTGTGAAGATATTACAGTGTGTTCTGGGAATAATTCCTTCTGATTCTTGTACTGTCAGGTAACTGAGGAGGGAGCAAAGGTATGATGGGGATATTTTATTGTATAGTTTGAAGACTATCATTTTATATTTATATTTTGGACTTTTCCTCCAGGAACTTGTCCAAATCTCTTTTAAATCCTGCTAAACTAACAGCTTTTATTACTACCTCTGGTAACGAATTCTGGAGTTTGATTACACATTGAGTGAAAAAATATTTTCTCCGATTAGTCTTAAATGTACTACATTATAGCTTCATTGTGTGTCCCCTAGACTTACTATTTTTTGAAGGGGTAAACAACCGATCTACATTTACCTGTTCCACTCCATTCATTAATTTATAGACCTCTATCATATCTCCCCTCAGCCATCTCTTTTCCAAGTTGAAGAGCCCTAACCTTTAAAGCCTTTCCTTGTAAGGATATCCTTCCATTCTCTTTACCATTTTTGTCACTCTTCTCTGTACCTTTTCTAATTCTGTAAGATACGGTGACCAGAATTACACACAATATTTAAGGTATGGTCGCACCATGGAGCGATAGAGAGGCATTATAATATCTTTCGTTTTATTCTCCATTCCTTTCTTTATGATTTCTAGCATTCTATTTGCTTTTTTGGCAGCTGCTGCACACTGGGCAGAGGGTTTCAGCGTGATGATGCCTAAATCCTTTTCCTGGGTGGTTGTTCCCAATGTCAAACTCTGCATCGTGTAACCATAGTTTGGATTGTTCTTCCCTAAGTGCATAACTTTGCACTTGTCCACATTAATTAAATTTCATCTGCCCTTTGGATCCCAGTCTCCTAATTTATCAAGGTCCTCTTGCAATTTTTTGCACTCCTCTTGTGCTTAGCAACTTTGAATAATTTTGTCTCATCTGAAACTTATCTCTTTCAATTAGCCTTCGGCCTCCTCACCCCTTGACAAACTTGCCTCCCCACTCGCATCAACTGACTGCTCTTGGCACCCCTACTATTCCCTCTTTCCCCTCCAAGCTCGAGAGTTTATTCTCTATGTCATTTTCTGACTCTGTTCTTTCCGTCCTTTTCTGTCCCTGTCTTATTATTTGATGGCGTCCTATTTATTTTCTTTTAAATTCTTTGCAGTTCCTGCATTTTGTTAACCACTCTGATGCAGTAGCCTGAGCGGTCAATCAAGCACCATAATAAAGATAAAGATCTGCAAATTTGATCACCTCACTCGTTATTCGCATTTCCAGGTCATTTATAAATATGTTAAAAAGCAGCGGGGCCAGCACAGATTCCTGGGGCACTCCACTATTCACCTTTCTCCACTGAAAGAATTGGTCATTTAACCCTACTCTCTGTTTTCTATCTTTCAATAAGTTACTAATCCACAATAGTACATTGCCTCCTATCGCATAGCTTTCTAATTTCCTCAAGAGTCTCTCATGAGGGACTTTGTCAAAGGCTTTCTGAAAATCGAGATACACTATATCAACCGGCTCACCTTTACCTACCTGTTTATTCACACCTTCAAAAAAATAAAAGAGATTGCTGAGGCAAGACTTTCCTTGGCTACTGTAAATCCATGTTGGTTTTCTGCCATTAAACCAAGACTGCCTACATGTTCAGTAATTTTGTTTTTTATAATGGTTTCTACCATTTTGCTCTGTACTGATATCAAGCTCACTGGTCTTTAGTTTCCCGGATCACTCCTGGAACCCTTTTTAAAAATTGGCATTACATTGGCCACTCTCCAATCTTTATCAGTCACCCAAAGTCACACCTCTGTCCGTCCCACCAATTGGAGATCATCAAAGCTCTGCTAGACTAAACTCAAGCAAAGGCCTTTCTTCCACAAGAGAGACTCACCCAGTTAGTGAGTCTATAGTGGAAGAAATATACAAGACTCAGCAGATGTCAGCAAGGTATATGGTGAGATTGCTGGGCTAAATGGCTTCCACAGTTCATGTAAATCCCTTGGCATGTCTCAAGATGAGACAAGCTCAGTGAACCCTGAGAACACTGTTGATGCAGTCCAATCAGAGACTCTAATACATTGTTTCTGTCGCTTCTTCTTTCCGAGACTTCCTGTCCTGGTGGAGGGATCATTTCAATTTGGCCAAAAATATTCCCTTCCAAATTGTTCCCTAGCAAAAACTACTGATGACGGATCCATCCAAACTACAGTAGGCTGGGGAGCTCATGTAGATGGATTCTACCACAGATTGTGCCAGCAACTCACCAATTCTAATTTCTCAGGATCAGGGGACTCTGTTACACCCCAGCATCAAATATCTCCCCTTCACAGCTTGGATGCTGAGGGAATAGGGTTGTCTCATTTGAACCTACCAATTGGTGTAGCCTTTGTCCTCTTGGCTTCCAGAAGGGATTCAACTCGGAGATCATATACTTTCAAGTGGAAGAGTTTGCCATCTGGTGTGAAGGACAAGCCCTGGACTCCTTCTCATGTCTCACACAAAACTGTTTGAGTATCTTTTACATTTGTCAGAGTCTGGTTTGAAAACTAGTTCCATTAGGCTTCACCTGAGTGTAATTGGCACTTATTAATATCATGTAGAAGGTAAGCCCATCTCTCTACAGCCTTTAGTTGTTCTGTCATATATGGCCTGCTTCTTACGAAGCCTTCCTTCAAGCCTCCCAGTGTTTTTGGAACTCAACAAGGTTTTAACTCAGTTGAAGAAAGCTCCCTTCGAGACACTAAGTGCCTGTGGACAGAAATACATAGTAATATAGTAAATGACGGCAGATAAAGACCAGTATGGTCCATCTAGTCTGCCCAGTAAGATGACAGGAATAAGATGGCAGGAGTAGGTGCACCCCTCCCCATGTCTTTGTTTAGGGGTGCACCTGCCACTCTGTGCAGGCCACCCCTCCCCATGTCTTTGTTTAGGGGTGAACCCACCGCTCCATGTAGGACATCCCTATTTGTTGAGAAATTAGATGGTTCAGTTTATTTTGATTTTATCCTGTTGCTGTAAAGGGATCCACTGTGTCTGTCCCATGCCATTTCGAATTCCGTCACTGTGTTTGCCCCCACCACTTCCATCGGGAGGGCATTCCAAGCATCCACTACCCTTTCAGTGAAAAAGTATTTCCTGACATTGCCTTTCAATTTATCCCCTTGCAGCTTCATGTTATGCCCTCTAGTTTTACAGCTTCCCCGTCTTTGGAAGAGGTTTGTTTGTTCATTATTTCTCTTTAAGTATTTAAAGGCCTGAATCATATCTCTCCTATTCCTCCTCTCCTCCGAAGTGTACATATTTAGGTCTTCAAGTCTCTTCTCATAAGGCTTCTGACGCAGGCTCCAAATTATCTTGGTTGCCTTCCTCTGAACAGTTTCCATTCTTTTTACATCCTTTGCGAGATATGGTCTCCAAAACTGAACACAGTATTCCAAGTGAGGCCTCACTAGTGACTTATACATTGGCATTAGTACCTCTTCCTTTCTGCTGGTAATTCCTCTTTGTATGCAGCCCAACATCCTCCTGGCTTTTGCCACCGCCTTGTCGCACTGTTTTGCCACCTTGAGATCTACAGAAACAATCACACCAAGGTCTTTCTCCTGATCCGTGCACACCAACCTCTTGCCCCCTATCACGTACATTTCCCTTGGATTTCTGCTTCCCAAGTGCATGACACTGCACTTATCTGCATTAAAACTTAATTGCCAAGCATTAGACCATTCTTCCAGCTTTTGTAGATCTTACCTCATGTTAAGCACTCCCTCGGGAGAGTCCACTCTGTTGCAAATTTTCGTGTCATCTGCAAAAAGACAGACCTTTCCATTCAGTCCTTCAGCAAAATCGCTCACAAATACATTGAACAGTGCCGGGCCCAGGACAGAACCCTGGGCACCCCGCTAATCACCTTCCTTTCATCTGAGTGAGCACCATTTACCATCACCTTCTGTTATCTGTCAGTCAACCAATTTCTGTTCCAGTTTACCACCTTGGACCCATCCCCAAACTACTGAGTTTATTGATAAGCCTCCTATGAGAGACAGTATCAAAGGCTTTGCTGAAATCCAGGTAGATGACATCCATCGCATGCCCCTGATCTAGTTCTCTGGTCACCCAGTCAAAGAACTTAATCAGATTTGTTTGGCAAGATCGTCCTTCGGTAAAACCATGTTGCCTCGGATCTTGCAACCTGTTGGTTTTGAGAAAGTTCACTATTCACTCTTTCAGGAGCACCTCCATTACTTTTCCTGCCATCGAGGTAAGGCTCACGGGCCTATAGTTTGACACTTCTTCCCTGTCACCACTTTTGTGTAGAGGTACGACATCAGCCATTCTCCAGTCCTGAGGAACTTCTGTTTCTAAGGATCTGTTGAAAACATCCTTTAACGGCCCTGCAAGAACCTCTCTGAGCTCTTTCAGTATCCTGGGATGTATCCCATCCGGTCCCATAGCCTTGTCCACTTTCAGTTTTGCAAGTTGTTCTAACACATCATCTTCTGTGAATGGTGTGGTATCTACCTCATTCCCATTTTTATATTTGGGAGTCACAGGTGGTCCTTCTCCAGGAGTTTCTTTAGTAAAAACAGAGCAGAAGTATTTGTTTAGCAATTCTGCTTTTTCAATGTCACTTTCCATGAGTCCGTTCCCATCCACATCTGACCTGGAAGTTCCTATTTCCAGGATCTAGTGATGGATGCACTCTTCATGAGGGTTTCCACAAAAGGGTGGTCTTGCATGCTTATCTTTCGTAATTATGGGGTAGGAATTCCACTGTAATTGGTCAATAACCCTACCAACATTTTTCCCAAAACTCATGCTCACAAGGGGAAGAGCATGTTGCACATGTTTGGACTTCAAAAAAAACTTTGGCCTTTGATTTGAAGTGGACTAAAGCCCATAGAAAGTCTAACCAGGTTTTTGTTTCCTTTGACCCCAGTAGACTGAGGAATGTAATCAAGAAATATTCTTTTTCAATTTGGCTAGCAGATTGTCTCTCTTTTGCTTATGCCCAGGCAGGACCAACACTTGAGATCATGTCACAGTCTATAAAATCTGAATCATGGCTGCGTTGATGTTCCACTTGCGGTTCGCCTCCATAGAAGAGATTCGCAAGGCTGCAACTAGGACTCCTATACACACATTCACATCTCATTACTGTCTAGAACAGATTTCCCAATGTGACAGCAGATTCAGCCAATCCATTCTTCATAATCTTTTCGGAAAATAGAATCCAACTCCATCTCCCTTAGGCCATTGTTTTCTGTTAAGGCTGCCTATCTAAAAAAAAAAAAAGATAAAATACTTAAAAGGCCTGTTGCCAACAAAAACAGTTTCCTGTTGAGATGCTGGGTTCTTTCCCTTTTTATTTTAGAGGCAGCCTCTATTTATGTTCTAATTGCATGACTGCAGCCAGATGTTCTGTTAGCATGAAATTTCTATGTAAGGATCTGTAGTAATCTGGCTTGTTCAGTTTTCCCGGTAGGTGTATGGATGTTTAGGGCCCACTGCAATATTTATAGTGCTGCCCTTTTCTGGGTAAGCTCTTTGTATGAGTTTTGGAAGTTAGTGTTGTTATAAAATGATAGATTTTCTCTATAAGTCCTGTGCTGTGATTGTCACTTTTTTCTTTTTGTTCCTTGTGTGGAGTCAACTGTAGGATGGGGGCGTGGAAGGGGGTAATAGATGGAATATGGATTGTGTTTGAGATTTGCAATTTTGTGTTCCTAAGCTGCCAGTCTGAAATTTTAAAATATTTTGTCAGTTCAGATTCAAGGAAATCTAAAATTTTAAAGGAAACATCTCAGGTTAATTTTCTTTCGTGGCTTGATAGCTTCACTGTTGCTGATTTCTGAGCTTTTCCAAATCTGGTACACTCTAATCCAACCTGTACTCCACAATCCTGAATTCATGGCTATCTGGGTTATTCTCTCTCTTTTTATTTCATCCCTGCTCATCATTAATTTGGTCATATCACTGACCAAATAAAACGTGTATGCAAATTTGCATGTAAATTAAGCCAGTGGATATGCAAATATTTATGCAAATGGAGCCCTATACAGAGTCTCCACACATAACCCTGCATCATCCTTGGACCTCCCTGCATGTATGTAGTTATGTTTTCCTCACTGTATTTTCCTACATGTGGCTTTGTAAAATGGCCCCTCCCACTGCATGTGGATGCATATCCAAGGGCGTGACTGCACCGCCTTCTGGGTATTTTAGAAATGACTCCATGTATAGCAGAGTTCTTTCTAAAATACTGCTGGACTTGTAAACATCACAAACTCAATTCCGATCTCCATTATTTTCTAAACTAGGCTTTCAGATCTGGTTGCGCTCACCTACACCAGCCCTATGACCGGTATAAATGCCCCACATCTATATTTCTCAAGAATGTGGGAAAATCATAGTATTTTTGTAATTTATGCCTGCTTGTGCTCTCGATCCATATGAACGCCCACAGTGAAAGTGCGTGCTATTGGGTTTACGCATATACTTACAGAATAGCGACTGGCTAAAGGCGCACTTATGTGCGTGAGCGGAAGAGTAGCCTAGTGGCATGGTAACCACTAGTACTCCATGTGGCCTTGGGTAAGTCACTTAACCCTCCATTGCCTTGGAAGAAAGGTCTGGCTACCTGCTTCTGGTCACACTGCCAAGGAAACCCAGGAAGCTGCTGAGTCAGCACTGACTTGAAGCACACATTGCATTCTTTCACAAGTGCATAAATCACTAAAAATTGTGTTATTTACATATGTAGATGGCCCACAACTTTCCACAACTCCTTATAAAATTACCTGCTTAAAGTCTTTTATTGGGCTCCTGAAACCTGGTTCTCTCCAACCATAACCCTGTGGATTTTAACTCAAATGCTCTTATCTACAGTATATTGTCTTGGAGAAGATGGACTGTCCCTTATTTGTGTTTGTATAGGGGTTCATTTTGGAAGCCCCATTCATGCTTTGGACCTCCAAAAATGGGCATAGAGACATCCAAAGCACAGAGCCATCTCCAGAGCTATTTTAGAAGCCAGGTCTGTGAACGTTCCCAGCATGTCGACATCCAATCCTGAACAGGGGAGTGGTAGAGGCGTGGCTGGGGGGTTCCCCAGAACCTGGACATTCCTGCCTGATCTCAGCTACATCCTGGACGTCTGGCATCACATCTAAGTTCAGACCTGCTCCAGGCATGAACACGCATCTGAAAAGTGCTTGCTTTGGCCAGATTCTGAAATACTATTCTGGAGATGTCTATGTAGACACACCTGCAGACATCTCTATCGGGCACGCCCACATTTGTGAAATCATGTCTCCACCTGGATGCGCCTGCTTTTTCTTCCAGACGTTCTGGCTTAGACGTCCCACATTGCACTTGGACGCACTTTGTAAAATTCCCTTCATAGTGCTGCATACATGCATAGTTGCATACGAGACCAGCAGAGGGGAAAGTGTCTAGTGCATCAAAGAATGGGAACAATTTGGAAACAGGGATAAGCAAAAGGAATGAAATATGAAAGGCAAAGCGCTGACCCTTTATCTTCACATTTCTTTGTAATTACTTTGAAGATTACCTCTAGCAGGATTTCTAAAATCACTTCTATTGAAATAAATGACTAGGCATGTGCAGCTGTAAGGAAACATTTAGAACAAACATTTTACATTTTCCTTTCATTCGATGGGCCTATGTATATGATCTCATTAAGTGCTTGGGGATTCCTGAATGAGTCATCATATTAAAGCAGAAATCCTGAAAACTACAGGAGTAAGAAAGCCCCACACCTTTTCCAGAGAAGCAGTGAAAGTGGTCTGCAAAAGCAGGTGAAAGGTTTTTGCCAATGCCCAGTGTCTCCAGAGAAAGAGCTAGAATTTACAAAATAGGATATGTTGGATTGTAGACTAAACTTTACAGCCAAGGGCTAAGTTCTGTTTTAGAAAATGTGAAAAATCTGTTTTCCTAATCAAACAAATTTCCAGTGAACCCACTCATGAGCAAAGCATGCCTAGAAGAGGGTTTAGGCTTTCAAGCAGTAACCCAAATCTAATTAGCCTTTGAATTACGTATGTCACCGTTTTTGAACCCAGCAGCAGAAGGTTTCACTCTTCAGCTACTTTTCAGTGGTATTAATTGGATGCTGCTGACCAGAATGGACCAAGGTTTCTGCACACAACATACATCTTTTTGTGCATTCATTTGAATTGCACTTCGTATTGCAGAAAAAAATAGTTTCAGCATCAATACATGACTCCGATTGTTGTCTAGATCCGACTATATCAAAACAATGATTTAGCACCGATTTCATAAACAGGAAATACAAATCAGTCTTCAATTAATCTCACTTTGAAGACCATCTCTTCCAAAAGCCTTGCAAAATAAAATAGTGCAAACAACCAACCACTCCTCGTTATCTTGATTTTCATAGACACAAAGACTCTTCAGAATTTCAGTGCACACAATCGTATTTACAAAAACTAAAACTAAACCAAACACCTATTTTATTGTACCTTAAAAACAGCTACCAGCTAGGAACAACAGGCCATTGTTGTTCAGTACAGGGGTAATTATCCAAGTGTTTACTTAAGTAAAATCAAGCTGATTATTCCTCTCTTTCCACTCTCTGGAAGTAAGTGCCCTTTACCAGTATGCAAACTTTTACCAGTCAAAAAAAAATTTAGTGTAGAGGTCAGAGGAGGGAAATTTTGCAAAGAAAATGTATAATCAAATTTCTGCAATTTATGGCGTGCGCCTTGCACCTGCTTTAATGAGCTTGAATTTCCATGGGCAATTAATAGCAAGCAGACACACTGTATTGAAATGTTTACCGAGACTTTCATGAACCCCAGACTGCTCCTTGAAATGTTTTCTCTTCCCTTGTTCCAAGCATGGAAGGCCGCCTATTTTTTCAAAGCACAACTTCTTATTGATGAAGAGGAAAAGAACAGCCAGCAGAACAATAAAGACACCTACTGCCGACAGGAAACCAATGGCCTCTGGAGTAACTAGAGAAAGATTAGAGAAAGAGTACAATGTTATTCCAACACCACCGGCCACAACCAAGACTTGATGCAAAGTATTTGAATGTGTGCATATTTATTTCATTCTACTGGGGCGGGCAATTTTTAAAGCCATATACAATTGGTAAATAGTGATTTAAGCATGAAAATTGACGATCAAAATTATCCTTTCTCACCATGGCTAAAACTGTGCATGCTGAAAATTAAATTTAGCTTGGTTTAGATTCAGTGCACCACCCTATATTACAAGCCTATACACAAACACTTATTACAGGAATTTAACAGCATATTCCCTTGATCTTCACTCCCAGTCCTTGAGGGCCACCCATAGGTCAGCTTTTCAGGCTATCCTTAATGAATATGCATGAGAGAGATGTAAATGGCCACAAACTCCACTGTATGCAAATCTCTCTCATGCATTCTCATGAGGTATATTCTGAAAACCTGACCCATTGGCAGTCTTTTGGACTGGAAGTGAAGACCAAGGGCATATACAATATAAATCATTAAAATATACAAAAGCAATCTAAGAAAAACATCCCACTAAACCCATACACATAATCTCACAAAAAATAATAAAATCAGAATAGTCTAAAGCCCATTACAGCCAGACCTTTACCCTATCGTCCTTAAAGTGCTGGAACAGATTATATTTACAGACTAAACAATGAACATACAGTAACATACTTACTGATAGTTAGTGATATAGCGGAAGGGCTGTTGGGTAAGGTTTGCCTCTTTGAGGATGATACCAAAATCTGCAATAGAGTAGACACCCAGGAAGGGGTAGATAACATGAGGAGGGATCTAGCTAAGCTTGAAGAATGGTCTAGAATTTGGCAGCTGGGATTTAATGTTAAAAAATGTAAGGTCATGCATTTGGGCTGCAGCAATCCAAGGGAGCAATATAGTATAGGGGGTGAAGTACTTTTGTCCACTAAAGAAGAGCGGGACCTAGGCGTGGTTATGTCTGATAATCTTAAAGTAGCTAAACAGGTAGAAAAGGCGACGGCAAAGCTAGAAGGATGCTTGGATGCATACGGAGAGGAATGGCTAGCAGAAAAAAGGAGGTGATAGTGACTCTGTATAAGTCTTTGGTGCAACCTCATTTGGAGTATAGTGTGCAATTCTTGAGACCGCACCTTCAAAAGGATGTGAACAGGATGGAGTTGGTACAGAGGGTGGCTACTAAAATGGTTAGTGGTCTTCATTATAAAGCATATGAGAACAAACTTAGGGATCTTAATATGTACACCTTAGAGGAAAGGCAGGATAGAGGTGATATGATTGAGATGTTCAAATACCTCCGTGGCATAAATGTTCAGGGAGAGAGCCTCTTTCAATTGAAAGCAAGTTCTGCTACGAGGGGACATGGGATGAGGGTGAAGGGAGATAGATTCAGGAGTGATATGCAGAAATATTTCTTTATGGAAAGAGTAGTGGATCCATGGAATAGTCTCGCAGTGGAGGTGGTAGAGATGAAGACAGTAACTGAATTCAAAAAAGCATGGGACAAACACAGAGGATCTCTAAAGTTAAAAATGGGACTGTTGTAGTTATTGATATGGAAGGACAGGCTAGATAGGCCATGTGGTCTTTTTTTGTCGTCATATTTCTATGTATCTATGTAACATATTACATTCCCTACCAAAATCATTCAAAATAAGCATATGCCTTCCCCTTCCCCCCACCTTCCCCCACAACGCACACACTTAACACAAGTATCTAACAAGTCCATTCAACTGGTCTGAAACTGGGAAGGCTCCATAGTGGTCTAGAGAGAAAAATGACTAAACATATGAAGGCGGGATAAATGAGGGGTGCGTTAGAGAAGCGGTAACGATGCTGTATGCATCAACTGCCTGCTCTCACATAGTTATTCTTTATTCTTGATATCTATGTGCGTCTTCTCTTTCACTGGCCTTTTCATTCTCTGCGCATTATTAACCTTCCCACATATTCAGACTATTAAGAGTTTCTATCCTGATGGACAATAGAAGTCTGTGTAAGCCTAAGTGTCGTGGAGAAACAGAGGATAAAGATGTCTATTGTGAGTGGGGCATCAGCGTAAAGAACCCAGCTCTTCGAGGCTGTCTTTGGATCCTGATGCCCCTCGTTCTCTTGTTCACCATTTATTTGTATCTTACAACACTCTAGTCCCCAGTTTTGTGATGTTACTTGTCTAGATTATGTTATAAACTCTGATGAGCAGGGGCTGTCTCCTACATCTATATGTACAGCGCTGCTATACAAATGGTAAGCAGTAATAGCAGCAGTGAAGACTTCTGTTTTGTATTTTATAAGGCAATGGAAGCATGTATTTTCACATCTAAGAGCTGGGGCGGAACGTAGTTGCTACAAGATGGCAAAAAGCAAAAAAGTGAGTTTAAGGCCTAACAGCAGCTGAGATCTATACTATTGGACTGATATTAAAACCCAGTTTGCAAGCCAATGACTGACCCTACCACGTAAGTGCTTTAAAAACAAACTCCAGGCTGCGTGAGTGCATAGTTTTGGCTGTATAAATAGTTCTAGAGTCAAAATCATCTCTCGAGAAAGTGGATGAGATCCAGAGCATTCTAGGGGTGGCGCCGCATAGACATTTAGGGGGCTTAAATGCACTGAGTCCAATCAGTGGTGCTAAGTGAGTGCCACTGAATAACCCCACAGATCCGTACAAAATGCCCCATTAAAAGCAGGGCAGCCTGGAGGCCCTGCTACTCACTATCAGGTTAGTGGTGATATTCATCTGAACAGCTGTCCTAACTTTAATCGGATTTTGTTACCCAGTTAGTGGCCGAACATTGCTGCTAATCATAGGCAGCGGAATGTGGTGGGGCACAGGGGCCGTGGTCCCACCAATACTTTGCTCAACAAAGCATTAGCAAATAGAGAGCTTTGGAGACTGCTAAAGATTGGTTTGTGTGGCCCCCTCCATCCAAAAAGATCTTCCATTGCCCCTTCTGCTAACGAGATAGTGATGCTGCCGTCCAGTGAATCCGGATATTTGGTGCCGGATGCTGAATACGTTCCAGTGCTGAATATCTGGGCTTCACTATAGCAGCAGTAGCTGGGTGCTTTAAATAGCCCAGCCACCACCTCTGAATAAGGCCCCCAGTTTAGTATTCAGCTGCTAAATGTGTAAGTTAGATGGGCAAGCAAGCATACTTTCAAATATCTAACTCAGTTCAGGTTATGAAAGCATTCAGCGGCTCCATCTAAATGCATAACTCTGCTAAATTAGATTTTTCTAATTGTTAAGTGTACTGCACGGCTGAGTATTTATTTATTTATTTATATCTCTTATATACCGCGCTATTGTAATCAGTGCGGTTTACAGTTAAATAAAACATACAGCAATGCAGTAGGTCACATTGAGTTTACATTGAACAGGGGTAGTAAACTTGGATGAACCGGGAAAACTATATACAAATTATGGATATTCTTACAGGACATAAGAGGATCGTAAGCAGATACGATCATATTAACCTGTGTCTGTTTTTGATGTCAGAATTAAACTGTGCATGAAGCCAAGAAATTAACCGTTGAAGACACATCCTGTAGCAAAGCTGTACTTTGTTTTCTAGGGCCGTGTTCAGTGAAAGTTCTGTTCCATGAAGACCACGATTATAGAGGATGCAAGCTGCAGAGTGCGTTGTATAACTTGCAAGGCTGCTTTAGCATTTATTGCACTTACACCTGGAACGTTCCACATCTGAGCAGATCTGCTGACAACAATGTCTGTTCCTAAACTGCACCTCTACAAATTAAAGTGGTACACTTGTATAAAGCTAATTTAGACAGTAAAGGGGGCATATGCAAAGAGATTTAACTGGTTAGCAGACCTGTGATGAGGAGGCATTGAAAGGGGTGGCCTGCATGGAGAGGCAGGTAGAACTACTCATGCCACCTTACTGGGCAGACTCGATGGACCATACTGGTCTTTATCGGCTCTTATATACAGTACAATGTTACTATGTACAGTATGTACGTTACTATGATATTGAAGATCCCCTGCTATCCGGTTTGTGCACCTCGTTGCTAGCTGGCTAGTATCAGGACCTTCTGGGGGTTTGGGGGTTAGCCGGTCAGCAGCTGAATGGCTGCCCTAACTTTAGCTGGTTTAGTTATCTGGCCAGTGGCTGAATATTATTGCTGACCAGTTAGCAAATCAGCTAACCAAGCAGCCCAGATATTCAATGCCAGTGGCTGGATATAGCCCTGGCATTGAATACAATGCAACGCAATGTGTGCCTTCGAGTCAGTCCTGACTCCTGGCGACCCAGAAGCTCCTGGGTTTTCTTGGCAGTGTCACCGGAAGTAGATTGCCAGGCCTTTCTTCCGAGGCAATGGAGGGTTAAGTGACATTGAATAGCCGAGGTTAAATTAAAGCGGCAACGACCAGCCGCAGTGCCAGCCATCACTGCTGAAAATGTCCCTTCCCCTCCTGCCCAGTTTATAATATATATAAATATTGATGATCAATTTCTCTTTTAATCAAGTCATGGCATGAAATGAAATCTGACAGGACAAAAAAAGGGTAGTTGACAAGCACATTGCATTTCAAAAACTCACAACACTCAGACAAGATTCTAGGGGAAGCCTTTGTTCATTTTCTAAGAGGTCTATCACATATCACATAACTCCTGTCCTCAAACAGTTTACATTTCCTTCCGGTTATTGCAAGAGCAAAATATAAAAACCTAATGACGATTTTCAAAATTTGTCACCAATCCTCAGCGGATATTTTACAATCTATAATTTCAAAAGACAAGCGCATAAGACCAAGACGATCTCAAAATATCAATAATACTCCTTTGAACTTCAACAAATCAAAACAAATGACTTCTAAAAGAGCGTTTTCCTTTATGGCACCAGAGTTATGGAATTCTATTCCTGAAGACTTAAGAACTCAGGGAGACATTAAGGACTTTCGCAAATCTTTAAAGACTTATTTATTTATAGAATCATTTGGTGAAATAACTTAAATTAACCATTAAGTATATTTAATTTCACTATGATATAGTATTATAACATACTGTTTTGTTTTGTATTTATATTGTAATGTATCGTTTTTGTTTTCCCATACCCTCAGTATGTAAGCCTTTGTTGTCTTGTCAACCACTTTGATTGAAGGATAAGGTGGTATACAAAACTGGTTAAATAAATAAATATGGGGCAATACATTCTATGAAAAAGTGCTGTTGTTGCAACCAAATTATTTTATTTACATTCTCTTATATACTGCACTATTCTGCATCAGTGTGGTTTATATTGAACAAACTGAAATTACATTGAACAGGGCATTATAACCTGGAGATAATTATTTTACAGGGAACATGGGCTATGGAGGGTTAAGTGGCTTGCCCAAGACCACAAGGAGCACCTGTGGGACTAGAAACCCCAGTCCTTCCGGCCCAAGGTTGCTGTCCTCTAGTGGGATTTGAACCCCTGACCTTCAGGCCTGAAGTACCTTGCCCCAACCACTAGGCCACTCCTCCACTCCAGTTTAGTTTTGTGTAAGAGAATAAAGGGTCTGTTTACTAAAGGCCGGTGTTGTGCGGTCCGCGGTACCGAGCGGGTGCCGTATAAGGAGTGGGCGTTCCGTCGTGAAGAACAGAAGCTGTGATTGACAGATGCGCTAAGGTGCGCGGCGCCCGTGTGGTTAGTGCCCTGTGACATTACGGCGTTTGATCTGTGCACATAGATCACACTGCTCACGGTTTTTGGGCTTCCACTATTGTGCTGCACATTGCTGACGGAAACGGTTTCTTTTCCCTGCACAGCACCTCTAACGCGAGTGTTTCACTGGCGGTAAAGTTCTTTGCAGATTCGGGCACGCTCCTGTGCGGCGAGTCTCTCCCCTCCCACATTCCGCCCACTGACCCCGTCTCTCCGCCCCTAGGGGGCCTTCCTCCGCCCTCATTTCGCCTTGGCACGCCTCTTTCGCACATTACCGCCCCGCAAATGTGCGCGTTGTCGGCGCACGTGTGCGGGGCCCGTTAATGTGACCCGCACGTGTACGGGGCGTTTAAGAGCACTTAAATGCATCATTTTAGGGCGCTCAGGTGCGCCCCGCACAGGTGCGCCGTTTAGTAAACATGCCCCTAAGTGTATGCAGAATGCATTTGAATGAGCAATGTACTTCTGCAAGTCTCAGAGAGGAATGGAGCTCTTATACTATATGCAGAGCGACAGAGGATGGCAATAATCTTTGAACACGCTGGCCAGTTTTACAGACTCCTAATGTTCTTTGTGAGCATCTCATTACGATAAATACTCATGTTCAGTATGTGCCAAAATCCACTCATGCTGTCATGGCGTGATGCTAACTGTTATCACGTGTCCCGGTGCACCTTTAGCACACACCAGAACATGCTAACAGCTAATGCCCTTTAGTAAAAGGGTCCCCAGGTGCCATTTTCATACCATGCCTTCCAACTGTTCACCATTATAAAGGGGGCGATTGTATGGTCTGTCCACAGGCTTTGACTTTAAATACCCATGTCCATCTCTATCTCGTTTTTATTTTTGCCCCTCAGCCTAAATGGGGGGGGGGGGGGTGCCATGGTGAGAGAAATGATCAAAGCCATTTCCATTGCCCCGTTGTCATGAGGCATTCGGAGGAGTGGGGGACAGAATGAGGGATATGGTGTGCTAAACCCGTGATGAAACATGCACCAACAATTGCACGCTTTCTCGCTCTGGCCCTTTGAGTGACAGTGGCAGGCAGTGGGGGCCCTCGTTATGCTTGCTAGCGCTCATCACACCATCAGCACTTGCATAAACCTATTAGCTTCTAGGGTACTACAGGTTTCATGTACTCATCATCTCTTGTCACGTCACAAACATACACAACTCAGCAGAAGAAACAACAGCAGCAGCGTGAGACACTGGCAGGGCTCCTAGAACTAGGGCAGCAGGATCAGAAAACATCTGTCAGGCCACTGCTGCATCCAGTGACCCCACACTGCACTGGGCCAAGATGAGGGCACTTTATCTTCAGCGCTCCAAAAAATATTCTCCCTCGCTATCCACTTGATGTTTGTGCACTTCGGTTGTGTAATGCACTTAACGAAACTGCAGATCTGGGTTGTTGCACTCTGCGATCATTTTCTTTGCATATCTCTTTATAAAGCCACTTGTTTGTCTGTACTGATTTTCAGTGAACATCACAAGCTGTCATCAGGGAATCAGAAATCATGGAAATATGCAAATAAAGAAGAGAAAATGTCAGAAGCCCTGAAACACTTTCAGAGCTAAGGAAGGTTAAGCGGAACAGCTATAATTAGCAAGAGCTGTCTATGCCACTGCTGGGCTCAGCTTTTCAAGTACAATGTGTTCTCAATAGCAATCGGAGTGGATGCCTCTCTAAAGTGATCCCACCCCTTCCCAGACTACAGGGTGTGAGCCTAGACTAGTTAACACCATTCACATATCCACCTGCTCACCAGAAATGATGAAATAAGCATTCTATAAGAGTCTTCTTTCTGCCTCTCACTTTCTATCATTTATCTTAATTCAATTTAAAACAAAAAAATTCTCTACCTTCATTTCATTATCTGGCCACATATTATCTTCTCTTGATACTCAATGATAATTATCAAGCACTGTTACAGTAACCCTACCATCTTTCCAGAGCCAGCACAGCTACTAGAGAAACTAGACAGCTGCCTAGGGAGGGGGGCTGCAAACAGCAGGTCATTTAAAGCCAAATAATAGATTCTGACTGCCAGGAGGGATATAAGGCTTAAGGCCTGCCTAAGATGCCAATA
This sequence comes from Ichthyophis bannanicus, assembly GCA_033557465.1. NCBI lineage: Eukaryota > Metazoa > Chordata > Amphibia > Gymnophiona > Ichthyophiidae > Ichthyophis > Ichthyophis bannanicus. The sequence continues at coordinate 121,456,950 of CM066037.1, forward strand.
TCTTGAACCAACTGCAGGGCCGGCTTAGCATCTTTCATTGCATGATAGCATTGTTGATTTGGGTGATGAGCCTCAAATAATTTATTGATTTTATTTATTTACATTCTCTTATATACCTCGCTATTCTGCATCAGTGCGGTTTACCTTGAACAAACTGAAATTACATTGAACAGGGCATTATAACTTGGAGATAACTATAACGTAGGCAAGTAGGTAGCTGGAAATATGCTGGAGTCATAATGCCTACAGTACTGATATAGCCATGTAGTTTTCCCTAGAACCTCTGCCCACACAGCAGCTTACTTGGTTCACAGTGCTCAGTGAATGTGAAACAACTAGCAGCTGATGATAAAAAATACCATGGAAACCAGCAAGAAAATAATAGCTTGCTGCACATATGTAATGAGAAGTAATTAGCACAGACAGTAAAACACACAATTTATGTTTGGATTATTTTTGTTTGTGATTACAAGTGTCTCCTCAACACTCTTATTAAAGAACAAGGACTGGGTGGGGTGGGGTAAGATGGGGTGGGTGGGAGCAAGCAAAGTGAAATACAGAATCTGAGGGAAGAATGGAAGAGAATCTATGCTGGCCGAACATCTTGATTACACTCTGTCTACAGACAACATTTGTGCAAGCAACTCACTTCAACCTGCTGAACAAAGGATCCTTCTCCTCAGACTCAAGTCTCATCCCCATCCTTTGACTGTTCTCGCCTTTAGATCTTAGAGGGGAAACATCCCGATACACTCCCTCTGTCATTAACACCTCAGTCCTCTTCTGCCCTCAATATCTTGTTGTTGACTAGATTAGACACCCCATGCTGTAAGAGCTGCCACTTCTGTGTAATGGTGTGTCTGAGTGGTCAAGGATTCTGGGCCTGGAGTGATGCGTTTGAAGTTAAACAATGACAGCTGAGACCAGATGGAATAATAAGGAAATAATTTATTAACATCAGAAAAAAACAATAGGGCTTGGCTTACCTTGCAGGCCTAACAGCATAGTTTACATTACATCATATGCCTGGGGCCTTCCTCCTCTGGGCTGGGCCTCCCAACTCTTCTGTGCCTGAGTTTTTGAACTCCTTTCTCAGCCCCTCCCTTGCTTCTGGGCTTTCCAGTTATGACCTTCTTAAGGTGGGCTGGATTTAAGGAGAAACAGGGATCCGTTCTACTGTATATTCTCCTTCACAAATTGCATATACCTTGTAGTGCTGTATATTTAGGGGAAGTAGTAGAAGTAGGAATAGGAAAGACCTCCTACATCTTAATGTCACATAACAGGTGGTCGCTACCAGGATACAAATGTAGGCCGCTAATTATGCATTATTTCTCAGGAAAATTCTGAGGAGTTTGCCATAAATTTTGTGTTAATTTTAGTACTGCAGTATTGTAGTGATCATATGGGTCCTTGAGGAAACAGGAATTTTTGAAAATTGTGATTTTTTTTTATTGGACCAACAAAAACACTATAGTGTCTGGGCTACTGGGAGCATATAGGTCCTCTAATTTTCACCTGAACATATCCCATTTCATATTAAGGGGGCTAGTTAGTAGGTGTGCTAATGTTAACATGCTTTAATTCACCATTAACACATTATTAGTAACTAGGTCCCATTGCTCATATTTCTCTCATCTTCCCCTCCACTCTCATCTTTTTCCCCATGTTCTTCCCCACCATTCTCACCACCCCCTTGCATTTCCCTCTACCCCCACTTGCTCCCACCCCATAGCTCTCACATCTCTTTTCTTATAGCAATGGGAGCTAGGAGGAAAGCCTTCTGAGCTACTGCTTCCTCATGTATCCAGAGTTGCCAAGGTATCCAGTGCCGGAATTAGGGTTGCCAACTGGCCGGTTTTCAGCCGGCCTGGCCGGTTTTTCCACGGCCAGGCCGGTTTTTCCACGGCCAGGCCGGCTGCCGGCGCAGATGCAAAACCGGCCCTTTAAAAGCCGGTTTTTTTGCTCTGGCCGCAAGATCGGGAGCGGCCAGAGCAAAAAAACCGGCTTTTCTCCGCTTCAGAGGGAGCCGGGGAAGCCCGCGCGAGGCCCCGGCTCCCTCTGAACAGCCACCAGCGTGAAGAGCCTTTACCTTCACGCTGGCGGCTGTCCCTGTGAAGCCGCGAATGCTGGGAAAGGTTAAAGGTTGCCCTTTAACCTTTCCCAGCATTCGCGGCTTCACAGGAACAGCCGCCAGCGTAAAGGAAAGGGCTTTTCACGCTGGTGGCTGTTCAGAAGGAGCCGGGGCCTCGCGCGGGCTTCCCCGGCTCCCTCTGAAGCCTCAGACAGCCGCGATGCTGGTCGGGGGGGGGGGGGGCAAGGACTGCATGGGCTGTGATGGGGGGGACCTGGACTGGAAAAGGGCTAAGGGGGGGGGGACTTGGACTGGAAAAGGGCTAAAGGGGGGGACTTGGACTGGAAAAGGGCTAAGGGGGGGGGACTTGGACTGGAAATAGGCTGTGATGGGGGGGGGGACCTGGACTGTAAAAGGGTTATGGGGGGGGGGACATGGACTGGAAATGGGTTTTGATGGGGGTGGAGGGGGAGGAGGGGACCTGGACTGGAAAAGGGCTATTGGGGGGGGGGGGGAAACTTGGACTGGAAATAGGCTGTGATTGGGGGGGGGGGCCTGGAAAGTAAAAGGGTTATGGGGGGGGGACATGGACTGGAAATGGGTTGTGATGGGGGTGGAGGGGATCTGGACTGGAAAAGGGCTATGGGGGGGGGGAACTTGGACTGGAAATGGGCTATGGTGGAGGAAGGGGGATCTTGGACTGGAAATAGGCTGTGATTAGGGGGGCTAGGACTGCAAATGGGCTGTGATGGTGCGGGGGGACTCGGACTGCAAATGGGCTGTGATGGTGCGGGGGGACTCGGACTGCAAATGGGCTGTGATGGTGCGGGGGGACTCGGACTGCAAATGGGATGTGATGGTGGGGGGGCCTAGGACTGGAAATAGGCTGTGATGGGGGACTTGGACTGGAAATGGGCTGTGATTGGGGGAGGGGGAGCTAGGACTGGAAATGGCCTGTGATGTGAGGGCTAGCACTGGAAATGGGCTGATGAAGAGCTGGAATAGGACTGGAAATGGGTTGATGTGGGGCATGGGAGAATGGGACTAGAAGGGAGTGGATGCTGGGTGGGTCTAGAACTATAAGGGAATTGATTTGGGGGGAGGACTAGAATGGATGGGGAATGAGAATGGAGAGGGGAAAAAATATTTTGTGTGGAAGAAAAGTCTATGATGGGCTGGGTATTGGGAGAGTAAGAGGGGCTTGAGAATGGAAGGGTGAAATTTAAACGGATGATAAAGGAATAAGGAAAGAATTGGGGGAAAGAGCAAAAGGGAAACAATCAGTATGTTAAAGCAGAAATAGAGAGAGAATGGAAAACATCTGAAAGAGAAGAAAGGACAAATGGATAGCTCGCAGAAGACACGAAGAAGAGAAACCAGAAGAAAGTGACTGGAGCAATTGCAACTGAAAAATAAAACGCCCAAACAGAAGGTAGAAAAATACTTTTTATTTTGAATTTATTAACTGGAATATGTCTGGTCTGGGAAGTGTGTATTGCTAACATCTTTGCGTTTTTGTTTAGTGCAAGAGGAAATTACTTTATAGTTTTATTTCTCCAGTGTTGTACATTTCATGTTTGGATTTTGGGGTTCCCAGTTTAATTATTATCTGACCAAGGAAGTTAGCCTACACGTATCCTCGGTAATTTTTGTGGGTGGGGCTGGGGGCGGGGCAGGGGTGGGACTAGGGGCGGAGAATGGGTGGAGCATGGCGAGCCACAGGTGTCGGGTTTTTCTCGGTGAAAAAGTTGGCAACCCTAGCCGGAATTAGGATTTTAAGCCAGGTCTGGATTTCTGACAATCCCACCATGATGCATTATGGGACCTGCAGCATTGATTCAATGAGTAAAATCAGAGACTACAAATACCACACTGCATTACAATGCAAATTTAAAACCAGAACTGGCCAAAATCATCTCAATCTTGGCACTGGGTAACTTGGCAACACTGTGTATCTGATTGGCTCATTCTGATTGCCATGAACCAAACAACCATAGAATGAGGGAAAAGGACAGTTCAGAAATGCTTCCTTCTGGTTTGAGGACCACTGCATTCTCTGGCATGGAGGAGTAAAGGGGATGTCTCTGGAGTCCTCCTGCTGACCAGTAGTCACGCATGACACTAACTCTGACCTGCCTCTTCCTGCCAATGGCCCTGCATGAGGGATGACTGTCCGGCCTCTTCCTGCCATGGCTCTGCATGAGGGATGACTGTCCGGCCTCTTCCTGCTGTGGCCCTGCATGAGGGATGACTGTCCAGTCTCTTTCTGCCATGGCCCTACATGTGGGATGATCATCCAACCTTTTCCTGCCAATGGCCCTGCATGGGAGGTGACTGTCCGGTCTCTTCCTGTCAATGGCCCTGCATGGGATATGACTGTCAGGTCTCTTCCTGCCAATGGCCCTGCATGTGGGATGACTGTCAGGTCTCTTCCTGTCAATGGCCCTGCATGGGAGATGACTGTCAGGTCTCTTCCTGCCAATGGCCCTGCATGGGAGATGACTGTCCTGTCTCTTCCTGCCAATGGCCCTGCATGGGGGATGACTGTTCAGCCTCTTCCTGCCAATGGCCCTGCATGGGGGATGACTGTCCTGTCTCTTCCTGTCAATGGCCCTGCATGGGGGATGACTGTCCTGTCTCTTCCTGCCAATGGCCCTGCATGGGGGATGACTGTCCTGTCTCTTCCTGCCAATGGCCCTGCATGGGGGATGACTGTCCTGTCTCTTCCTGCCAATGGCCCTGCATGGGGGATGACTGTTCAGCCTCTTCCTGCCAATGGCCCTGCATGGGAGAAGACTGTCAGGCCTCTTTCTGCCAATGGCCCTGCATGGGAGATGACTGTCCGGTCTCTTCCTGCCAATGACTCTGCATGGGGGATGACTGTCCTGTCTCTTCCTACCAATGGCCCTGCATGGGAGATGACTGTCCTGTCTCTTCCTACCAATGGCCCTGCATGGGAGATGACTGTTCAGCCTCTTCTTGCCAATGGCCCTGCATGGGAGATGACTGTCCGTTCTATCCCTGCCATGGCTCACCCTGAGTAAGTGACAGAGGTTAAAATAGTAATGGACCTTAAGAAGGCCTGGGACATGCACAGATAGATTTGCCAGCTTTTTGAAAGAGAAAAACCCGCCACCTATGGCTAGCCATGCTCCGCTCATGCCCGCCCCCTGCCCCACTCACAAAAATAACTGCAGAGAGGACAACAGTGCAGGCTTTAACGTCTGCAGACTATATCAAGGGGGAAGTACAAGAGATTGAACTCTTCAGCAGCTATTCAGCCACAGTCCCCTTTCTCAGGCCTCTCCAGCATATATATGCTCTCCCATAAGGCATTAAATCCAAACATATATGCTGCATCCACCAAACTCTCCCTTCCCCCCAGCCCTTTCCCCAACAATCAGTGCAGAGAAGAACAGAGCTAGAACCTTCCCCATAAAATTTACCATACGAGAAAATATCCCTCTCTGTACCACGCATATTGTGAATTAATTACAGCTGCAACAAAGAAGCCTCTTCATTGCTGGACAGTTCACCATACCAGCACCCAATTCCGCAGCAGGGGGGTGGAAGCGGGAGCTGCAAGCTCCTCCTGTTCCCCCTGTCAATTGAGGAATCAGCTGTAACATTCAAAAAGAAGCACGCTGCAACAGAGAAGTCTCTTGATTGCCGGACAGTTCACCACACCGGCACCCGATTCTGTATCGGGGGTGGAAGCGGGAGCTGCAAGCTCTTCACGCTCCCCCTGCCACGGCCCAGTTGAGGAATCAGCTGTAACATTCAAAAAGAAGCACATTGCAACAGAGAAGCATCTTCATTGCTGGACATTTCACCACACCGGCACCGGATTCTGTATCGGGGGTGGAACCGGGAGCTGTAAGCCCCTCCTGCTCCTACTGCAAGGCCCAATCAGGAAACCAACTGTAACATTTAATGAGAAGCATGCTGCAGGTGCTCCTGTGCCTGGAGGGCCAGCACCTGAGGGTCTCACCAGAGGGCCCTTTGGCATGGACCTAGGCAGCGACGATAACATCAGCCAAATTCTTAAGCCTTTTGATATTGGTCCACCTAAACAAAGAAACAACAAGAAGACAACCAGAGCCTGAAGTATTGGACAACAATACTGGACAATACCAACTACATAGAAACGGAATGCTACTGAATCATGAGTAAACCCTGATACACACTGCTTAATCAAGCAAGAGCAACTACATAAGCCCTGCAGACACACACAGAAGTACAAACCACAACAATCATCCTACTTTCCACCCTACATGTAACTCTACCCCAGAGGCCCATCATCCACTAAGTACATAGGAAGGCAAACCTACACAATGGGAAAAAATATAAGTGCAATAATCCTCCTTGCACTCTTGCTCCTCAAACCCAGGTACATAAATGCTGGAGAATCTACTGTGCTCGCACCAGCTCAGCTGATCCCTGTTATACAAACAAGCATACATGCAGCCCATAAGATAAATCCAAACCATAATCAATATATCAGACCACAAAGGATAATACACATAACCTCTACTAACTATGCGGAAATAGCCCTTTCCAAAATGCTACTACATACTCCACTCAAATGCACTATTAAATGCTCAATCAATCCGGAGCAAATTGCATACAATAATGGATTACATGCAAAACCAGAATATGGATATTATGTGCATTACCGAAACATGGCTCTCCGATGCAATGTCATTATAAACCAAATTGCCTCTCAACAGTAGACAATACATAATTCCACAAGGCTCTCACGAAGAGGTGGGGGAGTGCTAATCATAGCAAAGGCACACCTAAACTTCAATACCACCTCCTCCTTCCAGTCAAAAGGAGGCAACATAATAACTATTTCAAACAGGCAACTAGCATTATGCCTCATATACAGAGCCCCAGGTGCTGATGAAGATGAACTCTCAACCATCTTAGAACAAGTCTGCTCACACGCTACACAGAACAAGCCTCTCTTCATCCTAGGAGACCCTAACCTCCTATTGCTGCCTTCACACGATGAAGATACCTTCTTGGAAGCAATGAAAGACCTTCAATACACTCAAATGGTAAACACTCCAACCCACAAGAAAGGAGGGATCCTCGACCTCATCTTCATATCCAATCAATATATCACCCAAAACCTAGTAACACACATAGCAGCAGCACAACAGAAGCAAATATCACATAAGATGCAGAAACCAGTCCAAGACGTGATACTGTGGAAAGACAGAGCTTTATTTCTATGAACCAATGACAACCCGACACAGGCCGTGTTTCAATACCCTTTGTCAGGGGTTTGTCTGGCATATGCTCTGTTTGAGATTGTTAAACCAGAAGGTCTTGTATCATACTGTTATGAACTATTAAAATCCTGTACACTCTTCTCAACGGTAGAACTGCTTGCCTAACAGTTGAAAATTAAAATCTCAATAGGCTATTTTATTTTTCTACTTGTGTTGGTTCCAGTTTCTGGTTTTTATTTTCCTCTGTCTCCTCCAAGCTCTCTTTTCATGGTCTCTTCTCCATTTGCCATTTCTTCTCTCTCCTCCTGTCTTCACGTCCTCCTGTGTATTATTTTTAACACTGATCTCTTCCTTTCAGTTTTCTTCAATTTATTTTTCTGCTTCTCTATCCAGATCGCACTACTTCTTCTTAGCAACCACTCCTCAATTTCACTCTTTTTACTGTATCTAGCTATAGTTTTCCACCTCTTTCCCTCACCCCAACCCTCCCATTTCCCAGCTCTCTCTCCTTCCCTAGCATTTCCTGGTCTTTCAATAACTCTCCCCCTCTCTCCCCCATGTCCAGTATCAACCCCTCTCCCCATCCTGCTTACCTTCCCCATCCAGTATTTTCCTATCCCTTCCTCCATGTCCACTATCTTCCCTATGTGTCCCTATCTCCTATGTCCAACATCTCCCCTCTTTGTCCCTTCTTCCTTCCCCCATGTCCAGCATCCCCCGTGTATACCTATCCCCTCATGTCCAACATCTCCTCATGTGCATCTCTACCTCCCATGTCCAGCATACCCCTTCTGCTCCTATCCCCCCATGTCCAGCATCTCCCCCTGTGTTTCCCCACCCATGTCCAGCATCCCCTCTCTGCAACCCAGCATATTCCCGATAGACCCAGACCAAGAAAATGTAAGTGTGCTGTGCGGGGCTTGCGTTTAGACCATGTGCATGCTGAGACAGCTCTGCCACATTCTGCCCCATCCGATGGTGTCTGACATTAGAGGGGGACAGGATGTGACAAAGCTGTCTCAGCGCACATGCATGGTTTAAACACAGGCCCTGCACTGTGCTCAGCTATAATAGTGAGGAGCTGTGTAGTAATGGAGTGTGGGAGCGATCGGCAGTCGGCAGAAAGACAGCCCTTCATTGGCCGGTTTTACCATCCTGCCAGTTGCCGGCCCCCAGCTTGTAAAACCGGCTGGGCCAGCCTAAAACTGATTGGTTGGCAACCCTATGCACAGAAGATCCTTTGTTGCACAAAAGTGAAGAAACAGTGGAAGAATTAATAACCATTTAAATCTGTCTAGAAAGCTGCAAATATAGTAATAGCTGGAACTAAAAGTCCTAACAGAAATGCAGGCATTTACATAGCCAGCTCTGTCTGACAGGCTGCAGTGATAGATATAATTAGTAGCTGGGCCCATCTAGAAGGATGTAAGTACAAAAAGCTAGAAGTCCCAGTGGAAAGGCAAGTGTTAACACAGCCTGGCCTGTCTTGTAGACTGCAGTGATGGGATTAATAAGCGTCTGGCAGGCTGAAAGTGCAGTAAACACTAGGGGAGGGCATATTTGAAGCGAGTAACAGTTAACAGACCCACTAACCATGTTAATCACACTGAACAGGATATTCAAACGGCACATAACCAGTTTGTTCCTCTGAATATCCCTCTCTTATGCTGCTAGATGCCCCAATGCTAACTGCTTAGCATTGGGGCATTCTGGGGGCGGCGCTGAAACCACTGGTCAGTGGCAATATTCAGCCACTGACTGGTTATCTTAAAGTGGCTAAAGTGAGGGAGAAAATAGGCTGTTCTAAATTTAGCCATTTTAGCTAACCAGGCAGCAGCTGAATATCAGTGACGGCAATGGCAAAGCAACTGTGACACAGAACTTACCAAAGGCTCTGTTGCTGTGTCCCGGTTCATGGCTGCTTCAAGCCCCTCCCCCAACCCCTCCCTGCCGCCTCATGGCTGCTTCAAGCCCCTCCCCCAACCCCTCCCTGCTGCCGACACAAACTTCCAGAAGTCTTAACCAAAAGTCTACTAAAATAAAGGGGAGAGGAAGGAGACTGGAAATAAAATAAAAAGGGTATAAAATGATCTAACCACAGATTTTATAGATTTACCTGTGGATTATCTTTAAAAAGGCATAACAGATTTTCAAGACAAATTTGAATCCAAAGCTGGATTTAAGAAAAACTGTGGCACTTTTTTTTTTTATTACAGTGAAGTGCTGTTGCTCTGAGAGTTTCTTTTTAATTACACATCATTTGCACTACTCCATTGTAGGGCAAACCTTTTGCAAACAGAAAGGAGTAAAGGTCGCTCAGCCAATGAATAACAAGAAATTCAAACACATAAGGGTGACAGAGCAGACAACACGTAATGTTTAGATTAATCTATGCTGTCTGTTCATGTGCTATGCTTTTAGATAAAGCACAGGGCTGTGTGGGAACATGTCGGAAAGGACGTTTCCATTAAAATATGGTTCTTGACTTGAACTATGGAATCAAACCACTTTGTACTTTGCACTTTAGCTACCATATGAAATGCTTTTGATGCTGAAAGCACGTAGTATAAGAGATTGCTCCAACATTACTGGAAGTGTGGGTCTAAAATTGTGTTTCTACTGGTTTTCATAATTGCTGTAAAGAACAGGGACATAAAGAAAGCATGCTCAGTGCAATTTAAAACAGTGATTTACTTTCTGTAAAGGACATGCACCTATTTTTCTCCTTATAAAGAAATATTATTCTGCCATCAGTAATTTGGCACGGATTTTTCTGTGATCCATCTGAAATGGCAGCTGCAGCATCGATTTTTCAATGATAAAATTGTCTAATGTACTTTAGTTGCTATATTGGTCGTTATTTATTTATTTAGACAGATTTGTATACCACCTTATCCTTCAATCAAAGTGGTCACATCACAATTGGAGGGTTACATTTAACATGAGGGTACTTAACAACATTTAGGGGTATGTTTCCTAAACTGCGTTAGTTTGATTCGCGTTAGGAGCCGCGTTAGTGAAAGAAATGGCAAAAAAGGACATGGGCGGTACCGATAACGCGCGTTATAAGGCGCCGCGCAGCAACGATCGTTACAGGGCGCGTTACTGCGCGTCAAGCTTAAGAAGGCGCGCAGACACACAAATACAGAAACAGAGCTGCAGCACAATGGTTACTACAAAGACTGATGGTACAAGGGTCATGGGTTTGATTCCCCAGTGTGCCTTATGAATAAGGCTGGCTGAGGCATCATGTGTAACCCTTTGAAGGCCTACTATAATATTTTAATCCACATTCTTCAGCCGGGTTAAAGTTTGCATAAATCAGGAAAATTGTACCCGTCTTATTCAATATGTTCCAATAGTGACGTTCCCTCTGCCATGGTCATGTATTATATACCATTTGATAGGAATATTTAGGCAGAAGTGTGGATCCCGAAAGTTTTGGGCTTGGCCTGGAAAGGGTTAAGTATTGGGCTGTGAGGAAGTTTAGTTGTACTTTAATAGTGCTGCCAGCAAACACACCCTCACAGTGGCGTAACCTAAGGTGCCACATAAGGCACCCTAGAAGGCACTCCATAGGGCACATTATAAAGTGCGCTGTCTGCCAAGGCACCCTATAATGTCCCCTATAGGACACCATATAAGACACCTTATAAGACGCTTTATAGGGCACCTTATGAGCCACCCTAAGGTGACAGTACCCTGAGGGTGGTTCTGCTGGCAGCACTAATATACAATAAAAATAGACAATGCCTAAGACAGCCCTATCGATGAACCCCACTGTGGGTTGTGAACCCATGACCTCTGGCTCCATGGGCAGTGAAGTAACCAGTGGGCTAGAGCTGCTAATAAACACCTGGCTGGTTACAGGAGGACTGCACGGCACCACACCCACATTCTGCTGTGGTTACCAGGATAGGGTCAACCCATCCGTACCCAGGATGCACAGCACATGTAAATCAGCAGTCTACAGATGAGCACAAGATGGGGTATGCACCCCACAGCACCTCAGCCTGGTAGGGGGTGCCGACAGTGTGTGTTAGTGGCACAGAGTAGCTACAGACCGTCAAAGTGTGCAGGTCCTGTGCTCATCCTGAGGGAGAGGTATGCTGCCCAGCACCATTCTCACAGCACCTGGCTGTGCTGCAGGTCCCCATCAGTTCCAATGTGTGATAGGTAGTCCTTGCAAACACCCCTAGGATATGGCTGTGTTCATACGTATGTCACATCTAGCCCTTGTGGACTATGATGCACCCAGAAAAGTGCATACCCTGTGTGGGTGCCATGGTCACATGATGTAAGTGAAGGGGGGTGTTGGGACCCACAGGGAGATTACATACCGCCACCCAACGCACCCTCTGGGGCTCAGGGTGGGGGACAGGATCTCCCACCAACAGATCCACTTTCTACCCCCCTGCAATGGTGGCAGTAGAGGGGACCATCACCCCAGTCCTGCTAGGGATCAAACACCCTACAGGGCAGGCAATGCAGAGCAGTACACATCCATAACACAATAGCAGACAGACGGCAGGTCTGGAAATGCTCAGCTGCCCCCCACCATTATCTGACATTCTCCAGCAGCAAGCCTCCAGCCGCTGCACCCTGCACGGTGTTCCAGCAAGACACACTAGCTGCAGACAGTCCGTCAGCTAGTCCATAGTGCATGGTCCTGGAGGAGATGCATGTACCCAGAACGGGGATATCAGCATACACACCAAGCAGATAAGTCAGTGATTGGGCCCCAAAAGAAAACCCATAAATATCACATGAGAGAAATACTATATAGCACTATGGGGGAACTTAGCCATGCCATGGTCACTGCTCAGTCAGGGTGAGAGTGACCTCCCAGCAGGACATGCTATGGCCACCCTGTCCGTGCAGGTGGTACCGGGCACTACAATGTCCGGCCATTGCCCTATGCCCTGTGCAGATGCGGCCAGGCCAGGCCACCCTATGCAGGCTATTCCCACGGTACCTTGCTCCTCATTATGCACATTGGCAAGCCAATACTGGCAACAGTGCTAGCAGTGTGGGCTGTGGAGGGTGTTGGCAGCCACCACACACTGGATAGACAGACACACACTCCCCACACCTATGCCAGCATTGTGCAACTATAGAGGTGTTGGGCAGCCCAGGCCACCACACCAGTCCTGGGCACAGTGCAGGCATGGCTATGGTACGCAATACTGTAGGAGTCACTCCCCAGATTGGTAAACACTGTCAGACACAAGACCTGTAGCACACTCCACAGACATCAGAAAGGTTGCTATGATGCAGCTCACTCCGAAAATTGTACTTAACCTAGGGATTGCTATCTGCCAGTAATCATAGCAACCTTTTGATAGATGTGTACCATATTCCCAGATTTAGGGTGGCATTACTAAGGTATGCAAGTGCTAGTATTGGGAGATGCACGCAGAGCCCAAAGTCCTGCCTCTCCAGGAGGCTTTGGATAATGGGGCCTGTGGGTGCGGGTGTGTCTGCCCCTGTTGGCTGCTGCTTTACGGCAGAGGTTCCCAACTCCATTCCTGCGGTGCAAAACACTGTTCGGGTTTTCATGCTGTCCCTCATGAATATGCATGAGATACATCTGCATACCATGGGGGTGGCGCATAGAAATGCAGCACAGGCATCTTTATCAGAGGCAGCATGGAACCTGAATGGTGTTTGGCCCTGGTGTCTGTGCTCTGTAGGGTAAAATGTGGGTGTTTTGGGCATGTTTACATCATCTGCAAGAAAGGTTCTGTCTGTATTAGCACGTTATAGTAGTGGGTAAAATATGAGGACTGGGTTGGCGAAAACCACAGCTGGGACTTGAACCTGTGACCTTCTGCTTCTGAATACACTGGTTTTGTGCACTGCACCACCATGTTATCACAGAGATGGTGCCTTCCCTGGTGATACCATGACTGTTGGTCAGACAGGGCCTGTCTGTTGCAGTGCATGGCACCCACCTACACAGGGCTAGGCCACGGTCTGCTCTGGGCAGCTGCCACTGCCCCCTCCACCACCAGTATCCCTTAGCCACCATGCTGACATGCCCTTCTGCTGGTGGAGCTGGTGGTGCGCAGTCTCAGGCCATCCAGTGTGCAGGTAGGCGGCTGCCTATGGTGTGGGTTCTGGGGTAGGGGTGCCTGCATAGAAGTCCACGCTCCCCCCCCAGCCCTGCCTGCCAATGTTCCGTGCCCTTGGGGGTAGCTGTTGGGTACTATCCCCTGTGATTCTTTGGGAAACACACTCGTGCCCATGTTGGGCCTTCAGCAGTTGCTGTCTGGCTGCTCCGCTGTTTCAGCATTTGTATGGGCCACCTAGGCATCACCCTAGTCCGCACTGTGGCCCAGCTGCTCCACAGCATGTGCCGTCTGCGGCCCTCTGTATCCCCTTCTCCGGCATCTGTCCAGTTGCCGTTCCGACATGCCCGCCCTGATGTTGCGGGACATGTGCACACCATAGGAACCCTGTCCGATGGTGGGGAAAACCCTGAGTAGCGCTATTTCACTGTGGGCTCATTCACCTTGTATGGGGACGGAGTATAGACCCTTCCACGATTTATATCTGTTCTATGGAGCTTACTCGGGGGGGGGGGGAGGGGTTGAAGTTTCTCATTGTTACCACTATTGGCCAGCTTGGTTATTGTTTTTTTCCAGTTTGTTGGGGTCATTTTCAGTGTTTCTGTGCCCTTTTGTTCTGTGCACGTGTATCACACTTATCACTGTTTTTTGGTTTCCCTGCCTGGGCTGTACATTGCTGACACTGAAATGGTTTCTCTCCCCTGTAATATGCATTTAACGGCAGGTTTTCATTCGCGTTGGAATTCAGCTCTGAAAATCAGCGCGTTAGTGTGAGGGGAGCCTCTCCCAGCCCACTCTCCGCCCACTGACCCCTTCTCTCTGCCCTCTCTCCACCTTCTGTAGTGTTTTACCGCGCCGCGGAACATTACGATCGTTAGCGCATCATAACGCGCGTTATGTAACGTTAACGATCATAAGCGCAGCGTAACGCACGTTATGACATGCTAACGATCGTTAACGTTACATAACGCACGTTATTCACGATTACCGCAGTTTAGTAAACATACCCCTTAGACAGTAAAATTGGAGGGTTACATTCAACATGAGGGTAATTAACAACATTGTACAATGAACTCGTGTGTCTAGTTGGGATGAGTGGGTGTCCTGTTGGCGGAGGTAGTTGTATTACTGTTCGGGTGGGGACTGTTGTCTTTATGCTCATATGTTCCTAATGCGAGGTCATATGTTTCTAATGTGACAATGCGAGTCTTTGAGGGTCTCAGCACCTTTTACTGCATCAACACAAGAATTATCTGAAAGATATTGGGCCCAATATTCAAAAATACTTATGTAGACAGAGCCAGCATTTTTTAAAAATTTCCACCACTTGTATAACTTTATTCATTAACTATCTTGTAGCAAGTTAAAAGATAAGTTACCCATATTTTGGGATGCGAGATTAGAGGTGGGCCGGAAGCTGACCAAAACATTACTCACAGATTGACAAAATTCATTCACTCTCTGGACAACTTATCCATCTGGCGTAGGCCAGCAAATAGCAGGCCTAACTCAAATCTCTAGTTGCCCACATCACATAAATCAATTCATATCCAATGGCACCACTTAAACAGTGAGAGATTTAGGGTTTGTGTTTGATCCTTCTAGGCATTTAAGCAATAAATTTCAAATATGGTGAAGCCTATCTCATGCTGTCTTTCTCTTCTGCATCACTTCCAGCCATAATTAAGGCACACGATTTTAAACACTGGCTTGAGTAAATTGTGTTATGTTAATTCATTATGTTGTGGGTCCCCTAAGAGTCCAATTCCACAAGGGGCACGTCCGGCCTGTCTGGACATCCCCATGCAGGATGAGCCTGTTAGGACCTGATTCTGGACTGCAGGAACAAAACGTTCCTGTGGTACACAAAATTGGGCCAGAGGATGGCCCGGCATGCCCCTGCCTGCCTGCGGGGACATCTTCCCTGCAGGATTCCTTGGCTGCCACAGTCCGGCCCCCATCTTCCCTGCTGCCCGACCCACGGCTGGCCAGTCAGGGCCTGGATCGGGCGGAAGGGACCCCCCGCACCCAGCCCCAGCCCAAGGGGGAATCCCCGGGCCTGATCGCCAGGTCAGTGCCACTTATTCCACCTTCAGGGTGGAATAAGCAGCACGTCCCCTTTGATCTAGCAGGACGTACAGGGCTGTGACCTGAATCGGCCGTGTATGTCCTGTCAGGCTAGCCCATTCCTCCTCCGCCCAGATTCACCTCCCACCAGCTCTCCCCATCCTGCCCTTCTGAACGTGTAGGGAGAGCCGGAGGGGAATCTTCTTGGTTTATTATTCTTCAATCCACATCTCAGAATTAGGCCCTAAGTATCAGTTAGGAAGATTATCCAAAATACAGCCACCAGAATTCTAACTAAGCCAGGGCACCAAGACTATGTCACACCTCTACTAGAAGCTTTGCAATGGTTATCTTTAGAGAAGCATGTATATTTTCAAATCAGTGCACGGGGTGAGTACTGTGTATTTGAGGAACATTTACATCAGTCTGCGCCTTTCAGTCTTTGCACTGTTCTGATATAGGCTACTTGCCACTGCCACCTTCATCAACTATGCCACTGGGCAAACAGCCTTTTCCTATCAAGGGCCCAAACCTGTTGCCATTCAATGTGAATAAGACAATGTTGTTTATAAAAAAAATCCTGTAGACATAGGGGCCGATATTCTGTGGCGGTAGCAGCAAGGTGCTTTTAAAGAGCCTAGCCACCACTGCTTTAAATAAACCCAGACATTCGGCACCGGAACTTATCTAGTATCCAAAGCTGAATATCTTGTTTCACCAGACAGTGGTATCACTTTCTGCTTTGCAGCAATATTCAGCCGCTAACCAGATAGCAATAAACTGGTTAAAGTTAGCACATTCACTGAGATGACCTAACTTTAACAGTTTCTGCTCACCCAAAAATAGCCCAATGCCCACTTCATTTGCTAGGTATAAAAATATAATTTAGTAAGCGAATCAAAATTTCAATGCAATTCATCTGCTGAACTTCATAGATATGCCATCGAATCTGTGTCGACTCATGGTGACCCTCTGCATAGCTGTCCTAAACTGTGTTCGGGCTTCAGTCAGGCAGCTCATTGTTGATGATTGGCATTTGTAGCTGCTGTTATTGTATCAATCCATCTCATTGCTGGTCTTCCTCTCTAGCATTGACCATTAACCTTGCCAAGCATGATGTCTTTCTCTAATGATCTCTCTTTGCATGATGTGTCCAAAACATGAAAGTCAAAGTCTCATCATCTGAGCTTTTAAAGAAAGCTTTGGTTTGACCTCCTCTAGTACTGACTGGTTGGTTCTTTGGGCAGTCCATGGTATACACAGTATTCTTCGTCAGCATCATAATTCAAAGGCATTGATTTTCTCCCTATCTATCTTTTTTACTATCCAACTTTTGCATCCATAAGATGTTACCGAAAATACCATGGCTTACACAAGTCGAATCTTTGTATGGAGAGAGACATCTTGAGAATCTTATCTAGGTCCTTCATAACTATTCTGCAAAGAGCAATGCATCATCAGATTTCTTGATTGCTTGTCATTTCTTTATTGATTATTAATCCAAGAAGGTTAAAGTTGCCCAATATTTCAATTTCTCCTCCATCAATGATGAATTTACTGATTTTGCCAGTTGTCAGAATCTTTGTCTTCTTTACGTTAAGGTGCATTTTAAGACCATGTTCCTTATTCTTGAGAAGCAAATGTTTCAGATCATCTTCCGTTTCAGCCAGATCATCTCCACTTTTAGTCAGCAGTATAGCGAAGGTTGTTGATGAGTCTTCCACCAATCTTCACACCTCAGTTGTCTTCATACAGTCCTGCTTCTCTGATGATTTGTTCTGCATATAAATTAAAGACGTAGGGGGAATGTATGCAGCCTTGTCGTCCACCTTTGCTAATTTTAAACCATTCTGTTTCTCCTTGTTCCATCCAAACTGTTGCTTCTTCCTCAATGTAAAGGTTGTCAAGAGAACTATTAGGTGTTCTGGTATACCCATGCTTCTTAAATGGACCAAAATATCTCATGGTTTACACAATCAAAAGCCTTGCTCTGGTCAATAAAACACATATAGATATCCTTTAGAGTGGAGGAGTAGCCTAGTGGTTAGAACACTGGCTTGGTAACCAAACAACCAGGGTTCAATTCCCACTAGCATTCCTTGTGGCCTTGGGCAAGTCACTTAACCCTCCATTGCCTCAGAAGAAAGGCCTGGCAATCTACTTCCAGTAACACTGCCAAGAAAACCCAGGAGCTTCTGGGTCACCAGGAGTCAGGACTGACTCAAAGGCACATGTTGCATTGCAGATATCCTTTTGTTATTCTTTTGTCTTTTCAAGGATCCATCTCACATCCATGTTGATGTCTCTTGTTCCTCACCCTTTCCTGAATCCTATTTGCACTTCAGGCAATTCTCGTTTCAGGTATGGTTGCAGTCTCTGCTGAACGATCTTGAGTAGAAACTTGCTGGTATGCAGGAACAGAGCAATTGTGCGATAATTCCACTGTCAGTCTGATCACCTTTCTTCAGTACTGGTATAAACACAGACCATAGGAACATAACATAAAAAAATAAGAAATGCCATACTGGGGCAAACCAAGGTCCATCAAGTCCAGTATCCTGTTTCCAGCAGTGACCAATCCAGGTCACAAGTACCTGGCAGGTTCCCAAAAAGGTACACAGGTTCCATAATGCTTCTCCTGGGGTAAGCAGTGGATTTTCCAGGTCCTCTTTAATAATGGTTTATGGACCTTTCCTCCAGGAACTTATCCAAACCTTTTTTAAACCCAACTACACTAACAGCCTTTACTATATCCTCTGGTAACAAATTCCAAAGCTTGACTATGCATTGAGTGAAAAAGCATTTTCTTTTATTAGTCTTAAATGGGTTACATTGTAGCTTCATTGTGTGTCCCCCTAGTCTTTCTACCTTTTATAGCGTAAACAACCAAATTCCGTTTACCTGTTCCACTCCATTCATTAATTTATAGACCTCTATCATAGCCGTCTTTTTCCAAGTTGAAGAGCCCTAACCTTTTAAGCCTTTCCTCATTGGGGTATTCTTCTATCCCCTTTACCATTTTGGTGACTGTTCTTTGTACCTATTCTAATTACGCTATATCCTTTTTAAGATATGGTGCCCAGAATTGCACACAATATTCAAGGTGTGGTCGTACCATGGAATGAAACAGAGACATTATAATATCCTTGGTTTTATTTTCCAGTCCCTTCCTTATGATTCCTAGCATTCTATTTGCTTTCTTGGCCCCTGCTGCACAATGACCAGAGGGTTTCAATGTATTATTCACGATGACGCCTAAATTATTTTTCTGGTTAATGATTCCTAGTGTAGAAAAATGCATCGATTAACCATAGTTTGGGTTGCTCTTTCCTAAGTGCATAACTGCATTTGTCCACATTAAATTTCATTTGCCTTTTGGACGTCCAGCCTTCCAATTTATCAAGGTCCTCTTGCAATTTTTCACAATCCTTTTGTGTTTTAACAACTTTGAATAATTTTGTGTCCTCTGCAAATTTGATTACCTCACTCATTATTCCTATTTCCAGGTCATTTATGAATATGTTAAGCACAAATCCCTGGGGTACTCCACCATTCACCTTTTTCCATTGATAAAACTGGACATTTAGCCCTACTCTCTGCATTCTATCTTTTAAACAGTTCCTGATTCAAAATAGTACACTGCCTCCTATCCCATTACTTTTTAATTTTGCCAAGAGTCTCTCATGAGGGACCTTATCAAAGGCTTTCAGAAAATCCAGATACACTAAATCAACCGGCTCACCTTTATCTACCTATTTATTCACACCTTCAAAAAATATCACAGATTAGTAACACAAGACCTTCCTTGGTTAAATCCATGTTGGCTCTCTCCCATTAAGCCATGACTATCTACATGTTTAGTAATTTTATTCTTTATAATGATTTCTACCATTTTGCCCAGTACTGACATCAGGATCACCAGTCTGTAGTTTCCCAGATCACCCCTGGAATCCCTTTTAAAAACTGGCATTACATTGACCATTCTCCAGTCTGCCGGTACTACAAATAATTTTAATGATAGTTCACAGATTACTAATAGTAGGTCTGCAATCTCATACTTCAGTTCTTTCAACACCCTTGGATGTATACCATCCAGTCTAGGTGATTTCTACTCTTTAGTTTATCAAATAATTGCAATATGGCTTCTAGGTTTATTGGTATTTCTTTCAATTCTTCCAATACATCACCTTTAAATACCATTTCAGGCATGAGTACCTTCCCTACACCTTCTTCAGTAAAGACCGAAGCAAAGAATTCATTCAGTCTTTCCGCTATGGCCTTGTCCTCCCTTAGTACCCCTTTTACCTCTCTATCATCTAATGGTCCAACTGACTCTCTCACAGGTTTTCTGCTACGAATGTACTTGAAAAAGATTTTATTATGCATTTTTGCTTCCACAGCAAGCTTCTTCTCAAATTCTCTCTTTGCCTGCCTTATCAATGCCTTGCATCTAACTTGCCAGTGCTTATGTTGTTTCCTGTTTTCATCATTTGACTCCTTTTTCCATTTCCTGAAAAATACTTTTTTGGCTACAACAGCCTTTCTGACTTTGCCTTTAAACCATGCTGGCAGTTTTTGGCCTTCCTTTCATTTTTCTTCAAGCGTAGAATACATCTGGTCTGAGCTTCCAAGATAGTATTTTTAAACAACACCCATGCTTGATGTAAATCTTTAACCTTTGCAGCTGCACCTTTTAGTTTTTTCTTAACTATTTTCCTCATTTTATCATAGTTTCCCTTATGAAAGTTTAAAGATAATATTGTGGATTTCCTTGCAGCCCTTTTACATTTACTAAATCAAATGTGATCATGCTATGAACACTATTGCCAAGTGGCCCCAACAACCTTATCTCTTGCACCAGATCCTGTGTTCCACTAAGGATTTGGTCCAAAATAGCTTCCCCTCTTGTCAGTTTCTGAACCAGCTGCTTCAAGAAGCAGTCATTTATTTCATCTAGAAACTTTATCTCCCTAGAATGTCCTCTGTGACACTGACCCAGTTGATAGTGGGGTAATTGAAATCACCCATTATTACTGTGTTCTAATTTTTGTTAGCTTCCCTAATTTCTTTGAGCATTTCATCATCCATTTGTTCATTCTGGCCAGACGGTCGGTGGTGCACCCCCACTGCCATCACCTTTCTCTTTTTTTACTTGGAATTTCGATCTATAGAGATTCTACAGTGTATTTTCTTTCCTGCAAAACTTTAATCCTATGTGACTCAATGCTCTCTCTAACATAGAGCACAACTCCTCCACCAATTTGATCTACCCTATTATTGTGATATAGTTTGTACCCAGATATCCTAGTGTCCTCCTATCCATGAGGTCTCTGAGATGCCAATCATATCTAACCTTTAATTTAGTGTTATATTTCTAGCTTTTGCATACAGGCATTTTAGAGATTGTATTTTATTCATATTAATCTGGTTAACAGTTGATGGGGTAATTTGGAATCTTTCAGCTCTGTATTTAAGGGCATTTGGGAACCTTTTATCTTTACTGGAACCTCTCTGTTGGAATGATCGAACTTTCCTCTTTTGCTAGAATCCTTCAAGGATACATCCTTCCAAACTATGCACTCTTGGGCGATTGTTGGCTTGCCCCTATTATCTAATTGAAAAGCTGCTCTTTCTCCTTTTTAATGCCAGGAGCCTGGTTCCATCCCTGTTAAGGTGGAGCCCATCCTTTTGGAAAAGACCCTCCCTTCCCCAGAATGTTGCCCAGTTCCTAACAAATCTAAAACCCTCTTCCTTTCACCATCATCTCATCCATGCATTGAGATTCCGGAGCTCTGCCTGCCTTTTGGGTCCTGAGCATGGAATGGGAAACATTTCAGAGAATGCTACCCTGAAAGTTCTGGATTTCAACTTCCTACCTAAAACCCTAAATTTGGCCTTCAGAACCTCTCTTCCATACTTTCCTATGTCATTGCTACCAACATCTACCAAGACAGATGGTTCCTTCCAAGCACCATCTAAAACCTTGTCTAGGTGGTGCATGAAATCTACTTCCTTCACACCTGGCAGGCATGTTACCAGGTGATTCTCCTGCCCACTAGTCATCCAGCTATCTACATGCCTAATAATTAAATCACCAACTATAATGGCTGTCCTAACCCTTCCCTCATGGGCACATGTCCCTGGAGAATCCTCCTCAATGTGAGAGGGTTTTACATCACCTGAAGGATAGGTCCTAGCTACAGGATCACTTCCTGCCACACCAAGGTGATGCTTTCCTTTCATGTGACCTCTCTCCTCCATGGCAACTGAGATATTGGAGGTGGGGCTTCAGTACTACGTCCCTGTAGGTCTCATCTGTATACCTCTCTGTTTTCCTTATGCCCTCTAAGTCTGCTATTCTAGCCTCCAGAGATTGGACTTGTTCCTTGTATGCAAAGAGCTCCTTGAACCTAGTGCATGCGTAAGACCCCTCACCAACTGGGAGAAAATCATACATGTGGCACTCAGTGCAAAAGACTGGATAACCCCCATCTCATTGCTGGACTGCTGTCTGCATCTTAGTTTAAGGTTTTGTTTAGCAATTTAAGTTGCTTACTTACTTAAAGTTGCTAGGGATACATGTACTGATACCACTATACCTAATGTGCTCAATATTCGAAAGGCACTTACATGGTTTACAGCCCTGTAAATCATATAAATGCCACTCAATGGGATATTCAAGAGCAGTAACATGATTTGTGCCGCTGAATATCCCCAATCTTCTCCCCTACACGCCCTGATGCTAACCACTTAGTATCAGGACATGTCATGGGCGGCAGAGGTTAACTGGGTAGCAGCAATATTGCACCACTACCTGATTAGCTTCTATGGGTAAAAGATAGGTGCTGCAAAAGTTGATCTATCTTTACCCATAGAAGATAACCAGGCAGCAGTGCAGTATCGCTGCTACCCAGTTAGCCTCTGTGGCTTTCAAGCATGTGTGGCCACCCCAGATATTCAGTGCCAAGGCTACATATGACCCCGGCATTGAATATCCGGGGTTAGAGGATGGCAGCAATGGCTAGCCACTCTACTCAAGCCTAGCCATCCTAACTCAGTATCGGGCCCAATTTGTTTAAGGGACTTTGTTCAACTCAAGATTAATTAATTTAATGTCCAGTCAGTTGACCATGATGTTTTCTTCCAAATTTCTTGGCAGAGCCTTGTAAGTATGGCAACAGTAGCATCCAATTGCTGTAATACTTCAATGGCACTGCCATCAATACCTGGTGCTTTGTTCATTGATGATACTTTCAATGCTGTTTCGAGATCTTCTTTCATCATGAATGGTTCCTGATCCTAAGGTCCACTTGATCTTTATGGTATAATGGCTCTGTATATTCTTTCCACCTTTTTTGATCTTCTTAACATCATTCAACATGGATCATTCAGCATTCCAAATCAAAGCTGGAATTTTCTCTTTAATGCTCATAACGTTAGGAAAGCCGATCTTGTTCTTCCTCTAATAATTTCTGATTCTATTTCCTCGCATGCGTCATTATAGTATTTCTCCTTGTCTCATCTTGCTGCTCATTCGAAATCTCTGTTGAGTTCCTTGATTTCCTCTCTTAAGCTTCTCTGCATTTCTGGGCAATTTTCAGAGTTTCTTTGGTCATCCATTTTGGCCATTTTTGCTTTTTCACTTTTTGTAGAGACTTCTCACTTTCTTCAAGCACATCTTTCTTGATTTTATCCCATAACTCTTCTGGTGTTTGGTCATTTGTATCCAAAGCAGAAAATTTATTTTGCAGGCAGTCTTTAAATTCCAGTGGTGTAGTCTCAAGGTCATATTTTGCTCCATTCATGAGTAGCTTGCTCTTTTTCAGCTTTAGGTTGAGTTTGCATACTAGTACTTGGTGATCTGTACCATGGTCTACTCCAGGTTTTGTCTTTGTTGATGTTATTGAGCTTTTCCAATGTTTATTTCCACAGATGTAGTCAATTTGATTTTTGTACAATCCATTGAGTGAAATTCATCAGCATAGTCAGTGCACAGTCACCGCTTGTGTTGCAGGAAGAAGGTGATTGAGATGAATAGATTGTTGATCTTGCAGAATTCTATCAGTCTTTCTCCAGCTTCATTTCTGTTACCAAGTTCATATTTTCCAATCACTTTGCCTTCTTCTTTGTTCCCAACCTTTGTTTTTCAGTCACCATGACTATCAGGTTATCCTGTTTATATGTTCTGTCAATTTCAGCTTGTACTTGTTCATAGAGCTCATCTACTTCTTCCTCTTCTGTAGCTGTTGTTGGACCATATACTTGAAATATAGTTGTGTTAATGGGCTTTCCTCATAGACGAATAGAAATTAAGCGTTCACTGATTGTATTGTATTTCGTTACAGTTCTTGCAAGTTTCTTCTTAATTATAAATGCAACACCATTTCTTCTTTGTCTTTCCTTCTAGCATTGTATACCATGTGATCATCAGATGCAAAGTGCCTAATGCCAGTCCATTTCAGTTCACTGACACCCTATAAATCAAGTTCCATGTCCAGCACAGCTATATCAGCAGTCAGACGTCCCGAGGGCTTAGATCCAACCTCATCATAAAAGCTGGTTTTACTCTGAAATGTTTTCAGCTCATCCCCAGTAGCCAGTTGAGTGCCTTCTGACCTGGGGGTCTCATCTTCCAGCACTATAGTGCAATTTGTTTTGTTACGACTATCCACTGGATTTTCGTGGCAAGATACTGAAGTAGATTACCAGGCCTTTCTGCCGTGCAGGTAATGCTAGTGTTGTTGCCATTGTCACAGACATGTGATCCTCCGCTACCAACACCATCCCATTCTGCTGCTGTCCATATGGGTGGTCTGTCCGTCTGGCAGGTCAACTGAGATCTGTCCATCTTGGGAGACCCTGCCAGTAGTTACTCTACCGATAGTTTAGCTCTCAAAATCACTGATGCACACAAGCCCTCACAGCACAACAAGCTGCTAACATATATACACATATACATACATATATATATACATATATACACACACACACATATATATACAGTCAAACCTCGGTTTTCGTATGCCCCAGTTTTCGTTAGCTTCGGTTTTCGACAACTTTTTTCATTGCAATTTTGTCCCAGTTCTCGTACATCCGCTCGTTTTTTATACAATTTAAAATGGTCCGTACCATGGGGGGTGTGCGCTCAGTACAGTAGGAGCTGTTCTGCTGGTCTGATGCTGAGAATCGGAGGCAAGGGAGAGAGTCGGCGATCAAAGAATCTGTGTGTGTGCTGTCCGGTGAGGTGAGAGAAGTGCCGGGAGCTGTTCTGTTGGTCTGATGCCGAGAATCGGAGGCGGGGGAGAGAGTCGGCGATCAGAGAATCTTTGTGTGTGTGCTGTCCGGTGAGGTGAGAGAAGTGCCGGGAGCTGTTCTGTTGGTCTGATGCTTCCGACGCTCAATTAGGATTCCCTGCTGGGACTCCCTGCTGAAAGGGGTCTTCCAAACTTGCCAGTCCTGCTGCTGCTGAGAATTGGAGGCGGGGGAGAGAGTCGGCGATCAGAGAATCTCTGTGTGCTGTCCTGTGAGGATCGGGCAGATGAGAGAAGTGTTCTGCTGCCTGACTGAGACTTCGGGGGCCCGTGCTGCTGCAGCCATTGCCACATGGCTCTGGAACGCATGCTCAGCTCTGCGTTCCAGGTTGCCTGAGTGGGAGAGTGGTGTTTCCAGTGGCTGTGGCTGGCGCCTTTACTGGAGGCTTTTTTTTTGTGGATCCTTCTTGTTTTGTTCTTTTTTTAAATTCCTGTGCCCGATCTCCTCTCTGGGTGTCTGGCTGCATCTTGATCGCTGTGCGGCTGATCTTTCTCCCTTCTCCTAAGAAGTTTAACCGATCTGTCTGCCAAAAATACATCTGTAGCACCATCTTGTCATTTATATTTATTTCTCATTGTTTTCTGTATGTAAAAATATAGTTATTCTCTATAAAATGCATTTTTTGTGAATATTTCTGGGTTTCTGGAATGGATTAATTGGATTTACATTATTTCTTATGGGAAATATTGCTTCAGTTTTCATACATTCGGTTTTAGTCAGACTTTTTCGAACGGATTAATCATGAAAACCGAGGTTTGACTGTATATATATATACATACACACACTCATGCACATATACTTATCTATCCCAGATATAGACATATAAAAAAAAGCTACAGAAAACAGAGAAAATTAGATTACTTCTTCTAAGTTCTTTGTTTGCTTCTCCTCTTTTGGACTCTTCTTGTTCTCTTTCTTGGACTCTATGGAGTCCCCTTCTTTATTTAAACTCTTCTGCAGGCTTTTCCTTCAGATCCCTGCAAAGGTAATTCCAAGCACTACACACTCTGCCCAGCTTCAGTGGGTCCCCTGAACCCAGGGCAGCTGCGCTTTGGTAATCTTCCAAAAATACTCTTCTCTTGGTTTTTGTCAAATCTCCTTAGGCATCTAACAAAAATTCTGTATACCCTTGCATTTTCCAGAACAGGGGAGTATACCTTCTGCCCAGTTACATCATGTTGGGAGGAAACTTCTCTGTGAGGGAAATCCAAGTCATATATATATACCACTCCCAAAGGCAGAGATCTGTCTTTGGCACACAACCACTGTACCATGAGGAGGAAGTGAGAAGACTGCCCTTAAGAAGGGGGGGGGGGGCAGGTATGATTTGCCAGAGGAAAGTGTGGCCATGTGCAGAGACTGATTGTGGGGCCTCATTTGCATAAGTCAATAGTGGTTGAATAGTGGGACTGAAAAGCGAGGCCATGTACAAAGAACAGAGTTGCTCAATGGTAGTGCCGACCCTGATCTAGGGAAGCCACAGGCCCAGGAGCAGCAGAGGAAAGAGCAAAGTGGAAGTAGGGTATCTCAAGCTTCAACCTACACCTTCAACTCCAGAGTGACTATATCTATTCAGTCAGCATCCTCTCTGACTCAGGAAGGAGAGCAACTCATCTGTGTGGGGACTAAGAAATCTCTTACTATAAGAAGAGAAGGAGGGTAGGGTTCCACTTCATCCATCTCCACCACCCAGGCACACCAGAGGCAAGAGCACCAGCAGGGCAGAATCGGGGATCTGTAACCCCTGGCTCTGGTGTCACTTGTTGTAAATAACAGGAGGGGGTTTGCATATTTCTATGGGATTGCTGCAAAAGGGGTGGCATTTTGACGATATGATTGTTGATTTAATTACCAAATTTGGGGGAGGGGAAGTTAAGTCTGAAGGTTAACCTAGAGTACCCAGTAGCCTTGCACTGGTCCTGTTCTTTTAACTTCGTATTATTTCACCACTGGTTGTAAGCTTTCAGCCAACTATTCACAAATTGCACATTCTCTGCCGTCATATAATCCCATGCTGGTCATAAGCTTCCAGCCAACTGCTCAATCTTCTTCTGGTCAAAAGAAGGCAAATACTGATACTCCTTCTTATTTTACTCCAAACTAGTTTTATAAGTTAACACCCAACCATCCACAAGTAAAAAATAAGGGAGAAAATGAAAAAGGAAGAGAGATTTTAACCCCCCGCTAAAAGCACAAAAGCAAAAAGAGGAGCCGGGTAATACCAAGAAGCCATAGCTGAGTTTCAGCACAAAACGCCTTCATCAGAGGATGTTTAATAAAGAATCTCAGGAACTTCAGAAACAACTTAAAGCACCGGTAAACTTCCTTTAATTCACAATCCCACCCAACCAATAGCTAACAAAGCAAAAATGTATTTTACTTTCTCTTTTCTCCTTTGCTTTTTAGCTATTGGTTGGGTTTTGCAATTAGGGTTGTCTGCCCATGTTGTTTTACCTCATTGGGAGTGCAGCCTCTTTACTCTATTGGAAGGGAGACTGGTTTGGGGCAGTATGTTCCCTTTTCTTCGCCTTTTTTACATTTAGGCACTTTTTTGGCTATTTATTTGGAAAGTTTATTGTATGTTTTTTTTGGGAGACAGAACAGTATTTATCAATGGTCTCTTAGGCTTCTTAGCAATTTGCTATATTTGCTCCAGTTTAGATGTTAGTTTTAAGGAGAAGATATTGCTCGTTTTTACTTTCTTTGTTGGTGTTTAGTTTTTTATGGCCAAATTGTGAAGGTTTGCATCTCAATTGAAGTCTTGTGTGATTTGAAGACACATCCATACAGTGTAATTGGGCTTCTTTTTTGTGGGTGTTCCCCTTATGAAAGGTTTGTAAGCCTGATAATATTAATCATTACTTATAAATGGGTACTTCTGTTTTTCTAAGATGTATTGAGTCCCTGTTTTGGTTTGTATTGCAAGTGGGTCATTTTTGGGACCTGGTGTTTCTTCACAATTAATAGCGAGCCGTCTCACATTGAAGTTTGTCTTTTTGTTTTTTGCTTTTATTGTTTTTCTTTTTTGTATTTGATTGTTTAGCATTTTATGATTATATTTTCTGTGCCCACATTTTTAATGTTTGTTTTTTACTTTCTTGTAGACTGCACTTTATGGTGTTCAGAAGGGACCAATCTGTATTTTGCACCATACTTAGCTGCTGTGATTAGTATTTGATACCCCAGATGCAGGCTAAGGCTCTATATAACATGTTGGGCTCTATATAACATAATTATGTTTTCATTATTCTATTTAAGTTTGTATTAAATTAATTTGCTGATTTATTTGAGTGATATTTTTTTGGAACTGCGACTTTTTCTGCTCTTAAATTAGCATACAGCAAACCATCAGTCCTAGGATTACACTGAGGTTCCTGTATTAGTCACTAGGATGTTGAGGGGCTATAAATTGGCCATCTCTTTCTCTGGGCGTCCTAGCACTGCAGGGGCAGCTTGGGTGGTATTTACACTATTGCTTTGGTATTATGTCACACTTTAGTTGTCCTAAAGATGGAAACTATGATGCTACTGCAGGGGGATGCAGAGTTAGACACAGGCTGAAAGAGAAGAGCCATGAATCTCACCTTTAAGAGGATAAATACAGTAAATGATAGGGCTTGGGTGCTATTGTATTTATCCATTAATGGCAGTGCATACAAGAACACCCAGAAAGGATTTGCGAACAGTTGTATGTCTGGAAGAAATCTGGGAATAGGAGGGTAGCCAACTATTTGTAATGATCTTAAAAGACAGGTTCACAACCCTTTTGATAGTATGGACCCTTATTAAACCCAGAAAGCCCAGCTTGTTCCCCATCACTCTTCCAGGACCTCCTCCCCAACTATTTGGCAAGCTAGGCAGCCACCTAGGGCCACAGATATTGACAGCCAGGAGGACTTAAGGCTTAAGATTTGCCTAGAGCGCCACACCTTGAACCAAATCTGCAGCCAGCCCTGCCCCTCCCCTCCCTTCAGCACAAAGTCTGTCCCCATTAACCCTCTTTATCAACCTTCCCCTTCCTGTTTCCACAAGTTTTCCCTCTTTCATCCCATCAGTCTCATCTCTTACTCTCTTCCTCCCTCAAGCTATTTTCCTCCAGTCTCTCTCTCCCTAGCCATACCCACCAATCTCTCCCTTCCCCACAACCCATCCTCACCAGGCTCTCTCTTTTTTCCTCTTTTCAGTGTCCTGTGGAGCCCATGTAATAGTCTCACAGATCCACATATGTCCATGGACCAGATCGGGATCCACTGGCCTAGAAGAATGTGAGGAATTGTACAAGAAAATGCCCAGTGGTTTCTGGGGTAATACAGTGGGTCAGGGGTAATTTGGAAGCAGTGTTCTGCCTGGAAGATTTAGGGACACTGGTGTAAGCCAGCAATTGTATGCTATAATTGGAGGATGTTTTATGATGAGGATTTTAGTTTGCTGGAAATGAACTTTTAAGCTTAAACTGCTTCAGTGAAAAATAAAACTAAATGAAAACAAATTCCAGCTCTTTAACAAAGCCGAAAGCATAAAGCAAACATCTTGGGGAGAGAGAATCTCAAATGACAGGTTTTGTTCATCCCCACTTTTACCTAGAAAGAGAATAAATGTGCCAGTCACACCTGCTTGTGTAAATACAACTTTTGTGCCCTATTGCTAAGCATTTTTCCCATAGACTCAAAATGGGACAAACCTACAATACACAGGCCCCTTATCAACCTGTTAATCTTCTATAACAGACCTTCCATCACCAGTATCTTTATGCTCAAGTCCGTGTTATGCACAAGTGGCTGCTTTTCCTTCTGAAGCGTGTCTATAAACAGTTTCCTAAGAGAATTTGTAACTCATAGCACATCTAGTTAAAACAACTTGACCATTGATAATAAAGCCAAGCAATGCATTTATTTCCAACTTCTACGTGATTCCTTAAAAGAAAACCGACAGAATATGAATTGGCTGCCTACTAAAAATAGTGATATACCTGGTTTCTCTTCTGTAAAGTCACAAGACACGCTAAACAAGAAAAGCGTATCAGGAATAAAAATCGCTCCTATTATTTTTCATCCAGTTTCTTCTTTGCGCTTCCTTATAGCCGCTCCTTGTCCTAATTGCAGAAAATAAGTCCTAAATTTTGGCCACCGATTCCTCACCTGAAGTTGACAGGTTCTATAGTTTGAAGCTGGACTGACAGGCAGGAGTGGTGAACTTTCCTTCTCTACAGATTCTCTGTTCAGTATGAAAGCAATGTTGTTTGCAGGTCAAACACTGTGATAATTACCAAAGGAATGTTAACTAGCAGGTGGGACAGAAACCAGACACTCCATTCATTGTTTACCATTTCTATGAAAAAGGGCTTTGTACATGCGAATGTTTATTCTGAATCACTGGCTAGCATGGGGATCCCAGAACCTGGGCAGGAGAGGGCAGAATGGGGGCGTGGTCAGCCACAGAGATATATAAAGCATGTTCAGGGAAGGCCTGTGTACATATTAAATGCTTCCCGGAAACATCCATGTTATTCCTGCTGAAACATGGTATAAGGTTAGGACTTAGAAAATATTCTGCTGTGCTCTGCAATGCATCCCATAGAGAAAAATGTTTGTGGCAAGTATGTTTTAAACTACTGTGACTGCCGTCTGGAAAAATACAAGATGCAGTCTTAAGGTACAGGGAGCAAAGGTGAGGGAATGTTGGTAAGGTAAAGAAACATTGCTAAACACCTTTACAGAAACATTAAGAAGAGCAATAGTGTTTATTCGGGCTATGCACCTACATGCTCTGTATGCTAAAGGAGCCAATCTATGGGACCCTAAAAATTCCCATATTCTGAACAGTGGGACTGCTGATGCAGGGATAGTATGGGTGTGAGCAGGGAAAGGATTCCTTTCTGGGTGGGAAATAGAGATCGTATTTATGGTCCTAGTACCCCATGCGATTATGGTATGTCATGGCTGTTTTGTATAGGTTCAGAAGTCACAAAAAATTCCACGTAACCCTCACAACATCTACTGATAAGAGAAATGAGAGCTAATGTGCAACAATGTATTTAAGCCTGAGAGAAAAAAAATTGTTACAGAAGTAACATAGTAACATAGTAAATGACAGCAGATAAAGACCAGTATGGTCCATCTAGTCTGCCCAGTAAGATGGCAAGAGTAGGTGCACCTGCCGCTCTGTGCAGACCACCCCTCCTCATATCTTTGTTTAGGGGTGAACCCACCGCTCCATGTAGGACACCCCTATTTGTTGAGAAATTAGATGGTTTAGTTTATTGTGATTTTATCCTGTTGCTTTAAAGGGATCCACCGTGTCTGCCCATGCCATTGTGAATTCCGTCACTGTGTTTGCCCCCACCACTTCCATCGGGAGGGCATTCCAAGCATCCACCACCCTTTCAGTGAAAAGGTATTTCCTGACATTGCCTTTCAATTTACCACCTTGCAGCTTCATGTTATGCCCTCTAGTTTTACAGCTTCCCCGTCTTTGGAAGAGATTTGTTTGTTCATTATTTTTCTTTAAGTATTTAAAGGTCTGAATCATATCTCCCCTGTCCCTCCTCTCCTCCAGAGTGTACATATTTAGGTCTTCGTCTCTTCTGAGAAGGCTTCTGACGCAGGCTCTAAATCATTTTGGTCGCCTTCCTCTGAACAGTTTCCAGTCTTTTTACATCCTTTGCAAGATACGGTCTCCAAAACTGAACACAGTACTCCAAGTGAGGCCTCACCAGTGACTTATACAGTGGCATAAGTACCTCTTCCTTTCTGCTGGTAATTCCTCTTTGTATGCAGCCCAACATCCTCCTGGCTTTTGCCACCGCCTTGTCGCACTGTTTTGCCACCTTGAGATCTTCAGAAATAATTACACCAAGGTCTTTCTCCTGATCCGTGCACACCAACCTCTCGCCCCCTATCGCATACATTTCCCTTGGATTTCTGCTACCCAAGTGCATGAAACTGCACTTCTTCGCATTAAATATTAATTGCCAAGCATTAGACCATTCTTCCAGCTTTTGTAGATCTTTCCTCAAAAGCTGGAAGAATGGTCTAATGCTTGGCAATTGAGATTTAATGCGAAGAAGTGCAGTGTCATGCACTTGGGTAGCAGAAATCCAAGGGACATGTACGCGATAGGGGGCGAAAGGTTGGGGTGCACAGATCAGGAGAAAGACTTTGGTGTGATTATTTCTGAAGATCTCAAGGTGGCAAAACAGTGCGACAAGGTGGTGGCAAAAGAAGTAGCGGTTGGTATTCATTACCGCTACTCTGCTGAAAATAAACCCTACTTGAAGAATGGAGTATGAGGTGGCCTCAGTAACAGGGCTTGTGGCTGACAAGCGGCAATGTAACGCCAGCTAACAGAGCACACATTGGACTTGCCCTTAATTTTCATTCATAGGCCTGCATATTTGTTTTACAATTTTTAAATGCATTTAAAAGAATTGAAAAACATTTAACTGTAACATCAATGAATCCCCAAACCTCAAGGGGAACTACACTGCAAGACACTCAGTCAACTTGAGTTTCACCTGATAACTCTCTGGGCTGCGTCAGGACATGTCAAAAAGCAGAGTTATTACTTCTGGCTGTGGGAAGGCAGACAGAGTTGCCCCACAGATAGTGGATGTACAATATACAGACCGACATACGGCACGATGGGACGGCTTTAGCTGCTGTGAGAAATGCCAGTACCCAGATAAGTGGGCCTCCGATGCCATAGCCAGAAGCCCCTACCACAACTACTACTGATCATTTGTATAGCGCCACAAGGCTTTCATAGCGCTGCACAGACACACGTAACAGATGGTCTCTGCTCAGCAGAGCTTAGAATCTAGTCGGGACAGACAACCAAGCAGCTGTGAACAGGATACATTCAGGGGGAATGATCAGGAAACACAAGGGAGCTTAGGTGGATCTGATGCAACAGCGGCACTGATGGGGTGAGTGCTCAGCCTGGATTTGAGAGGGGCCAGAGATGAAGCATGACGTACAGACTCTGGTGGTTTGTTCCAGCATACGGAGCAGCAAGGTGAAGGGAGCGATGTCCAGATTTGGCAGTGGAAGGGGAGGATGCAGATAGAAACAATCTGACAGAAGAGCGGTGTTCACGGGGAGGGGTGTAGGGAGAGATAAGAGGGGAATGGTAGTGCAAGACAGCAGAATGAGAGCACTTAAAGGCCAGAGGCACGGAAAGGGCACACATTTGTGGCTCAGCAATATTATGCATTTTTTGGGGACCTGCAAGGTTAGATCGGGGTTTTGTGGACTCAGTGAGGGTCCATCTCTAGCAGTTTGTAGAGATGACCAGGGTAGGACTCACTAGGGCCGGTTCCTACTGCCACATACCACATGACGCAAGAAATGTTCTGACATACATGTTCATATTTACATTCTTTTATAATTTATACCATATTAGGGTGCACTGGGCTTACCTAGGAGGGGGACTGGTATAAGATTTAGGTTGTAGTAGCTGTCATTTCTCATTGGTATTTATGTCTAGTGTGCATCAGCACACTACTGTCTGTGATGGACAGCTTAGGAGATGCACATTTTTCCCGAGGTGCATGGCGTCTGTGGGTATATCACAGGGACAGGCAGGATCCAAAACGTGTAATGTTTCAGAATCTGGTGGGCACAGGGACGTCCAAAACATTTACCCACCTCCAAGGTACGAGGCCAGCTGGATAGCACTTGCACGTGCCTGCAAAACACGTCTACCTCCCTGATTCCAGCCCCGCGGGCATATCCAGATCCACGGATGCAGAATTAGGTTCAAAGAAGGCCCATTTTTGATTTAGACGTGTCCGCAGGCTGGACGGGCACGTTATGGAATTGGGCTCAGGTGCCTATGTGTCCTTATATAATATTAGCACAAATCCTGCAGAAATCGCGCCTAGATTGAAAGAGCAACCAGCTCAAAAGCAGGTGCAAATGGTAGCACATATGCAATGCACATACACACATATTTTAAAAAATGCATACATAAATCTCAAGTCTGCCATGTTCTGCCCAAGCTCTTCCCCTGAGCATGCCCGGGCTACATCTATATGCCTGTTTGCACCATATTTACTTTTAAATGTGGACTAATTTTATAAGAAGCCTTTTAAATCAGCATTTTATACAAGAAAATGGTTTATATAATTAGTCCCACAGTGCCGGGAGAATTTTTGCCAAGCTGTATGGATAGCGGCAACATTCAGCTGCTACCTATAAAGCTAAACGGTTTAGGTTAAGCCAGTAAACAGCTTTACTACTTGCAAAGCACCTGAATATTGCCGCTATCATTATAGTCCACATATAGTCAATGCTGCCACTTCTCCAGTTAGCAGAACTGAATATACATGGATGATTCCAGTGCCGTATTTTTGAAAACAAAAAAATGTTCACCATGGTGTTTAAATAGTGACCCAAAAGTCTTTGCAGGGCGATAGCTCAAAAATAGAAAAAAATTCTGTGTACTTCTCAGGAATGGTTAATTATGCAAAATGTTTAAGGCACCCTAGTTCACTCTTCTGAAGCTGAGGTCTCTTCTCTTCTAAAAAACTGGGGACTCCTCTTCAGTAGGTAATAAAGCCCATCCTTGATCATGTTGCGGGGTCTGCTCTTCTTCTGTAGTGGTCTCACCTCCATATGCAACAGTAGGCCACTTTTTAAAGTCTCTTCCTTCTACAAGGTTCTTAGGACCCACTGAAGGGTATGTGTGTAGACCATGGCCATGGCCCTTTTTTGCTTCTCAGATTCACTGAGCCACCATGGGTAATGGGATGAAACCCCCCCAAACAGAGCCAGCCCAAGAGTTTCTGCCACCACAGGCAGACGTCCCGGCCGTGCCATCCTCTCCCCTGCCGAACCATGCTACGCCGCCCCAACTGCCACCGATTCCATCAGCAGGAGGGGAGACAGCTCGACTCAGCGCAGTGACGGCAGCCTGAGGCAGGCCATATACTTCAGCATACATGGTCTGTCACTTCTGACCCCTCTCCAACAAAACTTCCTATAGGATGGGAGGCAAAAGCAGCAGGCCATGTGTGCCAAAGCACATGGATTGCTGTGGGTGCCATGCTACCTACAGAGGTCTGTCACCATAGGTAACCACCTAGCCTGCCTAGTAGATGGGTGGCCCTGCCCCCAAAAGACTCAGAAATCTCAACCATTTTTTAGTCTTTTCAGTCCCTCAGTCACCTAAACTCTCAGAACCCTCTCCTGTTAGTTCAGCCACTCTCACCTTGAGAAGGGTCTTTAGATCAAGACCAAAGTCCTCAAGCTCCTTGAACATTTTCTAATCTGCAGCCTCCTGGACACAGGCCAACACTCGAGACAGTCTGACACCTACAGCTATGAGCTCCAACCTTCACCTGGATGGGGAAGAAGCAAAACTAGAGTAGACCTCTTTATTCTTTGTCCTTCATCTGGTTTAGTATCCAGGACCCAAGTCCAATTAGGCCATGGATTCTGCTCCTGAGGCTTATATCTTCTGCAAGTAGCAAAAAGAAAATCTCTCCTACTCACTGGGGTTTTACACCTAAAGATAACATCACCACACTTTGCTAACTCCTTCCATGGGATGTCTAAATAGGAATACCATTTACATATACACTCTCACATTAAGCGGGTTATTAAAGAAGTCTTATTCACATTTTGCATGTGCAAATACTGTCACTTAGACATGGAAACAGCATCTCCATGTAAATGGCGGGCCCGATATTCAGCACCAATGGCTAGCTGCTGGCGCTGAAGTTAAAACCCAGATATATTCCACGGCCATATCCAGGCTCTGGCATTAAATATCCAGGCTGCCCGGATTGCCACGAAGCTAATGGGAAAGTAGGAATATTCAGCCACTGTCCAGTTAGCTTCTGCGGCAAAGGTTAGGCCAGGGTTACCTGCACCTGACTTTTGCCATGTGTCACTAACAAGGCAGCGGGGATTTACTACATGGAAGTTGCAAGGGGGCATGTCAGGAGTATGGTTAGGTCAAAACTGTATACATATAGTCCCCATTTCATATGGGTAATAAACACGCATGATCATCAATGTCCACGTTGAGATTTATACCTACTCCCTAGGATGTGCTCATTTTGGTCTATCTTCTTTAATCTAAGGTTACCATATCTTTTGCAGGGAAAACTGAAGCAAGACCGTACCAAGCTAGAAATGCGCCCTGTGCAGCTAACCAACCTGATGCCCCCATCCGCCCCAAGCACATGCAGCAACTCACTCTTTTGGAGGTTTTTGGAAGCCCAGTAATGATATTAGCGCCCTCTTTGTACTTGCGCCCTGTGCGGCC
Organism: Ichthyophis bannanicus; assembly: GCA_033557465.1. Lineage (NCBI taxonomy): Eukaryota > Metazoa > Chordata > Amphibia > Gymnophiona > Ichthyophiidae > Ichthyophis > Ichthyophis bannanicus. Next base: position 121,492,985 of record CM066037.1, read on the forward strand.
ACATTGCTTGCACAGTCCTTGGTACAGCCCTGATCAGAAGTGGGGGGGGGGGGGGGGGGGGGGGCGCAGAAAGCGTGAAGGAGGGAAGAGGAGTCATTACCTGCCGCCCCCTCCCTCCCATGACAGTAATAATATCACGCCCAGGCAGACAGCTCGACAGAGAAATACAAGCAGCGCTGTATTTCCTACCCTCCGTCCCCATTGCTGGAACTGGGGACAGGAGGCTGCCAAACAGGTGGTAGTTGGGGGACACAGCTCTAAAGTTGGGGACATCTGGTAACTGTACTTTAATCCCACGTTGCTTATTTCCCCCACCATATTGCAATTAGGGAGTGGAGGAGTAGCCTAGTGGTTAGAGCACTGGCTTAGTAACCAAGAGACCAAGGTCCTATTCCCATAGAACTCTGTGTGGCCTTGGGCAAGTCACTTAACCCCTCCATTGCCTCGGAAGAAAGGTCTGGCAATCTATTTCCAATCACACTGCCAAGAAAACCCAGGAGCTGCTGGGTCACCAGGAGTCAGTATTGACTCAGAGACAAACTTTGCATTGAAATTAGAGAAAGATAGCAGCATCTGACGTTAACTGCTGACCTTTATACATGTAGCACACATAAATGGATGGCACCTACATGTGTAGGGAGTAGTGTTGTTATTTCCCACATGAGAGCTTTTAAAGTGGCTTCTCTCACTGTTTATGGATACATATGAACCTGCACTTCCTTGTCAGTATTTTAGTAATAGCTCCATGTTTTGCAGAGCGCTTTCTAAGAAGCTGATGGAACTATTAAGGAGTGGAGGAGTGGCCTAGTGGTTGGGGCAAGGTACTTCAGGCCAGAAGGTCGGGGGTTCAAATCCCACTAGAGGACAGCAACCTTGGGCCAGAAGGACTGGGGTTTCTAGTCCCACAGGTGCTCCTTGTGGTCTTGGGCAAGCCACTTAACCCTCCATAGCCCATGTTCCCTGTAAAATAGTTATCTCCAAGTTATAATGCCCTGTTCAATGTAATTTCAGTTTGTTTAATGTAAACCACACTGATGCAGAATAGCGCGGTATATAAGAGAATGTAAATAAATAAATGTGGTGACCTCAATTTTGAACTCCACATCTTGTCTAACATGTGCCTTCATAGTTATGCCTGTAACAGTTCTATGTATAATTGTTGAGTTAGATGTCGATTGCTTTGATAACATTGAAAGGCGGTATATAATTTTTTTTTTTAAATAAATAAAATAAATGACACTGCTGCCAGAGACAGTGGTAGCTTTGTAGCTCACAAATACAGCTGGGGGTGACAGCTTATGCTCCCCCGGTAACACTGTATGTTTCACTGAATCACTAAGTGAACAAAAGCTGACACAGCCTCTACATGGTAAAAGGTTAAACATATTTTTCTGCAAATTGTAATGCATAGAAACTATTTGCATTTGGTTTTTTTGCAGACTCAAAATAAGAAAACTGTGAATATGGCAGGTGCAAGAGTTTGGAGACCCTTTCAGTGAGTAATCCTTTGGCAGAAATAACAGCTTCCAAATATTTCTGGCAGCCAACTAAGAATCTTTCTATTCTTCTAGCTCAGAAATATTCTTAAGTTGCTCTGCATGCATCGCATGTTTGAGATCTCCTGGCAGATTTCAATAACATTCCAGTCTAGGGACTGTGAAGATCATTCCAAAGCCTTCACCTTTCTTTCCTAGAAGTCCAATTGATTTTGAGGTATGTTTCAGATCCTGCCTTGCTGAAATATCCGACCTCTCCTCAGCTTCGATTTCTTCATTGGCTATGGGACATTAGCTTCTAAGATATGTTGATATCTAGATGAATCCCTTCTACCTGCACACTTCCTGTCCAACTGGCTGCCACACAACCCCAAAGCAATGCATAATAGATCCATCCCATGCTTAATAGTTGGCAAGCTGTTCTTTTCTTCAAATGTATCTTGTGTGGTTGTGACTGAACAGTTCAGTTTTTGTTTCATCAGTCTAATGCAAAAACCCCGCACTAGGGCCCAGTGTTTAAACTCTAGCACAGGGTTTCATAGTGTGATTTTAACACTGACTCGTGATGCAATAGCAAATTAACCAGTGCACAAAAAGTCAGCATTAAACTGGGAGAGCAAGCCCAACACATGCACACAGAAGTCAGTGCAAGTTTGGCATGCTGTCCCAGACAAAGAGGGTCATCTGAGGAGAGGTTTGGCACTTCATCTCAGAAGATCCAGGCATCAGGGAAAGTCTCTGATGCCATCAGCAAAATATCAGGGGGGCCAGTGCCCACCCCCCCACACACACACACCGATCCCCCTTTGACAGAAATAAAATCACTGGTGGTCTTGTGGGCCCCAATCCTTCCCCATCCTCCAAAACAAAAAGAAGCTGGTGGCCCAGTAACCCCCCACCCCACCCCGCCAATCAAACAAGACCTGGTGATCCAGTGGATCCTAACTCGGCACTCCCTAAACCCTCCCCAGTACCTTAAATATTGTGGGAAGGGAGCATTGCCCACATGTTCCTGCCCCTAAGCTGCCATCTTACAAAATGGCAGCACGTGGACCCCCACGGTGCATCCTGGGATGTACCGGGTGGGGTCAGACTGCCGTATAAGGCAAAAAAGCCTTATATGGCCTTATATGGCAGCGTGACCTCCCCAAGTTGCATCCTGGGACAGCTGACCCTGCAAGCAATCCGGGGGGGGGAGGGGGGTCAGGGTGCTGCTATTTTGCAAGATGGCAGCACAAGGGTGGGAGCGTCTATTCACTTAGGGGGTTATTCTGAGACATGAATAGTGGGGATGGACGTCCCAATGGGACGACCATCCCCGCTATTCATGCCTGCGGCAGCCCCCGATTAATTTCCCCGCCAGTTGTGTGGGGAACTTAGCTGGGGGTGGGGAAGAGGCAGCCCGGGGCGGAGAGTGGGCAGGCAGTGGGCAGTCACCAGCCTTGGACATACAGGGCCAATTCTAATGGTAGCCCTGTATGTCCAGGGCTGGCAAAATGGACGGGGAAGTTATTCCACCTCTGAGGTGGAATAACGTCCCTGGACATTAATTTTTTGTTCATTCCGGGGCACGGAAGGGGCCAAGGGGCCAGGGTTGATTTCCCCTCAATCCGTCCCTGGCCTTAGGAGGCAAGATAGAGGGTTGGGCTGCAGGGAATAATCTTTTTTCTGTGGCAGCCGGCATCGAGCCTTTTAAATGGAGCCATGGTGCCATGGCAACATGACACCATGGCGCCGCGGCTCCATTTAAAAGCCTTACTGAGCTATCTGGGAAGTGCCTGTATGTGCAGGCTGGGACTGAATCGCGGTCCCGGCCTGCATGTACAGGCCTGATCACGATTCTGATCCCAGACGCACAAAGGGGATAGCTGTGCGGGACAGAATCAGGCCCTGTGGGGTTCAGTATATACTGTTTGACCAGGGTGCCTAAACTTTTGCATACAACTGAACCAATGCCATCAGATACTGCTTTTGTCTAAGGCCAAATACATTAAATTCAGTAATTAGAATGAGGCTTTTTCTTACTTCCCCTTACACAACCTTTGGAAAACCTATTATGACTGTTTAAACAGAGTTATAGATTTTTAAAATCTTTCTTAACCATTTAGATCTTGGGCACTTTTAATCCTACCTTTACCCAGCAGCACCAACTAGATTGCTCAGTATATAAAAACTTCCCCAAATCTTGGTCTATGGTTTCATCCATGAGTCCTATTCTTAGGCCTCCAGAATGGACAAGTAGCTGAACCATTAGAAAAGCAGGCTAAGACCTAAGGAAATTAGGTTCTTAGACCACCGCCGCTGACCTGAATGGCATTGGGGAGTTGAGCGGGAAGAAGTGCTCCTCCCCGATCACCTCCTCAAGGCCCAATCAGGGCTGTGACTGCACTTTAAATCACCGGAGTGCCCGAGGTGGGAAGAGGAAACGCCACGCTCATTAGACCACCGCTGCTGACCTGAATGGCATCAGGGAGTTGAGCGGGAAGAAGTGCTCCTCCCTGATCACCTCTTCAAGGCTCAATCAGGGCTGTGACTGCACTTTAAACCACCGGAGTGCCCCGAGGCACGCCCGCGCCTGAGGGCCTCGCCAGAGGGCCCTTTGGCATGGCCCTTAGGCGAGAGCCCTGTGGCATGAACTGACACACCACAAGAAGAATCCAACCTTCAAGCTATCATTGAAAAATTGAACAGATCACTCCTGCAACTATACCGCACAAGGAAAGACCGTACTAAGCCTTCCACACCACCAATCAAGACTCCAGCACTACTGACCCAACTGTAACACAAAGTATCACACGCGGTGAGTAACTTACTCCACATGGCGGACGATAACACTGAACCACTACCTCAACATGCTCTCCATACAAAAAGGACTCACAAGTTACTGTACAGACCTCAAATGTACAAATAGATGTTCTTCCATGAGATGTATGCTATCATATTAATGATTATCCTATGCTCTCACCTACCAAGTGCTTATTACTACACTACCTCCATTACAGCCTTACAAGCTCCCCCGATCTATGTAACATTCCTCCCGTCCATTTACCAAACTTTCTACAAATCTGCTCCCTACAAACATCCCAACAAGAGACCTACCAGATGCATTCACATAGAGCCATCCTCACATACATCTACATCTCACTTACATCTATCATATATCACTCGCATAAACATAGGCTTGGTAAACGCAAGATCAGTAAGCAATAAAACAAACACTATTGTGGATCACATCGAGGAAAACAACATTGACATCCTATGCATTACTGAATCAAATAACACCGCCCACATTCACAGCATTCAACTGCCCCCAAACCCACAAATGGGGAGGCGGAGTACTAATTCTCACCCAATCAGACCAAAGGCTCAAGGCATCAACCTCCAAAAGCTCTGAACACTGCGACATCATTAGCACAGAAAATAAATATCTTTCCATTTGCCTGATCTACAGACCCCCCAACACCCCAACAGAGGACACATCCAACATCCTAGATATGATATATGCAGCTAACTCCCCTCACAAAACTCTTCTTGTTCTAGGAGACCTGAATCTCACATCTGCATCCAAAACACTTGATAACAGCTTTTCATAAAGCAATGGAATCCATTCACCTCAAACAAATCCTCACGGGTCCATCCCATTGCTCCAGCTCTACACCAGATCACATATTCGTGCCAACTAGCATCCTAGATCATGGCCTCATGACACCACCTAAAACCACACCAATCCCATGGTCAGATCACCATGCTCCACCACAATAACCAACAGACATCACAGAGAACTGAAAAACCAATCAGATGCTTCAAAGCTTTTAACAAAGAGCACTTCCTCAAAGACACCATGCAATCCCTACCCCAAGACTTCACTGACCTGGACGAGGCTATCAACGCGTGGAACCCCACCATCCTTGTCGCATCTCAACTCCCAACTCGAGAGAGCTCACATCAAAACAAAAACAGACACAGATCTACATCATGGCATTCTACTACAATAAAAGAATCCAAAAGGAAACTACGACAACTGGAACGACGCTGGAGACGTAACAAATCAGAAACTACATTGAAGCAATACCAAGAGATGCAACAAGAATACAATAATCTAATAAACAAACACAAACAATAATACCACACAGACCTTGTCCTAAAAGTCTGTAACAAACCCAAAGAGCTCTTTAACATTGTACGCACTCTAACAAATGACCCTACCCTGAAGGATGAAAGTAAGATTCACCCTCAAATCTTTGCTGACTTTCTAATATCCAAGAATAGTCCCATTCACACCACACCCCAAAAGAACACCTCTCTCAAGGACACACCAACAATAGATGCAAACTCCACTACTACCAACCAGTGGAAGAACTTCAACATTCCATCGACCGAACAAATAGCACAAACTATCACCGCTCTAAACACCACCACTTCACCATTGGACCCCTGCCCGGTTACTTGGATTAAATCCACCAAAGAAGACCTTAGCACATACATCCAAAAGATAATAAGCAACTCTCTCACTCAGGGCCACATGCCTAAAGCACTCAAGAAATCTACTATCCACCCTATTCTGAAAACCACCTCAACTAATAGTAATCCTTCAGCCTACCGCTCAAAATCCAGCCTCCCATTCCTGGCTAAAATAACCAAAAAGATTGTCCAAAGACAGCTTCAAGACCATATCGACAGATATGCCCCACTGGATTCCCACCAGCATGGATTCCGCCCAAACCACAGTGTTGAGACACTTCTCACATATCTATTCGATAGCATACTCAAAGGAATAGACAATATAAAGAAGTGCTTCTTACTTATTTTTATTGATATATCATCTGCCTTCGACACAGTTTCCCACCACATCCTACTGAAGCGTCTAATGAAGATTGGCCTCCACAACACATATCTTGAAGACAGACAACAGAGAGTAACATCCAGCCACCTAACCTCAGCACCCTTCCACACAACTCAAGGAGTCCCCCAAGGCTCCTCACTATCGGCTCTTTTCTTCAATATTTACATTCATCCAGTATGCAAAATATTTAATAAATACAAGATACAATATGCCGTATATGCTGACGATATTATGGCATATACCCCAATCCATCTAGACTCCCCAGACTATACCACTATATCAACCTGCATACAACAATAGCAATAACTTGAACATCAACATAAAAAAATCTGAAGCGATTATCATTACATGGGAATCCACATTCATCCCTCCTACCTCAATCAACATCTCAAATATACCGATCACAATAAAAAACAAAGTTTGACACCTTGGAGTGATACTAGACAAACAACTTACCCTCCAAGAGCATATCAACAAGACATCCAAGACTACCTTCTTCAACCTAGCAATGATCCGAAGACTAAAACCTCTCCTCAATAAAGAACACTTCCGTACAGTATGCCAGGCCATCATTACACCTGTGCTGGACTACTGTAATCTCCTCTTCCAAGGACTATCCAAACAATCCACTCGACCCCTTCAACTAGTCCAGAACACTGCTGCCCGTATTATCGCTGGCGCTTCACAACAAGATCATAATGTATAACTCCCATCCTGCATGATCTGCACTGGTTACCAATCTCCTCATGAGCAAAATATAAATCGGCACTCACCATCTTCAAGATAAAAAATAACATGTCGGCAGGAATACTACAAGAGCTCATCGGCACCAAAGCAAGTAAAAGACCTGACAGGAGCAGCACCAAAAACACCATACCAACCCCTAGCCTAATCACTAAAACCAATAAACCCACCTCTATGAGGGCTCTCTCGCTTGCTGCCCCCACTTTTTGGAATTCACTCCCTAAAAAGCTAAGGTCCACAACTGACATAAAAGATTTCCGGAAGTTACTCAAAACCTTCCTATTCATCGAACAATTCAATGAAGACCCCCTATCACACTAATCATCCCACGGTACCTTGCCCACCCCACTCCAAACGCCTATTTACATAAGTTGTGCCTTCTGCACCATCCATCCACCCATCACTCTTTTTAAGATGTATATCAGTTCAATTTGAGTACTTCCACGTGACCCCTCCCTTTCATTCTCCTTTGAAACTCTTATGTGATTGTTTAAGTTTTGAAGTTTTTTGATATTATTGTTTACACTTGCAATTTCTATGTAAAAGTTGAAGTTAATGTTAACCGCTTTGATTAAATGAAAAGGCGGTACAGAAAAATTGTTAAATAAATAAAATAAATAAATAAATCCCAATTCTCTCACTGATGCTTCTTGTTCTTGGGTAAATTACCTCACCCTCCGTTGTCTTAGGAGCAAAATTAAATTATAGACCCTCTGGGCAGGGAAATACTGTATCTACTATACCTAAATGTAATTCATCTTAAGCTTAGGTGTGGGGCATAAAAGAGGCATGGATCAACCGGCACTATTTTGAAAGATGGCTAACAGCAAAGATAAGAGCCTGCAAGTTTGAGGTGGGGAAAGACGAAAAGGGATTATATATTTTAAAAGGGTCAAGCTCTGAATCCAGGCCAGAGCTTAACTACAGGTTTATAGGCCTGAGTGAGTGTAGAGAGGTCAAAATGGTTAAAGCAGCGGGCTAGAACCAGGGACGCCAGGATTCGAATCCCATTGCTCCTCCTTCTGACCTTGGGCAAATCACTTAACCCTCCATTGCCTCAGGTACAAACTTAGATTGTAAGCCCTATGGGGACAGGAAAATATCCACTGTTCCTGAATATAACTTGCCCTGAACGTCTGAGAAAAAGATGTGAGCTAAATCCAATTCCTTTCCCTTAGAGTCCCAAGGACCACATGGAATATTTGCCGTGGTGAAACGGGTGCTTCTTACAGGATCATGCAGCCCCTTTAAATGACAGCCCTAGGAGCACTTTAGCCTGGTGGTGCTCCCAAAGGGACAGTGTAGCTAATCTTTCCTGAACACAAGAGCTCACAAAGACTTTTCCCAAGCTGTGATGCTCCTTTCCATTAGCATAGCTGTGTTGCAACTGATTTTTTTAAAGTGATTTAAGGCTTGAGAAATACCAACTGGATTATAATAATCACAAATTGTGTGTGTTATTTCCAATTACTACCCAATAATGTGTTTTACTGTGTTGTAAATGGTGGTTACTACTTGCAAATGAGTTATCAGATCTTAATAAATGGTTCCACTCTCCTGGCCATCTCCCATTTCAAACATGACTGTAGTATGTACATCTCCAGGGACTGCCTGTATTTCTCTGTATTTCCTCACTAGCACTCTGCATCTGTGAACCCCCAACCTGGCTCCATCCTGGATGCGATTTGCCTGAATCAGGTGCTGGTTAAAATCAGATATCCTGGACCTAGGTTGGGCTGTTTATTCCAATTTCCTTTGACATTTAACTTACAGGTTACTAATATATGTGTGGGAGTGCCCGATCTGGTAGTTTAATGTGTAGCTCAAAGGCAGACCTAAGCCCCAGCCTTGCCTAGTGATTGTCTCTCAATGCCACTTCTAGCTGGGACAGATGCAGCTCATATATTTTCAGTTTCCTAATGCTGCTCTTACATGTTTTTAATATTTGCATTTGAGTTCAGCAAAGAAGCAAGATTGTTTAACTGTTGGTGATCACTCACATATTAGGTGCTGTTTTCAGTCAGAGCAGTGGAGCTGAGAAACAGAAAAGTCAAGAGGTCAGAGTCCATTAATGCTCCTTGTACAAGTCAGTTACCCCTCCCCTACTTCGGGTACAAACTAAAGGGCCCTTAACATGCGTTTGGAGGAAAAATAAATGCATGGTAAGTGCAAGAACCATGTGCTAATTTCAGAGGCACAGCTAGCATGTTCCCAGCGGTGACTGCACTGAAAAGCAGGCCCTTCGTAATTACCACAGGTGCATGTAGCGTCATTCTTTGAGGTGACATTAAGTGCACCCAAGGTAATTGCAACCTTGACAGTACATGCGATGTGCAGTCCACGCCCACTCTTTGCTCCTATCCTATCCAGTCATTGCTCCATCGCGCACTGCGCAGTTAACGCAGGCATTAGAACACAGTAACTGTCATGCTGGTGCAATAAGTTACTGAGGCCTGTACAAATGCCTGTTTAGCACACTTTAGCAAAAAGGCCCCATAGATGGTAAGCTCTCCAGAGACAGGGAAATACCGAGTGTACCCGAATGTAACTCAGTTTGAGCTAAATCTAGCTAAATAAATAGTGGTCCCTAAAGTTGCCAGATGTACTTTCTCTGTATATTGCGCTATGAGTATCTGAGTAAGCTATCAACAAGAAAAGAGGAGGGAAAATATTTTTTCCCAATCATTGGCAATCAATGAATATTTTGTCATGTCAAGATTATCAAAAATACACAAAATCAAAACTTAAAGTAAAGCATTAAAAGTTTAGTTTAGTTATATTTGCTCGACTGCTGTTCAGCTAGGGTCATTGAGGTGGTTTACAACCAATAACATAGGATCACAAAATATAGGAATAATTTTATGTTAATATAACAATAAAATGGTCATTGATAAAGAGGCCAACTATTTAACTATTAAAAACAAACTAAAGAAAAACAATAAAGAGTACCCACAGAACAGAATAAAATAATCTAGAAAAAATGAAACAATGAGCCGCTTGACTGAAGATCGAACACAATTTAGGACGACTATCCAGAGGGTCACCATGAGTCGGCACCGACTCGACGGCACTTAACAACAACAAATAAAATGCCAGGGATTGACACTGCTGTCCTCACCCATGTAACCCTATGCCTGCTCAAAAAGATGGGTCAGTTGTGAAAATACAAGCTAACATGTTGTAGCTAGCTCTCATCTTGCTCCTGATGTCTGGGTTTTCCAAAATAATGTGGCATTGTAAACACAGATCTGTGAGCAATCCATAGCCAAACTCGAACCAGGCCAAAAGATATGGGGAAGGTTCGAAGAAGGTTTCAAAACTTTGCTTTGGATTTTAAAAAAAAAATTCCGAATGAATCTATCAACTTCACAAAATCTGTGCCATATTTCTTCAGAAAGGTTTGACGAATCTTGGAAAGTTTTCCAGATTTGTTGAGTTGTTTGACAAACCTATTTTGAAGTTCACACATTTCTAATCATGAAATTATATTAAGTTTGTATATCTGGCTCTGTCAGATGGTTTAGAGATTTTACAGGAAGCAATATAGAAAACAGTGCATTGCCTAAAGAAAACGTGGCATCTAAAATCTTCAGAAACACTTCTACACCTACAGTAAAATATAAAATAATATCTGTGGGTGCTAAGAGGGAAAAAACCATTGTGGAGTAGACATTTAGAAATAGCAATGGAAGGCATTACTTCAGCACAACATTTGTTCCTTACACAGTATCAAATTCTATATTTGCTGCTATTTATTTCCTCTTTTCAGCTTTCATTTGGTACCTAGCTCAGAACGCCGCACAGAAGATTGGTTGTGAAAGGTACAAAAAGGAAATGGAAGATGAGGACAGAGATAATTAAGTCATTAGAGTCAAGTGTGAAATAATGGCAGGAACCAGGGGCTTCAGGTGTTGCAGGAGGTCAGTTGCTCCAGAAGTAAGATGCTTTGAAATACACAAAATACGAAGCTGTGTTAGGTGTTTAAGATGGATTTTAATGCATGTTTAAGAGTTCAGATGGAGGTTAAAACCAGGCCGCCATGGTGGCATCATGCGTTAACTGCTGCATTAACATTAACACAGAGCTTCTTATAAGTGGGCATGGAAGGAAGGGGGGAGCAGGGGGAAGTGTGCCTTGCATTAACAGGGAGGTCATTAACTTGCACTAGCTGCTGATAGATGCCAGTCCTGTTGGTAGAGGAAGTGCTTGGGCACCCCAATCAGAGCCGGCCCCAGGGCTGGTGCAAGGCAATAGGCACCCTGATAAATCTTCAGCTATACGACCCTACCCCCACTAAGATTTTCATAATTAAACCAGCAATCATGATCATCTGAACACCACCCTTCCAACAACAATATGTAAAAATGCATAACTGGAATACATGGGCCCAATATTCAAAGGGAGTAACACGGTTAGCAGACCGCTGCCCCGTTATGGCAAACTGGGCAGTAGCTGAATATTGACACTACCCAGTTAGCTTCCTGGATATTCAATGCCAGGGCCGGATATGATCCTTGGCATTGAATGTCGGTCCCCATACTTTTAAATATTAAACTTTGCTTTGCATGTATGCGTGTGCTCACTCTCTCTTCAGGTAAAAGAGGTGCTGATGGCTCTTTGAGTGTAGACACTGTAGTTGTCAGAATCTATTCTTTTGCCTCGAATGCTGTTGTTCTTTGCTACTGAACTCCTTGTCTTTCCCCCCAACTCCACCCCTCCTCTTCCCCCTTTCTCAGTCTCCGTGGATGGATCTACGATCCTTCCTGTTCCCTTGGCCCGCAATCTGGGGGTCATCTTTGACTCCTCTCTCTCCTTCTCCACACATATCCAGCTCATAGCTAAGACCTGCTGCTACTTTCTCACAACATTAGCAAAATCCACCCCCTCCTCTCTGAACACACTACCAAAACACTAGTCCACTCTTTAATCTCCTCTTGCCTTGACTACTGCAACCTACTCCTTGCTGGTCTCCCCATGAGCCATCTCTTTCCCCTTCAATCTATACAAAATTATGCTGCTCGACTAATCTTCCACCAGTCTCGCCATGCCCACGTTACTCCTCTTCTTGAGTCGCTTCAATGGCTCCCTATCCAATTCCGCATCCAGTTCAAACTTCTCCTGCTGACCTATAAATGCATTCACTGTACGGCCCCTCAATACCTTTCATCTCTTATCTCCCCCTACATCCCCTCTCGGGAACTTCGCTCCTCAAGCAAATTACTTCTATCTAGGCCTTTCACTTGCACCGCTAACTCCCGACTTCGCTCCTTTCACCTTGCTGCACCTTATGCTTGGAACAGCCTACCTGTATCTATATGCCAAGCACCCTCCCTGGCCCTCTTCAAATCCAGATTAAAGACCCACCTCTTTACTATCGCTTTCAGATCCTGACTTCTATCCTTTATCCTGACCTGACTCCAGTCAATTATCATGACAAACTGTAAACATCATATTTTGTTTTGCCCTGAATTGACTAATGCTCTATATTGCCCCGAATTGACTAATGCTCTGTATTGTCTTAATTAGATTGTAAGCTTTGATGATCAGGGACGCCGATGAGCAGGAACTGTCTTTTACAGACATATCTGTACAGCGCTGCATGCGTAGCACTATATAAATTCTGAACAGTAGTAGTAATAGAAGCTGCTGCCCTAGGCAACTGTTTAGACTTGCCTAATGTTTGGGCCGGCCGTGTCCCCAGTATTAAGCACACTCCTTCATTGTGTTCAGGGAAGAATACTTTATTTATTTATATGTTTATTTATATAATCAGTTTTATATACCACCTTATCCTTCAATCAAAATGGTCAACAAGACAACAAAGGGTTTACATTGAGGGAAGGGAGGACATAAAGATAATTTATTTATTTATTTTATTTAACTGTATTTATATCCTGCTTTTCACCGGGTCAAAGTAAATTACAGTAAATTGCAATACATCACAGTAAATTGCATTTCATAACAATTCATTGCAATTACATTACAAAATAATTCATTGCAATCGTATAAAGTGTTAAAGTCTAAACATTGTAAGAAAATTAAAATTCAAACAGTTAGAAAGACATTTTGGTATATTAGAGTATCTGAGTATTCTTTGCATTCATCTTCCCCCTCTTCAATCCCAAATCCTTCCCTCACATTCTGTCTCCCTTTCTTTCTTTTCTGAAATCACTGAGGAGGAATCTGCAAATTTTCTCTCCTCCTCCAAACCGACTACTTGCTCCTCTGATCCCATCCCCACTCATCTATTAAGCTCGATCTCTTCCACCGTCATCCCTTCCATCTGTCATATCCTTAACCTATCGCTTTCCACTGCAATTGTTCCTGTGGCCTTCAAACATGTTGTGGTTACACCTCTCCTCAAAAAGCCCTCACTTGATCCTACCTGTCCTTCCTGTTACTGACTTATCTCTCGCCTCCCCTTTGCTTGACCAAGAGGTTCACTGCCGCTGTCTTGACTTTCTTTCCTCTCAAGACCTTCTGGACCCACTGCAATCTGGCTTTCATTCTTTACATTTCACAGAAACAGCTCTTGCCAAAGTCTCCAGCAACTTGCTCCTCACTAAATCCAAGGGCCTTTACTCAGTCCTCGTCCTTCTTGACCTTTCTGCTGCCTTTGACACTGTTGATCACCACCTTCTCCTCGATACCCTGTTCTCACTTAGATTTAGGGGCTCTGTTCTGTCCTGTTTCTCATCTGCTCTCCCATTGCACTTGTAGTGTATGTTCTGGTGGATCCTCCTCTACTGTCATCCCGCTTTCAGTTGGTGTACCTCAAGGCTTTGTCTTGGGACCTCTCCTGTTCTCTCTCAACATACTGTCCCTTGGTGCACTTATTTCCTCCCATGGTTTTCAGTATCATCTTTATTCTAACGACTCTCAGATCTGTGCCTGAAATCTCTCCAGGAATTCAGACTCGGATCTTTATCTCGTATCTGACATTGCTGCCTGGATGTCTCATCACCATTTGAAACTGAACATGCCAAAACTGATCTCCTTATCTTTTCCCTAAACCCACCTCCCCACTTCCTCCCTTCTCTATTTCTGCGGATATCACTACACTCCTCCCTGTTTCTTCAGCTCGCAACCTTGGGGTTATCTTTGACTCTACTCTCCCCTTCTCTGCACACCTCCAACAACTAAAACCTGTCACTTCTTTCTCTATAACATTAGCAAAATTTGTCCCTTCCTTTCTACACACACTACTAAGACACTTGTCTGCTCTTTAGTCACCTCCCATCTAGACTATTGCAACCTCCTCCTTGCTGGTCTCCCTCTGAGTCACCTCTCTCCCCTTCAATCTCTTAAAAACTCAGCTGCACGGCAAATCTTCCATCAGCCTCGATATGCTCATATAACCCCTCTTCTCAATTCGCTTCACTGGCCCCCTATTCATTTCCATATCAAGTTCAAACTTCTCCTACTGACCTATAAGTGCACTCATTCTGCTGCTCCTCACTACCTTTCCTCTCTTATCTCTCTCTACACCCCTCCTCAGGAACTCCACTCTTCTGACAGATCCATTCTATCTGTCCCCTTTTCTTTTACTGCCAACTCCAGGCTTTGATCCTTCCACCATGCTGTTCCTTATGCCTGGAACAAACTACCTGAGTTTGAACATCAGGCTTCATCTCTGGCCCTTTTCAAATCCACAAACATCAAAAGGTCAACTCCAGAGTGTGAATCACTGAACCAATATAGGAAAGACCACCCTACTACTTTCCACACTATTCACATCCGGTGAAAATCAATCAATCAAAATGGAAGGAGAAAAAAGCCTCAGAATCCAAGGAGGTTGGGGCAATGGCATGCAATATCTAAGCCCAAGCCCAGTCCTCTTCACATCAACGGCTCTAAAAAAATTCCTCCCATTCAATTTATCATGTGCAATTCAAATTCAATTTCAGTTGGCAACTAGTACCTGCATTCTCTCAAAGCATATTGTCACTGCAATCACTCAAAACAAAACATGTTTACAGTGGCCTTCAGACAAAACCACTTATCTTTCCAAATCACCAATGTTCTCAGGCTCCCCACTCACCACTGTTATCCGGGCTTCCCAACGCCTCACATAGCGTTTTGCAAACCGCTTCCTCAGGGGACTATGAGCTACATAAAAATCTGCATGTTAAATACCTTCCGTAAAACTCAAGGCAGAACCACCTCATACCCTCCTACTAGCACCAGAAAAAGAACATATTTACCATTATGAAGCCACATCACACTACTTCTCTGAATCCTCAGGGTCTCCGATTGCAACTGCAGCGCGAAAAAAATACTACACATGCATTCCTTTGTAGAGCACCCTGTTACTACGTCATTCCTAAAAAACCCCCACCTACCATAGCCACTGAACTTAATTGGCCCAACATCAGACCCTTTACAAAACTGCCAACCACAGCTATACAATCCCCATTCATGGCCCCACCAGAACCAACTCAAACCCCACCGTTATTATGAAACCCCCTTGGCCTATTGCTGGCAATATCCGATACCCATCAATCAACCTGATCAACACAGCCTTAATGCCTATGAATCCCACCACATGAAAAATCCAAAAACTGGGAGGCAGCCAGCCCCCCTAACCTATTAACTGCAATTTAATCGCATACAACCAACCACAAATCTGCACCCCACTTCCTCACCTCCTCCAACCACTGTACTAACTATTGCCCTCATCCATTAGTAACAGACACTCCAATCAAGCTAGGCTTTTAGCCTTCCAGGGTATACTTATTTATTTATTTATTTAGCTGTATTTATATCCCGCTTTTCACCGGGTCAAAACGGCGGTGTTCCATTTAGGTACGGTATACCATACCTAAATGGAAAATCCACTTTTGCTCACATAGTCACATAGTCCACTTTTGCTCACATAGACTATTGCAACCTTCTCCTTGCTAGTCTCCAACTGAATCATCTCTCTCCCTTCAATGTGTTCAACACTCTGCTGCACGGCTAAACTTCCATCAGCCTCATTATGCTCATATTACCCCTCTTCTCAAGTCATTTCATTGGCTCCCTATCCAGTTCCACATCCAGTTCAAACTTCTCCTGTCTGTCTATAAATGCACTCACTCTGCTGCTCCTCACTACCTTTCCTCTCGTATCTCTCTCTACACCCCTCCTCAGGAACTCCGCTCTTCTGGCAACTCGCTCCTATCTGTGCCCTTCTCTTCTACTGCTAACTCCAGACTTCACTCCTTTCACTTTGCTGCTCCTTATGCCTTGAACAAACTATATGAGTCTGTATGTCAGACTTCTTCTCTGGCCCTCTTCAAATCCAGGTTGAAAACTCACCTCATCGATGCTACTTTTGGATCTTGACTCACCTGATCTTTGTGTTTACTTAACATTCCCCCTAGATGTATCCTTGTCCACAGCTGCTGTGTTATCTGTCATGACCAGATTTTAAGCTCTGATAAGCAGGGACCGTCTTTTACATGTGTCTGTGCAGCACTACGTATGCCTTTTAGTGCTATACAAGTGTTCAGTAGTAGTAGTAATGTTGAGGAATGTTTTGGTAATTTTCTTATTGAAGGTCCAGTGGCACTGACAGTGAATGAATTTGGTCTAAGTTCGGTGATTTTGTGAGTTTTGGAAAGAGTTTCTGTGAGAGCATCTTGCAGGAGGCTGCTGAGAAATTTGGGGTACTTAGTCCAGGACACTGAAGAAAAGAAATAGAGGGTGTGTCCACCAGGACCCCAAAAGAGGATGAAAGTGGAATACAAGAAGAACGGATCTGCCTGGGACCAAACCAGTGAGGAAAAAAAGGAACTGGACATTACTTAATTTATCTACTTTTGCCTTTTTCCTTTCTGTCTACCTTGTAAATTTTGGGGATTTCACCTAATAAAGATGCTTTTATTTTTTTAAAAAAGCCATGGTGAACACTGAGATTTCTTTTAAATCATTTGAGGTTCTAGAGTTTTCTTGTAGTTGATCAGTGAGGACCTTGAGGCACGTGCCTCCCCTTAACCACCAGAACTCCTTAATTTGTGTTTTTCTACTATTTTTGTGTACCCTCTGGGGCAAATCCTCCCCCACTGAGAAAAGTGCATTATACTTAATTGCTGAAAACCAGCTGGACATCCAAAAAGTCTCTTCCAGGCCTTCCCAATGGCTGTTTTCTTCTCAACTTCTCTTCATGGGTGATAACACGCTAGCTTAGGACCTTCTGTCATTGATCGAGGCCTAATCGGCCATTCAGAGGCATCTCCCTGCTGCTCCTCAGCTGCCCTGAGCCCCACAGGGTTCCACGGCCTCTTGGTCCAGCAAATTCCCCACTCTCAAACCCAGATTAAGCAGAGGCCTTTATAGCTTCCTCCACAGCTTGGGAACATCCCTAGCCGAGATTTCTGCTACAGCTATGTACTCCGATGGAAATATTTACCATTAAGTAATGTTATAATCTTCTGCTTTGTACCTCTAAGTAATTTTTAAATCTTTTAGGAACAACAGTTCAACATACTGAGGACAAGTCAGAGATGCACGTCCCCGGGCCATCCGGATGTCCAGATATCTGGATAGCCAGGGGATGCACCCAATTCTGCTCCCACATAGGCTAAATGGCTCTGCGGGAGCAGAAATGCGGCATAAGACCGGGTCATCCAGGATGTGCCCGATTCAGGCACCCTGGATGTTCCGACACTTACCCGGCTAGCTTAGGCAGGCTCCTGCATGGAGCGGCAGTGGCATGACATCCTGTTGCGATGCCTCCGTGGCTCCATGCAGGAGTCATGATCACTGGTGGACACTGCAAATGTTCTTTCCCCACAGCCTGACCCCCCAATCAGGCCTGCCATGGCCAGGGTCGGGCTGTGGGGTACTGTCTCTACCCCCTTACCTTCCTTTCAGGCCCCAGGGCAGTCATGTCCCACCATCTAGGGGGACTTATTCCACTTCCAAGATGGAATAAGTCCCCCATCTAGATTGCCGACCCCAGAATCAGCTCTGTACATCTGTGGTCAGGTTTCCACCCACTGCCTGCCCTTGCTCCACCTCCGGCCCGCCGCCTCCTACCCACAAACAGCTCCCTGCACATCTTGCCTATACATGTGGGGAGCTCTGTCGGCTGCAGCAGCACCCTGGCGTTTAGCAGGGATGGACTCCATCCCCACTAAACACAACCCAGAATCTACCCCACTGTGTTTTATTCTGCTATCAACTGGACTTACTATTCAGCGTGTTTTCCCAAACAGAGGATCCTGGCTTGGGAACCAAGAGACCAAGGTTTGATTCCCCCTAGCACTCCTTGTGGCCTAGGGCAAGTCACTTAACCCTCCATTGCCTCAGAAGAATCCAAGTTATAATGTATTAATGTACATTAGCAAGTTTAAGTTACAATGTAAAACTCTTTGACTAAAAATGATAAAGCAGTACAAAAAAACCTGTTAAATAAATTAATTAACATAGTAAATGATGGCAGATAAAGAGCAGCATGGACATCTAGTTTGCCCATTAAGGTGGCTGGAGTTGTAGAGCTGTACCTGCCGCTCTGGGCAGGTTACTCCTCCTCTATGACTTTGCTTATGGTTGTACCTGCCACTCCAGGCAGGTTACTCCCACTTTATTTACATTTGCTTTGATTCCACCCTCTTGTTATGTAAGGATGCTTTGTGTCTGGTCCATGTCTTTTTGCTTTCCGTCACTATTTTTGCTCCCACCACCTCCTTCGGGAGGGCATTCCAGGCATGCACCACTCATTCCATGAAGAAGAAAATTCTGATATTGCTTTTAAGTTTACCTCTTTGCAGCTTCATTTTATTAGTTCTACAGATCCCCCATCCCCCATGATGGACAAGAACCCCTACACCCATCTCATGTCAAAGACCTAAGCCAAATTTCAATGAGAAACGCATTTAGTAAATTAAACCCATAGGATTTTAGCAAGCTTAAATGAATCCAACACTTGACTTAGCAAGCTGGTATCCATGCATAGTCTATACTTAAATTCACAGATGATTCATGACCCAATATTGTCTGAAAGTGGCAATATAAACACAAACAATTCTTTCAGAATAATGTGTAGCAGAAAACAAAAGATTCCTGTACCCCAGTCACAATGAAATGGCTGGCATCTTTATCTCACTGTAAGCATGCAAACAAGCAGGGGCTTATGCTTAATTATTTATTTACTCATTTAAAATACTTAACATATGCCCCTGAGATAACAATTGCTTGCTACTCTCCATCACCTATACAAAACAAACACAACCTTCCCAAACCTAAAAGCAGCTCTGCTACAACCAGAAGACATGGAACGCGACCCAACCTTCATCAACACTTTCTTCACTATCACCCTAATAGCATCAATACCAGCGACAGCGACAGCGACAGCTACCGCCACAATGTCAATACCTATATTAATACCCATCATACATCAACCCACATACAACAGCCCCTGCCATTACTGCAACTTTTCACACCACAAATAACTGAAATACACGGTCAGACCACAACATAATAACATTCTTTCTCCCCCAAACAACCAGTCAAGGTACCAACACCCCACAACATGGCTCCCACAAATTCCGCTCATTTGACAAACAAGCATTTCTAGACAAAATCACACCACTTATAAACGCTAACCTGCCAGACCTGAAATCCATAATCAACAACTGGAACAATACCATTTTGTCCTACTCTTATACCTCATACCACAAACATATCAAGGAAACAATACAAAGCACATGGTACTTGCCTGAACTAAAAATACTCAAACGTCAACTACGATGACTGGAACGTAAATAGAGGTATACTAAAGACCGAATCCACCAACTGGAATATAACTCTGCATAAAATGAATACTGCTCCCTAAACAACGCACGGAAAAAGGATATCATATTAAACTCATCAGATCCTTCTTGAATCGCCCCAGAGAACTCTTTGATATAGCTAAGTACCTTTTAAAAGACCCACCTCACAAAATATGAACCCCTCACTATGTCCAAATGAAATGGCCAAATTCCTTCAGGCCAGACAAAACCACACTGCACTCACAAAATATCTACACCCAATGGAGAAGACACAATTAACCCCAAAACCACCTGGGACACTTTCAACAATATTTCACCAGAACAGCTAGACACTATAATCTCGAACATTAACGCCACAACCTCCCCACTTGATCCATGCCCAGTCTCGTGGATTAAGATAACCAGGCAGGAGCTCAACCCACTTCTTCTCAAAATCATACAGTCGTCCCTCAACTAGGGATACATGTGCAAGAACCTTAAATGCTCCTCTAGCAGACCTCCCCTAAACAAACACACATCAGACCCGAAGTCACAGGTATCATACAGACCTATCTCCAGCACATCGTTTGTAACAAAAATCATAGAAAAGGCTGTTGAAATATAACTACAAGACTACATAGATTCCCATGCATCTCTAGACACACAGCAACACAGATTCAGATTGCTCCATGGGCTCGAGACCCTAATTACCTCGCTGTTGGACAACCTAATAGAGGAACAGAGAAATTAACACAAGGATTCATATTCATGTTCTTGAACATTTCTGCTGCGTTCAGTTTAATAGATTACCACATACTTCTCTCATGGCTCCAAGTGATTGGTCTTCAGCACAAAACCTTAGAATGGTTTCAATCCTATCTACAGGATTGCCACCACCAAGTAAAAGTAGGGCCACATAGCTCTTTTCCATTCCAGCTAAACCAAGGCCTACCATAAGGTTCAGCCCTATCCTTGCTCCTCTTTAATATATTTGTACAACCACTATGCAATATAATCCAAAAATACAAGATCCAATACCACTTCTACATCAATGACATTCTTATATATACAACATTCTCTATGAACAACCCAGACTACACAACGATATGACGTTTACAAGCAATATCTCAGTGACTCACTCAACATGACCTATGTATCAACTACAACAAAATGGAAGCCCTACACATCACAAGAAACCAATCATTCTCTCCACCAGCAACACTAACCCTAGTGGGAGCAGCACTTCAAGTCAAGACTCAAGTAAAATACTTAGGGATAACACTTGATCAGGGCCTAGACTTCCATGCCTACATGAAAAATGTCATCAAAGCAGTCTACCATAAAATGAGAACCCTGCACAATCTCTGACCACTTCCTGACCATACGGATTTCAGGAGCTGTTTGCCAAACCTCACCATCCCAATCATTGACTATTGTAACATAATATATCAAGGACTCCCCAAAACAGCCCTGCACCCCCTGCAAATGGTGCAGAACACAGCTGCCAGAATTATAACAGGTACTCCTAGAAGAAACCACATCACACCCACCTTACAGCACTTACACTGGCTTCCAGTACATATGAGAGTAAGATATAAAGTATTGCTAACCACCTTCAAGATATTCCACAACACGTCCGCATTCAGTAATCAATCCCTTATTCAGAACGACCACAGTCCAGGACGAGAAGAACAGCATCGCAAAACCTGCTAAGAGTGCCCAAACTCATAACCAAATGCAAGCAATCCACACCCTCACGAGCCTTCTTCTTATTCACACCTTACCTTCGGAACTCTCGACCCCTGGAACTGCGACTCTGACTCCATCACGGAATTCAGGCGAAAACCCCAAAACACCTGTTCAAGGACCACTTTGGCACTGGCACTTAATAGTAGCAGTGCTACAATATATAGCTCCCATACCCAACCCTACAGCTTAATCGAACGTATAAAGCCATCACACATCCATAGAAGCTGTAATCAATGTTACCCTTACCCACTCTTTGCCACTGTAAATAGCTCTCTCTAATGTACCTCCAACTTATGTCAGCCCTACTCCCTTAATGATGTTCTATGTTAATACTGTTCAAATAATTATGTTATATGTAAATGTTCCAAATTATGTTCCGCTTTGACTAACACATAAAACGATATAGAAAATATGCTAAATAAATACGTAGATACTGCCTGCTGTGCTACCTTTTCAAATTCACCTTCCTCAAACATGCGACAATGGCTTACACAGCAATTTTCTATGTTCTCAATAGAAAATGTTCTTTTTCTCCACCACTTGCTCAGCTGCAGGATGATTTTTTTTCATGTACTTAAATGTCAAATAGCTATTTTTACGTTCTGGACAGTACGCTGCAGGGTAAACACAGCTCTCTAGTTTTAAAGATCAAACATCCTTTCACTTCAGAAATACAGAGTGGCCCGTTTCCCTGGTAACATAATTCACTTCCAGTTTAATGGTGTAATGATACTCTCCATAGTTCTTTATAGCCAATTGCAGATCGGGACATCACAGCTCCTTCGCAAGACCCATCACAAGTCTGTTGCTGAGGCCTACGGAAAAAAATGCCTTTTTTACAGAGGGGAATTTAATCTCCTGATTCCCAGTGCTATAGTCTCTCCTTGAGCACACAGCAACCTAGGTGCGTTCAAACTTTAATTTGTTTTTACTTTCATAATGAAGTTAGGCAAGCTTTGAACATTTTCTTAGACTGGGTTTTCTGCATCAAACACACTGAAACGATGTGAAATCCTAAAGAAGACTTTTTATACATAAGTGAGCATTACAACACAAGAAAGGTCACATGCCACGCCAGGTGACCAGCACTCAGCACACTGTTCTTCTTCACTATCCTGCTTTAACTGTTGTGCCTCTGATTTAAGTATCCTTGCAATGCCTCCGTTACCTTGTGCGATGACGCATACATGTTCACTTCTTTCCTGAAGCATTCCCATCTACTCAAAAGTGTATTCTTGCAGCAGTCACATGAAGAGACGAAGGGAGAAGAACTGGGGGTTTTAGTCAATGGTTACATAATTTGAGCTTACGCGGATATTTTTAGATCAAGCAATGAAATTGTGTTTACAGGCATAAAATGGCAAAACCAGCATGCCCAAGCTCAAACACAGAATCAATTGGTAGGCAAAGTGTGGCATCCAGGAGTCATGGCCAGGCCAGCTAAGTGAACTAGGTGTCTGCCTAGGGAGGCAGGCTTTGGGGGAGGGGTGGGGGTGACAGCACGGCATTGGCCGCAGGAAAGCCCTTTAAAGCCACTGTCGGCAGTGAGTCTTTGATTATCTGCATACATGCACACACTCAAGGCCTGCTGCATCCTGCCCCTCTCCCTATGGGCCTTGAGCGCATGCATGCACACAAATATTCAAAGGCACACCACTGCCAGTGGCTTTAAAGGGTTTCCCTGCAGCTGGCCGTGCCGGAGCTGCGCTGCTTCCTCCCAAAGTCTGGCCTTCCACGGAGGTAGGGAGGTAGGAGTGGCAGCAGTAGCAGGGAGGTACAGAGAAGGTGGACACCTTGGGGGGAGGGGGAGAGAATGAGAGAGATGGTCGACACCTTGGGGTGGGGAAGGGGAGCTGCTGGACTACAGGCAGAGTAGGGTAGGGTGGAGTGGCATGGCCGATGGTTTGTCTAGGGCATTAGATACCCTTGAGCTGGTCCTGCCAGGAGTATATACTTCCAGTGTGTCACTGTTCATCGGTTCATGAAAAAATGAAAGCACTTTGCAAACACAGTAGCACGGAGGGAGCTGGCAGCTGTGCCTGAAGCAGAGAACCATAGACTGAGCTACAGTTAGGGGGTGGAGTGTGGGCATCAGTGGCACATTGCACGTAGCACAAGCATCACCAGCATGTGCCACGTAACTATTAATATTGCCATTAAGGCATATGAACCTCCTCAGAGGCGGCAAGAAGTCACCCACATTAAATAAGCTTGCAGTTTAATTCAATGAGGTGTATCTCCCAGTGGTAACTGCAAAGGAACATGCCAGGCATTCCCCCAACAGTTAGCAGGGTCTTCTTCACCTCCCATGCTAATTTTTGACAGTAATAGGGCTTGCAACAAGCAACAAGCTTTAGATTGCGTCATCATGTGTTAATGTGGATTAACGTGCATTTACATATTAACACACATTAGTCAATAGAGCCTGGAGCCTTTCACAACTCAGTTACCAGTCTCGAGTTCAAAACTATGATAACCAAAAGATTTTGTCACCTAAAAAAAACATGCAGTGACCCTAGGTTTGACAGCTTTTTCAAAGAGAAAAACCTGACAACTACCCACTTGAAGCCATCGCTTTCCTCTCTTGAACCCTATCCTCTATCCCTCCCCTTTCCCCTCAAGGGCCAATAACAGCAGTGCTGCAGCTGGTTGCACTCTTCGGCCCTTGGAGTGGCAGAGGCCACTCCTAAGTATTAATCTGGGTTTCACCTTTAAATAAACTTTACAGTACCGCAGGAAATAAACCACACAACTAAATACCTCGTTTAAAGTACGGACAGAAACTAAAATAATTTCAAACTTTGAAGCTACCTAAACCAACATACAAAGTGAATATAAAACTTTTTATTGTCGGTAGTTTTCCCCCCTCTTCTCCTGACTTGTTTCCAATTCCTTCCTAGTACCCAGGCTTTATATGTCACGTCTCCCTTTTGCCTCTCTCCTTCCTTCCTGGCATCTCTTTCTTTCATCTCATTTCTATGTCTCACTATTTCTTCCACGGCCACCTGTGCTTCTTCGTTTTCCAAAATGTTCTTGTCTTTTTCCTCCATCTCACCCTTTCTGCCTGATAGTCCATCTTCTCCAATCAAACTCCATTCCCTATCTCTCACTCCGTCCTCCGTCTCCTTCCGTCTCTGTGGCGCACTTTCCAGCTCTCTATTGCATCCTGACGGGGACCAGCTGCTAGCCTGAGGCTCAGTCCCAGAAGGAGGCACCAGATGTAAAGAGACTGTAGCCAGAGACTGAATTTGCGTGTGCTTATGCGCTCCTCCACTTCTAGGCTCCACCCCTCCCAATTTCTGTGCAAAATGTGTGGCTTGGAAGCAGAGGAGCAGGTAGGCACACGCTGATTCTGTCTCCGGCTGTAGCAATGTTCCACCTGGCTAAGGTTACCAGATGCCCCTGATTTTTGGTGATTGTCTCTGATTTAGAGCTGTCTTTTTGACTCCCACGTGTTTGGCAGCCTCCTGTCCCTGATTCCAGCAATGGGACTGAGGGGATAGAAAAAAAATGTTATTTTCAATTTAGTGATTTGCATAAGTCAGCTTTCAGAATTTATATCCATTATCTTTAAATTTGGCGGAATACAGGGAAAATGCATCACTGTTTCCATTTCTGTTGTTTGTCTACTTGGAAGTGATAATTGTTACTGTCAAGGGATGACTGTGTGGTGGGGGGAACAAAGTAACGACTCCTCTTCCCTCCTCCATGCCTTGTTGCTCAAACTTGAAACTATGGTGTCGTCCCCCCACCTCCCTTCCCCCCCCCCCTCCCAACACACTGTCATGAAGTGGGTATCAATAAATATGCAAACCTGAATAGAAACCCCGTTTCTCAGAGAAATCTAGATGTGCAGTTGCCTCAAGTCACAGCTAGAGGGGGCAGGAGTGATCATACAGGAGCTAATGAGCCTAAGAGAGCTAATGACTTGCACCTGGGAATGAGCCCGGGAGTTTCAAAGGAAAGATTCCTTTATAAGCAGAAGCTGAATGCTAGCAAAGGAGGAACATCTCTATCGAGAGAAACACCTCTATTGAGAGGAACACCTCTATTGAGAGAGACAACACCTCTATTGAGAGGAACAGCTCCAGAGGAAGGGCAGAACTGGAACCGGATCCAGAAAGGAGGAACATCTCTACTGAGAGGAACACCTCAAAGGAGAGGACAGAGAGAAGGAAGAGCTCTGAGGGAAGGAGCAGCTCTAAGAGAAGGAGAAGGACTTGGAGAAAGAATCCTACTTGAGCAAGCCCAAAGGAACAGAGTTCACAAAGGTGGAGTTCAGAAGGGCCAGGCTAAGCGAGCAGCTGTTCAGAGGGAGTCTGCTGGAGAAAGCACTAAGGCTAGAGAGTGTGCCACTCCCTGTTTCCACAACGTTCCTGATTCAAAAGCAGACGTATCCACAGAACCAGAGAGATAGGTTTGGAGGAAAGCCTGCAGTCTCTGGAAAATACTAGTCAAGTTTTACCAGGCACCAAAGGAAAAGCAGTTTCTGACAAAGCTAAGTTCTTACCGAAGCATAAAGTTGAATCCACACCAGATTTTACCAAGCTGCCAGAAAGCACAGCCCTGCCTAGAGCTTGTCGGCAGAGAACCTGTTGCAGGAGAAACGTTTCTGGGAGAGAAAGCTCCACGGATTCAAACCACAGAGGCTCCAGGTATGAAAGCTTTATTCATGATAGTGAATGCTTAAAGGCACTGCTAAAACAAATACTCAGTTTGTAAGGAAGAAGAAACCAGGGTGGTTTCAGAAAATTCCCAGAGAACTTAAAACAGTCTTATTGGAGGCAAGAGCCTAGAGACACTTCACGTAGACCTGTAGCAGACAGGGACAGTGACTACTCTGATGATGAATGTAGTGGAGCAGAATCTATGGAAATTAAATATATAAATGCTGTTCCCATTCCTCCACCAGAAGAAATGGATTTGTGGTTTGTGCATGGCCACGAGCCTAGAATCTGTAGCCACTGTATAACTGAGAAGAAGTTCATTTAATTCTTATTGTGTTGGAATGAAGTGAATTCCTCTGATTAACCCTTGCACTAATTGGAGTTTAACAATTAGTCAGCTTGTTAATACTTGTACCTTTTGAAACAAAGGACATTCTTTTGATTTCTCAATGTCTTATTTGAACCCTTGCACAGACGGGGAATAAAGCCTTGTTTTCCCTACACTTGGTTTGATTATTGAGCTCTCATAGGAAGCTGGAAATAAGTAAGACCATTCGCCATTCGTGGACCTTACATTTCATCACGCTCCCTAAATATTTTCTATCGTGGAGCATGCCCATACTTCGAATGGTCACCAGGGGATGCCCTCACGACAACACACACACATTTTAGATAGGTTTCCTACATTTGCCTTAAAAAAAAATCTGGTAACCTTATGCCTCGCTGCTTCTGCTGGGCTTGGACCTCAGACCCGTCCCTATTTAGTGAAAAAGGATGCACAGCGTAGCTCCACCGGACTGGAGTCCAATGGTTGACAGAAAAATGGCTCTTACGTTAGCCATTTTAACAGTCTGCCAGCCACTGGTCTCTTGGAAAGACTAAACCAAAAGAAGGAGACAGACCCCTACAAAAAAATCCAAAAGAGCAAAAAAGGAACGAGGTTCACCAGAATAGCCACAAACGAAAAAGTTCTCTGTGGCTATTCTGGTGACCCCCCCCCCCCCTCCTTTTTTGCTGTCTTGGAAAGCCTAGCAGTCAGTTAGCATCCCTATGAGTTGCTGTCCTCAGCCCAGGTTACCACAGAGGCAGAGCAGTACCAAGACCTCTGCGAGAGGTGCAACCACATGGGGGCGCAAGTGCAGAAGGAGCGCTGATGTCATCACTTGGCTTCCAGGAAGCCCAACAAAAGCGAGCTCCGCATTGCTAGCTTGGTATGATCCTGCGCAGCGGTCACCTCAGAACTAACACATGACAGTGGGAAGTCTCAAAGTATGAATGGGCCTGTAGAATAAAGGGAAACCATCTTATTGCTCTTAAGTTCGTCCCTCTAACAAAGAGATGTAATATGATGGCACGGTTGTGCATTAAGAGTTTTACTCCTGAGGGAATTCTGTGTAAACATTCAAAGTTCTGTGCACAATATATCAAACTCAGCAAAATTCTGCATGCTTTCTTAGTTAAAATAACAAAGCATAATAATCATTGTTTTGAGTGAAACCTTATTTAAAAAACAAAGCAGAAATAATTACCAAAATTTGCAGAATTTTGAATTTTTTGTGCAGAATTCCCCCAAGACTAAACTAAATCATAAAACCTACCTCCTAGTTCTCTCTTTCCCTTCTTCCATCCCTCCCACAGGCTCAACCATCCCTCAGCATCAACCCCTCCACTCTCTCTCCCCACTCAGATTCCCCACTGTTCTCTCTGCCCCATCCTTAGCCCCCTACCAACAGACTCCCCTCCCTCTCCCATATTCAAGCTCAACTCCAGTTCTCTCCCCACAAATCTTTCCCCAAGTTAGTTCTGAGTTCATCTCCACTCCCAGCCTCAGTATTGACACACACCACTCATTCTGGCTTTCTCCCTTCTCCCCACCCCTCCAAGCTCTGCCCCTGATCATTCTCTCTCTCCCTGTCCCCGCAGAAGCATCTTCCTGAAGTCTATACTCATCAGCACTCCAGCACCTCCCTCAACTTGATTCCCTCCAGCTCTTTCTCATACCCTCCCCAAGGCCTGACCCCCTTTCAGCTCTTTCTCCCCTACCCAGTCTTAATCTTCTCCCTGGCTTCTGCCCTGCCCAGCTTCTCGTCTTCTGCAAGGCCTGCGGAATCTGCTCTTCAAGTAGACTATGTGGCTGCTTTTACTTCTCATCTTCCGGCAGCCGTGAAGCTGGCTCTTCATTTTATTACAGGCAAAAGGTAAATTCTCCATTGCATAGTTGCACAAAATTCCCGGAGGAATAGAAGCTTACATTGCTGATGGCCAACTATATCCTGTTTTGTGATGTCCAGTGATGCACTAGGGCCCTATTTACTAACCGTTAGCATAGTCTAAAAATGTTGTCGTACACTATCTGCTGCAGTGCCCATGTTATTCCTGTGGGCATGGCCTCAGACTGTGCATATTACCTCCTCCTAGCATACAGTAATGTTCAGTAAGCATCTTAATTAGATAAAATAATAAAGAATGTTCTACAGAGGGCTTCCAATTCAAGGTCTTTATCATTTAGAATTATAGGAATTTTATTCTGAGGCTTTTAGGTGCTTTCCTAGGCTCAACCATCCCCCAGCATCAACCCCTCAATTCTCTCCCCCCACTCAGATTCCCTAATGTTCTCTCTGCCCCATCCTCAACCCCCTACCAGTAGACTCCTCCCCACCCCTATATTCAAGCTCAACTCCAGTTCTCTCTCCCCAAATCTCAACTATCCTATAGATCAGAAAAATAGGGGTTTATCAGTGATTCCAGTTGCACAAAACAATTTCTATAGCTTTATAGGTAGATTCCATTCAGTGACCCCAAACACAATGTCAGCACCTTCTCCTATTCACTGCCTCAGCCCCTCCCCATTCTCTTTGACCCTCTATCAACAACAGCATCAGCCCCCCTTTCTCCCAGGCCCAGCAAGAGCCCCCCTTCTCCTAACCCCAGAAACAGCCCCTTTTCACTAACCCCCTCCTCTTAGTTCCCACATGAGCTCTCCTCCTTCTCCTTGCCCCAGCAACAGGCCCCCCCCAGTTCTCGCATCAGTCCCCCCCCAACCCACTTGCTAAGCGGCAGGAGGTCATGCTTTGGCTTCCACTGCTCTCTGCTTCTTCAGCTAGCTCTGCAGCCAGCACTATAGGAAGACCGGGAAGATAAGAACAGGAAATGCCCATTCTTGCATTGTGCAGTTGGCACTGTAGGAAGATTGGGAAGATAAGAACAGGAAGTGCCTGTTCTTGCATTGTGCAGTCGGCACTGTAGGAAGATCGGGAAGATAAGAACAGGAAGTGCCCGTTCTTGCACTGTGCAGTCGGCACTGTAGGAAGATTGGGAAGATAAGAACAGGAAGTGCCCAGAGTCACGTGATGCGGTGAGCACAGCAGATGGATTCTGCTTGAGCTCCGGTCTCCTCCGGCCTAAATCGGGTCATTAGTGCCGTTTTGAGAATCGACCTTGAGTAAAAAATACTATATACTGTGCTGGGAAAGGCATACATGGCTGGCTTTGCTGTCGGGAAGGCGCTGGTGAGATGGCGGCGCCTGTTAAGGCCGCGCGAAAGGAGAAGGAACGAGGAGCCCCAACATCTAAAATGGTGGACACTATCACCATACCAAAATCGCCAACCTCCCCGGCTTTCCTAGAAGAGGTCTCGGCAGCCATGGCGGATGCTCTGGCTATGCAATTTACGGCCTTACATGAAAAGATGGACAATCTGCACTCTTCGTTTGGGGCCTTGGGTAGTCGTCTTCAAGAAGCCAAAGATCGCATCGGGGAAGACAGAGGATAGTTTGGAATCCCTGACCCATGAACTGACGACTCTGAAATCCCAGGTCCAGACACAGGAAACAAAAATTGACGATCTAGAAAATCGTTCACGGCGCAATAATTTGAGGCTGATGGGCATTCCAGACTCGATCGCTGATAAAGATTTAAAGCCCTATCTGGAGAATTTGCTCCCCCAGGTATTCGAAGGCATCGAGGATGGTGGGAAGTTGTACATCGAAAGAGCACACCGAGTGGGGAGCAAGCAACCTCGAGACCAACGGCCGAGGGTAGTGCTCGCTAAATTTTTGCATTTCCCCCAAAAAAAGGCCATTTTACGAACTGCAAGGCAGAGGGGAGAGCTGCTGCATGAGAATTTGAAATTGAGAGTTGCCCAAGACTATTCTGTGGCCTTAAGTCAGCGGCGCAGAGCCTATACCCCCCTTTGTCAACAATTGATTAATGCCAAGATCAAATTTTCGGTGCAATATCCTGCAAGACTGCATGTTTTCTACGAGGGAACCCACCGGACATTCGATTCAGCGGCCGATGCCAGACCTTACATCGCGACGCTTGTGGGAGAGGAGCGAGAGCCCCCATCCCGCCTACAGAATCCTTGAGGGACTTTCAGCACCATTATCCCCTTTGTGGGGAATGACTGCGCCAAGAGACTGTGTCAGACTGCTGGAGGGTGCAGTGGACTTTGGTTCCCCCTCCCCTGTTAGCGGAGATTTATTCCCAGGGGTTCGTTTTGTGTTGGCCCGGGTGTTTTGCCCCTTGGGGGGTTTATGGGAGGGGGATTGCCAGGGAGTAAGAGGGTGAGGAGTGCCTGGTTCGGGCCTTGGCCGTAGCATACCTCTATTACTCCCCCCCTACGCATCCCGAGAGCTGGGGGATATCAATGAATGTATGTGCTGGGGGGGGGGGGATGAATGAATGTGTGAGGATGTATGTATGAAGTCGGGGGTGGGATCTGAGTGCTGGATGATTCGGGGATAGCCATTGATAAAGGGTGGTGGGCCCTTCGTGCGAGGGAGCTGGTACCTTGGGGGTATGATACATCTGGCCTGGGTGGGCATTTGCTATGGATTATTCCGCTGTTGGCTTTTTCGTGTCAGTCCCCCTCCAGATGGTGCCATGGTAAGTGCTGGGTCAGTGCCGGCAGGTAGCTGGGTACTTCGGACCCCTGGAAGAGTGGGACGGGAGCCCTTTTTTGTTGGTCTTTGTGGGCTCTTGTGATCTGAGTGTGGGGGAAGGAGGTGGGGAGTAGGCTCGGTGACCATGGTTGACTCCCCTGGGGACCCGAAAGGGTGTCCGGCCAGCACCCTAGAGCCTTCCTATTAATGGAGGCAGAAAGGGTGACCTGGGTAGTTAGCGGTAACCTTATTTAGCCTAATGTTTAATGTATCAGCTGTTGCTGTGTTTTTCCATTTTTTTTTTTTTTTGTTTGTTTGTTCTTTTTCTCTATTCTGTGGATGCACAGATGAGTGTATTTGGGGATGTTTACTTAACATGCTGGGCGAAGTGTGCAGAGGTTGCCTAGTATGTTCTATAGGGCGCGGAGGAGACCGCACGCATCACAGTTCGGTCTCTATCCAGAGGAGAAGGTAGAGGATGGAGAGGCAGTTTGAGAGGGGGGGGGGTGGAGGGAGGGGGGAAGGGAAGGGGGTGGGGGTATAGTCACATCCAACCAATAGGCAACTGGCATTGTGAGAACCACTTGAATGCCGCGGGGCTGGGGGGGTTCCTTCCGGGACATTGTTGCGTATCTTTTTGAGATATTGGAGTGACCCCATACCACCCTGAAGATAATCTCCTGGAATGTTTGTGGCCTGGGGAGCCCTATTAAGAGAACTAAAATATTGCAGGCCTTAGCTAGGCAAAAGGCCGACATTGCCCTGCTTCAGGAAACCCACCAGACAGCCGAGGAGCATGCTAAATTGTGTAGAGACTGGGTGGGACAGGTACGGGGGGCTCCGGCCACGAATAAGAAGGGTGGTGTGGCCCTATTGATACATAAGCGTATATGCTTTGACGTTGAAAGGGAAGTAGTGGATCCAACTGGGAGGTTTATCTTGTTACAGGGTTGCCTGGAGGGGAGACCAGTTATTCTTGCTAATATTTATTGCCCTAACGTGCTGGACCCTGACCTATATTTCCGTTTAGCTTCCCAAGTAGAGCAGCTCCCGGAGCTCCCGCTGATTCTGGGAGGGGACTTTAATGGTGTGATGGATGTGGAGCTTGATACGTCCAGAGGTGCAGGACCCAGGGAAAGAGCTCAGACGGCTCAGACGCTAACCCGCCTGAGGACACGAAGGGGGACTAGACAGGGTTGTCCTCTTTCCCCCCTGCTTTTTGTTCTATCTTTAGACCCTTTTATACACAGGGTGGAGTTATCTCGGGTGGTAAGGGGGGTTCGTATTGGTCCATCTGAATTTAAGCTGTCGGCCTTCGCTGACGACCTCCTTGTGCATTTGCTTCTGCCACAAGAATCGCTACCCGTGTTACTGCGGGAATTTATGACTTTTGGTCAATTTGCAGGTCTTCGTATTAATAGAGACAAATCAGAGGCCTTAGATGTATCGGGCTGCGTGCGGAGTGGCTGGCAGGGGGACTTCCCTCTTAAGTGGGCGGCAGACCATTTTAAGTACCTTGGTATTCTACTGACTAGTCAGCCCTCCCAGCTTTATGGGTGTAATCTGAGCCGAATCATAACCCGGTTGCGAGCTCAGTTGCAGGCGTGGCGCCCTCTTCCGTTGTCCTTGTCAGGGAGAATTGCAGCGATCAAGTTGGTCGTTCTACTGAGGATACTTTACTGGATGCAAACACTGCCTGTCTGGTTGTTGCGGAGAGACCTGCGGCGGATGGAGGGCATAATTCGAGGATTTTTGTGGAAGGGGGCGAGAGCGTGTATCCCATATAGCCGTTTGGTGGGGAGTTGGAGGCAGGGTGGATTGGGGCTCCCTGATTTGGGTGCACATGTCTTGGCTTGCCAGGCTCGGCATTTGGGGGATTGGTTGGGTAGAACTGAAGTGTATACTCCCTTGACCTTGGAAGAGGCTTATGCAGCTCCGACTTCTCTACTTGCTCTATTACACCAGGATAACCGTATGATCCCCAATACCTTAGCTGATAGTGTGTTGCTTAGTTCGGTGCATCGAACTTGGAGGCAACTAAACATTTATTGGAAAAAGAACTGGAGGGTCTCGAGTTGGCTGCCAATCCAAGGTAACATTTTTTTTACTCCTGGTATGGACACCGCAATCTTTCGAGACTGGGCGAGGAAAGGTCTTCATAGTTTAGGTCATGTGGTGGAACCGTCGGGGAAATGCAAGCGGTTTTTGCCGTTATGTACCCAGTACGGTTTGGGGCCTGCTCACCTTTTTGCGTATATGCAGATTTCATATTATGTGGCCTCCTTGCCGGCAGCGGAGCTACATGCAGACCGCTTGGCGCAGATTTTGGAATTTTTTGACCTGGGTGGGGGGACCCCGCCATCAATTCGGGTGCTGAAGTCTCGATTAGTTCAGTATAGACCTTCTCCAGATTACCGTACGGTAGAGCTGGCGTGGGCCGGGGAAATGGGGAGGGAGCTTCTTCCGGGTACACTTATCAAAGCTTTACGACAACTAGGGGATCTGGCAGCGGGAGCCCGCTGGAGGGAAATGCAATTCAAATGTCTTACTAGAGTACATTTCTCCCCTCGACCGGCCTTTCGCTCACATCTCACCTTGGATGGACGGTGTCCGAGGTGCTCGGAACCCTTAGCGACCTTATTGCATATGTGGTGGGGGTGTAGGTTCATTCGTCCCTATTGGGCAAAAATTAGCTCATTTATGGGAGGGTTTTTGGGACAGCGGGTGTGCTGGGATGTCTCCTTAGTTATACTGGATCAGTTGCGCCCCACACAGCCAAAAGGTAAATGGGAGCGCTTGTTAGTGCGTAAGGCTTGTCTGGTGGGCAAAGGGCCCCTACTGCGTAGATGGCGGGAGCGGAGTCCGCCCTCATTTTGGGAGTGGCGTAACCCTTCCATCAGCTGATGCTCATGGAGGCCAGAAGCGCCCGGGGTAGTGTTCGGCACTGGCCACTTTTCCAGTTACTCTGGGATCCCTATATTCAGATTTTGAACCCTCGCAGCCGGAATGAAGTGTTACAACTGGGTTCCTAGGCCTGAACGTGGGATTGGCAGATGTGTAAGTGTATTAGTGAGTGGTGTTTTTGGGGTGTCTTTGTCCGGGAATGGATGTGACTATGGGGAGGGGGGGCGGGGGGTGGAGGGAAAAAGTGTTAAAAGCACCTGTAATCGTGGTTGATCTCCTGGTTGTGGATAAGAGTCAACCCCATTTGGAGTCTGTTTACTGTTTTGTTGGTTGCTGCTGATTGGTATTTATAAAATAAAGTTTATAAAAAAAAAAAAAAAAAAAAGAACAGGAAGTGCCCATTCTTGCATTGTGCAGTCGGCACTGTAGGAAAATTGGGAAGATAAGAACAGGAAGTGCCCGTTCTTGCATTGTGCAGTCGGCACTGTAGGAAAATTGGGAAGATAAGAACAGGAAGTGCCCGTTCTTGCATTGTGCAGTCGGCACTGTAGGAAAATTGGGAAGATAAGAACAGGAAGTGCCCGTTCTTGCATTGTGCAGTCGGCACTGTAGGAAAATTGGGAAGATAAGAACAGGAAGTGCCCGTTCTTGCATTGTGCAGTCGGCACTGTAGGAAAATTGGGAAGATAAGAACAGGAAGTGCCCATTCTTGCATTGTGCAGTCGGCACTGTAGGAAAATTGGGAAGATAAGAACAGGAAGTGCCCATTCTTGCATTGTGCAGTCGGCACTGTAGGAAGATTGGGAAGATAAGAACAGGAAGTGCCTATTCTTGCGGGCGGCAGAGCTGGTGATGCAATAGAGAGAGCAGTAGGAGCAAAAGCACAAGCTGCCACCACTGCAAAGGGAAACGTCTCCAATGACATCACCCAGCTACCAGATGACATCAGTGGAGCACCAAAGTAAGGGTAATTTTTCAGGATTTTTTGGTTTTAATTGAAAACTCCAAATTCACCATTGGGGGTGTTTTATTGGGGATTTTTGGTTAGAACCAAAAACCAGAAGCCCTAATTCTATAGTAAAATTTGCTTAAGAACTGGATGAGTGCAGTTAATGCCCCATATGACATGCGAATATCATTCTGAATGTTAGTACATTAAAGCAAAATCTAGGGGCCCTTTTACTAATGATCCTAATGTCCATTAATGCATTAAACGCCCACGGTCCTTTTCTTTTTCTGGGCATAATGGCGCTTAATATGTTAACTGTTAGTACAAGAGTCCCTCAGTCTTCTTATTCTAGAATAATCCTTTCAGTAATGGAGGGACTGTACTATGTTTGCAGTTTATCCTGTTCATTTTGTATTAATGGTCTACTTATCAGGAGCAGGAAGGAAACAGAGTGAAAGTTTCCTGTCTGTTTAATAAGGGGGTGAGGAAGCCCAACATACTTGGCTTTAGATGAAAGGTCCTCCTTGGCTGTAGAGCTTTATATCATTTCACTTATTCTTGGTAGACTGGTTGTGTTTAGTAGCGCAGCCCAAGAAAGGTTTTTGTCTGTGCTAGGAGTTGACGTAAAGGCTTAACGTATCTTTCAACAATAAAGTGGAGGAGGGGGAAGAGAGCGGACATGCGCAGACGACTTCCCAGCCTTCCTTGGTTACAACACAAGGCAATGAGAGGGCTCAAGGACCCATGTGTCTTCACTCATAAAGGATACGAGTTTCAGTGTTCCGCATTTAAGAGGTGGCTCAACTAAGAAATTACAAGAGAGATTTAACAATAAGTAAGAGACAACTTTCTCCACAAGGAAAAGAGCGATATGTGATGGCGCATTCAGATGCGTCAGAAGGATAAATAATGCGGCAGGGATATTGTAAGATGAGTGGTCATGGTGTGGAGACTAGAGGCAGGGATCAACTGCAGAGTGGAGTTGGGAAGTGGTTCTTCGTGGAGTGAATGGTAGATACATGGGGGCCTTCTCCCCTGAAGGAGATGGAGGAAAAGGGTAGTGGTAGATTTCAGAGGAACATGGGATAGGCACAGAGGATTGCTGGCTATGAAGAGACAAAAGCAAAGCTGGATTAGGAAGTGGGGTTAAAAATGCTGCAGCAGAAATAAAATTGGGCAGGTTGGAGGAGCTTCATCATCCCACGTTCTATGCTGCTGAAACCCACAGCATCAATATCAGCTTGCCTCTCTCTTCTTTGGACTGTAGTCTGCTCTGCTGCTCTTATTCTCTTCCTAATTAATCAGGAAACAAAATACATCATCATCTTTACTTAAACCATAATGACTAAGGTTACCAGATCTCCTCAATTTTCAGGGGTTGTCCCCAGTTTTAGAGCTGCCTCCAACTCCTACCTGTTTGGCAGTCTCCTGTCCCTGATTCCAGCAATGTGGACAGAGGGGATAGAAAAACAAATTTCAATTTAATGATTTAAATATGTCCGTTTTTTAAATTTTCATCCCTTATCTTTATATTTTGCACAGTATGATGGAAATGCATCACTGTTTCTATTTCTCTTGTCGATTTGTCTGCTTGCAAGTGATATTGTTGCTGTCATGCAAGGAACGGGAGGGGGAAGGGTAATGACGTGTCTTCCCTCCTCCGTGCCTTCTTGCTCAAACCTGGAACTAAGGTGTCCCTTCCTCTCCTCATCCCTCACACTATAGGACCTGTCTACTAAGCCGCGTGAGCCGTTAACCCGGCGATACCGTAGGAACAGCATGCCACAGTAGCAGCTAACACGCACTAATTGCAGATAGCGCAGCGATTTCCTCCACTATCTGCAGACCACATGTTAGTCGTATGAGTGGGTGGGTGTGGGAAGGAGAGCGGGCATGTCTGCAAAGTGCAGTTATGGCGCGTGTCAACAGCGCATGGTAACCACACGCTTAGTGGACATAGGTGCTACTGATGCCAGCTCAATAGGTGGAGTGAGCTGCATCTGCTGTGTTGCTGCACCATGATTGCTGCATTTTTGCTGCATTATCTGCTGGGGAAATGCTGTGCACGCCCCCAACAAGGAACACACGGCTTTTGCAGCTAACATGCTGCTATTTGCATTAACCCACCACACGAGGCTGCAAAACCCTGTTGTGGCTTAGGAGACAGATCCTTTTGGATTTGCCTGCAAAACAACAGGTAATCTTAACAACCACCAATGAATTTTGCTAATTTTCTGTATTTTCCTCTTTTCCTATATTTCCTGCTACATCTTTTGTTAATGGGTGTTTGCTTGTTTTCTAGGAATATTTTGCGCTAAATCCTATGGTGATCACAGGGGAGATAGCACTAAATCCTCAGGGGATGTGGCGAGATGGAGGAGCCATGTGCATAGACTCCTTGTGGGCCTCATTCACCTACGTCATTAGGGGCTGGAAAGCAGGGCCATATGCGAAGAACAGTCACTCCCTGGTAGGGTCAACCCTGGTCAAAAGCTTTAGTAGAAAGCCAAGTTATCAAAAACTTATTTGCAAAACATGCCATTTATTCTTTTCACACATCACCACCCAGGCGGACGCACCTTAGTGCTGGTTTAGAAAGCTGTTTCTGATGTTACGTAATCATAGAAGTACATGTTTTTTCAAGAGGCGATTATTTTTCATGAGTTTTATTTAGGCTGTTCTGAGGTTGTTCTATTTTTGTTTAAAACCCTGTTGTGTATCCCCAGAATGCTACGTATCAATATTGGGTAAGTCATGCAAGAAGAACAATATTATCAGCAAACCTTTGAGTCAGAAGTTCAAACAATGCCCTGCCTCACTAGGTTTAGATTGTCAAATGAGCCTTTTCTGAGTGAGTGCGTGCATCAAGCCGGGTGTACCGAGACCATTATGGAACTCTCTCACCTGGCAACAATATAAAGCAGCACACCAGCCCGCAGGCAAGCAGCCTATGAGGTGTTTTCCATAGAAACTAACTGCTCCTTTCACAGGTCCCTAGCAATCATTTGATAGCTCAGCATTTTATGAACCTAGCAGGGTCCAATATTTCCTAGTAACAGAACCTGATAGCAAACCCTGCCACATTAAAACCCCCTGAAGTCCATGCTGGTCTTTATCTGCCGTCATTTACTATGTTACTATGTATGTTACCAAAATTCTGTTTATTACGTCCTGGTTTTTGGTACTGTTGGCAATAGAGCACACATTTACTAATTTGTAGAAATCCATAGCAGACTGATCCAATAGGGATTTCTGGGGATTAAGTCTGTATCAAATTTCAGTGAATATACTCTGATTTTCCCCATACTTATAAGGAATACTTCAACACATTTGTTCCAGATATTATTAGAAAAATCCCAAACTTTCAACAGACTCCAATAATACCCTAAAATTAGCACGGTTCTTTTAGTTATTTCACATCTCTAATCATGATGACCAATAATTTAGTTTTCTTCCAAGAATACCGGTCACTGCAAATATATTAGTTGATCTTAGAAGCAGAAATCACCAAGCAAAGTAAAACACAGACTGAAAAGCAGACATTGTCAATCACTGCAGACATATTGAGGAACGTTTTAAAAAGCTGCGTAGGTGCAATCTGGGACGTCCAAGCTAGAACATTTGAAATGCCGTGGGAGGGGACAGCAGAGAAGGCGGGCACGTGGAAGTGCATTCTAAAATCGGTTTGTCTCCACCCTAAAACCATAATGTCTCCAGAAAACAAAAGCAAATGGAATCATGCAGAATAATGGGCCAGGCCTATGCTATTATCTGGCCAGTTTAGTGTCAGATATGGATGGCGGTGGCTTGGTCGACAAAGACATGCCCGCGATGGCATTTCAGAACAGACACATCCACTTGATGCTACATAGACGTCCCTGCCTGCCATTTTGCAAGTGGAGACATGAAGCAGTGCAGCTGCCACAAAAATGGGCTCTTTATTTACCCGCATGCACTTTTGGCATAACAAAAAGAATTGGGGGAACGAGAGGGCTTTCTCTTCTTCTCTCCACAGGTTGCCAAAACGAGCACTTTACCGATGCCTCTTCATGCACAGAATAAGTATAGATATGGATGTGTGTCTGCAAGCGAGTTCTAACATATGGCACCATTCTAAGATCGGGCACGTGTATCTTTTTAATATATGCCCATGCACGCCTCCGTCGTGGCCTCATACAACATGGACCTGATCGTGCTGGACAC
Source organism: Ichthyophis bannanicus (assembly GCA_033557465.1). Classification (NCBI taxonomy): domain Eukaryota; kingdom Metazoa; phylum Chordata; class Amphibia; order Gymnophiona; family Ichthyophiidae; genus Ichthyophis; species Ichthyophis bannanicus. Next base: position 121,532,160 of record CM066037.1, read on the forward strand.
GTGGAAATTCAGGGCTTTCTAAAATGGCTCTTGGGACGTTGGTATGCTTTGCATGTCTGAATGGGCGTTTTTGGATGTGCAAATCACAAATAGAGCTATAATGACCCCCACTGAAGCCACTTCAAAGGCACTTATGAAATCTGCAGCAATGCTGGCTGAATACATGGTGGGGGCTTAATATGGGCATGGCATGGCTTTGGGGAGAATGAAGAGGCAAAAAATGGATATGCTGAGCAGCAAAATTGACTACTGAACATTTAAGTGATACATTCAAGTGGGAGCAGGTGAATGGCGGGCAGAAGCATAAGGGACCCAATATTCAAAGGCCTTTCCATGGTTTACAGACCTGGAAACTGTGCAAATGTCGCTGAGCGGGATATTCGGCGGCACTAACATGATTAGTGCCACTGAATATCCTCGACTAACTCCACTCCATGCTCCCGTGCTAACCATGTAGTATCAGGCCATGTCGTGACCGTTCTGGGGCAGCACAGTTGCTAACTGGGGAGCGGCGATGTTGCACTACTGCCCGTTAGCAACCCGCAGGTAAAAAGCGCAGCTAAAGCTGGCCTATCTTTACCCATAGGAGCTGACCAGGCACTGGCTCAATATTGCCACTGCCCCGTTACCATCTGCAGCGGCAGAGGCTGTGTGGCAACCTGGGATATTCAATGTAAGGGCTGCATATGACCTCAGCATTAAATATCCGGTTTTAGTGGTCAGCGCTGGTGGCTAGGAGCTGAATATTGGGCCCAAGAAGTCCTGTTCAAAAAAGCAAATCTATGCATTTTATTTATTTACATTCTCTTATATACCGCGCTATTCTGCATCAGTGCGGTTTACATTGAACAAACTGAAATTACATTGAACAGGGCATTATAACTTGGAGATAACTATTTTACAGGGAACATGGGCTATGGAGGATTAAGTGGCTTGCCCAAGACCACAAGGAGCACCTGTGGAACTAGAAACCCCAGTCCTTCCGGCCCAAGGTTGCTGTCCTCTAGTGGGATTTGAACCCCCGACCTTCCGGCCTGAAGTACTGTGCCCCAACCACTAGGCCACTCCTCCACTCCATTTAAAGTTGAGCAAATTTTCAACAGTGGCGCACATACTTTTTACACCATGAAATTACATAGAACTTTAAGCAAGTTTCTTATTTATTTAAAGCAGGGATTCTCAGCCCAGGCCTTGGGACACACCGAGCCAGTCATGTTTCAGGATACACACAATGAATGCATGAGAGAAATTTGCATGCACTGCCTCTATTGTATGCTAACCCCTCTCACGCATATTGAGAACCATTGTGTTAAAGATATGCAGTGGCCTCCCCACTACACATTGACCTTGTTAATTATGTCAGGACCATCAAATCCATACCAGTATTTAGGACATCTGTGTGTAATGAAGAAAAAGTGGGTGGGTTTCAGCAGCTTTATTTATTTTAAGATGCTTAGGAGGTCATTTTAAAAGGGTCTGCATAAAGTTACATACCATTGATGCATGTAAGTCATGTACTTTTAATGGCTTATATGCGCGAATGATCCTTTACGAGCGTACTTTAAGTGCATGCTATTCTGTAAGTATGTGTGTCAGGCTAATGGTGTGTACTTTCGGTGTGGGCATGCACAGGGATGGAACATAGGTGTAGCGCAAATTTACATGCACACGTTCTAAAATATTATAATGTATTCACATTCCCTACAAATTTAGACACAGGCATTTACCCTAGGGCGGTAACCTCTGTGGGTTGCAGGCCATGTGCTTCGGCCCCCCCCCCCCCCACGTTGATTCCAGTAGTGGGGTCGAGGGAGGCGGTTAGACTTGGCAGCAGCAGCCGCCCGCAGCAGGCCATGTGCTTCAGCACACATAGCCTGCCACTTCTGACCCCCTGAAATTGTGTCAGAGGCGAGTCAGAAGCAGCAGGCCATGTGCACCAAAGCACATGGCTTGCCACTGTTGCTGATCCAAGCCACCCCCAACCTCGCAGCTGGAATAAGTGGCAGCGGGAAGTGGCGGCACAGCTCAGCATAGTGGGGGAGGGCAGTGTGGCTCAGCTTGTGGGGGAGGGCAGCGCAACTTGGCACACGAAGAGGGGGGGAGCACCAGGACTGGGGCTTTTGCCTGCAGCGGCTAAAACCCTTGCTGAAATTTGGCACACATATATCTCACCACTTAAGCCCCTATTTCAACCACTCAAATTTTACCCCTCCATCCTCAATCCCCACTTACTCTCCCAATACCCGGCCAATTGTAGATTTTTTCATCCCTCCCACACAAAATACTTTTCCCCTCTCCATTTCACTCTCCCAGCCCCATCCCATTCAATCCTCCCACAACATCAGTTCCCTTCTAGTTCCAGCCTTACCCAGCATCCGCTCCCTTCTAGTCCCTGCATCAGCCCATTACCAGTCCTAGCCCTTGCATCAGCCCATTTCCAGTCCTAGCCCCCCATCCATTTCCAGTCCTATCCGAGTCCCTCCATCAGCTCATTTCCAATCCCAGCCCCCCATCAGCCCATTTCTAGTCATTTCCTAGCCCCACCATCAGCCCATGTCAAATCCTAGCTCCCTTCCACTCAGCCCAATTCCAATCCAAGCCCCCATGAGCCTACTTCCAGTTCTAGCCCCTCTATGAGTCCATTTCAATCCAAGCCCCCACCACAGCCCATTTCCAATTTAGCTCCCCCCAATAGCCCATTCCCAGTCCTATCCTAGTTGCTCCATCAGCCCATTTCCTGTACTAGCTCCCCCCCCCACTCAGTCCATTTCCAGTCCTAGCTCCCGCCCCTCACAGCCCATTTCCATTCAAAGCCCCCCTCCCCATCAGCTATTTGCAGTTCAAGCCCCCCTTCCACTCAGCCCATTTCCATTCCAAGTCCTCGTCCCCATCAGCTATTTGCAGTTCAAGCCTCCCCTTCCACTCAGCCCATTACCAGTCCTAGCCCCCCATCAACCCACTTCCAGTCCTAACCCCCCATCAGCCCACTTCCAGTCCTAACCCCATCAGCCCATTTCCAGTCATAACCCCCATAGCACATTACCAGTCCTAACCCCCCCATCAGCCCACAGCCTATTACCAGTCCTAACCCCATCAGCCCACCTCAAGTCTTAACCCCTTCCCATCAGCCCATTACTAGTCCAAACCCCCCATCACCCCATTTCCAGAAAGCCCCCCATAGCCCATTACCAGTCCTAACCCCCCATCACCCCATTTCCAGAAAGCTCACCATAGCCCATTACCAGTCCTAACCCCCCCATCAGCACACAGCCCATTACCAGTCCTATCCCCATCTGGACTCCTCGAGTCCTATCCAGCCCATCAGCCCACAGCCCATTACCGGTACTAACCCCATCAGCCCACCTCCCGTCTTAACCCCCCCATCAGCCCATTTCCAGTCCTAACCCCCCCCCCCCATCAGCCCACAGCCCATTACCAGTCCAAACCCCCCCCTCGGCCCAGGGAAAATTAAAAATAAAAAAAAAACTGGCTGCTGCCGCCATGGCAGAATTGAGTGTCCCGCGGGGACCCCCCCCACCCGGCTGAGCCTCTCCGTGACGGCTTTCAGATCCGCGAAGGGAGAGTGTCTCCCTCGCGGCTCTGTTAAGCCCGCAGGGTATGATGGGAAATTTCCCATCTGCCCCTGCAGGCTTAACAGAGCCGAATTTCCCATCAGCCCCTGTGGGCTTAACAAAGCCGCGAGGGAGACGCGCTCCATTCGCGGATCTGAAAGCCGTTGCGGAGAGGCTCAGCCGGGCGGGGGGGCCCCGTGGGATACTCAATTCTGCTGCAGCAGCAGCAGCCAGCTTTTTTTTTTTAAATTTAATTAATTTTTAAAGCAGAATGTTCTTTGCGCGGGGCCCCCTGAAACGCGGGGCCCAGTGCAAAAAAAATTCTCGCTCAGTGGATGGGCCGGCCCTGTGTATATCACTTTTTTTTATTTTTTTTTTTATTGCATATATTTTAATTTTACACGACACTATAATACAAACAAAAGACACAACATAACCTAACCTTTACAAAATACCTTACATTGTGGGATATGCCCTAACCCTTGGGCACCCCCTAGGAACCTTGCATTAACATCCCCTCCCTCCCCTAACACCTTGCAAGTCCGAAAGAGAAGAAACACCCCTCCTGCTCAGTGCACAGCCAGATTCGCAAACTGATCTAGCGCAGACCACTTTTTACTGTCTATTTCAAGGCCCCTTGAGGCAAAAAGGCTGTCATAGGCTTTCTCGTATCGACTGTATAAGCAGACTAAATGCCACCAATGCAGCCAACTTAGCTTCTCAGCATCTCTCCAGCGCAAAAGAATTACTTTAATGGCGAGCGCCAGTGTGTAGTTCAGCGCAAAATAATTTTCTTTAGCAACATTAGGGATTTTTGCCGCTGATCTTAGCACAACTATTTTCCACGATAGGGGACTCGTAAAACTTAAGGCCTGCTGGACCTTCCCCCAGACATCCTTCCAATACTTCTGAAGACTGGGACAATCGAAGATCATATGTCGAAGCGTTCCAGCACTTCCACCACAGGTCCAACAATTCGGAGATACACTCTTGTCCCATTTGGCTAATTTAACTGGCGTGCAGAACGCCCTATGTGCGAAAAAATACATTGATTGAGTGAGGGAGGCCGATCTGGAGGACCGCACCAATGGCCCCCACCGAGCAAAACAGGATTCTTGAGGAAGGCACATATCCAGATCTTGTTCCCATACTAATCGTAGGCCTAATAGCTGCGATGGCATCTTGTTTCTGAGGAAGCCATAGACACTTGAGATCCGACCTTTCTTCGAGAGCATTTCCACAACAAAGTCTTCCAGGTCCCACTTGTCCAATAACAAGCCACGACTCTGAATTGCGTACCTCACACAGTGTCTTAATTGTAACCATTGATATGAGCAAGAGTTTGGCAAAGAAAATTCCTCTTGCAACTCTGGAAAGGACTTCCAACCCGCAGCCCCCACCAACTGATTCACTCTCCAGATTCCACAATGTTGCCATATCCTCCAGGCGATTGTCTGCTTGTTGATTTTAAAAAAAGGGTTGTTCCAAATAGGCATCCCTCCAGCTATAGACTTATGATTCTCAAAGCGGAGAGCTAGATTCTGAAACGCTCGTTGTGTATTTAAAATGACATTCCCTGCAGCAGAAGGCTCTGGAAAAGTCATCCCCATGACTACATTTATTGGGCATGGAGAGACCATTCGCTCCTCTAGGTCCACCCACACAGGTCTCGGCCCGTCTCCAGGCTCAGCTGCCCACAACGCACCCTGGCTTATTAGAGCTGCCAAGTGATAGCAGTAAAAGTCTGGGAATTGCACCCCTCCATTTTCTTTAGAGGCCTTCAGCTTCTTCATCGAGATCCTGGGGGTTTTTCCATTCCAGAGAAAACGGCTCAAAAGCCTCTCAAGCTCTACATAGAAGGACTCTCGAAATAACACAGGAATCATCCCCAGTACATAATTTATCTTCGGTACCAGCACCATTTTAATGGAATCCAATCTCCCCCACCACGTGATATGTAGAGGGGACCATTTTACTGTAAAAACACGGATAGTTTCCCACAGACGTTCACTATTTATTCGAAGAATTTCTTCCATTGAGGAGCCAAATTGAACCCCCAGATACTTAATTGTCTCCAGCTCCCATTGGAAATCAAATTGCTGCACCATTGTCCTGGTCCCAAATTTATTGAGAGGAAAGGCTACAGATTTAGTCCAGTTAACCTTATAACCAGACAGTTCAGAATAACGCTCAATATGATGCATTGCCTTAGAGATAGATTCTGGTCTGAGAAACAGCAGGAGATCGTCCGCATATGCAGAAGCTTTCACATGCAGGTCCTTGACTTCCACACCTCTTATCTCTACTGTCTGCCGAATTAATAGCATCAGTGGTTCTAATGCCAAATTGAATAGCAGAGGAGACATTGGACAGCCCTGCCGCGTGCCCCTGTGTAGAGCAAGAGATTGAGATAACACTCCATTCGCAAGGATCCGAGCTGTAGGGTTAGTATATAACAGCTTGACCATAGCAATGAATTGAGAAGGAATCCCAAACCAACTTAATACTTGGAATAAGAAAGGCCACTCCACTCTATCAAAGGCCTTCTCAGCATCCAGCGAGAGGCCAATATAAGGATCATCCAGGGAATCGGTGATACCCACAATATTACAAAGCAGCCGAGCGTTGTCACTAGTAGATCTCCCAGCTACAAAGCCACACTGATCTGGATGGATCAACGTTGCCAGTACTCCCTTTAAGCGGGCCGCCAAAATAGAGGAGTATAGCTTATAATCAGCATTCAGTAACGAGATGGGCCGGTAATTACCCACCTGCCCCGGGTCTCTTCCAGGCTTAGGAAGTACTACTATAGTGGCCTCCGCAAAGGCCCCAGGGTTAACCGCCTGATCATGTAAGCCCTGATAGAAGGTCAACAGTTGCGGACCTAAGTCTGCCACAAATAGCTGGTAGAACTCTATTGGAATACCATCTGGACCTGCAGCTTTCCCACGCTCCATCTCCTTTAATGTCCGCTTAAGCTCATCTAGATGGAATGGTTTACCAAGAGCTGCGCTTTGCTCGTGCTCCAAACGGGGATGGGCAATCCGGTCTAAAAAATCCCTAATTTCTTTCTCCTCCTTGACGCTTCCAGCCGTATACAATTGCTGATAGAACTCAGAAAATGCGTTCGAGATAGCTTGATCATTGTAAAGAGGGCCTGCGCGCTCATCTACTATCTTGACTATCCTTGTTTTATCAGAGCGCGGCCGAAGTTTCGAGGCCAAAAGTTTCCCCGTCTTGTTTGCCTCCACATGGAATCTAGCCTGCAACGGGAAAGATGCCCGTTCCACTTCAGAACTAAGAGCCGAGTTATAAGCATAGCGTAATTTTTGCAGTCGAAGCAGGACTTGATCATTGAATTGCCGCTGTAGGAGTCTTTCCCCAGCTCGTATCTGCTGTTCTAGATTCTCCAGCTCTATTCGGGCTGCCCTATTCTTGGCGATCACATAGTTAGTTATCCGCGCTCTCAGGACTGCCTTAAATGCTTCCCACCAGGCCCATACTGGAGTGTCAGCCAGCGCATTAGACGCAAAATAATCTCGCAGAACATCCTGAAGGTGCTGCCTGAAGGCCTCTTCAGCCAATAGGTATCTCGGAAAGGACCAGGTCATATTCTTGCAGGTCGCATCCCTAAAGTCTAGTACAATCACTACCGCAGCGTGATCCGAAACATTAGTACTGAGGATTTCAGAAGAAGCAGCATATTGAACTAATGATCGAGACATTAGAAAGAAGTCAATTCTTGAGTAGGAGCCATGCGGTGAGGAAAAAAAAGTGAAATCCAACTCGGTAGGATGGTGCAGCCTCCAAACATCCACCACTCCAAAATCGTCCAACATCGAGTTTAACACCTCCAAGGCTCTCTCCTTTCTATATTTCTTAATAGGTTTGCGATCCAGTAGAGGATCTAATGCCAGATTGAAATCTCCTCCAATGACTAGGGGGTACTGCATAAATTCCTGGATTACCTTAGCAAGTGAATGAAAGAAGGCAGGATTATCGTTGTTAGGGGCGTATACGTTAAAAACAGAGATGTGCTGATCTTCCAGTAAGAGATGCGCCCCAGCCCATCTGCCCTCCACATCAGACCGAGATGAGAGAACCTGAAATTTCAGGGATTTCTTAAGCAGTACCGCCACTCCATTTCTTTTTTGACAGGCGGGCGCATGAGTCACTAAACAAAACTTCCCTAATGCTAATTTTTCTGTCTCCTTGGAATTCAGATGGGTTTCTTGGAGTAGGATTAAGTCTGCATTTTGCTTCTGACAATATAGTAATATTTTTTTGCGCTTGATAGGGTGATTGATTCCCTTGACATTCAGGGATAAACACTTAATCAGACCCATAAGCCTCACAGCGCTGCATTTCTTCAATTGTGAGCTGCGCTCTCCTGCTGTCATTATATAGACCACCCGAGCAGGACAATCCCCACACAGACTTGCAAGGTGTTACAAAAGCCTCCCTTAAGGAGAAAAACAACATGGGTGAGCACATACACTTACAAAATGGCCCAAAAAGAACCCCAGCCCGCCCCCAACCACAGTATTAATACACAGAAAGAGAAAACATCATCTGGCTAAACATCAAGGACCGTCTAACATACTATGCACCATATCTCCCATTTTATAACACATTTCAGACTGCTAACACCCCCCCATACATTGCCATGCAGCATCCTCCAAACCTCCCGGTCACAGGCCTCCCAACTATATAGGATACAAATAAAGACCCCCGTCTCGCAGGGCGCAATACACTCCCAACCGGATCCTCCCTCTACGCACCCACACATTACACAGGGCTACATTACTACCAAACATCATGGTTCAAAAAATTCTCAACAGCATAAATCAAAACCAAGGAGCACACAGAGAAAACAAAGAAGAGAGTCCCACAGAACCCTGCAGACCTGGGGTGCCAGGCCCTAGAAAACCTTGGTCCGGCATTTCTTCCGCCTTCTATTTCAATCAGCAACCACCGCCCAGCTTCAGCTGCTGTAGCCTACTGCATCTGCAGCGCCTCTTGCTCTTGTATGTAGTGTTCTGCCACCGCTGGGACATCGAAAGATTTTGTCTGATTATTTAAGGTGATCTTGAGACGCGCGGGGTAAAATAAGCCATAACGGGCCTGCAAGTGCTGAAGACGGGGTCGCAAGGCAAGGAATTGTTTCCGCCGCTCCACTGTATCCTTACAAAAATCAGGAAAAAAGGATATCTTATGCCCCTCATAAGTTACCGACCTCATGGCTTTTGCAGCCTCCAGAATCTGCACTGCCTGCTGGTACCTCAACAGACAGAATATGATCGGTCTAGGCCCCCGGGCGCGTAGAGTAGGCTGGGCGGGAATACGGTGCGCTCTCTCTATTTCAAGCGGCCCAGGCACTTTCAAACGCAGCAACGATGGTAGGGTGCCCGCCAAAAAAGAGATCATATCCGTCCCCTCAGCGCCTTCCGGGACTCCCAAGACTCTTACGTTATTCCTACGAGTCCTGTTGGCAAGGTCTTCCAGGCTCAATTCCAGCCTTTCAAACTTTTTAATAGCCTTATCCACCTTTGTAAATTTCCCTTCATGGTCAGCCACTTTCTCACTGAGATTATCCATTCTATTAGTAAATGTCGCCATTTGTTCTCGCATGTCCTGCATTTCATTATGCACCTTCCCCAGCGCTTCACCATTCGCCAAGACAAGAGCTTTCACCGAGCGAATCTCACCCAGCAGCTCCTGTAGCGTCTCTTCCGACTCTCTTGTGGCAGCCATTTTATGCGGGGACAAAGGGTCCGACTTCGCCCTCTTCGAGCCCGAATTGCTGCCAGCGGCAAACTCCAACTTAGTTGGTTTACAGTTAGCCATGCCCACGGACACGATAGGCACTTATAGGAGTTCTTCCGTACAAACAGCCCTCTCCGATTCTCTATTTCTCTCAGGATTTTCGCCAGGGAACCAAGGAGCTAGATTCTCATGCTGCCATCCTGCAACCGCTCAGGCTCCGCCCCCCTCTGTGTATATCACTTGGTGCTGACCCCCAAACTCCATTTTAATTCCAGGTTATAATGCGACAAAACAGGACAAACACAAAGGAGATAAATACTTTTTCAATCCACTGTAAACCATATTTTTCAAAATGAAAAGCATACAAAACCTCCGCCTACTTCTGAAACAAAAGGACTTTAGGAATGTATGTCAAGCCCTCATAACGCCACTCTTCAGCTACAGAAATATCATCTTCCAAGGACTCCCTAAGACCACCCTTCTCCCCCTAGAGCTCGCCCAGAATACAGCGGCCAGAATTATCACAGGCACCTCTCAACAATCACACATAACCCCCGCGCTGAGGCAGCTCTACTGACTACCCATCTACATGAGAATCAGATATAAAGTCTCCCTATCCATTTTCAAAATCATTCATAACCTCTCTGCAGATATCCTTCAGTCACTCATTCACGAACCACTAGTCAGCAGGACAAGGAGAAAAGCCAACCTAAACCTACTAATGGTCCCACCCTCAAGTTCTACGATTCAACCTCTCCACCTCTAACAGAACCTTCTCCGTCTACACACCTACTCTATGGAATTCACTCCCTCCAAACATACATTCCTTGACTGCCTTTGGCGAATTTCATTGTAGACTGAAAACTCACCTCTTCCTTGACCATTTCAGACTAGACACCTAAATGCTCGCACATCCCCTCACCAGCTAACTAGGTGTCAATCTAAGACACTCTGCCCCCTACTGCTGTAAGCTTCCCCCACATAAGCTAAACTGGCTAACCCCACTATAAACCTATGCCCTGGCTATCCCATATTACTCTCTACTCTGGTAGTGCTACTTTCGTTACACCTAGTTAAGTTACATGTATAATACTCAACTCTGTTATGCTTGACTTTAGTGTTAAATGTTAATAATCAGACTGTTATGTTCCATGTAATCTTAAATTTGTTACCTGTACACCACTGTGACTTGAAGATACAGAGGTATAGTAAAGTCGTTAAATAAATAAATAACTAAATAAACATAATAAAAACCTACACAGACTCTGACAAATATACAATAACTAGTTCAAATTAAATACCTGAGAAAAAAGAACAGCTTTTGCAATGGCATGATATCATTTATTTCACACAAACTCACAGGCAAAGCATTGCACAGAAAAGATGTCACTACCGAAAAAGTACAAGCTCGTCTGCTTGTTTTGCTTACAACTGCATTATCAATATCACAGAATTATGCAAACAGGACCTTACATGCCTCACTGGCACTTAAAGAGTCAGTGAGATAATCCATGAATAGCTTTAAACATTACTAACAGAAATGTGATTCTGGCGTCAATGGGTAGCCGGTGCAGGTCTATGATTAAAGTGTGATAATCCTAAAATTATCCCAGCAACAGCATTCTGAATGATTTACAGTACTTTCAAAGTTAACTTTGGCAATCCACAAAATACGGAGTTCATATAATCTGAACAAGAAAAAATATAAACCTGCAACACCGTACGAAAATCACTGGGCAGCAGAAATGGCTTAAACCTGTGTTAACATACATATAGACAGACTTGTTATGAGGAAGAGTTTCAGAGAGGTTCTCGAAGTGTTATTTTGAGGTTGTGAGTGGACATCAAGACTGTTGACTTGTTCTGTAGAGATGTTCCCCACTTCTCACTCTTTTTCCCATGGGGAAGCCACATGGACATAATGAACCTCTCCCCTTAAATGTTTCTGCTGATTTTTGGGAATGGGAGAGCTTTCCCCTTTTTTCCTGAAGGGAAGAAAACTCAAAGCTGTGTCCAGATTGCAAGAAACTCTTTTCACAAAATGTTGGCGAACAGGATTTCAAATGGTATACTAGAATTCCACAGCTTGCTGGCTGCAATCTCTTTCTGTGAATGCAACTTGTGGAGATTATCCATGTCAATGCAAGGAGAGCAGAACCTTTCCAGGGGAGCCACAGTGCTTGTAAGTCTCTGATTGCAGCAGAGGATATTTATTTTTGGGTAGGCCCATGGGACACCTGGAACATTCCGAGCTCTTGTCTTACCATGGTTACTGGACTGTAACGCAGAAGAAGTCATTTCTGTCGCTGCAGCAATCAACTGTTTGGATTGGTGTGTGTGGTGCAGTTTTTGAGTTACTGTTATACTGAACTCTTTGGGCCTAAAGCAGTTGCTCCCTCATTATCCAGAAGAACTAGCAAGAACTGCAGAGAATCTGCCTGATCTCAGCAGTACCCAAAGCTGTACCTCTTTACCAGGGGCGGCCCAAGGGGGGTGCGGGGCCATGTGCGGAGACTCGGTGCGGGGCCTCATTTGAATAAGTGGCCTCATTTATTATTTATTATTTATTATTATTATTATTATTATTATTATCATTTGCATAAATATTTGCATAATGTTACCATACACTAACTTTTAATAAACATGCTTCTTCATGAGTGTATGGATAAAGAAAGACTAAAAGATTTCTACATTACTATAATACAGTGCCAACCGCCAGGCACATTAGGAACTACTACAAACACTGCCCATTTAAACCCATAGCAAACCTGCCGTATCCTAACAGCACTACAAGGACTCATAAAACACCATACCATACCTATCAAAAGGCAACACTGCAAATATTAAAGCAATACATTTCAGAGAACAACAATATATGACCTACTGGGGAAAGAGAACAAGTGGCAATGTCAAATAGGAATTACATAAACAGAATACCTCAGCTCAGTTACACATGCAGAACATAGACCATCACCAAACAAGGAATCACAATTTAGAAACAGGAAGACAATAATTAAACTGGGAACCCCAAAAGCCAAACTTGGAATGTACAACACTGTAGAAATAAAACTATAAATTAATTTCCTCTTGTACTAAACAAAGCACCGACGTTAATGATGCACATTTCCCAGAGCTGACATATTCCAGTTAATAAATTCAAAATAAAGAGATATCTTTGTACCTTTTGTGCATTATTTTCAGTTGCAATTGTTCCAGCCACTTTCTTCTGGTTTATTTGTGTCTTCTGCTAACTCTCCATCGTCTGCTGTCCATTTGTCCTTTCTTCACTCTTCTAGTTTTTTTCCATTCTACCTCTACATATGTTTTAACATACTAATCTTTCTCCTTTTGCTCTTTCCTCATTCCTATTTCATCCACTCAAATTTTACTCCTCCATCCTCAATCCCCACTTACTCTCCCAACACCCGGCCAATTGTAGATTTTTCTTCCCTCCCACACAAAATATTTTTCCCCTCTCCATTTCACTCTCCCAGCCCCATCCCCTTCTAATCTCCCCCAACATCAGCTCCCTTCTAGTTCCAGCCCCACCCAGTATCCGCTCCCTTCTAGTCCCCCCATCAGCCCATTTCCAGTCCTATACGAGTCCCTTCATCAGCTCATTTCCAATACCAGCCTCCCATCAGCCCATTTCTAGTCCTTTCCTAGCCCCACCATCAGCCCATGTCAAATCCTAGCTCCCGTCCACTCAGCCCATTTCCAATCCAAGCCCCCCATGAGCCTATTTCCAGTTCTAGCCCCTCCATGAGTCCATTTCAATCCAAGCCCCCACCACAGCCCATTTCCAATCTTAGCTCCCCCCAACACCCAATTCCCAGTCCTATCCTAGCCCCTCCATCAGCCCATTTCCTGTCCTAGCTCCCTCCCATAAGAGCCCATTCCAAGCCCCCCTTCCCATCGGCTATTTGCAGTTCAAGCCCCCTTCCACTCAGCCCATTTCCATTCCAAGCCCCCCTCCCCATCAGCTATTTGCAGTTCAAGCCCCCCCCCTTCCCCTCAGCCCATTTCCATTCCAAGCCTCGTCCCCATCAGCTATTTACAGTTCAAGCCCCCTTCCACTCAGCCCCTTTCCATTCCAAGCCCCATCCCCAACAGCTATTTGCAGTTCAAGCCCCCCACTTCCCCTCAGCCCATTTCCATTTCAAGCCCCATCCCCATCAGCTATTTACAGTTCAAGCCCCCTTCCACTCAGCCCATTTCCATTCCAAGCCCCCCTCCCCATCAGCTATTTGCAGTTCAAGCCTTCCCTTCCACTCAGCCCATTTCCAGTCCTAGCAACCCCCCCAACCCATTACCAGTCCTAAGTCTCCATCAGCCCACTCCCAGTCCTAATCCCACCAGCCTATTTCCAGTCCTAACCCCCCATCACCCAATTTTCAGTTTAAGCCCCCCATAGCCCATTACCAGTCCTAACCTCCCCATCAGCCCACTCCCAGTCCTAATCCCATCAGCCCATTTCTAGTCCTAACCCCCCCATCACCCAATTTTCAGTTTAAGCCCCCCATAGCCCATTACCAGTCCTAATCCCATCAGCCCATATCCAGACTTAGCTCCCCCATAGCCCATCACCACTCCTAACCCCCCACCCCCCAGCCCAGGGAAAATTTAAAATAAAAAAAACTGTCTGGGGCCGGGGCCGGGGCCGCGGCAGAATCAAGTGTGCCGCGGGGCCCCCCCTGCCCGGCAGAGCCTGCCCTCCCCTGCATCAGCTCCCTCTTTGCAGCTGCAGTCACACACGCCGGCTTTCAGAGCGCGAAAGGAGAGTTTCCCTTTCACGGCTCTGTTAAGCCCGCGGGGGCTGATGGGAACTTCCCATCAGCCCCTGCGGTCTTAACAGAGCCGCGAGGGAGAAACTCTCCCTTCGTGCTCTGAAAGCCGGCGTGTGTGACTGCAGCTGCAAAGAGGGAGCTGATGCAGGGGAGGGCAGGCTATGCCAGGCAGGGGGGGCCCCGCGGCACACTCGATTCTGCCGCGGCCCCGGCAGCAGTTTTTTTTTTAATTTTAAATTTTACTTTTAGATCAGAATGTTTTTTGCGCGGGGCCCCCTGAAACGCGGGGCCCTGTGCAAAAAAACATTCTCGCTCAATGGACAGGCCGGCCCTGCTCTTTACATGTGGGAGACACGAAAAAGGGGCTACAATTAGAAAAATGCTCTACACCACTTTGCACAGTCCCACTATGGGGCTGGGAATGCAGTCTAAGTTTTTAATTTAAAAAAATGGGAGAAAGAGAAAATTTGGCATATGATGGACCTGGATTTGACTCCCAACTCATGTCTTCCACTGTTGAAGCTGCCTGGGGCTGAAGGTCCTGCAAGGCAGCATGCACAACCACTGTGCAATGGTGACACCTAGTGGCCACATTTAGAGCCCATGATAGCAGAGTTCCGGGATGAGCCCTAGTGTACGACCTCTGGCTAAGGACTGTAGCTACAATGCCTAGGTTAGGAGGGAATTGGAAAATACCTAGCTAGTTATAAATGAAGACCCATAGCAGTCCTCACATATGGGTGACGTCGGCGACATGGTACCACGCATGTGTGGTCTCCTTCCCGACCAAGGGTGCCATCTTGCCCGGTCTCCTTTTTTCTGCAGAGACCAAAAGATTTCTGTCCCATTTCCCTGGAAAAAGTTCTTGCTAATATCCTTAAAGTTAGCTTTTCCCGGTTTGCGTACCGGTTCCTCTTCCCATCTCGAGCCGGAGCCAAACCCAGCATTGTTCTCAGCTTCTTTTCCCTTTTTTGATCGAGGCTTGCCTCGACCAACATTCATGCCTATTTTCGCCTGGGGGTCATCAACCCCTGCTGAGTGTTTTCCACCATGTCCCCCAGGGGGTTCAAAAAATGTGACTGCTGCAATCAAACCATGTCAGTTACTGACACCCATGACTGCTGCCTACCTCCTGCGACCTGTGCCAAGCCATGATGCCTAAGACCAATAAAAAGAGGTCGGAGATGTAGGAAAAACAGTTCCTCAGGTCTGACTTGGCATCAGCCTCTCCAATGCCAAGCCCCAAGCCCAGCACTTCCCAGAGGCCTGTGCATCCTCAGAGTCCCATGGTGGCAGCTCCTCTGAGAAGACCCTGGACCCCAAGAGAAAGAAGAAAAAATCCTCGAAGTCCACCGAGGTTGCACCAGAGAAACCTGGTAAAACTGCCTGGAGGGACTCAGGCAGCTCTGAGAAGCGCCCTACCAAGGTTCTCAAGAAAGATTCCTCGACTAGCGGAGACCATGTGAGGTTCCTCAAGTCCTCGTCGAGGATGCACTCGTGAAAGTGCCAGTGCCAGGCCAGAGATCCTCAGTGCCCACGCTGAAAGCTACGGAGACTTCTGGCTTGGAAACCAGAATGGCGGCCATGGAGCATAACATCACTGCTATCCTGGCACTGCAGCATTCATTTGCATCATTTGCCCCGACGACCAAGCCCCTGACTGCAGAGGAGTCTCCGGTCGTCGAGCCGAGCTCAGAGCGCCACCGGCTTCAGATAAGCCCTTGTCGCTAGTCGAGGTCTCTGTCCCATTCCTCAGGCATCTGATCCTCCCCAGACAATTTCCGCGACTCGGACACCAGGTCCTCCGGAGGAAGCAGGCCCCTCGGCACCGGCCTCGATGTAATGAGTCACAGGGCCTCGGCTCATCATCACCTCTCAACTCCGAGTGGGAGACAGACGACGAGGCATCCCTGGAAACCAAATGGCACCAAGATTTTCCCCAGATCCATCTCCCCTGGCACCCCGGTGCCATTCCCCTCCAGAAGACATGGCCTTCCACGACTTCGTCAAGGATATGGCCAGAACCCTCATGGTGCAAACTGAGACAGAGGAAGATCCACGCACCGAAGAGATGGAGATTCTCCAGTACAAGTTTTCACCCAAGGAAACTCTCATGGTGCCCATGCAGCCGATCCTCGAGTGACTACTCAGAATGTGGAAGATGCCGGCATCAGTGCTGGTGGTAAGCCGGCACCTCAATGCCATGTACCACATCCAGAAAGGCCCGGGGTTCCAGAAATCCCAGATCCTACATAACTTCATGGTCGTTGAATCGACCATGCAGAAACTGAAGAGCCAGAAGACCCACTCTTCTGTTCCCCCTGGAAGGGATGCCCCCCCCCCCTGGTCACCAGGACCCTCTTCAAGGTCCAGAACAATTGCCCCCAGGTGGCCAAGGCAGCCTTGGTTTCCACTGCTGCCCTCCCTCTCGGTGGCACTCCCAGTCCCACTGGGCCGAGCTCCGGATCTTCTGGCCCAGGAGCTCACTCCTGCAACCCAACCTGGGGTCCCTAACGCTAGCAGCGTGGCTGCTGAAAGGATAGCACTGGCTGCTGAAAGGGTAGCACTGGCCCCTTTCAATCTTCTGAGAGAAGTCAAAGAGATCCTGATGGCCTCCTGAAAGCCCTCCACTGGATGAGCTTATGCCTTTAAGTGGAGAAGGTTCTCTGCCTACTGTGCGGAAAGAAGGGTGAATCCCTTCTCCTGCTAGGTGCAAGTAGTACTCCAGTACCTACTGCACCTGTCCCACACCAGGCTAAAGTCTAACTCAGTGAGGGTGCATCTGAGTGCTATAGCCACTCACCATCACCCTTTTGAGGGAAAACCCCTCTTGGGCTAGCCTCTGATCTCCAGGTTCCTCCGGGGCCTCCTGTTTATCCAAGCTCCCTCTCTGTCCTCTGGCAGCAGAGTGGGACCTCATCATGGTGCTCTCCCAACTCTCCAAGCTGCCATTTGAGCCCCTAGCCACTTGCCACCTGCGGTATCTGTCTTAGAACGTGGCCTTTCTGGTGGCCTTCACGTCTGCTTGAAGAGTGAGTGAACTCCAGGCCCTGGTGGTGGATCCACCATCCACAAGGTACTATAACAGGGTAGTGCTCTGCACACACCCCAAATTCCTCCCGACGGCGGTATCAACCAAGAGGTGGTCCTCTCCACCTTCTTCCCACAACCCCATTCTGGCAGGGAGAAACTAGTGCTTCATACATTGGATTGCAAATGGTCCCTGACCTACTTACAGTGGATCCAGGCCCATTGCAAAACTCCCCAGCTTTTCGTGTCTTATGATCCCAGCAGATTGTGGCTCCCCATGACTAAGCAAACTCTGTCCACTTGGGTGGCGGACTGCATTGCCCTCGCCTATGAGTGAGTTGGCCTCTCCCTTGGGCACTTGATCACAGCGCATTGCATGAGGGCGATGGCCATGTCTGTGGCCAATCTCTACTCAGTGCTGGTGATGGAAATCTGCAAGGTCCCACACGGTCTTCAATTCATACATTCGCAGGTCACTGCTGTCTGGAGAGCAAGTCCTGCAGGGACAGTGCATTTGACCAGGCAGTACTCTGTAATATTCTTGGGGTGTGGGCAACTCCTGCCCTCTGCCCCTCCTGTATGCAGGCTACCGGAGTGATAGTGCCACTGGATGCTAGGGTCTTGCAGAGTCTCTCAGTGGGGACTCACCTTCTTCAACTCATAGCTACCTGATTGGTCTCTATTGGTGCTGTTATGGTTTGGTCTTCGGCATCCTGGAGCTAGGGAGTCCCATATGTGAGGACTGACTTCCTGCTTGTTCCTGGAGAAAGCATAGTTACTCATCTGTAACAGGTGTTCTCCAGGGACAGCAGGAATCATTCCTCACAACCCTCCCTCCTCCCCTAGGAGTTGCCTCCCTACTTGTTTTATTTTACTACTGTCCTAGCTATGTCATCTGACTGAGCAAAAAAACACCCTTGGGTGGGAAGGGGACCACACATGCATGGTAGCATGCCCCAAAGGCTTTCTTTGAAAGCTGAAGAAATGCTCTGCACGGGCTCCATCTAGGGTTGCCAACTTTTTCACCGAGAAAAACCCGACACCTGTGGCTTGCCATGCTCCACCCATTCTCCGCCCCTAGTCCCACCCCTGCCCCGCCCCCAGCCCCACCCACAAAAATTACCAAGGATACGTGTAGGCTAACTTCCTTGGTCAGATAATAATTAAACTGGGAACCCCAAAATCCAAACATGAAATGTACAACACTGGAGAAATAAAACTATAAAGTAATTTCCTCTTGCACTAAACAAAAACGCAAAGATGTTAGCAATACACACTTCCCAGACCAGACATATTCCAGTTAATAAATTCAAAATAAAAAGTATTTTCTACCTTCTGTTTGGGCGTTTTATTTTTCAGTTGCAATTGCTCCAGTCACTTTCTTCTGGTTTCTTCGTGTCTTCTGCGAGCTATCCATTTGTCCTTTCTTCTCTTTTAGATGTTTTCCATTCTCTCTCTATTTCTGCTTTAACATACTGATTGTTTCCCTTTTGCTCTTTCCCCCAATTCTTTCCTTATTCCTTTATCATCCGTTTAAATTTCACCCTTCCATTCTCAAGCCCCTCTTACTCTCCCAATACCGGCCCATCATAGACTTTTCTTCCACACAAAATATTTTTTCCCCTCTCCATTCTCATTCCCCATCCATTCTAGTCCTCCCCCCAAATCAATTCCCTTATAGTTCTAGGCCCACCCAGCATCCACTCCCTTCTAGTCCCATTCTCCCATGCCCCACATCAGCCCATTTCCAGTCCTATTCCAGCTCTTCATCAGCCCATTTCCAGTGCTAGCCCTCACATCACAGGCCATTTCCAGTCCTAGCTCCCCCCCCCCCCAATCACAGCCCATTTCCAGTCCAAGTCCCCCATCACAGCCTATTTCCAGTCCTAGGCCCCCCCCCCCACCATCACAGCCCATTTGCAGTCCGAGTCCCCCCGCACCATCACAGCCCATTTGCAGTCCTAGCCCCCCTAATCACAGCCTATTTCCAGTCCAAGATCCCCCTTCCTCCACCATAGCCCATTTCCAGTCCAGGTCCCCTCCACCCCCATCACAACCAATTTCCAGTCCATGTCCCCCCCCCTTACCCCTTTTTCAGTCCATGTCCCCACCCCCAACACAGCATCTTTCCAGTACAAGTTTCCCCCCCCACCATAGCCCTTTTCTTGTCCAGGTCCCCTCCACCCCCATCACAACCCATTTCCAGTCCATGTCCCCCCATAACCATTTTACAGTCCAGGTCCGTCCCCCCATCACAGCCTATTTCCAGTCCAAGTCCCCCCCCCCTTTAGCCCTTTTCCAGTCCAAGTCCCCCCCCCTTAGCCCTTTTCCAGTCCAAGTCCCCCCCCCTTTAGCCCTTTTCCAGTCCAAGTCCCACCCCCTTAGCCCTTTTCCAGTCCAAGTCCCCCCCTTAGCCCTTTTCCAGTCCAAGTCCCCCCTTAGCCCTTTTCCAGTCCAAGTCCCCCCCCTTTTGCCCTTTTCCAGTCCAAGTCCCCCCCTTAGCCCTTTTCCAGTCCAAGTCCCCCCCTTAGCCCTTTTCCAGTCCAAGTCCCCCCCCCCTTAGCCCTTTTCCAGTCCAAGTGCCCCCACCCCATTAGACCTTATCCAGTACAGGTCCCCCCCCCTTAGCCCTTATCCAGTCCAAGTCCTCCCCCCCCCCTTAGCCCTTTTCCAGTCCAGGTCCCCCCCATCACAGCCAATGCAGTCCTTGCCCCCCCCCGACCAGCATCGCGGCTGTCTGAGGCTTCAGAGGGAACCGGGGAAGCCCGCGCGAGGCCCCGGCTCCCTCTGTACAGCCACCAGCGTGAAGAGCCTTTTCCTTCACGCTGGCGGCTGTTCCTGTGAAGCCGCGAATGCTGGGAAAGGTTAAAGGGCAACCTTTAACCTTTCCCAGCATTCGCGGCTTCACAGGAACAGCCGCCAGCGTGAAGGTAAAGGCTCTTCACGCTGGTGGCTGTTCAGAGGGAGCCGGGGCCTCGCGCGGCCTTCCCCGGCTCCCTCTGAAGCGGAGAAAAGCCGGTTTTTTTGCTCTGGCCGCTCCCGATCTTGCGGCCAGAGCAAAAAAGACGGCTTTTAAAGGGCCGGTTTTGCCTCTGCGCCGGCAGCCGGCCTGGCCGTGGAAAAACCGGCCAGGCCGGCTGAAAACCGGCCAGTTGGCAACCCTAGCTCCATCAGCACTGATGTCGCCCATATGTGAGGACTGATTCCTGCTGGCCCTGGAGAACACCTGTTACAGGTGACTATGTTTTCTAGCCCTAGTTCTCACCGAGTTGGAAGCCCAAAGAAGCAGGAAGAAATTATGATTGTCCTCACCCCATACAAAAAAAGAAATTCATTCACAAGTGCATTGCACTAAGTCTCCTTTGAAAAAGTGCTTTTAAACCTCATGCAGGTTTTCAAAATTGCACCCATTAGGACGAGCATGCCCCTTTCTAGACTCTTGTGGGCCTTTATTTAAAGGTCAGCTCTCACTAATCAGCTTTCTTGAGCTCATTAGGGATCAAAGGGCAATCAGAAGGATAATGGATTGCTATTTCATCCCTGTCCGTCTGAACAGGCCGATCCAGTCCTGGCTTGCAGCCAGTTCATGCATAGAACTATAAATTCTGATTTGCTTAAAAGTCTATTTTAGACTCATACAAACGGATCCCTCTTAGTGTGGAACCAGTCATAAATTCAAACTTATTTCCCTCTTAAGAAAGCAATCAGAAAAAGCAGGACTACATTTCTATCAGGGAATTGGCATCATGTATCCATGCGCCTCTTTGGCTAAATTTGGGTAAAACCAGCACCTGTAAGAAACCAACATCTTTCTGCTGGTGTAACTACTGTACAGCATCGGTAAGTATCTGCTCACAGAACATGTGCATTCTGCCCACAGCAGCTTTTTCAATCAGCTATATTGAGTATCACTTTACCTTTAAGAAGTACACTTTTCTGGAGGAGAGGTCACGTGATGCGTGAGTGAGCGTGGACGCTTTCTCGCTCGCTCCGGGGCAGCCCCATGAAATAAACTGCTTTAAACTTTGCTATTTGCCTCCCCAACACTCCCCGACACGCGGAACAGGTACCTGAAGCTGCCTACTACCAGCAGCCGGCATTCGCGCTCCACCACCATGTCTCTGGCGCTGAAACGGGAGCGAAAAAGCTCTCCAAAGCTGGGCCTTCCCTGTCGGTGACAACGCAGCCTGTCTCTCCAGGGGGTGAGAGCATAGATTCAGCCCCCGCGGAGCTCGCCAAGGAAGTGGTCAAACTCTTAGACCCGAAATTCGATCTGCTCCTGAAAAAGCTAGACAGTATGGAAGATTTGCTGGCGGATTTTGGAAAGCGGGTTGATGAACTGGAGCACCGGGTCGCTAGCCTTGAGAGCGACGAAGGGTGCCGCGAGAGGGAACTGCTCAAACACGCACAGCTCTTGCAGGAGATGCAGCAGAAGCTGGACGACCTCGAAAATCGTTCAAGGCGTAATAATCTGCGCCTCCTGGGGATCGGAGAGGAAAAGGCCGAAAGGGAGTTGCTCCCCTTTTTGGAAACTTGGCTGCCGGAGGCTCTGGGCCTTGAGGATATGCGAGGCCGCTTTAAAATTGAGCGCGCACACCGCATGGGACCCCGTCGAGAAGATGGCGGCCGACCACGTGTGGTAATATTGAGAGTGCTAAACTTTCAACACAAAGCTCTAATTTTGCAAGCCTATAGGAAAACCCCTGAACTATTGCTGGACAACAAGAAAATCCTGATGTTTCAAGATTACTCTGCAGCGGTAGCGGCAAAACGGAGGGAGTTTGCACCAGTCTGTTCCGAGCTGTTCCGTAGGAGGATTCGCTTTACTTTGGCCTTTCCAGCCACGCTGCGGATCACTTTCCAGGGGAAGGCGCACACCTTTGAGCAAGCCGAGAAAGCGAAGCACTTTCTGACTGATCTACCTGCAACATCACAGGAGGCTTAAGAGTTGGGACAGCCTCCCCACTGTGGGGGATGAGGTACAACACAAGGAGGGAAAGCCCTTAGCCTGTTGAGGGGACAGATTGATATTGCCTGAGACCCGCAGATACGGAGGATTCTGCGGTATGATCTTGGAGGAGGATGGGACTAAGTGGGTATCCGGAGGAGCATTTAGACCTGAATGTAACTTATATATTAATTGTCTCTTGTCCCTTTCTTCCTTCGTGAGCATGTACAGCTATGTTATTGTTACACTACTGTTGTCCTAAGTTTTGATTTAGCACCTGGCAATGGTGCGCTATATTAGCATGTGGGGCCGGGGGGAGCGGGGAGGGCAACGGAGGCTGCCCCGCAGCATCGCTTTGACCGAGGCCTCAGTTGAGGATACTGAGGGAATGACAGATGAGGGTTTGATGGGGGGCAGGGGGGGGAAGGGGAGGGGGCGTGAGGGGAGGGTTGGGGAGGGGGTAAGGGCTGTACGGGAGGGAGGGGAATCTTGGGGAGGTTGGTTTATTCATGGGTCCCTACTCCTGGATGGGCTATGGCTCTGGTATATCTGGGAACTCCACCGCTTCAGAGTGCCATCAGTGGGAGGTGGGGTAGAGGCTGGGCTGCCCCACGCTCCAAACAAATTGTTACGTCCTAAGCTTGTATGCATCGAACGCAGATATTATCCACCATGAGTTGCACATTGTAACTTGGAATGTTGGGGGGATCACCACTCCTGTGAAACGCACTAAAATTCTCCAAGCTTTGAAACGCCAAAAGGCCCACGTGGCTTTATTGCAGGAGACACATTTGACAGCCATAGAACACTCCAAGCTGCAACGAGATTGGGTGGGGACAGTTCTATCTGCTCCCTCAGACACGCGTAAAAAAGGTGTTGCAATTTTGCTACATAAGAACTTGGCTTGTGAAGTATTAAAGGTAGAACTAGACCCTAAAGGCCGATTTTTGTTCGCCCATGTTAAGCTTCAGGGTGAAGAGTTGTTCCTGGGAAATGTGTATGCCCCCAATAATTATGACCATGACTTTTTTAAAATAATTCTACATAAGGTTTTGGGTGCCCCAAAGGTCCCGGTAATACTAGCCGGGGATTACAACTGCCCTCATGATCCTCGCTTGGACCGCTCTCACTCTTCTCAGGGGAGGGGCTGGAACAAAAAGGGAGTCCGATATCTTTGTGAACTAGGTGGGCTAGTGGATGCCTGGAGAGTGTTACATCAAAATAGCAGAGATTACACACATCTGTCACGTGCCCACCAGACGTGGTCTAGAATTGACTACATTTTGGTATCTCAGCATTGGTTCAGGAAAGTGAGTCACACGGAGATAGGACCGATTCTGGTGTCTGACCATGCTATGGTCTCTCTGTCGTGGTGTTGTGAACGGCTGGGAGCTTCTAAATGGTCCTTTTCAAGCCATCTCGCAAGTCGGCCGGATTTCCGCGAATTTGTGGGCAGACATTGGGCTGAATATGTTAAGTTCAACGAGGGGACGGTTAGCTCCTTGGCACTGTTCTGGGAGGTGGGAAAGGCGGTTCTTCGTGGACATATTATCGCATATGTGGGTGCGGAGCGTAAGCGAATCAATGCGGATGTGCTTCGCTTGACTGGGGAGCTTCACGCAGCGAAACGGATGGCCCTTAAAAACTCGAAAGGCGTGGAGGGCTATTTGGAGCTTCAGAAGCAGCTGAATGCTTTGCTGCAGGAAAGAGCCATCCAATCCCAACAGTACTATCGTCATCAATTCTTTCGCTATGGAGATAGGTCGGGGAAGCTGTTGGCTCGATTGGTGAGAGACCAGGCTGGACCTCGTGGGGTGCTGGTTATCCGCGATGGAGAGGGCAGACGGCATACTAGGACAGAGGATGTGGCGCGAGTCTTCCGCTCCTTTTATGAACGGCTGTACGGAGCTGACGAGGGAGACGAGGCCTCCATGGATTCCTTTCTGGAGCAGGTATCGCTTCCACAGCTTGAACCGGCCCAAGTTGCCATGTTAAATCAAGAGATTACGGGCGCAGAACTCCAGAGAGCGATCAGAAACGGGAAATCGCACAAGGCTCCTGGCCCGGATGGATTCACCTATGAGGCGTACAAAATGCTAGAAGCTCCGGTAACCCCCACGTTAGCAGCACTCTATGCTGAAGTGGTGCAGTCCGGTAGTTTCCCCAGAGATATGCGTACAGCTAGAATCACGCTGATTCCGAAGCAGGGGAAGGATTTGGAGGACCCTGCCTCATATCGACCTATTTCCTTGATAAATGTTGACCAAAAGCTGTTTGCATCAGTGTTAGTGGAACGGCTTCAGGGGTGCTTGCCGGGGCTAGTGGGCTCCCACCAAGCTGGCTTTGTTAGGGGCAGAGAAGCCTCGATAAATATTAGTACGGTTTTGCTGGGCATGGAGCGGACTATACTTGCCCAAGACCCACTGATTCTTGCCAGCTTGGACTCAGAAAAGGCCTTTGACAGGGTCTCGTGGCGTTATATGTTTGCGGCTCTTCGGAGGTTTGGTTTTCAGGGGGCTTTTCTGCAGGGGTTGCATGCATTATACGCAGCTCCCCGAGCAGTGGTTGACGTTGGGGGGCTCTGTTCCTTACCCTTTCTCTTACATCGTGGTACGCGTCAGGGATGCCCGCTTTCTCCTCTCCTATATGTGTTACAGCTAGAGCCTCTTCTACTCTCCTTAATTGCATCCCCGCGGATATCTGGTATCGCCTGGCGAGGAGGAGGTATAAAGGTAAGCGCGTTTGCGGATGACCTTTTGTTGTGTCTGACGAAGCCGATGGAGTCTCTACCGGAAGCTTTAGGTTTGATTGAACGATTTGGCGAGTTCTCAGGACTTCGAATTAATCAGACGAAGTCGATGGTATTAGATGTGGATCATCAATCGCGGGGCAAGTGGCGGGGCGATTTTCCGCTTAGTTGGGCGGCAGGATCTATTCGGTATTTGGGCGTCTTCCTTCCAGCCCGCTTGCGATCTTTGTATGAAATCAATATTCGCCCCCTTCTTCAATCTACCACAGCGCGGTTGCTGAAGTGGAAGGATCTCCCCTTGTCTCTGTTGGGGCGGGTAGCACTACTACGGATGATAGAATGGCCACGATGGCTGTATCTACTGCGGAATCTTCCCCTTTGGGTGACTGGGCAGGATCTGCGGGAGCTGCATGGGCAGCTTAGTCGCTTCTTGTGGCGATCCCGGAGGCCACGCATTGCCCTAGAGACACTTATGAGGCCAGCTGCGGAAGGGGGTCTTGGATTGACTCCACTGCGGTCTTATAATCTTAGCTATCTCACGCGGCGACTGAGTGACTTGGTCATGGGGAATGCCGAAAAGCTACCGATCACTCTGATCGACCAATTCTCAGAGAGCTGGCATAGGGCTTATTTGCTCCATTGTGGGGGCATGGCACTTCCGCTGGCGTGGCGGGCGTCTCCCTATCTCCGCACACTTCGAGTGGTTTGGAAATTTTTATGTAGCTCGCGCGGTCGGTCATGGAGGATCACAGACTGTTTGCCTTTGAAAGGCAACAGGAATTTCCCACCGGGCGTTGCCGGCGGGGTGGGCCAGCTCTGGATGCGGGCAGGTCTTGAGTACCTTGGACAGTTACAGATGGAAAATACGGATCAGCTCGACTCCTTTCAGGATTTGTCGCAGAAATATGCCCTGAAGAAGGAAACATTCTATTATTATTTACAGGTGAGGCACTATGTCAACAGTCTGCCGGGGGGCATGGAACTGCTCTCTCGGGTGCATAGCCTCTGGTCCATGTTGGAGCAATGCCAGGAACAGCTTACTGCGGTGCAGATGAGGGAACTCTTGACTCCCTCAGGTAGCTTGGCAAGATTTCTACCACTGGCAGAACGATGGCAGCGAGATGGAGTGGCGGGACTCACGGTGGAGTTGGTGGAGCTTGCTTTTCATAGAATCCGAGAAATTTCCGAAGCTGTTAGATACCGCGAGCTGCAATTTAAGCTAGTGTGGCGAGCGTATGTCTCTGAAACCGGAGCGACGAAAATGGGACTTCTGGCATCCGATGTGTGTGGTCTCTGTAAAGGGCATCCAGGCACCTTATCTCACCGATTTTGGTTTTGCCCTCTAATTCAAACCTTTTGGGAAGCAGTGAGGAGTAAAGTGGCGGTTTGGGTGGGGGGGGGGGGGACGTGGATCTGTACCCCCTGTGGTGTCTCTTTAATGTGGGTACTGTGGGGATCCAGGGAACGATTGCCCAGACGAAGCTCTGTGAGAAGAGTTTTCTGGTAGCTAAACATTGTATTTTGCGTAATTGGCTATCGGTAGGTGGTCCCGGGATAGTGGAATGGGAGCGCTTAATGGGGGATCTTAGATCTATGGAGGGTAGAACGGCCCGGTTTTTAGGGCCTAAAGCATGGACCCGCTTTCAATCCATATGGGCGCCACTGCTATCAGCCCGGACCTTCGACCTTACTCGGGAGCAAGAGGAGACTCAGGGGTAGTTGATCCCACTGGAGAAAGGCGTTTCTAGGGGGAGGAGTTTCAGCTGCTGAACGTAGGGGGACTTTGGGGGCTTAGGGGTTTCTTTAATTAGGGAGGGGGGGTGCCCTAGGGGATAAGGGGGGGGGGGAGATAAGTCCAGAGGAGGACCTTGCTTTGTTGCCCTTGCGGGGGTTCCTATGCAGCTGTCAGAGCACTGCCTACCGGACCTCAGCCATGGTGGCATATTGTCATAATAGCCAACTCACACTTGCGTTCTGGGTGGCACCTTGCGATGCTTCTATGCCCTAGCGTTGAAGATGTTTGTTTGTATTTACTGGTTTGCTGAGTTCAGCAGTTATCCTGTGTGTATACATATCGCTGTGATAGTACTTGTATTTTCCTTACTGTTGAGCTTTCTGGGCTTCCAGGCTCGACCAACTGACTCCTTGTTGATTGTAACTGTGTTACTTGTCTGTACTAAGTGGAAATAATAAAAATGACTTTACATAAGAAGTACACTTTTCTGATCATCAACTAAACCACCAACAAAATCTTATACTGTGAAGGAAACAGAATGTCTGGCAGTGTGGTATAAAAGAACAGCCAAATACATAAAACAACCATGAGCCCTGGGCGCGGAAGACAGAGCCACTGGATAGCAGTGCCACCTAGTGGCATAGGAGTTTCATACCATTCTGTAAGCTATACACCAGCACACAGTATGCAAAGCCCTGTCAATTACATTTATTCTTCCTCCGCTTTCAAAACTTCAATAAACACCAGCACCACCGCCACCTGTTCACCTCCTGCGTGGGAGTTCAATCTTGCTATCAGAAGTGATATTATTCCCCACCAATCACCGAGGCCTTTATCACCTCGCTCTGTATTTCATCATCTTTTCATCAGTCGGCCAAAAACCAGCTGCTTCGTAAGTGCTATTTCTGCATTGCCTTGTCCGTTGCCAAGGAGACAAAAGACCCAAAAAGAGAATAGCTGTCTTACGAGAGAAAATAAAATTAACAATTTAATTGTTTGGCTAGACAATTTAACATAAGAGCCCTAGAGTTACAGTAAGCTAAAATGTGCTCCCAGACTGGTGCCAGGATTTCCAGTTTCATATCACCAGTAAAGCAGGGATTTTTCTTTGTATCTTTAGGGCATTAAAGAAGGTAACAGAATAATAAACTAGTGATATTTCTGGTTTCCATGTGAAAAGAGTGTTTGTCTTTTTTATTTTATATTTCGAAGTGCTGTTCCTGTAGCTTACCAGATGCCTCTGATTTTACAACTGTGTCACCGACTCCCACCTGTTTGGCAGCCTCCTGTCCCCAATTCCAGCAATGGGGACAGAGATGGTAGAAAAAAAATAGTTTCAATTTTGTGATTGGAATATGTCAGTTTTTAGAATTTACATCCATTATCTTTATGTTTTGTGCTGTTTCTGTTTCTCAGCCGATTTGTCTGCTTGGAAGTGATATTGTTGCTAGATGGATGGGGAGGGGGAGCAGGGTAATGATGCCTCTTCTCTCCTCCATACCTTGTTGCTCAAACCTGGAACTAAGGTGTCCTTTACCACCCCCCACCCCTCTTCCTAGCTTCCGATAACAAGATTTGCCTGCAAACCAAAGTAGTAACTCCTATCTATAGCAGCTGTACTGGTCCTCCTGGAGAAAGCTGGCGTCTTGACAGATTGTGAAAGCTTTTGGAGGACTACAGTATAAAGTTTTCAAGACTTCACAGGTCAAGTCACAAGCGTCACAACCTGCTAAGACTGCTGTTTTTTTAGAACCCTGTCTGCCTTCACAGCTGGGAAAATAATCTCATGGGAAGGAAGTTGTGAAAAAAAACCAAGGACTAGGAACCATCATTCACACTAAGATGAGAAATGACTAAACAAGTCACAGATTCTGTTTTGCAAATGGGAGCAATAGAGTGAAGACAGTCTAGACAATACTTAGCAGAAATGGAGACAAGAGTTTATTTATTTATTTATTTGAATTCATTTTATACCGCTTCTTCCAGTGATCAGCAGCAATTTACATTTTAACATTTAATTCTGCAATGGCAGCAGTTACATATAACAATATAGAAACTATGCACATAGCTAAGGAAGCGTAGGAATTCAAAACTCAAAACTATTTACATAGAGAACCGTGTATGTTCGGTTAACTATATACATGATATTTACATTGATGTACAATGGGGATGTCACATGGCTAATGGGTTTACATTTTAATATACTCTGTTGGGTTTGGTGTGGCATATGACGATGGAGTTGTTGGAATCCATCATGATATGATTTATACTTGAATACAATTTGAATTATGTTATTTCTGACACATTATAATATTCTTGGAATAGCTGAGTTTTGAGGGGTTTTTGGAATGATTGGAGGTCCTTGTTGGTTCTTAGTGTGTCAGGGAGTTTGTTCCATTGTGTGGGGGCTAGGTAAGTGAATGTTCTATTGCTGGTATTCATTTTTTACCTTGCGTATAGAGAGTGGAATTTGTAGAGTGTTTAGATTGTGTTTACGTCTTTTTCTGTTAGGAGGTTGTATTTTAATGAGTGTGGCAAGGAAAGATGGGGCGATATTGTGTAGTAACTTGAATATTGTAATTATTATTTTGTATCTTACGCGTGCTTGGATAGGTAGCCAGTGAAGTTCCATTAGAATGGGTGTGATGTGATCTGAAATCCGCACATTCATTAATATTCAAGCTGTGACGTTCTGGGCCATTTGGAGTATGTTGATTGTTTTTTTAGGTAGTCCATGTAGGATACCATTACAATAGTCCAGATGTGGGGTTATGAGTGTTTGTACTATTGTTCTAAAATCTGATTGTTCGATGATATTGCGTAGGGGTTGTAAGATTCTTAGTTTGTGGAAAATTGTTCTGTTTAATAGTCTTAGGTGAGTTTCCATGCTAAGAGTCTTATCAAGGGTCACACCTAGGTACTTTAATTCTTGTTTGATGTTGTAAGAAATATTGTTTAGTAGGATTGTGGGAGGATGCTTAAATTCTGGGTTTTTAGAGATAAACATTACTTCCGGTTTTTTATGACTGATGTTCATGTTGTTTTGTTGAAGCCATAACTGGGTTTCTTTAAGGCAGTTTGACATTATAGCAGGAAACTACCATGCTCTTAAAAGAAAGAGGTCACATGCTGAAAGTATTTGACAATAAAATGAACTGGAGTAAGAGAAGGCCAGTTTCTGGGTGTCTCAAACTCCCATGATGCATTGCAGATGTTGCTTGCACTGTGCAGGGGAAGGCACAATGTGAATATGAATTGCAGAAAGAGCATTGGGAGTTACTAATCATTTTTCTTCAGTAACTCAAGTTACTTGGAGTAGATTTGATTAAGTTAGACCAGGGTTTAAATCCCACTGATGCTCATTGTGGCCTTGGGCAAGCCACTTAACCCTCCATTACCTCAGGTACAAACTTAGAATGTAAGCCCTCCAGGATTAGGGAAATAACTAGTGCACCTGAATGTAACGCACCTTGAACTACTGGAAATGCTTGAGCTAAATACTAACAAATAAAAAGTTTGGAAGTATATGACTGTTTCTACTCAGTCACCACAAAACAGCCAAAGAACCTTTTCTTGCCCCTCTTTCCGAAATGGCTCTTGGTTCATCACTGGGCCAGTGTTATTTGTTTTAAGGTTCATTATTTATTTAGTGGATGGATTTTATTGTATGCACTTTCTATTGTACTGAACCAAGCTAGAAATGCATCCCATGCGACTAACGAATCTGGTGCCCTCCCCCCTTCAGCCAGCCATGTACAGTAACTCGCTATTTTTGAGCTTCCTGGAAGCCCAGTAATAATATCTGCACCACGTTTGTATCTGTGCCCTGTGTGGATGTACCGCTCGCACAGCCCTAGGCATGGCCTCTGCCGTTAGGAAACAGAGAAAGGATTTTGGATTTAGTTCACGCCTCTTTCAGGAGTAGCTCAAGATGAATTATAGTCAGTTACAATAGATATTTTCCTATCCCGTGGAGGGCTTACAATCTAAGGGTCCCTTATACTGAAGGTACTCTAAGTAGTTAGAGGTGATATTCAAAGGCATTTACGCTGCAAACCGCGTAAATGCCGCTCACCAGGTTGCTGCGAGGCACTAACCCGGTTAGTGTCACTGAATATCTCTGGTATGGGCTGCTAAACACCCTAACATTAAGCGCTTAGCATCGGGGCGCTCCGGGGATGCACCGTGGGTTAACTGGGCAACGGTAGTATTCAGCTCCTGCCCGGTTAGCTAAGGTTGCCAGACGTTTTGCAGGCAAGTCTGGAACACTTAGCCGAAGTGTGTGTGTGTGGAGGGAGAGGGGGGAAGCAACACCTTAGTTCTAGGTCTGGGCAACAAGGAGTGTAGGTGAGAAGAGGAGTCATTATCCTGACCCCCCCCCCCATGACAGCAACAATATCACTTCCAAGCAGGAGTGAAGGAGTGGCCTAGTGGTTGGGGCAAGGTACTTCAGGCCGGAAGGTCAGGGGTTCAAACCCCACTAGAGGACAGCAACCTTGGGCCGGAAGGACTGGGGATTCTAGTCCCACAGGTGCTCCTTGTGGTCTTGGGCAAGCCACTTAACCCTCCATAGCCCATGTTCCCTGTAAAAATAGTTATCTCCAAGTTATAATGCCCTGTTCAATGTAATTTCAGTTTGTTCAATGTAAACCGCACTGATGCAGAATAGCACGGTATATAAGAGAATGTAAATAAATAAAATAAAACTGACAGAACAGTAAAACCGAGGGATGCATTTTCCCCAATATAATAATGGATGTAGATTCTAAAAGATGACCTATTCAAATCACTAAACTGAAAATACATTTTTCCAACCCCCTCTGAATCTGGACAGGAGGCTGCCAGGCAGGTGGGAGTCACGGACACAGCTCTAAATTCAGGGACAATTCCCAAAAGTTGGGGACATCTGCTAACCTTACGTTAACCCTAACTGGCTAAAATTAGGACAGCTGTGGGTATTCTAACTTTAGCCGTTTTTGTAATCTGGGCAGTGGCTGAATATCACTGCTGATCGCACTTTAAAATCACAGTCTGGACAATATTCAATGCTGGGGCCTGGATAAGACCCTAGCGCTGAATATCCGGGGTAAAGTTAAAGCGGAGCCAGCCAGCCACTTTGTGTGCCCTCTGCTGAAAATCCCTCTCCCCCCCCCCCCCCCTAGCATGCAATTAGTGCACGCTGTTAGCGCACATCTGCGGTAAGTGTTGCCATGCTGGCATGACAGTCAACATGCCCTAAGTCACACACTAATTATATACCTTCTATTGGGGCGAGATTGGAGCAGAGAGTGGGCATGGCAGCTGCTGGCATGTGTGAACTCTGCACCTGCCAATAGGTGGCACTAAGTACAGCCAGGCTACTGGAAGCCCACTAGTGTGGTCACTGCCCATAGTCAATCAGAGCAGGCACAAAGACTCCCCTCCCAATTACATTTAAAAACAACACTGAACCAATATTCCAATTGCGCTCAGCAAAGTCACCCCCGCTCCAATCCCCAATTCCAGTCACATTTAAAAGCACGGAACTGGTGCTGAGTGCCCTTGTCAAAGCACCCCTGCTTCAATCCCCCTGACTCCAATCACATTTAAAGCCCGGAACTAGCACGTTGACTGTCCTCATCAAAATCACCCCTGCTCACATTCCCTCTTCCCCTCCCCCCACTGGAAGCAATAGAAAGCTATGGAAGTCAGGAGAGTGGCATCCACCACACATCTGGACCCTCCTCCAAGTTCTCCACTTCCCTGCCCCCTCCCCACCCTCTCTCCCCCACAATCCATATCAGGGGGGGGGGGGGGCATTCCCAGTTGTGTATGTTCAGTGGTCATTGAAAATCCTTCCAGACTGCTTCAGCAGCATCAGTATAGCGTCAGGGTGCACGTGGGTGTTCCCAGAAATTATCCAATTAGAAGTAATATTCAGTCTACTACTGAGAAAACTTTAGAACAGATACTTTACTGACTGAATGTTATCTGGATAGTTATTCCAGTAGTGGATTGAATAGAGATGCTTTCTAGATAACAAATGGCGCTGACTGCTGTATACACATGGGGCCCGATATTCAGCAGCAGCAGCTAGGTGATCTAATGCAGCTCACTGACGACGGCGGATTTTAAATTCAAATATTCAATGCTGGGATGATATCTAGCCCCGTCACTGAATATCCAGCTTACCCGGATTTGCAGGAAGCTAACCAGGCAACGGTGATATTCAGCTGCTAACCAATTAGCTTCCACAGCAGAAGTGAGGCCAACCTTTGCTGACTTTCGCCACGCAGCCATAACTGGGTAGTAGCTCAACATTGCCGCTGCCAAGTTCTGACCATGTGCTGCCGCTCAGAATGCGCCGATGCTAACTGGTTAATATCAGGGCACGCAGCAACGGCGACATCCACAGATATCGCTGAATATCCCAGACCAAAGAGAGCAACGTGCTTAGCAGGTTTACTAACCATGTTACTCCCTTTAAATATCAGGCCCATGCATTTTATTTAAAGCTGCAGCCAGTGTTTATTAAAATCCATCAACCACAGAATTTAAATATTGGGCTGATAGTTTTAAATATTAAACTCTGGGAGCTAGTTTAGAAGAACCTCCCTATGTAAAGAGAGGCATTTACACATGATTAGAGGGAAGCGGGAGGCCCTAACTCCTCCCATTCACTGTCCCAAGCCAATCAGGGACACAGCCTGCACAGGATTAGAGGGAAGCGGGAGGCCCTAACTCCTCCCATTCACTGTCCCAAGCCAATCAGGGACACAGCCTGCACAGGATTAGAGGGAAGGTACCATCAGGCATGCCCGCGCCTCAGGGCCTCACCAGAGGGCCCTTTGGCGAGGCCCTTAGGTGTGGACCGAACAAACCAAGAAGAAACAGCTAAATCAGAACAGACAAAATGTTAAATCTTCAACAATAGTAAGTTGATCCTTACACCACTGTAAGCTAAGGTACAGGGAGCCTACTTAACAGATTACTGTACGCTTAATGTTCGCTGTCTTACTACTCACATTAATATTATTGTACCTATACTTGCAGATACATCACTGACCACTGCACTGTTTATCCTGCTGCTACTAGTTTAAAATTCTCAACAGTAAAATGCTAAACAGTAGAGATGAAACTGTATTTGATTGTGTACTATGTGGAGGAGCAGCCTAGTAGTTAGAACACTGGCTTGGTAACCAAGCAACCAGGGTTCGATTCCCACTAGCACTCCTTGTGGCCTTGGGCAAGTCACTTAACCCTCCATTGCCTCGGAAGAAAGGCCTGGCAATCTACTTCCGGTGACACTGCCAAGAACACCCAGGAGCTGGGTGACCTGACCTGGAAAAAGGAATAACTAGTGAGGTTATCAAATTTGCAGATGACACAAAACTGTTTAAAGTTGTTAAAACCCAAGAGGATTGTGGAAAACTGCAGGAGGATCTGGATAAATTGGAAGACTGGGCATCCAAATGGCAGATGAAATTTAATGTGGACAAGTGCAAAGTTATGCACCTAGGAAAGAACAACCCACACTATAGTTACACGATGCAAGGCTCCACATTAGAAACCACCACCCAGGAAAAAGATTTAGGAGTCATCGTGGATAACATGTTAAAACCCTCCGCCCAGTGTGCAGCGGCGGCCAAAAAAGCAAATAGAATGCTAGGTATCATAAGGAAAGGGATGGAGAATAAAACAAAGGATATTATAATGCCTCTGTATCGCTCCATGGTACGACCGCACCTTGAATATTGTGTGCAATTCTGGTCACCGTATCTTAAAAAGGACATAGAGTTATTAGAAAAAGTACAGAGAAGAGCCACCAAATTGGTGAAGGGGATGGAAGGCTACTCCTATGAAGAGAGGCTAAAAAGGTTAGGGCTCTTTAACCTGGAAAAGAGACGGCTGAGGGGAGATATGATAGAGGTCTATAAATTAATGAATGGAGTGGAACGGATAAACGTGGATCAATTGTTTACGCTATCAGAATATAGAAGGACTAGGGGACATGTAATGAAGCTACAGGGTAAACTATTTAAGACAAATAAGAGAAAATATTTCTTCACTCAACGTGTAATCAAACTCTGGAATCTGTTACCGGAGGATGTAGTAAGGGCTGTTAGTATAGCTGGGTTTAAAAAAGGTTTGGACAAGTTCCTGGAGGAAAGGTCCATAAACCACTATTAAAAAGGGACCCAGGATATCAATGCTTGACCTAGTACAAGCACTGCAGAACCTGTGTCTTTTGGGGAAACTGCTAGGTACGTATGACCTAGATTGGCCACTGTTGGAAACAGGATACTGGGCTTGATGGACCTCGGTCTGACCCAGTATGGCATTTCTTATGTTCTTATGAGTCAGGACTGACTCGAAGGCACACATTGCATTTTTACTATGTTTTTATAGCAGCTCTACTACTATCACAAGTAACATACTCACTTGCTTACACTCCCACTCAACACTCTCACAATATCCCTATTATAGTGTACCAACTACGTACTAACCTACCTATCCCATGGCATAAAATTAATAGAGCAACATATAGACCAAACAGCAGACTCATGCATATTACACCTATATGACAACCAGTACATCACAACAATAGAGAACACATCACATCCAAGCATAAAATGCAATTTAGTTAATGCAAGATCGATCAAGAATAAAATCTTGATAGATTAGATACATGAGCATGACCCAGACATAATGTTTATCACAGAGTCATGGCTCTCGGATACAGAGGCTGTGTTAATAAACCAGCTCAGACAACTCTCCTTGTAGACATTCCACACGCCTAGGCAAGCTAAATGTGGAGGAGGAGTCCTGACCATAATCAAAGAGGACTTAAATACAACACTATCATCAGCCATAAGTATGGAAGGCATGGATAGCCTAATAATTGAGGCCAAGCAATATACATTCTGCCTCATCTACAGGGCCCCAACCCCAGATACAAACAGTTTAACTAATATCTTGGAAACTGTATGCTCAAGTGCTCCAATCAATAAACAGATAGTACTCCTGCGTGGCTTCAGTCTAACATCCATACCTGGCAATCATGCAGACTCTTTCCTTAAAGCCATGCAAGATATGGATTTCCAACAGCTAGTTCACACGCCCACACACGAAAAAGGCAATATATTAGACAATATTCCTACCCAACGATGTAATTAATGTACTAATCCTTTGACCTCATTGCAATCTGTGCCTTGGACAGACCATCATATCTTCTAATTCACAATCCCAAAACAGCTCACCATAAACAGGCAACACAACAATACCATCACACGACCCTGCTTTAAGCAATTCAGCAAAGACATACTCTTAAAAGAAACGCTGCCACAACTTGATTCTGATTCAAATGACCTGGATAAACTGCTAGATAACTGGAATTCTGTTATCAACAATGCAGAATCTTTCTCCGCACCTAAGACACCTAAGACTAACAATCGCCCTACCCGCTCAAACACCTGGTACACAGGAACTTAGAATAATAAAAAGAAAACTAAGAAGCTTAGAACGAAAATGGAGAATAACAAAACTGCCGGAGGATAGGAATAGCTACATGAACACCCTCCAAGCCTGCCGAGAAAGCATAAACAAACACAAGAAAGAGAACCACACCAAATTATTACTGAAATCCCTGAATTGTCCAAGGGAGCTCTTGAGCTTGTTTAGTTCCTGCTATTCCTTTAATGAGGTTATGAAACAAGGCCAGGACTCTTTGGGACTGTGAGATTCCTGAAACGATCTCATAATAGGGAGGACAACACAAACATAATCAACCCTCAAGTGTTAGCCAACCACTACATGAGCAAACTTCAATCACAGCCAGATATTACAATATCCCCCTCCCTTCCACCCAACAGTACCATCACACCATGGCAATCGTTTTCCCAAATCAGTCTAGAACATCTTGATAAAATCATTATGGCCATTAATACAACCACATCCCCAACCGACCCATCTCTTGTCAGCTGGTTAAAAATGACCCAAACAGAAATGGCACCATACATACTCAAAATAGTCAACTTTTCACTCTCCAGTGGACATATGCCTGTAGCATTAAAGGGAGCCTCGATTAGACCAATCTTTAA
The DNA here is from genome assembly GCA_033557465.1 of Ichthyophis bannanicus. Lineage (NCBI taxonomy): Eukaryota > Metazoa > Chordata > Amphibia > Gymnophiona > Ichthyophiidae > Ichthyophis > Ichthyophis bannanicus. The sequence continues at coordinate 121,568,826 of CM066037.1, forward strand.
ACAGAGCTCTTTGGATAAAACCAACCCTAACTCCTACTGCCCTATTTCAAGCCTCCCATTTATGGCAAAAATAATCTAGAAGATCATCTAAGTGGTCTTGTAATTGTTTTTGGATTATCATGCTCCCCTAGACCCACAACAGTATGGTTTTAGACCTTACCATGGAATTGAAACACTCTTCCTGGCCTTGTTTCATAACCTCATTAAAGGAATAGCAGGAACTAAACAAGTCTTTATGCTGATTTCCCTTGTTATAACTGCAGCATTTGACTCTCTTAACCACTCCATCTTATTATCAAGTCTGAAGCAGCTCGGGATTGATGGCTATCCTCTCCAATGGTCTGATTCTTACCTAACAAATCGCACCCAACAGGTACAAATTGGACAATACAGATCTAGCACATATAGCCAACAGCAAGGTATCCCCCAAGGCTCATCGTTGTCTGCCTTGCTATTTAACATTTACCTTTAGCCAATCTGTAACATTTTTCAAAAGCATAACATGCATTACCACATTTACATGGACAATATAATGATGTATCACCTAATCAATACAGACAACCCTAACCTCCAGCAAATAATATGCTTTAATGAAGCCTCTCAATGTCTCTAGTCATACAACCTCAAAATAAACTTCAATAAAACTGAGGTTTTATTTATCACCAAAAATAAATACTTCAAACCCCCACCTAAAATTCAAGTAAAGCACAGTTACTTACCTGTAACAGGTGATCTCTGGGAACAGCAGGAATAAGTCTTCACATATGGGGTACGTCGGTACCGACGGAGCCTGCACGGGAACGCTCCCCAGCTTCCCAAAAAGGAAAGCTTTTGGGAGCATCCCACAGCGCCTGCGCGCTGCCTTCCCGCCTTTCCTAACCGCCTCTCCTCAGTTCGGTTTTAAAGCTGAGACAAAGAGAGAGAGAGGAAAGGAAAGACAGATAGAGAGATACAACTCCTAGGGGAGGTGGGTGGGTTGTGAAGACTTATTCCTGCTGTTCCCAGAGATCACCTGTTACAGGTAAGTAACTGTGCTATCTCCAGGAACAAGCAGGAATGAGTCTTCACATATGGGGACTCCCTAGCTAGAGATGCCTGGGAGATCCCTCAGGTTATGAGACCCTGGGAAGGGCTCTACCTCCTCCTATGGACCTCAGGCATCCATTCTGGGAAGGAGGGCAGGAGCTGATTAAGAATGGAACAGGTGTTTGAGAACAACGCGGTATATAAGAGAATGTAAATAAATAAAATAAATAAATAAACCTGACCAAACAAGGCATCCCGGAGGGAGTCCAAGCAGTAATGGGCTGTGAAGGTATGAACCGAGGCCCAGGTGGCCGCTCGATTGGACAGTGTTCTCTTCCAGTCTCTAATGAGAGGGATCAAAAGCAACAAAGAGTTGAGAAGACTTTCTATGTTGCTGTGTCCTTTGTAAGTAAAAGGCAAGAGCTCTCTTACAATCCAGAGTATGAAGATTCCTCTCTGCACTTGATGCATGAGGAGTTGGAAAAAAGACAGGTAAATATACCTCTTGATTAAGATGAAAAGGTGAGAGACCACTTTAGGCATAAAGTGTGGATTGGTCCTAAGGACTACCTTATCATGATGGAATCTTGTATAAGGTGGATTAGCCACTAAGGCCTGCAGTTCACTGATGCGGCGAGCTGAGGTGACTGCAATGAGGAAAATAACCTTTCAGGAAAGAAATTTTAGGGAGGTGGTGGCTAAGGGTTCAAAAGGTGGCTTCATAAGCTGACCAAGAACCAGATTTAAGTCCCATGCCACCGGAGGAGGCCTAATGGGAGGTTTAGTTAAAGTTAGGCCTCTCATGAATCTTGCAATAAGAGGATGAGAGGAAATTGGGTGTCCATTGATAGGCTTAAGGGATGCTGCAATAGCACTCAAATGGACCCTTACTGAATTCATCTTAAGGCCTGCATTGGAAAGATGCAGGAGATATTCCAATAGAGAATTCAAAGGTAGTGCTAGAGGGTCAAGACCCTTCTCAGTACACCAAATGGAAAACCTTTTCCATTTAAAAGCATAGGAACGCCTAGTAGAAGGTTTCCTGGAAGCATGAAGGATATCCTTCACCTGCTGAGAAAGATTCCAATCCTGAAGGTCTAGGCCTTCAGCAACCAAGCTCTGAGGTGAAGGGACTTGGGGTTTGGGTGCCACAAAGTCCCCTCCTCCTGAGACAGAAGGTCTGGAGCAGCTCCCAAGTCTAGGGAGGGAGCTTGAGAGAGATGTAGAAGTAGAGGGTACCACACTTGGCGTGGCCAGCGTGGAGCTATGAGGATCATAGATCCTTGATCCCTCTGGAGCTTGAACAGAGTCTTGGGAATTAAAGGAAGGAAGTCTTGACCCCAGTGAAGGAGGAAGGCATCCTTGGCCTGAACTCCCTGACACGGAATTCTGGAACAGAACCGGGGAAGTTTGGCATTCCACGGACTTGCAAAGAGGTCTATGTCCGGGGTTCCCCACTCTTGAAAGATTCTGAGTACTTGGTCCATGTGCAGGGACCATTCGTGTGGAAGCAGAACTCGACTGAGTCTGTCTGCCCAAGAGTTTTGGATTCCTGGAAGGTATACGGCCAGGAGATGGATTTGATGCTCTCTGGCGAAGGCCCACAATCTTAAAGCTTCGATGCAAAGTGACAGAGAGCCAGTTCCTCCTTGCTTGTTTATGTAAAACATTGCTACTTGATTGTCCGTATGAATGAGGACTGTCTTGTAGCTGAGCAGGGTATGGAAGACCTTGAGAGCTAGAAAAACTGCTCGGAGCTCCAAGTGGTTGATATGGAGATAGGTCTCCTGTGGAGACCAAGTGCCTTGAGTGGAGAGGTCTTGCAGATGAGCTCCCCAACCTGTTTGGGAGGCATCTGTTGTGAGGGTTGCCTGGGGTAACAACTGTTGAAAGGGGGACCCCAGCAACAGATTTTGGGTGGACTTCCACCACTGGAGAGACCAAAAGAGGCGCCTGGAGGTTGCTATTTTGTCTGACAGAGTACCTGATGCTTGAGTCCACTGGGTGGACAAATTCCATTGAGCTGCTCTCATGTGAAGGCGAGCATAGGGGACCACATGCACTGTGGATGCCATGTGCCCTAGCAGTTGTAGCATCTCCCGGGCAGTTAAATGGCTCTTTGACTGAATCTGGGAGGCTAACTGCACCAGGCATAGGCAACGGGCCTGAGGAAGATAGGCCCTTGCTGTGGTAGTATCTAGCCAAGCCCCTATGAACTCTAGGGATTGAGTAGGGGTGAGCTGGGACTTTGGGAGATTTACCACAAGTCCCAGATACTGCAGAATGCACCTTGTGCAGTCCAGGGCAGTCTGGGCCTCTGACTGGGATGGAGCTCGGATGAGCCAGTCGTCCAGGTATGGGAATACAAAAATTCCCAGAGTGCGTAGAAATGCAGCTACTACTGCCATGCATTTGGTGAACACTCTTGGAGCAGAGGCCAGACCGAAAGGAAGTACCCTGTATTGGTAATGCTTTCCTTGGAAAAGGAAACGGAGGAACCTTCTGTGAGAAGGATGGATGAGGACATGTGTGTATGCATCCTTGAGATCTAGAGAACAAAGCCAATCCTGACTCTGAAGGTATGGAAGGAGAGTGCCCAGAGAAAGCATCTTGAATTTCTCCTTGCATAGAAATTTGTTCAATTCTCTGAGATCTAATATGGGTCTGTAGCCCCCTGTTTTCTTTGGGATGAGAAAATAGGGGGAGTAAAACCCTGACCCTTGTTGAAGAAGAGGTACTTCTTCTATTGCCCCTTGGGCAAGAAGGGTAGCCACCTCCTGACCTAGAAGGTCGAGAAGAGATGTTGGAGAATTGAAGTGTCTCACCATGGTGTGAGGAGGAAGGTTTGAGAAATGAAGCTTGTAGCCCTCCCTTATGATGGAGAGAGTCCACTGCTCTGTTGTAATTTGCTCCCATCTGGGAACAAAATGAGCTAACCTTCCTGGAATGGTGAGAGGCTCTGGCTGTTTTAGAGCCAGAAAGGCTAAGTTCTCTAGCATCAAGTCAAAAACCCTGAGGAGGTTGGGATTGCTGAGTTGCAGCAGCCCCTGTAGACTTAGGCCTGGCCTGTTTAGGTTGCTGACGCTTAGTAGCAAAGCGACCTGTAGATGATTGTTGGCCAGAAGTAGAAGGGAATCTGCCCTTTTTGAAAAAAGACTTCTTAAAAGGTTTTTTCTTGGCAGGAATGGAGGTTGACTTTGAAAGTCTATCCAGAGCAGAATTTTCTGCATCCATTTGAGTGGCCTTTATTTGCCACTCTTTGCCAAACAGATTTTCACCTGTACAGGGGAGATTTCCTAAACCATCCTGGACCCAAGGTTCTAAATCAGAAGCTTGGAGCCAAGCAATTCTGCGAGCAGCTATGGCAATGGCCGAAGCTCTGCTGGCACTTTCAAAGGAGTCAAAAGCTGCACGGTTGGAAAACTTTGAAATGTCTTGAGTATGCTTGAGCCAAAGAAGGAATTCTTCCCTTTTATCCTCTGGAAGAAAAGGGAGGAAAGTGTGCAGCTTATCTGCAACTTCCTTTAGAAACATACCCATGTAAAGACTATAGGAGTTGATTCTGGCAATGAGCATACTGGCTTGGAAGATTTTCCTACCAAAAGCATCCAAGGTCCTGCATTCTCTTCCTGGAGGGGCAGAAGAGTGTCTTTTTGCACTCTTTATCCTTTTCATAGCTGACTGCACCACAATAGAATGGTGGGGAAGCTGTGTTTTATGAAAACCAGGACAAGGAGGGACACGGTACATAGTGTCCAACCTTCGAGAATGAAGAGAGATAGTGAGAGGAGTCTCCCATAAGTCAATCATGTGCTCATAAAGAATCTCATGAATTGGCAAGGTGACTGCCTCCTTAGGAGCCTTAGAATAACCTAAAATATCCAATTTTTTAGCTCTAGGCTCTGATTCAGAGGTTACTGAAATAGAAAGTCCTTTAGCCACTTCTCTTATGAAGTCTTGAAAGGATAAGTCCTCTGGAGGAGACATTCTTCTTTTTGGAGAAGAAGGCTCTTCAGGAAGGGCTATGGATACTTCAGCAGACTCCTCTGATGTATCAGAATCATCAGAGGAATCAAAATACCGCCTGTCAGGGTGGTCTTCTAAAGCTCGGTACGCGTATCGAGCGGTATCGACATCGGGCATCGTCAGTACCGGTTCGGTACCGACGAGCATCCCTGGACAGGGAACCGCTGCAGTCAGCATCCTGGTCGATGTTGATGCAGTCGGTACCGGTACCGGCGCTGGTGCCGATACCGACAACGGAGTTTGTTGTGGTATCAGCGGCGTCGCAGCTTGAATGAAGGCTGTGATAGCCTGCTGCATGGATAGAACATTGTGATCCATCGACGCCATGAATGCCTGGAATTCGGTACCGGAAGGTTGCGCCGGTACCCCAGAGCATTCTAACAGGTGATCGGTCGAGGCCGTGCCATCGATGTCAACCTGTAACCCCATAGGTGGAGCTTTGGAAGCCGGAGCTTCCCGCCGGGGTTGTTTTGCCGGTGCAGGATCCTCGAGGGCAAGCCCGGAGGCATCTCGATGCTTGGAAGGAGATCTACCCTTCGAGGACTGGCTGGATTTATGTTTGGTTACCTGAGATCCATGGGAGGAAGAAGAAGCCCTGGAAGACGTCGATGCCACTGAAACTGCATCAGAGGGAAACAGCACATGGAGCTTGGCTGCTCGGTTCTGTAAACCTTGTTTAGACATCAAAGAACAGGACGGACAATCCGGAATGGAGTGTTCAGGACCCAAACATTTAAGACACCATTCATGGGTGTCAGTAACAGAAATAGTACCGCTGCACTTAGTGCATTTTTTAAACCCGGAGGCTTGTTTTTCCATGAGGAAAAATTCTTTGTGAGGCCTAAGGCCCAAAAGAAGAAAAACACACTAAGTGAGGGAAAAACTATGTTTTTTTTTTTTTTTATAAAAAAAGAAAGAAAAGACCGGCAGTACCGGTCCGAAGTCGGGGGAGGCAGACGCGCGACCAAAGAAATAAAATAAAACAAAGAACTTCTTCAGCGGTGACAGGAACACGACCTGCTGGCTCCGCGGCAAAGAAGAACTGAGGAGAGGCGGTTAGGAAAGGCGGGAAGGCAGCGCGCAGGCGCTGTGGGATGCTCCCAAAAGCTTTCCTTTTTGGGAAGCTGGGGAGCGTTCCCGCGCAGGCTCCATCGGTACCGACGTACCCCATATGTGAAGACTCATTCCTGCTTGTTCCTGGAGATAAAATGTTACCCTTGAAGTAAAAAATGAAGTGAAATATCTAGGTATCACATTAGACCAAACCCTAAACCTAACATCCCACATCAACACAAACCAAGCCACTTAACCCTCCATTGCCCATGTTCCCTGTAAAATAGTTATCTCCAAATTATAATGCCCTGTTCAATGTAATTTCAGTTTGTTCAATGTAAACCGCCTTGATATCATGAAAGGCGGTATATAAGAAATGTTAAATAAATAAAAAATAAAATCTACAGAAAAATAAGAATGTGCCAACATCTGAGGCCTTTACTAGAACCATATGACCTCCATTCGGTCCTACAAGCCATGATCTACCCACATACTGACTTTTGCAACAGCGTATTACAGGGACTACCTAAGCACACATTGGTGCCTCTGCAGATGGCACAACACACAGCAGCTCGTGTAATCCAGAAGGCCCCCAGATCTGAACACATCACTCCCATTATGAGACAACTACACTGGCTCCTCATACACAGAAGAATCCAGTACAAAAACTTGATCATCGCATTCAAACTAATCCATAGCATAGCTCCATCCCATTACCTTGCATCTCTAATTAACAAGATCCCAAATAACAGACAAAGAAGGGAAATTACTCAAAACTCCCTGGCCATCCCAGCAGAATTCAGAAGGACCAGTCAATCAGCAAGTAATAGAGCCTTTTCTTGCTATGCCCCACAGTATGGAACACCCTCCCAGCTGGAATAAGAAACATAAATGACTTATCCACATTCCGGAAAAAGATTGAGACATTACTCTTTTCAGAGCATTATGGAAATATACAAACAGAAACAGATTTCTACTAACATAAATGAGGCCCGAAAAATGTTCCATACGCTCACCCAACACGCACACTCATCTGCTGCCGCCCATGTAATTATATCAAATGTAATGATGTAAACCGCCCCACAATCTCACTGTGAAGATGTTTGCCAAAATCTCACTGTAAATATGTGTGATTGTAAATAAAATTTCTACGAATTACCCTGTATGGAAATGTAATCCAATACTTTGTGTTTACTGTTCATTGCAATTGTTATTGTTTCCTGTAAACCGCTTTGATTCTTGAGGGATTAAGGGAGTTAGGGCCCCTTTTACTAAAGCCCGCTAAGGGTTTGCAATTAATGTGCTAAACAAACGCATGTTAATTGCAAAGTGACTGTGGTAGCTGTTGGGGGCGTGACCAGTACAGTCTCGGCAGCTAACGCATGATGGGCTTATCTAACATGTGCTCCACCAAGGCGGGTTTACTTAGAGGAGAATTTTAGAAGCTCTGTCTAAGTGCAATCCGGGACGTCTATGCCAGAACGTCTGAAAAAAAATGCAGGCACGTTCAGGTGCAGGTGCAATTTCACAAACCCAGATGTGCCCGATAGGGATGGCTGCAGGGACGTCTATTTAGACATTTCAGAAACCAGACATCTAGGATAACATAATGGTTAAAATATTGGGTAAGAAACGGAGTAACCAGGGTTCAAATCCCACTGCTGCTATAGTTGAAATTGTGCTGAGTAGGGGGGGTGATAGAGTGCTTTCTTCTCTACACTCTCTGGATGCTTCTCAGATAAAACCATCACACTTCCTCCACGCCTCTGTTCAGATTTGGACCTCCTCAAGCTGCTGATGTCCCCAGAGCCGGCTTCTACCATGGATCTGGAGACAGTCTCTATGCCTGTTTTTGGACGTTCAAAGCATGAACAGGTCTTCTAAAATGACCCCCCCTTAATGACTCCCATAGAGGAGTTATTAGGGGAACTCGCAGCAATAGCCCTGGCATTAGCCATAATGCATCTTCCATGCCCACACTCTGCCCATTCTCCACCCATCCTGCAGTCATGCGGTGGTGGTGTTGCTCGTGCATTAGTACCAGGTGCCACACACTAAAATGCACGTTAACCAGCTAATGGGCTTAAGGGGCCTTTATCTACCTTAATCCCCCTCGTTTATGTCCTCCTCCAAAATGAAGGGGGGTAGATTCAGTGGTGATGACTTGGCAAAGTAAAAAGCCTAGCCACCACCACTTTCATTAAAAACAGATATTCAGTGGGGGAAGATATCTGGTTTCTGGCACTGAATATCCGGGCTGCTTGGCCACTGATGCTGCTATCCAGTCTGTGGCGATCTTTAGCTATTAAGCGCAAAGTGGTTAATGTTAGGACAGTGATTTCCCCGGCCTAATTTAAACCACTTAAGCCAGGGTTGGGCAATTCCGGCCCTCGTGCACCACAATCCAGCCTGGTTTTCATGATGTCCCTAATGAATATTCATGGACCTATTTCCATACAATGGAAGGCAGTGGATGCAAATAGATCTCATGAATATTCATTAGGGACATCAGGAAAACCAGGCTGGATTGTGGTGCACGAGGGCCGGAATTGCCCACCCCTGGCTTAAGTTATCCAGATAGTAGTGGAATATCGCCATTAACTGGATAGCGGCTGTCACTGCCCCCATTCCGCCTCGGGCTGTCTTGGTTTTGATCTATGGCGATATTCAGTTTGTGCTGCTGGATATTGCAGTGACCACGTTTTAGCTGGTTAGCAGGTCTGTGCATGCACTGTTTCATCAATTAGTGTTTTATAAAATGGTCGCATATGCATATAAAGGACTCTGTAAAATTAACCCCCAAGGAGGGAAATTTCCAAAAAACATTGCTAAGCCTTCCTTGGGTAAAATGCAATGTGTGCCTTTGAATCAGTGCTGACCCCTGGTGACTCAGCAGCCCCTGGGTTTTCTTGGCAAGGTCTGACCCATGAGGGTAAAGTGACTTGCCCAAGGCCACAAGGAATGCCAGTGGGAAACTAACTGGTCGCTTGGTCACTAGGCTACTCCTCCACTCCAAATGAATGTGTGCTAATGGTCTTTGAGTTTGTGCAGCTGTCGGACACGGCTGGCACAAGGATTGGAGGCACTCTGGGTGGGCCCTCCATCCTGCCAACCCCCTGCTGTCTGTCCCCTGCCCCCAATGCCACTGCTGCTGCCCTCTCCATAGCTCCATAGCCGTGACATGGCTCTTACTAACATTCTGGCGCTGTGTTGCAGTTTCCAACTCTTCCCAATATGCTCTTTCCGCCCCCCTCGGATGCCACTTCCAGTTTCAGAGGGGTGCGGAAACGGCACATTCTGAAGAGTAGGAAACTGCGATGAAGCACCAGAGTGTTAGTAAGCACTGTGTCGCAGTTTGAGGACTATTGCTTTCACTGCAGGTCACAGAGAGAGGCAGCAGTGGGTACCCTCAGAAGGCCGTGCAATTGCCTAGTTTGCCTGGTGGTAGCATTAACACTGCTGTCAGGACCTATAGGTTTGCTTTGACTGCAGCTGCTCTTTGTTGCTCCCTGTCTCATCTGCCTAAGCCATCCCTGTGGCGGGGACAGCAGTTACACCTCCCATGTCCTCGGTATCTTGCTGTTATGTGGGGAAATGGGAAGAAGGGAGATCTTCCAGGACCCTCTCCTGTGGAACGCATACCATCACTTCTAGACACAGTCCCAAGCTCTTCAAGTAAACAAATGTTCACTTAGATTTGGACATTCAAAATAAAAGTGAATTGATGAATTCCTGTGTCTCAGATCCAACAGCAAATAGGCATATAGAAATCAGTATGTTTACGTTGATGTTTCTTTCTATTTGATATACCGCAAGACTGCTCACAAACTATGTGGTTTACAATACAAAAAATATAAAAGTTAAAGGAAAAGAACACCATTTTCAAATAATAGGAAAGATATGGAGAAAGGCAAACTGGTAAGCAGCTGGGAAAGGCAATGGGAAGATGGGGTAGAGATTAGAGAGTAGGAGGGAAGGATGGGGGGGAGGGGGGAGCAAATTGACTCTGTTAGTCCCGAAGTGAGGAACAGCATCTCAGGGGTTTGCTGGCAGACCAAAGGTGGACTCAAAGAGAAATGTTTTAAGAACCTTCTTAAAACATTTTAACTTATACTCAATACGAAAGGGGGGTGGGCAAGCTATTCTATAGAGCAGAGGCTGCAACGAAGCAAGCGGTTTTCCATGTAAAGCTCATATTTTACTACAGCTGGGGAGGGAAAATATAATCAAAATCCATGCAGTGAGCAAAGCACGCTAGCAGGGGCATATAGTGTGAATAAAGAAGATTGAAATTCGGGGGCAGCATCGTGTACGGGTAAAGGTCAATGCCCTCGACCAGGATCTGAGAACTGATGGGGACTTTACAGAAGAAGAATTCTTTATAATGTTTGAGAAGTGGTTTATTTTTGCTGCCAGAACCTGGGCATGATAGTAGGTATGGCAATTTCTAAAACGAGCCAGTGCAGAGGAAAATCTCGTTTTATGCCATGCTCTCTCGGCTGCCCGAGTGTGCCATCTAAGAAGGTGCAGACCATCATGAAACCATTGGTGGGATCTCCGCAAGGGATGTGCGCAGGTCTTAAGGGAGGCAACCTTATCAAGAGCCTTGGATAGGGTCATACCTGGTAGTGGCCTGGACATTTACCAACAGTGAGGCAAAATCCTCTGAAAAAAGGGTTTCGACTTCCAAGTATAATCCAGATGCAAAACCTCAAGAGAGAGAAATCAAATCAGATACTAGAGAACCGTGTTAGTGCCGCTGAATATCCCGCTTAGCAGCTGGTAAAGTTAACCATCTCTTTAGATTTAATGGCAGTGTTTGACCTCATAGCTCATAGCCTTTTACTTGCCCGCCTCTATAATATTGGCCTTCGAGGAAGAGTTTTGTCCTGGTTCTGCTCTTATTTAACGAATCAAACCTTCAAAATTTCATTTGACTGCTCAAAATCTTCCTCCCAACCTTTGCTCTGTGGCATCCCACAGGGTTCAATCCTGTCTCCGATGATCTTTAATATTTTTCTTAGTCCTTTGGCTTCCCTTTTATAGTCTACTGGGACCTCGGCAGATTTCTATGCAGATGACATCCTTCTTATTACCCACCTGGACAGTGCTAATCCAGATCTTTCAGCAATTACCAACTGCTTGGAGAAGGTATCAGCCTGGCTTCATGACAATGCATTAAAATTGAATCCACAGAAGACAACAGCTACCTGACCTTTCCTTCTCTAGCCAGCTAAACCAGCTGACTAGATCTGCTTTTGCAGCTTTGCTTGAGAACGTACGCCCTCTATTGGATTCAGTGGCACTGATTTCCATTCTTAGCACAGTCATTGGCCGTGTATACTACTGTAATGCATCTTACTCTGGTCTTCCTGTTTTCTGACTCAAGCAACTTCAAACAATACAGAAAACAGCTATTCAAATTCTTTCCAAAGCCCAGAAATTTGATCATACTACTACTTTATTCATTCAACACCACTGGATTCCATTGTCCTGCCGGGTCCATTTTAAAATTCTTACGCTGGTACATCGTGCTTTGTACAATGAAACCCCGGAATATCTGCCAACTCTTATCACACCTTACATGCCCCTTCGCTGCCTACATTCCCTCCATGGAAATCAACTGGTTATACCTTCTCCGTCCAGGGTCAGACTTGAATCCGCTAGAAATTCAGCTTTCTACTGTGTGACCAAATCCCTTTGGAACAGCCTCTCATTACCCATTCATTTGGAAGATTATGATAAGAGATTTAAGATCCTTCTAAAAACGCACCTTTTCGAGCAGGCTTTTGGCAAAAGAACAGCCCATATTTGACCAGGCAGCACATGCATATATTGCTTGAGTCTGTACTATTCCTTTTCTTTATAGTTTCTTGTAGTATTTTCCTATGATTATTAATGTTCCTTTTCCTTGTTTGATTTTAGAATTTTAATTTTTAAATTATTTAACTTTTTGTTATTTCAATAATGTACTCTGTAAATTGCTCTGTATGGTATCACCAAAATGCGGTATATCAAATATAATAAACAATAAACCATATACACAGTAAATAGAAACATAGAAACATGATGACAGAAAAAGGCCACATGGCCTATCTAGTCTGTCCTTCCATATCAACAACTACAACAGTCCACTTTTTACCTTTAGAGATCCTCTGTGTTGGTCCCATGCTTTTTTGAATTCAGTTATTGTCCTCATCTCTACCACCTCCACTGGGAGACTATTCCATGGATCCACTACTCTTTCCGTAAAGAAATATTTCTGCATATCACTCCTGAATCTATCTCCCTTCACCCTCATCCCATGTCCCCTCGTAGCAGAACTTGCTTTCAATTGAAAGAGGCTCTCTCCCTGAACATTTATGCCACGGAGGTATTTAAACATCTCAATCATATCACCTCTATCCCGCCTTTCCTCTAAGGTGTACATATTAAGATCCTTAAGTCTGTCCTCATATGCTTTATAATGAAGCCCACTAATCATTTTAGTAGCCACCCTCTGCACCGACTCCATCCTGTTCTCATCCTTTTGAAGGTGCGGTCTCCAGAATTGCACACTATACTCCAAATGAGGTCACACCAAAGACTTATACAGAGGCATTATCACCTCCTTTTTTCTGCTAGCCATTCCTCTCCATATGCACCCAAGCATCCTTCTAGCTTTTGCTGTCGCCTTTTCTACCTGTTTAGCTACTTTAAGATCATCAGACACAACCACGCCTAGGTCCCGCTCTTCTTTAGTGGACAAAAGTACTTCACCTCCTATACTGTATTGCTCCCTTGGATTGCTGCAGCCCAAATGCATGACCTTACATTTTTTAACATTAAATCCCAGCTGCCAAATTCTAGACCATTCTTCAAGCTTAGCTAGATCCCTCCTCATGTTATCTACACCTTCCTGGGTGTCTACTCTATTGCAGATTTTGGTATCATCCGCAAAGAGGCAAACCTTACCCGACAGCCCTTCCGCTATATCACTAACAAAGATGTTAAAAAGAATCGGACCAAGGACAGATCCCTGGGGCACAACACTGGTAACATTCTTCTCTTCAGAGTGAGCACCATTTACGTGTACTCTTTGTCGCCTCCCACCCAACCAATTTCTAACCCAAGCAGTAACTTTAGGGTCCATCCCTAGGGTGCTCAGTTTGTTTATAAGTCGCCTGTGAGGAACAGTGTCAAAGGCTTTACTGAAATCTAAATACACCACATCTAGAGCTCTCCCTCGGTCCAACTCCCTGGTCACCCAGTCAAAGAAATCGATCAGATTTGTCTGACAAGACCTGCCTCTGGTGAATCCATGCTGCCTCGGATCCTGTAATCCGCTGGACTCCAGAAACCTCACTATTTTCTCTTTCAGCAGCATTTCCAATAATTTACTCACCACCGAAGTTAAACTAACCGGCCTGTAGTTTTCAACCACATCCTTACTTCCGCTTTTGTGTAAAGGCACCACATGAGCCTCCCTCCAGTCCTTTGGCACCACTCCCGACTCCAACGAGGCATTGAAAATGTCAGTCAGTGGAGATGCTAGAACGTCCCCAAGTTCCCTCAGTATTCTAGGGTGTATCCCATCCGGTCCCATCGCTTTGTCTACTTTAAGTTGAGCTAGTTTCTCATGAATACAGTCTTCTGAAAATTGTTCAAGATGTCCCTCGCTTCTGTTCCTATTTGTGGGTGTTTTCTGAGGTCCTGCTCCTGGTTCTTCATCTGTGAACACAGAACAAAAATATTTGATAAGCAATTCCGCTTTATCCTTATCAGCTTCTACATATTCCCCCCCTGCACCCTTGAGTCTGACAATACCACTTTTGCCCTTCCTCTTCACTAATATATCTGAAAAATGTCTTATCCCCCCATTTTATTGCATTGGCTATTTCCTCCTCCTTTTGAATCTTTGCCTTCTTGACTACTTTGCTAGCTTCTCGAAGTTTTTCCAAATACAGATGCCTGTCTTCCTCTCTCTGTGATCTCTTGTATTTCATGAAGGCCTCCCTCTTTTTCTTCACTTTTTCTGCTACTTCCTTCGAAAACCATAGTGGCCTCCTTTTCCTTTTGCCTTTATTTACCATTTTAACAAAAGGGTTGGTTGCCCTTAAAATATCCCCTTTCAGTTTTGCCCACTGTTTTTCTACATCCCCCAGCTGTTCCCATCCCACTAACGACTCCCTGAGGTATTGGCCCATCTTCGCAAAGTTAGTCTTCCTAAAGTCTAAGATCCTCACCTTGGAATGGATTCTAAATGCCTTTGAATATTGGGCCCTGGGTATATAAACGTCCCCAGTGAGGATCTCCATGTAGCATGAGGCGGGGAGGTGGTGTGGCCTGGAGAGAGCCACAGAGATGCACGTTACGGTGTGATTTCAGAGCAGCACGAGCACGTCTGGCCCTGAGTGGTGAGACGTCTATGTCTATACCTGAATCTGGCCATGAATAAGGTGCAAAAAAGCGCTCATTTCAAGGTGGAAGAGCATATTGCGTTTTCATTGCCACAGTTAATATTTCCTGGCTGAAGAAACCTGCACGTAAATATAAACACCAAACATATTACAGGCCCACCGCTGGATGTCTGAGTCTCTGAAATGACTGGCCGGGAAGTGCAAGCCTCATAACAAAGTTGCTCCCATTCAGAAATTCTCTTGCCAGTATGACCATGTACTCCAGAGCCAGCTCGTCCACTAGATGGGTTGTATAGCTGCCTAGAATGGCAGACCTTGGCGGGCAGCACATGGCTTTGTGCCACCACTTTGTTGCCTGCGGCAGGCCATGTGCTTCGGCATATATGGCCTGCCACTTCTAACCCCCCTCCGACAGGGAGTTGTGTTTGAGGGGTCAGAAGCATCAGACCATGTGTGCTGAAGCACGAGCAGCAAAGCGGCCTGTCACGAGCAGCAAAGCGGCAGCACAAAGCCACCCTGGCCCCTCAAGACAGAATCAACAGCAGCAAAGGTGCAGCTCGGGGTGGGGGAGTGGCTCAGTTCAGCACGGCAGGGGAGAAGGCACGGCTGGGTGGCAGAAACCCTTGGGCCAGCCCTGATGTACCCAGTTCTGAGGTTGTGCAATTCAGGGACATCCACATTTTCGAAATGACCCACACCTGTGCATGTACCCAGCCTTGCAATATGCACAGGACCATCTCCAGAACCGGTTGGTGAGACATTCATTTCTTGGAGTAGCGAGAGCGATTTCAGAAGGGGATTATACATGCTTCCCTTCGCTGCTGCCACTCCTCTGGAGTTTTGGATGTCCCAGATTCTTCCTGGATGCCCCTTCTAAAATCCCACTTCACATATCCCCCTCTTGCTCTCAAACGTAGGCACAGGCATTTACACCTGCTCAAATTTCCTATTCTATTCTGTGTGACTACTTTTTATTCATGCAACTTCTGGGGCAATTTTATAAGCATCTACTGCAGTGCATTAAATGCTGTTCTGCACCTTCAAGTCACTCATAACTGAGCACCTGTAAATAGCATGCACATTTCCATTACCAGACTAGGTGCATACATCTATTTTGAAAATTTCCCCATGCAATGTCTATGCTTACATTTATACCTGCTCTTGCCATATTTCCAAACATATGCACCAAAATGCAAACACCTCTCCAACCCTGTGGCCTGAACCATCTCCGCTCAGTTCAGGTAATGTTATGTGTATTTTTAGACGTATGCATGTATTTTTATACATATATCAGATGTACAGTTTTAAACACATCTATTTCCATGCATTAAACACTGATTTATGGGCAGAAATGGCTTTTAAAATGATTCCTATAATTGAAAAAGCACTTACATACAGTACATCTGGCCCTTTAACAGGAACCTGTTACCATCATTTTATTATTAGCTGGTCTGTATTACTGACTATTCCCTCTCAAGAACTCGCTTCCCACAGTGTCTGAGGTTAAGTGTATAATCAATTTGAAAATGACCCAGAATCCACCTGGCAAATATACACAGCGAAGAGAAGGCAAGTAATTCATATTTAATTAGTGTGGGTTTTAAACCTAGAGCTGTGTGAAATAATGATTTCCCAAAAAGAGGTAAGTAAACAATGAGAAAAATAATAAGCTGTTAATCATTAACATGTGTCTTCTATTCTAATTAATTCGACTTACTCTAATCACAGATGATGAATGGCATTATCCCTGACGGATAGTGTAGTCCTGACTAGGAAAGGGAGTTTTAACTCCGGAAAATGAGTCAAACAATTTATTGAATTAGTCCAATAAAAAGGTATCATTTGAAATTGCTTTTTTAAATTTGTTTTAATTTATTAATAGAACACTGGTTTGGTAACCAAGCAACCAGGGTTCAAGTCCCACTAGCACTCCTTGTGGCCTTGGGCAAGTCACTTAACCCTCCATTGCCTCAGAAGAAAGGCCTGGCAATCTACTTCTGGTGACACTGCCAAGAAAACCCAGGAGCTTCTGGGTCGCCAGGAGTCAGGACTGACTCGAAGGCACACATTGCATTGCATCTATGTTATCTCTGAAGTCATTGGATGCCATTTCTGATATGAAAATGTATGGAATTTCAGGATTTTAGATATGACCTTCATGAGGACGATCACAGGAAATGCAACACCATAGATCAGTTTAATTGACTAATTTTACAGGCCCTCCAGTTTGCAAAATGCATTCACCCTACTGACCAGGAAAAGCGTTCTTGTATCATGGAAGTAGGGAGAGATACAGTAGCTTGTACACACACACACACACACACACTCCTGAGCTTAGGTCAGGAATTGCAAAGGTTTTATGGAGAGTTCTCTTCCCCTACCAAACCGATGAACAAATCCGGGGAATTCCTTTCTGCCCCTTGGCAAAAGGAGTTGGTGAGCGATTCCTATCTTCCGGAGGGCTTGGAGGGACCAAAGAACGAATGAGTGATCCATCCCTGGTCACACAAACCTCTTTCCCTGGAACAGAGATGGAGGGGGAGGGAGAGATCCCGCAGGCCCACTGATTCCAGTATCACTATGAAGTATTTTTAAAAGAGGCTGTTTTGCAAAACATTTCCAAGGTATTCTTCACCTTCCTTTGGAGTGTGCCATAAACAGAAGGTGTCTCATAAAAAAGATTTGGTTTCTTGAATAGAATCTAAAAAAATCTCTGAGGCTGATATTCAGCGGCGGCAGCTAGGTCTTATAAAGCACCTAGCCGTCCCTGCTTTAAGAACACCCAGATATTCAGCACCAGAACTTATCTGGCATCCAGCACTGATCTGGGTTCACCAGTCAGCACATCATTATCTGCTCAGCCACAAGCCAGATAGCAAAAGCCAGATAAAAGTTAGGACAGCCATTGAGCTATCTTAACTTTAACCGGTTTAGCTATCCAATTAGCGGCTGAATATTGCCGCTGACTAGACAGCTCCTGGCACTCCACCCGATCTACCTATAGACCACCCTAGTTTCAAGCAGGCCTTTTTTACGTGGTTTGTGGGGATATTCAGTGGCAGTATCCAGAGAGTATTGCTGAATGTTTGGATTGCCGCATTTTAGCCGATTAGCAAGTCTGCCCATTGCTAAAACACTTTGAATAAGCCCCTCTCAGTTTCTCTTCTAAATTATGCTGGACTCTGTCTCTGTAAGAGTTCCGGTTTCTTTATTTGTCCTGAGCGCAGAGCTTCATTGATAATAATAATGCTGACAGCCGCTGGCGGTGCTTCAAGCGCATGAAACAGCCTCCAAGCAAAGAAACCCTAAATCTCATCTTAACAGAAACCAAACCAACTCCATGTGCCCTTTATGGCCAACTCTGTAAGTACATGAACAATATCTGCAAACTCCTCGTTGAAACTGTATGACTGGCTAGTAACTATCTCTACCACTTTGATACTACATCCCGGCAGAATAGAAATACTCAACCAACAAGCCTTTACTCACACTTGGCGCTACAACAGCGTATCTTATTACAATACTATACCTTATTACCATTTATACCTTGGAGTAGCTTACACCATCGAAAACCCACAACTCACGCTAATAGTCTAACGCCCTTCCCCCCAATCTATCCTTCCATCGTGGAAATTATAAAAACACTTTTTTTTTTCACACTACTATTCCTCACTATTGCATCCACTACAATCCTCTTCTCCCGCCCTCTTGCAGAAACACCGCAACAATTTCACATCCCCATTATCCACTACAAAAATTACATTACCCACTATACTCACAGAAGTACAAACAACAGAACACACCACTCACAGCACAATACCCCTAACGACTCATATACATTCACACACAAAGCCTCCAGCAAACATATCAACCATCCACTCAGCACACTCAAATAAAATGCATCCTGTGCTCCCTCCTTCTCCCAGCCCATTCCTCTTGTTTCTTCCATCCGGTATCTAGGCATTATTCTTGATTCCTCCCTCTAATTTAAGGAACATATCTCCTCAATTGTCCAGCGTTTTTTCTCTCTCTTAAGCAGCTCCGGGCCGTACGCCCTTTTCTCTCTTCTTCCGCCTTGACTTCACTCCTACTTTCCCTTGTAATGTCCCATCTCGATTACTGTAATGTTTCCCTAGCAGGTCTACCACAATCCGAACTCTCCCGTCTTCAGCATATTCAGAATACCGCGGTCCGTCTTCTGACTCATGCTTCTCGATACGATCATGTCACCCCCCTTCTTATGCACCAACATTGGTTACCTGTTTCATTTCACATTCAGTATAAGATACTTACATTCGCATATAGGGTAATTCACACAGGCACTCCTCTCTACCTCGCAGACCAGATTCACTTCTGCACTCCTCACCGCTTGCTCTGTTCCATCCACATTAACCAAATGTCTCTTCCCTCCCCTTCACAGGCTCACCTTGAATCCACCCGTACCTCAACTTTTTATTTCCTAGGGCCCAGGCTTTGGAACTCGCTCCCCCCTTCCCTCCGCTCAGAACAGTCCTATAAGTCCTTTAAAACACAACTCAAAACATACCTGTTCAGATTGGCGTTTGACCTTCCCCCTTTGTCCTTGTCCCCCTCCCTCCTTCCTTGACGATGTCTTTTTATGCAATTTGCTTTCCTGTCCTCTCTCTCTCCCTTCTCTATTACTTTTATTTTAAATGGCGTTCCTTTCTTGTTTCCACGCAGCCTGTATTTTTAACGATTGTAAACCGCTCAGATGCCTTTGGTGTTGGGTGTTATAAAATTTTTTAATAAACATAAACATCCTAATAAATGTGAGATTCATTAGAAACAAGATCCCGGTCATATTAGACTTAGTGAGAGATGAAAAACCTCATCTACTATGTATTACTGAAACTTGGTTAGCGGATACAAATTCAGTCTTGTTAAACCAAACAAAACTAAAAGAATACCTCCTTTTCAATTGTCCAAGAGACAATAAAAGAGGAGGAGGTGTCCTAATTCTAAGCAGAAAAGAACTAAACCTTTCACTTAGCACCAATAATAATTTATGTATTTAGACAGATTTGTATTCCACCTTATCCTTCAATCAAGGTCACGTCACAAATGGAGAGTTACATTTAACATTAGGGTATTTGTAAACATTTAGACAGCACAATTACTTAACACCATTTAGACAGTACAATTGAAGGGTAACATTTAACAAGAGGGTGTTTAATAACGTATATAATAATCTTGTGTGTGTAGGTAGGATGAGTGCGTGCCTAGTTGGCGGAGGTGGTTGTGTTTCAGTTTGGGTATGGGATGTTGTCTAAATGTCCGTATGATTCTATAAATAAGAATGTTTTGAGGTCTTTGCGGAAGTCTGTGATGTCATCCAGTGCCCTCAGGCTCGTTGGGAGGGAGTTCCATAGTGTGGACGCCAGTAGTGATGGAGCTCTTTTTGAGGTTGTTTGCTTAGTTTTGTGATAGCCTGCAGGTGTGCCGATCATGTTGTCGTTATTGGTTCTTCTTGGTCTATTGTTGATATCTCGTTATAACATCTTGGAGTACGTCTGCTGAGAGATGGTGAATTATTTTGAAGATGATCATGAGTGTTTTGTATTTATCTCTTGCCAGCATTGGGAGCCAGTGTAGTTGTTGTAAGATAGGGATGATGTGCTCTGTCCTTGGAGTGTCTGTAATGATGCGCGCTGTGGTGTTTTGCACCATCTGTAGTGGGTGTAGTGTCTACTGAGGGAGGCCTTGGTATAGTGAGTTTCCATAGTCAAGCAGTGGTGTGATGAGTGCTTGGCACACTGTGCGGAAGTGGTCCTGACAGAGTATTGGTTTGATTTGTCTGATGGTCCTCAAACGTTGATAGGCCTTGTTTGCAGTTTTGGTGATGTGGGATTTCAGGTTCAGCGCTCTGTCCAATGTGATGCCTAGGTGCTTAACTTCTTCTTTGACTACTATATGTTTGTCTATTGTGGAGGTATAAAGGTGGGGTTTCTGGTGACAAACATTGCCTTGGTTTTATCATAGTTGACCGTTAAGTTGTTAATGTAGACGGTATGGACTTAATCATGTTAGAAAATAAGAACCTATCCATCATTCTAGTATATAGACCACCCACATCCAACCACAATAACCTCACCGCTATCCTTGAAACTTCATGCACAACATCCCTAAGGAAACACCACATACTACTCGGGGATTTTAATCTACCCTCCATACATGATGCTCAAGCCATCTTATGGAATCTAGGAATAAGATGGCTTGAGCATCATGTATGGAGGGTAGATTAAAATTCCCGAGTAGTATGTGGGGTTTCCTTAGGGATGTTGTGCATGAAGTTTCAAGGATAGGATTTTTGTAAGGTTAATATGTATGAAATTCTTTTGTCAGAAGATTGTTTTGACCTCCATTTGTGCTCTTTCTCAGATCCTTTTTTAGATTTGCCAGTTCTTTGGTGTACCATGTTTGTGTGGATCTGGACGCTGGGTAGCTATGGGGCTTTGTGCATATAGATGCCTTTGTTATAGTAGAGTTCCAGTTGGTTATATTTGTGTTTAAATCTGTAGATGAGTTGCATAAATGTGGTAGTATAATATTTAGGAAGCTGTCTCTATTATATTGGGCAAATGATTCCATGCGTTATATGGGGTTTCACCAATCAGTAAACATGCCCACTCACACTAAAGGTAACACATTAGATCTGATTTTCCTCTCAAATCTAATCACTAACCACCCGCTTTTCTCACCCCCTAAGACAAAGGTCAGACCACTTCATAATATTCCCTCATTCCCACAAGTCCTCACAACCTCCCAAATAACAATGGATCAGCACAAAATAGATGATTTGCCCTCTCCTTGCAAACTCCCCTCTTCTGGCAGATCACTTGTATCTGTGCTCTTCTCTTCTACAGCTAACTGCAGACTTTGCTCCTTTCACCCTGCTGCTCTTTATGCCTGGAACAAACTACCTGAGTCTGTACGTTAGGCTTCATCTCTGGCCCTTTTCAAATCCACTATGATTAAAGAATACTCCACAAAAACAATAATCAATGTTTCAAAAGCATCAGAGGCTGTGGAAAAACTGATCCGCTATTATATTAAAGAAGACCACTCTGTTATAAATTTTACTTTTTCACTCCCAACTTAAAGTCTCAGACCGAACAGCGCTCCAAATCAATGATGTATTTGTATGAACATCAGCGCTTCTTAGCATCAACGACCTAGTTGGGAGTGTTTTTTTAAGTGTAGATATATCTGGATCACCAACTCTCCACCACCTAGTGTTTAGCACTATTTCAATGTAAAGCTCTTATCTTAATCGTTGTCCTCTGCGCCTCCCTCGGCACCTCTCAAGCGTTTCACTCCATACAGGAGTTTCTTCAGGAGGGTTTGAGTAGTGCTGCCCGCGTTCATCAATGTCTCTTACTGGGTTCAAAAAAACGCCGCGCATTCAAATCCAGGCTGAAAACTCACCTCTTCAAGTCCGCTTTTGGATCCTGATCCGCTTAGTCTCCTCTGTGTTTCCTTACCCTTCCCACTAGATGTATCCTTGTCCACAGCTGTTGTGTTGTCTGTCTTGACTAGATTGTAAGCTCTGATGAGCAGGGACCATCTTTTCCATGTGCCTGTACAGTGCTGTGTACGCCTTCTAGCACTGTACAAATGATCAGAAGCAGTAGTAGTAGCAACGTCTGGCAGGTGGCACGGTAAAGAGCAGCTACAGTCAACACAAAGCAATACCGTAGGACCTGACAGTCAACACAAAGCAATGCCGTAGGACCTGACAGTCAACACAAAGCAATGCCGTAGGTCCCGACAGTCAACACAAAGCAATACCGTAGGACCTGACAGTCAACACAAAGCAATACCGTAGGTCCTGACAGTCAACACAAAGCAATACCGTAGGACCTGACAGTCAACACAAAGCAATACCGTAGGTCCTGACAGTCACACTTACTCAAAGAACCTTCAGCAGTTACCTTTACCTGGGGGAAGGGTGGGCATGCTTTTTAACATACTTATACCTGACCTGGAAATGGGAACCCAAGTGGGGTGATCAGATTTGCAGATGACACCAAATTATTCTAAGCTGTTAAATCACAAGAGGATTGTGAGAAATTGGGAGACTGGGCATCCTAATGGCAGATGAAATTGAATTAGACAAGTCAAGGTTGGCAGTAGCGGGTGGCAAACAAGTGCACTGCCTTGCCCCCCCCCCCATGCCACGAGACCCAGGCCTGTCTCAAACAGAAGAAGGCATTGCTTAAAGGCAAGCTTTGGGGCTTTCTCACCAGTTTCTGTCCTGGGCCTCTGCTTGTCTAACACCATCCTGGGACAAGTATCAAACCATAGCTACATGATGCAAGGTTCCACATTAGGAGTCACCACCAGGGCCGGTTTCTGGCACCCCCCCTCCCCCCCCCCAGACACCTATAGGTCTGTGCCCCCTTCCTCATTACTATTAATGCTGGCTACACCCCACCCCTCTTTTTCCCAAAACTCCTTTCTGAAATCTTTTCACATGATGCCAGTATTTCTCATTCAAATCCAGTGCAAATATTAACCCAGTACATCTCAGGGAATACCAATACATCTCCTACTGGGGAAAGAGAACAAGTGGTCCTGTCAAACAGAAACAACATAAACAGAATACCTCAGCTCAGTTACACCTGCAGAACATAGACCATCACCAAACAAGGAATCACAATTTAGAAATAGGAAGACAATAATTAAATTGGGAACCACAGAAGCCAAACTTGGAATGTACAACAACACTGGAGAAATAAAACTATAAATTAATTTCCTCTTGTACTAAAACAAAGCAAAGATGTTAGTGATGCACATTTCCCAAAGCTGACATATTCCAGTTAATAATTCAAAATAAAATAGCTTTTTTCTACCTTTTGTTGTTTTATTTTTCAGTTGCAATTCCCCAATCACTTTCTTCTGGTTTCTTCGTGTCTTCTGCTAGCTCTCCATTGTCTGCTGTCCATTTGTCCTTTCTTCTCTCTTTCTAGTTTTTTTCCATTCTCTCTCTATATCTGCTTTAACATACCAATCTTTCCCCTTTTACTCTTTCCTCCATTTCTTTTTTTATTCCTTTTTCATCCACTCAAATTTCACCCTTCCATCCTCAATCCCCACTTATTCTCTCAATATCTGGCCAATCATAGATTTTTCTTCCCTCCCATACAAAATATTTTTCCCCCTCCATCCTCACTCCCCCATTCCAATCCCCTTCTAATTCTCCCCCAACATCAGCTCCCTTCTAGTCCCAGCCCCTCCCAGCATCCGCTCCCTTCTAGTCCCAATCTCCCATCCCCCCGCATCAGCCCATTTCTAGTCCTAGTCCCCCCATAATCATTTCCAGTCCTATCCTAACTCCTCCCAACAGCCATTTTCAGTCCTAGCCCCCTCCATCAGCCCATTTCCGGTCCTAGTCCCCCCATCATCCCATTTCCAGTCCAAGCCCCCTCCCCAATCAGTCAATTTCCAGTTCTAGCCCCCTCCATCAGCCCATTTCCAGTACTAGTCCCCCCATCAACCCATTTCCAGTCCTATCCTAGCCCCCATCAGATATCAAGCAACTGTACTTTCTCATCCAAGCAAAAAGGAAGCAAACCGTCTATATTCCAAACCCTAAATATTGCAAAGTACACCAAACATCCTGTCTACTATTTATTTCACAGTGGGAGCCAAGATACCGTAGATTTCCATGCTATGCTTTGCAGTGCAGTTCCATTTGTCACTCTCTGTGGAGTCCTGCAGCAATCCCCAGGCATATAACCCCTACTGTCCGCCTAGACATATCCCAGTGTGACTGCAAACTATAAGCGAGAACATGGTGAGCTCTGTGCCGTCAGCCATCATTCCATTATGAATTCAAATCACTTCAAAAGCTTAAAAGCCTTCAGACATCGCTCTTTCTTAAAGATCATCATCCATTCAAGAACTAATCAAAACAACAGTGAATTAGTTACTTAAAAGATTATTAAACTGATTATATGTTACCACTAAAGTTTAAATCTTCATTTCCTCTTAATTTTATTCTGTGGAGACAACAATGCAAACCAAAATCATCTTGCAGAATCTGTGCTGCCTTTTCACTTTAAGTTAATTATTATTTAGGGTTATGTAGGGTGGGCAGGACTGAGCTAGGCTGGGAGGGGCAGGGAGTCCTCCCTTCTTGGGCACCTTTGCCCACATATTTTAAAATGAGCAGTTAAGTACTGTTCAGTAATTCTAAAGCTTAAAAAAATACAGTAGCAGCCCTCCTTGAGTTATAAAGCAAATACATACATATACGCTTAAACATTATTTTATCAGAAACCAAAACAACAATGCCCTACAAAGCTAAATCCAAAAAACAAAACTGAGCAAAAAAACAAGCTAAGCGCTATAATTTATATTTATATGTTGGAAGATTGGTCTTGAGGGACAATCCCCTCTCGCAACCTCTCCTCCGTTTTACTCAGTGAAAGGGTATTTTTAAAATTATAAACCCTTGTTATAATCATGTGAAAAAGCACACTTCAATGCGCCTCACACAATAAGAACATAAAAAATTCAGGAAATCCTATCTTTAAACCGCAGTAATTCACTGTTGTAACCGCAGTACTTCCCCACAAGAATTCTCCACAGTCACAATTTTAAAAGCGCAAAATCATTCATGCACTTATCTGAAAAGATAACCTCCACTATCACACTTCATGAGCAGAGAATCTTCATTTCAAAAGGTTTGTGGTATCAGCAACGAACACAGCACTGCGTTTAGGATGCTGTGAGTAGTACACGCCCTGCTTCAACACTCCAAAACTGCAGTAGAAAATGGCAGCCAAACTTTGTAGACGCCATAAAAAACTCAACTGAAATTTAAAGCACATGACTAATGGAACCATTGAAAAAAGTAGGCAAGGAACCAATCATTAATTGCCTCATCACAAAAGACTTGCCCAATCGATTTCTTGATTCAAATCATGAGGAGAAACATGACAGTTTAAAAATCCAGGACTGCTCACGGTATTGAAGTTGTTGTTCTCGATTCCCACCCCGAGGGTTTGCTGGAACAAAATCCAGTATTCTCAATTTCAAATCACAGAATAGGTGATTATGATCCAAACAATGTTGAACAATAGGGGCATTAAATGTCCGATTTCTCAAATGGGACGCATGTAGATATGGGACGCATGTAGAAATGGGACGCATGTAGATATGTTCTGCCTGAAATCAGGTACCAGTGTAATACAATGTTAATAATTACACAATATACATAGTTTCCCCCAGTTATTTCCAAGTTGATCTCCCTGTTTTTTGTAAATACAACTCAAAGTGCCTGTGTTGTATAGTTGATGTTAAATGTAAACCGCTCTGATCTAAAATAGAGCGGTATAGAAGAACTGTTAAATAAATAAATAAATGTTCCCATAGACACACACAAACTGGACGTATCGTGCATCCTATGTAAATCAGCAAGCACGGGCATAATAACAAGTAAACCACAAAAGCTGTGGAACAGGTGGTATGCCATCTTGCTTGATGTTTCAACATCGAATTTGGAAACTGCCATTCATGTCCATTTATTGATTGTGTGCAATAATCACAACCTCCACATGTAAAATGTCCCAAAGGTTCAAGGTCTGAATGTATAATTGGTCTGTCCACAGAAGACCTAAATATGTACACTTTGGAGGAGAGGAGGGATAGGGGAGATATGATTCAGACCTTTAAATACTTAAAGAGAAATAATGAACAAACAAACCTCTTACAGAGACGGGGAAGCTGTAAAACTAGAGGGCATGACATGAATCTGCAAGGTGGTAAATTGAAAGGCAATGTCAGGAAATACTTTTTCACAGAAAGGGTGGTGGATGCTTGGAATGCCCTCCCAATGGAAGTGATAGGGGCAAACACAGTGACGGAATTCAAAGTGGCCTGGGACAGACACATTGGATCACTTTACAGCAACAAGATTAAATCAAAATAAACTGAACCATCTAATTTCTCAACAAACAGGGGTGTCCTACATGGAGCAATGGGGGGAGGAGCGGTGGGTTCACCCCTAAACAAACAAAGAAACAAAGATATGGGGAGTGGTGCACCTGCTCCCTAAAAGACATCGGAAGGGGTGCACCTACTCCTGCCATATTGCTGGGCAGACTAGATGGACCACGCTGGTCTTTATCTGCCGTCATTTACTATGTTACTATGTTGTAGAACCAATGAGATCACGAAGATTTGAACCTCTAGTATAAGCTATTTTTAATGGTTTTTGAAAGCATGAATGTAATTATGTTTATTCAGAATTTGTCTAATTTGGTTAGAATGGACCATGTATGGGGGTATACCAATAAATATTTCAGATGACTCCAACGAAAAAGAAGAAGAAACCGGCCCAAATGAAATATGATTTAATGTGGGTGTAGATGACAAGAACCATTCATGATGAGTATACCGCGCTCTTTTGTATGCCACTTTCAATATATCATTTTGGTAACCCCATTGTTGAAGTCGTTTAAATAAGTCCTTAGCATGAAAAGTGTAGTCCTCAATATTTGAACAAATCCTTCGAAGATGAAGGAATTGACCATATGGAAGAACCTTTTTGAGAGTCACAGGATGAAAACTTGAAAATTTAAGCAGTGTGTTCCTCTGAACTTCCTTTTTAAATAAAGTGGTATATAGCTTACCCTCCTTTTTGATCACTAATACATCCAAAAACTCCAGTTGTTGGAAATGATGATGCATAGTAAATTTTATGTTAGTTCTAAGACTATTTAGCCATTCTACAAAAGAAAACAATGATTGTTCAGTCCCTATCCACAAGAAAAATATATCATTCAAAAACCTTACCTATAGACCCACTTCAGAGTACCATGGGATGTGTATATTAAAGAAGACTTAAAATCTGCTAAATATAAGATTGCCACAGAGGGAGCCACTGTTGCTCCCATGGCTATCCCATGAATCTGTAAATAATATTTTTGTTCAAACTGACAATAATTTTTTGTCAAAACCAATTGTAAACGCTGCTGAAAAAATGAACGGGGTATTCTAGATGGTAAAGTAATATCCAAACCTGAACTTACTTGCAAAGCCTCTTGTTGTTCAATGTTTGTGTATAAAGCAGCTACATCCAAAGATACCAACCAAAATTATTCAACAGAATTAGTGATGGAACTCAACTTCAAAATAAAGTGAGTAGTGCCTTTAATGAAGGAGTCAATTCTTTGTGCACACGTTTGTAAAATTTAGACAAAGGCTCCAAGACTGAACCCCTACATGAAACAATAGGTCTGCCTGGTGGAGCCAATAAAGACGTATGTATCTTTGGAACAGTGTATATAATAGGGGTAACCGGATATGCTGGAGTTAAAATTTTCAACTCCCGTTTTGTTATCCAACCCTTCATGAAAGCAACTTTCATCAACTGTTGTATTTCTTCTTGCAATTTTACAGTCAGATTCTCAAATAATAACCAATAATAATGCTCATCATTAAGTTAACTGAGCAGATGTAATCGATATTGTTCTAAAGACTGTATAGCTGTAGCACCCCCTTTATCAGCTTGATGAATTACTATATCTCGTTTGTTCCATAATTCATTTAACGCTTGCCATTGTTGACTAGACAAATTGTGAAATTTAGATTTTATATTTGATGCTTCTAAAAGATCCACATCCCTCAGTACCGATTTCTGGAAAGTCTGTATAAGTGGATCAGATATACCTGGAGGAATCCATTTAGATGGTGCTCTGATCAGTGATCAGAGCACCATCTAAATGGATTCCTCCAGGTGAATTTCCTAAAAAATATATAAAGAGCTATACGCATTTGAAAAGGTTTGTAATGAACTAATGGCACAAAAGATAGACACAGATTCAACACAGATCCTTGCATATTTGAAAGGGGACTTGAAGATAAATTAATCACTGAATTTTGGATCGTGTCCTGGTGGTCGGGCCTTGTGGCCTGTCCACAAGAAAATTCCCCTGAGATCTCTAGCCTCGTCCTCGACCATGATTTCTGCCTCTGAAAAAAAACCTGCTCATTATTTTATACATATCTAAAATCCCTCCTCTTTTATCATAAAAGAAATTCATTTTACATTTTCTCCTACCAGGTTGAGAAGACTCCAGTAGAGGGGTTTGCAGGAGAAGCACTGAAACGGGGAACAGGAAGTGGTTCTAGTCCTTGGAGTCTGGGACATTACCTCAAAATCAGGGACATCTGGTAATTTTAATATTATGACAACTATAAATGCACTTTCTAGAAAGCCTCTTGCACCAAGGTTGGCAACTCTGACGCCAGTCACCAGTGGTGAATTGGTCATGAGAGGGTGGCAGATTTTAGAAAGAGGGAAATATCTATAATATGTAGAACTTGCAAGGGGAGTGTCAGGGGTGTGCTTAGGGTGCGGCCTGGGCAGGTCAAATATTCACTAGTGTATTTCGCCTTTCATGCAGGGAATGCACGTTTATGACCAAAACTGTCCACGTCAGAATTTACAGCTCCTCCCTGGCACGTATTAGCTTTTTTTTTTTTTTAAACTTTTATTTTCATTTTGCAACAAACAAAAGAAACAACACACCAAAGGAGACAAAACAAGTATACAATAAGGAAAAGTAAACCCAATTACCCCCCACCCCCATGCTTCTTCTCTAGCCGATTATGTCAGCATGTGAGCGCTTCCAAACAACAGTGATTGTACATCAAAACGAACAAAAGAGTATCTACGATACAGAATGATCATGGGACAGAGATATATACAAATTTAAACAGTCAGATGAGAGCATTTAGCAGAATGTACATAGTCATTGAGCATCTTCCATTTAGACCGATGATGAGGAGTCTGAACGGGGGAAGCAAACATACGAGGTATTTGTTCATATTTACTGTAGAGACAGACATGATTCCACCATTCATTGGGGCTCAGATGGGAGCTATTTTTCCAGTATTTCGTAATTAGGGAAATAGCAATGCCAAGCATAAAGTCCAAAAGGAAGTAAGCCGTTTTTGGAAGAGAGGGGATCCCCGCAGCTGAGCGAAGTCCCACTATCCTCCAAGAAAGGGGCTCTTGAAAGTGCAAAATAGACTGGATACGACCCCAGACCCGACGCCAGTAATACTGTAGTGCGGGACATTCATACATAACATGAGGTAGTGAACCAATGGCCGCATGGCATGTCCAACAGCTATTGCCCTGAGTAGTGTTCCATTTGGCTAATCTGTCAGGAGTGTAAAAACACCGGTGGGCTAGAAAGAAGAGTGTCTGAGTGAGTGAGGCGGATCGGGAAACCCGTGTCACTCTACTCCAGACAAGGCTCCATTGCTCCGGGGTCAAAGTTACATGCAATTCTCTCTCCCATGCTTTCTGCGCTATAGGGGTATCTCTAGTTATAGCATTACATAAGGTTTTGTAAAAATTGGATGCTACACCCGGTGAACTACCGATAGATCGGATAGTCTCCGACCAACCTTGTGTAGGGGATGCCGATGGCGGGAGCACCTTAGCACTCCGAAGACAATGCTGAAGTTGCACCAACTGAAAGTAGTGTTTCGCTGGGAGACCAAATTCAATTTGCAATTCACTAAAAGTTTTCCAGCGACCATCATGGAACAACTGGTTAGGAATCCAAATGCCCCTAGTGTACCAGGGGCTCCACGCCATCGGCTTATTTTGTATTCGAAATCGAGTATTGTACCAAAGCGGGAGCCTGTCTAACGGACAGAGTCGGGAGTCTAAAGATTGCATAAGAGTATTAAAGGCACCTAAAGTGTCTAAAAGCATTGGTGGATAGTGGGAGTCTGATGGGAGAGTCATACCAGGGAGAAAAGTAAGAGGAATCGGTTTGCAAAGGTCCTCTTCTATGTCTAGCCACACAGGTCTACTCGGTACTAGATCTTCCAGCCAACGAGCGCCTTGTTTGAGAAGAAAAGATTGATGGTACTTCAGGAAATCAGGGAATCTGACACCCCCATTTTCCTTATCTGCTTGCAGCTTATGTTTCGCTATCCTAGGTGTCTTGTTTTGCCATAAGTATCTAGTCAGAAGGCCCTCTATATCTTTATATGTACGTCGAGGTAAGAGACAGGGCAACATTTCTAAAATATAATTCACTTTCGGAACAATCATCATTTTTATGGTTTCTAAGCGACCCCACCAGGTAAGTGTTAAAGGAGTCCAACGGTGAGTAAGCGCCCGGACTTTAGAGGTTAAATCTTTGGCATTGAAGGAGATAGTGTCTTCCAAAGGAGAACAATAGTGAACCCCAAGGTATTTGACCATGCGAGGTTGCCATAAAAAGGGAAAGGGTTGCATATCTGCCTGATGAAGCAAAGGATTTAATGGAAAGGCTACCGACTTGGTCCAATTTATCTTATAACCGGAGAGTTGTGAGTATTTACCAATTTGCTCTAGGACAGCCGGTACTGAGTCTATAGAGACAAAAAGCATAAGGTCATCAGCATACGCTGAAATTTTGATTTCCCTATGGGAGAAGGGGACTCCATGAATCTCCTCCGATTGCCGGATTAGTAAAGCTAAGGGTTCGAGTGCAAGATCGAAAAGAAGTGGAGACAGTGGGCATCCCTGGCGAGTACCGCGTTGAAGGGGAAATGGCTGAGACTTTAAAGCATTGGCACATATACTGGCTGTAGGCTGTGCATACATGGTGCGGAGACAACGGAGAAAGCCTTCCCCGAATCCGTACCAGCGGAGGACTGCAAACAGGAAGGGCCACTCTAAACGATCAAAGGCCTTCTCAGCATCAAGTGAGAGGCCAACAAATGGGCGATCAAGATTAACTGCGGCAGTCAGTACATGACATAGAGTCCGAGTATTGTCAGCAGTTGATCTACCAGGAATGAAACCGCATTGATCTGGGTGTATTAAGGTAGACATCCTATCAGAGAGCCGGGTGGAGAGAATGGTGGCAAATATTTTATAGTCCGCGTTTAGGAGGGAAATTGGACGATAATTAGCTGTTAGTTGCGGGTCTCTCCCCTCTTTCTCAAAAACTACTACATTTGCCATTGAAAAGGACCCAGAAGGAGAACCCTCCTCGGCCAGAGCAGAAAAATAAAGTTTCAAAACTGGAGCTAAGTCAGCGTGAAAGGTTTTGTAGAATTCAGCAGGGAGACCGTCTGGGCCTGCGGCTCGACCTGTGGCACATTTCTTGATAGCAGAATGAATTTCTGATAAAGTAAATGGTTTGTCCATGGCCACTCTATCTTCGTCAGATAGGGTCGGTCTTTGTACCCCTGAAAGTAAGCGTTCAAATACTTCTGGCTCAAAATCACATTCAGATTGATAAAGCCGAGTATAAAAATCACGAAAGAGTTCTAAGATTTCTGTATCTTTAGTGACCAAGCCCCCCCCCCCCCCGACGGATTACGGAGGGCGGTAACACGCTTGGCTTCTTTTTGACCTTTTAGGGCATTTGCTAATAATTTGCCAGCACGGTTATTTTCCCGGTAATATATCCCTTGTTGTGATTCAATATTTTTAACAGCAGCAGTGTACAAAAGCTGATTGTATTGAAAACGCAAGCGTTGTAAACGGAGTAAAATACATGGGTCAGTACGGGACGTGAGGAGACGCTCCCCAGCTTGTATCTGCTGCTCTAGAATCAATAAGTGCTGCTTTCTTTGTTTCCCCTGCCGAATTTGATAGCTAGTTATAGTTGCGCGGATAGATGCCTTAAAACCCTCCCACCAAGCCCAGCTCGCTGTGTCATGGGGTGAGTTAAAATGAAAATAATCTTGGATAGCGGCCTTTATATCAACCTGAAAATCTTTTTGACCTAGTAGGGATCTATCAAAAAACCAAGCTCGGGGAGAATCGTCCCGCGCAGTGACATGTAATGATAAAGATATGGCAGCATGATCTGAAATATGGAGAGGATGAGTCCTAGCCGTGTCCACTTGAGAAATCAGTGCTTTGGAAATGAGAAAGAAATCTATTCTAGATTGGGAGTGATGGGGGGCAGAAAAAAAAGTAAACTCTAAGTCGGAGGGGTGAAGCAGCCTCCATATATCTACTAGCGCAAGATCTTGCATCAGAGCTGTAAGGGTAGCAAGACTCTTGGGTGGACTACTCGTTCTAGGCGGCTGTCTATCTATCAAAGGGTCTAACACTTGATTAAAATCACCACCAAGTATTAATGGAGCATTGGCAGAGGCCTGTGCCAACTGCGCAATACTTGCATAGTAAGCAGGGTTGTCCACATTCGGGGCATAAATGCAAATACACGTGAATTCACTATCTCCAACCTTAAGGTGTACACGGGCCCATCTACCCTCCTTGTCAGCGCTAGTATCCATTACAGTAGCTTGCAAAGACTTCTTAACCAGAATGGCTACCCCGCACCGTTTGGAAACGGCGGGAGAATAGGCAGCCACCATGTAAGGCTTAGCATTGAGTTTCAGTGTTTCAGCAGAGTTTAGATGCGTTTCCTGAAGAAACACTAAATCAGCATGCTCATGGCTAAGATAGCTAAGGATTTTCTTTCTTTTGATTGGACTATTGATGCCTTTTACGTTGAGTGATAAGATTTTACATAAGGCCATTCAGAAAAGTTAAAAATTCTGAGCATGATAGCGCACATAATTTCACAATGTCCCTCATATTAACTGTATCTGACTGTACACATGACATAAAAGAAAATAAGCTAATATAATACAATGAAGCGCCCCACATTAAAAAAGAAAAACCGCAGTGCGGTAAAGAAGAAGCAGAACCCCAGAAATTACTGGCGACCATGTGTCTGCGGGGAGAAACCCCAGAGAAGGCCGAAATTGAAAAAAACATATAACCTGTAGGACTGTGCGTGCTCCGAATCCGACCGAGGCACACATCATGGAGGGATAGGAGACCAAAAAACAAAAAAGTCATATAGAGAAAGAAAGAAAGTCCAGGTAGTCTCTGTGCTTGGCTATGACCGCCGCATCGGGCCCTTCAAAATGGCGGACAGAGCCGGCAAATAACACAGGTACACTACCAAAAAACTGCCTCCAGTTTTGCAACTGATTCCTATAGATTTTGGGGTGCTGAATCCAGGAAAAATAGCCAAAATGTTCCATCACGTCACGTTTTCTTGCAAAATTAGATTTCTTACCCATATAAGGAATGTTCACATAATTTCTTTTTAGCCGACTGCAGTTTATTTTCTTGGCCCAAAATAGAGGTTGTAATGGTTAACTAACTAGAAACACTCCCTCATGATATTTTAGAGTATTTTGTATTCATTTTATACATTAACAGGACAATTGGGAGGCGGGGGGCTAAATCCAGTACTCGCGCTGGCGCATGTTCTTTCCTGTTCGCCTTGCCTCGTTCGCTCGCTCAAACACGGTGGTTGCGACATGAACGTTCCTGTCAAATTTCAGTTTCTTGCAAGTTCATTATTACCTTTTGTTTGCTCAGTCGTAATCCAGCTTTATTCCGAAGTGGTTCATTACAGTTGTAGTTTGCAGTGCTGTGTATTTGTGATGGCTCACAGAGCCAGAGGTTGCGTCAACTCTCCGGACAGTTTTTGTTTTATTTGTGGGGAATATACCGTGAAAAAGCGGCAGAGGAACATTTCTGCATTTATTAAAAAAGTATATTTCGCCTATTTCGGTTTGAAGTTAGGCGATCAAGACAAACCGTGGGCTCCTCACAAAGTGTGCAAGACATGTGAGGAAGATCTACGCTTATGGATGAAAGGTAAAAAACAAGCATTTCGTTTCGGAATACCTATGATGTGGCGTGAACAAAGAGACCACAGCAGTGACTGCTATTTTTGCTCTTGCATTGTGAAGGGATACAACTTAAAAAATAAGAACGTAATAAGTTACCCCAACCTTCCCTCAGCAATTAGGCCTATGCCTCATAGCAACGAAGTACCTGTGCCTGAACCACCAAAATCTTTGGATCATATTTGTGTGGACGGTTCTGATCATGATGAGACTCATCAGATGGCTTTTCCCGATGAGTCCAGTACTTCCGAGTTTGAAACTGAACCAGATCCGAAACCTGAACTTTTCTCTCAAGCTGAATTGAATGATTTAGTCCGGGATTTCGGACTCCCAAAAGATGCTGCCCAACTGCTAGGTTCTCGGCTTAAACAGAAAAATCTATTGTCACCAGGAACAACTTTTTATTGGTACCGCAACCGCGAGACACAATTTTTGAAGTATTTCAGCAAAGAGGAAGATTTGGTATTTTGCAACGATATATACGGAGTGATGGAAAAGTTTAAACTCAAGTATGATCCTGCTGAATGGCGGCTGTTCATTGATTCGTCAAAAGACAGCATAAAAGGTGTTCTTCTTCATAATGGCAACACATTCGCTTCAGTTCCTATTGCTCACTCTGTTATTCTCCAAGAAAAATACGAAAATTTGGCCCTGATTCTTCAGAAGATTCGTTATGATGAGCATAAGTGGATGATTTGTGGAGACTTTAAAATTCTATCCATGCTATTAGGGCAGCAATCCGGTTTCACCAAATATCCCTGCTTCCTTTGCTTGTGGGATAGCCGGGCCCGCGACCTACACTGGGGGAAAAAAGACTGGCCAATTCGGGAGTATTTGAGACCCGGTGAGAAAAATGTTCTTCATGAGAGCTTGGTACCTCGTGATAAAATTCTATTACCACCTCTCCACATTAAGTTGGGTCTCATTAAGCAATTCATCAAGTCCCTTCCAAAAGATGGTGAGTGCTTTCGGTACCTTTGCTCAAAGTTCCCCCGACTTTCTGAAGCAAAGCTAAAGGAAGGAGTGTTTGTTGGCCCTGATATAAGGAAACTCATTTCAGATGGAGCATTCGCTGGAATGATGTCTGAGAAGGAAAAAGAAGCCTGGGATTCCTTCAAGGATGTTGTTCTCAAATTCTTGGGGAACAGGCGGGATGAGAACTATAAGGATATTGTTGCCAGGATGCTCAATGCCTTCAAAGAACAAGGCTGTAACATGAGCCTGAAAGTCCATTTCTTGCACTCCCATGTGAACTACTTTCCCGAAAACCTGGGGGCGTACAGTGAAGAACAAGGTGAAAGGTTTCACCAGGACATCAAGGACGCAGAGAGAAGGTACCAAGGAAGATGGAACACCACTATGATGGCTGATTTCTGCTGGTTGCTGCTGCGGGAAACCCCAGATGAAAAATACGCCAAGCAGCGCACCAAGAGAAGCATTCGGGGGAAGAAGAAACGGGCCCACCAGGAGATTGATTGACCCAAGAATGACTTTAAAATCTAAACTGTGTTGACAAATATCGTGTTTTTACTAAACTTTGAAATAAAAATTTGCTAGTTATTACCACAGTGTCGGATCTCATTTATTAGAATTTTATTTTCACACCATCGGGTGTTTGTCTTCATGTATTGCAATGGTGCGGTTTGCGTTTTCTATTCTTACATACATACCTGTACAACATTTTTTGCACATTTCTTTGCTTTGCTTTGTGTCTAACCTCACTCTTATATGCTCAATGTTTGTGCACATGTATGTGGCTGTTTTAAGTGCAAACAATTTTGCTACCATCACAGTGTGTTTTGTTGACATTACTCTATTCTTATGTGCTGCCTTGTTACAATTTTCTTTATTCTTATTTGAATAACTACTAAACAATTAGTATAAAGAATTCATCCAAGAAACTTTTATCTCGATCGCACTCAATCTGAAACGTTCACCTCAAACTGCTAACCCAATGTAGCAAAAAATCTGTACGTGATGGAGCAAATTGGTTACCAGATTTGGATTCAGCGCACCAAAAAACGTAAAAATTAATCGAAACATTAGAGGCAGTTTAAAAAAAAATTTTTTTAGTGTACCTGTGTAATAAGTCCAAGTTGTTGGATTAGCGCATCTGCTCTGCTTCTTTGGAGTCTAAAAATGTTGATAGTAGATCAGGATCTTCGAATGTCCTGGTTTGGTTGTGGAGAGTCACTCGGAGCTTCGCTGGATACAACAGGCCAAAGCGAGCCTGTAGCTGTTGAAGTCGAGGGCGAAAAGCAAGGAGTTTCTTCCGACGGTCAACGGTAGGCTTTGCCAAATCAGGGAAGAAGGAGACTTTGTGACCTTCAAATTCCAAATGATGATTCGCCCGGGCAGCATTTAAAATTTGTTCCACTTGTTGATATCGTAGTAAGCGAAAGATAATAGGCCGGGGGGTCGTTCGGTTGAGCGCCATGTGGGTAGGAACACGGTGTGCACGATCGATTTCCAGTTCTCTATGAAAAGTGATCTTCAGCAAGGAGGGAAGAGTTTTGAGCAGGAATTCTCTTATATCTCCTGCTTCCACCCCCTCCGGTATTCCAATGAGCCTCACATTGTTGCGACGGGCTCGATTATTGCTATCTTCTAACTCCTTTTGAAGATTCTGTATCTGGCGCTCAGCCTTGTCCAGTTTGCCCAAGCGCACCGCGTGCGAGTCGAGGACCCCCGCCATGTTGTCCTGCCGTAATGAGAGACTTTCAAGTCGGTCCTGGAGCACTCCAAAGTCTTCTCGCATGGCTCGAAGCGCTTCTCCATTGGACTGCACCAATTCCTTCACGCCGCGTATTTCCTCTAAAATCTCCAGGTGCATTTCGGGGTTTTCACGAAGTGGAACCATCTTCTGTGGGGAAGACACCTCTGTTTTGGAGCGTTTTCCGTGAGAAGAAGAAGGAGACCCGAAGTCCAAGCGCGCTGGTTTATGGGCCGCCATCCCCCCCGAGGTACCCCGGTCAGCTCGGAGCAAAATAGTAAGTTTGTATAGGTATTAAGTCAGGATTCTAAGTAGGCCTCTCGGGAGCTTCAGCGCGAAGCGTCTTACCCGCTGGACATCAGGCTCCGCCCCCCCCGTATTAGCTTTTAAAAGTGCTCATTTTAGCCAGCCCTATATCCATGCCAGAGAGGAGCAGTACATTTCACTTTGGAGGGGGAAATAAACAAGAGGGGATTCCCCTCCTAAGTGAAATTAAATAGAGATAGCGGCCTCTGTAGTTAGTTGGCAGCATTTATATGCATAGATTTGCAAAATGGCCCCCAAGCATGAGTTTCTGAGTCTACTTGGGAAGGAAAATAACTCAAGTGTCTGATTGTAACTAGCCGTAAGCTCAGATTTGGAAAAAGGTGAGCAATTAAATTTCAAATCCAGGGATAATGCTGCAGAAAAATGGATGGACAGCACAGCACAGAATGACTAGGAGAGGCTGAAGAGGTGTTCTCACGTGCACTTGTGCTAATTGCCACATTGTCATTGAGTGTGCGGCAATTTCCCTCATGCAGGGGGCAATGTGCCCTTATGCTCCCACTCTGCCCGTTCGCCACCATAGCCAATTACCATGTGCTTTAATGCACAGTCGCTGGAATGCCCCCTAGTTAGTGTTCCTGACTGCCAGTTGCTGGTCATTAAAACTTATGCTTATTTATTTATTTATTACAAGTTCTTATATACCGCACTATTCGGCATCAGCGCGGTTTACATTATAACATAAAGACCATAACAACAAGCTGTTTGGTTTACATCGAACAGGAGTACCAACTTGGAGAACCGGGTTAAACTATATACATGAGATATTTACATAGAACAGAATAGAGTCATAGTAATATAAAATAATATATGTTAACTGGTTAACTGGCTTTAGTAAAAGGGTCCCAAATGGTAACAAATTATATTGGGGTCAACATTCAATGGTAGTGGCCAATGTGTTTCTTTAAACGCCAGCTGTGGCATTTAGAAATAAGTACATGTATTCAGCCCCACTGTACATATTTACCTCTCACCGCCATCACCACTTTCCGTTTAACTTCCGTCTGCCTTTCTGCAGGCTTAAACTAAATCAATCATTTAGTAGCTGAATATTGCTACTGTGAACGTAATTCTGTAAATGGCAGCCAAATGTACATGCGTTCTAGTGCATGTTCAAGGCACCTTTTCTATAAAGTCAAAACCACATGGATATTACTTTATAGACTACGAATGTAAGTGGTGGTGGATGCAAAATAAATATTGTTGCAGTCACTTACACGAGCTCTAGAGCAACTGAAAATTACAGCGCATATCTGACGCATGTTGGGCCCTATTCTATGAAGTACATGCATAAATATGCATGCCGCGTATGCTCTGACTAAACCCCACTTCGGCACATGCCCACACCGAACTTATGCACCATCGGTCTGTGTGGTACGTCCTTTCAGAATAGCGCCCGACTACAATTTGCGCATAAATGACTAAAATACTGTGATTTACACATGTAAACTTGCACAGAAATCTAGCTGCGCCTTACAAAATTACCCTCCACATTGATAATTTTGGGTTGCCATCATTGCTCCGCCTTGACTGTGCCTTTAGCTATAAGGAGAGTGTTGGAGTTATTAGACAGATTTTCAGCACATCGCTCTCTGTATAGCAGCTGAAAATCCACAGATGGTGGACGTATGCGTTTTCCAGCTGCCAGGAAGTGTATACGTCCTTTTGAAAACTGGCACACTTCAATTAAAGGAGAATTTTTTTAAGCCATCGCTGGCTCTGCTATAAGAAACCATCTCAAACGTTCAGCAAGGATCATTATATCATAAACAATCAGCAGAATATAGATCTCTCACATTTTATTGGAGTAATTTGCTTTATATATTTTTCTTTGCATTTTTGTTTCTTTTTTTTGCATTAGAAGCTAAAGAGGAATCCATGCATTCAAATATTTATTCTTTTGTTTTAATTTTTGTATTTCTTTTGTAAGTCCAGAAACTTCGCTCTGCCTTATGGTCCAGGTCTAATCAAGACTTTTTGTGTCCTCACACTTTACTTTAAGAAGGGGGTGATATTAGAAAATTAAGAATCCTTTATGAATAAATCTGTTTTACTGACATTTCCCTGCATCCCTCTGAATTTGCTTCAAGGCCAAAAACAGGAATTAGGGGTGTACATGCATCAGGACCCAGTTGCTTTCTTTGTTGTTGTTTTTTTTTTTTACTTTTTGTTACCATTTTTAAACGTTACAGTAGCAACATACACAAAAAAAGCCCACACA
Organism: Ichthyophis bannanicus; assembly: GCA_033557465.1. Classification (NCBI taxonomy): domain Eukaryota; kingdom Metazoa; phylum Chordata; class Amphibia; order Gymnophiona; family Ichthyophiidae; genus Ichthyophis; species Ichthyophis bannanicus. The sequence goes on from CM066037.1 coordinate 121,608,301, forward strand.
ATGACATCACTCCAAAGAAAAAAGGAAAACCTACACCATACAACTCCAAATACAGGCTCTAGCCCACATTACAAGAAGGGGGAGGGATGTCTACAATCTAGGGTGTATGCTCAAAACAAAATGCCAATCCTTTTTTTTTTTTACTTCTGAAACTGCAGAAAAGAAACATACCATGCTCTAGTTATCTTAGCTTGATGATTCTACTGATTTTCCTGCAAGAAATCTTTCCAACTGAGAAACATCAAGGAAAAGATATGTATGACCAGAATAGTTAATGATGCATTTACAGGGAAAGCGAAGGTAAAAGGTGGCACCAATAGTGAGGACTTGAGGTTTTAACTGGAGAAAAGCTCTGCGATGTAATTGTGTGGGCGTGGCCATGTCGAGAAAAATATTAATTGCCTGTCCACAAAAGGGGACAGACTTTTTGGAAAAGTACAATTTTAAAATTGAAAGCTTTTCTTGCTCAGAATTAATTGTAACCAGAAGAGTTGCATGCTTAGTAACCAGGTCCTGGAATATCTCAAAAAAATCCGTAAGGTCCAAGCTATCCGGTGTCATGACCTTATCAAACCTTTCCCCCTCGCTAGCTTCAAGTTTAACACCTCTGGGAAAGTAATATATATTAGCAACAGAAGAACTGTCGATTTCAGGATAATATCTTTCAGGTATTTTTTAAGTAATTCAAAAAGAAAAAGTATTTGCGTTATTGGGAAATTCGAAAAGCACAAATTTCTAATTCAAATCACATTTTCCATCATTTCTAATTTACTATGGCTATGTAAACTATCCTTAATGGCAGCATTTCTTAACAACTGAACATTAGTAAAAGGAAACATCAACTTTAGAAAATTTCTCGTTCATGATAGAAAACATATCATCGAACATATCATCTTGTCAGACAAATCTGATTGATTTTTTTGACTGGGTGACCAGGGAGTTGGACCGAGGGAGAGCTCTAGATGTGGTGTATTTAGATTTCCGTAAAGCCTTTGACACTGTTCCTCACAGGCGACTTATAAACAAACTGAGCACCCTAGGGATGGACCCTAAAGTTACTGCTTGGGTTAGAAATTGGTTGGGTGGGAAGCGACAAAGAGTACAAGTAAATGGAGCTCACTCTGAGGAGAAGGATGTTACCAGTGGTGTGCCCCAGGGATCTGTCCTTGGTCCGATTCTTTTTAACATCTTTGTTAGTGATATAGCGGAAGGGCTGTCGGGTAAGGTTTGCCTCTTTGCGGATGATACCAAAATCTGCAATAGAGTAGACACCCAGGAAGGGGTAGATAACATGAGGAGGGATCTAGCTAAGCTTGAAGAATGGTCTAGAATTTGGCAGCTGGGATTTAATGTTAAAAAATGTAAGGTCATGCATTTGGGCTGCAGCAATACAAGGGAGCAATACAGTATAGGAGGTGAAGTACTTTTGTCCACTAAAGAAGAGCGGGACCTAGGCGTGGTTGTGTCTGATGATCTTAAAGTAGCTAAACAGGTGGAAAAGGCGACAGCAAAAGCTAGAAGGATGCTTGGGTGCATACGGAGAGGAATGGCTAGCAGAAAAAAGGAGGTGATAATGCCTCTGTATAAGTCTTTGGTGCGACCTCATTTGGAGTATGGTGTGCAATTCTGGAGACCGCACCTTCAAAAGGATGTGAACAGGATGGAGTCGGTGCAGAGGGTTGCTACCAAAATGATTAATGGGCTTCATTATAAAGCATATGAGGACAGACTTAAGGATCTTAATATGTACACCTTAGAGGAAAGGCGGGATAGAGGTGATATGATTGAGATGTTTAAATACCTCCGTGGCATAAATGTTCAGGGAGAGAGCCTCTTTCAATTGAAAGCAAGTTCTGCTACGAGGGGACATGGGATGAGGGTGAAGGGAGATAGATTCAGGAGTGATATGCGGAAATATTTCTTTACGGAAAGAGTAGTGGATCCGTGGAATAGTCTCCCAGTGGAGGTGGTAGAGATGAGGACAGTAACTGAATTCAAGAAAGCATGGGACCAACACAGAGGATCTCTAAAGGCAAAGAGTGGACTGTTGTAGTTGTTATGGAAGGACAGACTAGATAGGCCATGTGGTCTTTTTCTGTCGTCATATTTCTATGTTTCTATGTTTCTATGAATAGCTGAAATTTCTTAACAGAATCAACTAAAAAAATACATAATTGAGTTAATGTCCCCTTGAGAAGATTTTCCATTCTGTCAACTGCAAGCAAAACATCTTTTAAGGAGACCTCACCCTCTTGAGGGCCCATAGCATCGACAGACACAGTCAAAGGGGGAGGAACAGCTTGAGGATACGATAAATCAGATTGAGAAACAAGCCCCTTATTCTTCAACTCCTCAATCCTGTCATGAGAGCCATGTAAGGAACTTCCAATCAGGCCTTAATCGTATCTGAATACATTATTGAGGATTTAAAAAGCTGTGACCATACACTCACAGTTTTTCTGAAGATGTAGACTGCTTTAAGTGGCAAACTGTGGTAATCAATCAAGTCCTTGGGACACATGCAGTCAGTTGGGATTTCAGGATATTCTCAATGAATATGCAGGAGGTAGACCTACATATATTGGAGGTGGTACAAGAGGGTCTAAACTATTGTGGACATCCTGAAACGTATACCCCGAAGACTAGGTAGAGAACGCCCCTAATTTTTTAAAAATGATTATAACTGTGATGCCCAGGTCCAAAAGTTCAAATTAGGGGGTCCCCAGTAGTAGTTTTGAAAAGGCCTCTAAGGTGGGGAGGGATCATACTCAGAAGATCAGGAAGTGGCTGTAAGTGGGCTCCCTTCTTCAGCAGAGCTGCTTGAGCAGAATCACACCACTGAAGATGATAGACTGGGTTACATTACTCCTCTCCCCACCCATTCACTCCATGTTAAGCTCTATGTATATGCCTACAGCCTACTGGATGGATTTTGGGAAAGTGTAAGAGATGGGCAAGAATTGTTTACTTCCAGTGACTCCCAGGAAGGCAGGTAGGAAGACAGACATCTTAACTAGAAGGTGGAGGGCCAGAAAATAGACATTTCTTCTAGAAAGTCATATGAGAATGAAGGAGAACTGGGAACTGCCATCTGTATGCTGCTGTGATTGCTTTCAGAGTGCAATGTGATTCTGTACTAGATTGGTAATAGTATTTATTTAATACGCTCCATCCACTACTAGGGCCAGCAGCCCCATCAGCAGTGGCTGTAGGTTTGCAGAAAAATGCATTGCAAAGGAAATGGCATATATATCCACACAAACACCCAAACCGGTGCAGGTCCGTTTTAAAGATGATACCTCAGTGAGCCTCTGTGATGCCCCCGAGTTGAAATCTGCCTGGCTTCCCTGCTGTGGGGCTTCAATGCAGGCACTTTCCAGTCTCTCCATCAAATCAAAGAACAATCTTTCCACAATGCTAAAACTTCAGTCTTCCTTAGAGACATCCCATCATACACTGCTAAAATATTATCCATATCAAATCTACAGACCTCAACTTACCTTTCTGACATGTCTCTTTTGGCACAGGAGGTTTGATTATTCTGTTTGTTTTTCAATGAAAACCAGTCTGCAGGCATCAATATGACGCCCTTCCTCCTCCCCTCCCCTCCCCATCTGCAAAGCAATTTTCTCTTTTGGGTGCACTTACTGTCTGTCGCCATGATCCTTCTGCAGCTTCTTTATTCTTGAGATGCTGCAGACAATAGCCAGGCGCTTGGACTCCTGCACTGTGCTGTCATATCGCTCAGACGAAGAACGGGCAGGGCAATGCCGGAGCAGCAGCTGCTTCCAGCTGGGGAGGAATGAGCAAGGGACTCCTTCCTGCCTGTCAGCTCCCTTTCCTCTTCCTTTTCCTAGCTTTCAGCAAACATTCGCTGGTGGCATTAGTACAATCTGTGCCCCTGATACAGCACTGTTGATGCTCTACTGTGGAGTCCTGGGTTTGCAGGGATATTGTACTGGATGCACCACTATATTTTGTAGCAAAGAGAAAAATAATATATTACATATTCAGAGTTCACTTTAAAATGGATTTAAAAAGGCCCAGAGAGAAAGCGTAGTTTCTCACCTGTAACAGGTGTTCTCCAGAGACAGCAGGAATCAGTCCTCACATATGGGTGACGTTGGCACCGATGGAGCCCTCGCGGAAGCATCCCCCCAGCTTTTAAAGAAAGCCTTTGGGAGATGCCACCATGTATGTGTGGTCTCCTTCCCACCCAAAGGTGCCATGTTGCTCAGTCAGATGACACAGCTAAAAGACGGCAAAAACAAGATGGTAAAGGAGCAACTCCAAGGGGAGGACGGAGAGTTGTAAGGACTGATTCCTGCTGTCCCCGGAGAACACCTGTTACAGGCGAGCAACTACCCTTTCTCCAGGAACAAGCAGGAAGTCATTCCTCACATATGCGACTCCCCAGTTACAAGCTACCAAAAGCCCTTAGCAAAAATAGGGGCTCCCTCACAGGGAGCCGCAAGCAGCAGTAAATGAGACCGTGTTCACAGACCATAGTAGGACCCCTGTTTCTGATGAAACCAGCACTCTGGAAGCCTGAACACAGAAGGGTCATAGGGTAGAAGTTGCCTAAACCCCGAAAAGGTTACACGGCACAGCCTGGCTGAAGGCACTGTCCCGTCAGGACTCTCTTTCCAGGCAGTAATGGGCTGCGAAGGTATGGACTGAAGACCAAGTGGTGGCCCGGCAGATGTCCACCATCGGGACAGAGTACAAGCTTGCCACCGAGGCCGCCATGACCCTGACACGGTGCACCATGACGTGGCCTTCCAGTGGGATCCCCGCCTGCTCATAAGCGAGGGCGATACAGTCCGCCACACAGGTGGACAGCATACGTTTGGTCACCCCCTCCCCCAGTCTACAGGGGTCATAGGAGATGAAAACCTGAGAAGCTTTGCGGTGGCCCTGGGTGTGTTGGATATAGAAGGACAGAGCCCTTTTACAGTCCAAGGTGTGAAGGACCGTCTCCGATTGACTTGAGTGAAGTCTTGGAAAGAAGGTACGGAGCACCACTTCCTGGTTGAGATGAAAGGGCAATACTACCTTCGGCAGGAATTTGGGGTGCGCAAAGCACCACTCTGTTCTTGTAGAACCTGGTATAAGGTACCTCCGCCACAAGGGCCTGAAGCTCGCTAACTCTGCGAGCACAACCAGGAAATCCACCTTCTAAGAGAGGTAGCGAAGGTGGCAGATAGCCAGAGGCTCGAAGGGTGGGTGAGTGAGCTGCCCCAATACTACGCTGAGGTCCCATTCGGTTGCCGGAGGGTGAACCGGGGGGCTTTGATAAGAGCCGGGCCCAAAGAAAATGGGTCATCAAAGGTTGGACCGAGAACGGTTTATCATCCTCTGGATGGTGGTGCGCTGCCAGGGCACTAATTTGCACTCAGACGGAGTTAGACTTGAGCCTGGATTGAGCGACGAGGAAAAGGTACTGTAATACCAGTCCCACTGGGCAGGGGAAAAGGTCAGCTCTGTGCTCGGTGCACCAAGCCGAGAGCCTGCGCCATTTGAGGGCTTAAGCTTTCCAAGTAGAGGCCTTGCAAGAGGCCATCAGAATCTCTTCCACCTCAACCGAAAGGTTGAAAGGGACCAGAGTCACCCTCTCAGCAACCACGCTGTTAGCAACAGAGACCTCAGGTTGGGATACAGAAGAGACCACCCCTCCTGAGACAGGAGTCCTGGGGCGGTCCCAAAGGGGACTGGGGTCTCCACCGTCAACCGGAGGAGCAGCAGGAACCATGGTTGCCTGGGCCACCGAGGAGCTATCAGGATAAGCGAGGCCCTGTTGTGGAGGGTCCTGTACAAGGTTTTGATGATCAGCGGTGTGAGAGGGAAGGCGTACATGAGGCCTTCCGACCATGGGTCAAGGAATACGTCCGCTGCCACCCTGGAGGGGTGGGCCTGCTGGGAACAAAAGTGGGGCAACTTGAAGTTGTCTGGGCTGGCACACAGGTCCATCATGGGTTCCCCCCAGAGCTGGCAAAGCAGACTGGCTACCGTGGAGTCTAGCTGCCACTTGGGCGATTAGAGGACTCTGCTCAGCCTGTCGGCCAGAAGGTTGTCCTGGCCTGGCAGGTACACTGCCCGCAGGAGGATACCCTTTTGGATTGCGTATGAGCAGAGGACCAGTGCCTGCTGACAAAGGGTACGAGAAACCGTGCCCCCCTGATTGTTCACGTAGAACATTGCCACCTGGTTGCACCAGCTGGTGATGCAGGTGGTGGCAGAAGAATCGCAGGGCTAAGTATATGGATGGGAGCTCCAGGAAGTTGATCTGTTGGGTGCTCTCGTCTGATAACCAGTTGCCCTGGGTGCAGAGTTCCCCACAATGGGCTCCCCAGTCAAGCAGGGAGACGTCCGTGGTGAGGATCCTTGAGGGGCTTGGGGCCTGAAAAGGCGTGCCCGACTCGAGATACTGGAGAGACTGCCACTAGACCAGGGAGTCTGCCAGTTGACGGGATACAGAGATTCTGTCTCAGAGGCGGCACATAGCCTGAGACGACTGGTCCTGGAGACACCAATGCGTCACCCTCATGTGGAGGCGAGCGTCTGGGGTGATGTGGATCGTGGAGGCCATGTGCCAAAGGAGGTGCAGAAGAAGCTGAGCGGGCACTGAGGGATGGTACTGTATGTCCCGTGTCAGAGTCCTGAGACGGTTAGCTCGGTCCCTGGGAAAGAAGGCCTTCAACTGGACAGTATCAAGCTTTGCCCCGATGAACTCCAGGCACTGTGCCGGGAGGAGCTGAGACTTGGGGTAGTTTATGATGAACTCCAATTGTTGCAGGACCTGGATGGTGCGTGCAGTGGCCTGCTGCACCTCTGAGGCTGTGCCTCCCTTTAAAAGCCAGTCGTCCAGGTAGGGGAAGACAAAGACACCCTGGAGGTGGAGGAAGGCAGCCATGACTGCCAGGCATTTTGTGAAGACTCTTGGGGCAGAGGCTAGGCCGAAGGGGAGCACCCTGTATTGAAAGTGCCTGCCCCCCACTATGAACCACAGGTACTACCTGTGGTTGGGATGAATGAGGACGTGGATATAAGTATCCTTGAGATCTAAGGAGCATAGCCAATCTCCCTGCTGGAGGTATGGCAGCAATGTTCCAAGGGAGAGCATCTTGAACTTCTCCCTCACCAGGAATTTGTTGAGGTTGCACAAGTCGAGGTTGGGCCTTAGGCCCCCTGTCCTTTTTGGCACGAGGAAGTACCTGGAGTAGAAGCCCTTGCCCTTGAGATGGTGAGGCACCAGTTCCACCACTTTGTCCTCGAGAAGGTCCCAGTGGAGGGGAGACCTGAGGGGCTCTCCCAGGAAAAAAGGGGGAGATGACTGGATCAAGTAGAGGAGGAAACCCTCCCTGAGTACCCGAAGTGCCCAGGAGTCGATGGTGATGGTCAACCACATCTGGGCATAGTGCGCCAGATGTCCCCCCTGTGGGCTGCTGATCTCCTTGGGGTAGATAGGCTATGCTCAAGGAGTCAAAAAAAAAAAACCCTGGCTGGGCTGGAGCTGGTGTCTGGGGTTTTGGAGCCTTTTGCTTAGGAGGGCCATGCCCATGTCCCTTGGCCTGCTGACCCTGTTAGGGAGCTGGGGAGGTCTGAAAAGGTGGGTAGTTTCTGTAAGCAGCTCCCTTCCTTGGGCAGAAGAACTTTTTACCTGAGCCCTTCCATCGGGGAGGGGCAGCGGTCTTTTTGGAGAGCCTGGTCCTCATCATGAACTCGGTCTCCAGCTCGGCAGTCTTGTTGGTCGTGGGTTTCCCAAAGAGGTTCTCTCCTTGGCATGGGACATTGACCAATTTGTCCTGAACCCACTGCTCGAGGTCAGACAACTGTAGCCAAGCTTGGCGCCATGCACCGATGCCTGCCACCGCTACTTGAGCCACCGACTCAAACCCATCATAGGCCACTCGAGACATGAATTTAGAGCATTCACAGACTGCCTTGGCCAGGTTCTTGAACCTCTGCAAGGATTCCTCGGAGAGACCAGCTGAGAACCCAGCGAGTTCCTTTGCCAGGTCTCTCAGGTACATGCCCATGTACAGCTGGTATGCCTGGATGCGGCCGATGAGCATTTCTGCCGAGGGCATACAGGATACGGGCCTCCCTGCTGGGGGCACTGAGGATTGTGTCTTCTGGCTTTTCAGCCGACGCATGGATGACTCCACCATCATGGAGTTATGCGGCAGCTGTGACTTTTGGAAGCCCGGGCTCCGGTGGACTCGATATAGCGAGTCAAGCCATTTGCTCACCACGGGTACTGAAGCCGGTGTCTCCCACATTCGGAGCATCAGCCATTCCAGGATGGGCATCGTGAGCGATTCCTGCAGAGGAGCCTTGTACTACAGGATTTCCAAATCATCTGCTTGAGGGTCCTCCTCCGACTCCATAGGGAACACCAGGGCCTTTGACATATCCTTGATGAAATCAAGGAAGCCCATATCCTCCGCAGGGACTGCTGTCGAGGCTCCGAGATAGGTGAGTCAGATGGGACGCTGCGGTGGTGACGGGTATGGGAAGACGCCTCGTCCTCAGTCTCCCACTCGTAGGAGGGCTGCTCCACGGGTCTCAGGGACTCCCGATGCTCCGTGGCCGGTGCCCGGCATACTTGCTGGGGATGACCACTGTCCCATCGAGCGGGCCTTGGATCACAACCTCGGTCAAAGATTGACTCGAGGCTGAAGGATCTCGAGGATCGGCTCGGCCTCTGGGGATGTCTTCGACATTGAGGGCACAATGGTCGGGATGGATGAACTGGTCGTGCCGGACAAACAGCACCCACGTCTGGTCCATGAAGGCAGAAAAACTGCACTCCAGGGCCACCATTCTGGACTCCAGACCAGAAGGCTCCGCAGCCTTCAGATCGGGCACCAAGGGATTTGGGCCCGATGCCGGCTCACTCGAAGGGGAATCCTCGATGAGGATGGTGTTTGGAGACTGAGGCTGGTCCGCAGTCAGATCCTTTCAGGGGACCTTTGCAGGCTGCTCCTTCTCCGAAGTCTCAGATGAGCATCTCGGACAGCGGGACTGGGCCCGGGGGGCACCAGGACGGTCAGAACCATCCAAGGACGTCGCTTTCAAGGGTTTCTTCTTCTTCTTGGGTTCCCTCGAGGGAGAACATAAGAAAATAAGATATGCCATACTGGGTCGGACCAAGGTCCATCAAGCCCAGTATCCTGTTTCCAACAGTGGCCAATCCAGGTCATACGTACATAGCAGTTTCCCCAAAAGACACAGGTTTCACAATGCTTGTATTGGGTCAAGCATTGATATCCTGGGTCCCATTTTAATAATGGTTTATAGACCTTTCCTCCAGGAACTTGTCCAAATCTTTTTTTAAACCCAGCTACACTAACAGCCTTTACTACATCCTCCGGTAACAAATTCCAGAGTTTGATTACACGTTGAGTAAAAAAATATTTTCTCTTATTTGTCTTAAATAGTTTACTCTGTAGCTTCATTGCATGTCCCCTAGTCTTTCTATATTTTGAGAACGTAAACAATCGATATACGTTTACACGTTCCACTCCGTTCATTAATTTATAGACTTCTATCATATCTCCCCTCAGCCGTCTCTTTTCCAGGTTAAAGAGCCCTAACCTTTTTTAGCCTTTCTCCATAGGGGTATCCTTCCATCCCCTTTACCATTTTGGTGGCTCTTCTCTGAAGCTTTTCTAATAACGCTATATCCTTTTTAAGATACAGCGACCAGAATTGCACACAATATTCAAGGTACGGTCGCACCATGGAAGGATACAGAGGCATTATATCCTTTGTTTTATTTTCCATTCCTTTTCTTATGATACCTAGCATTCTATTTGCTCTCTTGGCCACCGCTGCACACTGGGCCGATGGTTTTAACATGTTATCCACAATGACACCTAAATCTTTTTCCTGGGTGGTGGTTCCTAATGTGGAACCTTGCATTGTGTAACCATAGTTTGGGTTGTTCTTCCCTAGGTGCATAACTTTGCACTTGTCCACATTAAATTTCATCTGCCATTTTGATGCCCAGTCTTCCAATTTATCAAGATCCTCTTGCAATTTTCCACAATCCTCATGGGTTTTAACAACTTTAAATAGTTTTGTGTCATCTGCAAATTTGATAACCTCACTCGTTAGTCCCTTTTCCAGGTCATTTAAGAATATGTCTAAAAACAGTGGACCCAGCACAGATCCCTGAGTTACACCACTATTCACCTTTCTCCATTGGGAAAATTGGCCATTTAGCCCTACCCTCTGCTTTCTATCTTTTAACCAGTTCCCGATCCACAATAGTACACTGCCTCCTATCCCATGACTCTTTAGTTTTGCCAAAAGTCTCTGATGAGGGACCCTGTCAAAGGCTTTCTGAAAGTCCAGATACACTATATCAACCAATTCACCTTTGTCTACCTGTTTATTCACACCTTCAAAAAAACATAACAGATTAGTAAGACAAGGTCTTCCTTGTCTAAAGCCATGTTGGCTGTCTCCCATTAAGCCATGACTATCTACATGTTCATCAATTTTGTTCTTTATGATGGTTTCTACCATTTTTCCCAGTCAGGCTCACCAGTCTAGTTTCCCGGATCACCCCTGGAACCCTTTTTAAAAATTGGCTTTACATTCGCCATCCTCCAATCTTCAGGTATTACAGATGATTTTAATGATAGTTCACAGATAAATTGTTTACGCTATCAGAATATAGAAGGACTAGGGGGCATGTAATGAAGCTACAGGGTAAACTATTTAAGACAAATAGGAGAAAATATTTCTTCTCTCAACGTGTAATCAAACTCTGGAATCTGTTACCGGAGGATGTAGTAAGGGCTGTTAGTATAGCTGGGTTTAAAAAAGGTTTGGACAAGTTCCTGGAGGAAAGGTCCATAAACCACTATTAAAAAGGGACCCAGGATATCAATGCTTGGCCTAGTACAAGCACTGCAGAACCTGTGTCTTTTGGGGAAACTGCTAGGTACGTATGACCTAGATTGGCCACTGTTGGAAACAGGATACTGGGCTTGATGGACCTCGGTCTGACCCAGTATGGCATTTCTTATGTTCTTATGATTAATAATAGCAGGTCTGCAATCTCATATTTCAGTTCTTTCAACACCCTTGGATGTATATCATCCGGTCCAGGTGATTTGCTACTCTTCAGTTTATCAAATAGTTGTAATACATCTTCCCGATATTTCCTTCAATTCTTCCACACCTTTAAATAAAACTTCAGTCATGGGTAACATCCTTGAATATTGTGTGCAATTCTGGTCGCCGTATCTTAAAAAGGATATAGAGTTATTAGAAAAGGTTCAGAGAAGAGCCACCAAAATGGTAAAGGGGATGGAAGGATACTCCTATGAAGAAAGGCTAAAAAGGTTAGGGCTCTTTAACTTGGAAAAGAGACGGCTGAGGGGAGATATGATAGAAGTCTATAAATTAATGAGCGGAGTGGAACGGGTAAACGTAGATCGATTGTTTACCTTATCAGAATATAGAAAGACTAGGGGACATGCAATGAAGCTACAGGGTAAACTATTTAAGACTAATAAAAGAAAATATTTTTTCACTCAACGTGTAATCAAACTCTGGAATTTGTTACCGGAGGATGTAGTAAAGGCTGTTAGTGTAGCTGGGTTTAAAAAAGGTTTGGACAAGTTCCTGGAGGAAAGGTCCATAAGCCATTATTAAGAAGGGACCCAGGATATCAATGCTTGAACCAATACAAGCATTGTGGAACCTGTGTCCCTTGGGGAAACTGCTAGGTACATATGACCTAGATTGGCCACTGTTGGAAACAGAATACTGGGCTTGATGGACCTTGGTCTGACCCAGTATGGCATATCTTATGTTCTTATGTTCCCTACATCTTCCTCAGTAAAGACCGAAGCAAAAAATTCATTCAGTCTCTCCGCTATCGCCTTGTCGCCTCTTGGTGCCCCTTTAACCCCTCTATCATCTAATGGACCAACTGACTCTCAAATAATAACAGGATTTTTGCTACGAATGTACTTGAAAAAGTCTTTATTATGCGTTTTTGTTTCCGCAGAAAGCTTCTTCTCAAATTCTCCCTTTGCCTGCCTTATCAATGCCTTGCATTTAACTTGCCAGTGCTTGTGCTGTTTCCAGTTTTCGTCATTTGGCTCTTTTTTCCATTTCCTGAAAGATGCTTTTTTGGCAACAACAGCCTCCTTTTCTGAGGACCTATGATGGGTCTCTGGTTTGGGAGGTTCTGCCTGGGAAGTCAAGACCTCAGATGAGGCCCTGGCCTTCGGAGGCACCGGGGACTTGGGGAAAAACTTATCATGCTGCTGCTGGCGGCTCTTGAGGGCCTTACTGGACATCCTTTTGCAGAAGCTGCAGGCTGCCGAGTTGTGGTCTGGCCCAAGGCAGCGGAGACTGCAGTCGTGTGTGTCAGTCAAAGACATAATTTTAGAGCACCGATCACACTTCTTAAAGCCAGTGGTAGCCTGCGAGGACCAAGACTCTCCGGGCTGCTAATTGGAAGAAAAAGGTGCGAAGATGCCAGGAAAAGAAAAATGAAAACTACAAAAACAGACCCGAACTCGACACCAAGGCAATGAGGTCGGGTGGCGGGAAGAGTACCGGTGCAATACCGGAGAAGAGTATGAAACTCGGAGAGAAAAATCAACTTTTTCCGGGGACAAGCCAAACGTCTGAAGGGCTCCGCAGAAAAAAAGAGAGTGAGCAAGATGGCAACTTTGGGCAGGAAGGGGACCACGCATGCGTGGTGGCATCTCCCAAAGGCTTTCTTTGAAAGCTGGGTGAATGCTTCCGTGAGGGCTCTGTCGATGCTGTCGTCACCCATAGGTGAAGACTGACTTCCTGCTTGTTCCTGGAGAAATGTCAGGAGCATAATTAGAAGACAGCAAGGCTGGCCCAGTGGTATCTGATGCCTTGTGCAAACCTTCAGTTGTGCACCTACCCCTGGCCATGCATCCCACCTACCACCAGAACTTGCCTCTCACCCATACTTCTTTCTCCCTGTCTCCAGCATCATCCTGCCTATCTCTTCTCAAATATCCATTTATCCTGCCTTTCGTCCACCTCAACCCCAGAATCCATCCATTTATGGAGAGGAGGAGTAGCCTCATGTTTAAAGCAGTGGGTTGACACAAGAAAAGCCATGTTCAAATCCCTATGCTGATCTTTGTGATCTGGGCACATCATTTAACCCTCATTTGCCTCAGGTACAAACTTAGATTGTAAGCCAATGGGGGACAGGAAAACATCTACAGTACCTGAATGTAAGTCACCTTGAACTTTTGAGAAAGGCATGAGCTAAATCCAATTCAATTCCTTATCCCTTTGCCCCTCCATCTTCACCTTCCTCTGCATGTACCCTTGATTCCCCCCCCCCATATCTATCCTCTTCCGTCACCTAGTATCATCAACCCCCCCAGGCACAGCATTAAACTCCTTTACCATTGCTTCTGCCCTTTCTCACAGCCCCCATGTTAGCAGTGAGCCTTTCAGTTCTAGCATCAACCTTCTTCGGCCACCCTGATTTGGTTCAAGGTGTTGATGCCCTATGCAGACCTTAAGCTTTACACCCCACCTGGCTATCAAAATGTATTGTTTAGATTTGAATACCATGCATAAAATAACCCAGAGATACCTCTGCAACAGCCGAGATTTATAGCCCACTTTATGTATTTGTCTAACTTACACTGCATTGAGATGTAAACCAAAGCCCCTTATCAAAGTAATGTAGTGAGTAATTTACCAGCCTCATACAAAACTCCTAAAAGAAAGTACTACTACTCTAGTTTCTATTTAATATAGTCCTTTATTCTTCTGAAGAATTGCACAGGGATATTCTCCTCACAATATACTGGCAAAATCTAGATGGACACAGACTCAGCCTTGGGGGTAGATTGTAGAGAACATTTGCATGGTGACTCTTCTTTTTGGCCAGTAGTCTCTCCTTTCTCCTTTGGGCTCATGGGGTCTTCATTGCTTAAAATGGACCCCATCACACACCCCTACTATCTGCCAATGTGAGTCCCCTTCAGCCCTTTGTCAGCCATAACCTCCCTTCTCATAGCCCCAGCATCAAACGACTTCTCCCACCTTACCATTTGTTAGAGTCAGATTTCTTGTGTCTCTAACTCCCTGAATCAAGCATCACACCTCTGTATACCTTTTCCCTTCTCTCCCATGTCCAGTGTCTCTTCTATTTCATACATCTGCCTCCTCCCACCGCATGTTCCGGCATCTTTCCTCGGATAGCAGGAAGAATATACTTTATTAAACAGATCCAGCCATTGGCCCAACACAGGCTGTGTTTCGTGAAGCCTTCCTCGGGGGCTAAAAATGGCTAAAAAGAACAGTTAAAAACAACTAATAATATAAATTATAAACAATAAATAATAATAAACATAAAATGATAAAATTAATTGCTACTTTAAATAAAACGATAAAAACAAATAAAAAATCAAATAAAAGAGGGACCCATAACGAATGAACCAGTCATCTATACATATAAGCATACAATATACTTGTATAAATATATAAATAAAGTCAAATACAGTACAATCAAATAATACACATAATGTAAAAATAAATAAAATCATAATGTATAAAATATAAAGCATATAATACATAGGACTACATAATAATTAAAGGAGCATATGAGGAGACTATTATAAATAATCATAATGAGAATACTACTAAGGGTGTGACAAAACCAAAAATGATCCCAATAGTATACCAATTATAAAATAACATTGGATTACAAAGATAATAAGGGCATACCAGAGGATTATAAAATAAACAAAAACATACCTGTATTGGTTCTACACTATATCTTGATAAACTAAACAAAAAGGAAGAAATACAAAAGCTGTAAGAGAGAATCAGAGGGAACCCAACTAAAACATGGAATGTGTGAATACACAGACTCCAAAGCGACACTTGAAATAATGTATAAATAATCCAAATTCAAAAGGGGTAAAAGATAATAAAAATCGATATTCAAAAGGAATGGCAAAAAATATATAATAAAAAATATATTAAAAACTTATCAGAGACAGCTGCACCTCAACCGTGTCACAGAAGTAAAACTGTACACATTTGGAAAACAAGAATCGCTAAACCAAACATGTAAAATGCAACGAATACAGACCATAAAGAGGTTAAATAAATAAATAAATAAATATATAGGGATCGTATCCATAAAATGTTATATGCATACATATATATAAAAATAGTAAAATAGTTGATACAATAAAACTAAAACCCTCACGTGAAAATATACGTTGTCAAAAGGACCCGTATGAAACCGGGAACTAAAACACAAGAGAATGAACTGTCTAAAGTTGTAAAAATATGCAACAAACTGGTATTAACATAACTATAAAGATATTTACGAGTATGCCATAAATACGTGCCTGTATACCGGCAGCTTAAAATTACTGCCGCCTCACCCGATGGAGTAAAGGTAAACCCATTCGGAACCCCGATAACGTCAGAATGATAAACCTTATACAGGTAAATCCTCGAGGGGCTAGAATCTACATAGGAGGCAAAGGTGGAGGAAAAGGAAGGAATTTAAAAATTGTATTATAACATTAAAGAAAGTCCCAAGACGATTCGTCCAATACATGACAAATATCAATGTTTTGAAATCAAACTATAGTCAAAAACCAAAAACGGTGGAATCTTAAGTGAAAATGCCTGTTTTAAAGGATCGCTCATGAACAGCATAATAGTAAAATGTAAAACCTCAGACTAAAGAGGGGCCATAAACCCACGGCTCAAGAAGGGATATGATATTGTATATGCTTGAATAACATGAAATCATATCCTAACAAAATACTATCATAACATACTAATAAACTAAAAAGATAATAATACCTACAGTATGTTAAGATAAAACAATAGAATCATGCAGTAGGCTAAATCACAAAGTGTTTGAAGTCAAAAAACGCCGGCTTCTGCACACTCTATATGTAAAGGTCGTAACCAAATCATCAAAGACGTCAAACCATGTGTTATGTAAATAAATATAGAGAAAAACATTGCAACTGAAACAAACGATGCATGCAAGAGTCAAAGCAATGAATGTTGAAAGATAAACGAATAACCAAATGATCCACGATGAAACCGGAACCAAGATTGGTAAGAATAAATAAAAAGGGAGAAACCAAATACTACACCATAACCGTACAGACAGGCAAGTATTACAGCATATTAATAAAGAACGGATGGCACAACTCATATAACTATCAACAGAACCAGACTATACCATGAGATAGGACACTGCGGAATACATATTTAAACCTTTCAAGATACGTTGTGTAAAAATTAAAAAATGTGATAAATAAATAAGAATTTTTAAATAACAACAAGACTAAAAAATAGGGGCAAGTAAAAACTATATACATTATCATACCGCTCCTGGGGACTAGAAAAACAGCACAAAAGACATTACGCACGAAATGAACAAAAAATTAAAAAATTAATTAAAAAATATATTTATATATCAAGAATTAAAAATATGTACAAAAGAAAAGCTGCCGCTGGAAGGAACCACATTCAGAGGAAAACAGATAAGTCGCTATCCATATTCAACCCATAAGGGTATAATGTATTAAGATTAAAAATATAGCGCTGTTCCAAACATAAAATAGTTTTATCAATGCTTCCACCGCGCCAGTTCAATTTAACTTTTTAATCACAAGAAATTTTAACTCTGACACTTTATGATTGTGTTCAGGGGCGGCCCAAGGGGGGTGCGGGGCCATGTGCGGAGACTCGGTGTGGGGCCTCATTTGCATAAGTGGCCTTATTTGCATAAATATTTGCATAATGTTACCATACACTAACTTTTAGTAAACATGTCTCTTAATGAGTGTATGGATAAAGAAAGACTAAAAGATTTCTACATTACTATAATCCAGTGCCAACCGCCAGGCACATTAGGAACTACTACAAACGCTGCCCATTTAGAACCCATAGCAAACCCGCCGTATCCTGACAGCATTACCAGGACTCACAAAGCACCATACCCTACCTATCAAAAGGAAACACTGCAAATATTAAACCAATACATTTCAGAGAATACTGGGGAAAGAGAACAAGTGGCAATGTCAAATAGGAATTACATAAATAGAATACCTCATCTCAGTTACACATGCAGAACATAGACCATCACCAAACAAGGAATCACAATTTAGAAACAGGAAGGCAATAATTAAACTGGGAACCCCAAAAGCCAAACTTGGAATGTACAACAACACTGTAGAAATAAAACTATAAATTAATTTCCTCTTGTACCAAACAAAGCACAGACGTTAATGATGCACATTTCCCAGAGGTTTCATATTCCAGTTAATAAATTCAAAATAAAGAGATATTTCTACCTTTTGTGCATTTTTTTTCAGTTGCAATTGCTCCAGCCACTTTCTTCTGGTTTCTTCATGTTTTCTGCTAACTGTCCATCGTCTGCTGTCCATTTGTTCTTTCTTCTCTCTTCTAGTTTTCTTTTCCATTCTCTCTCTACATCTGCTTTAACATACTAATCTTTCTCCTTTTGCTCTTTCCTCATTCCTATTTCATCCACACAAATCTTACCCCTCCATCCTCAATCCCCACTTACTCTCCCAATTCCAGGCCAATTGTAGATTTTTCATCCCTCCCACACAAAATATTTTTCCCCTCTCCATTTTACTCTCCCAGCCCCATCCCATTCTAATCCTCCCACAACATCAGCTCACTTCTAGTTCCAGTCTCACCCAGCATCCATTCCCTTCTAGTCCCTGCATCAGCCCATTTCCAGTCCTAGCCCACCATCAACCCATTTCCAGTCCTAGCTCCCCCATCCATTTTCATCTGTCCCTTCATCAGCTCATTTCCAATCCTAGCCCCCATCAGCCCACTTCTAGTCATTTCCTAGCCCCATCATCAGCCCATGTCAAATCATAGCTCCCCTCCACTCAGTCCAATTCCAGTCCAAGCCCCCCCCCCCATGAGCCTACTTTCAGTTCTAGCCCCTCCATTAGTCCATTTCAATTCAAGCCCCCACCACAGCCCATTTCCAATCTTAGCTCCCCCCAACAGCCCATTTCCAGTCCTATCCTAGCTGCTCCATCAGCCCATTTTCAGTCCTAGCTCCCTTCCCTCACAGCCCATTTCCATTCCAAGCTCCCTCCCTATCAGCTATTTGCAGTTCAAGCCTCCCCTTCCACTCAGCCCATTTCCAGTCATAGCAACCCCCCAACCCATTACCAGTCCTAGCACCCCATCAACCCACTTCCAGTCCTAACCCCCCATCACCCCATTTTCAGTTTAAGCCCCCCCTATAACCCATTACCAGTCCTAACCCCCCCATCAGCCCACTTCCAGTCTTAACCCCATCAGACCATTGCCAGTCCTAACCCCCCCCCCATCAGCCCACAGCCCATTACCAGTCCTAACCACATCAGCCCACCTCAAGTCCTAACCCCTCCCCATCAGCCCATTTCCTGTCCTAGCCCCCCCATAGCCCATTATCAGTCCTAACCACCCCCCTAGCCCATTTGCAGTTCTAACCCCCCCATCACCCCATTTCCAGACAGCCCCCATCAGTCCACAGCCCATTACCAGTCCTAACCCCCCCCCAGCCCATTACCAGTCCTAACCCACCCCCACCCCCCCAGCCCATTAGCAGTCCTAACAGCCCCCCCAGCCCATTAGCGGTCCTAACAGCCCCCCCCAAGCCCATTAGCAGTCCTCCCCCAGCCCATTATCAGTCCTAACCACCCCCCGAGCCCATTAGCAGTCCTCCCCCAGCCCATTAGCAGTCCTAACAGCCCCCCCAAGCCCATTAGCAGTCCTAACAGCCCCCCGCGCCCATTAGCAGTCCTAACAGCCCCCCCCCCCCCGTGCCCATTAGCAGTCCTAACAGCCCCCCCCCGCGCCCATTAGCAGTCCTAACAGCCCCCCCAGCCCATTAGCAGTCCTCCCCCAGCCCATTAGCAGTCCTAACAGCCCCCCCGCGCCCATTAGCAGTCCTAACAGCCCCCCCGCGCCCATTAGCAGTCATAACAGCCCCCCCCCGCGCCCATTAGCAGTCCTAACAGCCCCCCGCGCCCATTAGCAGTCCTAACAGCCCCCCCCATTAGCAGTCCTAACAGCCCCCCCGCGCGCCCATTAGCAGTCCTAACAGCCCCCCCCGCGCCCATTAGCAGTCCTAACAGCCCCCCCATTAGCAGTCCTAACAGCCCCCCCCGCGCCCATTAGCAGTCCTAACAGCCCCCCCCAGCCCATTAGCAGTCCTAACAGCCCCCCCCAAGCCCATTAGCAGTCCTCCCCCAGCCCATTAGCAGTCCTAACAGCCCCCCCAAGCCCATTAGCAGTCCTAACAGACCCCCCCAGCCCATTAGCAGTCCTCCCCCAGCCCATTAGCAGTCCTAACAGCCCCCCCAAGCCCATTAGCAGTCCTAACAGCCCCCCCCAGCCCATTAGCAGTCCTCCCCCAGCCCATTAGCAGTCCTAACAGCCCCCCCCAAGCCCATTAGCAGTCCTAACAGCCCCCCGCCGCTCATTAGCAGTCCAAAAAAAAAAAGCTGGCTCTCTGGCTGCTGCCGCCGCGGCAGAATGCAGTGTCCCGCGGGGCCCCCTCTGCGCCGGCTGAGCCCTCTGCCCGGCTTTCAGATTCGCGAAGGGAGAGTGTCTCTCCCTCGCGTCTCTGTTAAGCCTGCGGGCTTAACAGAGACGCGAGGGAAAGACACTCTCCCTTCGCGAATCTGAAAGCCGGGCAGAGGGCTCAGCCGGCGCAGAGGGGGCCCCGCGGGACACTGCATTCTGCTGCGGCGGCAGCGGCAGCGGCAGCAGCCAGAGAGCCAGCTTTTTTTTTTTAATGTAATTTTGAGGAAAGCAGAATGTTCTTTGCGCGGGGCCCCCTGAAACGCGGGGCCCTGTGCAAAAAACATTCTTGCTCAATGGACGGGCCGGCCCTGATTGTGTTCCTGCCAATGGGTTACTAGGGGCTTCTCTATCACACTTCTTTTAATGCAACTTTTGTGTTCTATAATCCTATTACGGACTGGACGTGTGGTTTTGCCCACATATAATTTCTTGCACGGGCATAAAATAACATGACTCGTATTGCAGTTAGAGAAATCGTCCAAATAAAATTTCCGATTATTGATAGGATGTACGAAATAGTTGCGAACTGTGAGTGCGTGAACACAAACAGAGCAGTGTCCACACTGGAAGTGTCCCTTATAATTTGAAAGGTATTTCTGTTTGGTGAAGGCCAAGGGGACCAACAAATTTCGAAGGTTCACATTCCGCTTGTGTGCCACCGTAAGAGGTGTATCTTCCTTTTCCTTGTAGTATTTGGCCATGGTTTTTGCATCTGGGGAAAGTATGGAGGTGTCTTCCTTTGGTTTGATTGTAAGGGATTTAACTATGCCAAACATTTCTCTTGGTTTATTCAGTGCAGACATTATGAGCTTGGTGTGGTAATATTGTTTGTTGTTGTTGATTAATGTTTTATATTCATCCAGTTTGAAAGTGAAAGCTGTTTGTTAGCTTTGATTTTTGATTTTCTCCATCTCTTTTCTAGCTTTCTTAGTTGCCTTTTTGTGGTTCGGACGTCTTTTGTGTACCATACTGCGCTTTTTCTTAGATTTTATTTATTTATTTAACTGGTTTTCTATACCGCCTTATCCTTCAATCAAAGCGGTTTACATTATGTAATTACTACAAACAGGTACTGGATACATTCCCTTGTCTCCAAAGGGCTGACAATCTATGTGTACCTGAGTCAACTGAGGGTTAAGTGGCTTTCCCAAGGCCACAAGGAGTGCCTACAGGACTAGAAACCCCAGTCCCTCCAGCCTGAGATTTCTGATTGATCTTGGGATGCGTGGGGCTTCTAGAAATGGTGGCTGCTTGGTTTATTGTTGAGTTCCATTTGCTTATGAGTACATCAGTATCCTTGGTATCAGTTTGAAGCTGTGGTAGGACTTCTTTTAAAAACTGTTCTTTGTCAAATTTGCGGAATTTCCTGTAGTGAGAGTTAATGTGATTTGTGTTGGATCTTCTGGGAATGATTGGGATGCTAAATTGAATAGTGTGGTGGTCGGACCAAGGTACCTGTTGGATCTGCACATTTGGAACCTTGTTAGAGTTCGTCAGCTCTTGGAGGATAAAAATGAGGTCTAAAGTATTTCCTTTTATGTGCATGGGATCTTGTACTATTTGCCTAAAGCCCAGGGCATCCATTGTATCAATAAACCCTTGTGTTTGATGTGCTGAGGCTGAAGGCAGGTTTAGGTCGCCTAATATGATTATGTTCCTGTTAGAGGTATTTTTGCTGCATAAAAAATCTGGGATGTTAGCAAGCTCCTCTCCGTTAGATGATGGGGGTCTGTAGATTAGACATAAGAACAAGCTCTTGTTTTCTACTAGAAGAACGTCCATGTCTTGGGATATTTCACCCGTACCTTTTGAGAGCTTCAATTCCTTCTTAGCTATGATAGTTATTCCTCCTCCTCTTTTATTTAAGACTAATAAGAAAAAATATTTTTTCCCTCAACTTGTAATCAAACTCTGGAATTCGTTACCGGAGGATGTAGTAAAAGCTGTTAGTAGCCGGGTTTAAAAAAGGTTTCGACAAGTTCCTGGAAGAAAGGTCCATAAACCATTATTAATGGGGACCAGGGAGATCCACTGCTTGCTCCAATACAAGCATTGTGGAACCCGTGCCTTTTGGGGAAACTGCTAGGTAATTGTGACCTAGATTGGCCACTGTTGGAAACAGGATACTGGGCTTAATGGACCTTAGTCTGACCCAGTATGGCATATCTTATGTTCTTATAAAGTAGCGGGAGTAGAATCCTTTGCCTCTGAATTTGAGGGGGATGGGTTCCACTGCCCTGTTTGCCATAAGATTTGTGAGTTCCTGCTGAAGCAGGTTCCAGTGAAGGGCATACATTGGGAGCTCCCCTGGAAAGAATGGCAGGGGCATCTGTTTGAGGTGGTAAAGGCACCCGTCCTTCAACACCTGCAAGGCTCATATGTTGGTGGTGACGGCGGGCCAGCAGTAGGCAAAAAATACCAGACACCCCCTGATGCTCTGTGGGGCAGGCCATTCAGAGGGAAGAGAGACTATGCCCCAGGAGTCAAAAGCCCCCCAATGTTGTGCCTGTGGCGCAGTCTGGAGTTTCGGGCGCTTAGGCTTATGAGGGCTCTGTCCTTGTCCCTTGGCTTGCTGGCCCTGTTGGGGAGCTGGGAAGGCCAACTGCTGAGGATAGTTTCCGTAAGCCTTCCTCTTTTTGGGGTATAGGGGCTTTTTATCTGAAGCCTTCCTTCAGGAAGTGTCAGCAGTCTTCTTAGAGAGCCTGGTCTTGGTCATGAACTCAGACTCCAGCTCGGTGGCAATGTCCAAAATGGGTTTGCCAAAGAGGCTCTCTCCCTGGCAAGGGACATCAACCAACTTGTCCTGTATGCATTGCTCAAGGTTGGAAGACTGTAACCAGGCATGGCGGCGGGCACTAATGCCCACTGATGCTACTCTAGCTGCTGACTCAAAGCAGTCATAGGCCACCCAAGTCAAAAATTTGGAGTACACCCTGACTGTGGAGACCAGGATCCAGAACCGCTGAAGAGGTTCCTCGGCGAGACTAGCCGAGAACCCGGCGCGTTCCCTTGCCATGTCCCTCAAGCACATGCACAAGTACAGCTGATAGGCCTGCATCTGGCTGATTAGCATCGAGCCCTGGAAGCACTTCCTGCCCAGGGTGTCCATGGGGCGGGCCTCCCTACCTGGGGGCACTGAGGAGTGCATTTTCTGGCTCTTGAGCCTCCGCATGGCCGGCCCCACCACCATAGAGTTGTGGGGCAGTTGAGCTATCGGGAAGCTAGGCTTCTGCAGACTCAGAACATCAAGTTCAGCCACCTCCTCACAATGGGAACTGAGACCAGAGTCTCCCATATGCGGAAGAGTAACCGCTCCATGATAGGAGGAACAGGCACCGTAAGGACCTCCTTGGGGGGAGCCTCATACTGGAGTATCTGGAGGTCCTCTGCCCGAGGCTCCTCCTCGGACTCAATGATAAAGACAAGGTCCTTCGCCATATCCCTCACAAAGTCCAGGAAGGTCAGGTACTCTGGCGCGACCAGAACCAGGCCTCCGGAGGGGAAGGGTCTGAGGGCACATGCTTGTGGAGCTGGGTGTCCGGGAACCCGTTGTCCTCATTCTCCCAGTCCATCTCAGAGTTTGAGGAGACCTCAAAGATCCCCTGGGCCTCAGGCTGTAGCCCCAACCCCGATGGCCCAGGGGTCTCTATGCCCCTGTGCTCTGAGTTAGGTGTACTGTGGGGTGAAGTCCCAAACGGGACCAAGACAGGGATCAGGCCTGAGGAGCCCTTCGAGGCCGGTGCCACTCGAGGATCCACTTCACCTCTGAGGAGGCCCTCGCTGTGGAGGGGCTGGTGGTTGGGAGTGATGATCCAGAGGAACCGGGCATCAGAGCCCGCTGTTGGACCAAGGTGGCAGACAAACTGCGCTCTAAGGCCACCATCCTGGCCTTAATGCCAAATGGCTCCACAGCCACCGGCATGGTGACAAACGACCTCGGTCCCAATGCCAGCGCTGTCGAGAGGGTGTTCTAGTTGAGGATAGCATCGAAGGACCAAGACCGATCCCTGGGCACCAATGGCGTTTTTTCCCACCGGGGCAGCTTTGAGGGCTGCTCCCAGCCATCGGCCTTACATAAAGGGCTCCAAGGCCGGGTGCTATGGGACTTCCCCACAGTCCTGGACTAGTCACCCAAGGAGGCCACCGACAATCTCAGGCTCTTCAAGGGTCGTCCCACAGACAACTCCAGGGCTGAGTCGGTCTTGTGGAAAATCGACTCATCTTATTGCGGCCTCAGAGAGCCTTGAGGATCATCCACTGGCAGAGACCATATGCCAAAGAATCATGATCCGGCCCGAGGCATCAATGGCAACAATCATGCGGGTCCATGCATGACATATTGTGAGTGCAATGATCACACAGCTTGAAGCCACTGACCAAGGCCATAGCGGGGAGACTGTCCCAGCGAGGTCAAACTCCCTTGGCCCGGTCAGAAAGGGCACAAAACCCACGGAAAAAGGAGACTGAGACAAGATGGCATCCTTAGGGGAGAAGGGGACCACGCATTCATGATACATCTACCAAAGGTTTTCTTTAAAAGCTGGGGAGAGGTTACTGCACGGCCTCCGTCGGCACCGACATCACCCATAAGTGATGACTGACTTCCTACTTGTTTCCGGAGAACCATTAGGCTACTCCTCAACTGTGCATTGTAATGTTCAGTAAATAAAGCAATCACCACATTGATTCCAAAAGAAAACAGATCCTTCTGTATGTTCTAACTATGCCAGGCGCAGAAGGTCATAGAGGACATCTGCTAGGAAGGCCTATGAATTTTAGGCATGCCGTCTCTGAATTCTGCAGGAGGAGCTGAATTCACCTCAGAAGAGCTCGGGCAAACAGACCTCCGCAAACGGAGGCTTGGAGTGCAAGTGATGAGAAGGAAAAAGCCATCTTTAAGAACCCTTCAACTTTACGGTCCTGCGGATCTTGGAGGGCTGCTTTGCCCTCCACAGGGATGGTAGTATGCTTGGTCACCGCTGTGACCAAAGCATCAACCCTAGGGTAACGAAGCCAGTTATTAATGTCCTCGGGAGACCAGATGTAGAAGGGCCCCAAACGTTCTGTGGAGCAGAGGGAGGCCTCTGGGGTATCCCATTCCAGGGAAACCATCTGATAGTGGGAATGGGAAGGCTTTGGGAGGCTTTTTTATCCCCACCAAGATGGGATCAGCTTGAGGCTTGTTGGAAGCCATCTATGGTTGTTCTGGAATGTCTGAGATCTGGAGAGCTTCAGCAATTTGTGCGATGAGAGCTGGCAACTCCTCCCTGTGGAACAATTTGACATCCTGAGTGTCCCCGAGGTCTTCAGGAGGAGACCACTCACCGTCCTCCTGATCAGATAGGCTGGCCATACTGCCTTCTGTGGAAAGTCACTCACTCTCCTGGACCGCTGCAGAGTCCCAGTCGCCAGTGGCTCAGGACACCTCCTTGGGCAGGCAGTCCCCAAGGTGGGCTTAAAATCTCTGCCCCTCTTTCTGGAGGCCATAGCGGGGCGACAGCCCCTGTGACAGGGTGAGCAGGGGCAGGATCAACTTTTCAAAGGTCCCAGGCCTGCTTGAATAAAGATATGAAGTGATCTGTGTCAGGATCTGAAATGGGGGGCCCTTGGGAGATCCCTGAGCCTTGAGGAAGCAGTAGGTGTGGAGTTGGGGCATCAGACACAGGAGAAAGTGAAACAGGGAGCAGAGGAGGAGAATCGAGAAGAGAGAAGTTCCATTTATTGCAATCCTGAGAACTCTGCTTCCCCTGCGATGACTCCCCATGATCTGTCACACACACTGCACACAACCGGTCAGTGAAACTGAGGTGTTTTCATCCACAGGCTAGGTAGCGCTCCGGTGAGAGGTATGGTAACCGGAGGAGCTTGCCAGTGGATGCCATGGGTGGGATGTAACTATACCTGGCTATACTTTATTCAGAAAGGACAGGGTAGGAAGAAGGGGAGGAGGAGTGGCACTATATGTAAAAACTACTATTAAAGCTTTGGAATTACAGAGCTTAAAAGGGAGAGAGGAGGCATTGTGGGTTAAACTAGAAAGAGGGAAAGAGAAATCTATTTGCATTGGTGTGATATACGGACCTCCCTCACAAGAGGAAGAGGTGGACAGAGAGTTAATTGAAGACATACGCAGCATTGCTAGGAAAGGGGAAGTGCTACTGATGGGAGATTTCAATATGCCAGATGTTGATTGGCACATTCCTGCTGCAGTATCATCTAGAAGTAAGGAGATCCTGGATTCTCTACAGGGAGAATTATTCAGGCATTTGGTAACAGACCCCACACGTGAAGGGGCCATACTGGACTTGGTGCTTACCAATGGTGAAAGTGTTTCTGATGTTGTAGTGGGAGATCATTTGGTTCAGTGGGACTAGGGCTGTTAGAATCCATTCAAAGGTGAGGATCTTAGACTTTAGGAAGACTAACTTTGCGAAGATGGGCCAATACCTCAGGGAGTCGTTAATGGTATGGAAACAGCTGGGGGATGTAGAAAAACAGTGGGCAAAACTGAAAGGGGATATTTTAAGGGCAACCAACCTTTTTGTTAAAATGGTAAATAAAGGCAAAAGGAAAAGGAGACCGCTATGGTTTTCGAAGGAAGTAGCTGAAAAAGTGATGAAAAAGAGGGAGGCCTTCATGAAATACAAGAGATCACAGAGAGAGGAAGACAGGCATCTGTATTTGGAAAAACTTAGAGAAGCTAGCAAAGTAGTCAAGAAGGCAAAGATTCAAAAGGAGGAGGAAATAGCCAATGCAATAAAATGGGGGGATAAGACATTTTTCAGATATATTAGTGAGAAGAGGAAGGGCAAAAGTGGTATTGTCAGACTCAAGGGTGAAGGGGAGGAATATGTAGAAGCTGATAAGGATAAAGCGGAATTGCTTAACAAATATTTTTGTTCTGTGTTCACAGATGAAGAACCAGGAGAAGGACCTCAGAAAACACCCACAAATAGGAACAGAAGCGAGGGACATCTTGAACAATTTTCAGAAGACTGTGTTCGTGAGAAACTAGCTCAACTTAAAGTAGACAAAACGATGGGACCGGATGGGATACACCCTAGGATACTGAGGGAACTTGGGGACGTTCTAGCAACTCCACTGACTGACCTTTTCAATGC
This sequence comes from Ichthyophis bannanicus, assembly GCA_033557465.1. Taxonomy (NCBI): domain Eukaryota; kingdom Metazoa; phylum Chordata; class Amphibia; order Gymnophiona; family Ichthyophiidae; genus Ichthyophis; species Ichthyophis bannanicus. The sequence goes on from CM066037.1 coordinate 121,635,057, forward strand.
CTCGTTGGAATCGCGAGTGGTGCCAAAAGACTGGAGAGGCTCATGTGGTGCCTTTACACAAAAGCGGAAGTAAGGATGTGGTTGAAAACTACAGGCCGGTTAGTTTAACTTCGGTGGTGAGTAAATTATTGGAAATGCTGCTGAAAGAGAAAATAGTGAGGTTTCTGGAGTCCAGCGGATTACAGGATCCGAGGCAGCATGGATTCACCAGAGGCAGGTCTTGTCAGACAAATCTGATTGATTTCTTTGACTGGGTGACCAGGGAGTTGGACCGACGGAGAGCTCTAGATGTGGTGAATTTAGATTTCAGTACAGCCTTTGACACTGTTCCTCACAGGCGACTTATAAACAAACTGAGCACCCTAAGGATGGACCCTAAAGTTACTGCTTGGGTTAGAAATTGGTTTGGTGGGAGGCGACAAAGAGTACAAGTAAATGGAGCTCACTCTGAGGAGAAGGATGTTACCAGTGGTGTGCCCCAGGGATCTGTCCTTGGTCCGATTTTTTTAAACATCTTTGTTAGTGATATAGTGGATGGGCTGTCAGGTAAGGTTTGCCTCTTTGCGGATGATACCAAAATCTGCAATAGAGTAGACACCCAGGAAGGTGTAGATAACATGAGGAGGGATCTAGCTAAGCTTGAAGAATGGTCTAGAATTTGGCAGCTGGGATTTAATGTTAAAAAATGTAAGGTCATGCATTTGGGCTGCAGCAATCCAAGGGAGCAATACAGTATAGGGGGTGAAGTACTTTTGTCCACTAAAGAGCGGGACCTAGGCGTGGTTGTGTCTGATGATCTTAAAGTAGCTAAACAGGTAGAAAAGGCGATGGCAAAAGCTAGAAGGATGCTTGGGTGCATACGGAGAGGAATGGCTAGCAGAAAAAAAGAGGTGATAATGCCTCTCTATAAGTCTTTGGTGCGACCACATTTGGAGTATAGTGTGCAATTCTGGAGACCGCACCTTCCAAAGGATGTGAACAGGATGGAGTCGGTGCAGAGGGTGGCTACTAAAATGATTAGTGGGCTTCATTATAAAGCATATGAGGACAGACTTAAGGATCTTAATATGTACACCTTAGAGGAAAGGCGGGATAGAGGTGATATGATTGAGATGTTTAAATAACTCCGTGGCATAAATGTTCAGGGAGAGAGCCTCTTTCAATTGAAAGCAAGTTCTGCTACGAGGGGACATGGGATGAGGGTGAAGGGAGATAGATTCAGGAGTGATATGCGGAAATATTTCTTTACGGAAAGAGTAGTGGATCCATGGAATAGTCTCCCAGTGGAGGTGGTAGAGATGAGGACAGTAACTGAATTCAAAAAAGCATGGGACCAACACAGAGGATCTCTAAAGGTAAAAAGGGGACTGTTGTAGTTGTTGATATGGAAGGACAGACTAGGTAGGCCATGTGGTCTTTTTCTGTCATCATATTTCTATGTTTCTATGTTTCATGTTCATGAGCTGAAACCGCCACCAAGGAATACCCCCGGGAGTTGCACAAAGGCCAGAGCAAAAAGAAAATGGCCACCATGGGGTGGAGGGCACAGCACCACGCCACGCCACGTGGCAGGCCCAATGCGAGTGCTTGCAGCCCAAAGTTTTGGCGGGAAGGTGGCGGCAACGAATCCTGGATCCGAAGGAGACAGCTCTGCCGATGCGGAAGTCTCTGCAATGCTGCGGCCAGACTTGAGTCGCTCGATCGAAGCCCAGGGAGTGGAGGGGGGGGGGGAGTTACTCACTGCAGTACCGAAGCAGTTTAGCACAGCCTGTCAGTGCAGCCCAAAGCAAATAGAGGGCAAGCTATGCTAACACTGGAGCTGGTATAAAATAAAAAGCAACTAGGAAGGCATCGTCCACTGCAGTGAAGGAATACTGGAGGATACCCCGATGAGACTCAACTGGTCTTCTTGACCAGGAGTCCGTCCCGCTCAATGGGAAGCACAAGATACACACACGATCTGGACTTTATCCAATTAACTTGTAGGAAACTCCAGTGGGGAACCTCTTGTACATCTTGGAGACATCCACTGGTTGAAAAAGGAGCTCAAAATAGGCAGTGACCAGGTCCCCTCAGAGGAGTTGCCAGGAGCTAAGGAGAAAGCATCCACATCTGCTGAAGACAGAGAAATACTGAAGGCGACCCCTAGGGGATCCTCTATATCAGCGGTTCTCAACCTGTGGGTCGCGACCCCCGTTGGGGTCGCTTCGGGATTTACCGGGGGTCGCGGCAACGGCGGCGGCGGCAACGACCTTCAATTGAAAAAAAAAATTGAAAAAAGCCAAGCCGGTGCAGAGCCTTCCGTCTCTGTGAAGGAGCCTGTGCACATACGTCCCGCCCCCAAAGGAAGTTACATTAACTTCCTTTAGGGGCGGGAAACATCTGCATTGGCTCTTCAGCGGCGGGAAGGCTCTGCATCCACTCCGGCACCCGATAGTGCAGCGAGGTGTTGATCGGGCCCAGAGAGAGATATCAGGACGAGGATAAGTGGAGCGGCGAAGTGGAGGTGAGAACAGCAGGGGAGCTCCGGTGCACGAGTGCAAAAGGAGGCAGGAGCAGAAAAAACGACGGACAACAGACCGTGTGGTCCAGGCCTTGCAGCCACGTGGCAGAGGCTCTTCAGCAGCAGGAGGAGACTATAAGTAAGTAAAATAAAACATAGCTTTATTTACTGTTCTCTAGAGAATTATCCAAACTATCTTTTTTGAATGCTTGCTTAAGTGACTGGAAGTGTGCAGGCCCACCTACAAAATGCTAATCCATTATTTCCTCCGCATCATGAATCAGAAGCTGATAGTTGGCCAATAGCTATTTGGGAGAGTATGGCATATGAGAAAATGGGTTAATGGGGTAGTTTTATACTTGTGCATACTTAGAACTTTCAGAGCAAAAATATGCATCTATTTCTACTTTGAAAATTACTCCCGAGAATTTATGCCTACATTTTATACCTGTTCTTTGGTGAACACAGATTTTCTTGGCTAATTTCTATGTATACATGTGAATTTTGATAAGTAGGCGGATAAACTCCAATCCCTTTCCAAGTGAAATAAAACATAGCTTTATTTACTATAAGTAAGTGAAATAAAACATAGCTCATTTTTTACATTTTAAATGCTGAATGGGAGGCTGGCCTCATGGTGCTGGCACTTCCATACAGAAGAATCTTAGTTTGAGTCCCAGGTCCATACTTGATTGTGTTTGAGAGGATATTACTGAGAAAGCAACCAATTTCATCAGTATTTTTATTTATGTGTTTTTATATACCAACAACAAAAGTACCGCGGAGGGCAAAACCCCCCCGCCTACCAATATGTTGGTTAAATTCTTTATTGGGTCCCTAATAAAGAATTTAACCAACATATTGGTAGGACGTGGTGATTTGCCCTCCGCTGTACTTTTGTTGTTGGACTTTCTGCGGAAGGCCTTCTCCTCCATTTGTGTTTTATATACCTCCATTTCGGGGAATCATACATTTTTATCCCCCCCCCCCCTTGTTGTGGAATGGAATGCTGTGGTTTGTAATTTTATTTTATTGTTATGTTTATATTTTGTTGCAGTTTTTAATAAAAAGATTTATTTAGCTGAAAGTGCAAGGTCCCCTAGCCATATATATTTTCCTTCTGCATTTGTATTTTTTTTTCATTGTGTTGAATATTATACTTTGCTAGAGTACTGTAATTGTGTGGGTATGCTGGATGGTCTGACTATTTCCTTTTGAAAAGAAGGTGATATGTGCAACGGTAACCATATGCTGTTTATTGTCATTGGTGCAAGTTGGCCTAATTAACAGAGACTTCTGAGCATTTGTATAGCGCTACAAGACGTATGCAGCACTGCACAGACATGTAAGAGACAGTCCCTGCTCATCAAAGCTTACAATTAGTTTTTATGGAGGTCTGTTAATACAGTTCTGTTGGTCTTTGCTGGATGCCCTCACTCAGTGGTGCTGCTGGCTCGCCCGCTGTTTGGCCACACCAAGGAGCCCTCTAGTGAGGCTTTCAGACACAGGTCCACCTTCCAGTGCTGCTTTTTATGTTGCTGGGGTGCAGTGGGCTGGATCGGGCCTTGTGGGGGTGATCGGGGAGGGACTGCATGGCCTCCTATTAAAAACATGCTGGGTTTTTCGGAGGGAACTTCTACTGGGGAGGGCATTTCTGTCTGTCTGTTTATATAACTGTATGCAAGACATGCCGGTGTGGAATAAGTGGGTTTCTTGGTAGGGGTGAATAGGGTTTCTGAGAGGGTAGAAATGTAAGAGGAATGGGATAAGTATTGCAGGCTGAGAAAAACAACTGGTAGCAATAGCAAGAACTGGAGGCATTGAAGTAGAAGAGTTCAAAAGCAGCACAGCACATTATGCATTTCATATTATAAATATATATATTTTTTAAAGATATATTTGTTTTTTCTATATAGCCGAAAGTTAGCACCTGTGACCTCATCTGCCTTCGCCTTGTGTGATATTATATAACACCAGCGACTCCATTGAAAATGAATGACAGAGAGAAGAATACCAGGAAAAGAAAATATTGCGATGACTTTTTAAGATATGGTTTCACCTCCATATTTTCAGCAGGGATTGAGAAACCACAATGCGTTATTTGTAGCGAAGTTCTATCAGCGGAATCCATGAAGCCAAACAAACTGAAACGGCATTTTGACTGTAAGCATCCCACCTTTGTAGGCAAGGATATTCAGTATTTTAAGAACAAAGCTGATGGAATCAAGAAAAGCAGACTTGATATTGGCGGAAAGCTCCACCAGCAAAACATAGCCGCTGTTGAAGCTTCATATATGGTGGCTCTCAGAATCGCCAAAGCCAAGAAAGCTCACACCATTGCCGAGGAATTGCTGTTACCAGCAACAAAAGATATTGTTCGAGTCATGCTTGGAGATGAATTTGTACGGAAATTGAGTCCAATTTCCTTGTCTAACGACACCATCGGTAGACGAATAGAAGATATGTCTGCTGATATCCTTGACCAAGTAATCCAGGAAATGAAATCCGCTCCACTTGGACTATTTAGCATCCAGCTTGATGAATCCACAGATGTTTCAAACTATTCTCAGTTACTGGTTTACGTGAGATATATTAATAATGGTGAGTTTAAAGATGAGTTCCTTTTTTGCAAGCCACTTGAAACGACAACAACTGCTCGTCATGTGTTTGAAATATTTAGTTCATTTCTGCAAAACCACGATATCCCCATCGACAAGGTTTGTGGTGTTTGCACAGATGGAGCTCCAGCTATGCTAGGATGTCGGTCGGGATTTCAACGTTTGGTGTTCAATGAATCCCCGAAAGCCATTGGAACTCACTGTATGATTCATAGACAAGTTTTAGCAACGAAGACACTGCCACCAGAGCTGCAAGAAGCTATGACAAATGTAGTAAGTGCTGTTAATTTCATAAAAGCAAGTGCTTTAAACACGCGACTGTTTACAAAACTTTGTAATGATTTGGATGCATCCAATAATGTTCTTTTACTACACACTGAGGTGAGATGGTTATCAAAAGGAAAGGTTTTAAAGCGCGTCTTTGATCTTCGCGATGAACTAAAAATGTTTAAGCAAAAAGCAAAACCACAATTTGAAGCACTTTTCAGTGACAAAAAGCAGCTGCTGAAAATTGCTTACTTGGTTGACATATTTGCAATATTGAACGAATTAAATTTATCACTGCAAGGACCAAATGCAACATGCCTAGATTTGTCCGAAAAGATTCAAGCATTTCAAATGAAACTTCAGCTTTGGCAGAAAAAGTTAGCTGAAAATAAAACGTACATGTTGCTAAACTTATCCACTTTCTTTGAAGAAAACGAGATTGAACTTGACACAAGAAATGAAATTATAATTTCTGTCAAACAGCACCTAGAAATGCTGGAAGAAGAAATTTCAGCGTATTTTCCAAATCTACCTGGCACACCATTTGCACTTGCCAGAAGTCCATTCACAGTTAAAGTTGAGGATGTTCCTGAGATTGCACAAGAAGAGTTCATTGAACTCATTACCAGCGATGCAGCGAAAAATGATTTTTCTTCAATGTCAGTAATTAAATTCTGGATCAAGTATTTTCAATTGTATCCTGGACTGTCTGAGATTGTGTTGCGTCTACTTCTTCCGTTTCCAACAACATATCTGTGTGAAACCGGCTTCTCAAGCTTGTTGCTTATCAAGAGTAAATACCGCAATAGACTTGCTGCAGAAGATGATCTTCGTTGTGCTCTCGCAAAGACTGAGCCGAGAATTTCACATCTGGCGAGAAGGAAGCAAGCACAACCTTCGCACTGATAGCCTATGCCTACTTTTTAGGTTTGACAACGCTAACATTTTTGTTCTTCGTCAGTCTTTTTGAATAAAGCATACTAAAACCGTTGACTACAAAATCATCATAATTTCGAGATCAAATATTGTTATTTGTTGTTGTGATTAATTATTGTGGTTTAAATAAGTAAATTTTATAAATAAAAACATATTGCAAAGGCCTGTAATATATTAATAATTCAACAAATTATTACAGCGACATTGCGTTAATGATAAAGGATGAGAGACGCATTTGATTTTATCATTGGGGTCCCCACAAGTTGACCAATGGTAAAAGGGGTCACGGCACAAAAAAGGTTGAGAACCACTGCTCTATATAGATACTAGGGCTGGTCGCAGAAGCTTCTGATATTTTCTCTGTCTCCAACATCTGCTGGCAGGGGGATATAATCCATTTGTCTGGACTGGTCTAGTAGGATGAGTTGGAAAAAGCCTTTTGATAAAATGGAGTGGAGTTTCTTAAAGTACATCCTTATAATAAAAACACACGCAGACAAAAATCTTTGTAACTTGGAGAAACCCGAAAACAGTATCTGTTCAGTTATCGCTAGAGCAGGTTTAGCTTAAAAGTACAGAATACAAATTCCAGGTTTTCACGTATGTGCTCACAGGCACAGTATACTGAAGGCCAAACTCATTTTGTGGGGGGAGGCAAAAGCTCCAAAGGAGCCTTCTACCCTGTCCCTGTTAACAGTTTCCCCACTGACTGGAAGCACCTTCTGTAGCTGGCACATAGATCTCAGTATAAGAGATCAACTGTGGATCAGCAACACAGCAGCCAAATGAACCTGCACTAATCCCCAGGGCTTTAACCTCAGTTTCACTCGAAAACCTAGAGCAGCAAAATATTTACAACAGACAATAGTAAGAATTCCTTTGAGAATTAAAGCAGTTTCTAGGGATGGTAATAATTCCCTCCCTAATTTACAATACTCAAGTTGCTACAAACCAAGATCCAGAGTGAACAGACTTACGTTTCAAGTGGTTAGCATGGCTTTTTCTACCAGCACAAAAATCTACAGCAAGATCATATTGTGGGCATTGCCTTTTGCTCCTGAAATCACATAAGATTAAGGGGTCCATCCTGAGATATTGGGAGGAGATCTTACAATTGCACAGTATTTGACTGCTGGGGACAAAGAAATACTGAAGGGACCTCTGGTAGCACAGGCAAATAGAGGCATAGGAGTGATGTCATTGAAACCTGGGCTTTTCATTGGTTCTTTGTCTCTACCAATCTGCTGGTAGGGGAGCAGAACCCACTTGTCTGGACTGGTCTAGCAGGACGATACAGAATATGGCATTCCATGATAGTGTGATCCTTTTAAGCAGAGAAGCTGGACCCAGAAAATGATTGTATACCTGACTCAATGAAACATTATTCCTGTAGATCAGTTCTCAATCCAGTCATCATGATACACACACCCAGCATGTTTTTTTAGGATACCCATAACAAATATGCATGTGATTGATTTGTATACATTGGAGGTAGTTCATGCAAATCAATCTTGTGCATTATCATAGTGGATATTCTGAAAATCTGTCTGGGTGCAGTCCAAGCCTAGTAACAGTTTGATTGGCAGATTTTGGTTTCTTGATCATGTGCCGACTTATATATATGTATGTTTGTGTTTCAGTGATATTTTTATGCAAGTTTGATAAGAGAAAATCCAAGTCATTAAATTAGTCTGTGGGAAGATTGGAAAGTACACCTAAAGCAGGCTCCATGGTTTCGGAGGAAGTGACGTCACTGAGCCCGATGGCGGTGTAAGGGAACCGCTCCGGCGCCAACCCTGTTAAAACATAACAAAAAACCCTCCGGACAGCGTGGAGGAAAGCAAAACGGGCGGTGGAGAGATCCGAGAACAAGAGAGGAAAGGCGGAGAAGTGGTGGTGCATGACGGTAAGCAAACGCCGAAAAACGGAGCTCTGCCGGAAAAGCACAAGGAAAACAAAATGGCGAACGGAGGAGAGGAGAACCAGAAGTACTAACAAGGGCAGAGTGAAACTACAGCAAGAGGGGGAAGTAACAGCTCGAAATCTAAAACCGGAGAGCAAAGGTAAAAGTGAAAATTCAGAAATAAGGTCTGCAACATAAAACACAGCACAGAAGCAGGCAGAAACAGTGGAGCAGGGGGGAGAAGGCAGCTGAAAAACACGTGAAAGTAAAAAAGGAACAACTGTATGCAATGCTGATTTAAAATATGAGCTACAGAAACAAAGCCAAATCAAGCAGTTAGATCCATACAAAAAGGAAAAAAAACCCGCAGCAATACAATTCTGGGAAACCGGGCCAAAAAGGACAAGATGACAACAAGAAGAAAGGCAGCGGATTTAAGAGAGTACGCATATGCAGGGACGAACATGAGCAGTAGTGAAATGAATATGATGTAAAGCAGCACAAGGCAGACTGAAAATACAGAGCATGCTGAGACACAGGCACAAATGAACACTCAGGATCAGGGAAGAGAAACCATGCAAGGAATAACAAAACCAGAACTATGAGAGTGGTTCACGGAGATACAAACAGAGGTCCAAGTGGTGAAAACAGAATTGAGCAAACTCATTGGCAACTTAAAAGAGGACATAGCAGAACTAACACATAAAGCGGGAGATCATGAGAACTGCTTACTAGAACACCACCAAGAAGAAGTGCAACGGTGGATATCCAAAACACAAAAATGGCAAGACACAATTCAATATAAGCTGGAAGACTTGGAAAACCGCTCCCAAAGGAACAATCTACGGATTTGGGGAATACCAGAGGATAAAGAATTTCAGGACAGTGCAAAAGTGGCAGCCTCAGTGTGCTATGAAGTGCTCAAGAAAGGGGGGGAAGCAGTAACCCCCGAGGACATAGTAACAGACAGAGCACATAGAGCACTAGGGGTACCAAGAGCGAATAGACCGAGTGACATTATTATCTGCTTGACAAGGTATAAAATGAAGGAACGCATCACGACTAAAATGAGAAGCCTGGGGCTACCCGGTGAATACATACAAAGATCAATCCGCAGGGACCCTACAATGCAGAAGGGCTATGCAACCAGCAAAACAAGCCCTGAGAAGAGCGGAAATTAAATACAGATGGCTGCATCCCTTTGGACATACCCCGGTTCTCCAAGTTTGTACTCCTGTTCGATGTAAACCAAACAGCTTGTTGTTATGGTCTTTATGTTATAATGTAAACCGCGCTGATGCCGAATAGTGCGGTATATAAGAACTTGTAATAAAAATAAATAAATTTATCCAGAATGGGAAAACATGGCAGGTGCACTTGATTGAGGAGGCCGAGGTAGCACTCCGAGAAGCAGGGGTGAGTCAACAGAGAGCCTTAAATGAGCGAGGAATAGAGGTGATGGGACAAAAACAGCAAAAAGAACAGCGACATGAAATAAGCAAAACTAGAGGAATGCAACAAGAACAAAAAGAGGGAAAAAGCAAAGACTGCAAGGATGGACCTAAAAGATGAGAGACACTAAAATAACAAAAAGACTATGAACAATAATAAAGTGAAGTGGAAGAATGGAGAAAGAGAAAGGAAAAAAATAGGGGTAAAAAGGAAATAGAGCTGTTACTGAAAGGTTTGAAATGTTTGAATAATGGTTTATGCACATCCACTTTAAGAGGGAAAGGAAGGAAGGCAATAAGTGCAAAAAGAATAAAATGCAAGAAGGGAGCGGGAGGGGTAGGACACATGGAAGGGAACGAATAAGAGTGCAAAGGAAGTAAGCGGGGGGGTAGGTAGGTAGGGGAATCTATCAAAGGCGGTACAGACCACATAGGGAAGGGGTAAATAAGGGAGAGGTGGGGAAGAAGAGAAAGAGAGACAGGAAGGCAGGGGACGCCACTACTCCAGACAACATCTCTAGACATGGAGGTGGTAGGGGAAGGTGGGGATGAGAAGGGAGGGGGGAGGAGAAGGGGGAAGCACGGAAGGGAAGGAGTAAGGAGAGAAGGAGGGGGACAGGAGGAGGGTAGGAGGAACAAGAGGGGAGGGAGAGTAACTGAAGAGGGAGGAAGGAGGATAAGAGGAAAAGGAGGGAACATTGCCATAAATAAGAACAAGAAAAAGAAGAAACTAACAATAGTCACAATAAATGCTAAGGGACTGCGCACTTGGCGCAAAAGACAACTATTAGAAAAAGACGGTAGATGCTTAAATGCAGACATCCTTTGTGTACAGGAGACATATCTCCGGGTAGAGCAAGAATACATATTAACTTCAAAGCACTACCCGACAGCAGTAGTAGCAGGACAAAGAGCAAATCCCTGCAAAGGAGTGGAAGGGATTCTGATAAGTGAAGCATAAGCCAATCAGTAGCAGAAGAGCACAGAGGCAAAGAAGGGAAATGGGTAGGGATCCGCCTACGAATAGCAGAGGAGGAAGTTTGGGTGATAAGCCTATATGGCCCTAACGAATGTCAAGGGGAATCCTATGGGAAAATACTAAAAGAATTGGAAGAATTGGGAGATACCCCATAATCTTGGGAGGAGATTTTAACTTAACTAGTAATCCAAGACTAGACAATAGTGGAGGTCAGGCAAGTGAGAGTCAAGGGCACAGGCAGAGTTTGAAGAAATTGAAAGAGAGATTAGGGTTGATGAAGGCTGTGGGAGACCCTTACGGGGTCCCTGAGGTGGCTGACGGACGGGCTCTTCTGGGCGCTAAGGCACAATTGAGCTGTCCGCATGTGCAGGCGGGCGTGGGGAACCTCATGGACAGTAGAGGCCATGTGCCCCAGGAGGCGCAGCATAGTTCGGGCTGTGACCCGAGGGGTGCTCTGGACCTGAGCCACCAGGGCTCGGAGGCAGTCGGCGCGATCCGCTGGTAGAAAAGCGGTCGCCAGCTGAGTATCGAGATGTGCACCGATGAATTCTAAGGCCTGCACCGGTTCGAGGTGAGATGTGGGATAGTTGACTAAGAAACCCAGGCACTCGAGCAGGAGGATTGTGCGCGATGTCGCCAAGTGGGTTTCCTCGACCGAGGATCCTGTGACCAGCCAGTCGTCGAGGTAGGGGATGACCAGTATGTCCTGACGCCTGAGGGAGGCGGCGACCGTGGAGAGGCATTTCGTAAAGACCCGCGGGGCGGACACAAGGTTGAAGGGGAGCACTCTGTATTGGAAGAGCTCTCCTCACACCCTGAAGCGCAGGTACTGCCTGTGCTGGGGGTGAATCAAAATGTGGGCGTAAGCATCTTTTAGATCCAAGGAGCATAGCCAGTCGCCCTGTCAGAGGAAGGGCAGCAGAACGGCAAGGGATAGCATCTTGAACTTCTCCCTCACTATGAACTTGTTTAGCTTTCGGAGGTCGAGGATGGGCCGCAGCCCCCCCCTCCCCCCGTCTTCTTCAGGACGAGGAAGTACCGGGAATAGAAGCCCCAACCTCGGAGGTGCGACGGCACCCTCTCAACGACCTGCTGGGCGAGGAGATTGACTAATTCCCGCTGCAGGAAGACCTGGTGCGCGGGGAGTCAAAGAGGCTCCGCCGGGGAGAAGGTCGGGGGAGGCCTGTTGAGGCGGAGGCGATAGCCGTCCCGGATAACCCGGAGGAGCCCACTGAGGGGCGAAAGAGGACAGGCGTCCCCCCACTGGCTGCTGAGTCACCGGAGGGTGAGAGGCTATGTGGCTGTCGTCAAAACCCCTGCGCGGGTTGCGGCAGAGCTGGAGTTTGGGCCTTGGGCCCTTTCAGCTTGCAGTGACCCTGGCCAAACATCCCTTGTGCCGGAGTGGCAGGAATGGGTGGGTACGGTGGGTAGCCCCAGTAGGGCAGACCCTTTCTCAGAAAGAAAGACTTCCTGGCCTGTTGCTTCTTCCGAGAGAGGGTGGAGGTTTTGCGCGAGAGACGGGTCTGGGTGACGAAATCTGTCTCTATCTCCGCGGCCTTGTCCTCCATCGGCTTTCCGAAAAGCTGCTCACTGAGGCAGGGTACATCCAGGAGCTTCTCCTGTACCCACTGCTCCAAATCTGAGGATTGGAGCCATGTTTGGCGATGGGCCCTGATGCCAGCAGTCGCCACTTGAGCCGAGGACTCAAAACCATCATAGGCGGCGCAAGAGAGGTACTTTGAGCAGTCCGCGACCGACTTTAGCAAGGTACCGAACCTATTAAGTGGTTCACCCTCGAGGCCCGCGGAGAAACCTCTGAGCTCCTTGGCCAAGTCGCGCAAGAACATGCCCATGTATAACTGGTATGCCTGAATACGGCATGATAGCATGGAACTCTGGTAGGCCTTGCGACCCAGGGTGTCGAGGGCCCTCGACTCCCTGCCCGGGGGAACCGAAGAGTGAGACTTTGGACTCTTCTGCTTTCTCATGGCCGACTCCACCACCATGGACGTGTTGGGGAGTTGGGTTTTCCTGAACCCAGGGCCACGCAGAGCCCAGGAAATAGCCTACAGATTAGCAATTTGCACTTTGAAGGAGGTAATAAAGCAGGCAAGATTCTAGCCAGTCGCTTGAAAGCCCAAAGGCAAGCAGCATACATAGATGAGATCCGTAATAGTAAGGGGAAATGGTACATCATACACCGGAGATTAGTAAAGTATTTCAAAAATACTATAGAAATTCATATAAAAGTGAAAGCATAAATGGACAGGAAGAGACAACAACATTCCTAGACGAATGCAACTTGAAACAAGTAGAACCAGAAGATAAAGAACAAATAGGGTGGGAAATTAGAGAAGAAAAAATTAAGAGAGCTATTAAAACTCTCAAAATAGGAAAAGCCCTTGGATTAGATGGGTTTATGGCAAAATTTTACAGAGTAATGATGGATGAGGTAACACCGATTCTAACCCAAGTTTTTAATAAAGTTCTCCAAGGGGAAGGGATTCCGAAAACTATGGAGGAGACAGGTATCACAATCTTACCAAAACCAGGTAAAGATAGAGGGGTGTGTGGCTCTTACAGACCTATATCACTGACTAATCTAGATGCAAAAATACAAGCAAAGGTATTAGTGAATCGTATCCAGGATGTAGTACCTAAATTGATTCATAAAGACCAAACAGGGTTTGTAAAGGGGAGACAAGGGAGAGACAACATTACAAAGCTACTAAATATTGCCTGGCATCTCCAGAAATCAAAAGAACAAGCAATACTGGTAACAGTAGATGCGGAGAAAGTGTTCGACCGGGTAGAATGGCAGTATATGTTTCAAGTGCTAAAACGAATGGGCTTCGGAGAGAATTTTTTAAGATGGATAAGGGCACTTTACGAGCATCCAAGAGCGAGGGTTCGAGTAAATGGAGGATATTCTGAGAGTTTTGACCTAGCAAGGGGAACAAGGCAAGGGTCACCACTGTCACCACTCCTATTTGCTCTAATGACTGAGCCATTGGCAGAGTATGTACGACAGGAAACTGACATAAAGGGAGTCCAAATGGGGGAACAAGAGGAAAAAAAATCACGCTCTTTGCAGACGATGTCATTTTTACCAATATTGATGGGCGTTATAAAGAGGTATAGCAGAATAGCAGGATATAAAATAAATCAAAGCAAAACTGAAGTGTTGGGTTTCAATCTAACAGAGAATCTGGAAGAAAGATTAAAAACACACTTTAAATTTAAAAGGGTTAAACAGCACTTCAGATATCTAGGGATACAGCTAGGGAAACCATTCGAAAATATTAAACAGTGGAACTACCAAGTAATGACAGAAAATATTAGGAGGGACCTCTCCAAATGGACGGGACTACATCTGTCCTGGATGGGATGCATAGCAGTAGTAAAAATGGATATATTACTACAAATATTGTTTCTGTTTGCGTCCTTGCCATGTAAGGTATCTAAAAAAGGAAATGGGAAAGTTGCAAAATATAATTATGCAATTTATTTGGGAAGGAAAATTCCCAAAGGTAGCAAGGAATATCAAGTATAAGCTGAAAGAAGAAGGGGGATTGGGAGTACCCTGCATAGCCAACTACTATTACGCTGCGCAACTGAGAGCACTATTTACATGGAGAGGGGGAAGGGATACTCCAAGCTGGGTGCATATTGAAACAGGAAAGGAAGGAAGTAGGAAAGCAAAGATATGGGATCCCGCAGAAAGGGAAAGAGAAGAAGAAGATGAAAATCCATAGAGAGAACTCACCTTTCAAGTGTGGAGAAAATGGAAAGGACATCTTATGGGGGGGAAACAATATTCCAGACACACATTTATTCAATGTATAGGAGAGTTTAGACTGGGGAAAAACGATGAAGACATATGCGATATGGGCAAGTAAAGGGTTGGAAAAGCTAGGCCAAATGATATGGGGGGGGGGGGGGAGAAATAAGAGCGTTCAAGGAGGTACAACTGGAATATCAGTTAGAGGAGATAGATCATTATGCATATGTGCAAATATGATACTTCCTACAACCAAAAGCAGATAAAACTAAACTTACTAGCCAAACCCACACCATTTGAGGAGCTGATGCGGAAACAAGACTTGCATAAATCATTTTATATAGTTTAGATATTAATTCTAACTAAAAAGGAAGAAGAGAAGTCAAAAAGCCAGAAGAGATGGGAAGAAGAAATACCAGGGCCTTGGGACACAAATAGATGGGAAGACATATACAAAAGAGCATATAAACTAGCACCCGGGACACCGTTCCTGGAGAATAGTCTAAAGGCGTACTGGACGCCAGCCAAATTACAAGCCATTTATCCTGACAGCTCAAATGAGTGCTGGAAGGGATGTGGGGAAAGAGGGGAATTATTGCCTATGTTCTGGGGCTGTCCAAAAGTGCAGACATACTGGGAAAAACTGGAGGGATTGTATGAGGAAATTTCCAAGATACAAGTTAAACTAACTCCAGCCATGGTAGCCTTAAATGAGGGAATGGGGGACGGACATGAAGACATAGCATCCTTTTTAGGATACTGTATAATAATAACAGGTATTAGTCTTCTCAGATGGTGGAAGAATGTAGAAATACCACCGCTAAAAGAAATAGTAGGAAAATTGGAACAAGTATGGAGTTTATGCAAATAGCAACATATAGAAAACACACTATCAGAAAATAAAGGAATATATGGCAATGATATGAAGTATGGAGGGTGGAAGGGGTACAGAAAATGATGGAGGAAGACAAAGGAACCAAATACAATACACTAAATGAATAAACAATACAATATAGTACTAACTAAGATAATCTGTGTAAAGGAGGGGTAAGACGGGGAGAGAAGGGGAGGGGGTGGAGGAATAGAACACCCTAAGCGGAACAGTTATCAATGTCTTACTGTAAACTGATATGACAAACTGTTTAAGGTTTGAATTAAGTTGTAAGAATATGTTGAAATGAATAAAATATAAATTACAAAAAAAGTAAAATAAAATATGGTCCCAGGCTACTGCCACCACCCTAACCACTAGGCTTCTGCCTGCACTCCACTCCATAGAACCCTTAACATGGCTGCAAAATGTTGCTCATTCATAAAGTGGCAGAATAAGAGAGATGGGGTACAAAAAAACCAGGCGAGACAAGGGTTGATTTCACAATTTAAAGTGTTAGGCAGTGCTTATCTTGGACTTCCACTGTACATTTCAGACATCACAGATGACCGACATGAGCGTTACCTTATGCCCAATATACAGAGTTCCCAAAATACAGTCAGTAGTGACAACCAAAATCTTCCAGGTAGTGATAGGGCAGGCAGCAGCTCCCATGACTGCAGAGGAACCTTCCTTGTCCCCTTACTGTGCTACTGCTATCTGCTTCCCTCCTTCCTCCACCCAAGGAGCCGCCAGATGGCTGCCTTTCTCAATGCCAGCCTCATGAAGCTACAGCAGAGTTGGCAGTATTTGTGAGGTTTGTTGCCGTGCTATGGACTGGGACCGTCCTTTTGTGACATGGTGAATATTCTTTATAGGAACCCTACTGCAAGGGTGATATGCAATGGAGTGGTGTCGGAAAGGTTTTCCTTGGAGAGAGGTACACGGCAGGGATGCCCACTTTCTCCGCTGTTGTTTGTGCTTTCCTTGGAACCCCTGGTACAAAAGATAGAAGCCTCCAAGGATATCCGGAGGGGTGCAGATAGGGGCACATGGGTTTAAAATAGCAGCTTTTGCTGATGATCTATTGGTACATCTGCTACCCCCGAAACGGGCTCTGCCGCGGTTATTACAGGAATTTTCGTTGTTCAGCAGTTTTGTGGGACTTCGCATTAATAGGGATAAGTCGGAGGCCTTGGATGTGTCGGGGCAGATTCGGGGGGAATGGGGGGATACCTTTCCGCTTAAATGAGCGGAGGATGGGTTTACTTATTTGGGCGATGGGTTTACGTATTTGGGCATTTTTTTTGCCGAAAGAGCCGAAGGAATTGTATAAGCAGAACGTGGAGAGGATCTTTCTCAAAATGCAGAATCAACTGCAGGCATGGAATCCGCTTCCATTGTCCTTGTTAGGAAGGGTGCCGGCGGTGGAGATGGTGGTTTTGCCCAGGGTGCTGTACTGGTTGCAAATGCTCCCAGTCTGGCTGCTATACCGTGATTTACTGCGCATGGAGCGAGAGATTCAGAGGTTTTTATGGAAAGGGGCCAGGGCCCGAATCCCGATGAGGAGTCTAAGAGGAAGGTGGCGACAGGGGATGGATAGGGATTCCAGATCTCTTCCTCTATGCATTGGCGTGCCAGGCGAGGCATTTAGGGGACTGGTTGGGGGACACGGAAGTGTATACCCTACAAGCTTTGGAGGAAGCCTTCATGGCGCCCTATTCTTTGTTGGCAGTATTGCACGTCGAGGGGTTGGATCTTCTGGCAAGTTTAAAGGGGAGCGTGTTGGTGGATTCGGCGAGACGAACTTGGCAACACTTGAATAGGTTTTGGGAGAGGTCTCCGAGGTCTCGCTGGTTACCCCTGCAGGGTAATATAAAGTTCTCTCCGGGCTGTGAGAACACAACCCTGGAGAAGTGGCGGGAACTAGGGATTCCGAATGTGGGTCATGTGGTGGACTCATCGGGGTGATGTAAAGCGTTTGAGAGCCTGTGTAGGGAGTATTATTTGCCCAGGCGTCAGTGATTTGCATATGCTCAGCTATCTCATTATGTGGGATCCCTTCCGTTGGGGGAGCTAGCGGTGGAAAGCTCAGCGAGGATTTTGGAATTTTTGGGCTTGGGGGAAGAGTCCCCTCCCACCATCTCAGATCTGAAGAAAAAACTGGATAGGAATAGGGCTCCGAAGGATTACTCGAGGGAAGAGGCTCTCTGGACAGCAGAGTTGGGTGTGGAGATAGACCCGGGAGCGATCAATAAGGCCTTGGGGCAGATAGCAGGACTGGCAGAAGGGGCTAGGTGGAGAGAGATGCAGTTTAAGTGTATTATCAGGGCTCATTTTTCTCTGAGGAGAGCACTGCGGAGTCGCCTTACCACAGATGGGGGTTACCCAAAGTGTTCTTGTTCCTTGGTGGATCTGAGTCATATATGGTGGGGTGTCAGAAAATCCGCCGGTATTGGGCGAGAATCAGTACTTATGTGGGGGGGTTGCTCCAACAGCAGATTAATTGGACGGGGCCCTTGGTGGTTTTGGATCAGTTGGGACCTCTTCAGCCCAAGGGGAGGTGGAAAAGATTGGTGAGGAAGGCATGTCTGGTGGGGAAGGGATTGATATTGCATAGATGGAGAGAACAGGCAGCCCCCACTTTTTAGGAATGGCACAATAGCTTTCACTAATTGATGCTTTTAGAGTGATGGGGGGCAAGGGGAAGTGTCAAACGCTGGCCTATAATCTTGCTGGTGTGGGAGCCTTATATTCAGAGCTTGAACCCGCGCACTCGAAATGACATTCTTCAGGTGAGCTAGGGGAAGGATATTGGGCGGGAAGAGAGGAAGGGGCGTTGGTCGATAGATAGAGTAGAGGGATGGTTGGTATAAGTAGGAGTCCTGGTGGGGGTATGAGGGGAGGCTATGATGGTGGGGAGGAGGGGGGTTGGGGTAATAAAATAAATGTAATTCCATGATGGTTGCTGGCATGCCTCTGGGCGGTGGATAAGAGACAACCCTGCCTGGGGGAGATATGTATTAATGTGTGTTTGTATTTTGGTAATGTTGTGGATTAATAAACAGAAGTTAAAAAAAAATTATAGCGTCATTAGAATGGGTACACGAATATCAAATCCAGTCTCTGTTAATCAGTTTTGATGCCAAGAAGGTTTTTGATAAAGTACGGTGGGACTATCTTTTTCATTTGTTTCCCTACTACGGCCTAGGACACCAATTTCTAAAAATGGTGAAACTGTTGTATATTCAACCCACAGCAGCTGTGATAACCAAAGGGCAGCTTTTGGAAACATTTGGTCTTGGGTTGGGGTATGCAAGAGGGTTGCCCCTTGTCCCCTTTGTTATTCGTCTTATCACTGACCCCCTGGTGCAACGGCTGGTTGAATATCGGGAAGCACCTGGGGTGCGGATACAGTACACGGAATTTAAAGTGTCAGCCTTCGCTGATACATCTAACTTCACCGCAGACATCCCTCCCTAGAGTAATGCAAGAATTTCAAGAGTTTGGAGAAGTAGTGGGGGTCTGCAAATAAATTATGATAAAATTAGAGGTGCACAACGTGCTGGGACATCTGCGTGAGTCATGGGAGACGGGATTTCCCCTGCGGTGGGCCGAAGCGGCATTCACATACCTGGGGATAGATTCAAATACAATGGAGGCAGTGCATGCAAATATATCTCATGCATATTCATTAGGGATATCCCGAAAACCTGACTGGTTTGCGGCCCTCCAGGACTGGATTTGAGTACCTCTGCTCTATAGTTTTGCTCCTCCTCCATCAGATAGAGACTGAGAATTTCAAACTTCTGTGATGTCACCTCATAAAAGAGGTGGACCCATTCCAGAAGAAAGTATCAACACAGCTAAACTAGTCCTATACTAATGGAAACCATAGTCCTGCCACGAATTACAAGAAAGGAAATCCCCTGGGGAACTGGTCCAATGCATGAAATCCCTTCAGAAAGCAAGGATGGATGTAATTCTGAAATCACCAAAGGGAAATACCACCAATTGACACTTCCGCAGGACACATGCTGGCCTCATCAATGCTGAACAGACAGGCGGGTTCTGGACTGGGTGGAGGGACTCCATGAAAGAAAACTAGCAAGGCCCAATTTCAACTTCCATAGCATCCCTCCAGTCCAGTCCAGACTCCAGGTATGTATCGGAGACAGAATTCTAAGAGTGGAAGGGACCCAAGAAGCTGGCTTGCAACACACATGCCCCAAACCTCGCATCCTCCTGCGCATCCAGCCGATAGTGTCCACAAACATGTGGAGAAATGACCATATGGCGGCCTTGCGGATGTCCACTGGAGGCACAAGATTAAACTCTGCCCAAGATGCCACCTGTGCCATTGCGGAATGCATCTGCAGCCCCACCGGAGACTTGTGGTGCAACAGATAGGCAGAAGCAATTGTATCTGAGTCAGCATGCAACTGATGCCTTCGATGCCACAGCCCCATGACGTGAACCTCCAGAGATGAGAAACAAATGATCTGACTGCCGAAAAGACACTGTGCACTTGAGATAACACTGAAGTACTTATGCATGCCCAGGTGCCACAGACACGTGTCAAATGCATCTGCGAATGTCCGAGGCACCTTTGTCTGGTTAAGATGAAATCTGGACACCACCTTCGGCAGGAAGGAGGAAATCGCCGCAGGACCACCCTGTCCTTCAAAAAAATCAGATATGTCTCCCTACATGAAAGAGCCTGAAGTTCCGAAATGCATCATGCCAAAGCAATGGCTACCAAAATCACCACCTTAAGGAGAGCAGTTGCAAAGGTTAATGATTTGCATCAAGCATGGTTGTTGTTTAAAAATATTATCTCAAAAGCCCAGAACAGCTGTATTCCACGCTTTAAGAAAAGTGGAAGTCCAAAAAACTGCCAGCATGGTTTAAAGTTGAGGTCAGAGAGGCTGTTGTTGCCAAAAAAGCATCTTTCAGAAAATGGAAAAAGGAGCCAAATGATGAAAACTGGAAACAACACAAGCACTGGCAAGTTAGATGCAAGGCATTGATAAGGCAGGCAAAGAGAGAATTTGAAAAAAGCTTGCTGTGGAAGGAAAAACACATTAAAAAAACTTTCTCCAAGTACACTCAAAGCAAAAAATCTGACAGAGGATCAGTTGGACCATTAGATGATAGAGGTGTAAAATGGGTGCTAAGGGAAAAGAAGGCCATAGTGGAGAGACTGACTGAATTCTTAGCTTCGGTCTTTACTGAAGAAGATCTAGGGAAGTTACCAGTGTCTGAATATAAACGTGATGCATCGGAAGAATTGAAAGAAATATCGATAAACTGGGGAGATGTATTACAACTATTTGATAAACTGAAGAGTAGCAAATCACCTGAACCGGATAGTATACATCCAAGAGTATTGAAAGAACTGAAATATGAGACTGCAGACCTACTATTAGTACTCTGTGAACTATCATTAAAATAATCTGTAGTACAAGAAGACTGGAGAATGGCTAATATAATGCCAATTTTTTAAAAGGCCTCCTGGGGTCATCCGGAAAACTACAGACTGGTGAGCCTGACGTCAGTGCCATGCAAAATGGTAAAAACCATTATAAAGAATAAAATTACTGAACATGTAGATAGTCATAGTTTAATGGGAGAAAGTCAACATGAATTTAGCCAAGGAAAGTCTTGTCTTACTAATCTATTATATTATTTTGAAGGTGTGAATAAACAGATAGACAAAGGTGAGCCGATTGATATAGTACGAGGGTCATTTTTAAAGTAAGAACCGATTGCGCATCGTGTCCGCGCGATCTGTCAAGTGACGTCTGTTCAAGGTCAGCCACTCTTGGCCAGTCTCTCACTACGCCGCCATTACGTTTCACGTCTCTGCCAGTGTTGGTTGTATGATTATACTGCTTCGTTTGTCGCCATGTCAATCAGTAATCCCTCCGATTGTGAAGTGCGCTCGGTTATCCGTTTTTTAAATGCAAAACAAGTTCGTCCAGCTGAATTCACCGGCAGCTTGTTGAAGTGTATGGGGAAGGTGTAATGAATGATGTTTAAGGAAGGAAGGACAAATGTTCATGATGAAGAACGATCTGGATGGCCTACTGTCATGAATGAAGACCTGACACAAGAAGTTGATGAGGAAATTCGCCAAAACAGGTGCTTCACTATAGACGAGCTGCATCAGACATTTCCACAAGTTTCAAGATCAGTAGTTTATCACATTGTTATTGACAAACTGCACTACAAAAAAATGTGTGCGAGATAGGTGCCGAAAATGCTGGACGAACTTGTTTTGCATTAAAACCGGATAACCGAGCGCACTTCACAATCGGAGGGATTACTGATTGACATGGCGACAAACGAAGCAGTATAACCATACAACCAACACTGGCAGAGACATGAAACGTAATGGCGGCATAGTGAGAGACTAGCCAAGAGTGGCTGACCTTGAACGGACGTCACTTGACAGATCGCGCGGACACGATGCGCAATCGGTTCTTACTTTAAAAATGACCCTCGTATATCTGGATTTTCAGAAATCTTTGATAAGGAACTCATGAATTACTCTTGGCGACATTAAAAAGTCATGGGATTGGAGCCAGTGTAGTACTTATGGATCAGCAACTGGTTAAAAGATAGAAATCAAAGAGTTGGGCTAAATGGACAAATTTTCTCAATGGAGAAAGCTGAATAGTGGAGTACCCCAGGGATCTGTGCTGGACCCACTGCTTCTTAACATATTAATAAATGACCTGGAAATGGGAAGAGCAAATGAGGAGATCAAATTTGCACATGACATAAAATTATTCGAAGTTGTTAAAACACCAGAGGATTGTGAAAAATTACAAGAGGACCTTGATAAATTGGAAAACTGGACATCCAAATGGCAAATGAAATTTAACTTGGACAAGTGTAAAGCTATGGACCTAGGAAAGAACCCCCCAAATTTGGTTACACGTTGCAAGGTACCATCTTAGAAACAGCCACCCAGGAAAAAGATTTAGGCATCATCGTGAATATGTTGAAATTCTCTACACACTGTGCAGCGGCGGCGGCGGCTAATAAAGCTAATAGAGTGCTAGGAATCATAAGGAAAGGAAAGTGCATGTGCTTTCCATCTGCATTTGAAAAAAGGGGAGCTTCCCTTAGCAGAAGGGAAATGTGTAAATGTAAGTGCACTTTCCTTTCCACTTGTGAACACAGTATATGCAAATTATTTTCCTCTCCATCATTTTAATGGTTCTTACACAAGTTATGAAATCAATGGCTCTGAAATCTAAGGAGGCTCTTCACCAAATCCCACATTTTAGCCCCAATTACAGATTTTTCATTATAATGATAAAATGAGAGAATCTATTTCCGAGTCAAGCATAAATACAGGATAACAACTCCAGAAGGCGGCTCTTTTTGGTACAATACAGGTATCAAGATGAGCACTAGCAGTAAATTTGAGATAGTGGATCGAGATTGAGTCTAAGAGCGAGATTCGTTCATATTATGGTATGTTCAAAGCCAACCCATTTTACAATATTATCCCAAGAGACAAAATTTACTAAAATATAGTGGAGAATTTCATCTCTTTCCATACAGCTAAGAATTCCTCAAAGTGCACACTACCAGTGTCCTGAAAGCGACAGAGCAGCATCTCGCAATCCGTCTTCAGACCCAGAAAATCCATGAAATATATGTAAACCGCACTGATTATAATAGTGCGGTATATAAGAAATAAAAATAAATAAATAAATAAATAAAAATGATGGCAGGTGCTGGCCAGAGGGATACTATCATTGCAACATGGAAATAACAGAGAATGGCAAGTACAGTTCACTAGTGAGGGAAACAAACACTTTCATCAGAAGGAAAGAGTCCTACAGCTAAGAAAATTAAACTCTTCTTCAAAATTACATAAGCTGCTTGTAAAGAGCTTAAAACATAAGTAATATAATTATTACAGGGATGCCTGGGAGGAATCAGCCTCACTGAACTATGGGACTATTTACGATAACAAAAGAGTGTGTCATAGTGCAGAAAGGCAGAGCTGATGATGCGTATCAGATTTGTGTTAGCATAGGGACAGATTTAGTATACAGTGCAGCCACATGGCATTTTAAACTATTTTTTGAAGAATTAATAAAAGGTATTTTTCAGTCTTGATGGTTATCTGGCCATAGCCTTCTTATAGAACCTCACACACATGCAGAGACCACTTATCTCACCAAATCTCAGCTTTCCCTTACAGAGAATGAGATACATCTGTTCAGCAACAGGCTCCACTGCCTCAAATGCAGACACGGCCAGTGACCTCCCCATGCTACCTCAAATATGCTTTAGTGATCCTATATCCAGTCAGGGCTTGGGGATATTTACAGTACATATGTATGAGATATCTGCATACACCAGAGACCCATTACTGTATCTTAAATATCTCTCTCATGCATATTCATTATGGATATTCTGAAACTCATTTGGCTGTGGGGTCATTAGGACTAACTGGGGAAACTATCCCAGTGACTGGAGTGGACGCTACTGGGTTTTCAGAATACCTAAAATGAACATACACAAAATAAATTTGCTGATTGTGTCTCTCCAATGCATGCCAACATATTTAATGCATATTTACAGTGAATAATGAAAACCTTGTTGGCTATGAGGACAATAAAAAGCTGTGGAAGATCTGCTTCAGACACACATGCAGCTACAGTCTCCCTCACCCAGATTACACACAACTCATCTCATAAGAACACAGAATATGATGCAAGAAAAAGACCATACAGTCTGCCCATCCAAACCAACTACCCTAAATCCCTTCCTCTCCCTCAAAGATCCTTGGTGCTTGTCACATGCTTTCTTGAACTCAGAGACTGTCTTAGTCTCCACCACCTCCACTGTGCTGTTTCATGCATTCCTGTAAAGAAATGCTGAGGTTAGATTACACCTGAGTCTACCCCCTTTCACTCTCATCTTATGACACCCCCCCCCCCATTCCAGAGTTTTCTTTCCATTTGGGGAAGTCTGCTTCTTGTGCATTAATATGCGCCATCATATCTCCCCACCCCAGCTTCCTCCAAACTACACGTATATAGAGCTTTCAGTCTGCACCATATATGCTTTATGACGAATTCCAATGGCCACTTTAATAGACGCTGTTTGGACCAACTCCATCAAGTTTATATCCTTTCGAAAAAGTGGTCTCCAGAACTGTAATCAAATGAAGTTTCACCAGGGACACAGAGAGAGGCAATATTACTTTTTTCCAGCTAGCCTTTTTTATCCCTATGCTGGAAGAAGCATCTTTCCAGCTTTTGTTGTTACCTTATCTATACACTGCAAAAATGCAAGGTCATGCATTTGGGCTGCAAAACCCAAGACAGCAAAACGGTATATTGGGCGAAGTACTTCAATGCATGAAAGATCGGAACTTGGGGATGATCTTATCAGATAATCCTAAAGTGGCCAAACAGGAAGAAAAGGCAAGAGCAAAAGCCAAAAGGATACTTGAGTACACAGGAAGAGGGTATCTAGGAAGAGTACTTGGCCACATCGGGAAAACTTCCCTGAACAAACCTTTTTTTTTTCTCCAAGTGAAACCTTGGCCACGGTTGGAATAAATTAGTGGCACAGCATAGGACTTGAGAGATGTCTGGGTTGAAGTACGTATTACTATTTATACAATGACAGTAGAAGCTCACAACTCTTGGATCATAGATAAGTGACATTAATGGCTATAAATGTGAGCTTGTTCTAAATATCCTTAAAAACATACGTAAGGTATATATTTAAAAAAATCATGTACGACTTATGTTGATTTTTCCGGCATAAATTGAGCTCTCCCCTAAAAATGTTTACAATTGGAAGACTGCGCTCTGACTAGACGCTATGCCAGTAGCGTGTCGGCGTTAGGCGCTGCCCTTGCCTGTCGATATGGGAAGGAAGAAGGGGAAAGGAAAGGTTGGTCTCCTGGAGGGCACCGGTCCCCAGTCCTCTCGCCAAACCACCCTTGACGCATTTCAAGTCACGGCAGGCTCTTCAGCGGTCTTTTCCCAGGGTCAGCCCATCAGGCAAACAGCGGACAGCAATGCTGAGGGGGCTTCGTTAAGCCCCACTGTGCGGGCACCGCCTCCAAGACCCGGAAGTGATGGAGCTGCGGGGATGCTAGGGGATGCCGAGACCAGTGGAGTTTTTGGCATCCCCTGCCAGGAGACTTCCCTCCCCCCTTCAGAAGGGACTACGGGGGTTTCCTCGGAAATCCCACAACGAACTGTGAGTGCCATCACACAGGGGAGGGGAGAGACTGCTTCTGGGGTTATTGCTTGTGAGGTGCAGAGACCGGGAGTTGTGACCATGCCAGTCGCTTTGGGACGCAATTCAGGGTTGACACCCCTCAACGTTGAAGTTATCTACTAGACTTGTAGGTGATTTAAAGATTGTGTCACAATCTGTGGTTGAGCATTTTCAGGCATTGGACCAACAGGCTATTAGATGTGATGTACTTGAGTCTGGTCAGTGCTGCTTAAGTTCTTGGGGAAGCCCTAATCAGAGTCAAAAATCTCATGTATCGTCGAATGGAACATTTGGAGAACCAAATGTGCTAGAATAACTTTTGCTTTTTGAATTTTCCTGGGTCACCCCTGATATTTCCTGTGGACATGGTTAAAAAATACTTGACAGAGATTATGACATTTCCTCCGTTAGTTAGAGCCCAGTATCTGTTCCCAAATGGGTCTACACCACCCGGTAAGCAGGGAGAGAGATGGGGGGAAGGGGGTTAAACCTCATGAGCCGTTAATAGTAACCTATAACTCTTCGCCCACCTCACCTCAGCTAACAGAGAAACCTAGAAACATGATGACAGAAAAAGACCACATGGCTTATCTAGTTTGCCCTTCCATATCAACAACTACAACAGTCCCCTTTTTTCCTTTAGAGATCCTCTGTGTTTGTCCCATGCTTCTTTGAATTCAGATACTGCCCTCATCTCTACCACCTCCACTGGGAGACTATTCCACAGATCCATCACTCTTTTCATAAAGAAAACTTTCCGCATATCACTCCTCAATCTATCCCCTTTCACCCTCATACCATGTCCCCTCATAGCTGAGCTTGCTTTCGATCGAAAGAGGCTCTCCTCCTGTGCGTTTATGCCACAGAGGTATTTAAACGTCTCATCATATCACTATCCCACCTTTCCTCTAAGGTGTACATATTAAGATCCTTAAGTCTGTCCTCATATGCTTTATAATGAAGGCCACTAACCATTTTAGTAGCCACCCTTTTTACCTACTCCAGCCTGTTTATATCCTTTTAAAGGTGCGGTCTCCAGAATACTCCAAATGAGGTCGCACCAAAGATTTGTACAGAGGCACTATCACCTCCTTTCTTCTCCTGGCCATTCCTCTCCCTAAGCACACAAGCATCCTTCTAACTTTTGCTATCACCTTTTCTACCTGTTTAGCTACTTTGAGATCATCAGAAACAATCACACCTAGGTCCTGCTCTTCTTTAGTGGAGAAAAGTACTTCATCCCCAATACTATATTGCTCCCTTGGATTGCTGCAGCCCAAATGCATGACCTTGCATTTTTTAACATTAAATCTCAGCTGCCAAATTCTAGACCATTCTTCAAGCTTAGCTAGATCCCCCGTCATGTTATCTACACCTTCCTGGATGTCTACTCTATTGCAGATTTTGGTATCATCCGCAAGGGGCAAACCTTACCCAACAGCCCTTCCCTATATCGCTAACAAAGATGTTAAAAAG
The DNA here is from genome assembly GCA_033557465.1 of Ichthyophis bannanicus. Lineage (NCBI taxonomy): Eukaryota > Metazoa > Chordata > Amphibia > Gymnophiona > Ichthyophiidae > Ichthyophis > Ichthyophis bannanicus. The sequence goes on from CM066037.1 coordinate 121,662,111, forward strand.
AATCGGACCAAGGACAGATCCCTGGGGCACACCACTGGTAACTTCCTTCTCCTCAGAGTGAGCTCCATTTACTTGTACCCTTTGTCACCTTCCACTCAACCAAATTCTAACCTAAGCAGTAACTTTAGGGTCCATCCCTAGGGTGCTCAGTTTGTTTCTAAGTCGCCTGTGAGAAACGGTGTCAAAGGCTTTACTGAAATCTAAATACACCACATCTAGGGCTCTCCCTCTGTCCAACTCCCTGGTCACCCAGTCAAAGAAATCAATTAGATCTGTCTGACAAGATTTGTCTCTGTCAGTGAATCCATGCTGCCTCGGATCCTGTAATCCGCTGGACTCCAGAAGCCTCCAAGTTCCCTCAGTATTCTAGGGTGTATCCCATCTGGTCCCATCGCTTTGTGTACTTTACGTTTAGCTAGTTTCTCACAAAAGTGCCACAGCCTGTTAAAATCTTGCAGTACTACTACTGTGCACCAGTACGCCAACATTGCAGCTCGTCGGTCTACCGTTGTTTTGGATTACACTGTACCACCAGTATGCAAACGTCACAGTCTATAGATCAACTGTTTTGATATTGTGCAGCAGGAGTCGGCCTTGGGAGAGAGAGGTTGAGGCTGCCTGCAAGGGACCGATTATGAAAGGGATCATACCATTGGATGGGCTGTTCGGCAAGCCTCTGAAGGAGCTAGTGAGAGAGGCAAAGAAAAGTGAAAGGAGCCAGGCTTAAGGGGGATAGGCTTGGGGAATGAGGGCGAAAATTAGAAAGGGTGGCCTTATGATCTAATCCAGGATTCTGTACTGCAAGGGCCGGCCCAAGGGTGGTGCGGGGCCACATGCAGAGACTTATTGTGGGGCTTCATTTTCATAAATATTTGCATAACCGTAGGACCTTGTACTTATGCTCCCATTCAGTCTGTTTTCTCAAATGTATTAGTTATGTGCCTAATAGTACAGGACTACAAGAGGTTTGGGCAAAGTAACATTTTAACAATAAGAGAGCTTAACATTATTCAAGACAAGAAAAACCAGAGGGTAGTATCCAAGAGCGATCAGTTTCACTTTTATTATTTATAATGCTTCTTCTTTGTTAAAAAGCCATAGCGGCATAATTCTTTAAATAACATAATTTAATAGAAGTTGTTGTTTTTCATTATTGAACAAATACATATTTATGTAACCAACCATGGCAGCCCAAACATTTTTAATAAGAATGGTAGATTCAAGATGAACAATCAGATATCAAACTTCCATAGGTTATATTAAATACTCTTCTTTAGGTGTTGTCCTTTAATGCTATAGTCTGTTCCTTGTTTCATGTGAAATCTATGATAATCTTCCAATTGAAAAACACTGTAAGCCCCTATATGCAGCCTGCATTATCAATAACTACCAAGAATAAAGAAATACTCTGCTTTGAAAGAGACTACCATATCTATAGCCTCATGTTTTAGTACATCTTGATTTTGCTTAAAGTGGAACCTTCCTAGCCTTTTTTGCTGCAAAAGCATCAGTTAGATCAGAAAAATCCTGTGCCTGAGCAACAGTGTTCTCAATTGAAATGCGTGCAAGGCCAACAAGCTGCTCTTGACTCATTGTAAATCTCAAATAGGTCTTGATCAGTTTTAGCTTTGAAAAGCTGCGCTCTGCTAATGCCACCGTGACTGGCATAGTTAATAAAATCCTCAGTACAATTGATGTGTTAAGAGATGCATCCAACAGACGGTTTTTATAAAGATATTTGAGGACGTCTAGAGCAGAGCTGTTTTCCTGAACAAAGATTGATAATCGCTGTAGTTCCAAAAACGGATCTTCTCCACCTGTATCAGAATTCTGACCTCCAGCATCACTCAGAAGGCACTGTACATTTTTGCAACATTTCAGGAGTTCATGTGCGGCTTTTTCCACAAAAAAAGAGTGGGATCTGGGCCCAGGTGTGATTGTTCTTGATCTTAAGGTGGCTAAACGAGTAGTGTGGTGAAGACTCCCCTCCAGAGAAAATGGAGATAGGGGAAAATCCTGATAGAAGGGATGACACACACAGGATTTCCAAAACTGACTTGGAAAAAACACAGTTATCGGCTGAGCTGAAGACAAGCCCCAGCCCAGGGGAGGAGTTAGGCTTCAGCACTGATTGGGCACGCCCAGGGGAACGACAGGGAGTGCCGGGAAATGAAGCCCTTTTAAAATCCTCAGACAGGATTGACAGAGGAGGCTGCAAGGCTGGCAAGGCAGGCAGCAAGGCTGACAAGGAGAGCAGCAAGAAACGAAGCAGACGAGAAGCAGCTTCCAGTGCACATTGGTCTTCAGGAGGAACTTGGAATCAAAGGGGAAAAACGCTAGAACCCTGGGAGAAGGCAGAACCCTGGAACAGTAAACCTTGGAGCCCAATATACTCTCAAGGAGATCCTTACTACACGGTAGAGCCTAAATGTGGGAAGGCTAGCAAACCCAGCTCTTGGAGAAAAGGTATTTTGTCTGGTGGCGAGCAGTGCTATAAAAGCCAGGAACCAAAACAGGAAAGAAGTTTTTCTGAGAGAAATTCCCCTAGCAGAAGAACTAGCCATAAGGCTCCTGAGTTTCTAGAGAGGAGAGAATCCTGGAAGAAAGGTGCCTGTTCTTATGCCAACGTCTCTGATAAAGGTAAAGCTGAATTTCCTAATTTTAATGCCTTGCTGGAGAAACCCTTTTATTGTGCTGACCTCCCTAAGCCAAACTCTGCAACAGGAGCAGATAGTGAGTGGGGGAAGGGTGTGACCCTTACCGGAGACTATCAAGCAGCTAAAGAGCAGCTACAGGCTGAATTGCTTCTAAAAGAGTTTCAGCAATTTCTGGAGCTAAAGTCAGGGAAACATAAGAAACCTGATGAAGAGAACAATTGCCTTAGCCCAGATGAATGTATGCAGATAGATAATGATGTGCCTACCTTGAGTTATGATCCTTGTGCAATGGATTGCTCTTTATGTTTTAGAGAGTAACAGTGTAAAGAAGCATCTGGAGTTTGTATGAGAAGAATACAAAGCGTTTGCTATACCTGTTGCCTAGCCGTGAAAGTTCACAATTTGTTTTCACCTGTTTCTGTAAAGCCAAGCTGTGAGGAGAACAGCTGTTACTGTGGGGCTGCAATAATCCCAAGCAACCACACGAGGCAAAGCTGAGTAGAAGCTACCGTGACTGTGTGAAGCTGAGTTAAAGCTATTTGATTTCAGTTGTTTTCCTGACCTCCTGATTTCACCTTTATGTTGAAAGTTGCACCTTTACGTTATGCACCTTTGAATTGTAATGCGTTGAAAATATCCCCACAACAAATAAATTTCTTGCAAGCCTTATCACTCGAGTCACAACTACAACTTTCATCCCTAAAGGAAAAAAACAAGTGTACTACGAATCCCAGCATTCAGAGGGATCAGTACCACCTTTATTCATAAGGGACATTATATAAGGCCACTCCTGCCTGTAAGCTCTAGGGCCCAGGCAGGAGCGTCGCAGTCGATAATGCCATAGTGAAAGCCAGAAGGCTACTTGGGTGCCTAGGGAGAAGAATGGCCAGCAGAAAGGAGGAGGGAATAATGCCTCTGAATAAGTCTTTGAGACCTACAGTAATTTAGAGTATTGTGTGCAATTCTGGAGACCACATCTTCAAAATGATATAAACAGGTTGGAGTCTGTGCAGAGGGTGGATACAAAAATGGTCAGTGGGCATCATCTTAAGGCATATGGAGACAGACCTAAAGATCTCAGTATGTATCTTTGGAAGAAAGATGGGAGATGTTTAAATACCTCCATGGCATATATGCACAGGGTGAGAGTCTCTTTCAATTGAAAGAAAACTCTGCAACAAAGGGGTGTAGGATGAAGGTGAGAGGTGATATATGCAGAAATATTTCTTTACAGAGAGAGTGGTAGATGAATGGAACAGCCTCCCAGTGGAGGTAATAAAGACCAGGACAGTATCTGAATTCAAGAAATCATGGTACCAACACAACACAGAAGATCTCTAAAGGAAAAAAGGGACAATAGTAATTGATATGAAAGGGCGTGTTTCTATGTTTCTAATACATGATGATTTTCCAGATGGTGGCAGCATGCATGTAGAGATGCAATATATGAAGATGGAGCCTTATCTATTATGGCCCGGCCACTGGGGATACTGGGTAGATGACAGAGTGATGGAGCTCTTTTATATGTCAGTTGTATCTGAAGGGATCAGTTAACTTTTCCTTACTGGCTTCTGATAGGTATCAGAGCATTTGAAACCTTAACAACAATGTAAGAGTCCAGGGTTACAGGGAAAGGTATATACACACCCCTCCTCGGGATTTCTACTCTTCTGGCAGATTGCTTCTATCTGGGCCCTTCTCTTCTACTGACAACTACTCAGGAGTAATTAGCGGAAATATTTCTTTATAAAAATAGTGTAGGTAGTAGAAAAAGCAAAAAAGCATGGGAGAAACACAGAAGATCTCTAAAGGACAAAAAGGGACTATAGCGCTTATAGGTTGGTATGGAAGGGCAGAGTGGATAGGCCGTTTGGTCTTTGTCTGCCGTCATGTTTCTTTGCTTCATCACTGAACTACTCCAGGATACTAACAGGTATCTTAGGTATTCAACAAAAACCAGGAACATACTTATATTGAATATTAAGAAACTGTGTTATACAGCACAGATCCAGTATATATCTTAAATTGAGAGATCAATAAAAGGCAAAATGAAAACATCATATATAAAGCAGCTGCTGGCGTCCAAGCTTGTTTCTTGGTATATCCAACATAGCCAGAAGAACTCACATTACAGCATTTATATTTATACTGATTTGATACCCACATCTCTGAGCTCACGTAAAGGCAGTGGGAGTTCATTTCCCCAATACAGAATTCATGTTCTTTAATTCACTGTCTTTTTTTACAAAAGGTTCTCTTGAGATGGGGGACTGCAGAAATGGGATAAGGGTGGGATCACAACTTTTACAGCCCTAATGAAACAGATATGTGTATTTCTAATGGGAATTTAGTACACACATCTGTTTCATTAGGGCTGTAAAAGTTGTGACCCCCATCCGTACTCCACTTACCCCCCCCCCCCCCACTCCATTCTCTACCCTGGCCCTGACCCATTCTCTAACCCATTGCATGTGGGAAATAGCATGAAGTAATTATTTTTTGCACGGTGACTTAGCATAGCACACTTTAGCAAACATGCACCAGTGAATGAACCCATAAAGTTCAGACAAGCATTACACAAATTTCATTAACAATGTGGTAAATCCAAATGCCTGACTGTAAATCAGAAAAGGAAATGCTTTTGCTCTAAATTTAAGCCATACCAAGTTTATATTTTCTCTGGTCCCAAAACTGTTTTGTAATTTAAATTAGTAAGGAGACAATGAGAGCAAGAGAGAAAATTTAAACAATTTGGCATCTCCTGGTTTCATCATGATAGAATCTCTTCTCTGACGTCCAACTGAGTCCAGACAAGCGCCAGAGTTCTGCCTCGGGGGCTGCTGCTGGACTGGTTCGTGACCGTGAGAGGGGGCGCCCCGCGAGCCTGCAGCTCTTCCAAAACTGCCTCGCTCTCTCAATGGGTGTTGGTAACTGAACCTGCAGTAACTGCACCAAACTACTTAGCACAAGGGCAATACTGGTCACATACTGACTGCATATAGTAACATAGTATATGATTGGATATAGGATCACTAAATCATATTTGAGGCAGCATGGAGAGGTCACTGGCCATGTCTGCATAGTGGAGCCTGTTGCTGAACAGATGTATCTGTGAGGGGAAGCTATGTGTATGTGTCTGAGATTTGGTGAGAGAAGTGGTCTCTGCATGTGAGGTTCTATGAGAAGGCTATGGCCAGATAAATTAATAAGAGGTAATTCCTGATCGTCCCTCCAGTCTAGTCCCGGAATCCTTGGGGTTGTCAACCTCATCCAGGAGCTTTGGAGACTGAGAAACTTTACTGTTGTGATGTCACTGGCATATAAGCGCTGGCACCACCTCTTCTCACCAGTTATTAGTCTCCAAAGCAGCTTGAGAGGTGGTGAGCCCAGGGATTTCAGGGCTCACTTGAGGAACAATTAGGCAGAGTTTCATTTAAAAAAAAGAAAAAGGGGAAAGAAAGAGAGAAGGGCGGTTGGAGTGTTAGTTCAGGGTTAGTTGTTTGAGGTTTCATTACAGGGCACTTAGTCGGGCCGTAGCTTGCCCTGAGGTTCTCGTTCCCCTCCTTTGTTGTTTTAATTTACCTTGGTGAGGGAGAGTCAGGAGCCTGTGGGGTGCGTCAGGCACTTTGAAATAGATATCTGCGCCTGGTTACCTGGTCCTGCACGGCAGCTTCAGGAATCAATGAAGGGCTTGACTCAGCGTGCAGAAGACCTGCCTGCAAACGCTTTGAGCTGCCCTCTCCGTTGCCAGCGGTGTCGGAGGTAATCGCAGCAACAGTGTTTGCAGCGGTCCTGAGGTTCCGGTGGAGCAGGGGAGCTCAGACCGCTGTTTTTTGACTGAATTAACAGTAAGGCGAGGTCCCGAGAGGTAAGACAGCCCGTTCAGCGGCAAGCAGCAGTTCCAGAGGGGACAGGCCGTGCCGCATGTTTTTCGCGAGGGAAAAATCGCCGGGGGCAGTTGGGGCTGCTGAGGCTCGTGGAAGTCTCAGGGAACCACATTTTTGATAGTTTTCTTCAGATTTTCACTGCAGCAGCCAGTCTCAAAGTTTATTTAAAAAAAAAAAAAAAAAAAGGAAATTTATTTTCTAGTGGGACACAGCATGCCAGCCAAACAGCTTTGTCTTTTATGTGGTACCCGGAAAAGTCCAGTGACTCAAGACGGCGTGTGTAGGGGCTGTCTTCATGAGTCCGGCTTTAGAAATATTTATTTATTTACATTTTCTTATATACCGCGCTATTTTCCATCAGTGCGGTTTACATGGAACATTTTACATACACATTTCAAATGACTTGATTTGTGTTTACAAATAACAGGAATAGGAACTTGGAAAGAAACATGGGTAACTATTTACATCTGTACAATGCGAATTGATTGGACATTTGCATAGATTTGCCTAGCTGGATGGTGAGTGATCAGTGGTGCTGTCATCCGGGTAATGTAAGAGGAAGAGGTAATATTTCACGGCTTTTCTGAACTGGGTTAGATTGGTGATATCATGGATACTGTGTGGAAGGGTGTTCCAGCATTTAGGTGCGGCGAGCTTAAAAGCCCTGTTCGTTGTGCTTTGGCAACACTTGGTCGTTTCTTTTGGGACTACTAGTTTATTGGCATGAGATCTTCTAGATCTATTAGGGGTGTTATCAGTATGAGATCGGATAAGGAAGATGGGGTGAGTCCGTTTATGATCTTGAAGGTCATTAGTATGGTCTTGAATGTGATCCTGCCTTTTATAGGGAGCCAGTGTAATTGTTTCAGGATGGGTGTCATGTGTTCCCTCATGGCAGCGCCCTGGAGAACTCGTGCTGCTGAGTTCATTGCTAGCTGTAATGGAAGCAAAGTGGATTGTGGTAGACCATGGAGTACTGCGTTGGCATAGTCGATATGTGGTAAGACCAGAGCTTGATACACTGTCCGGAAGTCATCTGGTTCAAGTAGGGAGCGTAGGTGTCTGAGGGATCGGGTTTTATGGTATACGGCTCTTGCTACATTGCTTATATGGGTCTTCATGTCTAGTCACTGGTCAAGTGTGACTCCCAGGTATCTGATGGAGGGTTTGGTCAGATATTCTGCATCTTGGACCTTCAAGTAAGGAGGAGTGATGAAATTTGGGTTCCTTGTGATGAAAAGGACTTTGGTTTTCTTACGTTGTATCCAAAGATTTTGCGTTTGGAGCCAGCTGGATACTGCATCGAAACAGTCTGTCAGTGGGGAAAGGTCAGGGTTCTCAGTAGTGAATGGCATATATAGGAGAACATCGTCAGCGTACAACAGACAGCTCACCTTGAAGGACCGGATGATCTCGCAGATAGGTTGCATATATATATTAAACATGAGTGCAGAGAGAGATGATCCTTGCGGGACCCCTTCACTCTGGTGGAAAGGTTCTGATGTTGTTTCTTCTGATCTTACGTGTTGCCATCTATCAGAGAGATACGACTTGCACCATTTAAGTGCAGTCACATATCCCCTTCTCCTGGAGGCGGTGTAGGAGGAGATCATGGCAGACTGAGTCGAACGCGGCTGCGATGTCTAAGAAGATGAGCACATATCCCTGGCGTATGTTACCAATTCCTGTTATTATGGTACTGAAGAGGATGGTGAGGAGAGTCTCCACGCCGTGAGCAGCTCTAAAACCGTGCTGACATGAATCAAGTGGGGCAGAAGCATCAATATGTTCTTGGATTTGTGTTTGAACTTCTTTTTCGATGATTTTCGCCAAGAGTGGGATGCTTGATATCGGCCTATATGAGTCTGGCTTCTTAGGGTCAAGCTTACTGTTCTTTAGTAGTGGCCTGATAGAGGTACGTTTGAGGGATTGGGGAAAGGTCCCATTTGTGAAGGAGCAGTCCATTAGCTTGGATAGAAAAGGGCTGACAGTCGATCGTAGCTCTTTTTATCCAGAACACTGGGAAGGGTCGGTTTGTGCAGTGCTTGTGTTGATTCCGGCGATTATATCTTCAATTTGTTTTTTAGATGGCTTGGAAAAAATGGACAGTGGTGCTAGTGATCTTGGTTTGATTGGAGTGTTGGGAGCAGTGAACTTATTGGTCTGGCACAGCTTCGTTTGTAAGAGGTCAGCGAAGACGTGAGGATGGATCAGGCTAGGTTTCTCGGGTGCTGGCTCTTTTGTTAGGTTCTTTACCAGGGTGAATAGGTCGTGTGGTTTGTTTAGGGACCGCTTTAGTGTGTCTGTGTGGAATCTTTTTATGCTCTCGGATATTGCTTGGTGGTGTTTTTCCAGTTGCACATTGAATGCTTTTAGATCATGCGTGGAGTGGGTTCTGCGCCAGCGTCTTTCCATTTTTCTTAGGCAGGTTAATGACGCTCTAAGTGCAGCGGAGTACCAGGCTGCAGAGGTTCTTTACATAGTTGGATTGTTTGATGGTAGTCGCAGAGCAATAGCAGTGAACTTTTCATTCCAGGCAGATACCAACTCATCAGGGTCGATGGATGTCAAGTCGAGGAGTGAGCGAGTTTGGTCGAGGATCGCGTCTTTGTCAAAGGCATGGAACTTACGTGGTACTGCTTTTGTGGTATTTTAGACCCGGCTGCGAATTACCGTGGCCGGGCACAGACGCCGATTGGCGGGCCGAGGGTTAGGGGGGGGCAGGGAGGGTGGGGGACGGCGAGGGCGGGAAGTTGAGCCAGGAATAAAAGCGCGTCCGGCGCTGGCTCGGCCTCTTTCGCCGCTCCCCCCCCCCCTTTCCTAGAGGAGGACGGACAGCCTGGCTCATCGGACATCGGAGGACCGCATCTGCAGCATCGAGGTTTCAACGGAGGATCGCAGCAAGTGGGAAGTACATAAAATAAGGGGTTGAGAATAGTCGACAGCGGTGCTACCAGCCATGGCGGGGTCCCGTGGTTGTGGAAGCGGCCTATGTTTTCGGTGTGTGCGGGGGTGGGGGGGGGTATAGCAGGCGACAGCCAGGGAGGATAGGGAAGGCAGCCAAGAACCCCTACCTTTCTTGTCCTCGAAGATGGCAGCATCAGTGGCCAGTCGGGAGACAGAGTTGCGGGGGAGCCTGGGGAGAGGTGCTGAGGTATGCGGGCCATGTGCGCGCCAAAAAAGACGCCGCGGGCACACACGATATCAGGCAGGATGGGAGAAGATACTCCAGGGCATAAAAGAGTAAAAAAAAAGCAAAAAAAACCCACAGAGGAACAGGCGGATGCATGTGTGGGAGCACAGCCTAGAGGTTTTCTTAAAAAAAAAATAAATAAAGAGGGGGGCATGGCATTGTTTAAGCATGGATTCGGGGCTGAAAAGTATTGAGGAAGTAAAGTAATGGGGAGTAACGCTGCCATCTACTGGATACAACTGGTATAGCAGATCGTTAGGGTGAATTTGTTTCTGTTTTATATTGAAGATGACCAGGTTAATAAAGAAATGGAGACTGTATGAATGTTCAATTGAGGATTGAAAGGGTTCTGCAGCTAGGAAGATATGGGAACTTTTGCTGGGGGGATATAGATATGTATAGACATATATAGACATTTAGATATATATAGATATCTATAGATATTATATATATATATATATATATATGTAGATGTAGATATATATATATATATATATGTAGATATATGAAATAAGTGTAGCACGGGATTAAGGCAAACATCCGGGACAGTAGAGTAATTTAGATTTGTCCATCACCTCCGCGTAGTAATTTTATCCTAGGTTAGAGATGCCGAGAAAGGAGATACAGAAGGCTTCCAAGACGCGAGGCGCACAGAGGGCAGATGGCAGGGCTACACCGAAGAAAGCACCAGCAACAAGGGCACGGGCAGCTACTGGTGCAAGCAAAAGGAGAGCAGATATGGCCGGCCATGACGCATCAAGCAGCGCAGCAGCAGTAAAGCCTAGGCGCAGCGATAGGAAGAAGGCGCCACAGCAACAGGAAAGCTCAGCCCCTACACAGAGGCAAGAGCTGGACGAGCTGCTACAGATGGTACGTGAGCAGGTTTCACAACACGGCCTGTCCTCAGTCAAACAAAGACTGGGAATGCCAGGCTTCAGGAGCGAACAACAGCCGACAACGAGCAATAGCGCATCCACGCCTAGCACGACAAATGGTAAGTCGGGGTGTGAAAGAGGGGCGCCAGAGTTGTTAGCCTCATCATCTGAGGATTCCTTTTCTGACAGTGATGGTGGCGTAGCACTGGCAGATGTGTTACAAAGTGTATTAAAAAGATTTAAAAGAGAGAAAAAACCCAAACAATCGAATCCTCTAATGCAGGCATGGTCAGGGTAGAATCAGAGAGGCAAGGATTGTGAGAGCACGCCATCTGGGGCGGCCCAAAGAATGCAGGTAGATTGGCGCGATACCAGTCGCGATCCACACTGCGGGGTGAGCTCACTGGCCATTTCTGTGCCCAAAAAGATAAAAAAGCGGATTTGGAGACGAGAATATATTGACTTATTCTCTCTCCTGCTTAGGGATCAGGATGAAGAATCAAATAGTGGAAAAGATAAGGATAAAAGAGGCGAGAGGGACAGGAAGCCTAAAATTCCTAAATCCATTAACAATTGGGTGACAGCATTCCACATCTTTATGAGCGTGGTGATGGAGAAGGAACCCGAATCGGGGCCATATCTGACCAGATACCTGGACACGATTACCCGAGCACATAAACAATACGGGGGGTGGGCCTGGTTGAACTATGATGTGAAGTTCAGGAGGAGCATGGCGGAAGATCCCACACTGGCATGGCATCATAGGATACTGGATATGTGGACAGAAGAAATGGCGCCCAATAGGCCATGGTGTCAGGACGGGCTACAGCAGCTTTTTCAGGGCACGCAATGGCAACAGCCTTTTTCAGAACACCCAATAGCGGCCAGCCAATCAGTCGGCGGGGCGACGGGCATGCCGCCAGTACAACGCAGGGAGTTGTACATGGCAGCGTTGTAAATACAAACATTCCTGCTCGGTATGTGGAGGTGGACACCCCGCTTTCACATGCAGAGCATCAAGGGAGGCCAAGCCTTTCAGAGCGGTACAGCAACGCTCAAATGAGGGAATTGGCGCCAACACCCATCAGGCTTGAGAGTATGCGGCCGTGGCTGAGAGCCTACCCAAAGCGGGATATAGCTATCAGTATCGAAAATGGCTTCTCGCAATGTTTCCGCATTCCATCCCTAATAACAAAACAACAAGCACAAGCGTGCGTCATAAACAACCCCCCATCGGTCCGTAAACACAACTCGATTGCACACAGCAAGATAGCAAAAGAAATAGGTATGGGGAGAGTAGCGGGTCCTTTCAAGTCACCGCCATTCAAGGACATTGTAGTCTCTCCATTGGGGGTCATACCAAAAAAGGAACCGGGTCAGTTCCGGTTAATTCACAATCTATCATACCCCGAAGGGAAGTCAGTTAACGATTATATTGATCCAGCCTTATGCTCCGTTAAATATGCAACCATCGACCAGGCAGTTATGCTCATACGAAGTAAGGGGCAGCGGGCACAGCTGGCGAAGGCGGATATAGAGTCCGCTTTCCGGCTTTTGCCGGTACATCCTGAGTCTTTTCCCATTATTGGGTTTTACGTTCAATGGGGAATTCTTTTATGATAAATGTTTGCCCATGGGTTGTGCGGTATCATGCGCATATTTCAAACAATTTAGTTCATTCCTACACTGGGTAGTTGAAGACTTGGCGGGCCCCAACACGGTGGTGCACTATCTGGACGATTTCCTATTAATAGGAAAAGACCATGACGACTGCAAAAGGATATTAGATATCTTTGAGCAGATGGCACAGTCGTTTGGAATCCCGCTAGCGAAGGAGAAGACAGATGGCCCGAAAGGGATCATCACTTTCCTAGGCATACAGTTAGATGTGCCGGCGCACAGGTCACGTTTGCCGGCAGATAAGGTGCTGAAGCTGAAGAAAGATATTCAACTACTTCACAGTCAGCGAAAAGCCACACTGCAGCAATTTCAGTCAATACTGGGCCTACTGCCATCATTTACTATGTTACTATGCTTCGCATGCAGGGTGATACCAATGGGGAGGGCTTTCTGCCGCCATATGGCATTGGCAACGAGAGGGATCAGAAAAAGACACCATCGCATCCGTGTCGCCAAGGAAATACGGGAAGACCTTCAGGTCTGGTTGCAATTCCTGCACACCTTCAACGGCCTTGCCTTCTGCAGCGCTCCCGGTATCTAATGCGGACCTAGAATTCTTCACCGATGCCTCGGGGGGAATTGGTTTCGGCATTTATTATAAAGGGGCGTGGTGCGCAGAGACATGGCCCAGGGAATGGCTAGTCGAAGGGACCACCAAGGACATCACGTTCTTGGAACTTTTCCCTCTAATGGTAGCCTTATGTATCTGGGCACCAGGGCTCGCAAACAGAGCTATCACCTTCCATATCGATAACCTAGCGGTGGTGTGTGCAGTGAACACTATGCAAGCCAAGACGACAAGGGTAGTAGCACTATTGAGAAAGATTGCGTTACTATGCCTGGTACATAACATAACCATTAGAGCGGAGCACATTGAGGGCGAAAATAATAACATTGCCGATGCTCTTTCTCGTTCTAAGATCAGGCTTTCACCAACTGGCTCCCGAAGCAGATGCGGTCAAGACAGCTGTGCCCGAGCATGTCTGGGAGTATGGTCCACCGAGGTATGGGAGCTCCTGTTAGCCTCCTTAGCAGAGCATACCAGGCGAAAATACGTAGCAGCATGGGAACAGTACCAAACATTTTGCAGAGAAGCCATAATACAACAAGAAGACAGACTTAAGGTAGAAACAGTACTGAGATGGATTTTGCATTGCAAAAGCAATGGCTACACAAAAGTGGCAGTGCAAGCCCAGCTAGCAGCGGTATCATTTTTTGCAAAGGCTTTAGGTAAGAGGAGTCCTCAGTCGGATTTTGTCATTAAGAAGGTAATGAGAGGTTGGTCCATGGGGCAGCCCCGGAAAGTTGACCAACGGTGCCCGATCACTCATCAGATGCTCCAACAGCTGATGGTAACAACTAGCCAAGTATGTTACAATGAGTACGAGACTAGGCTGTTTAGATGTGCCTTCTCGTGGGCGTTTTACGGAGCATTTCGGGTAGGGGAGCTAGTGGCATCCTCATCCTTGAGGCGCGGGACAGCCTATGGAGGTATAGAGAAGCGGGATGTAAGCATAGTCGCAGGGGCCATAGTGCTACACTTGCGCAGATCCAAAACCGACACGGTGGGGAAAGGGGCACGAGTGGTGGTGTCGGCATTGCCCGATGACCCCTCATGCCTGCTGAGAAATGCTATAGCCTACCAACAGTTACGAGCAAACGCAGGAAATCAATGGTTCGTGCATGCGAACGGTGCCCCCTTATCACGTTTTCAATTTATCAAAGTATTCAAGCTTGTAATAGAACAAGCGGGACGGGATGCAAGCTTGTACAGCTCGCACTCCTTTCGTATCGGAGCTGCTTCAACGGCAGCCAGCATTGGGATGTCAAAAGAACAGATCATGCATATAGGCAGATGGCACTCGGATAGGTACAAACTGTACATACGTACAGCGGAATGAAGAACAGATGGGTTTAAAAAAAAAACCAACAAAAATAAATAAATTAAAAAACAAAACAAAAAAACTAACATGTAAAGGGCAGGGGCAAGTCGATACTGGCAATTTGGGAGCAATATTTGTATCAATGTTGTGGCAAATCAGTGTTTTGTGACAATTGTTTGCTAATTCTGCTATAATCATATCTTTCTGATTGTGATCCAATGCAGGAGTAAGTCACCGCCTCTGGCCGCGTGAAGCTTGGATATGCGGCCATTCATTTGTTCACTGGGTGCAAAAGCGGACACGATGCAGACCGCAGGGGCTGAATTTGGGGTTACCAAGTGCAGAGGTTTCAATGGTATGGCTGGGGCGACGAGGTATGGTGTGGGACCAGCTAGTGAGGTCCTTGCTACAAAGGAAGAGATCGACCGGGGAACCCAGTGATGATTGTGATCCACCTGGGGGCAACGACCTTGCGTCCACACGCAGCGTCGAGCTCACAAAAAAAATGCAAAGCGACATGCTGACACTAGCGAACACCTTTCCCGGGACGCTCCTGGCATGGTCGCACATCATACTACGGCGTGTGTGAAGGGGCGAGAATTCGCACAGGGCATTGGAGAGAACGAGACAAAAAGTGAACAAGTGGATGGCACGCTTCATGGGGGCAATAGGAGGTTACAGCATCAGGCATGACCTCATCGAAGAAAGTTGCCCGGGATTGTATCGCGCAGATGGAGTGCACTTGTCTGACATAGGAATGGACATTTTTCTGTGCGCCATACAAGATACGGTTGAACGATTATGGCAGAAGCAGGTGTTGGCCACAGCGGCGTGTTAAGTGGGGCCCCGTCAACAAGCGAGGATTCGCTGCTGTCGGGGTTGGCAGGAAAAACGCCCCCGATGAGAGAGATCACAGCCCAGGCTTTAAGTGAAGGGGGAGAGTTGCAGGAGAGAAACATGGACCTTCCCCCGGAGAGATTGACAAGGCAACAAGAACACCGTGCAGATGGCCCCCTGCCTCGCTTTGACGGCAGGCAAAGGGGGGTAAAGCAAGAAAAAGGTTGCCAAGTCTGCTTGAACGGCAGGCGCAACAGCTTGTTGACTGAAGGATATGGAGAGGACTAAAGCCTGAGGAAAAAGCTTTGACGGCTAATTTTCCTCCAGCCACTTACAAGGACTGTGGGATATTGGCTGTGTCTCTCGAGGGGGCAGAAAAGGCAGGTGGTGCCGGAAAGGAATTGTGTACAGTGTTTGGTTGATATGTGCATGCTGTGGCCAACAGTTTTGTTCTGTTAATAACCATTGTTGATAAATAAATGGAAATAGTTTTTGTGAAAGAAAACCCTTGGCGAAATGTGGTGACTTATTGGGGGGGGGGCGAAGGGACGGGATAAGAGTGGGACAAAACCCGAGGCTGTCATGCCAGTTGCGCGGCTGTGCCTGCAGAAGTGAAGGCAGAAGGGAAAGAGGGCTTGGTAGAGGTGGCTGAGCCGGTTCTTGCCCCTCTGCTTGTTCCTGAGTCGGGGCCCACTACTTCATCAGTGCCAGATCTTCCGCAGCCGAAACTGCCGGTCTCAGGGAGTTTGGCAGCTATTTTTTCATCAGATTTTTTAACTTTACTTCAGAAAGCCTTGGGTGCCTTCGGAGGAGAGTCTTAGGGGAAAGAGGTCAGGTTCTCCTCTTCCGGGGGATGTATCTGGTGGTATGGTAAAGAAGGCCAGAATGGACAGGGATAGGTTTGATCAGTCAGTCCTATCGGAGGACCTTCGCACAGAGGAAGCGGACCTTGATGAGGGCCTGGAAGATGACTTGGAGGAAGGTGAGATTAAGGATCAGGAGGATCAAGCGAGAGTAGTCCGGGTGTTACGCAGGGAGGAGTTACCAGCTCTCATTTCAGAGACCCTTAAGACTCTGAATATGCCAGCGGGAGGACCTGCGGAGGATGCTACCCTGGAGGATCCTTTGCTGCAGGCTTTCCGTAAGACACAGAGGGCATTCCCGGTACATAGGGTTTTTAAAGAAATGATTCAGGAGGAATGGGATATGCCAGAGGCCGTGCTCAAGGGTTTTAGAGTGATGTCACGGCTTTACCCGCTGCTGGATCAGGATTGGAAGATGTTTAAAGCTCCAAAGGTAGATGCCGCCGTGTCTGTGGTAACTAAGAAAACTACCATCCCGGTGGAAGAGTCAGCAGCGCTCAAGGATGTGCAGGACCGTAAGTTCGACACTTTGCTGAAGCAAGTTTTTGAAGCCAGTGCGCTATCTTTTGCAGGCATCTATTTGTGGGGCTTGGGTAGCCAGAGCCCGTTTGCGATGGGCGCAACGGATTCAGGGTGAGAGTTCGGTGGAAGAGACCGAGGAGGCGTCCAGGTTAGAGTCCAGCGCGGCGTATTTAGCCGATATTCATTATGATCTGATCTGGGGTTTGGCGAAGAGTATGGCTTCGGTGGTAGCGGGTAGGAGATGTCTTTGGCTTCGTAATTGGGCAGCCGATGGTTCTTCTAAGGCTAGGTTGAGTAAGCTTCCTTTCAGGGGCAAGTTACTTTTTGGAGAGGATGTAGAAAAGTTGGTGAAGGATTTAGGAGAGTCCAAGGGAGGTCGGTTGCCGGAGGACAAGCAGAAGCAGGGTCATTTCGGCCTCGGCCTTCGGGGTCTGCAACGTGATTTTTGCCGCTTTCAGACCCCGAGGTTTGGACGGTTCAGCGAGGACGTTTCCCGACTCGGAACCAGGGGTTTCGGGGATTTCGAGGGGCGAGCAGAGGCTTTACACCGGCATCCTCTTCCTCCTCCTTCAGGAAGTCACAATGAAGTCAGGTGGACTCGGGGGGGGGGGGGGGGGGTTGGTTCCCGTGGGAGGTCGGTTGCGGGAATTTTACCCTGCCTGGGTCCAACTCGCGTCTGATCAGTGGGTGTTAGAGGTGATTCGAGAAGGTTATGAGTTGGAGTTGCAGCGGCCGATACCCGATTCTTTCGTTCAGTCCCCGTGCAAGGCAAGAGAAAAGCGCAAGGCAGTGCAGGAAACAGTACGGCGGCTACTGGAGCTCAAGGCGGTGGTACCGGTTCCAGACGACCAATTAGGAGGCGGTCGATACTCCATTTACTTTGTAGTTCCAAAGAAAGAAGGGGCGTGGTGTCCCATTCTGGATCTAAAGAGGGTAAATCGCTGCCTCCGAGTGTCACACTTTCGTATGGAAACCCTCAGGTCGGTTATTGTAGCAGTGAGAAAAGGGGAGTTTTTGACGTCCTTAGACCTGTCGGAGGTGTACCTTCACATTCCGATATGGCAGGAGCATCAGAAATTCCTCAGGTTTGTGGTGCCGATGGGGCATTTTCAGTTTCAGGCGTTGCCTTTTGGCATGGCAACTGCACCACGGACTTTTACCAAGGTGATGGTGGTGGTTGCAGCAGCCTTGCGAAAGGAAGGGGTAATGGTTCACCCGTATCTGGACGATTGGTTGATAAGGGCGAAGTCCCGAGTGGAAGGTGTCTCGGCCAAGGCCAAAGTGGTGGCGATGCTACAGAGCCTCGGTTGGGTGGTCAACGTCGCAAAGAGCAAGTTGCAGCCGACTCAAAACCAGAGTATCCGGGAGTGCGTTTTCGACACGAGGAGCGGTCGAGTCTTTCTTCCTCGACAGCGGGGGTTGGCGCTCTGGCAGTTGATAGTTCATTTTCTAGGCGTGCAGAGTCCCACCACCTGGGAGTAACTACGGGTGTTGGGAACCATGGCGGCGACACTGGATCTGGTTCCGTGGGCGCGGCCCCACATGAGACCTTTGCAGAGAGCCTTGTTGAGACAATGGTCCCATCAAAGAGATTCCTTGCCCCGGAGATTGCCGTGTCCCCCTCTGACGCGCCAAGCTCTGCAATGGTGGTTTAAATCCAGAGAATCTAGAGAAGGGCATGTCGTTGGAAGGGCCGGCTTGGATAGCCCTTACAACAGATGCCAGTCTTCAAGGTTGGGGAGCCCATTGTCAAGGTCGGATTGCGCAGGGAGCGTGGTCCGCTCAGGAAAAGGCTTGGTCCATCCACAGATTGGAGTTGAGAGCGGTGACATTGGCGTTACAGGAGTTTCGTTCACAGGCAGGCCATTCGGGTGTTCTTGGACAACGCGACTGCGGTAGCCTACATCAACCGGCAAGGGGGCACCAGCAGTGTGGCGCGCGAATCCGAGGCAGACAGCTTGTTCGAGTGGGCAGAACGGAATCTGGTGGCCGTGTCGGCGGCGCACGTCGTGGGAGTGGACAATGTGCAGGCCGACTTCTTGAGTCGCGTGAAGGTAGACCCGGGGGAGTGGGTTCTTCATCCGGAGGTGCTCGCAATGGTAGTGCATCAATGGGGAATTCCGGTGATGGATCTCATGGCGACTTTTCAGTCAGCTCAGGTCAGTCGGTTCTTCAGCAGGAGAAGAGAATGAATGTCTGAGGGTCTAGATGCTCTTGTTCAAGCTTGGCCTCAGGACCAACTTCTGTGTGTGTTTCCTCCGTGGGTATTGATCGGTCGGGCGCTTCAGCGCATCGAGCTTCACAGAGGGAGAGTGATACTCATTGCTCCGGATTGGCCACGAAGGCCGTGGTACGCAGACCTGGTGAGACTCGTGGTGGAAGGGCCCTGGAGGCTTCCGGTGCGAAAGGAGTTGTTGACTCAGGGACCCCTTTGCATGCCCCAAGTGGATCGATTCTCGCTTATGGCCTGGCTATTGAATGGGCTCGGTTGAGAGCAAAAGGTTATTCGTGGGCGGTGATAGCGACTCTTCTGAAGGCGAGGCGGAGGTCTACGTCTCTGGCGTACGTTAGAGTGTGGCGTATATTTGAGGCTTGGTGTGTGGAAAGGCAGTTTGTTCCTTTAAGAGCGTCGGTACCCCAGGTGCTGACTTTCTTACAGGACGGGTTTCAGAAGGGCTTAGCGTCGTCGTTGTTAAAAGTCCAGTTGGCAGCGTTGTCCTGTTACAGAGGTAAGGTGCTCGGCAATTCCCTGGGTAGTCATGCAGATGTCAAGCATTTTTTAAGAGCGGTGGCTTTACTGAGGCCGCCGTGTAGGCGGTTAGTCCCGTCCTGGGACCTTCCCTTGGTCTTGGAGGTATTGAGAAAGGTGCCTTTTGAGCCCTTGGTGGATGCGACGTTGAAAGACCTAACCCTTAAGGTGGTGTTTCTGGTGGCTATTGCGTCTGCAAGGCGAGTGTCGGAGTTACAGGCGCTGTCCTGTAGAAAGCCTTTTCTGTCCTTCTCAGACTCTAAGGTAGTGTTGAGGACGGTGCCTTCGTTCATGCCTAAGGTAGTCTCAGGGTTTCATATGAACCAAGTAGTGTCTTTACCAGTTTTTGCAGTCAAAAGGAGAGATCCGGTTGCGGAGCAGCTGCATCGCTTGGATATTAAGCGGTCTTTGCAGAGGTATTTAGCTAGAACAACTAGTTCCTTATCGTCCCTCCAGTCTAGTCCCGGAAACTCTGGAGTTGTCATCCTCTTCTAGCAGCTTGGAGACTGATACACGTCATTCTTTGATGACACTGGTATAAGGACACAGGCACCGTATCCTCCCACTCCAGTTATATCAGTCTCCAAGCAGCTGGAGGATGTGAGCCAGGGTGGCTGGCTCTCTGGAGAGACAATTAAGGACTTTAGTTGTAGTTAGTGTTAGGTTTTTGGGGTTAATTTCATATGGTTGAATTGATTGCCTTTTCTTATTTTCTAGGTAGCTTAAATTGTGTGGGTATACACCTTTAAAAAAAAAAAAATTTGGCTGCTGAAGTCTTTGCTTCCCTGCTTCCTTTCTCACACCGAAGAGCCTGTGAGCAGGAGGCTTGAAAGTCCTAAGGGAAGTTTGGGGCTTGCCACTCTGTGTTAACCTGACTCTCCCAGCGTGATACAGAAGTTTTGCCTGTGAGCGCTGAAGGGAAGCGGCTGGCAGGCGCCCCGGGGGCACAGCTCCCTTCTGAGCGGTTGCGGGAGCTTGTGGGCCACAAAGAATTGCAGCACGGCCTTGGAGGCACCCATCGGGGAGAGGCTAGTTAGCCGGTTCGCGATGGGCAGATAAGCTGCAATTTCCTTTTCTTTCAGCGGTGTTGAGTGAGGGGCCATGCTTCAGGCTCGGCCTGAGTAAACAGCAGCCAATTGCGCCGCGTTCCGTTTCTGGCGGGAAACGCCGGTAGCGCGGTCCGGGAAACAATCTCCTGTACTGAAGAGAGGAAGCTTCGTTTTCAGTTCATTTCTTTGCAATTGAGGTCGGCGGACCTCCTGCTTCCTTTTGGCATTGTAAAAAAAAAATCCCGCGTCCTCAGAAACCCGAGTTTAGTCCTCTGAGGAGGAGCTGGGTCAGAGTTTGTCCGTATATTGCTTTCTGTAGTTCGTTCAATGGGGAGGTCACTGGAAGAGAGCATGCCTGCAAAGACCTTTATGTTTGCTCTGTGGAGTGAAGAGGTCTGTAGTCTCAGAGGCAGGCCTTTGTAAGGGCTGTAGCCAGGATGCAGCAATGGAGCAACAGCACTTAGATTCGGCGGAGGAGCGTGCGGAGCTGGAGCAGAGGCCGCTGTCTCCTCTTGTAGAGCCTGTGGAGCCAGTACCAGGTCCCTCTTCGGCTCCTGAGGGTCCTCGTCCTCAGGTACCATTGCCAGGTGATTTGACGTCCATTTTTTCACCGGACTTTGTGGCTCTTATTCAAAGGGCGTTTGGTGGTGCTTCTAAGATGGCTTCTTCCTCGGCTCTGGGTCCATCGCCTGCTCAGGTGGGGCATAAGAGACCGGGCTCTCCTCTTTCGGTGACACATTCGTCTCTGGGACAGAAGAGACCTCGACTGGACGCAGATAGGCGGTGTCTCTCAGAGTTTTCCGAGGAGTTACGCGCGGAAGATGAGGAGCGCGATCCCGAGTTAGAGGAGGAGTTGGAAGAAGGAGAGATTCCGGAGCAGGAGGTTCAGGCTAGAGTTGTGCATATTTTTCGAAAGGAAGAGCTCTCCCCATTGATTTCTGAGACGTTAAAGGCGCTCAATATCCCAGTGTCTTCACCGGCAGATGAGGCAGCATTAGAAGATCCGCTCTTACAGGCCTTTAGGAAGACACAAAAAGCGTTTCCGATGCATAGAGTTATTAAGGAGATGATCCAGAGTGAGTGGGACATGCCTGAGTCCATTTTTAAAGGCTCTCGGGTGATGTCTCGCCTCTATCCACTGGTGGAACAGGATAGGGACATCTTTAAGTTGCCCAAGGTGGATGCGGCGGTTGCAGCCGTGACCAAAAAGACGACCATTCCGGTGGAAGGGAGTGCAGCGCTTAAGGATACTCAGGACAGAAAGCTGGACGCTTTGTTAAGGCAGATTTTTGAGGTGAATGCTCTCTCCATCCAAGCTTCTATTTGTGGGGCTTGGGTGGCGAGAGCCTGTCTCTGGTGGGCTCAAGGAGTCCAGGGGGAGCATGCGGAGGAATCGGTTGGTGAGGCGGCTAGGTTAGAGTCCAGAGCGGCGTATCTAGCGGATATTCATTATGACCTCATTAGGGGGTTATCTAACAGTATGGCTTCGGCAGTGGCCGCCAGACAGTATCTGTTGCTGAGGAATTGGGCGGCAGATGCTTCTTCAAAGTCTAGGTTGAGTAAGCTTCCCTTTAAGGGACGTCTTTTGTTTGGAGAAGATTTGGAGAAGATCGTTAAGGATCTCGGGGAATCCAAGGGCAGACGTCTGCCGGAGGATAAGCAGAAACAGGGGAAATTTACTCCTGTAGCTGGATTCCCACAGAGGGATTTTCATCGTTTTTGCTCCTCTAGGTTCCCGCAGAGTCAGAGGGCACTTCCCCTATAGAGGCCAGAGCTTTCGTGGATTCCGGGGGGCTAGCAGAGGTTTTGCTGCAGCCCCGTCGGGGACCAAAAAGACACAATGAAGTCAGGGTGGCTCAGGTGGAGGTAGCTGTGGGAGGTCGTCTACAGCAGTTTTAGGCTGCCTGGGCCAGGATTACATCCGATCAGTGGGTGTTAGAGGTGATTCAAGAAGGTTATGCGTTACAATTTCAGAAACCGGTGGCCGACGCCTTCGTTCAGTCTCCTTGCAAGGCACCCCGGAAGCGCAAGGCGGTCGGACAGACTTTGCAGCGGTTATTAGATCTCCGAGCGGTAGTGCCGGTGCCTCGATCAATGCGGGTTAGGTCGATACTCAATTTATTTTGTGGTTCCAAAGAAAGAGGGGACTTATCGGCCAATTTTGGACCTGAAAAAGTTAAACAAGTGTCTCAGAGTTTCTCATTTTCGCATGGAAACTCTGAGATCGGTCATCATGGCGGTCAGACAGGGGGAGTTTCTTCTCTCGATTTATCCGAGGCCTACCTGCACATTCTGATTCGCCCACAACATCAGCAGTTCCTCAGGTTTGCAGTTCCGATAGGCCATTTTCAATTTCGGGCACTACCATTTGGTCTGGCGACGGCACCAAGGACCTTTACCAAGGTCATGGTGGTCGTAGCAGCAGAACTGCGGAAGAGGGGTATTTTGGTCCATCCCTATTTAGACGACTGGTTGATTCGAGCAAAGTCCAAAACCGAAAGCGAAGAGGCTACTACCAGTGTGGTCAGCTGTCTGCAGCAGCTAGGTTGGGTAGTCAATGTCGTCAAGAGCAGTCTCGTGCCATCTCAGGATCTAGAGTATCTGGGAGCGCGCTTCAATACCCGAGTGGGCAAGGTCTTTCTGCCTCCGCATCGGGCGGTGGCCGTACGGAGGTTGATTCGACGGTTTCTCGACCGGCCACGGCCAACCGCGTGGCATTACTTGCAGGTCTTGGGTACAATGGCTGCCACGATCGACCTCGTGCCCTGGGCCAGAGCACATATGAGGCCTTTGCAGAGAGCGTTACTCAGAAGGTGGTCTCACCAAATCCATCCACTATCCCAGAGACTTCTCTGCCCGGAGGCGACTCGGGAGGCATTGCAGTGGTGGTCGCAGCCAGAGTCCCTGGCGAGGGGCATGCCCTTGGACACGCCGTGCTTGGTTCCTCTGACTATGGATGCCAGTCTCCTGGGTTGGGGAGCACATTTTCAGGGCAGGTGCACGCAAGGACTGTGGTCAGTTCAGGAGAAGTCTTGGTCAATCAACAGGTTGGAATTGAGGGCAGTGTGATTGGCGTTGATGGAGTTTCGCCGGTATCTGCAGGGAGCGGCGATCCGGGTGTTGTTGGACAATGCGGCGGCAGTGGCCTACATCAACAAGCAAGGGGGCACAGGCAGTGCTCCCTTAGAGGCCGAGGCAGATCAGTTGTTCAGCTGGGTGCAGCGAAACCTTCAAGCTCTGTCGGCAGCTCATGTTGCCGGGGTAGACAACGTGGAGGCAGATTTTTTGAATCGCGTGAGGGTAGATCCGGGGGAGTGGTCTCTTCACCCGGAGGTTTACAACAGGATAGTTCGGCGCTGGGGAACGCCCGTGATGGATCTCATGGCAACATTCGAGTCAACGAAGGCTGCTCGGTTTTTCAGCAGGCGCAGAGAAAGAATGTCGGAAGGTCTGGATGCTCTCATCCAGGAGTGGCCAATAGATCACCTTCTCTATGTGTTTCCTCCGTTGGTGCTAATAGGCAGAGTGCTACAACGAGTCGAACGCCACAAGGGCTTGGTGGTGCTGGTAGCGCCAGATTGGCCGCGACGGCCTTGGTATGCGGACCTTCGGAGGCTAGTTGTGGGGCAGCCGTGGAGGCTACCGGTCAGGTCGGATCTGCTGCAGCAAGGTCCGTTGGTTATGCCTCAGGTGGCTCGGTTCTCGCTTACGGCTTGGCTCTTGAAAGGGCGAGGCTGAGAGCTCGAGGCTATTCGACGGCCGTGGTGGCGACCTTTGTTGAAGGCGCGCAGGCGCTCTACTTCCTTAGAGTATGTGCGAGTGTGGCGCGTTTTTGAGGCCTGGTGTGTGGATAAGAATTGTGAAGCCTTGCGAGCTTCCGTGCCGCAGATCTTGGCCTTCTTACAAGATGGTTTCCAGAGAGGGTTGGCGGTCGCTTCCTTAAAAGTACAACTGGCGGCGCTTTCCTGTTATAGAGGAAAGATCAAGGGGAAGGCGCTGGGCTCCCACCCTGATGTTAAGCGATTTCTGAGAGCGGTAGGTCTGTTGAGGCCTCCGTGCAGGCGGGTGGTTCCGGCTTGGGATTTACAGCTGGTCTTGGCAGCGTTAGGTTCGCCGCCGTTTGAGCCTTTGGCGGAAGCAACTTTGAAGAATCTTACCTTGAAGGTCGCATTCTTAGTGGCCATTGCGTCGGCACGGAGAATTTCGGAGTTGCAAGCGTTGTCTTGTAGGGAGCCGTTCTTAGTTTTCTATGAATCGAAGGTAGTTTTGCGGCCGGTGCCGTCCTTCCTTCCAAAGGTGGTGTCTCCTTTTCATGTAAATCAAGTAGTGTCTCTGCCGGTTTTCCATTCAGATTCAGAGGGGGCTTCTAATCCGCGGTTGGGCCTTTTAGATGTTCGTAGGGCGTTGAAGCGGTACCTTAGGCGGACGGCCGAGTTCCGACGGTCGGATAGGTTGTTTGTGTTGTTTGGAGGTCCTCGCAAAGGGGAAGCAGCATCTAAAGCCTCGATTGCTCGATGGATAAAGGAAGCCATAGCGTCTGCGTACCTTCTGAAGGGCAAGAGTGTGCCGGAAGGTTTACGGGCGCATTCTACTAGAGCGCAGGCTGCTTCCTGGACGGAGTATAGTTTGGTGCCGGCGGCGGAGATTTGTAAGGCAGCGATGTGGTCGTCTTTAAATGCCTTTGTCAAGCATTATCGTTTGGATGTTCAGGCGCGTAGCGATACCTGTTTTGGAACAGCGGTGCTTCAGGCTGGTCTAGCAGGTCCCGCCCATTGAGTCTTTTACTGCTCTGTTACATCTCCAGAGTTTCCGGGACTAGACTGGAGGGACGATAAGGAAGTTTAAATTAGGCTTACCTGCTAATTGTAGTTCCTGAAGGAACTCCAGTCTAGTCCCGGATCCCGTCCCAGTCCTTAAGGATAATGGGTGCCTGAAGCGGCTATGTCACAGGTAAGAGAACAAAAGGGAGCTGTGCAGTTTCGGGTTCAGGGAACGAATTTATCATTCAGTGATGTGACTGTTTGGGGGCAGTTGTTTCTTCTGAGAGGGAAGCAAAGGCCTTATCAGTTAAGTTGGCGTTCATACGTTACAGTTAACGTTATGTTTGGGTGGTTCACCAGTTAGGGGGCACTAGATTATGGGAGTGTCTTAACTTAATTGTTGCTCTGGTGAGTCTGCTTTGTCAATAGGTTGCTGGAGTGGGAGGAGGCGGTGCCTGTGTCCTTATACCAGTGTCATCAAAGAATGACGTGTATCAGTCTCCAAGCTGCTGGAAGAGGATGACAACTCCAGAGTTTCCGGGACTAGACTGGAGTTCCTTCAGGAACTACAATTAGCAGGTAAGCCTAATTTAAACTTTTCGGAAATCGGACAGATTGTTCATTCTGTTTGCAGGGCCTCGGCAAGGAGAAGCGGCCTCTTAAGGGTTCGATTGCTCGATGGTTAAAAGCGGCAATAGCATCAGCATATCTTTTACGGGGCCGTCGGGTTCCAGAAGGATTGAGGGCTCATTCCACTAGAGCGCAAGCCACGTCTTGGCGGAATGTAGCCTAGTGCCAGTGGAGGACATGTGTAGGGCGGCGACATGGTCTTCGTCTCGCTCCTTTGTGAAGCATTACCGCCTGGATGTGCAGGTGAAAAGAGATGCCTCTTTTGGTTCGGCAGTGCTTCAGGCGGGGTTTGCAGGACCCTCCCGTTGATTGTTTTCACTGCTCTGTTACATCCCCAAGGATTTCGGGACTAGACTGGAGGGACGATCAGGAAGGTTAAATTAGACTTACCTGCTAATTGTAGTTCCTAGAGGAACTCCAGTCTAGTCCCGGTTCCCGCCCTAGGTTGTGTGGGGCCTGAAGCAGGATCGCATTTACAGGTAAGCCACGTTGTTTTTTTGGGGAAGTTAAGTTTCAGTAACCATAGGATAATTCTGTCCAAGCTGTGGGTTGTTGTCCTTCTGGTTGAGGGGAAGGAGGACCTCGTGGCTTAGTCGGTATGCCGAGTTTTCCTGTACATAGTTATTTGGGGCGCTGGCCTTGGTGTTTGTTTATCTACTTACTTGTTGCTCCGGTGAGTCTGCTTTGTCAATAGGTTAACTGGTGAGAAGAGGTGGTGCCAGCGCTTATATGCCAGTGACTTCACAACAGTAAAGTTTCTCAGTCTCCAAAGCTGCTGGATGAGGTTGACAACCCCAAGGATTCCGGGACTAGACTGGAGTTCCTCCAGGAACTACAATTAGCAGGTAAGTCTAATTTAACCTTTTCAGTCTTGATGGTTATTTCTTTAAAAAATAGTTTAAAATACCATGTGGCTGCACTGTTTACTAAACCTGTCCCTATGCTAACACAAATCTGATACACATCATCAGCTCTGCCTTTCTGCACTATGACACACTCTTTTGTTATCGTAAATAGTCCCATAGTTCAGTGAGGCTGATTCCTCCCAGGCATCCCTCTAATAAGTATATTACTTATGTTTTAAGTTCTTTACAAGAAGTCTGCTTATGTACTTTTGAAGAAAAAGAGTTTAATTTTTCTTAGCTGTAGGACTTTCCTTCTGATGAAAGTGTTTGTTTCCCTCACTAGTGAAATGTATTTGCCATTCTCTGTTATTTCCATGTTGCAATGATAGTATCCCTCTGGCCAACACCTGCCATCATGGATTTTCCGGGTCTGAAGACGGATTGCGAGATGCTGCTCAGTCGCTTTAAGGACACTGGTAGTGTGCGCTTTGAGGAATTCTTAGCTATATGGAAAGAGATGAAATTCTCCACTATATTTTTGTAAGTTTTGTCTCTTGGGATAATATTGTCAAATGGGTTGGCTTTGAACATACCATAATATGAACGAATCTCTCTCCTAGACTCGATCTCGATCCACTATCTCAGATTTACTGCTAGTGCTCATCTTGATACCTGTATTGTACCAAAAAGAGCCGCCTTCTGGAGTTGTTATCCTGTGTTTATGCTTGACTCGGCAATAGATTCTCTCATTTTATCATTATAATGAAAAATCAGTAATTGGGGCTAAAATGTGTGATTTGGTGAAGATTAGATTTCAGAACCATTGATTTTATAACTTGTGTAAGAACCATTAAAATGATGGAGAGGAAAATTTGCATATACTGTATTCACAAGTGGAAAGGAAAGTGCACTTACATTTACACATTTCCCTTCTGCTAAGGGAATCTCCCCTTTTTTTCAAATGTAGATGGAAAGCACATGCATTTTCCTTAGTGAGGAAAAGTATATGCGGTGTGCCTGCCTACTTTCACCCACACAGAGACCAGACAGTATTTTGAAGCATGTTTTATATGTATAAACAGACTTGTCTGTGGGAAAATATAAAAGTGGCAGTTTTCTATATACCTTATGACCCATGAGAAACATTTTAATTGAACTTTAATGTTTATAAGGGACAATTTTTTTGCAGGACTCAAAAGAAAACATAACCTTTAGTAAACATGCCCTTAATTAACATGTACTAGCACCTTATGCATGCTAATAGAAGTTATCATGGCCATAAAAATACAGTGGGCTGCAATGGCAATTAATGCATGCTAAATGACATTAGCACATATTAATGTTAGGTATAACATGTCCCTGAATCTCACGAAACACAGCATAAATGTTTTTTTGGAGTATGACACTCGGAGAGATCCAAAAAAATGGTTTTAAATTTAGGATATGTAGTAGCAGGAACATTTTGTTTAAAGTTTGATGCTTTACCAGGGCTGTCCCAAGGATATCAGCCATCCTAGACAAACTTTCATCCATTGCCACCTTCGCCACCCTAACCTTCCAGGAGCAACTCGCGTCTTTCTGCTATTTCTGAATGTCGGCACTGAAATGGTAAGAATATAGAAATTGATAAAACCAACTGCCAAAGGGTTAACTAAATTGATATAGTAGAGGGAGAAATCTGAGAGATCAGCTTTGTTCAGCAGTTCCTCGACAAAAGATTTCAGTTTCGATGTATCAACATAAGAAATGTGGACATTGTTCATACTGCAATATCATGGAAAACAAGATATGTAATAAGTATGTGAGTAAAAGTTATCTGTGCAATCAAGATACAAATTGTAACACCTCTTTTGTGGTATATGCTCTATGGTGCTCCTGTTCTAAGCTGTATATAGGCAAAACCACACACCCTCTGCGGACACGGTTGGCGGAACATAAATATAGCATCAATAAAGCAAAACTTGAAACGCCACTAGTTCAACATTGCATATCTTACAATCATGTTTTTGAGGAATTGCGATGCACAGTATTGGAGTATGTCCCTTTAAATATACGAAGAGGGGATCGAGGACGTTTGCTGTTGCAGAAGGAACAGAAATGGATATATGATTTAAAACACATTAGACCCATTTGGGTTGAATGATAAAATTGAATGGACGCTCTTTATTTGACTATGAATCAGGTGACTTTGAAGTTCTAATCTGATTTCATCTCTTTTTTATTGTCTTTTAACAAACTTTGGTGTGTTTTAAAGTTGTTGTGAGACAACACACCTATTACCAACCACGCATTACGTCAGCTCCTGTGAGCGAATCAACTAGTGGGAAATTCCTTTAAAAGTGGTTTGTGTCAGACGCTGCTGTCGCAATAGCGGAGAGGCATTTCTTATGCTCACTGCCGAAGGTATATGGAGACACATTTTGTGTTTAATTCTGTTGATAACTGTGCTATCAGGAACCCCTGAAGAAGCCTATCTGGCAAAACAGAAGCTTTTGTTGGGCATTTGTACTCTTGGCCGCGACGGAGGACACCTTCGGTTGTTCGGCATTGGCGGCTAGGTAGCTGCAGTAAAAACTGACTTCTGTTTACCAACATGTGCTGGACTCCCTGGATCATTAAGATAAGTGGATGCATACTTACTGAATGGTGTATAGTTTACTTTGGTTGAAGAGAGAGGTTTTTCTCTATTTCTGCAGGGAGACGATTGAATGGTCTACATGTTCCTGTTTCATGTTGGAATGCAGATGCTCTTGAATCCTTACAATTGTTCAGAGAATCCCTAAAAGTACTTTTTTGGATGTTGGCAGTTTTATTAGATTTTTGTAAATTGGAAATTGTGTAATAGGTGAATTAAATTATAGAAGGATAGAAACATGATGACAGAAAAAGACCACATGGCCTATCTAGTCTGTCCTTTCATATCAACAACTACAACAGTCCACTTTTTACCTTTAGAGATCCTCTGTGTTGGTCAAATGCTTTTTTGAATTCAGTTACTGTCCTCATCTCTACCACCTCCACTGGGAGACTATTCCATGGATCCACTACTCTTTCCGTAAAGAAATATTTCCGAATATCACTCCTGAATCTATCTCCCTTCACCCTCCATCCCATGTCCCCTCGTAGCAGAACTTGCTTTCAATTGAAAGAGGCTCTCTCCCTGAACATTTATGCCACGGAGGTATTTAAACATCTCAATCATATCACCTCTATCCTGCCTTTCTTCTAAGGTGTACATATTAAGATCCTTAAGTCTGTCCTCATATGCTTTATAATGAAGCCCACTAATCATTTTAGTAGCCACCCTCTGCACCGACTCCATCTTGTTCACATCCTTTTGAAGGTGCGGTCTCCAGAATTGCACACTATACTCCAAATGAGGTCGCACTAAAGACTTATACAGAGGCATTATCGCCTCCTTTTTTCTGCTAGCCATTCCTCTCCGTATGCACCCAAGCATCCTTCTAGCTTTTGCTGTAGCCTTTTCTACCTGTTTAGCTACTTTAAGATCATCAGACACAACCACGCCTAGGTCCCGCTCTTCTTTAGTGGACAAAAGTACTTCACCTCCTATACTGTATTGCTCCCTTGGATTGCTGCAGCCCAAATGCATGACCTTACATTTTTTAACATTAAATCCCAG
The DNA here is from genome assembly GCA_033557465.1 of Ichthyophis bannanicus. Classification (NCBI taxonomy): domain Eukaryota; kingdom Metazoa; phylum Chordata; class Amphibia; order Gymnophiona; family Ichthyophiidae; genus Ichthyophis; species Ichthyophis bannanicus. The sequence goes on from CM066037.1 coordinate 121,692,184, forward strand.
CTGCCAAATTCTAGACCATTCTTCAAGCTTAGCTAGATCCCTCCTCATGTTATCTACACCTTCCTGGGTGTCTACTCTATTGCAGATTTTGGTGGTATCCGCAAAGAGGCAAACCTTACCCGACAGCCCTTCCGCTATATCACTAACAAAGATGTTAAAAAGAATTGGACCAAGGACCACTGGTAACATCCTTCTCAGAGTGAGCTCCATTTACTTGTACTCTTTGTCGCCTCCCACCCAACCAATTTCTAACCCAAGCAGTAACTTTAGGGTCCATCCCTAGGGTGCTCAGTTTGTTTATAAGTCGCCTGTGAGGAACAGTGTCAAAGGCTTTACTGAAATCTAAATACACCACATCTAGAGCTCTCCCTCGGTCCAACTCCCTGGTCACCCAGTCAAAGAAATCAATCAGATTTGTCTGACAAGACCTGCCTCTGGTGAATCCATGCTTCCTCGAATCCTGTAATCCGCTGTACTCCAGAAACCTCACTATTTTCTCTTTCAGCAGCGTTTCCAATAATTTACTCACCACCGAAGTTAAACTAACCGGCCTCTAGTTTTCAACCACAACCTTACTTCTGCTTTTGTGTAAAGGCACCACATGAGCCCCTCTCCAGTCCTTTGGCACCACTCCCGACTCCAACGAGGCATTAAAAAGGTCAGTCAGTGGAGTTGCTAGAACGTCCCCAAGTTCCCTCAGTATTCTAGGGTGTATCCCATCCGGTCCCATCGCTTTGTCTACTTTAAGTTGAGCTAGTTTCTCACGAACACAGTCTTCTGAAAATTGTTCAATATGTCCCTCGCTTCTGTTCCTATTTGTGGGTGTTTTCTGAGGTCCTGCTCCTGGTTCTTCATCTGTGAACACAGAACAAAAAAAATTTGTTAAGCAATTCCGCTTTATCCTTATCAGCTTCTACATATTCCCACCCCCCCCTGCACCCTTGAGTCTGACAATACCACTTTTGCCCTTCCTCTTCTCACTAATATATCTGAAAAATGTCCTATCCCCCCATTTTATTGCATTGGCTATTTCCTCCTCCTTTTGAATCTTTGTCTTCTTGACTACTTTGCTAGCTTCTCTAAGTTTTTCCAAATACAGATGCCTGTCTTCCTCTCTCTGTGATCTCTTGTATTTCATGAAGGCCTCCCTCTTTTTCTTCACTTTTTCAGCTACTTCCTTAGAAAACCATAGCAGTCTCCTTTTCCTTTTGCCTTTATTTACCATTTTAACAAAAAGGTTGGTTGCCCTTAAAATATCCCCTTTCAGTTTTGCCCACTGTTTTTCTACATCCCCCAGCTGTTCCCATCCCACTAACGACTCCCTGAGGTATTGGCCCATCTTGGCAAAGTTAGTCTTCCTAAAGTCTAAGATCCTCACCTTGGAATGGATTCTAACAGCCCTAGTCCTAATACTGAACCACACCATCTGGTGATCACTGGATGCAAAATGATCTCCCACTAAACATCAGAAACACTTTCACCATTGCTAAGCACCAAGTCCAGTATGGCCCCTTCACGTGTCGGGTCTGTTACCAATTGCCTGAATAGTTCTCCCTGTAGAAAATCCAGGATCTCCTTACTTCTAGATGATACTGCAGCAGGAATGTGCCAATCAACATCTGGCATATTGAAATCTCCTATCAGTAGCACTTCCCCTTTCCTAGCAATGCTGCGTATGTCTTCAATTAACTCTCTGTCCACCTCTTCCTCTTGTGAGGGAGGTCTGTATATCACACCAATGCAAATAGATTTCTCTTTCCCTCTTTCTAGTTTAACCCACAATGCCTCCTCTCTCCCTTTTAAGCTCTGTAATTCCAAAGCTTTAATAGTAGTTTTTACATATAGTGTCACTCCTCATCCCCTTCTTCCTACCCTGTCCTTTCTGAATAAAGTATAGCCAGGTATAGTTACATCCCAATCATGGTTTTCTGTGAACCATGTTTCTGTAACTGCCACTAAATCCAAGTCAGCCACTCCCATCACAGGATAGTGACCTGTGACGTGAGCGTCTGCTTTTAACCCTATGGTGATTAATTTCGCCACATGTAGGGGTAAGGCCATCCTGAGGTCACATATGCCTTATTGAATTGTGCAATAATTATTTGTGAAAAAGGTTGGTAGATAAGGGTTTTTTGCATATTAGTGGATAAATGGTGTTTATTAAGGGTATTGGTGTATATCGAAGAATATACAAATGCCATACTAAATCAGGCCAAAGTCCATCAAGCCCAATATCCTATTTCCAACAGTGGCCAATCCAGCTCACAAGTACCTGGCAGGTTTCCAAAGAGGCACACAGGTTCCACAATGCTCATCGCGGGGTAAGCAGTGGATTTCCTAGGTCCTCTTTAATAATGGTTTATGCACTTGTCTTCCAAGGACTTGTCCAAACCTTTTATAAACCCATCTGCACTAACAGCTTTTACTACATCCTCTGGTAATGAATTCCAGAGCTTGATTACACGTTGAGCAAAAAAAATATTTTCTCTTATTAGTCTTAAATGGGTTGCATTGTAGCTTCATTGCGTGTCCTCTAGTCTTTCAACTTTTTGATGGCGTAAACAACTGATCTACGTTTACCCATTCCACATTATTCATTCATTTATAGACGTCTATCATATCCTCCCTCGGTCATCACTTTTCTAAGTAGAAGAGCCCTAACCTTTTTAAGCCTCTCCTCAGAGGAGTATCCTTCAATCCCCTTTACCACTTTTGTCACTCTTCTCTGTGCCTTTTCCAATTCTGCTATACTCTTTTTAAGATATGGAGCCCAGAATTGCACACAATATGCAAGGTGCAGTCGCACCATGGAACGATACAGAGGCATTATAATATCCTTGGTTTTATTCTCCATTCCTTTCCTTATGATTCCTAGCATTCTATTAGCTTTATTAGCAGCCGCTGCACACTGTGCAGAGGATTTCAATGTATTAGCCACGATGACGCCTAAATCTTTTTCCTGGGTGGCAGTTTCTAAAGTTGTACCTTGCATCATGTAACCAAAGTTGGGGGGGTTCTTTCCTAGATGCATAACTTTGCACTTGTCCGCATTAAATTTAATTTGCCATTTGGATGTCCAGTCTTCCAATTTATCAAAGTCCTCTTGCAATTTTTCACAATTCTCTTGTGCTTGAACAACTTTGAATAATTTTGTCATCTGCAGATTTGATCACCTCACTTGCTCTTCCCATTTCCAGGTCATTTATGAATGTTAAAAAGCAGCGGGCCCAGCATAGATCCCTGGGGTACTCCATTATTCACCTTTCTCCATTGAGAAAATTTTCCAATTAGCCCAACTCTTTGCTTTCTATCTTTAAACCAGTTGCTGATCCATAATACTACACTGCCTCTAATCCCATGACTTTTTAATTTCGCCAAGAGTCTTTCATGAGGGACCTTGTCAAAGGCCTTCTGAAAATCCAGATATACTATATCAACCGGCTCACCTTTTGTCTACCTGTTTATTCACACCTTCAAAAGAATATAATAGATTAGTAAGACAAGACTTTCCTTGGCTAAATTCATGTTGGTTTTCTTCCATTAAACTATGACTATCTACATGTTCAGTAATTTTATTCTTTATAATGGTTTCTACCATTTTGCATGGTACTGACGTCAGTTTCTCACCAGTCTGCAGTTTTCTGGATGACCCCAGGAGCCCTTTTAAAAAATTGGCCTTACATTAGCTATTCTCCAGCCTTCCCTGTACTACAGATTTTAACGATAGTTCACAGATTATTAATAGTAGGTCTGCAATCTCATATTTAAGCCAAGTTCTTTCAACACCCTTGGATGTATACAATCTGTTCCAGGTGATTTGCTACTCTTCAGTTCATCAAATAGTTGTAATACATCTCCCCAGTTTATCAATATTTATTTATTTTAATTCTTCTGATACATCATGTTTATATTCAGGCAGGGGCGGCTCTATCATGAGGTGAAGTGAGGTGGCGAAGTTTTAAAGGCGGCAAAAAATGCCCCCAAAACAGCCGCCTCACGTCGCCTTCAAAAGTTAAAAATTTAAAAAAATCCAAACGCTCAAGTTGCTGCTGCTGCTGAGTTCGCTTCTTGGCAGCGGCAGACTCACCTCACCTCTCCTTTCTATAGCATCCGCAGCTCCTGCTTCTTGGAACTGCGGCTGTACTAACGAAATCAGCCAGCCAGTGCGGAGCCTTCCCGTGCAGCAGCGTCCCGCCCCCAAAGAAAGTACCTTCCTTTGCATATAACTTCCTTTGGGGGCGGGACGCCGCTGCACGGGAAGGCTCTGCACTGGCTGGCTTTATGTTTAAGCTGATCTTACAGCCACGTTTCCAAGAAGCAGGAGCTGTGGCTGCTATAGGAAAGAGAGGTGAGTCTGCCGCTGCCGAGAAGCAGACTTGGCAGCGGCAGCAACTTGAGCGTTTTTATTTTCCTGGGAGCCAGGACTGGAAATGGGCGGGGGGGGGAGGTTAGGAGTTGGCTGATGGGGGTGTTTAGGACTGGTAATGGGCTATGGTGGGCTAGGACTGGAAATGGGCTGATGGGGGGGGTTAGGACTGGTAATGAGCTATGGGGGGGTCTAGGACTGGAAATGGGATGATGGGAGCGGTTAGGACTGGAGGAGGGCTGATGGGGTGTTTATGACTGGTAATGGGCTATGGGGGCTAGGACTGGTAGTGGGCTGATGGGAGGGTTAGGACTGGTAGTGGGCTGATGGGGGGGTTAGGACTGGAAGTGGGCTGATGGGGGGGTGTTTAGGACGTAATGCGCTATGGGGGGCTAGGACTGGAAATGGACTGATAGGGGGGTTAGTACTGGAAATGGCTGAAGGGGAGGGGTCTAGGACTGGAAATGGGATGATGGGGGAGGTTAGGACTGGAAGTGGGCTGATGGGGGGGGTCTAGGACTTGAAATGGGCTGTGGGGGGGCTAGGGCTGGTAATGGGCTGATGGATGGGGGGTTAGGACTGGAAATGGGCTGAAGGAGGGAGTCTAGGACTGGAAATGGGATGATGGGGGGGGTTAGGACTGGAAGTGGGCTGATGGGGAAGTTAGAACTGGAAATGGGCTGATGGGGGTTTAGACCTGGAAATGGGCTGATTAGGGGGGGCTAGAACTGGAAATGGGCTGATTAGGGGGGCTAGGACAGGAGATGGACTTATGGGGGGGTTAGGACTGGTAATGGGCAGATGGGAGGCTAGCACTGGAAATGAGCTAGGACTGGTAATGGGCTGATTGGGGGGCTAGGACTAGAGTGGGCTGAAGGGGGATAGGACTGGAAATGGGCTAATGGGGGAGGGGGGAGAGTGCTGCTGTCCCTGGAAGAAAACTAGGGCTAGGACTACAAATGGGCTGATGCAGGAGGATGATAGAATAGGACTGGAAGGGAGCGAATAATGAGAGGGTCTGCCAGGGGAAGGAGGGGGCACGAAGGGAGCTGACACCTGGGATGTGCTGAAGGGGGACTGGAAGGGAGCTGACATTTGGGGATGGGAGTGGTAGGTGGTTGGGTAATGGGGAGAAGGCTGGAGGGGATCTGACATGCAAATGGCACTGGAAGGGGGATAGACAGAAGGTAGGGCGACTGGAAGGGAGCTGACTGGGGGGGTGGCACCGAGAGTGGACGTGAGCTGATATCTGGGATGGTATTTGAACTAGAAGAGGCTGGACAGTGGGGAAGGAGGGGAACTGGAAGGGAATGAACACCATTTGCAGTCATGGGAATGCAAGGCGGTTGACACTGAAAGGAACTGGGAGGGAAGGACTGGAAAGGGGGCTGATACTGGGGGAGGGGAACTGGAAATGGGTTGATGGAAGGAAGTGAAGAAAACAAAAGAAAAGATAAGAAATGGCAGATGGACCATAGACAACAGAGAGCTAAGAGAAGAAAGGAAAGCTGAAGCCTCAGATTGGGATCAGCATGATCAGAGAATAAAATGGTCAGACAGCAAAGGTAGAATAATTTTATTTAATTTTAGTTATTGGACTATGTGTTATTTTTATATTTTACACAGTATTGGGGAACTGCATCTCTTATTTATCTGATATTGCACTGCATGTGGACTCTGGCTTCTTTGGGTTTTAATTTAAATTTAGTCTACATATTTTTATTTTTACTTTAGATTGTGGTTACTTATTCTGTACTTGGTGAGGGTCGATGTTGCGAGTGTTTGACTGAGGTCAGGTGTTCTGTTAACATGGAGTTTATACATAAATATCTATTCTGTACTGTAGTAATTTGACTTGTTCAGCTTTTCAAATAGGTGTATGGATGTTCCAGGGCCCAACGTAGTATTTACAGTGATGCTTTTTTGGATGGGCTCCTTATGTGAGTTTTGGAAGTTTGTGCTGATATGGTATGGTATAGTAGGTTTGCTCTTTGTTGTAGGGTTTTGTATTGGTTTACAATATGCTTGGTACTGGAGAATAGTGGTGGTGGTGGTTAGTGAGATGATCAGAATCAGATTTTTTTTTTTTAAATATTGAGTTCTGTGGGTGAATGTCCTGGTTCTGCTCTGCACCTACTGTGGATGCAAAATATATGTTGAAAAAGAAAAGGCAAGAACCATAATGCAGTTTATAACAACAACATAAAATGAGTTATAATTTAGTTTTATAAACTGTGCTGTTGGTTCTTGCTGTCTTTTTGGTTCCTTGATGTGCAAATGGGACCGTAACTAGTCCTGTGCAAGCGTTGCAGCCGCACAGGACAGAAAGGTTTGGGGGGCGCATTTCGGCTGTCTGCTGTTGCCCTGCCGCCGCTGGCAGGACAATAGCAGGCAGACGAAATGCGCTCCCTAAGCCTTTTTGCAGCACTTTAAGCAGGTCTGGTCCCTCCCTTCTCCGATGCGATGTCAGAGTAGGGAGGGACAGATCTTCTTAAAGTGCCGGCGCCTTTCAGATTGGGCGCATGCCCCCCTCCTCCTCCTCCCCATACCTCCGTCCAGCACTGCCTGCTCTATCCCTGCTGCTGGCGCCTCTGTGAAAAAAACAGAGGGCAGCAGTAGCAGGGAAAGAGCAGGTAGCGCTGGACGGAGGTATGGGGGAGGGGGGGGGCGTGCGTCCGAGCTGCAAGTCGCACAGGGTGCGATTGCAGCTCGATATGGCCCTGTGTGCAAACATCTTGCATTTCCTCCATATAATCTAATCGGCTTTTTGGTTTGGTTCAGTCTCTGATTGGATTTCTGAAAAAGCCCCGCCCCCTCTAAGGTGGGGGGGCGCCTTTTCATACTTTCGCCTCAGGCAGCAGATTGCCTTGAGCCGCCCCTGTATTCAGGCACAGCTAACTTCTCTAGATCTTCTTCAGTAAAGACTGAAGCAAAGAATTGTCAGTCTCTCTGCTATGGCCTTGTCTTCCCTTAGCGCCTATTTTATACCTCTGTCATCCAATGGTCCAAGTGATTCTATCACAGGTGTTTTGCTATGAGTGTACTTGGTTTTTTTTTCTTTTTGTAGGCTGCTTTTTTCGGGGGGGGGGGGGGTTTATGCGTTTTTCCTTCAACAGCAAACTTTTTTTCAAATTCTCTTTGTTTTCCTTATCAATGCCTTGCATCTAACTTGCCAGTGCTTATGTTGTTTCCCGTTTTCATCATTTGGCACCTTTTTCCATTTCCTGAAAGCCTCCATTGCTTCACCTTTAAACCATGCTGGCAATTTTTTGGCCTTCCTTCCAGTTTTCATACAGCGTGGAATACATCTGTTTTGGGCTTCCAAGATAGTACTTTTAAAAAACGCCCATTCTTGATGTAAATCTTTAACCTTTGCAGCTTCTCCTTTTAGTTTTTTCTTCACTATTTTCCTCATTTTATCATAGTCTCCCTTTTGAAAGTTAAAAGTTAGTACTGCGGATTTTCTTGCTGTCCTTCTTCCATTTATTAAATCAAATGCAATCATGCTTTGATCCCTACTGCCAAGTGGCCCCAAAATCCTTATCTCTTACATCAGATCCTGTGTTCCACTAAGGACTGATCCAGAATAGCTTCCCCTCTTGTCGGTTCATGAACCAGCAGCAGTCATTTATTTCATCCTGAAGCTTTATCTCCCAAGCATGTCCTGTTGTAACATTGTCCCATTCGATACTGGCATAATTGAAATCACCCATTATTTGTGTTGTAACTTTTGTTAGCTTCCCTGATTTCTTTGAGCATTTCATCATCCATCTGTTCATTCTAGCCACGCAGTGAGTAGCACACCCCCACTGCCATCGCCTTACCCTTTTTACATGGAATTTCTATCCATAGAGATTCTACACCAGTTTGATCTACTCTGTCATTGCGATATAGTTTGTACCAGTGGCCGATTCATAGAAACATGACGACAGAAAAAGACCACATCAATCAGATCGATCCTGCCACTAACAGAACTGTTGCTGGTGCCGCATGCTCAGGCCGCTGGCAGCCACCGCAGGGCAGCAACTTCCTGGTGGCCCAATGGCCCAATCCTCCTACTCGCCAGTGGTTTCACATCATCGGGGGGCTTCCCTCGATGCCGTGAAACTACTGGCTGATGGGGAGATTCCCACCAGTGCAGCGCTGGCGTCAGGATGCCGTTGTCGGCTCAGTTTGAACACTGCCCATGTCTAGAACCAATTCGCTCAAACCAAAAGCCTCTATCAACTGGTTTGTACTAAGATATCAGTGTCCCATTGGCTGTCCTCCTTCCACCAGGTCTATGAGATGCCCATCATATCTAACCTTTCATTTAGTGCTATATATTCTAGCTCTCCCATCTTATTTAGACTTCTAGCATTTGCATTCAGGCATTTTAGAGGATGTATTTTATTCATATTAATCTGGTTATCAGTTGATGGGGCTTATTTGGAATCTTTCAGCTCTGTACTTAAGGGCTTCTGGGTTACTTTTATCTTTATTGGAATTTCTCTGTTGGGATGTCATAACGTCCCTCTTTTGATAGTATCCTTCAAGGATACATCTTTCCGAACCATGCGCTCTTGGGCGACTGTCGGCCACCATGGAGTCTCCTGTTGAAGCATGCTGCCATGGGGGTGGGACTGTCAGGAGCTTTAAGCATACCTGACCGTGAGACTCTGTGGCGATTTCAGTTACCTTTTTGATGCCAAAATTCAGAAATAACAGAAAGAAGGGAGCTGCTCCTGGAACGCTTGAGGAAAAGGTGATAAAGGTGGCTAAGCGACATGTTAACCTTTTAGTAAATGTGCATTAAGTGCTGCCACTGCCCATTAATTTCTATGGGCCATTACAGCTCTTAATGCGTGTTACTAAACATGCCCTAAGTTATGTCTTCTGCAGCAGCTGCTATAATTGTGCCACCCTAGGTGGTCGCCTAGATTTCTAGTGAAAGGGACAGCCCTGTGATCTACTGTACTGCACTGCATGAGGAGGATGTTTCCTTATTTAAGATTTAGTGGAATTTAGCATGTGACAATCTACTTACCTCTGTGCTAAGACCCAGATGGGCCAACTGAATCCCATCCTTGATATTTATCTGGTTTCAGAGAATACTAGAGATGTGTCTTGGTGCTCGTAGTATAGCATCTGCTTTTGTCACATGGATACGTTTTTTTTATTGCTGTCATCATGCTTTACATTGCTGGTGGAAGTTATAGGATCTGTGGGCCATAGTACGAATAAGGTTGACATCTCAAAAGAAAATTGCAACAATTGAATGTTGCTGATGCTTTTGAAGCCAGTAATGTGGTTACAGTTACCCGCCAGCAGTGACGGCTCTGATGTCAGCTAAGCTAAGGCTATTCATTCAGACCAGATCCCAGTAGGATTTACAGTATAATTCTTCAGAAACATACATAAAACAGGTGCTGGCGAGCAGATTGTTTGGCAGCATATTTTTGGCATCAGTACTGCATGACTGGATTGGAGTGGAGGAGTAGCCTAATGGTTAGAGCACTGACTTAGTAACCAAGAGACCAAAATTTGATTTCCACTAGCACTTCTGTGTCCTTGGCAAGTCACTTAACCCTCCATTTCCTGTGAAGAAAGGCCTGGCAATCTACTTCTGGTCCCACTGCCAAGAAAACCCAGGAGCTGCTGGGTCATCAGGAGTCAGCATGGACTGAAAGGCACACGTTGCATTTTGCACTGCATGACACTTTTGATGTGGATTAGGCTTGCCTAAGGCTACAATGCCTGTAAGAGCAGAATTTGAGTTTATGTCCCATGACTTCTTAGTATGTCTTATAGTTCTGTAAAGTGATGTTTCAAATGCCTGGTAGTAATCGGGTTTTATAGCTTTACTTACAAAAATGTAACATAACAAATCCAGTTGAGCTTTGTTTTATTTAATATTACTAAACCATTCACAGTAACAATATAGGCAATATAACAAAGATCAATAAACAATAATAAATATACAATAAAGGAAAAGTAATTTGCCTACTCATCTGTCTACAATAAGAGAGGCAAGAAGCAGGAAAAGAAAAAGGAAACTAAATTTATACACAGAGCTGAGGAGAAATGCTGTCAGCAGGACACGCTCTATGGAGCTCCCCCATTAGACCCCAGAGAACCCTCTTTAGAAATAATAAGCTCTAAGAGCTGTTTTGGTTCAGTAAAGCAATAGTTCTGCCCCCAAAACTAGCACAGCATAAAAAAAGAAATTTAAAGAGCAAGTCCCATGAAGCGAGAGGACCCTAAACCATAAGGCCAAGAACTCCCTTCGCCGGGCCTGGGTCTGTTTAGAAACATCAGGAAATATACGAATAACCGAATCCATAAACTGCTCTTGCATATGCCTAAAATACAAGTGTAAAACAGAAACTTTGTCCTGCTCAAACGTAAAAGTGACCAGCAGAGTACTACGAGATGTTACCAGTTCCAGAGAGCTATCCAGAAATCCGGTCGGGTCCAACTATTCCTGAGGGCGGCTAGGGCTGCCAGAGCCAATGCTGGAAAAAGGCACATAAAAAGCCTGAACCTCCGGTGGGAGATTGTCCGTTGCTCACCCCAAGACCTCGACCAGATACTTCTTCACCAGCTCCACTGGTCCAAGCAGCGGGCACCAAGGAAACCCAAGAAACCGCAAGTTGTTCCTCCTAAGCTGATTCTCCAAAAATTCTACCTCCCCCCCGCCCCCCCCCCCCAGCTTTCCTTGACCTGGGCTTCCTTTAAAGCTCCAATCTCCGCCACTTGCCCTTCCAATTGTTTGTCTGCCCTCATGCTGAGCCACTTCATTCTTCTGAGCAGAAACCAGCTCTGTAACAGACTCCACCTTCAAAGAGAAATTTGGAGAGATTCATCCAAAGACTTGATTGAGTTCCACAGCACCTTCATGGTGATTATAGGCTCCTTCCCCAAAGAAGTCGCTCCAAATCCACTCCCCAAATGATCCCCCAGCAAGACATCCACGCCACAAACTAGTCTTGCACTCAGGAGAGCACTGAGCAAGGGGGTGGCCCGGCATACCTCCCTCTGTCAGCAGAGCTAGTCCAGCATTCGGAGGAATCAAACCCCCCCCCCCCTGCCACCGCAGGAGCGCTTCTGGGTTGCCAGGGAAATGCCCTTTCCTTATCGTTCCTCCAGTTTAGTCCTCCACCTCTGGGTTGTGCACCTCCTCCTGCAGCTTGGAGACTGGACATGTCAAAATCGTGACATCACTGGATATAGCCTGCTGGTCTCTCCCATCAGCCTGCAGTGTGTCCAGTCTCCATGCAGCAGGAGGACTTAGTGAGCCTAGGTGCTGGGCTCACTAGAGGATCAGATAAGGAGTTTTCCTTAGTGTAGTGTAGTTAGTCTGGAGGTAGTTCTATTTAATTTAGTTTTCTATTTAATTTAATTTAGTGTCATTTGCGTTTTGTTTTCTTTTGAGTAATGGTATTTAAAAAAAAAAAAAAAAAAAAAAAAAAAAGCTGATGTGAGGGGAATCGAGCCACTGGGGCTGCCTTCTCCCTGTCAGGATCGGTCCGAGTGTTGAGCTGCTCTCCCTTTCTAGATGGGACGGAGGGGAGTTGTGCAGCAGCATAGACTGCTTGAAACGCCCCGATGCTGTTTACAACCAGCGTGGCAGCAACCCGGGAATGGGGAAAAAGCCCTCTTCGCGCTGGATGTTCACACAGGGCAGTGGCGCAGATGCAGGGCGAGCGGCTGGAGACGGCGGATGCAGGTAATCACCGGGGACGTGGTAAGCTCGATTATCGAGGGGCAGTTGTTCACTGGAGCGCAGTCTCTCTGGGGAGATTTGGAGCGAGGCCCTAAGGGCAGCGAGGGGAGCAGGCCTGCCGGTTTGGTTTCCGCGGGCCGTGTTCCCACGCATTTCAGGCCACCAGGACACTGTGGTGTTTGCAGGCCTTCCTAACGCTGAAAGGATAGCGTTTACATTGAGAAGGAATATCTGAAGGCATTTTGGATTGATTTATTTTAAGGCAATTTGTGAAGACCTATGAGTACAAAAAAAAAAGAGAGAGACAGAGGGCTTCAGCCTTGTTTGCCTGTCTACAGGCGCTGCTTTCATTTCCCTCTGGGCAGCGTCGTTACTTGCAGGGCTCTTCAACGGGCCGAGAGACAAGTGTGATGGCTGGAGGGTGTTGAGCAGAATGGCAGAGCCAGTTAGTGCTTGTACACCTATTAGTGGTGTGTAAAGGCGGGGGGTCGTGGTAGTGCCGCAGCGGAGGCTATCAAGCAAGGCAGTTGAGGTGTGTGGGATTTTTTCCCGCGTGTTGTCTGTGGCACGGGTGGGCCGCAGTCCCCGGTAGTTTCCTTTGTGCTTCGCCCTTAAAGAAGGATTTGTTTTGATTCTGTCTTTGCTTATTTATTTTGGTTATTTTATGGTTTGAGTGCAGTGGTCAGTGGCGATGTGTGAAGGCTCTGGTCCCGCGAACTAGGAAGGGATTTAAAAAAACCAAAACAAAAAAAGAAAAAACCTCTCTGAGAGGGATAGCCTTCATTACAAGGGATATTGGATGTTGGCCTTTGTTCTTTTATAGTTGACACCGTGTCTTTCCTCTATGGCCTTTGTGCTCTGTGCCCCAAGGCCAAGGTATGGTTTGCTTTCCAAAGGTTCTCCTTTATGTCCTCTTTTCAAAGCACGGGCAGGCACAGCAGACTGGCGGAAAGGACGCGTCCTGCAAAGCTGATCCTGTTAGCACAAGTTGCTAAAGGAAGCTTGGTAAAGCTGGTGAACGAAGCTTCTTGCAGAGCGGTTTCCCGCGATACAGCTGGCTGAAAGGTGGTAAAGGAAGCTTCTGGCAAGGCTGATACTTTCAGTATTTCCCAGGCGGAGGTCCAGGGCCTTTGGCTCATGGTAACTAGCTGCGTTTTCGTGCTATTCCTTGTTGGTCAGGTCTAGATCTTGTAATGTTACCTGTACATAGTTACAAACACCGTTCTATGTAAAGTATACTTAAGTATACAATTGTTAGCTGTTACATGTAAACCGCCCTTGATCTCTGGAAGGGGCGGTATAGAAGAAATAGATAAATAAATAAAAAATAAATAGATCAACCCTCTGAGGCTATCGCTTCATCCTTGCAGGCTTCCATTTGGGGGGCGAGAGCATGTCTCAGATAGTCGCAGCACTTACACCAGGCTCCGCAAATAGAGCAGGACAGTATTAAGGAGAGTTTAGAGTCTGATTTGGCGTATTTGGCTGATGTGCACTATTACTTGATCAGAGCACTGGCAAATAGTATAGCTTTGTTGGTTGCCTTCCGGAGATCCTTGCGGTTGCGGAATTGGGCGGCCGATGGCCCATTGCAGTTGCGTCTCAGTAAACCTCCGGTTTAAAGGTAGGTTGTTATCTGGAGAAGATCTTGGCAAGTTGGTTGAGGATTTAGGAGAGCCCAAGAGCGGAAAACTTCCAGAGGATACACCTAAGCAAGGGAAATCTTTGCCGGTCTTTCAAGGTCAGTTTAGAGATTTCAGGAGGTTTCGCACAACTCGCTTGGGTGTTTTTCCAAAGGGGGAGATTTGTTTCTAGAGGTCAGGGGTTTTGGGGGTTTCGAGGAGCAAATAGAAAGTATGCTGCGGTTTCCGTAGTGACAAATTGTAAACCACAACGGAATGCGGCGAGACCCGGCGGGAAGCCAACTGATCGGAGGGCGACTTCGGGAGGCTTTCCTACCTGGACCCAAATAACGTCTGACCACTGGGGATTGGAGATTATTCACAAAGGATTTTGCGCTGGAATTGGCGAGGCCGGTGCTGGACGCGTTTGTGATGTCTCCCTGCAAAGGTCCACAGGAAACTCGAGCGGCTTGTCGTAGGTTAGATCGGCTGTTACTGTGGGGAGCAGTCGCACTGGTTCCCATGGCAGATTACGGTGGAGGTCGCTACGCCATTTATTTCGGGGTGCCAAAGAAGAACGGATCCTTCCGTTCTATTCTGGAGTTAGAAGGAGTGAATCGCTGCCGTCACGTACCCCAATTCAGGATGGAAACGTTGAGATCAGTCCTTATGGCGGTGCGTCAAGGCGAGTACTTATCTTCCCTCGATCTCACGGAAGCGTATTTACGCATCCCAATCAGGCAGATGCATCCAGAGTTGCTGAGGTTTGCTCTTCCTTGGGGACATTGTCAGTTCCGGGCTTTGCCATTCGGTCTGGCGATGGCACCACGGACCTTCACCAAGATCATGGTGATGGTAGCGGCGCCATTGCGGAAGGAAGGCATTCTGGTTCATCCTTCGTGCGACGATTGGTTGATTTGGGCAGAGTCCAAGGCCGAGAGTGTTCGGGCTACAGACAAGGAGCTGAAGTTTCTTCAGGGTCTCGGCTGGGTGGTCAACTCGGTCAAGAGCCACTTGGTTCCATCCCAGGATTTCGAGTGTCTAGATGTGCGGTTCGACACTCAGAAAGGGGCGGTGGTTCTGCTGAATCATTGAGTGTAAGTGCTGTGACAGTTGGTGTGCAAGTTCAGGTCCGTTCCAGCGTCTGCAGCATGGGGTTACCTTCGCGTACTGGGGACAATGGTGGAGGCTCTGGAAATGGTGCCATGCGCCAGGTTTCATATGAGGCCATTGCAGAGAAGCGCCCCTTTGCCGTTGGTCGCTTCAGGCCGACTCGCTAAGCAAACATCTTCCCTGCCCACTTCGGGTCAGGCAGTTCTTTTTGTGGTAGCTGCTTCCAAGATTTCTGACAGCGGGAATGCCTCTAGAACAGCCAGAGTGGCTTCCCTTGCTAACGGATGCGAGCCTTGCGGGATGGGGTGTTCATTGCAGGGATCTCTACGCGCAGGGCGCTTGGTCCGTACCGGAAAGCACATGGTCAATCAATCGGCTAGAGCTGAGGGCGCTCTGCCTAGCGTTGCGAACCTTTGAAGCTGCGGTGACAGGTCGGGCGATTCAGGTGCTATCCGACAACTCTGCGACTGTAGCCTACCTAAACCGACAGGGTGGTACCAGAAGTGTGCCCATGGAAGAAGGATCAGAGGCGCTGTCCGCTTGGGTAGAGCTTCGACTACCAGCGATCTGGATGGCGTGCATTGCAGGGAAGGACAATGTGATGGCAGATTTTATCAGCAGGGTCCGGGTGGATGCCAGAGAATGGGAGTTGCATCCGGACGTATTTGCGCAGATAGTTCAAAGATGGCGACCGCCGATAATGGATCTCATGGCAACCTTTCAGTTAGCAAAGATGAGTCGTTTCTTCAGCAGGCGGCGAGAAAGAAGGGCGAAAGGAATCGACGCTCTGTTGCAATAGTGGCCGTCGTCAGGTTGCTTCTATGTCTTTTTCCTCCATGGGTACTCATAGGTCGAGTAGTGCGGTGGATCAAAGCCATCGGGGAAAAGATTTGTTGGTGGCTCCAGAGTAGCCGAGGCGTCCGTGGTACGCCGATCTCTTTTGGTTGTTCTACGGGAATCCCTGGAGGTTGCCGACGTTGGAGATTCTTTTGCTTCAGGGTCCATTTCGAATGCCTCAGGGGGATCGGTTCTCGCTTATGGTTTGACCATGGAAAGGGCAAGGTTGAGGAGGAAAGGTTACTCGTCAGCAGTCTTCTCGACTTTGCTTCAAGCGAAGGAAGAAAAAAAAAAGTCCACGTCTCTGGCATATGTGCGCAGATGGCATATATTGGAGGACTGGTGTTCGCAGAGGCAAGTATGCGTGGCTACGGTATCCGTTCCCTTAGGGTTACGCTTCCTGCATGACGGATTTGATAAGGTTCTGGCAGCCAGTTCTGTGAGAAGTTCAATTAGTAGTCCTCTCATGCTATCGATGCAAAGTCCAGGGGGTGGGGGCTCTTTGATCGCATGCGGATGTGTTGCGTTTTCTTAAAGCAGTATCCAGATTGCGGGCCTCACGTAGCATTACGATCCCACTGTGGGATCTCAATTTAGTTTTAGGGGCGTTTTGCTAAGGAGCCACTTGAGCTGTGACACCAGGCGTCTGGTAAAGATTTAACCTTAAGGGCAGTGCTTTTGGTAGCCATCGGTTCAGCGACACGAATTTCGGAGTTCCAGGCAATGTCATGTAGAGAGCCGTTTTTTGATTGTTTCCCAAGGGAAAGGTGCTGTTGCGACCAGTTCCGTCGTTTTTGCCAAAGGATACTTTCTCCGTTTCACCTAAACCAAACGGTTTCTCTTCCGGCCATGAGTTCGGTGGAGGGGAATCTTTGGATCATAGTTTACGCTGTTTAGGCATAAAAAGGATGCTATGACAGTATTTAAAAGTTTCAGAAACTTTTCGCAAAGTGGACTGTCTATTCGGGTTGTTCGGAGGTTCCCGCTAAGGGGAGTCAGCGTCGAAAGCGTCCATTGCCAGGTGGCTTAAGAAGGCAATGGCGTCAGCATAGCTGTTGCAAGGACGCCCGTGTCAGCAGGTTTACCAGCTCACTATGCTAGAGCGCAAGTGGCTTCATGGGCGGAACACAGTTTGGTTCCACCACTGGAAATTTGTAGAGCGCCGACCTGGTCGTCTCATCCTACTTTCAGTAAGCACTACCGTCTAGATGTCTTGGCGGCAAACGATTCCTGGTTCGGGTCGGCGGTGTTGCAATCCAGCTGGAAAGGTCCCTCCCAATGACTACTGCTCTGTTACATCCCAGAGGTGGAGGACTAAACTTGAGGAATGATAAAGAAATGGAAATTACACTTACCTGGTAATTGTTGTTCCTTGAGTGACGACAGTTTAGTCCTCATTCCCACCCGGGGATGGATTCATTTGCAGGGCGTGGTCAGTGGGAGAAGTACAAGTCTACAGGTGAGTAGAGCTTTTAGTAGTTTATTGATCCTCTCCATTCTTCATGTCTCTCTTTCTGTCTATTCTTCTCTCTCTTTTCTTTGGTTAAGTGTAGAGCGGAAAGGAGAAGGTACAAAAAGCAGTGCCCTTCTTTTGGGAGAGGGGGTTTGGTGGCTAATTGCGTTAGGGTTAGCCATTCAGTTTGAGTTTAACGTTGAATTGGATATGATAGCTACTTATTTGTTGCTTCTTTGAGTCTGCTTTGTCAATAGTTCACTGGGGGCTGATGGGAGAGACCAGCAGGCTATATCCAGTGATGTCACGATTTTGACATGCCCAGTCTCCAAGCTGCAGGAGGAGGTGCATAACCCAGAGGTGGAGTACTAAACTGTCGTCACTCAAGGAACAATAATTACCAGGTAAGTGTAATTTCCATTTCTTCAGGGCTCAACAAGCCCCCTCCATGCTCCGCTCCAAAGGAAAACCTCCGGGGCGATCCAAAACAAACTCTCCTCTCACGGACCCGGACTCCCAGAGCATCAAGGATAAGCTGACAACTACCACCCACAGCCGCTCTAGCTGGACGGTGTGGCTGTTGCCCTTGTGCTTCGGCATAGCATGCAAGGGTAGGTCGCTCACTGTAGACAACGCCACGGATCTGGAACGCAGCCCCCTCAAGGCGTCATCTTGCCCAACCAGTCCTCAGCTTTGTTTTTTTGCTTATCTACATTGCCAATCGGGCTTTATCATTGCCACTTCATTTGCCTAATTTTAAGGGGTTTGGGGATTACACAGAGCATTTAGCTATGGTACAAACTGCCCAGTGTGAACTCTCTCTTCATAATACAGTCTGAGCTGGAATCTGCTCTGCATTATTTTTGCAGACCAAAGACAGTCTGAACACACACAGCCATGGTGCGCTGTTTCTTGTATCAAGTGACCCGATAGCTCCAGGTCATAGGACTGACTCAGCCTGTCTCTCGATTTTGCCCTCTATCTCCGACCTTGTAGTACTGCATGATCTTGAGAAACTGAAAAAACAAGTCTGGAGAAGCAGTGGGAGTAAAATAAGGGCTGGCTCAGCATGTCCCTTATGATATACAGTTGTCTAGACACCTTTGTTAAAGTTTGCTAACAATCTACTATTTTTGTCTTTTGTTTTATAGTGGTAAAACAGGGCAGTTAGAGAAGAATAAGTTTGCAAAGGAGGCTTTGTCAGTGGCCTGTTTACACTTCCTTCCACCATTCACATTCCAGATTCGAGTTGGTGCTCTCTATCTTCTGTATGGACTCTACAATGCACAGCTTTGTCAGCCCAAGCAAAAGGTACTGGTTTTATAGACTTCCTTCTGCAGAAGATGCTGAGCTACCAAATCAAGATAAGCTTTCATTCTGCCCCCTCCCCCCCCCCCTACTTCCCCAGTTCGTCGCCTACCCCTTCTCTTTTCTTGTGTTCTCAATTAGAGTACTATATAACTCTATGTGGATTGTTTATTGTGGTGTTTACTAAACCTGTCCTGAAGGCACATATAGTCAGTTAGACCCTAGGGACTGGACTAGACTGGAGGGACTCGAGGAAAGAAAATTAGCAGGAAAGGCCTAATTTCACCTTGCTTTCTTTCTTGCAGATAAGAATTTCACTCAAGGACTGGAAAGAAGTGCTGGCATTCCAGGAGGAGCTAATAAAGGCACAGCATTTTGATGCGGCCTATATTCTCAGAGCATTGCGACTCCAGAAATGTTTCCACTATACAGCAATGCCCATACTAGTAGGTCACTCAGCATTGCGTTAATTTTTTTTTTTAAAGACTGCTTGCTTTGATGTCAAACTCTGAGCTACAAAAACATTTTGAATTTATGACTTAGATGTTTTTTTGTTTGCTTGTGATATACATTTATTCAGCATTTTTAAAAGAATGTTTACATAGTGGACAGATCTGCTGAAAGAAAGCCAGTATAATGTGAATTTTAATTTTCCTTTTTGCAGTCCCTTTGAGTGTCAACATCTAGATAAGTACATATAGGGCTTTCTGCTCTGAAGCTTA
Source organism: Ichthyophis bannanicus (assembly GCA_033557465.1). NCBI lineage: Eukaryota > Metazoa > Chordata > Amphibia > Gymnophiona > Ichthyophiidae > Ichthyophis > Ichthyophis bannanicus. The sequence goes on from CM066037.1 coordinate 121,711,310, forward strand.
GTATGTGTCCTAAAACCAGTTAGGCCTTGATTTTATACTAGGCACCTTTTATGACATTCCACACAGTTGCCCTATTTTATGCCTAGTTTGTAAAGACAAAACGTAATGGCCACAACTTCTTGAACGAACACGCTCTATAACAAAATGAAAACTCGTTCACTATGAACAAAACTGGATTAGAGATGATTTCAAAAATCTGAGGTCTCAGTTAAACAAGAGCATTGCCATCAAGACTCACGTCTTAGTACAGCAAAGTGCGTTTTCACATCAGTGACCTCTTAACATAGCAAACAGAACTCCAATCTTGGTAGCACTCTTCAATAAATAATCTCTTAATAAAACTCAATAACTAGCATGAAAAAACATGCAATATCAACTTCCCAGATTAGAGAGAGATACAGAACATTTATAATCTGGGAAGTTGATATTGCATGTTTTTTCATGCTAGTTATTGAGTTTTATTAAGAGATTATTTATTGAAGAGTGCTACCAAGATTGGAGTTCTGTTTGCTATGTTAAGAGGTCACTGATGTGAAAACGCACTTTGCTGTACTAAGACGTGAGTCTTGATGGCAATGCTCTTGTTTAACTGAGACCTCAGATTTTTGAAATCATCTCTAATCCAGTTTTGTTGATAGTGAACGAGTTTTCATTTTGTTATAGTTTTATAAAGACAACATGGGCTTCTATGTGCCTTAGAAAATGGGCAGCCCGAGCCTTTCCCTGTAGCATTCATATTTATATCTGCTCTTAATTAGGTGTAAATGTGTGCACATCTTATATAATAAAATAAGGAGTTAAAAACCTCCTGTTTCTTTTCTTCCTCCACTATACACGAGCAATCTCTGTCAACGGGGAGTATAATAATCAAACATCAGAGGTCTAAGAGAACTCCTTATATTTTCATATGTCACTTTTTTTTAAAAAACATTTTCCAAACTTAATATTTTTCAAAATTCCTTTATAGTATAACTCCATTTTCTTCTTTTAGATTAAAAAAAATTGTTTAACCAAACAGAACAATGACATCGGTGTGGAGTGGGTACACTTACACTCCGCCCCGGATTACAGTATTTAAATTACAACACTTTATATTTTACATTTTTCCAATTTGCCCCCTATCCCTTCTGTAGCACAGTAGATCTCTTACTTAAATATTTGAGTAATTTGGCGTGTTCACTGCCCCCACTAGTCTATGGGTCAGCAATCCATTTTCCTTTTATACCACTTTCAATTTCTCCACATAATTTAGAGGGTCAGAAGTTCATTATGTCCCCGAGTTGTCAATGTGCTAATGTAACACTCCCAGATGGCCAGAAACGCCTCTTTTCTTGGCCTCCCCTCGAGCTGACAGTCCCTCAGGAGCATCAGCTGATGGAAGCAATCCCTCCATTCCCAAAATGTAGGCAGGTTGGGCGTTGGCAGAGAAAAGCTTCGCCACTGTGATTGCCTTGCGAATCAGCAGACAGGCCCATCATCCCTTAGGAGGAGAAAAAAGCAGCCGATCAAAAACCACCAGGGTCTCTGTGCACTCCGCTGCTTGCCCCACCATTGTTCCTAGGACTGTTGGATCTGGTACCAGTACTGCCAGATCTTCCCACATCCCAACTACATAGGACCCTTTCCCTCTCCCTCCCCTTCCCCCCCCCCCGCCCCATCATTCGACGACTCCGCACTCACCAGGGGCAAAAATGAAACGGCACACCGCCCGCAACTGCATCTTTCACAGTCTAGCCCCACCAACCAAATCCGGGATGTGTTTTATCGTGTCTCCCACCATATCTGGTTCTACGGTGTCTCCCAGCTCCTCTTTCCATTTCTTCTCTATGTCCAAATAGTTGTGAGGTGGATTCCAGCTCTCCAATTGTAGTGCATGAGCCGACATCGACGGGCACTTCTCTCCCATTTGGAAAAATTGCAATAGTCTCTCTGAGGCCCCTGATACAAGAGTCTGTAGGTAGCGAGCCAACATAGTGACGTACCTGGATGTATGCCAAAAAATGTTTGTTACCAAGCTCGTATTACCTTTGCAGAGCACTAAAAGGTTTGCATCCACCCAAAAGATCCACCACATGTCCCACATTCCGGATGCCCTTCTTTGCCCATTCCCCACACACACTTTTGTCTCTGTTCCTGGCTGAAAGAGAATATTTCGCCAGAGAAGCAGCCAGCTGGATGCTGTTGAGGCCTTCCCCCTTCTGGTGCATAAGTATTGCCATACCATCTTAATGGAAATCACTCCAATCCAACAAATTTCCTTCGTGGAAAATAAATTTGATGTCAAAATCTAAATGGTGTGAATATTGAGGTAACTAGTGACACCGGTGTTTAGAACTTTTGTTAGTATTTAGTATTATTAATAGCCCAGGGGGTTTCAGCTCCATATAGCGCTTAAAAATGCTTTTCAAAAGATTTTTTTGAGCATCAGCGCATAGATAACATCAGCAACCACCCTGGAATTTTTCAGAATAAACACCCGTTCTCCGTCACCAAATAAGTTAAGGAACTACTGAGAGGATCTCAATTTTACTACCATATGTTCGTCATAAGAAACATTTTATATTGAACTTCTTCAAATGCACTATTCGTGCTCAATTTGTGGTCTCATTTCTCTCTGTTGTCCCAATGTGAACACCAATCTTCTTTTACCAAATGTCCAAAAAACTATTGCACAGAAAACTTATTAAAACCTATATTTCAACAAGAAGCTTTGCGTAGCTTAAAAATTCTGAAATCTTATCTTCTCAAAGAATAGCCAGCTGCTTGTTTTTCATTTTCATTGCCTCTACGCTTCAACCGGCGCCCTCATAGCGTTTCACTCCCTTGATAGAGCTTCTTCAGGAGGGTAGGAAAATGTTGCTGCCCACGTTTATCCAAGTTATATTCTGAGAGTGTGGAAGAACGCCGCGCCTCTCAGTAGTTCCTTAACTTATTTGGTGACGGAGAACGGGTGTTTATTCTGAAAAATTCCAGGGTGGTTGCTGATGTTATCTATGCGCTGATGCTCAAAAAAATCTTTTGAAAAGCATTTTTAAGCGCTATATGGAGCTGAAACCCCCTGGGCTATTAATAATACTAACTACTAACAAAAGTTCTAAACACCGGTGTCACTAGTTACCTCAATATTCACACCATTTAGATTTTGACATCAAATTTATTTTCCACGAAGGAAATTTGTTGGATTGGAGTGATTTTTATTAGTTGAAAATTGTAATTCACCCCGCAAGGACCGAAAATGTTTTGTATTGATACCATCTTAATGGGCCTGATCAGCGGACTTTGATTCAACCTCTGCGGTAGGAGTGGGCTCTCCACGTGGAGCACTGCCAGCAGTGAATGAAGGATAGATATGCCTCCTCCAACACCGTGGTGGTAAACACATCTGAATATCCTAGCCAGTCGTATAGGTGACGGAGCTGGCAGGCTCGTGCATATCTAGAGGCATCTGGGAGTCCTACTCGCCCGTGACACCGAGGGGCCTTTAATCACACCCAAGAAATCCGCACCGGCTTTCCTTGCCACAGAAACCGCCATACCTCCTTTTTTTTTTTTCTTTTTCTAGTTGCACTATATATCTTTACTCAGTAACTGGAGAGGTAGGGTTTGCAATACATATAATAATTTGGGGAACACTATCATTCGGTAGGCCGCTACTCCCCAAGCAGTGTTAATGGCAATAGGCCCCATTCCCGTAGTTTTAAACGCATCTGTTGCAATATTCTGTTATAGTTCCTATGGTACAGCAGGCGGGGTATGTGAATGCTGCTTCTGCCCCACAGGGGAAATCCCATCTTCCAAGACTTGCACAGATGTCCCAGCACGTCGAATGCCTCAGATTTATCATAATATCTCCAGGAACAAGCAGGAATAAGTCCTCACATATGGGTACGTCGGTACCGACGGAGCCCGTGCGGGAAAGCTCCCCAGCTTCTTAGAATAGAAGCTTTTGGGACCTCCCACTGCACATGCGCACTGCCTTCCCGCCTTCCTGAACAGCTCTCCTCAGTTTCTCTTTTTCCGCGGAGCCAGCAGGTCGTGTTCCTGTCACCGCTGAAGAAATTGTTATTTTATTTGTTTCTTTAGACCGCGTACCTGCCTTCCCCATACCGATACCGTATCGCCGGTCTTTTCTTTCTTTCTTTAAAAAATTATAATTCTTTTTTCTTATTTTTTAGCTTTTTGGTCACTTCAGAGAGGCCTCTCGGCCTACTCAATTTCTCCTCATGGAGAAGCCAGCCCCTGGATTTAAGAAGTGTACCAAATGTAATGCTGTTATTTCAGTCACAGACACCCATGAATGGTGTCTGAAATGTTTGGGGCCTGACCATTCCATACCGGACTGCCCATCTTGCTCCCACATGTCTAAACGTGGGCTGCAGAACCGGGCCAACAAATTCCATGTGCTGTTTGCTTCAGAGAATACAGCATCACAGTCATCCAGGTCTTCTTCTCTCCGGATGGATCTCAGGTAACCAAACCTTCTGTGGGCAAGTCCTCAAAGAGCAAATCTCCTTCAAAGCATCGAGAGGCTCTTAGCTTAGAACTTGAGGACCCTGCCCCAGCCAAACAACCCCGGCGGGAAGTCCAACTTCCAAAAACGCCAATTCAGGGGTCTCAGGTTGATATCGATGCTACGGCCTCGACAGATCACCTGTTAGCCTGCTCTGGGGTACCGGATCACTCCGGTACCGACATCCAGGCAGCTATGGCGTCCATGGGCGATACTGTACAGTCCATGCAGCAGGCCGTCATGGCTTTCATTAAAGCTGCAACGCCATCGGTTCCGCTTTCAGCGGTTCCGGGCCCGATACCGGTATCGTCCGCCATGCCGGTATCGAGGCCGTCCACCTCTAAACGCAAGTCGGTACCGTATGGGCTTTCGCTCCATACCGGTTCCATACCCGATACGCCCGATATCGATACCGATCGGTACGCGTATCGTGCGTTAGAGGAAAGCACCGATTCCTCTGAGGATTTTCACTCCTCTGATGATTCTGCTGAGTTTTCACTCAACTTACCTGAGGAGCCCTCTTCTCCTAAAAGGAGAATGTCCCCTCCAGAGGATTTGTCCTTCCAGGACTTTGTTTTAGATATGGCTACAGCCCTTTCTATTACCACATCCTCTGAAAAGGAACCCAGATCCAAAAAACTGGATATTTTGGGATACTCAAAGGCCCCTAAGGAGGCAGTTACCCTGCCTATCCATGAAATCCTTCAAGAACAACTGATGGATTTCTGGGAAAATCCTTTGACTTTGTCTCCTTATTCCCGTAGGTTGGACACCATGTATAGGGTCCCTCCTTCTCCTGGTTTCCAAAAGACTCAATTGCCCCACCACTCTATTGTGGTGAAGTCTGCAATGAAGAAGATTAGGAGTACCAAAAGGCACTCTTCCACCCCTCCAGGACGGGAATGTAAGACTTTGGACTCTTTTGGTAGGAAAATTTTCCAGGCTAGTATGCTTATAGCCAGGATTAATTCCTACAGTCTCTATATGGGCATGTTCCTGGAGGAACTTGCCAAAAAGGTGCGGCATTTTGCCCCCTTTATCCCTGAGGATAAAAAGCAGGGATTCCTTTCCCTAGTGAAACAACTCTTAGAGGTTTCTAAGTTCTCTAATAGGGCAGCATATGATTCCTTTGAGGGAGCCAGTAGGGCTTCGGGCATTGCTATTGCAGCCCGACGTCTTGCTTGGCTCCAGGCCTCTGATCTGGAACCTTGGGTTCTAGATGGCTTACGGAATCTGCCCTGTACAGGTGAGAACTTATTTGGGGAAGAGTGGCAAATCAAAGCCACCCAGATGGATGCTGAAAATGCCACCTTGGAAAGACTTTCAAAGTCCACTTCAATTCCTACTAAGAAAAAGTCTTTTAAAAGGCCTTACTATAAGAAGGCCAGAGTTGCTTCAAATACTGGCCAGCAGTCTTCTCAACCTCGCTATACTGCTAAGCGTCAGCAATCCAAACAAGCACGAGCTAAGCCTGCAGCAGCTACTGTAGCTCAGCAGGCTCCAACCCCTCAGGGGTTTTGACTTGCTCCTAGGGAACTTGCCACTTCTGGTTCTAACACAACCAGAACCTCTCACCATACCCGGAAGGTTGGTTCACTTTGCTCCCAGATGGGAACAAATCACAACAGAACAATGGACCCTCTCTATCATTCGAGAGGGTTACAAACTTCATTTCTCCAGCCTTCCTCCCCATCATATGGTGAGACCATTCAATTCTCCCCCATCTCTCCTAACCCTGTTGGGTCAAGAGGTTTCCTCTCTTCTTGCCCAAGGGGCCATAGAAGAGGTTCCTCTTCCTCAACAAGGGTCCGGTTTCTACTCCCCTTATTTTCTCATTCCAAAGAAGACAGGGGGATTCAGACCAATCCTAGATCTGAGAGAATTGAACAAATTTCTCTTCAAGGAGAAATTCAAAATGCTGTCTCTCGGCATTCTCCTTCCTTACCTCCAGGGTCAGGACTGGCTTTGTTCTCTAGACCTACAGGATGCGTATACACATATACTCATCCATCCATCCCACAGAAAGTATCTTCGCTTTCTGTTTCAGGGAAAACATTTCCAATACAGAGTACTCCCCTTCGGTCTAGCCTCTGCTCCAAGAGTATTCACAAAATGCATGGCAGTCGTAGCCGCATTTCTAAGAGGCATGGGAATCTTTGTCTTCCCATATCTGGACGACTGGCTCATCCGAGCTCCAACTCAGTCACAGGCCCAGATTTCCCTGGACCACACAAGGAGCCTTTTGCAGTATCTGGGACTGGTAGTAAACCTTCCCAAGTCCCAACTCATCCCTACTCAATCTCTAGAATTCATAGGGGCCCAGTTGGACACCATCACTGCAAGGGCCTACCTTCCACATGTTCGAGGCCAGCGCCTCCTGAGTTTGGCCTCCCAAGCTCAGTCCAGCACTCACTTGACAGCCAGGGAAATGCTACGCCTACTGGGTCATATGGCCTCCACAGTGCATGTGGTGCCCTATGCTCGTCTTCATATGAGAGCAGCTCAATGGACCCTGGCCACTCAGTGGACTCAGGCGTCAGGAGCGCTCTCAGACCAAATACAAACCTCCGATCGTCTGTTTTGGTCCCTCCACTGGTGGACTTCCACCAAGAATCTGTTGTTGGGGGCTCCATTTCAACCATTGCTACCCCAAGCAACCCTCACAACAGATGCCTCCCAAACAGGGTGGGGAGCCCATCTGCAAACTCTCTCCACTCAGGGCACTTGGTCTCTACAGGAGACCACCCTTCATATCAATCTTCTGGAACTGCGAGCAATTTACCTTGCCCTCAAGGTCTTCCACTCCCTCCTAGCCAACCTCACTGTCCTAGTTCAGACGGACAATCAGGTGGCCATGTTTTACATAAACAAACAAGGAGGGACGGGCTCTCTGTCGCTTTGCAACGAAGCTCTAAGACTATGGGCCTTCGCCAGAGAGCATCAGATTCACCTGCTAGCAGTGTATCTCCCAGGAGTTCAAAACTCTCGGGCAGACAGGCTCAGTCGAGTTCTGCTGCCACACGAATGGTCCCTACATTTGGACCAAATAAACCGAATCTTTCAGGAATGGGGGACCCCGGACATAGACCTCTTTGCAAGTCCGTGGAATGCCAAACTTCCCCGGTTCTGTTCCAGAACTCCGTGTCAGGGAGCTCAGGCTACGGACGCCTTTCTCCTGAATTGGAATCAGGCATTCCTATATGCCTTTCCACCCATTCCTTTGATTCCCAAGACTCTGTTCAAACTCCAGAGGGATCATGGAACTATGATCCTCATAGCTCCACGCTGGCCACGCCAAGTGTGGTTCCCTCTACTTCTACAGCTCTCCCAGGGATCCTACCTGGATCTGGGAGCTGCGCCAGACCTCCTGTCTCAGGAGGAGGGGACTTTGTGGCACCCAAACCCCAAATCCCTTCACCTCAGTGCTTGGTTACTGAAGGCTTAAGCCTTCAAGACTTTCATCTTTCCCAACCAGTGAAAGATATCCTTTCTGCCTCTAGGAAACCCTCTACCAGGCGTTCCTATGCTTTCAAATGGAAACGTTTTTCCATTTGGTGTGCTCAGCAGGGTCTTGACCCTCTGGCACTTCCTTTGAATTCTCTTCTTGATTATCTCCTGCATCTATCCAATGCAGGCCTCAAGACGAATTCGGTAAGAGTCCATTTAAGTGCTATTGCAGCATCCTTGAAACATATAAATGGACAACCTATCTCCTCTCATCCTCTTGTTGCAAGATTCATGAGAGGCCTGACTCTCTCTAAAACTCCATTCTGACCACCCCCGGTCGCATGGGATTTGAATCTAGTGCTCGGTCAACTTATGAAGCCACCTTTTGAGCCAATGTTTTCCACCTCCTTGAAATTTCTTTCCTGGAAGGTCATCTTCCTCATTGCAGTCACTTCGGCTCGCCGCATCAGTGAGCTGCAGGCTTTAGTGGCTAATCCACCTTACACAAGATTTCATCATGATAAGGTGGTCCTTAGGACGAATCCCCACTTTATGCCTAAAGTGGTCTCGCCTTTTCATCTTAATCAAGAGGTATATCTACCTGTCTTTTTTCCAGCTCCTCATGCATCCAATGCAGAGAGGAACCTTCATACTCTGGATTGTAAAAGAGCTCTCGCTTTTTACCTTAATAGGACTCAGCCACATCGAAAGTCTTCTCAACTTTTTGTGGCCTTTGATCCTTCCCATTTGGGACTTCCAGTCTCCAAGCGTACACTTTCCAATTGGATTGCTCAGTGTATTTCTTTTGCTTACCAGAGCAAAAACATTTCTCTGGAAGGCCATGTCACTGCTCACAATGTGAGGGCCATGGCAACTTCTATGGCTCATCTGCACTCTGTTTCCATAGATCAGATCTGTCGAGCCGCTACCTGGGCCTCGGTTCATACCTTCACAGCCCATTACTGTTTGGACAAGGACTCCCGCCGGGATGCCTTGTTTGGCCAGGCTGTCCTCAAGCACCTGTTCCATTCCTAAACAACTCCTGCCCACCTTCCCAGAATGGATGCCTGAGATCCATACGAAGATGGCGAACCTTTACAGGGGATCCCATGCATCTAAGCTAGGGAGTCCCCATATGTGAGGACTTATTCCTGCTTGTTCCTGGAGATAGCACAGTTACTTACCTGTAACAGGTGATCTCTGGGAACAGCAGGAATTAGTCCTCACAACCCACCCACCTCCCCTAGGAGTTGTATCTTTTATCTATCTATCTTCCTGTCCTCTCTCTGTTGACTCAGCTATAAACTCGAAACTGAGGAGAGCTGTTCAGGAAGGCGGGAAGGCAGTGCGCATGTGCAGTGGGAGGTCCCAAAAGCTTCTATTCTAAGAAGCTGGGGAGCTTTCCCGCACGGGCTCCGTCGGTACCGACGTACCCATATGTGAGGACTAATTCCTGCTGTTCCCAGAGATCACCTGTTACAGGTAAGTAACTGTGCTTTATTTGCAGACCCACTACTTCTCCAAACTCCTGAAATTACTCTAGGGAGGGATGTCTGCAGTGAAGTTAAATGTATCAGCAAATCCTCAGCAAATTCTGTGTACCGTAGCCGCACCCCGGGTGCTTCCCGACACTCAACCAGCTGTTGCACCAGGGGGTCAAGGGACAAGGGGCAACCCTGTCGAGTTCCCCAGCCCAGACCAAATGTTTCCGAAAGCTGCCCTTTGGTTATCACAGCTGCTGTGAGTTGAGTATACAACAGTTTCATCATTTTTAGAATTTGGTCTTCTAGGCCATAGTAGGGCAACAAATGAAAAATATAGTCCCACCGTACTCTATCAAAAGCCTTCTTGGCATCAAAACTGATTAACAGAGACTGGATTTGATATTCGTGTGCCCATTCTAATGATGCTATAATTTTAAGTAAGTTGCGTGCTGCGTATCAGCCTTTCACAAACCCTACCTGGGATTCTTGAACTAAGTTAGGCAATAATGACACAAGCCGGTCTGCCAGAATTTTTACGAATAATTTCAAATCAAAGTTGATCAGTGAAATCGGCTGGTATGACGAAGCTTCTTGGAGGTCTTTTCCTGGCTTGGGTAACAGAATGATGTGGGTGTGGTTGTTGCCCCAGGTAAAGCTACCCCATGCGATCCGGTCTGTCAGACGGCTGCCTGGGTGAGAATCTTCATGTGATAATCATTCTGTCCAAAATTAAATAGCAGAACTTTAATATTGCCCCTGTAATCGGGATCAATTACTCCCGCACCCACATCGATGAAATATTTAAGGGCTAATCCGGACCTTGGGGCTACTCTCCCATAGCATCCAATAGGTATTTCCACTTGGAGACCGGTGTCAACCAGGGCTCTCCCTTGGCTAGGTACAGTCACATTTTCTATGCTGCACAGGTCAAACCCAGCAGCTTGAGGGGTTGCCCGCTTAGGAGCATGGGCCTTCTCTGTGACCCTATGGTACTTTAGGATGAATGTCTGCTTTGGGGTAGCTTGGTCTTCTGGACGCTTAACCATCTTTTTAGCTGGGGTCTGAGGACTTCCAAATAAAGGCCCGGGAGCTATTACCATTAAACCTTCTCCCTCCTTCTTTCCTAGTCCTTCCACTAGACCCTGCTTAAATCTTGGCCAGTCTCTTCCTAGAACCAAATCAAAGGGTAGCCTAGGCACCACTGCTAACAGGACTTCCTCTTGTTCCCCCAGGCACTTAACCTTTAGCCTATAGGTGGGATATGATGTTGCAGCACCATGAATGCATCTGATGTGAACTTGGCTTTCAGGGGTTCTAGGCACAAATCCTTCTTGGGCCTCTATTCTCTTCCAAAGCCTTTTTGACATCATACTCTGGTCTGCCCCAGAGTCTAACAAAGCATTTGTGGTAATTCCTTGCACATCAACCATCAAAAGAAATCCTTCTTTGGGCTGTTTTAACTCCACCCCCATTAAGTAAGTGTGTGTCTGGCATCCCTTTTCTAAATGTCCCCATTTTCCACACTTGAAACATTTCTTTCTATTCCACTGTGTCATCTGGTTTGATACAGTACATTCATTTTCAGAAACATTTTTAATTATTTTCTTTTCTGATACAGCACATCTTGCCTCAGCACCAATCTTCAGAGGGCCACCCATTCTATGGCAAGCCTGCGTGGCTTCCAAGAATCTCTCTGCTAGCATGGTTGCCTCTCCAAGATTTTGGCAATTTTGCTGTATAAGGAAAGTGTGCAAATCTTTAGGGACCGCAGACATAAATTGTTCAAGCATTATAATGTCTAATAACATTTCTACCGTCTTTTGCTCAGGCTCCAACCATTTTACAGCTAAACCTCTGATTCTCTGACTCAGAGCCCTGGGTGTTTCACCCACTCTCAATGTAGTAGCTCTAAACATTCGCCTATACTCTGAAATAGACAACCCTAGGCGATCTCTAATAGCAGCCTTTACATCCTTATAATTCAAAGTCTGGGCTGCTGGCATTGCTCTGTAAGCTGCAAGCGCCTCTCCAGTTAATGAGGCTGCCAGCCTTACTGCCCACTGGGTCTCTGGCCATGCTAATGCTTGTGCCACTCTTTCAAAAGACTCTAGAAAATCATCAACATTATCATCTGGAGTTAACTTCCCAAAACTAAATGCCCCAATTCCTTGACTGAGTCCCACACTGTCCACATGTGGTGTACCAGTATTTACTGCTGGTCTTGCATCTGTTCCACCTTGGTTCTGCAGCTTAACTAGGGCTTGCACCAGATCAAGCACTGGCTTCTGCTGGTCCATTAAGGCTTTCATAGCAGTGTCCTGAGCCTGCTGTGCTAGCTCCTGTTGCCTGCTAAACTGGGCTGCCATCCAGCTAGCCATCTCCCTCGGATCCATCTTGATCCCTGCAAGAAACAAAGAAAAAAAAAACAAAGTGCACCACCTTCCAAACAGGTGTGGGGTTTTTTTCTACTTTTTTTTTTTTTTTCAATTACCCCTGTGCCTTACTCCCATCCACCACTAGACATGCCTAGGTACTTGTTACCTTATGCCAGTGATGAATCCAGCTCTGCACAGGGTCTTTTCCTCCTGGGACAGCTTCCTAGAACATCCACTTCTCCTCCAAAGTGCAGTTGAGGGAAAATCTTTTTTTCCAGCTTTAAACTTGAACTTTAGTTGTAATCCTCAGCAAGTAAATCCCTTTGTGCAAAAGCAATCCGAAAAACTACGCCATTTGTCAGACGGCTGCCTGGGTGAGAATCTTCACAGTCTTGGCAAGTGCATATATCTATATGATTTGCAAGGGATTGTGGGCAATGCAGTTCATTCACACCAGACACAGCTGCTGACAATAATTTAGTTGTGCTTTTGGGTAAAGCCAATAAGATATTTATTTATGGGGTTATTTCTCCCAGCACAGATATGCTTGGTAGCACATAAATCAGGTTACTTGCTTCCAGTGTTTAACTTGGAAAAACAAAATCAAAATCAGGAAAACAACATTCAAACTTGTCAGGCATTAGCTAATGTTTTCTTAGCATATATCAAACAACAAACGAAAAGCCACAAAGAAAGAAAAAAACTGTTCTTTTCAGGTTAACTTCTGATAGCTTTCCCACATAGATTCAGAAGTGATTCTCTCCTAGCTCACAAGCAATTAGGTAAGGCTCAATTGCTAGCAGTTATCCAGCTGAAACCCCTTAGCTGGCTTGCTTTCTACTGTGTGGGTCAAATCCTGCTTCAGGAGCTTTTCTGAGTAGATTAAAGAACAAGTTTGTATTTCTTTGTGATGGTTGCTGTACTTTATAACAGAAAATCACCAAAGGAGATTGGACAGAGAGCAGTCCATATAAACACATTCTTCATCTGCAATCATTCCCCCTTCTTCAACAAGCATGGGTTTAATATCATGGATTGGCACAGATGAATCTCTCAATGGAGCACTTTCAGGAGAATACTTGTTTCCCTGCTGTCTTTCAAGGTTATAGCTAGGGCATAGATCAGTGTTCATACCTGAGCTTCCATTGCTGTTAGAGTTCCTCTCTATATAGCCTGGCCAGTATGTAGTCCAGTTCTTATGTCCAGCCTTCCAATCCAGATCCCTGGACACTGGATCTCTCTTCACATACCTTCTGGCACAGGTCTTAGGGTCCCTTCCACGTGCAGCCGTCTCCCTCACAGGTAGCGTCTGGAGTTTCCTAGCTCTGCAGCACCATTCCTCTGGCTTTCCCCAGTCCAATGGCGTATGCTGGCCCTTGAAATGCCTCCCAGTATACGTACTGCTCTGGACTCTTCTAGACCTCTCAAAGGCTTTTCTCTTCCTTCTCCCAAAGGGTTTCTTTCCTTCTCTGTCCGTCCGGTTTGGCTTCTGCTTCTGATGATCCTTCAGATGAAATTGATGATCAAGCTCAAGCTGATTCTCAGGATAATGAGGATAATTCTCTGTAGAATAAACTCTACCTTTATTCTGCCCAGATGAGTGCTCCTCCCTAATACAGCGCAGCTGTGCTGAATCAGGCCCTGCCCTTTGAGATGAGTGCTTAGGGATTACCTCATAGCCCTCCTGATTGAACACACGTTTCCCCACTTCAGCTCCTCTAATGGCTGCTGGAAACCTGGTGCATTCTGGGACTGGTAGTCTTTTATGGGAAAATTATGTTTTCTTATTTCTACCAGAACTGACAGGTTGCTTGTTCAGAGTCACTTCACCTTTTCTATAGCTCCTTCCTGAGCTATGATAAGCTTCCTTATCACAGGTCTTAATATGTAGCTACCATTGAGTGAGCCACTAAGTCATGAACCAGCTTATAAAATTCAGCAGTGAATCTGTCTGGGCCTGGGAATTTACAGAGTTGGGCATGTTGGATACCTTTTTGGACTTCAGAAACTGAGATTTTCTCCCCCAAAAGTTTGCGCTGCGGCTCAGAGATCCTGGATAGCGTCATACCCTTCAAATACTTTGCCACCTGTGAGGGGGAAACAGCCCTGCCCCCCCTGTATACAGGGCTTGGTCGAATGCACAAAATAAACGAGTGATTCCCGGCGTGTCTTTATGGAGCCTACTTATCTCGTCCCTCAGACCAGCCACCACCCGTGTCCCCCTGCCCTCTTTAAGGCAGCGAACCAGAAGCTGACCTGCTTATCTCCATAACGATAGAGTTGGTATTTATAATACATGAATAACTTCTTAGCACGTTGGTGCAGAGTTTCATTCAAAGCCGCTTGGGTTTCCAATAATCAAGTTCACATCTCTGTGGGAGGATCACTCGGGCGTTAAATAACTGTCGTTTCCGTTCGAGATAGGCAATGATATCACCCCGCAACACTGTCTTTGCAGTCTCCCAGAATAGTTCCGGTGTCTCTGTTGTGTTGTGCATATGACTGCCAGCATTTGTGGATATGAGCTTGGAATCTCTCATCTCTGTGTAAATCTAAAGGAAAGCGCCAGATCGGTGTTTTGGTTACATTGACCTGCCAGGCCATGTCTAGCCACACGTGGGCGTGATCCAAATGTTTGTCTGCTCCTATTACAGCCTCCTCCACTTTATGAAATAATACTTCCGATACTAGCAAATAATCGATACAGGTACTGGATGCGTAGGCTTGTGATTGGTGGGTATAGTTGTGGTCCTCAGAATGCACACGTTGCTCCCCTGCGAGCCCCCACCCCTCTGGGGTTAGATGTATCCGTACATCTGTCAAAAACACCATTGAAATCTCCTCCTACCACCAGCGGGTCCTCCGTGAGTTGTTCCAATTCTGTGGCCACCTGGGTATAAGAAGAGGTCTCCGGGACATTCGGTCCATATAGCTTACAAAAAATGGTGGTCTTCCCCTTCAACTCCCCTCTTACGATCAGGTATCTACCGGTTGCATCTGGGAGTGCCACAGAGCTGACAAACTGAACTCTTTTATGTATTAAAATAACCAGCCCCCCCTTCCCGCCCTGCGCAGGTGCTCCAAAGACTTGTCCCACCCAATCTCTGCGAAGTTTGGCTTGCTCCTCAGCTGTTCATTGGGTTTCTTGGAGAAAAGCTATGTCACAATGGAGTCGTGCCAAAGCATGCAATATGTTATTTCCTAATGGGGTTGCCAAACCCACAGGCATTCCATGACAATACCCTCACTGCAAAGGCTCTCTAAAACGTTTCAGTGCAGCTTTATCATTTGTTTCAAACGGGTTAGGAGAGCTCCTCCAGCCTAGAGCTACTCCTTTTTTTTCCATGAACTCGCCCCTCTCCTCCTCTGCTCCCACCCTTATCATGCTCCAGTTAAGCTTATACCCTCCCCTACTCTCCTACCCCCATTCCCTCCCTTCGCGTTCCCATTTCCCTCTTTCCACTCCTCTATTTTGGTCACCTTAGATATTTAGTGCTCCCCACCCCCAGACCTCCCCAGATGTACCCTTGGATCCCCCCCATCCACCCTAGTTAGTGACTTTCCTTCCTGCTACTCCTACCCTCTCCGCACCATCCTTCCCGCTCCGCTCTACTCTTTTACCCCTTCCTCCTACCTTCCATTTTCTTGGACTGTGTCCAGCCCTCCCTCCATCCACCATTCCGCCCACCCTACCACCTCTTCCACTTTCCTACTTAGTCCTTGTCCCTCTTAACGTCTTAATTTTCTTGTTTTGCTTTTAAGACCCTATCTATCTTCCAGGGCTTGTCTACCCATGTAGTGACTGTACATTAACGTACACCAATGAAACTTTCATTAAACAGGCCCGTGTACATTTACAGTATTGTAAATAGCCTCACTGTGTAAGCATTACATTTAATCTCTACCTTCTCTACGCCCTGCTGTGTGTTAGGAAGGACCAGAGGTACTGCGTTCCGACCCTTCAAAATGGGTGGAGAGCGGGGGAGCTCATTCATCGAGGCAGTCAAGCCCCGAGACCTACGAGCCCCGAAGCCTGGTACAGGCACCACTCCTTAGGTTTATTGCTCCTGTAGTTATCATGCATTAACATAAACCAAAACTCATATACACATTGACAGTATTGCAAACAGCCTTAAATATTTATTTATTTAATCAGTTTTGTATGCCACCTTATCCTTCAATCAAAGTGGTTAAAAGGACAACAAAAGGGTTTACATTGGGGCATGAAGGATAGAGAGGCAAGACATTGTAATAAATTACAGTATATCATATTAATTTACAATAAATTACAGTACATTGTAATAGTATATGTAAATGTTACATGGAATCTAAACCTTCTCTGCTTCCTGTGCTGTGTGTTGACATGAACCAAAGGTACTTGGTTCCGACCCTTCCAAATAGGTAGAGGGCAGGGGAGCTCCATCGAGTCCATCATGCTTTGAGGCCTGCGATCCCCAAAGTCCAGTATAGGCCCCACTCATTGGTTTATTGCTCCCAGATCTTGTCTCTCCCCACTTAGTCTTCCAACCTGCAGGGGTGCCACCACCATCTTCCTCCCCCCCCCCCCCCATACCACTTCCCCTCCATGTCCAAAAACTAAGTTAAGAGGATCTCGCATGTTCCTGGATATAAGCCACCGCTTCCACCGGTGTATCGAACACTTGTGTCACTCCATTATGGGATATTCTCGAGCGGACTGCGTATTGCAGGTCAAATTGTAACTTGGCTTCCACCAAAGTCTGACACACATTCCCAAAGTCCCTGCATCTCTGGCTAAGAAGTGCTGAGTAGTCTTGAAACACCAAGCTTTTTTGGCCCTCATACTGCAGCTGTCCTTGTCCTCGGGTGTCTCTCAAAATTGTCTCTTTGTGCACAAAGTTCAGGAAACGAGCAATAACCACCCTTGGCTTGCTACATTCCTCTTGTTGAGCGCCCAGGTGGTGTGCCCGCTCGATGAATAATGGCGTATTATTTTTTTTCCAGGGGCAGTGTTGCAGGCAAGAGGGTCTCCAGAAAACCCCGCAGCTCCATTTCACACACAGATTCAGGGATGCCCTCAAACCTCAGGTTGTTGCGGCGGCTGCAGTCCTCCATATCGTCTATCCTTTCTGCCTGCCGCTGAACCATTGTCTGCAAAGCCCTCGGGTCTGTTGTGGTGTTAGCCAATTCATCCTTGGTCTGTGAGATTCTGCATTCTGCCTCTTGTATACGAGCCCCAAGCCCCTCCAGCGTGCAGGTGACTCCATCTAGCTTGCTCCCCATTTCATCAAACTGCCCTGTCAGAGCACTCTCCACCGCTGTGTTGATGAGCTGCACTGGGTTAGGAGATGTGTGGGAGGGGGCCTGTCTGCCATCTTGCCACTGCACGTTGGTGCATTTTCCCACTCTTTCCAAACCGATTTCATCGCTGCTTGGGCTTGCAAATCCACTGGACCCACTCAGCAGGTAGCACACTCTTATTTGGTGCTCTTTGTGAAGGTGGGAGGTCAGTTTTGCTCTGTTTCTGGGCATTCTGGTGTGGGGAGCCCCGGAGAGCTGGCGAAAGTCGGTCCATCAGCTCTCACCACATCACGTGACCTCTCCTCCATTTTCTTCTTTTAGTTCTAGCTTCAGATATATTCTTATTTCAGCCAATAAAATTCATTGAAATACCCCATATTAATATAGTGTCCCCAAAGCACTTATCTCTAACACAAATCTAAAAAAATCCTTGCAATCGACTTCCATATGCTTGACAAAGATCTAAGTCGATTGCAAGGATTTTTTAAAATTTGTGTTAGAGATAAGTGCTTTGGGGATACTTTATTAATATGGGGTTTTTCAATGAATTTTATTGGCTGAAATAAGAATATATTTGAAGCTACAACTAAAAGAAGAAAATGGAGTTATATTATAAAGGAATTTTGAAAAAATTAAAAGGTTTTGGAAAAAGTTTGTTTAAAAAAAAAAGTGACATGAAAATATAAGGAAATATTTTAGACCTGTGATGTTTTGATTATTATAGTCCCCTTTGACACAGATTGCTCTTGTGTATAGTGGAGGAAGAAAGGGAACTGAGTGTCTTTTTCTCCTTATTTTATTTTACTAGTGATGTATATTAAAGTCCAGCAATTGACTTTTATAACATTTTTCAATGGAGTTTTTTGCTTGGTCTTGGATATATAAATCTCTGACACCATTTTACTGTTTTTACTTGCACATATTGTATAATACACACACACACACACACACATCACAATTCTGCCCCTGCGCCATTCAAATTATACCCCCGGGAGTACCAGGCAGGTTGTGTAAAAGAAGACAGGCCCGTTTCCATGCACCTATTCTTTTTTCTTTATATATTTAAATCTGTGCAGTTTTAGAAGAGCCCTTCCTTATCGTCCTTCAAGTCTAGTCCCGACCTCTGGGTTTTGCTCCTCCTCTAGCAGCTTGGAGACTGAGAAACATCATCTTTTATGATGACACTGGTATATCCTCCAGGGATGCACCTCCTCACTCCAGTTACCTCAGTCTCCAAACAGCTGGAGGATCTGTGAATCTGGAGGTCCCAGTTCACAGGAGCAGCAATTAAGGAGAGAGAGGTTTTAGATTGGGGTGTTTATGTTTAGAAAGAATAGATTACAGGAAAACGAAAGAAAACAGAGTGTGTATTTGGAGGGGGGTCTGTACCTTTAAGGGGCTGCTGAGGCCTTCTCTTCCCCCTCCTCTCCCCCCCCCCCTCCCGTTCCTCCTCATTCGGGACAGGACTTCAGGCGGAGAGGCAGTTCAACCGGAAGAGCAGAGTGCCGGTTCCAGACCCGCGGGAGCGATAGAGGGACCGAGGCTCTGGGCTGTCAGTGCACACAGAGGCTTTGCCTGCTCAGCGCTGTGTGGAAGCCCGGGGGGGAGAGAGAGATTCTGGCAGGAAGGAGCGCGGTGTCTTGATCTCCCTCTCACTCCGCTGTCCTCCCAACACTTCAAAGACGGAGTGTCGGTTGAGCGCGGAGGCAGCGTCAGTCCTCCAGAGGAGGTAAGCAGGGGCTGCATCGCGGCAGTGCAGTGGGGGAGAGATTTCGACGTGAGGAGTTCAATGGGCCTAGTCACGTGGTGGCAACGCGGGACTCCGCGGTCTTTATCAGGGCCTGCAAAAGTGTTTAATTTCAGCGGGAAGCTTCGTTTTTCATTGGAATTTGCATTTTCAGACTCGGGGGGGGGGGGGCTGAGCTGCAGTGTATACATGCATTTCGGTAAAAAAAAAAAGAAAATTCCCTGACTGGGTCAAAGTTCTCTACCTTTGCTTTTTCACTGTTATCCCTCTACGTTTCAGCACGATTGTGGGGCTGACGGGCAGGGTAGGCGGTTTAGCGAAATGCCTTCAAAGCAGATGTGCTTGGTCTGTGGGGCCAAAAGGGGTGCCCTGTTAGACACAGGGGTCTGTAGGGGCTGTGTGCAGGAGGCAGCCACTATAGAGAGCACATTGGAAGGGGGGGCTGAGGTTCAAGCTACCCCAGTAGTGCTGCAGGACGCAGTTCCCTTGGATTTACCGCTTAGGGAGCCAGTTGCAGGAACTTTGTCCATGCCTGATCTCCCAGCCTCGCAGGCACCCTTGCCGGAGGGATTGAGGGAAATTTTTTCCCAGGAGTTTGTTGCCCTTATTCAGCAGGCGTTTGGGGGCCAGCAGAAGAGGCGAGTAGTAAGTTCCTTAGACGGGGAATGGGGAGCAAAGAGACCTGGGACTCCGCTGAGTGCAGGGGCGACGGGAAGCATGGCGCAGAAGACCAGAGTAGAACAGGAGCAGAAGGAACAGTTGATGGCCTCGGAGATGCACTCAGTTGAGTGGGATCCCAACTTGGAGATTGATGACGAGTTGGAGGAAGGAGCGATCCTGGACAGGGAGGACCAAGCTAGGGTGGTCCGCTTGTTCAGGAGAGAGGAGTTGTCAGCTCTTATTGCTGAAACACTGAAAGCGCTTAATATGCCATCGCCAGGGCCTTCAGAAGATGCTACTTTAGAGGATCCCTTACTGCAGGTTTTTCAGAAGACTCAAAGAACATTTCCAGTGCACAGAGTGATTTATGAGATGATACAGGAAGAGTGGGATATTCCAGAGGCAAGTCTAAATGGGCCCAGAGTGATGCGTCGACTTTACCCGCTGGTGGACCAGGATCGCGAATTGTTCAAGTCACCAAGAGTGAATGCCGCCATCTTTGCTGTAACTAAGAAGACTACCATCCCAGTAGAGGGAAGTGCAGCACTTAAAGATGCACAGGATAGGAAACTGGATACACTGTTGAAACAGGTCTTTGAAGTCAATTCCCTGTCCATTCAGGCGGCTATTTGTGGAGCGTAGGTGACGAGAGCCTGCCTTTGCTGGTCACCACGAATTCAGAGCGAATATGGAGAGGATTCCATCGGGGAAGCGTCCAGACTGGAGTCCGGAACAGCTTATCTAGCCGACATAAACCCCGAATGAGGTCGTAATGTATCGAAAAGCATGGCGTCGGTTGTAGCGACCCGTCGGTACCTTTTGGCTGCGCAATTAGGCAGCGGATGGGTCTTCCAAGTCCAGACTAAATAAGCTTCCTTTCTGGGGAAAACTGCTGTTTGGGGAAGATTTGGACAAGATACAATAGTTAAGGATCTGGTAGAGTCCAAGGGGGGCAGACTTCCGGAAGACAAGCAGAGACAGGGTCACTCGACTCCCTCTTCCAGGGGTCAGCAGAGAGATTTTCGGCGGTTTCGTTTTCCTAGGTTCAGTCAGGCTCAGAGAGTATGTTTTCCCATTCGAAACCAGGGGTTTCGTGGCTTTAGGGGTGCGGGAAGAGGTTTCAGGGCCTCTTCTTCCGCTGCGAATCTTCGAAAGTCGCAGTGAAGTCAGAGGGACCCAAGTGGAGTTGATACCCGTAGGCTGCGGGAGTTTTACCCTGCCTGGGTCCAGATAACGGAAGACTGGTGGGTGCTGGAGGTCATTTGAGAAGGTTATGCGTTGGAGTTTCAGAGGCCGGTAAAAGATTAGTTCATGCAGTCTCCATGCAAGGCGCCAACCAAGTGTGCAGCGGTGAGGGAGATGGTGCAGAAGCTTCTCGATCTCAAGGCGGTGGTGCTGGTGCGCCCAGACCAATGCGGTTGCGGTCAATAGTTTGTAGTCCCCAAAAAAGAAGGGGCTTTTCGGCCAATTCTAGATCTCAAGAGAGTAAATCGTTGTCTGCGGGTATCTCATTTTCATATGGAAACCTTAAGATCCATGATTGTGGTTGTCAGAGCAGGGGAGTTTCTTACTTCCCTGGACCTGTCAGAAGCGTACTTACACATACAGCAGGAACACCATAGGTTTCTCAGGTTTGCAGTCCCCCTATGGCATTTTCAGTTCTGGGCCTTGCTGTTTGGGCTAGTGACAGCACCGTGAACATTCACCAAGGTGATGGTCGTGATAGCGACAGCGTTGCGAAAGGAAGGCGTTCTCGTGCATCCTTACTTAGACGATTGGTTAATTCGAGTGAAGTCCAGAGCCAAGAGCGAAGCGGCTATGAAAAGAGTGGTGTCATGCTTACAGAGTCTAGGCTGGGTAGTAAATATGACAAAGAGCAAGTTGATTCCTTCACAACAGCTAGAGTACCTAGGAGCGCGGTATGATACAAAAGCGGGGAGAATCTGTCTGCCTCAGCAGAGAGCGAGTGATTTGAGGCGGCTAGTCCGGCAATTTCTGAGCAGAACAACTCCCACAGCTTGGCATCATGGCAGTGACTAGAGTTAGTACCGTGGGCAAGAGCTCACATGAGACCATTGCAGAGGGCATTGCTCAGACGGTGGTCTCATCAGAACGATTCTCTGTCGCGCGGACTGCATTGTCCGACAGAAACTCGGTAGTCTCTTCAATGGTGGTTGCTCCCGGGGTGTCTGGAGAAGGGGATGCCTTTGGAGGCGCCTGGTTGGGAACGTCTAACGACAGACGCCAGCCTGTTGGGTTGGGCAGCTCATTTTCAAGGAGAGTTTGCTCAGGGTCAGTGGACTGAGTGGGAGAAGAGCTGGGCAATCAACAAGTTGGAGTTGAGAGCGGTGTCGCTCGCTCTACAAGTTTTTCGACTTCGTCTTCAAGGACGAGCGATCCGTGTGTTCTCAGACAATGTGACCGCAGTGGCCTACATCAGTCGGCAAGGGGGCACGAGCAGTGTGCAGATGGAAGACAAAGCCGAACAGTTGTTCGAGTGGGCCAAAGTAAATCTCCTAGCGTTGTCTGCAGCGCATGTAGCGGGAGTGGACAACGTAGAAGCCCACTTCTTGAATCGCGTAAAAGTGGACCCAGGGGAGTGGGCCCTTCATCAGGACGTGTTTGAGATGCTTGTGCGGTGTTGGAATGCCGGTAATGGATCTCATGGCAAGATTTTTCAGCAGGAGAAAGGAAAGGATTCGGAAGGCCTGGATGCTCTCATCCAGGTCCTGCTGGAAGAACAACTCCTTTACGTGTTTCCGCCTTGGGTGCTAATCGGAAAGGTAGTACAGCGTATCGAGGGACACAGAGGTCCAGTGATCTTGATAGCGCCGGATTGGCCAAGACGGCCTTGGTACGCGGATTTGATGCGGCTCTTAGTAGAAAAACCATGGCGCCTTCCTCGTCGGAAGGATCTGTTGTCTCAGGGGCCACTGCACATGCCTCACATGGATCGGTTCTCACTTACGGCTTGGCTATTGAAAGGGCTAGGCTGAGGAAGAAACAATCTCCAGGAACAAGCAGGAATGAGTCTTCACATATGGGTACGTCGGTACCGACGGAGTCTGCGCGGGAACGCTTCCCAGCATCCAATCAAAGAGCTTTTGGAAGCATCCCACCACGCCTGCATGCTGCCTTCCCGCCTTTCCCAACTGCCTCTCCTCAGTTTTCGTTTTCCGCGTAGTCGGCAGGATGTCCTCCTGTCACCGCAGAAAATTCTTGTTTTATTTCTTTAGTTTTCTTGTGGTCGCGGCTGTCTTTCCCGACGCCACCGGTACCGCCGGTGTTTTCTTTTCTTTTCTTTTCATGTAAAATCATCCTTTTTCAAGGGATATTTTTTCTTCATAGTGTCCCACGGTTTCTTAGGCCTTTTAGGCCTCTTCTTTTTCCTTCATGGAACTGCCAGCCATTTTCTCCAAGAAATGTTCAAACTGTGGCGGTACAACTTTATTTTTAGACCCTCGAAGTCGGTGTCTAACCTGCTTGGGTCCTGACAACAGTTTGGTGAGAAGAGGTCTTCAACATCGAGGTTCCCTCGATACACGGTTTCCCTCCAACTTCGGGGCACCGTCCCCTTCTTCTTCTACACAGGATCAGGTAACCCACAAACAGTATGTTAAGACTAGCCAGCCCTCGAGTGGTAGGTCTCATGCACAGCATGTAGATGGCTCCGGCCTTGCCCTCGAGGGCCCACTGGCTTCAAAACCCCGGCGGGAGTCTTCGGTCTCCAAAGCGTATAAGGGGTTTCAGGTTGTTCCTGGGGTTCACCCCTCACAGAACATACCTGAGCCGTGTCCGGTGGTGGCATCCGCTTCGAGCGGTACCGATACCCCGGCATCGGCACTGGTGTTGGATGAAACACTCCTCACCAGGGATGGTCATCTGGCGTCCTCGGTGCCTTCGGGACCGGTGGATACTTTCCAGACTGACTTTGCATTATCGGTACCAGCACCGATACTACCACCGACGTCGGTACCCTCCAGACGTGCATCGATAGCCTCGCTTCCTTCGATGCCGAGTATGGAATCGATCTCCAGTCTGGAGGACTGGGTACCGACTCGCCTTGGTACCGGCTCTCGGCGGTACCGAAGGCTCGGTTCCGATGATTCGGATCCGCAACTCTCGGTTCCCCCGAGGCCGATTGAGTTGCCACTGTTTGACCTTCATCCACCGGTATCAGACACGGTACCGAAGTCGGTACCGATGTCCTCATTACCCTTACGGTCGATGCCTTCCATGCTTCGCTTATCAGGCTCTCTGCCCTCGATGCCGAGTTTGGAATCGATCTCTAGTCTGGAAGACTGGGTACCAATATGCTTTGGTACCGACACCGATCGATACCGGTGGCTCGGTACCAAGGATAGCGGCCGGAGGTTTTTGGTTACCTCGGTACCGATTGAACTGTCACCAATGACTGCTCCGATGTCTCTGTCGGGCTCGACTCCGACATCGGTACCGGTATTGGCATCAGTACCGGTATCCACAGTACCATCATGGCCAACTCTTGCCATGCTTTTTTCAACAGGATCGCTCCCTTCTATACCAAGCTTGGAGTCGATACCTGGCATGGACAATGTGGTAATGACGGTCGCTGCTCCTGGACAGCCAGTACCGGCGACCATCCCTTAAGCATTCCACACTGCACTGTGCAGGATCTTCTATTCCTATATATTTGGATAGCTCTGTCGGTGCTCAGGCTAGTTCTTCAGATCTAACCTGTCCAAGGGAGATTCCTGTTGGGGATCCCTCTTTTCAGAGTTTCCTCCTGGATATAGCAAGATCTCTTGCCATTCCTATCCTAGGACATGATCCTGCACAAGGCTCTGTTTCTACCAAAGCAAAGGAGAACATAATGCTTCCTTTGCATCATTCCTTGCAGGATCTCCTTCTAGGAATGTGGGAAACACCTTTATTTATTTTTATTTATTATTTATTACAATTTTTTATATACCGCACTATTCGGCATCAGCGCGGTTTACATTATAACACAACGACCATAACAACAAGCTGTTAGGTTTTACATCGAACAGGGGTACCCCCACCTTCCAGAGCAACTGATCTCTTATATCAGGTGTCCCCCTCTCCAGGGTTTCAAAAGACTCAACTTCCTCATCATTCCATAGTAGTGGAATCAGCAATGAGGCGGGTAAAGAGTAAGAAAAAGCACTCTTCTTATCCGCCAGGTCGTGAGTCTAAGACACTAGATGTCTTTGGACGTCAAACCTTCCAGACATCTATGCTTTCTGCAAGAATTCTCTCATATATTTTTTATACGAGTCTATCTCTTGAGGAGGTCACAAAGCAATTACATCTTTTGACTCCTTCTCTTCCAGAGTCCAAGAGTGCAGGCTATTCTTCACTGCTCAAGCATCTTCAGAATATCTCTTGGTTTCTTACTCGTGCTTCCCTAGACTCTTTTGAGTCTGTTAGCAGGACTTCTGCTATAACTATAGGGGCACAACATAGAGCCTGGCTCCAAGGTTCAGACTTGGACAAATGGGCACAGCAAAGACTGGGACATACTCCTTGCACTGGAGACAATCTTTTCAACAAGGAGTCTTTACGTCAGGTTACTCAGTTGTCCACTGACTTACCTGTTCCTAGGGGCTGTTCTGCACCTTCTGTCCCAGTAGGTAGGAAATGTCCTGCCAAACTTTCTTCCCATAGGAGAAGAAGGTTTTATGCATCATCTGCCCATCATACAGATGTTCCCAAACAAGGGAAGCATCGTCCTGGTCTGCAGAATTCAACCTCTCACCAGGCTCAGCAAACCCAGCAACCACAGGGTTTCTGATCAATCTCCATCAGATGCTTGTGACTCTTGGGGTTAGAATCTGCAGTTGCTTCTTCTCAATAGAGGCAATCCACTGCTGTCATTCTAAATCCTAAACATGGATCTCTTCCCAAAAGACATCCATTCTTTCTATGTTCTATGAGCTGTCAGGATGTTCATGCTTCTAGGTCACAGGGTTCTCCTCTTCTTCCTGCTAGGGAAAGAGGTCTAACCACTATCAAACGATAGTTTCCTGTGCCAGCATGTCTTTTTTTCCTTCTATAGACTTACTATTTTGTAAGTCTTCTTCAGCTCCATTCTCTTTACCTTCTTACCAGGTTTTTCCTCTGTAAGAGCGGTATTGCTTCACTGGAGGGCTTTTTCTTCAGCCTCTCTAGTTTTGTTACTTTTCCAGTGCGGAGTTCTCCTCTCTGAGTTGACTCCTCTTTTTCAATCTTGCTTTGAAGCAGTTCATCAGACATGTCCAGAGTTTTCTATTCCTGTTCTGTCTGTTCTTTCTGTTTTTAAACAGTAAGATTCTTTCTGCTGTCTAGCAAACAGCTGCCTATGCAGGAGCCTTAATGTTTGGACCACTGGTTCTTGTCCACCAGCAAACAGATTTGTCCTCCACTAACTTTCTCCTGCATCATGCTCTCTGCAATTCTACAGAGAAGCTCTCCATTATGGGCCCTTGCTAGAGAGCATGGGGTTTTTTTCTCCAACAGCTATCCTAGATGGTTGGAAAAGGCGTTTTCAGTCATGTCTCCCATGACTAGAAAGGTTCTCCCTTTTTTCACTATCTCCTTTTCAATATAAAGGACATAGGCCTTCTCTTACATGAAAGCTTAAGGAGTTGCCAATTCCCTGCTTTGGTCCATAGTATTTCCAATCGGGAATATGCTTTCTCCTTGCAGCTCGTCCTCATGGTAAGAACGCATGATACCTCTTTGCCCTTAAGCAGGTCAGCATGGTATCTCATTTTTATGCGTCTTCTGTTCACTTACCATGCTAGAGTTCTGGAATACTCGGGACTTGCTGGCTGCAGACTGTTTTCATCTTCTGCTTTTCACGTAACCGTCCTGGTTATTTCACTAGCTAGCATCCCTGTAGCCATAACCAGTGGGAATAGATTCTCTATATATCTTCTCAAGTAGGTTTCACCTTCTTGTTATTAGATGAATCTTTCC
The DNA here is from genome assembly GCA_033557465.1 of Ichthyophis bannanicus. Taxonomy (NCBI): domain Eukaryota; kingdom Metazoa; phylum Chordata; class Amphibia; order Gymnophiona; family Ichthyophiidae; genus Ichthyophis; species Ichthyophis bannanicus. Next base: position 121,737,773 of record CM066037.1, read on the forward strand.
TCTCCACATTCCCTATGTGAATACCGTTCTGTAGGCATATCTCTGTCTGCTTCATTGCAGACACCCATATAGAGGCCTATATGTTCATTCTATAGCATACATCATACAGATGTCTATGTCTATCATTTGTGTGTGTTTTATGCCCTTCATATCTCACTATATATATATATAGAGATAGATAGATATAGATCTATAACATATAGATAGATAGTAAAATATCTCGACAGATATATTCTCATATATCGGTAGATATGTATTCTGCATTTATCTACCTGACTGTCGAGACTCATATAGCTATATGATTCTGACAGATGGGCTTTACCCATACCTATGCTATCCAGCATGTTTGGGGTTCTACATTCACAACCACTCTGTGGTAGTTAACAACTGCCACCATAACCTTAAGGTTTAGGTACCTCTGAAGCTCTCCATGTTCCAGTATCTCTCCTAGCTGACTCCAGTTAGGAGAGACATTGCGGATCTTCAACTAATCACAGGCTCTAACACCTCAGGCGTTTGTCCTTTCTTTTGGGATACAAGGGGTTTCCATACCTTTTCCTCCCACAAGGACTGTGCCTGTTTGTCCAATTCGGTCGGCCTTCTCTTTTTGCTTCCAAGGGTGAGCCACTCTGTCGCCAAAAGAGTTTGGCTTTTACCATAAAGCCTTCCGCTGAAGGCCCACCATTTTTGGTACTACCCCAGTTATTACCGGGGTCCCCTCTTACCTTTCAGGATTCTGACCTCCACTGTTTTTTCCTAACAGGTTTATTACCTCCACTTCACAGTGAGGTCCTCCTTGAGGTTCCTCTACTGGGTTCCCCAGTAGATCCCATGAACCTCCTTACCACTGTGTAATCCTGTTAGGGGAGGTCCATATTGCAATATTTTTTTCAATATCATTGATGATGATTATTATCCGCACATGGACTCCTTGTCTGCAGTCCTATGCTAGGTTAGCTGTTCCACAGCACCTTTCTTTCTTCAACTCCTACCCTCCATCCTCAGGATGCCTGGTGTTGTGCGGGATAGCATGTTCCAACCTATAACATGCTGGGACTCCAGGCATCTTAGCTTGGGAGTCCCATATTTGAAGACTCATTCCTGCTTGTTCCTGGAGATAGCACAGTTACTTACCTGTAACAGGTGATCTCTGGGAACAGCAGGAATAAGTCTTCACAACCCACCCACCTCTCCAGGAGTTGTATCTCTATCTTTCCTTTCCTCTCTCTCTCTCTTTGTCTCAGCTTTAAAACTTAACTGAGGAGGGGCAGTTGGGAAAGGCGGGAAGGCAGCACGCAGGCATGGTGGGATGCTTCCAAAAGCTCTTTGATTGGACGCTGGGAAGCGTTCCCGCGCAGACTCCGTCGGTACCGACGTACCCATATGTGAAGACTTATTCCTGCTGTTCCCAGAGATCACCTGTTACAGGTAAGTAACTGTGCTTTATTCCACAGCAGTTATGGGCACTTTGTTGAAGACGAGGAAGACATCTACTTCGTTAGCATATGTCCGCATCTGGCGAGTGTTTGAGCAGTGGTGTGTGGAAAGACAGGTGCAGGTGCCCAGAGCATCAATTCCACAAGTGTTGGCTTTTTTACAGGATGGTGTGGAGAAAGGCTTGGCGGCCGCGTCCTTGCGGGTGCAAGTAGCTGCTTTGTCCTGTTATAGAGGGAAGATAGCGGGAATAGTACTGGGGAAGTACCCGGATGTCAAGCGGTTTTTGAGAGCGGTGTCTCTGTTGCGGCCTCCATGTAGACAGGTAGTACCATAGTGGAATCTCCCTTTTGTCTTGGAAGCGTTAGGGAGAGAGCCGTTTGAGCCTTTGTCGAGAGCGTCTTTGAAGGATCTCACTCTCAAGGTGGTGGTCTTGGTGGCTATTTGCTCGGCTAGAAGGGTCTCCGAGTTGCAGGCCTTGTCCTGTAGAAAGCCTTTTTTGTCCTTTTATGATGCAAAGGTAGTTTTGAGACCAGTGCCATCCTTTTTGCCCAAAGTGGTCTCGCTGTTTCACATGGATCAGATGGTGTCATTACCGGTATTCGGAGAGTCTGCGGAGGGTTCCACCACTGATAAGGTTCATGCTTTGGACCTTCGTAGGGCATTAAAGAAGTATCTCAGAAGGACGGCCTTTTTCCGCAGGTCAGATAGGCTGTTTATCCTGTTTGGAGGTCCAAGAAAGGGAGAGGCAGCGTCAGAAGCTTCCATTGCCAGGTGGATTAAAGAGGCCATAGCGTCTTCGTATGTTTTGAAGGGTAAGCCGGTGCCGGAAGGTCTACGAGCCCATTCGACTAGGGCGCAGGCGGCATCTTGGGCGGAGTGTCGTCTAGTGCCAGCGGTAGAAATTTGTAAGGCGGCTACCTGGTCATCATTGAATTCTTTTGTCAAGCATTACCGGCTGGATGTTCAAAGAGAGATGGATATGTGCTTTGGGTCGGCAGTGCTTCAGGCTGGTCTAGCAGAGCCCTCCCGATTTAATGGTTTTACTGCTCTTTTACTTACCCAGAGGTCGGGACTAGACTTGAGGGATGATAAGGAAGGGTAAATTAGACTTACCTGCTAATTGTGGTTCCTTGAGGAGCTCAAGTCTAGTCCCATATCCCTCCCAGAGTTTTCTTTTAGTGAACGAGTGCCTGAAGCAGATCAGATATGACAGATAAAAAGAAAAAGCTTCTTGGCATTGGAGTTAGGTTTGAGTCGCTGTCCTCCATTAAAGGGGGAGGGCAGGCCTAAGTGATTCTAATGTAAGTCAGTATGAAAAATGGGGGGGATCGGTTAATGGGATAATTTAGCTTTTAGTAATTAAGAGTTCAGTTAGTTACATTGTTTGGACTGTTTACTACTTTAATTGTGGCTCCGGTGAGTTTGCTTTGTCAATAGATAACTGGAGTGAGGAGGCAGATCCCTGGAGGATATACCAGTGTCGTCATAAAAGATGACGTTTCTCAGTCTCCAAGCTTCTGGAGGAGGAGCAAAACCCAGAGGTCGGGACTAGACTTGAGTTCCTCAAGGAACCACAATTAGCAGGTAAGTCTAATTTACCCTTTTGGTATATATAAAATGTTTACACGTCAAACTTTTTAAATATAAAATTCCTCCCTTAGTAGTGTGCTAGGTATGCGTACAGACAAGAAAAGTTTGATTTTGGTTTTTTTGTATTCTTCATGAATTTTTCTTATTTTCGAGTGCTTTTTTTTTCCAGTTATTTTCACATATTAGTCTTAATAAGAAATGTTTGGTCCACACTAAATTGATTTAACTTACACTAACCAATGAATTAAGGCATGCTAAGTGGATTAGTGTGCATTAAATCAATTTTTAACACTCTAAATATTTTAAGATCAGGGTTTCAAATCCCATTAGAGGACAGCAACCTTGGGCCGGAAGGACTGGAGTTTCTAGTCCCACAGGTGCTCCTTGTGGTCTTGTGCAAGCCACTTAACCCTCCATAGCCCATGTTCCCTGTAAAATAGTTATCTCCAAGTTATAATGCCCTGTTCAATGTAATTTCAGTTTGTTCAATGTGAACCGCACTGATGCAGAATAGCGCGGTATATAAGAGAATGTAAATAAAATAAAAAATAAATAAAGGTGCATCAACCAATACACACCCCTCCTGTATGTATGGTCTTAGTACACTAAACAGGCCTTCCAGATCTTTTGCTAGACTAGTCCAGACAAGTGGGTTATGTGTCCCAACCAGCAGGTGGAGGCAGACTTGAGCAAATTTCAGTGATCTCATCACTAGTTTATCCACTGGTGCAGAACTAGGGGAAGCCGGTATTCCTTATTGTCCCTCCAGTTCAGTCCAGACGCGTGTGTTATGCCTGCCTACCAGCAGATAGACTGTGAACCACTGGATTGATTTTTTGACGTCATGATATAAAGGGATTTGTGCAGCCTCGCTCTCACCAATATTTCTCAGCCTTCAGCAGATGGAGGTGTACTAACTCTGCAGTCTAAAGTGGTTCTTGGTGGAGACAATTTGGGAAACAGGCCAATAGGTGTAGGTTGGTGCAGCAACCTACTGAGTCCTGGGGTGCAGAATCAGGTGGTGCCAGATCCCTCTCGCTCCTCACCCACCTATACGCCTTCCCTCAGAGTCTCTCAGAGCATGTTGAGAACCTCTTGCTAGAGGCCTTCCCCATTCCTCCTCCCCAACCTTCGGGAGGAGGAATGGGAAATGCTATATAGATCTCCAGCTTAGACCACAAAGTTTCCCTTTCTCCAGTCCATCTGTTTCTTGGAATTCTGTGTAGGAAGATAAATCTGGCCCTTGTCCCTTTTGAGATAACGGGTGAAGGTAATTTACTGCGCTTCATTGGTAAAGGCATTTGTTTCTGCTGCTCCCCCAGGGCTTTCCTACCGCTCCCATGCAATCGGTAGGGGGTAGAGTAAGGAGATGCTTAAATGGTGTTATGGCTCTCACGGAACGACAGTGATCCCCAGTACCCCTCCTCCCATCACCCCTGGTTCCACTCTGGTCTCTATCTCCAGCGCACTCACCTCTGCCACGCCGAACGGGCCTGGCGCAAGCACCCCACTCTACACTCTTGCTTCTTTCCACGCTTCTCAACTGCTCTACCGCTCGATGATCACTGAAGCCAAACGCTCCTATTACTCTGACCATATTTCCTCTTCCTCCAACTCCTCCAGACAACTCTACCAGATCCTTCGTTCCGCCACTGCACTGTCCACTTCCTCCACAACTCTTTTTTCTCCCCCTGATGCGCCCAATCCCAACTGCCTTGCTTCCTTTTTCTCTAATAAGATTGAAACTCTTCGTGCAACCTTCCCAGCCTGTCCCCCACCCCTTTTCCCCCCTTTCCCCCACACATTCAGAGTATCTCCCTCCTCCCCCTCCTCTAATGGGGTTCACTCCCACACTTGGCACACATTCCATCCTGTCACTGAGGCTGATCTCACTAGGTCTCTTGCCTCCTCTCACAAAACCACCTGTCCCCTCGACCCCCTTCCCTTGCACTGTTCCCCTACATGCTCCACCTACTTAATAATAGCCTCACCTCTGCTGTCTTCCCCTCTGCCTGGAAGCATGCCCTCATTCGCCTACTCCTTAAGAAGCCCTTATTCGACCCCCTCTGCCCCTGCAAACTGGCGTCCCATGTCCAACCTTTCTTTTCTGTCCAAGATTTTGGAAAAACTTGTTTTCACCCAGCTCTCTGCCTACTTTGACTCTACACTCTCTCTCTCCACACACGCCAGTCTGGCTTCCGCCCCAGCCACAGCACGGAAACTGTCCTCACCTCCCTCCTGAATGAAGTACACCAATCTCATGACTGCGGTGACCTTTTCCTGGTGGTTGCCCTGGATCTGTCCTCTGCATTTGTTATCGTTGACCATCGCACTCTTTTTGCCCACTTGGCTGATCTTGGGATCCATGGCCCTGTTCTCTCCTGGTTTCACTCATTCCTCTCTTCTCGCACTTTCTCAGTCCAGACCAGCTCAGCCACCTCTCCTCCTCTAGCACTCCATTGTGGGGTTCCCCAGGCGTCAATACTCGCCCCTCTACTTTTTAATATCTTTCTCGCCCCCCTTGCACTCCTTGTTCAAAAGTCTTGCATCTCAGGGTACTTCTATGCAGACGACATCCTCCTCGTGCACCATACTAGTCCCCTTGTCCCTGATCTCTCTGCCCTCAATGCTTGCTTCGATAGTGTCACCTCATGGTTAAACAGCAATTTTCTCCACGTCAACCCATCAAAGTCTGCTGCCCTTTGGTTCTCCTTCAGCTCCCTTCCTCCTACCTGCTCCCCACTTTTCCTCTCCACACCTGTCCCCTTGGTTTCTTCTCTACGCTACCTTGGGGTCTCTCTCTGCTCCTCCCTCTCTTTTCATCTTCACATCTCCGCTCTTTTTTCTTCTTGCGTCAAATCCGTGCCGTCTGCTCTTTTCTTCCCTCTTCCTCCATCACTTCACTAATCCTCTCACTTGTTATCTCTAGGTTAGACAACTATAACACTGTTTTGGCTGGCCTCCCTCAGTATCAGCTCCGTCACTTACAGTTAGTCCAGAACACTGCCGCACACTTGCTTACTCATTCCTCCTCCAGTGACCATGTTACTCCTCTCCTGCTCCGTTTGCATTGGTTACCACTTAACTTCCGCTTCACCTATAAACTTCTTATTCTCACTTATAAGGCACTCCGTACCGGTACCCCCTGATACCTAGCAGACTCTATCTGCCTGCAGCCCTCACCCCGCCTTCTCCGTTCACACACAGTAACCGCCTCTTCCTACCATCCTCCCCCCTTCCGGGCCCACTTGGAGTCAACTCGCCACTCCGCCGCCTTCTTCCTGGCCCCAGCCCTCTGGAACTCCCTTCCCCCTGCCCTGCATACAGAATTATCTTTCAGCCGTTTCAAGGGATTACTCAAGACGCATCTTTTCCAACAGGCATTCAACCTCCCAAACCCCGACATCTCCCCCTCCCGTTAGTCCCCTCTCCCGTCAGCTCCTTTGTCTCCTTGACTATTGCTGCTCTGTCCTGCACTCTCTCTTTCCTGTCCAGCCATTGGCGTTCCTTTCCCTTTCTGTTTTCTCTGATGTTTTTATTGTACACTGCCCTGACGCATACGCTTGGGCAGTATATCAAGCAATGTAATAAAGTAAAGTAAATAAAGTATTTGATTGCTGGTGGTGTTTTTTAGATTGGGTCAACTATTAACGGCCAACCTCTGGGTTTGTTTCATTCTCAGCCTGTCTAACAGAGGTCTAGCTCAGCTTCACAGTGAATATGAAGTGTCGTCTGGAGCCTCCATGATTTTTATTAGGAGGTTCGTGCTAAGCTAGGATGGGAAGCTAGGTAGGGCTGTCAGTTTTTCATTTTCGGTAGCGGTAAACCTGAGCAACCCTACTAGGCTTTCTGCTCGGTCGTCATCTACCCTGAAGGTAGTTCTTTCGCAGTTAGCTTTGGAGAGCTCTTCAAAATTTTGGTGGAAACCATGGTCATTTTTGTTCACCAGCCCACGCTGAACTTTTTAAAAGAAAATTTTGCAGTTAGTTTTACAGAGGTTCTACTCAGGACATTTTCTCCAAATGGGTTAATTTTGCAGATATCATGACAGTTGTGAACCTCACTTCTAAGCCCCAGGGTATGTGGAGTATGATCTTAGTCTCTCAAATTTACTGCTAATGCTTATCACAATACGTGGATCGTGCCAAAGAGAGCTTCCTTCTGGAGTTCGTAAGATGTAACAGGTATGGCCTAGAAATTCTTCTTTATCAAGCCTGTCTCCCCCAGTACAGCGGGAAAGGTTTCTGTAACTTTCTGCCACATTTTCTTCGTCTCTGACTGCATTTCGTGGTACCTCAGGATCTTCTGCCTCTCCATGCAATTGACAGAATAATCACACTGTACTGACACTTCCGTTAATGCTGTTCTGGTATTCTCCTTTCACCACTATGTCAGGTTCCCTGGCATCCAGTTTATCTGTCGGAATGTGAATGTCCCAGGTGATCATAACATCACCATTCTCTGTTGTTCTCTTAGGGTCATGTTCCCAGTGCTTTTCAGGGACAGTGATGTAGCGTTTTACAGAGTTTCCAGTGGAGGAGGCATGCTACTTTGTTGTGACTTTCTGTATAAAAAGTTTCTGCCATCAGAACTTCACAGGGTGTGTTACCGTTTCCAGCTCTTTCTTACAGAATCGGCATGTGTCTGCTTGTTTTATGCCAGTTTTTTCAGTGCTCGCCATAAACCACCTCGTCTGTAATCCACTGTGTGAGCTGCAATTATCAATCTTTCATCTTTCGATTCTTGTGTGAAGTAGTCTTGTGCGCATCTTGGTTGTCGGGGCAGTATTTGAGCAGGGGCAGACTCATGCCGCCTCCTATAGTTTTTGGATCCTTTCGGGGCCAGCTGTGTCCGATTTTGGTTTAATTGTTAATCTGGCTGTTCCTTATCGTTCCTACAGTTTAGTCCTCCACCTCTGGGTACTGTACCTCCTCCTGCAGCTTGGAGACTGGGCATGTCAAAGTCGTGACATCACTGGATGTAGCCTGCTGGTCTCTCCCATCAGCCCCAGTGTATCCAGTCTCCATGCAGCAGGAGGACGTAGTGAGCCTAGGTGCTGGGCTCACTAGAGGAACAGATAAGGAGCACTTTAGTCAGGGTGTTATTAACGGTTTATATTTTTGAATCTCAGTTTTCCATTAGCATGAATTAACAAAGAAATTTTATTTACTCCTAAATATTTTCTTCAGTTTTCATTTTCATATAATTTACTATAGTTTGAGGTAATTTTGAGTCTTGCCCTTTAAAAAAAAAAGAAAGCCTGACTGCCTTCTCATTTCTTTAGCCCTGGGGCGGTGAAATCGCTGATCCGGATCTCTCCTCCTTGACATAAGAACATAAGAACATAAGATATGCCATACTGGGTCAGACCAAGGTCCATCAAGCCCAGTATTCTGTTTCCAACAGTGGCCAATCTAGGTCATACGTACCTAGCAGTTTCCCCAAGGGACACAGGTTCCACAATGCTTGTATTGGTTCAAGCATTGATATCCTGGGTCCCTTCTTAATAATGGTTATGGACCTTTCCTCCAGGAACTTGTCCAAACCTTTTTTAAACCCAGCTACACTAACAGCCTTTACTACATCCTCCGGTAACAAATTCCAGAGTTTGATTACACGTTGAGTGAAAAAATATTTTCTTTTATTAGTCTTAAATAGTTTACCCTGTAGCTTCATTGCATGTCCCCTAGTCTTTCTATATTCTGATAAGGTAAACAATCGATCTACGTTTACCCGTTCCACTCCGTTCATTAATTTATAGACTTCTATCATATCTCCCCTCAGCCGTCTCTTTTCCAGGTTAAAGAGCCCCAACCTTTTTAGCCTTTCTTCATAGGAGTAGCCTTCCATCCCCTTTACCATTTTGGTGGCTCTTCTCTGAACCTTTTCTAAAATTGCTATATCCTTTTTAAGATATGGCGACCAGAATTGCACACAATATTCAAGGTGCGGTCTCACCATGGAACGATATAGAGGTATTATAATATCTTTTGTTTTATTTTCCATTCCTTTCCTTATCATACCTAGCATTCTATTTGCTCTCTTGGCCGCCGCTGCACACTGGGCCGAGGGTTTTAACATGGTATCCACAAGGACGCCTAAATCTTTTTCTTGGGTGGTGGTTCCTAATGTGGAACCTTGCATCGTGTAACCATAGTTTGGGTTGTTCTTCCCTAGGTGCATAACCTTGCACTTGTCCACATTAAATTTCATCTGCCATTTTGATGCCCAGTCTTCCAATTTATCAAGATCCTCTTGCAATTTTCCACAATCCTCCTGGGTTTTAACAACTTTAAATAGTTTTGTGTCATCAGCAAATTTGATAACCTCACTCGTTATTCCACTTTCCAGGTCATTTATGAATATGTCAAAAAGCAGCGGACCCAGCACAGATCCCTGGGGTACACCACTATTCACCTTTCTCCATTGGGAAAATTGGCCATTTAGCCCTACCCTCTGCTTTCTATCTTTTAACCAGTTCCTGATCCACAGTAGTACACTGCCTCCTATCCCATGACTCTTTAGTTTTGCCAAAAGTCTCTCATGAGGGACCTTGTCAAAGGCTTTCTGAAAGTCCAGATACACAATATCAACCGACTCACCTTTGTCCACCTGTTTATTCACTCCTTCAAAAAAACATAACAGATTAGTAAGACAAGATCTTCCTTGTCTAAAGCCATGTTGGCTGTCTCCCATTAGGTCATGACTATCTATATGCTGAGTAATTTTATTCTTTATGATGGTTTCTACCATTTTTCCCGGTACTGATGTCAGGCTCACCGGTCTGTAGTTTCCCGGATCACCCCTCGAACCCTTTTTAAAAATTGGTGTTACATTGGCGATCCTCCAATCCTCAGGTATTAGAGATGATTTTAATGATAGTTCACAGATTACTGATAGCAGGTCTGCAATCTCAAATTTCAGTTCTTTCAACACCCTTGGATGTATACCATCCGGCCCAGGTGATTTGCTACTCTTCAGTTTATCTAATAGTTGTAGGACATCTTCCCGATGTATCGATATTTCCTTCAATTCTTCCACACCTTTAAATACCACTTCAGTCGTGGGTAACATCCCTACATCTTCCTCAGTAAAGACCGAAGCAAAGAATTCATTCAGTCTCTCCGCTATCGCCTTGTCGCCTCTTAGTGCTCCTTTAACCCCTTTATCATCTAATGGACCAACTGACTCTCTCACGGGTTTTTTGCTACGAATGTACTTGAAAAGGTCTTTATTTCGCGTTTTTGCTTCCGCAGCAAGCTTCTTCTCAAATTCTCTCTTTGCCTGCCTTATCAATGCCTTGCATTTGACTTGCCAGTGCTTGTGCTGTTTCCAGGTTTCATCATTTGGCTCTTTTTTCCATTTCTTGAAAGATGCTTTTTTGGCAACAACAGCCTCTCTGACCTCAGCTTTAAACCATGCTGGCAATTTTTTGGACTTCCTTCCACTTTTCTTAAAGCGTGGAATACAGCTGGTCTGGGCTTCCAAGATAGTATTTTTCAACAACACCCAAGCTTGATGTACGTCTTTAACCTTTGCAACTGCTCCTTTTAGTTTTTTCTTAACTGTTTTCCTCATTCTATCATAGTCTCCCTTTCGAAAGTTAAAGGGTAGTACTGTGGATTTCCTTACTATCCCTCCTCCACTAATTAAATCAAAGGCGATCATGCTATGATCACTATTGCCAAGTGGCCCCAACACCCTTATCTCTTGCACTACATCTGGTGTTCCACTAAGGACTAGGTCTAATATTGCTTCCCCTCTGGTCGGTTCATGAACCAGCTGCTCCAAGAAGCAGTCATTTATTTCATCTAGGAACTTTATCTCCCTAGCATGTCCTGTTGTGACACTGACCCAGTCGATGCCGGGGTAATTGAAATCACCCATTATTATTACTGCACTGTAACTTTTGCTAGCTTCCTTGATTTCTTTGAGCATTTCATCATCCATTTGTTCATTCTGGCCAGGCGGACGATAGTACACCCCCACTGCCATCGCCTTCCCCTTTTTACATGGAATTTCAATCCATAGAGATTCTACAGCAAATTTTGTTTCTTGCAAAACTTTAATCCTTTCTGACTCAATGCCCTCTCTAACATAGAGCGCAACCCCTCCACCAATTTGATCAGCTCTATCATTTCGATATAGTTTGTACCCAGGTATCACAGTGTCCCACTGGTTGTCCTCCTTCCACCATGTCTCTGATATTCCAATCATATCTAACCTCTCGTTTAGTGCTATATATTCTAACTCTCCCATCTTGTTTTGTAGACTTCTAGCATTTGCATACAAGCATTTTAGAGACTGTATTTTATTCATATTAATTTGGCTATTGGTAGACATGGGTAATTTGGGATCTTTAAGTTCTGTCTGCTCCATACTCGAGGGCATTTGGGCTACTTTACTCTTTTTTGGAACCTCTCTGCTTTTTGTAGTATCCTTCAAGGATACATTCTTCCAAACCATGCGCTCTTGGGCGACTGTCGGCTTTCCCCTATTATCTAGTTTAAAAGCTGCTCTATCTCCTTTTTAAAGGTTAATGCCAGCAGCCTGGTTCCATCCCGGTTAAGGTGAAGCCCATCCCTTCGGAAGAGCCCCTCCTTTCCCCAGAATGTTCCCCAGTTCCTAACAAATCCGAACCCCTCATCTCTGCACCATTGTCTCATCCACGCATTGAGACTCCGGAGCTCTGCCTGCCTATTGGGTCCTGCGCGTGGAACGGGAAGCATTTCGGAGAACGCTACCCTGGAAGTTCTGGATTTCAACTTCCTACCTAAAAGCCTAAATTTAGCTTCCAGAACCTCCCTACCACATTTTCCTATGTCATTGGTACCAACATGTACCAAGACAGCAGACTCCTCCCCAGCACTATCTAAGACCTTATCTAGGTGGCGCGTGAGGTCCGCTACCTTCGCACCAGGCAGGCATGTTACCAGGCGATCCTCACGTCCACCAGCCACCCAGCTATCTACATGCCTAATGATCGAATCACCAACTATAACTGCTGTCCTAACCCTTCCCGCATGGGCACTTGGCCCTGGAGAAACCTCCTCGGTGCGAGAGGGGTTTACATCACCTGGAGGACAGGTCCTAGTTACAGGATCACTTCCTGCCACACCAGGGTGATGCTCTCCTGTCACGTGACCTCTCTCCTCCATGGCAACAGGGATGCTGCCAGACTGGAGGTGGGACTTCAGGACTATATCCCTGTAGGTCTCGTCTATGTACCTCTCTGTCTGTCTGTGCAGGGGAGAGCTCCGCGGGCTGTGCCGGCACTCTACGGGTGTACGGGTTGAACCAGATTGCCTTAGCACTGCGAGCACCTTTTATTTAGTGAGCCGGGGCAGCAGGGCTTGACGCGGCGGCCGTCTGCTGGAGTGACGGACGGCATCGTGGCTGCAGAGGCTGCTTTCTGCGCTCTGTGAGCAGCGATTCTGTTCATTTCGGCACTGCAGGTAAGGCCCTTGGGTTTGGTAGGGGTCCTTTCCGCCATTTCAACAGGCACAGTTTTGGCACTATTTTCAGCTACACGAGCAGCGATGTCATTTAAGTTATTTGTCTGGGCCACGTGGTGGGGGTTTCTGCGGCCCGCGTTTTGTAAAAGCGCCATAGCTCGGGCAGAGAGCATTCTTTTAGCTTTCTTTTACTTTTCTGTTAAATTGATAGTCGTTTTCATTTCAGGTCCCTTCTGGGTTGCTGAGGGGGATTCTTGGAGTGTTCATATTCATTGTTTGGGGCTTCATTTTTTCTTTGGAAGAAAACCTACATAAATAGTTAAATAAATGAAAGCATAAAAGAAAAAAAAGGAAGATAGCCTGGCTTTCAATCCATGTTTAGTTCGGCAAAGCTGTGGTGGGGGGCACAACTGATGTCGTCACGTCCACAGTGTGTGGTCTGCAGTACCCGCAGAGGCACAGTTGCTGACACCAGAATCTGTCGGGGCTGTGCTGCTGTCTCTACCAGCGTGGAGCAGTAGATGGAGCATCCGGAGGTTGTATATGCCCTGAGCCCAAAGGCTGCATCCGAAGATGAGGCACTGGTTGTTACACCATCAGGGCCCTATCCAGAGGGCCTCGTGGGTCCTTCAGGTGCATTGCCTACTGCGGGCTCGGAATTGCAGATGGGGAATTTCTGTCCAGATTTTGTTTTGATCATGCATCAGGTGTTCTGTTTGAGGCATCAGGGGAAGGTGCCTGAGCCGTTGCTGCTGGCATCTCCTAATCCGCCCCCTCGATCGGGGGACCCTGGGGGCATGTCTTCGAGGCCTCTAAAGAGGTCGCGGCCTCGTGAACTATCTTGTTCAGATTTGGAGTGGCACGAGGCAGATGACACTGAAGTAGATCTCAAGGCCGGTATGGATGAATTGGAAGAAGGAGAAATCCCTGAGCCTGAAGATCAGGCGAAAATCATTCGGGTATTCTGGAAGGAGGAGCTGACAGCACTTATCACGGAATCCCGTCAGATGCTAAATCTCACTACGGCACAACCGCTAGAAGAAGATGAAGTGGAAGATCCCATTATTCAAGTGGTGAGGCAGTCGCAAGTAGTGTTTCCCATACACCGGGTGGTAGTTCGGATGATCCAGGAGGAGTGGGATCAACCCGAGGCGGGACTGAGAGGAGTAGGGACCATGAACAGACTTGATCCCCTCGCAGATAAGGACAAAGACCGCTTCTGTTCTCCCCGAATTGATGCAGCGGTCTCAGCGGTCACAAAAAAGACCACTATCCCGGCGGAAGGTAGCATGGCCTTAAAAGATGCACAGGATAGAAAAGTAGATGGTTTGTTAAAACAATTGTTTGAGGCTAACGCTTTGTCTTTACAGGCTTCCATCTGTGGAGCTTGGGTGGCGAGAGCATGTCTCAGGTGGTCTCAACATTTACGCCAGTCTCTGCAACTTGAGCAAGAGAGTATGAGGGAGCTAGATCGTCTAGAGTCGGGCTCGGCGTATTTGGCAGAGGTGCATTACGACTTGATCAGAGCACTGGCAAATAGTATGGCTTCGTTGGTTGCCGCACGGAGGTCTTTGTGGTTGAGGAATTGGGCGGCCAATGGTTCGTCTAAGTCACGCCTCAGTAAGCTTCCTTTTAAGGGAAGATTGTTTTTTGGAGAAGATCTTGACAAGTTGGTTAAGGATTTGGGAGAGTCCAAGGGCGGTAGGCATCTGGAGGATAAACCTAAACAAGGGAAATCTTCGCTGGCCTTTCGGGGTTAGTTTAGAGATTTTCATAAGATTTCGGACTTCTCGATTGGGTGGTTTCCAAAGAGGAAGATTTGCTTCTAGAGCCTAGGGGTTTCATGGGTTTTCGGGAGCAAGTTGAGGTTTTGCAGCGGCTACTAGGAAACCACAATGAAAGGAGGCAGGCCCAGGTGGGAAGTCACCCGATAGGAGGACGGCTTCCAGCATTTCTTCCTGCCTGGGCCCAAATCACGTCCGACCAGTGGGTGTTGGAGATTATTCGTGAGCATTATGCGCTGAAGTTGGCAAGGCCAGTGCTGGACTCATTTGTGATGTCTCCTTGCAAGGGTCCACAAAGAACGCTGGCGATTCATCATACGTTAGACCGACTGTTACAGTTTGGAGCAGTCATGCCGGTCCCAGTTGCGGATTATGGCATGGTTCGATACTCCATTTATTTTGTGGTGCCAAAGAAAGACGGGTCATCCTGTCCTATTCTGGATTTGAAAGGGGTGAATCGCTGTCTGCGAGTGCCGCATTTCCGAATGGAAACGTTGAGGTCGGTCATTGTGGCGGTGCGTCAAGGGGAGTACTTGACTTCTCTCGATCTCACAGAAGCATATTTACACATTCCCATCAGAGAATTTCATCAAACGTTTCTGCGGTTCGCTCTTCCTTGGGGACATTATCAGTTCCAAGCATTGCCATTCGGTCTGGTGACGGCACCACAAACCTTCACCAAGATTATGGTGGTGGTAGCAGCGGCGTTGCAGAAAGAAGGAATTCTGGTTCACCCTTATCTCGATGATTGGCTGATTCAAGCGAAATCAGAGGCCGAGAGTGCTCAGGTTACAGACAGGGTGGTGAAGTTTCTACGGAGCCTTGGGTGGGTAGTCAATGCTACCAAGAGCCGCTTACTTCCAGCCCAGGATCTCGAGTATCTGGGAGTTCAGTTTGACACAAAGAGTGGAGCGGTGTTTCTGCCAACTCGTCGAGTTAAAGTTCTTCAGTGGTTGGTACGCAAGTTCAGGTCCGTTCCGGCGCCATCAGCATGGGCTTACCTTCGAGTGCTGGGAACGATGGCGGTGACATTGGAAGTGGTGCCATGGGCCAGATTTCATATGCGGCCATTACAGAGAGCGCTACTTCACTGGTGGTCCCACCAGTCCAACTCGCTGAGCAAACGACTGCCCTGTCCTCTCAAGGTCAGGCAGTCTCTTCGGTGGTGGCTACTGCCGAGCACTCTGACGGCAGGAATGCCTCTGGAACAACCGGAGTGGCTTCCCTTGCTGACAGACGTGAGTTTTACGGGGTGGGGAGCACATTGCAGAGCTCTCTTCACGCAAGGCACTTGGATGGTACAGGAGAGTACGTAGTCGATCAACAGACTAGAACTGAGGGCGGTCTGTCTGGCATTGCAAGCATTCGAGACTACAGTGACAGGTCGTGCGGTGCGAGTATTATCCGACAATTCCGCGACGGTAGCCTACATCAATCGGCAGGGCGGTACAGGAAGTGTGGCCATGGAGGAAGAAGCGGAAGCACTGTTCTCTTGGGTAGAGATGCAGCTGTTGGCGATCTCGGCGGCGCACATTGCAGGGAAGGACAATGTGATGGTGGATTTTCTCAGCAAGGTCCGAGTGGATGCCGGGGAATGGGAGCAGCATCCGGAGGTGTTTGCGCAGATAGTTCGAAGGTGGGGACAGCCCATAATGGATCTCATGGCGATGTTTCAGTCAGCAAAAAGCAGGTTGTTTCTTCAGCAGGCGGCGCGAGAGGATGTCAGAAGGAATCGACGCACTGATTCAACATTGGCCATCGTCAGGACTCCTCTGTTTTTCCGCCGTGGGCTCTCATAGGTCGAGTGGTCCAACGTATCAAAGCTCATCGGGGAAAAGTGTTGTTGGTGGCTCCAGACTGGCCGAGGCGTCCATGGTACGCCGATCTCATTCGGTTGCTCAACAGGAATCCGTGGAGGTTACCGACGGCGGAGCATCTGTTGCTACAGGGGCCTCTTCGAATGCCTCAGGTGGATCAGTTCTCACTTACGGTATGGCCATTGAAAGGGCAAGGTTGAGGAGAAAAGGTTACTCGGTAGCGGTCATTACGACCTTGCTTCGAGCTCGGGGGGAAAAGTCCACCTCTCTGGCCTATGTGCGTATATGGCGTATTTTTGAGGATTGGTGCTCACGGAGGCAAGTTCGCGCGGCAACCATATCTGTTCCCGTGGTATTGAGTTTTTTGCAAGATGGGTTTGATAAGGGACTAGCAGCCAGTTCCTTGAGGGTTCAGTTGGCGGCCCTGTCCTGCTATAGAGGTAAAGTCCAAGGGGTGGCTCTAGGATTGCATGTGGACGTGTTGCATTTTCTTAAAGCAGTATCCAGGTCGAGGCCCTCTTGTAGAGTCTCGGTTCCGCCATGGGATCTCAGCTTGGTGTTAGGAGCATTAGTGAAGGAACCATTTGAGCCCTTACCCAGGCGTCGGTTAAGGACTTGACCTTAAAGTCAGTCTTTTTGGTTGCCATCTGTTCAGCTCGGCAAATTTCGGAGCTACAGGCCTTGTCATGTAGAGAATCGTTGAGTTTTTCCAGAGAAAAGGTGGTATTGCGGCCAGTACCATCGTTTTTGCCGAAAGTAGTTTCTCTGTTTCACCTGAATCAACCAGTTTCTCTTCCAGCTCTAAGTTCGGTGGGGGAGAATGTCTCAGACCGCAGTTTACGCCGTCTAGATGTAAAGAGGGTGCTGAGGCAATATTTAAAAGTCTCAGAAACCTTTTGCAAGTCTGACCGCCTTTCCGTGTTGTTCGGAGGACCCTGCAAGGGAGAGGCGGTGAAAGCTTCCATTTCCCGATGGATTAAGGAGGCAATTGCGTCGGCGTATCTGTTACAAGGCCATACAGTACTGGTGGGCTTAAGGGCTCATTCTACAAGAGCGCAAGCAACGTCATGGGCGGAACACAGTTTGGTTCCACCAGTTGAAATATGTAGAGCGGCCACTTGGTCATCTCTTCATACCTTCAGTAAGCATTACCGTTTGGATGTCCTAGCGGCAAACGATGCCTGCTTTGGGGCGGCGGTGTTGCGATCTGGTTGGAAAGGGCCCTCCCAATGATTACTGCTCTGATGCATCCCAGAGGTGGAGAAGTAAACTGTAGGAACGATAAGGAAATAGAAATTACACTTACCTGGTAATTGTGGTTCCTTGAGTAACTCCAGTTTAGTCCTCATTCCCGCCCGGGACTGGTGTCATTAGCAGTGATTCTACAGTGGGAGAGGTGCACGATTACTGGTGGGTATAGCCCTTCATAGAGTTGCAGTCGTCTTGATTCTTTCTATCTGTTCTCTCTCTTCCTGCTCTCTCTTGTATATAGCTAGGCATAGGGCGGAAAGGTGAAGCTGCAGAAAGCAGTCTCCCTTTCTTGAGCAGGGGGGTTTATAGTTGAATAAGTTTGGGGTTACATATAAGGTTAACATTATAAGAAACATTATTAAAAAAAAAAAAAGCTACTTATTTTGTTGCTCCTTTGAGTCTGCTTTGTCAGTAGTTCACTGGGGCTGATGAGAGAGACCAGCAGGCTACATTCAGTGATGTCACGACTTTGACATGCCCGGTCTCCAAGCTGCAGGAGGAAGTACACTACCCAGAGGTGGAGGACTAAACTGGAGTTACTCAAGGAACCACAATTACCAGGTAAGTGTAATTTCTATTTTGTTTTTCTTTTTGGCTAGTCGCTGTCCTGCTCCATGGTCCGGTGTGGGACCTAGGGGTAGCTCTGTTTGGGTTTAGTGGGCCAGCAGTAGGCTTAGTACAAGTCCTGCATTTTATCAACTAATGAGTCCATGTACTGGCCCAGTTTTGTTGTCTATTTCAAATTATACATTAAAAAAAAATGAAGTTAAAGGAATACAGCTCCCTGTTTGGTAGCTGTTATGGTTTCTGCATTGGCCATCTTGGGCTAAGATTGGCTATTGGTAGTCAACGCATCAGCTGAGTCGCTGTTGGGCTCATGAGGCACAAGATGGTGAACGGCACAGTATCTACCTCTTTGAGTACCTTGCTTGCGCTTACAGTGGAACAGTGGGGTTTTTTGTCAAAGGTTCCATGCGTTATGTTTGTCCACCTTCTGAGTCTTATGCAGCGAGTTTCTATTTTCTGCAGTGGGTTCTTGGCAGTCTGATGTTTCTATCTTTAGTAGGTTTGTGGTGGCATGCAAAGCTCATACTTGTTGTTTTCCCAGCTAGATAACTGTTCTGCTCTAGCCTAGTACATTTACTTGGGGCTATGTTGTTTGTGTGGTAACTGGTTTTCACTTATTTCTCTAGGATAGACATGGTGGTAACGAGGCAGAAGAGGTTGTTCTAGCAAAGTGCTTTCTTCAGTTTTAATCAGTTTTGAAACCTTTTGGCGGAAGTTGTTCCTGGAAAACTCCTCTAGTCCAATGGGCTAAGAGAGTCTTCAGCATTTGGCAGGCAGTGCCTTACTTCAGTTGTTTAGTGGAGCATGAGGATATTCTTTTCCTGAAGCAGGAGTCCTTGCAACTGGCAGGCAAGATTTCTGAGGCTTCAAACAAATCTTGTGGGTCCAGGCATTTGAAAATGTACCTTGCAGGAGTTCCGGTTGATCCGGGGGTTACCTCAGTGCCATAAATGCTTTTTTCCTTTACTTCCCCAGTTTTCCTGGACAGTGCTTAACACCGGTGAGAGTGTGACCTATCCTTTGTGTTCTGTGCTATCACCGATTGGTAGTTCTTCACCGATGTGCCTGTCTATGGCTAGAAGAGGGTTTAGTTCAGATCCAGTCCTGTCTGCAAAAGTAAAATTAAAAAATAAGGCAAATCTCTGTATGGGTTCCCACCAGCGATCTCAGCATCTTTGGATTGGTCAGCTTACAGCTGGGCAGGTGCGGACATTATGAGGCAGGACCTAAGGCTCCTGATATCCCTGAGATTTTGATTCTAATCCTGATCTTTCAAATAGCACTTCAAAGCAAGAGTAGAGCATATGTATGTAAGGGACTGTACCTACTCAGTAGAGCTTGCAGTCCAATCATAACAGGCAACTTTCCTTTTGAGTAGCATTGTCAAAGCTTGCACAGTGTTGCATATATATATCAAGAAGAAAAAAGGAGATAAGACAAGACATACTTCCTGCTTATGAGAGCTTGTTCTCTAGTCAAAGTGGACAGAGCATAAGTCAAGCCACACTATATACCACCTGCGAGTTAGGAAGCAGGCCTCCTTTCCTGCCGTGGAAGGTGGATACAGTGTTATACTGAAACATGGTATTACGGTGTCATGCATTCGGCAGCAGGTGAACCCCTACAGCTTTGCCTCCTTACGGGACAGATGCACTAGCCATGATAAGCTTTCTGCCATCATGTAAAAAAAAAAAAAAATCCAGAAAGGGAAACTGTGAATATCTGTCAAAGGACAGTTGTGAACAGGGATTCACGGCTTGTCAGGGGCTTGTAGCTTCCAGGAGGGCTCGTCTAGGTCCCTTCAGTTTTTCCTGTGGTGGAAACTTCGGCTTGCAGAGGTCTCATTTCCTAGGTTCCCCAGCTGTGCATATAGAGTAGCAAAGTAGTCAGGAAAGCAAAGATACACAAAGATGAAGAAATAGCCAATGCAATAAAATAGGGGGATAAGACATTTTTCAGATGTTAGTGAGAGAAGGAAGGGCAAAAGGGGTATTGTCAGACTCAAGAGTGAAGGAGAGGAATATGTAGAAGCTGATGAAAATAAAGCAGAATTGCTTAATAAATATTTCTATTCTGTGTTCACAGATGAAGGACCAGGAGCAGGACCTCAGGAGTTGGACCGAGGGAGAGCTCTAGATGTGGTGTACTTAGATTTCAGTAAAGCTTTTGACACTGACACTGTTCCGCACAGTTAACTTACAAAACAAGCTGAGGACCCTACCTTAAATAGACTGTCTAGGTTAGGCATTGTTTGAGTGGGAGGTGACAAAGGGTACATGTAAATAGAGCTTATTCTGAGGAGGAGGTGGTTACCAGTACTGTGCCGCAGGGATCTGTCCTTGGTCTGATTCTTTTTAACATCTTTGTTAATGATAAGGCAGCAGGGCTGTCTGGTAAGGTTTGCCTCTTTGCAGGTGATACCAAAAGCTGCAATAGAGTAGACACCCAGGAAAGAGTAGATAATATGAGGAGCAATCCTGCTAAGCTTGAAGAATGCTCTAGAATTTAGCAGCTGAGCTTTAATGCTAAAAAATGCAGGATCTTACATTTTGGCTGCAAAAATCCAAGGGAGCGGTACAGTGTAGGGGGTGAAGTAGTCCTGTCCATGAAAGAGGAGCAGGACCCAGGCTTGATTGTTTCTGATGATGTTAAAGAAGCTAAACGGGTAGAAAAGGCGATGGCGAAATCCAGAAGGATGCTTGGGTGCTTAGATAGAGGAATAGCCAGCAGAAAAAAAGGTGATGATGCCTCTGTATAAATCTCTGGTGCGACCTCATTAGGAGTATTGTGTGCAATTCTGGAGACCACACCTTCAAAAGGATATACAGATTGGAGTTGGTATAGAGTGTGGCTACTAAACTGGTTAGTGTTCTTAATTATAAAGCATATGATGACAGACTTAAAGATCTTAATATGTATACTTCAGAGGAAAGGAGGGACGGAGGAGATATGATAGAGATGTTTAAAGACCTGCGTGGCATAAAAGCACAGGAGGAGAGTCTCTTTTGATTCAAAGCAAGTTCTGCTACGCGGGTACATAGGATAAGGGTGAAAGGGGGATAGACTCAGGAGTAATATGTGGAAATATTTATTTCTGGAAAGAGTGGTAGATGTGTGGAATAGTCTCCCATTGGAGGTGGTAGAGACGAGGGCAATGTCTGAATTCAGAAAAGCATGGGAGAAACACTGGATCTCTAAAGGTGAAAAGGGGACTGTTGTAGTTGATATGGAAGGGCAGACTATGTGGTCTTTTTCTGCCGTTATGTTTCTATCTCCGAGTACCTTCGTTGAGTACTACAGGTTGCATGTGGATCTGGAGCAGATGGTGCTTTGACAGGGCAGTTCTGTCCAGAGCATTGTCTTCCTCCCACCTTGGGTCCTGACTGCTTGAGTACGTCTCACTCATCTGGACTGGTCTAGCAAAATAATAAAGAAGGAGAAATTTACATACGTGATGATTTTCTTTCCTTGAACCCTGCTAGAGCAGTCCAGGACCCACCCTGGAAGGTTATTCTGCAGGTTTGGAAGCCTTGCTGTCTCTTGATTGCATTGTCATTATCGGTATCTGAGGTAGAATAATTATGGTAAGAAAACCAAACATTTTGTTCAAAATTATTGTTGTTGGTCAATGCTTTTTCTGAGTTTCAGTCCTGCTTTCTGTTGTTGCCCCTGGCTAGGAATTCGAACCCACAACACAGGGATCCTTCCTCGGACCTTTGTGTTCTTACTCTGGACCCAGTGAAAATGAGAATAAAAACACAACACATAGTTACACATTAACAAGCTCTGCTAAAGCTTTAGGAAGGCAGTCACAAGGTTGCAAACTTGAGCAGTCAGCTGTAACACCCCCCTCACTACTGTCCACAGCACACACATTTATTTACAAAAACTGCCACATTTTGTACATTTTTCTCTTTAGCTTCCTGTTTCATACTTCGCTTTGCTTTTTGTTTACTTATATCTATATGTTTCAGGTCAAGCTATGAACAAACACATTGATAGTTTCTAATCATGACATGTGTCTTCCAAATATACGCTTCCTGTCTAGCTTCCCTTGCAAAATACGACAGAGACTATCTCACATTTCCACACACATCCTTTGTAATAATGTCAACATATTCCAGGCTCCCTTCTAAACTTCTGAACCTTTCTCCATGAGACCCTTGTCTCCCTTCTAGTCCCGTTCTACACTTTCTGCTTAGGGGGGGGAAGTGTTGTATTGGCTTCTCTCAGTGCTATGATGACATCGCTGAAAGTGGCTTTAGCCTGTATCCACCCACTGGCTAAGGAGCATACTCACCTCATCTGGACTGGTCCAGCAGGATTCAAGGAAAGAAAATTATCGGGTAAGTAAATTTTTCTCTCTGAACATGTTAGTAGGCACAAGTTATTAACATGTACCAGCATTTTAGTGAAGCAATGCCCAATACAGATTAGGCACACTAAGACCTAACATTGAACACTTCTCTCAGAATGGGTGTTTAAATATTGGCCTCCCCCATAGTGTTCTATGATCCTTCATTCTGCCCCCCCCCCCAGTGACATATTTCTATGATCCTTCATTCTGCCCCCCCCCCCCCAGTGACATATTGTCAACTCCCATCTTCCCTCCTCAACATAGTCTAGATCCCTCTCTGTCCCAATCACCCACCCTATCGATAAAACATTGAGACTGCTGGAGATTAAAGGCTTTTATTTTTATTTTTCTCACAAACAAAATAGCTGTGAATGACCAAGCCTCCTGGGAACCCCATAAGCCTACTGATACAAGAAACAAAGGTCCTTTGGACCCCAAAGTAAATCCCCCCTCCCCCCCCCGACACAAGAAGAAAGTCGTCACCTTGTCTTTGTCTACCTTTTCTGACAAAGGCATCAAGAAGATGAGGGCAAGAAAGAGCATGTCCTCCCTCCCCACTGCCTTTTTTTTCCAAAATGGCGCTGGCTGGCCTGTCATGGTTCTTTATCCTGGTTGATCAGTTGGCTGGCGTTATTGGATGTTAGCATTATCTCCCACTCTGTTGTGTCTATCTCCCACCCCCATTTTCTTGATTCCATCTTCAGAAAGGCTGGGAGGGCACCTTTATTTCTTGTGTTGTAAGTTAGGGGTGTTTTACTTTGTGGCATGGAGACCCTTGCTTCATGTGTTGAGGGTAGAGATGGGGGGGTTAGGGCACAGAACCCCCTTTTATATTAGTTCAGTCAGAGGGAGGGGAGGTGGCAGATAAAATACCCATGCTAACCATCTCTTTCAGTTTGGGTCAGTTAGCACAAGTGACTTAATTTATTTTATTTATTTATAGTATTTAGCTCACGCTTTTCCAGGGGGAGATCAAGGCGAGTTATATTCAGGTACAGTATGCATTTCCCTGTCTTCAAAGGGCTCACAATCTAAGTTCCTCATCGTCTCTTCAGTCCAGTCCCGCACATTTGGGTACTCAACCCCTACCAGCAGCTTGGAAACTGAGCACGTCATTGTCTTGATGTCATCAGTATACTTAAGTAACTGGCTCCTCCTACCAGCCCCAGTAAGCTCAGTCTCCAAGCTGGAGGTGGTGGTCCAGAGGGCTGGACTCACTGAAGGGACAACTAAGAATCTTTGTTAGTTTAGCTGGATGTTCTTTATCGTTCCTCCAGTCCAGTCCCACACCTCTGGGTTGTTCACCTCTTCCACCAGCTTGAAGACTGAGCATCCATTGTAATGAGACAAAAATAGAAATAGTCACTTCCAGAGTGAAGAACTAAACTCACAAAACAAAAAATGCTACTATAAATATAGACTTGGCTAAACATCAAAATGCCAGTAATATTCCTTGCACTGGTATCAAAATGGGAGAAAAAGGCATGATACTTTGAGATATGGCTTGGGTTAGAAATTGGTTGAGTGGGAGATGACAAAGGGTACAGGTAAATGGAGCTCACTCTGAGGAGAAGGAGGTTACTTTGTGGTGTGCCCCAGGGATCTGTCCTTGGTCCGATTCTTTTTAACATCTTTGTTTAGTGATATAGCAGAAGGGCTGTCTGGTGAGGTTTGCCTCTTTGCGGATGATACCAAAATCTGCAATAGAGTAGACACCCAGGAAGGTGTAGATATTTATTTATTTTTGTGTTTTCTATAGCGGTTTACATAAAAAACTGAATTATATCAAACAAAGTGGAAGTTACATGTACAAAAGAACTATTAGATAATTACATGTTCAATAACCAACAACAAGTGAGGAGGGATCTAGCTAAGTTTGAAGAATGGTCTAGAATTTGGCAGCTGAGATGTAATGTTAAAAAATGCAGGGTTATGCTTTTGTGCTGCAGTAATCCAAGGGAGCAATATAGTATTGGGGGGTAAACGTACTTTTGTCCACTAAAGAGCGGGACCTAGGCGTGATTGTGTCTGATGATCTTAAGTAGCTAAACATATAGAAAAGGAGACAGCAAAAGCTAGAAAGATGCTTCGGTGCATAGGGAGAGGAAATGGCCAGCAGAAGAAAGGAGTTGATAGTGCCTTTGTATAAGTCTTTGCTGTGACCTCATTTGGAGTATTGTGTGCAATTCTGGAGACCGCACCTTCAAAAGGATATAAACAGGCTGAAGTCTGTAAAGAGGGTGGCTACTAAAATGGTTAGTAGTCTTCATTATAAAGCATATGAAGACAGACTTAAGAATCTTAATATGTACACCTTAGAGGAAAGGTGGGATAGAGGTGATATGATTGAGATGTTTAAATACCTCTTTGGCATAAATGCACAGGAGGAGAGCCTCTTTCGATTGAAAGCAAGCTCTGCTACCAGGGGACATGGGTGAGGGTGAAAGGGGATAGATTCAGGAGTGATATGCGGAAATATTTCTTTACGGAAAGAGTGGTGGATCCGTGGAATAGTCTCCCAGTGGAGGTGGTAGAGATGAGGACTGTATCTGAATTCAGAAAAGCATGAGACAAACAGAGGATCTCTAAAAGAAAAAAGGGGACCGTTGTGGTTGATATGGAAGGACAGAGTAGATAGGCCATGTGGTCTTTTTCTGTTGTCATGTTTCTGTGTTTTTATGAACCAGATAGTAGCCCTGCCAGTTTTAAGGAGTTCTGGGGGCAGGGCCAACAATTGCGACTCTTGGACGTTTGGAGAGTTCTCAGGCATTATTTGAAGAGAACAGCTTCGTTTTCGTAGATCCGATCATCTCTTTTTGCTGTTTGGAGAGTCGCACAAAGGAGAGATGGCAGACGAGGCATCCATATCACGATGGATCAGGAAAGCCATTGCATCTGCATGGTGAAGGGAAGGACGGTGCCAGCAGTAGAGTGGGCACATTCCACTCGAGCACAGGCAGCCTCATGGGTGGAGCACAGTTTGGTGCCGCTGGCCGAGATCTGTAGGGCAGCCACGTGGACTTCCCTTCATACATTTGCTAAGCATTATCATCTGGATGTGTAGGCGAGGGAGGACGCCTGGTTCGGGACAGTGGTACTTCAGGCTGGGTTTGCGGGTCCCTCCTGTCAATAGAACTTTTCTGTTACATCCCAGAGATGCAGGACTGGACTGGAGGCATGATAAGGAAAATTAAATTAGTTCTTACCTGCTAATTGATGTTCCTTGAGGAACTCCAGTCCAGTCCCAGATCCCTCCCATTCTGGTTAATAAGTTCCATTTCGCAACATTGGTCCTGAATAGTGTGCCTTTGCAGGAGGCAAGGGGGATTGGAGTCTTGGGCAAGGAGTTACAGCGTCATTGGTGGAGGCGACCAGGAGGGCAGGAGCGCTGTCCAGCTCTCCGATTGGTGGTGGTGTGAGTTTTTCTGCAGGTAAGCCTCCTCCTTTGAGAGGGGAACAGCGGACTCCTTTCCATGGGGGGAGGGGGCACAAGATTTGTTTTGAGTTCTTTTGTAATTCTTGCACTACTTATTTGTTGCTCTTGTGAGCCTGTTTTGTCAATAGGTTACTGGGGCTGGTGGGAGGTACCATCTGCCTAAGTTTACTGATGTCAGCAAAAGCATGACTTGTTCAGTCTCCAAGTTGCTGGAAGAGGTGAATAACGCAGAGGTGCGGGACTGGACGAGTTCCTCAAGGAACGTCAATTAGCAGGTGAGAACTAATTTAACTTCCCTTTTCTTCTTTTACCTCGGCTGCTCTACACATTAGCTTGGTATCCACTATCTGGTGGTGCCTTTATTTGGCCTGGCTGCTCAGTAAATTTAAGTTCTCCCCCCCCAAAAAACAAGGACGGCCCCCCCCCCCCCCCCCCCGCTGGGCGAGAGAGAGGTCTTTTTTTTTTGTGGGCTCCATTACCGTAAGGCACTGACAGTGGTCCAGAACACAGCAGTGACTCCCGAACCTGTGATGGGGTAAGGAGTTGTGGGTACTGGCAAGGCCACAGGCAGCTCTTCAGCAGTACTCCTGCCTCGACACTGACGCTTGGGGACAGAGGCTGTGCGCGAGGTGGGAAAGCTGTGGTTTCCACATCTTCACTTCAGGAGCTAGTGAGTGGGGAAAATTGCAGCCAGCTGCAGCAGTGCCATTTTTTTAACCCTCACCCCCACTGCCTTTCTCCCAGATGTAGCGCGGGGTTTCTGCATGGCTCGGCAGTTTTTCAGAAGCACGGGAATGGGTCAGGAGGCCGCGATTAGCAGGACAGGTTTAGAAGGGGAGGGCTCTCCTGGCCAGTTCAGAGCTCCCGCGGTTTGTTGTTTTTTCTTTGGCGTTAGAGGAGTGAGCGGTCTGAAAGTATAATTTAAAAAAAAAAAAAAAGGAGGGGGGGAAACGTATATAGATATAGACTGGCTTAAAGGGGAGCTCCACAGACCTCCAGGGAAATGGGAAGCCAGGAGTTCTTTTCTTGCTCACAGTAAGTAGCTCCCTCGCAGCTAACAGGGCTCAGGGGGGGTGCTAATCATCAGAATAGACCACTCGTGGGGACAGTGCTGGCCTGGATGCAGTGCTTGGTTTGTGGGGCACGCCAGAGTTTGGTGTCTGAAAGGGCATTTGCTGCGGCTGCAAGAAGGAACAGGGCCTGCAAGAAGGGGATGCGGGCGTTCTGGGGCGAACAGTCTCCTCGGGAACAGCAGGAACACCTTGCAACCCCAGGAGGGGCAAGGCTTGGCTGCAGAGGCGGTAATGGGGTCATCCCTCTTTCCCCCCCCCCCCCCCCCCCGTTAGAACCCTACAACCGGGAGCAGGATTCTCCAGGATCCTCTACATCCAAGGGGCTAGGTAACGCTGCAGTCCCAGGTATTTTTTCACTGGAATTGTCCTCCTCTGCTTACATAAGGCCTTACTGTATGAAGCTCCAGGGCACGGACAGTCAATCATTGGTGTAGGAGCAACTTGCGAAGAGTCCGGTGGCCACCAGGGAGCTGGAGGTTGACGAAAGGCCAGCAAAGCGACAATGCAGGCTTGAGGGGACCTTGGAATAAGACTCGCCTCTGGTGGAAGAGCCAGAGGAGTTGGATAGGGACTCTGACTTGGATGAGGCCTCAGAGAAGCTGGAGGAAGGAGATATTCCACAAGAGGGGAGGGGTCCCGGATAGCCAGAGTTTTCCGCAGAGAGGAGTTGTCAGCGCTCATTGAGGAATCTTTGAAGGCACTGAATATGCCTACAGGTCTCGCAGAGGAGGAGTCATTGGAGGATCCACTTCTGCAGGCGGGTCTGGAAGCTACAGAAGGTTTTTACTTTGCATAAAGTGGTTAAACAAATGATCCAGGATGAGTGGGACCTCCCGGTTGCCGGCCTCAGAGATGTTCGGTCCATGATGCATCTTCATCCTTTGCTGTAACAGGAGCGAGAGTTGCTCCGTTCGCCGAAGATAGATAGATCCTGCCATATCAGCGATTACTAAGAAGACTACGATCCCAGTTGAGGGCAGTACAGCGCTCGGATGCCCAGGATAGAAAGATGGACAGGTTGTTGAAACAATCATTTAACGTCAATGCACTGTCTTTGCAGGGTTTGGTTTGTGGGTCCTTAGTGGCCAAGACCTGCATTCGCTGGGCACGAGGAGTACTGGAACCCAGGGACGAGCTTCTGGATCCGACAGCGGCAGCATCTAGACTGGAGTCTGGAGTCATCTACTTGGCAGATACCTTCTACGATCTGATTAGAGGCCTCTCTTAAGGGTATGGCCTAAGTGGTGGTGGCCTTTCGCTGCCTCTGATTTCGGTATTGGGCAGTGGATGCCGCCTTCAAGTTCTGGCTTAGTAAGCTTCCATTCAAGGGGAAGTTTCTGTTTGGGGAGGAGTTGGATAAGTTGGTGAAGGAATTGGTGAGACAAAAGGCGGACACCTCCTCAAGGACAGGGGTCAGCTGTGGAACTTCTGGTTGTTCCGTTCAGTGAGATTTACTCCTTACCAGAGGGGTTGTTTCACCTCTCGGATGTTTTTAGCTGGTTTCGAGGAACAGGGTGGGGCTATTTCACCTTCTTGCTGTCCTTGGGGCCTAAGAAGACACAATGAAGCAAGGGAGACTCAGGCGGTTCAACCCGTAGGGGGTCAGCTGCAGGAATTTTACCCGGCCTGGGTCCTCATCATATCTGATCAGTGGGTGCTAGAGGTCATCAGGGAAAGCTATGAATTGAAGTTTGCCAGTCCCCTAGTCCCCTCCTTCGTGCAGTCTCCATGCAAGACACGCACTAAGGCTGGGGTGGTAGAGGACACCCTAGTCCGCCTGCTGCAGTAGGGAGAGGTAGAGCGGGTTCCAGAGGCCCAGTGCGGCTCCAGTCGATACTCGATTTATTTCATAGTCCCCAAAAAGGAGGGCTCCTTTCGACCCATTCTAGATCTCAAGGGTGTGAACAGGTGTCTGCGGGTGCCCCGGTTTCACATGGAAAGGTTGCAGTCCATCATAGTGGCAGTACGAGAAGGGGAGTTCTTGACATCCCTTTGATCTCACGTAGGCGTAGTTACATATTCCCATCCATCCAGAGCATCGCCATTTCCTATGCTTTGCGGTGCTTATGGGACATTTTCAGTTTCAGGCATTAGCCTTTGGCCTAGCGATGGCTCCCCGTACCGTCACCAAGGTGATGGTGGGTAGTGGTGGCGGCACTTCACGAAGAAGGGATCCTGATACACTCTTACCTCAATGACTGGCTCCTCCCAGGCAAAGTCAAATGCGAAAGCGAGCAGGCCACAGCAAGAGAAGTGATGTTCCTGAAGAGTCTAGAATGGTTGATCAACATGTCCAAGAGTCACTTGGGACCGTCCCAGGTCCTCGAGTACCTGGGGGCTCACTTTGACACCCACAGCAGAAGGGTGTTTCTGCCAGACCAAAGGGCGCAAGGACTTCGGCGGCTGGTGTACCAATTCCTACACATGAAGCAGCCGATGGCATAGCAGCCATGGCGACAACCATCGAGCTTGTCCCGTGAGCACATGCACACATGCGACTGTTGCAAAGAGCGCTACTATGCAGATGGTCGCACTAGCTACATCCTGTGTTGCAGCTGCTGCCATGCCCAAAGGAGTTGAGGACGGCGAAAAGGTGGTGGTTGTAATTCGAGAAGTTGGCAGCAGAGATGCCTCTCAAATCACCTCTGTGGATCCCCTTGATGACTGACGCCAGACTCTCGGGCTGGGGGTCCCACTGCAAAGGACCAATTGCTCAGAGGAGTTGGACCCCGGAGGAAGCAGTTTGCCCTGTCAATAGGCTGGAAATGAGGGTGGTTTTCTGGCATTGTAGAGGATTTGGCCCTGGCTGCAAGGGAAGGCAGTTTGGGTCTTCTTGGACAATGCTACCATAGTAACCTACATCATTTGGCAAGGGGGAACAGCACCATGCATTTGGAAGCACAGGCTGAAAATCTGTTGACATGGGCGTAAAAGCATCTCCAGGCATTTTCAGCAGCGCACATAGCAGGAACAGAAAACGTGACAGCCAGTTACCTGAGCCAGGCCCAAATGGATCCAGGGGAGTGGATGCTGTCAGGAGGTTCTCTGCCAGATAGTGCAAAGATAGGTCACTCCAATTATGGCTCTCGTGGCAACGTTTGCCAGTGCCAAAGCAAGCCGTTTTTTCAACAGGAGAAGAGAACGGATGTCAGAGGGCTTGGATGCCCTGGTGCAGAGGTGGCCTACAGAAGGAATTCTCTGTCTTTCTGCCATGGGCACTAATAGGCTGGGTGGTGCAATGAATTAAGGCTCACCGGGGAATGGTCATTCTCATTGCCTTGGATTGGCCAAGGCGCCCATGGTATGCGAACTTAGACTAAAGGCAGTTCAGCCATGGAGCCTACCGGCCCAGGCAGACCTTTTGTCCCAGGGGCCAGTGCAAATGTCTCAGGTGGAGCAATTCTTGCTGACGGTATGGCTCTTGAACGGGCTAGGTTAGGAAGGCATGGCTATTCAGGATCGGTGATTGCCATGTTGTTCAAGGCTTGTAAGCGGTCCACTTCTCTCTCTCATATCAGGGTGGGGGGCATCTTTGAGGCCTGGTGTGGAGAGAGGTGGTGTAGACCATATTTGACTACTGTACCTGAGGTGCTAGCCTTCCTACAGGCAGGGTTTGAAAAGGGATTGGCTGCTAGTTCGTTGAGGGTACAAGTGCCAGCCATTACCTGTTATCGCGGTAGAATCCAGGGAGTGTCGCGGGAGCACACCCAGATATAGTCGGGTCCTGAAGGCAGTGAAGCAGCTCCGCCCGCCGTTACAATCGGTGTTCCATCTTGGGATCTCAATCTGATGCTGTCAGCTTTAGCAAAGGAGCCATTTGAGCCTCTGAGCTCCAGTACATTGAAGGACTTGACTCTTAAGACGGTATTTCTGGTGCAAATTTATTCGACTCAGAGAATTTCAGAATTGCAAGCTTTGTTGTGAAGGAGCCTTTCCTCTCTTTTTCAGAGGAAAAGGTGGCTCTTTGTCCATTGCCTTTCTTTTTGCCAAGGTAGTGTCAGTTTTTCACTTGAATCAGCTGGTTTCCCTGTTGGCGCTATCGAGCTCACCAGGGGAAAGCACAGATCTGCAATGGTGCTGGCTGGATGTACAGCGTGTATTGCATCAATATTTGAAGAAGACAGTTCTGTTTCGTAGGTTAGGTCATTTGTTCTGTTTGGGGGGCCGTGCAAAGGAGAGGCTATGGCTAATGCTTCTATAGCAGGCATGTCCAACTTCGAACGGGTCGTGATCTACTTTTTCTGGCCAAAAGTGCCGGTGATCTACCACCATGAAAATTAAGTTTCAAAATAAATTTTAACCCAATAAAGTTGGAGGATTCCCCCCTCCCATTTTTAATGAACCTTCTGTCATTTACTTGGATGTGATCAGCTGTTAAGCAAATTAAGCAAAAATAAAACAGAGACGAAGACCCAGTAAGAACTGCAAGGGGAAATGGAAAGTACTTTTTTTCTTACAGTTTTATTGAGTAATAACTTTCTTTAACTGTCTTAATAACTTTCTTTAACTTCTATTGAGTAATTTGTGTTAAATTTAGGTTGAGTATTGATCCAGGCTGATCTTGCACAATCTTTAATATTTCACTCTTGGATTAGTGAGACGTCTGAGCCTGCATTTCATCCACCAGCTTTTTGAAGTTGGGTGAATATTGTGTGAGGGCCAGTCTCAGGGAATCAAGGAGATGTTCATCTGTCATGTTGGAACGTTGTGTACTCTTTGTCATTTTCAGATGGGAAAATGCAGATTCACACAAATAAGTTGAACCGAAACAGGAGTGTACAGCTTCACAGCATCTTCTCAAGTTGGGAAATTTGTCTCTAGGCACTAGCTTCCAAAATGATTCTTGCTCAGCACGGGTCTTGAGAAAAATGTCATTTCTAAGGGTTAATATTTCGTTTTCAAGAGATGGCTTGTTCAATGAGTAATTTTTACTGATAGCAGCTGCAGTTTCTTTAATGTCCACATCTACTTTGAATGGGTATGACAAGTACTCCACAACTGTTCCAATTTTTTGGAAGTCACAGAATCTATTTTTGAATTCCTGGATAACAAAACAGATTTCTGTCACATACTTCTCGTTCTGAAAAACAAAATTTGGATATTGTCCCAGATGGTCCTGCATATTAGGAAAATGATCAAAAGTGTTGTTTGCAAAGTTAGTCATTAGCTCAAATTTGCTGTTGTAGGATGAAACTGTACTCATCATCTCGCCAATGCATTTGTTTTTACCTTGTAGTTCAAGGTTCATAGCACTTAGTTTGCCTGTAAAGTCAGCGAGAAATGCTAGATCACATAACCACTCCTCATCTTCCAACTCTGCTTGGTCATCTCCGCTCTCCTTCAAAAAACTTCTTATTTCATTCAGCAAATCACGAAATCTTTGCAGAAATTTGTGCCTATTTGGCCACCTTCCATCTGTGTGCAAAATGATTTCCGCTGCCCCTTCATCAAGAGTAAGATTGAAAAGCTGTCTTTGAAGTGATCTTCCATAAACTGAATTTACAATTTTGAAAGTGATATCCATGACAGTCTTTGTATTGGGTCTCTTGCTTGCCAAAACTTACTGGTGAATGATGCAGTGGTAAGAAAGGAAATCTGGGAAGTCGTCATGCTGCCTACAGAGGGCTATGAAACTGTTAACAAGTCTATGCAATGGAAGATTACACTTTCTCACAAAAGAACGGAAAGAACTGAATATTTCCTGACCGGTGGTTCTCCCTTTTAAATGAATCATTCCAAGTAGTTCTTCTTTAACACTGACGTCTTCAAAAAACATCTGGATAAAGACTAGTAACTGGGCTATGTCTCTTATGTCTGTAGATTCATCCAGTTGGAGTGAGAAAGCAACACAATTTGAAACATCCTCCAACAATTGTTAAGTTGTGTCTCCACACATCTTTTCTATTCGCCGCACGATGGTGTTTCTTGACAATTGTACATCTTGAATAGCAGCTATGATCTCTTTTTTTTATTTTTAAATCCTTCAAAAAGATTGCCAACTGCTTCAAGAAAACAATCTTTTACAAATTCCCCTTAAGTGAAAGGTTTGCATTTTTTTGCGATCAGTTTGCTGACCTTGAAGGATGCTATGGTTGGATTGACCGAATGTGACCTTGGCTTCGCCATCAACTGTTGCTGAGTAGCCAATTTCGATTTAGGCCTATCAACGTTTGAGGACCATAAGAAAGATCAAGCCATTACTCTGGCAGTACCACTTCCGCACAGTGTGCCAAGCACTCATCACACCTCTGCTTGATTACGGAAACTTGTTATGTCAAGGCCTCCCTCAGCAGACCTTACACCCACCCCAAATGGTGCAAAACACTGCAGCACACATCATTACAGACACTGCAAGAACTGAGCACATCACCCTCGTCTTCCAGCAACTGCACTGGCTCCCAATGATGGCCAGAGCAAAATTTAAAACAATCCTGATCATCTTTAAAATCATCCACCATCTCTCGGCAGATATATGCCAAGATATCATAACAAGGGATATCAGCAATAGACCAAGAAGAACCAATAATGACAACGTGATCGGCACACCTGCAGGATACCACAAGACAAATCAAACTACTTCAAGAAGAGCTCCTTCACTACTGGCTTCCACACTTTGGAACTCCCTCCCAACGAGCCTGAGGGCATTAAATGTCATCATAGACTTCTGCAAAACCCTTAAAACCCTGCTCTTTACAGAAACCTATGAGTAGACAGACAACAGTCTCCACCCAAACAGTAATGCAACTACCTCCCCCAACTCGATACCCACTCATCCCAACTAGACATACGAGTTCACTGTATAATGTTGTTAAGTACCCTCATAGTAAATGTAACCCTCCAATTGTGCTATCTAAATGTTGTTAAATGCTCATGTTAAATGTAACCCTCCATTTGTGATGTGACCACTTTGATTGTAGGATAAGGTGGTATACAAATCTGTCTAAATAAATAAGTTCTTTTGAGCTTCAGTTTACGAATTTCACTTTTGGGTGGAAAATCAGCATCAAACTTATTGCTATGCAGAGCCTTATAATGACGTTGCAGATTACCCTTTTTGGGCAAGGATACTGGGGCGTTACAAGTTAGACAACATTTGTCTTTCACAAAGATGAAGAAGTAGTCCATTTCCCGTTCATCATGAAAGGTTTTGCTGTTTTTTTGAACACTCATCTTCGTTATACTAGGGTGGCTGGATGTAAGAAGGCCAAATCTGCTAAGTTAGTATAAACACTGGCTGAATGGTCCAAAACTGTCACTGTTCCAAAGTATTAAAGATCAACAGGAACTGAAGACCTCAGGATGATGTGCAATACAAGGACAGGAGATTCCAAAACCACACATGCAGTTCTAAAAGTAAAAATAAGAATTCATCATACTGGCACCAATAATCAAATACCACCAAACAATCATCAAAAAACTCAAACACCTGTCCAGCAAACCAGATAAAATCAAATTTATTTATTTATTTATTTATTTATCTATTTCTTCTATACCGCCCCTTCCAGAGATCAGGGGCGGTTTACATGGAACAATTGTATACATTCGTATAACATTACATAGAACAAGAACTTTTTAACTTTTTACATATAACTTTTTAACTTTTTACATAAAACAGAACAGTAAGTTGTTAAAACTATTTACAGGGTGTATACTTTTGTATACTACTGGATTTACAGGGGAATGTCAGCGAGCTGACATTGCTATTTATAAATACCGCCAAACAAGTTCAAATACCACCACACTCAATTTAATAAATTCTGCACACAGTATGGAATCAATGCAAAGGCAAGGTGAAATAAAATTGCAATATAGAATCAACGCAAAGGCCAGGCAAAATAAAATTGCAGAGGCAAGCAAAAGTCACAGTGGTTTGAACCAATTCAAAGGCGAGGCATAGGAAAGCTAGAACAAAACTGGAAAAGCCCGCCAAAATCACCAAATTCTTGACACTCTGTTGTGTCTGTCCGAAAACGTTTAATGAAAACGAACTATAAAGCGACCAACGACCAGCACACGACACAACTACTACGGTAAGTGTATTCAGGTAAAGCCTTGGCGAATGGATATCGCTCGGTATATAACACACTTCTAAGGGGTGTTTGGGGCGGGGGCAGGAATGGGTGATTCTGAGAGGCAGGAGACCAAGTATGATGCCATGCCTGTGGCATCTCATTGCGGGGCGTGGGCGTTGGCCCCCTGGGGTACCTACAAACTATTGGCACGAAAACAACAAGTGCCCCCAATATACCAGCAGGCAAGATCAGTAGCGGCGGCAAGCCCTTGGCAGACGACCTGCCGGCACGAGCTCTCTCCTAGCGACGGGGCGAGCTGCTGGAGAGATGGAGCCAAGTGGGGCTGGCGATCTACCTCTGGCCCCTCCACAATCTACAGGTAGATCGCGATCTACCTGTTGGACATGCCTGTTCTATAGCATGGTGGATTAAGGTGCATATGTGTTGAGAGGACAGTTGGTGCCAGCAGGGCTGCAAGCTCATTCGACCAGGGTTCAGGTAACTTTGTGGGTGGAGTTCAGCATGGTGCCGCCGGCAGAGATGTTTAGGGCGGCCACATGGTCCTCCCTTCACACCTTTGTGAAGCATTATCGCCTGGATGTCCAGGCGCAGGGGATGCCAGATTTGGGGTGGCAGTGATTCAGGCCAGGATCACGGGCCCCTCCCTTTGATAGTACTGCACATCCCAGAGGTGCGGGACTGGATTGGACTGGAGGGATGATAAGGAAGGTAAAATTAGATCTTACCTGTTCATTGGCTTTCCTTGAGGAACTCCAGTACAGTCAAGTCCTAAAACCCTCCTTAGCGATTATGTATTTGAACGTTACGACCCAGGGCCTGAAGAAGGTCAGCTGTGAGTTTAGGGTCTAGGGAATGCATCGCTCGCATAGTTATAGCATTCAAGGCTGGTGAGTGATGCCAGGAGTGCTCTTTGTTTTCTTGCTTCGGGCATTGAGACCCTAAGTTTACTTTTCCGTGGATGGATAAACCCTTCATAGGGCTGAGGTGGTTCGCCGTTAGGTGGTTCACAGGTAAGTCACCTCGTTCAAGGGGGAGGAGGGCCTCTGGGGGGGGGTTTGGTGGGGCCCGAATGTAGATAGCGTTTTGTTTAATGAAGTTTGCCTACATATTTTGTTGCTCCTGTGGGTCTGCTTTGTCAATAGGTTACTGGGGCTGGTAGGAGGAGTCTGCTGCCTAAGTATACTGATATCATCATGAAAATGACATGCTCAGTCTCCAAGCTGCTGGTGGGGGTTGACTACCCAGAGGTGCGGGGCTGGACCAGAATTCCTCAAGAAAAGCCAATTAGCAGGTAAGGTCTAATTTTACCTTTGTACCTGAGACAGTGAAGGGTTAAATGGCTTGCCCAAGGCCACAAGTAGTACCAGTGGGATTTGAACCCTGGTCTTTCTGACTCTAAGCTGTTGACCTAACCATTAGGCCACCCCTCCAGTGTTGATCATGTTACAGCTTTTGAAGTAGTGTTGCTAATAAGGCAGCTTTTAATGAACTTATCAAAATATTTAGTAAATCGTCCATTAAAAGCTATTTGAATTCTGCAACAATATTTATCACACCTATATGCTAAAATCTTTCATCACAAGTTTTAGTGCATAGGCCGCTTGGTAATAATTCATTATTTTTTTAATCAGCTTCTCTGTATTTTGGTTTCCATTTCATATTGAAACATTGTTTTATGGAGCAATGTGTTCTGATTTTTTTTTTATTACTGTTTTAATGCAGCTGACATACAGGTTAAAGAATAAGTTGTATAAGCAGCCACTTAAAGAGGAATTTAAGGATTATGGGAACAAAGTGACAGATCTTATTACGTCCAGTGTACTAGAGGTACAGTCCTTGTTTCACTATTATGAAAATAAGCGGTAGAATTCCTAACCTTCTAAGGTGCTAAGAAACAAAGGATGCAAGATCAGAAAGTTTTGCTGACGTCTGATTTCTTGCACTTACAGGAAATGTTGAATGTTCATACCCACTATCGGAAAATGAAATGTGCCATTTCTGCTGATAAATCCCAACCAGATAAGACTCTAAATCTGATAAAGGAAGATTTTGTAATTAATCTTAACAACCTTGTTTTGGAGCATCAGCAGTGGCAGCAAGACAAGGTAATAGTGGATGTATTTTGGAATGCATCAGATTTAAAAATTTTTCCATTCCTGAAACACACAAACATGTCCTTCCTCTATCTTCTCCCAGCAAATCTACATTCCCTTTCCCTCACATCTGCCGTCCAAAATCAATGCTGCTGGACTCGGTTGCCAGCAACAGTCTGTGATGGAATCAGTGTCGGGCCTGTGAGCTGGTACGTTCTCTGATGTTTTGCAGTGGCCCTTTGTGGGAGGGGGGAGTGCAGGCCACACTGCTTCCATCACTGACCGTTGCTAGTTTTTTCAGAAAATGCCATCGCCATAAAATGCACTCTTGGGCATCTGCCCCATCCTTTCCACCCCCAATTAATGTGGTTCTTCTATGAAACAAAGCACTAACCATCTCTTCAAGGGCACAGGCAATTGAACATCAGAGAACAGTTTTCTAAGAAAAAATGTTTTTCTAAGGGTCATTAAAAGTTCCATGTGCACCTCAGAATTAAGAGCTCTTCTAGACTGTCCTGTATCATGGTAAGTTGTGAGTGTTATTTCTAAAGCTGCAGTCCTTACTCCTCCTGAGCTAGGTTTTGCTGTACTTTCAGAGTCTGCCCTTTGCTGTCCTCTTATCCATAAGTGTGCACACCTTACTGGCAGATGGGTAATGTCTGTGCCAGAGGCTGGTGTGGGTAGATGGGAACGTTGTTCAGTGCCAGCCTGGGTATCTATGCGCACATTCCTGTAGTGACACTAAGTGGCTTGTTTACAAAGCTGCGGTAGCGGTTTCCGATCGTTATCGGAGCCGCGGCCCCATTGATTTCGATCGGAAACCGCTACCGCGGCTTTGTAAACAAGCCCCTAAATGTGATTAACTGGTTCCATGCCCAACAGCTAATAAGATGCTTTAATGCATAAGATATGATACTTTAGGGAAGCTGATCAAATACAATGAGTAGATTTTGCTTTTCAAAGCGTTTCTCCCATTTGGTGCTTTTGTATAAAGATAAAAATATATCAGTTCGTTGACTAGGAAACCCAGGTTAAGATGAATTCATTCAGGATATGCCATAAAGGGAATAAGATAAAACTATTTCCTTTTTGATAAAGTGATAAGAAATTGTATTATAAAACAGCGCAGTTTTGAAAACGCAGATCTGGGTTATTGACAGCAAATCAACACTTTCATAGAATAAATTGGACCTGCCCATGATTAGCATGAAGGATAAAGTTCCCTGCCTGGTAAGGGTTGGAATGAAGGATGGATGGGGAGGGAGGTGTTAATGATATATTTAGAGAGGGATATGAGAGGCGAGTAAGACAGATGGTTTGTTGCTTATGTAATGTGTCTGTACTGCATTCCTTTGTGTGTGTTTTGATAAATTGTCCCTGGAAAATTTTGGGGTTATCTTTTTAGTTTACTGTTAGTAAAATTAGTGATGCTGTATCTGACCTGGAAGAATGTTCCCTTAGTGTACAACCCTACCTGCCCTCCTCCCCCACCCCCAGTCTTTTCACGTAAAATATTTTACACTTATGCTGCAATTCATCCTACAGCATCAACCATAGGTTATTTTGCACTGACTTAATGAGGGGAGCAAAACTTTCAGATGCTATACTTCAAATGTATTGTTAGACTAACAATAAAAGTATGTTTCCAGCTTGTCGACATGTCTAAAAGAGCAAGTTTTCAGCAAATGTGGGTATCCATTCTGGCTGTATTAGCACATGCTACCTTCTTTTCTTTTGTCACATATTCACTTGTACACTGTGTAATGCCCACTGATTACATGGGGGATTATTGTATGTTGCCTTTTCTCACTGTAATTCCAGAAGACATCTCTTGTGACCAGAAATAATGAAGAGAAGGAGGGAAATGATGGCACTTCTCAAGAATCGGTAGGAAATACTATTATACTGTTAAGGGCTCATTCTGCAGCACCTTAATATAGCTTGTCTGCAAAACAAACAATTTAGAACTGTGTGGACCACGACATAAAGAATTCTTCGTTTTGAAGGGGCAATATGCAGATTTCCTGAGTGAAATATCTTAAGCAATATGCTGTGTTCACAGAGGGGTTGATATTGAAAACAATTTATCTACTGGACTTCAGAAATTACCTGGATAAATTTAGTGTTAAAATGGATAAATTATTTGTGTGAAAGGTTTGGATGTGCTGACCAGTTAACTTTGGCTGGATGGCTCAGTGATAGGTTAACGTTTTGACCGTTCATTCAAAAAGAGGAGTACCTACTGTAGAGGCATGCTGGGAGCATGGTTAAGATTTAAATAGATGGTGCCAATATTCAGTATTACCTAGATGGGATGCAGAAATAGCAGGTGTAAAGATAGATAAGATATCTGGTTAAATCAACACCACTGATTTAACCAGTTATCTCTTTAAATATCTTTTTAAAGTTCTCTGCTGAATATTGACCTCAGTGTCCAAGATTGTGTCTAACTTGCTTATTACAGTACATAAATACAACCATGTTGTACATTTGTATAGTTGTAGCAACCGCATTGGGTATTGGAGGGGATTTTAATCTCTTACCCCCATCTTCAGACAGGATTGTGAGTTGATAAAAGAGCAGAAGTAGGAATATACTCTGAGTGAGAGCCTGATTGAGGATCAGACTTGGAAATGATCTTTTTGTGTGTCCATCTCTGGCCCAGATAGAAATTCTCTCTGTGTTTCTGCTGGTGAGTTGATGGCATTGTAGCCTTCCTCTGCTGCAGAGAGACTGAAGCATTCAGAAGACACCTAACACCAGAGGATAGAGGGGGATACTACAACCTTGAGACTGTTCTGCTAATACAGCAGCCAAATGGCTAATCCAGCCTTATTCACTGCCACTGCCATGTTCCCATTCATCTTTGTTGCACTGAACTGTAAATAACTCTTTTTTTCAAACTGTTTTGTTGTAGGGTTCTGAAAGAGCAAATACACTGGCTAAACTCAAATCTAAGTCTTACAGTGCTGTGTATGAGGTGAGACCATTTTTACCCATATATTTTTATTTACAATTAGCAGATACCCATAAAACTATTGTGCTGAACACACTATGGCCCAGGCACTCTTTCTCCCACTCCAGCATTACTTCTGTCCTCCCACCAAGGCCATATGTGCATGCTTGCGCTCTTTCTCCTTCCTTCAAAGTGTGCTTTCTCTGTCTTAATAAGAGCATAAGTATTGCTATGATAGATCAGACCAATGGTCCATCTAGCCCAGCATCCATGTTTCCAGTAGGCAAGTCCTCTCAATCAGACCTGTGGCTCTCAATATCATGGGAAATAATTTCTGTATCGTTCTGCCACATTTTCTTTGTTTCTGATTGCATTTCTTGATACTTTTCGGGATCTCCTCCCTCTCCACACTATTCATTGAATAGCTGTTAAGAACCAATACCTCCTATTCAATGCTGTTCTGGTGTTTTGTTTTGTTTTTCCTTTACCACTATGCTGGGTTTCCTCACACCCAGCTTCTTATCTGTTATGATAACTTGGGACATTCCCATTCTAACTTCATTCTTCCTAATTTTTGTAGGGTCATGATCCCACTGCTTTTCCAGTACAGTGATGTTGTAGTGTTTGCAAAGTTTTTCCAATGGATGAGTTGTGCCATCTCGTTATGCCTTTTTTATATAGAAATTTTCTGCCATCAGAAACTTGTAACTATCTAGGACAGTGGTTCCCAAACTTGGGGTCAGGACCCCAAATGGGGTCACATCATTAGTGGATGGGGTCACAGAAACATGGCCATTTCCCCAACTCTCTGGACTGTCACTGTGACCTATGCCAAGCCATCAGTCAGCATGTGGCCTGTAAGCCAGTGAACATTTATAGGCCATAGCCCTCTTCTGGGTAAGTTTCCCATTAGGCTGGAACCCTTATTGCGTACTGAGGTTTGTAAGCACACACTGCACACTGACACAAAGGACTCTGCTGACTGCTGCTGTTTTTGCCACTACTGTTGGCTGCTGCCTTCCTGCTTTAGATGACGGGAAGGAGGCTGGAGATCTGCCAGTTTGATTTCATCATCATCTGGGGGGTCACATGATTTTTCAGTTGTTAAAATGGGGTCATACAGTATAAAAGTTTGAAAAGCACTGATCTAGGAGATGAGTGACCTTTTCAACCCAGCGGGGGGCAGGTGGTGCTGATGGAATTAGTGGCAACCTGCCATGTATGATTTGCTCAGACTTTCAGCTAAGTTGATGGCCACCTTGGTGGCCTCCAGGAGATAACTTTGGTTAAGGAATTGGGCAGCAGGTACTACACTTAACCCTCCATAGCCCATGTTCCCTGTAAAATAGTTCTCTGTGTGCTGTGCTTTCCTGTCTAATCGATGTGTTTATACCTCAAAAATTTCCTGTCATGATTTGACAATTTCCAATCTGTAATCAAACCGCTGCTGATCGCTGGAAGTAGCGGTATACAAATGTATACTAAATAAATAAAAAAAATAAATAAATACCTCTAAGATGAAATTGAATAGGCTGTCTTTTAAAGAGCAGCTCCTCTTTAGAGAAGAACTGGGCAGACTGATCAAGAAACTTGGAGAACATAGACCTTCCTGGCTTCCGGAGGATAGGCTGAGGGAAGTAAAGTGAACTTTCCCGACCAGAGACAGAGTGTCATCCTACTCCCTTTTCCCCTTCCAGACTCCCCCTCCCCCCGTACACCCATTCCCCTGCCTTACATTCCCTCATCCTCTTTCCTTAATTTTTTTTTTTTGTTACTGGCCCTTTAGGTTTTTGCAGATTTACCCCTCCCCCCCACCCGTCTAACATTTTTTTTTCTTTTAATTGCTGTCCCCATCAGCTCTCTTCTACTGCCTTACAGGCTGTGATCCTTGCCTTCCCCACCTGTTCTGCCCATGGGTATCTGATGCCCTGTGGGCAGAAGAGAAGGGGGTTGGCTGCGATCACTGCCCCAATGCTTGCCTGTAGGGATCCAATCTTCTGCAGGCAGACAGCTTGCATCAGGGCCACGATCGCAGTCATCCTCTTTTTGCCTGTGGAGGTCTATCTCCCTCAGGCAGACTGACAGGTTTTTGCTCCCCCTCCCCAGTGATTGTGATTATTTTTTTTAAGGGAGGAGCAACTAAATCCCAAGCACCAGATGCAAATTTTGGTCACCATGGTGACCTAGCACCTTGGGTTTGTCAAGCCCTGCTCTGAGACCTCTTCGAGTGCAGGAGGATCAGGTCCTGTGGGAGACCCTGGAGCACAAGGCAAATCCCAAGGAGCATGATGATGGTATGCAGGCTCACAGAATCATGCCAGTGGGAGTCCACCTGGCTAGATTCTACCCTCACTGGGCCCTTATCACATAGACAAGTGAGTATTGGATATTGTTTGGGGAGTGGTTATTTCCCTGAATTGCATATGCCTATCCAGAGCTAATTTTTGGATTTGGGACCTTCCTGTCTTCTGACTATGGATACAGTTGAAAGAGTGGCGTGGAATAGTCACGTAGTGGTTAGGGCAACAGCTTGGGAGCCAGAAAGGCCAGCAATTGAATCCCACTAACCCTCCTTGTGACCTTGGGCAAGTCACGTAAGTCTGTATCTGAAACAATAGAGGGCTATTCTAAGCCTTCTGGGGACAGAGAAATATCTACTGCATCTGAATGTAACTCACTTTGGAATGATATGAGAATACTAATAAATAAATAAAACCCTTTATGGTTTCTTGGCACTGGAAGCCATCATTCTGGCTCTAAAAGGAAAAGAAGGAGCTGAGCAGTATTGCATATGATTTATGGTCCCCAAAAAGGATGGTGCATTTCGGCCAATCCTAGATCTCCGGTGAGGGTTGGGGGTGAATGTCATTGTGAATTCCTAGGTTCTGGATGGAGACCCTGCATTTGGTCATGGCAACATTCCATGTAGGATAATTTCTCACATCTCTGGATTTGACGAAAGCCTGCTTGCATATCCTGATCAGATGAAACTTTCCTCAGGTTCGCAGTCCTAAACAGGCACGTCCAGTTTCAGGCTTTGTTGTTCAGGTTGGCCATAGCCCCACACATCTTTGCTATGGTGATGATAGCCACTTGGTTATAAAAGGAAGGTATCTCTGTTCATCCATGTTGACTATCAGTTGTGGAAGGCCAACAATATAGATCCAGGGTGCTTCAGCTCCTTGATGCTGAGGCTGGGTGATCAACAGAGAGAAGAGCAGTCTCTGCCTACCCAGATTATAGAGTTTCTGGATGCCCAGTTCAGCACCTAAAGCAGTATGGTTAGTCTGATGCAAGCCAAGAATCAAAAGCTGCAACTGCAGATTGGGAGTTGCTGGCCCAAACCAGCCCACAGTGAGAATATCTACATGTCCTGGGATCATTGTCATCAATTGTAGATATTGTGCTATGGGCCCAGAAGCATCTATGGCTGTTACAAGGGTCC
Source organism: Ichthyophis bannanicus (assembly GCA_033557465.1). NCBI lineage: Eukaryota > Metazoa > Chordata > Amphibia > Gymnophiona > Ichthyophiidae > Ichthyophis > Ichthyophis bannanicus. The sequence goes on from CM066037.1 coordinate 121,781,067, forward strand.
CTATTGTCCAGATGGTTCCATTTGTTGCAAAATTACAAGATCAGACTTGCTAGGAGATGTCAGATTTAGCCTAGATTTGTGACTGCATAACATAAACCTTGGAAAGGGGGTATCTTTGAAGTTGTTCCAGTCGATAATACTACTTGTGGATCCACTCTTCAAAGCTTGGGAGCCCATTACCAAGGGCAGTTTGCGCAGGCCATGGTGACCCCTTGGAAAGAGCCTAGTCTGTAAACAGGCTAAAAGCGAGAGCTGGCGGCTGTGATGTCAGAGTCAAAGATGGCTGCATGAGATTGAGGTTCCGGCCAGCCCCAGCAATTAAAGTGTGCAATAAACTCACTCGAGTGCCCTAGGACACACACAAAGTGGTTTGAAAAGGAACGGTAACAATGGAGATAACTGCGAAAGGAACAAAAATCAATTTAAAAGAGTTTGCATTCTCGGCATCGGCCGAGCAATCTGCGCCCTATCCACAGAGCAATAAAATGGCAGTGGCAGGAGGGAAAGCCGTGGAAGGCACGGCCTCAGCCAAAACCTCTGGCGCGCAAGAGAGTGCGTCACTCACAGCGGTCACAGTTGCTGATTCGGAAAAATATAACTTCCAAGCAGCGGTTCGGGCCTGGTTTAAAGATCTAAAAACTGAAATATTGCAAGTAAGGGCAGATGTGATTGCCAGCATCGATAGCTTGTGGGCAGAGATAACAGATCTGGGGAGAAGAGTAGAGGAGGTAAAAGAATGGGTGGAGGAGCAGGCAGAGATGATGGGGACTCTGGACAATAAATTGCAGCGCCTAGATCAACAGCGGAAGACTCTAGAAGATAAACTGGAGGACATGGAAAACCAGTCTAGGAGGAGTAATATCAGATTTTGTGGACTCTCTGAAGTGGAGCCTTATGCAGATTGTGCTGCCATAGTGACTGATATCTCAAAAGCTCTCTTATAAGCAGCTGGAGTGGAACTGGAAGAATTAGACTTTCAGATTGACCATGCACACCATGTAGCAGGCATGGCAGGGCAGAATAACAACAAGCCCCGTGATGATATTGCCTGCTTTCATGATTATGATATGAAGGAGCAGATGCTGAGCATGGCCCAATCTGGTGGACTTTTAAAATGGAGGGCTTGTGCAGTGGAATTGTACATGGACTTGTCTCAAACCATACTTCAGATGCAGCGCCAGATGAAGGATGTCTTAAGCTCTGGGAGGAAGGAGTGAGATATGGATGGACCTTTCCCTTTGGCCTTAGCTTCACGTACAAAGGATAGCGGCTATGAGTGCACGCAGGTGAGAAAGCAGTTAAGACCCTCACTGAAACAGGGCTAACTGGGCTGGCGATTTGACTCTGAGACTGCGGGGCCACCTTCGAAAAGAGCACTTGAGATGGCAGAGGGTAACCCATGGCCACCACAGGCTAAACTACTAATTAGGAAATGCGGAGGCTAAAGGCACAGAGGGCTAACAGACCTGAGGGTCTTTGAAGAGACTGATATGGAGATTTCAGGACCTTAACTAGGAAATATGTTTACAGCTAAAAACAGGCAATACTTAAGAGGAGACTTGAAGGAATAGTCTAAGAGGTTTAGTACACCAAACTCTCCAAGGCGGACAACTTCTGGAGAGTTGCAGGCTCCCTCTCCAGGGCCTTTCTCTTCATTTCACCCTCTTCTATATGTGACTATTTAGCTTGTTAGGCCAGGGGGGACAAAAGGAAGTGAAAGTGTGGGGGGGGGGGGGGGTGTAAGTAAAGTTATAAGATGGGGGGAGTGAGAGGGGTTATATAGATACAGAGAGAGATTATTGGTAAAGAGAGGAATTGGATGGGGGTTATGAAAGTTGAAAGATTGCGGTTTGTCTGTTCGTTCAGTTTGAGGAATAAGAGGGAGTGGGGAAATGAAGGGTTTAGGGATATAATGGAAAACAGGGTGGAGGGGAGGATGGGTGACTACAAGATTTTATGCATGCAGGGCTGGCCTGGTTATTTGACGATGTTGGCAACAGCCTGGGCTATCCATGGAGGAGAGAGAGAGGATGGCCAGGTTCTAGTGGGAGGGATCGGAAGGAGGGATGGGGTGGGGGCGGTAGGTAAAGCAGGGAGGAATTAGGTTTAGTTAACAGGTGAATTGAAAATCGTGACACTCAATGTCAAGGGGCTTAATTTATCTTTAAGCGCCAGAAATTGTATAAGGAAATAGCACATCAGAGGGCCTCGCTGTTTCTTTTGCAAGAGATCTATTTGTTGCGTGCACATGAGGCCTTGGTGGCACCCCGGGAACATGATGTGCGACTTTTAGCATCAAATACAGTGGAGCGAAAAAAGGGAGGGATGGCAGTGTTATTGGATTCTGAATTGATTCAGGACAGAGGGGGATGATACTTGCTGCTGCGGTTGAAGATGGGAACAGAGTGGTTCTGTGTTGTGAATGTGTATACACCCACCGGGGCACAGAAAGCTTTTTGGGATACTTTAGTTGATGACTTGGCAAAATTGGGAGATGGGGAAAAGAAAGAAGGGTATCTTCCGCAAACAAAATTGGGAGATGGAACATTGATCTGTGGGGGGGATTTCAATTTGATGTGGGAACCAGGGAGGGATGCGACAGGGAAAAAGGGCGGGACGGCAAGCTAATAGGGCCAGATACCACCAGTTTGCAAAGCAGCACTGTTTGATAGATGCCTGGCAATATTACTATCCAGGAAAGTGACAGTTCTCATTTTAATCTCCAGTGCATGGTTCCTATTCAAGGATAGATGCTATATGAGTAGCGAAGGAAGCTGTGGGGAGGCTCTGGGGGGCAGAGATGGAACCTATTACATGGACAGACCACACTCCGATAGAAATCAGGTTGTCGGTGAGGAACGAGGACCCCAGTTCTGGGAGTTGAATGAATTTTTTTTTAATCTTTATTTATAAGATTTTATTGAATATACAATTCAAATAAAATAAGGAAAAAAACACACAAAAATAAATCACCATATTCGAGAAACAATACAAAAAAAACACAATTGGTTAAGTCCATATCAAGGAAGAAGTTGCTGAAAATAGTCATAAACCAAAAGAAAAAAAGGAGTGTATATAACACACCAAATCAAGGGGGCAATTTAACTAGCCTATCCCTACCCCATTACTAACCCTTAACCTCTCTTTCAACCTGAAATTTGTGTAACTGAAGAATGTCTGTATAGACATAGATGTGATCCCCTATCACAATAATACACTTAAAAATAAATTTTAAAAAGTAAATAGTTCCCAAACTCAACACTCGTGATTTTAACTCCAGAAACTGTTGTCTGAGTGGCTCAGCCGACATCCGGAAATAGTATATTTTGTGGGCAGAAGCTTTATATGTCTCTGTGATTAAAGAAAGTACACAGAACCTTCAACTTAATAGACTCGGAACCAAATGCAACAACTAAAGTGCTGTGCATACTGGTCTTTATCTGCTTTCATATGTTACTATGTTTGGTTATGATGTCTGCTGTATCCTCAAGGAAAGCAGGTAAATTATGGTCGTCCATATGATGAGAGGAGGCTGAGGTCCCCTACCCTGATAAGCGCAGCCCAACACAAGAAGTCACATAATACAAATGAGAAATTTTACATATCGCCAGCTTCAATACTTCGCTAAAATATTTCTTTAAAAGAATTTCAGGAGAAAGCAAATGGGTGATGGGGGAAGTTTAGAAAACGTAAATTCTTTACCCAGGTTTGGTTCTCAAGTACCTCTAGTCTCTTAAGATGTACTCAAAGAATCTTTCATTAAAATTTCACTATTTCCAAAACATGGTCTAACTTGAGAATCTATCTGAGCAACAAAAGAAACCAACTTATTATCCATGGCTAGCGTTAACAACTTCATGTATAAATTTGCACAAAGAGGTAAAGGACAAACTAACATCTATATTTTGTATTGCACCCCATAAGTCATTAAGAGTTACTTCCCCTGATGGAGGAGTAACTACAGTCACACCAGAGTCTACCGGCTTCACTGGTTGTGCTATTGGGATATTCAAAGCAGAGGGACTAGGCCCACCAACAGGAAATGTTGGAGAGAGCAGGCATGGGAATTGGAGGAGGGGACCAGAAATCAGGGCTCAAAGAGACTCCATCCAGTGACAGAATACTAGGCAGCTGAGGAGTCAAATGCCTATCCATGGGGCCCATCACCTTACCTGGCTGCACCACCACATCACCTTTAATGCTGCCCATGTTCGTTCTTTTTCCCATGAGCAACCAAATGACGACACTGACTTCCCTGGTATGCGCAGGACTGCCAAAGGGGTGGGTACAGCCCCTTGCATTGCCTCCCTTCGGTTGTGTGTAGAAGCCACAGTGCTTTGTAACGCTGAGAAGAGGGTCCTCTCCAGTCCAAGTTACCTCACTGGAATCTGCAGGGATACTCCTCAGCCACAAAGCCCAAGCGCTGCTCCAGCGGCAATGTCAAGCCGCAAACGGGCTCCCCACATTGCCAACAACTCCTCCCTGAATCTTTGTTAGAGGATGTGAGTATGCTGAATGAGGTGGAGCAAATGATATCTGAATATTTTAGTATGAATGACAATGGGGAGGTGTGGGATGGTGGGGGGTGGTGGGGGTCAGATTTAAAGCCGTTTTGCAGGGGGTTCTGATCAAATGAGGGATGAGGAAGAGTGCCTATTACATTTAGAGAAGTTGGATGTGCAGGAGATTGGGGGGGGGGGAGGGGTGGAATATAGAGTCCAAGTGCTGGCAGTTCAGGAACAGTTGAATGCCTTGGAAGCTGATGCTATTCAGTATTGAATGCAGCAGCTACATCGAGAATTCTTCCAGGAGGGTAATAAAGCGGGTTGATATATAGCCCAAAGCCTAAAACAAAAACTGAGGTCCTATATTCTACAGATCAAAGGACCTGGGGAGTAGTCTTGCGATCTGAAAAAGAGATTAGAATGGTATTTTCAGCATTCTGTCAGACCCTGTCTACGCTACTTCGCCTCCTTCAGCAGGTGGTATTTTGAGCTACTTAGACTCGGTATCCTTGCAACGTCTAGATTTGGTGGACCAACAGACACTTGATAGAGAGATTGGGAAGGAGGAAGTATTACAGGCTATTCAGCAGCTTAAGATGAATAAAGCCCCAGGTCTCGATGGGCTCACAGTCCGTTTTTATAAATAATTTGGGAGGGGTCCCAGTGAGTCACTTAGTGAGGTTATATAATCTGCCCAGGGAGGGGGAAGTCTTAGCGAACACAATGGGTTGGGCAGGAATCTCACTGGTACCCAAAGCAGGGAAAGATCACAGGCCTGCGCGTTAGTGGGTCAGTTGATTCACGAGGATCAGGCCAGTTTTATACCTGGAAGACAGGTCTCAGACAATGTGTGCAGGATTATAAATTTGGTATAGTCCATTAGAGGAAAGAGCCCGCCCTGTTGTTCTCATTAGATGCTGAAAATGCATTCGATCATGTATCCTGGACTTTTCTTTTTCAAGTACTAGAAAAGATGGGGCTAGGTGAAGGTTTTTATTTATAGCTTTAAAAATATACAGAGGAAGCTGTAAAGCTATAAATAAAAACCTTCACCTAGCCCCATCATATATATATGTGTGTGTGTATGTGTGTGTGTGTGTGTGTATGTACTGTCGTGACCCTCGCCTGGGCCAAAGGCTTACAGGCATAGGGCTGCCAATGTTTGTCCTTAAATAAAGAGTTACTATCCTTGTCTCCAGCAGGGAACTCTGGGACCTGTGGTTGATTCTTTTACTCAAAGACAAAGTAGTGCGAGACCGTTGGTTTTTAAGGCAAAACAAGAATTTTTATTTAGGTTCCCATAAGCACTAAGGTTCAACGCAGACATAAGGATTATTCTCCAAGTAAATAATAACAGGAAACATATGCAACTGGAACTGAAGAAACTGAAAGAACCTTTAAACATATGCAGCTGTTTTCAGCAAAAACATTTCAGCAAGTAAATCACAGCTTCCTTTGTTCGTCCAGCACAGCTAAATTTCCTCATTTATCATGTGCTGCTTTGGTTATCAAACTCTAGGTTAAGCAAGGGTTCTTTACCTTAGAATAGTTTCCTGGCATTCACATGGCTAGGTAAAACCCTGCTTCTCAAAAGCTTCTCTTAACACTTTTTATCACCAACTTTCAAACTTCCTTCTTACACAAAGAACAGTCCATAGGAGACTCCTCAGTAACAGGATCCTGCCCAAAAGAGTCAATTTGCATTTCTTCCTGTGCTACGAAATGCTTGTCTGTCTCTGGGTTTTCATTAACTCCTTCAAGCTTACTGTTCTGTAGGAACTTCTGAATTTCCTTCCACAGCTGCTCTCCCTGATATGGAATATTTGTACCTTGAGAGTGGGGCTTCTTTCCCTGGATCAATTGCTTCAATCGTGTTCAACTCTGGTTCTCTGCCCTCGGCTGGGTTCTGGTCACTTCCAGTTGTAACCGTATTCACCCACCTTCTGGCAGCTTGAATTCTCTGAGCTGGTTCACGAACACTCTGCACTGAAATCTGTTCCTCGTTGTCAGCAACTCTCCTAGCCACCCATCTGCTGGCTTCTGAACTAAGAGTACCTCTCTTACAAGGACTGCTTCCTCTGTTGCTGCTTCCTTTCTTGCTGGAGCCGTTCTCCAACTCGAAGTCAAAATTCCCACTTCTCCTTTTCCTCTCCTCTGAACAGGGCTTATAAAGCTGTTTCCTAACTAACACTCCCCTGTCTCTGCACAGGTGATTATCATTACCCTCCAAGCCTGCACTTACGTTAGAGCTTGGGTGTGGCTTGGCTTCAGCAACTACGTGCTTCTTTCCTTTGCCTGCAGTCTGAACCCTGTGAATACCTTGCCTGTCTCTCATCTTAAAGGCATATTCACTGTTTGCTTCTGTTTCCATCGGCTCAGCACAGCTCTCATCATCACAGTACGTACGTACACACAGTCAAGTCCACATCAAGGAGAATGTACCTCACCACAAGAAAAAAGGAAAAAAAAATCTCCCATCATTTCTGAATATACATACCAAAGCACCTTTAATCAAAGTCAAGAAAAAAGAAATTAAGCAGAAGATTCTTTCCCTTGGAGAAACCCCTCGACCTGATCGACCTCATAAAAGACATACTTCTTACCCTGATAAGCAATATAACATTTACAAGGAAACTTTAAATAAAAACAGAGCTCCAAGAACCAAAACACTTGGTCTAATTTCCAAAAAAGCTTTCCGGCGTGTCTGGGTGACACTAGAGATATCTGGGAAAATTTGAATAGACTGACCACAGCATTTTTCAGATTTCTTAGAAAAGTATAATTTCAAAACTTTATCCATTTCTGAAACAAAAGTAACTAATATGGCTCTTGAAAACTCCAAAAACATCCAGAGAAGCCACTACTTGATTATACTCCTGATCCTGCTCCACCCCCACATTACTTCCCAGTACCTTCCCTCTAGAAACATAATAAATCCTAGATAACAGCACAGATTCAGCATCTGAAATCAAGCGTACTTCCTTAAGATATTTATAAAAAAAAAATTGTGGTGGGGAGCGTGTGAGGAGAGGAGGTTGCTGCTCACCACTGTGCTCCGCTTGTGTTCCCTCCTGACGGCATTGGAGTGCAAAATCCATCTTGGCGATGCCTACCCCTGACGTCATCTAAGGGGGTTTAAAGTTCGATCGCTAAGCGGTACGCAAAAGCGGTCACGTTCTAAAGGGGCGCATTATTAAGGGGCTTGCTCCTTATGCGCTCCTTTGGCGCTCGAGGAGCTCGGGAGCTGGCTTGTGGCTGTGCAGAATGGGTAGACGGAGGAAACGACCTCTAAATGTGAGTACTGAAAATCCCACTAAAGCTGTTAAGACCTCTGGCCCTATGGATCAACATCTTGTTGTACTGAATAGTAAAGAGGAGAGGTTGTTGCTGCAGCCCCGACTCAGCTCCCCAGTAATGGCTCCTCTTTATCTTTGGGGGTTAGTATCTCTTCCCCCTCTGCTGCCATTTTAGATTCCGTTCCTGTGACTTCCTCTCCTGTGAGGAATGATGTGCCCTCGCAACTGGACTCTGCACCGTTTATATCTGCCTCTGGGTCTCTGTTGGTTTCCGGGAGAGTTCCACTACCTCGGATCCTGTCGGTCCCGGAGAGTCCTGCCTTGGCGCAACGGGATGGTGTTTCTTTTTTGCCAGTGGACTCACAGGATGTTTCCCTTTCGGATGTGTGGCATATTCTAACTAGGATAGAGTCTTCATTGAATTCCTTCGTTTCGCAAATGTCGGACTTTACTAGAGACTCTGTAGTAAAATTTGCTCAACATGATTCTCAGATTGATACTTTGGGGGAAAGATGCCAGAAGTTGGAAGCTCACTGTACTGTGTTACAAAATTCTTCGCTGTCTTTTATGAAAGACAGCCTTATTCTCCATACTCAACAAGAGTTACTGGAGAATAGTCTGTGTGCTTTGAATTTGAGGTGTTTAAATTTTCCTCACACTCGGTTTATATCTCCTCAAATTTTATTTGATAAGTATTTGATAGATATTTTGGGATATCGAGAAGATAATAAGCCGTGTGTGACTAAGGTGTTTTTATATTCCTTCTAAAGAGGCTTCTCCGGCAGGAGCTTCTGCTGGTTTAGCCCCAGTTATATCTCAGGAGTCTCTGAATATCTCTGAATATATTGAGTCTTCTCAAGATAAAATTTCAACTGGAGCTACCCTTCTTGTGTCCTTTACCTCGGAAGTTGATAAAAATGCTGTAATGTGTTTATATTTTTCAAATAAAGCATCTGTTTTCTGTGGAGAGAAGGTTTGTATTTTTCCCGATGTCTCCAGGAAAACTCAGCTACGTCGTAGGGCTTTTTTGGTGTTGAAGCCACGCGTCTTAGCTCTTGGTGCCACATTTTTCCTCAAATTTCCTTGTAAATGTTTAGTTACCTTTAAGGGCACTAAGTTTGTTTTTCTGGAGACATCGGCATTGGAGTCTTTTCTTCTATCAAATGGTGCGCTGGCTTCTTAAGTTTTCTTTTGTGTTAATTCTTGACAGCAGATAGTTAGAAAAAGAGTTTGACTTATTGAGTCAGCATCTTCTCCTTGTATTTGCACGCTTCCCTTGATGTGGACTATACTATGGATATCCTGTTTTGTTTTTTCTTTGTATTTTCTTTGATATTATCTGTGGAATATCTGTATTTTCTTTGAAGTTTCTCAATAAAAGAAATTTAAACTTAAAAAAAAAAAAAAATTGTGGTGAGAGGTAGTGAGTTTGCAGGAAATTTAACAACCGCAAGTTCTTAGAACGTAGAGAGTTCTCCTAAAACTCATCCTGCACAGAAGAGGCTAAAGCAGCTTGAGAAACCGAAAGTTGAGATTCAAATTTAATAGACCTCCTTTCCAATTCTTGTAACCGTCCTTCATGGTCTGACAGTTTATTCACCACCTCCTTTGAGAAGGACGAAACCTCTTGAAGAGCTGCCTCTGTACGGAAACAATAGCCCAGGTATCTCTGAGAAACATCTTTTGGTGGAGATTCTATTTCCGATATAGGCTATCTCCAGGAACAAGCAGGAATAAGTCCTCACATATGGGTACGTCGGTACCGACGGAGCCTGCGCGGGAAAGCTCCCCAGCTTCCTAGAATGGAAGCTTTTGGGACCTCCCACTGCACATGCGCACTGCCTTCCCGCCTTCCTGAACAGCTCTCCTCAGTTTTTTGTTTTGTTTCTTTAGACCGCGTACCTGCCTTCCCATACCGATACCGGTATCGCCGGTCTTCCTTTTTCTTTCTTAAAAAAATTATTTTCTTTTATTATTTTTTCAGCACTTGGTCACTTCAGTTAGGCCTTCAGGCCTACTTTAATTCTCCACATGGAGAAGCCAGCCCCTGGATTTAAGAAGTGTACCAAGTGTACTGCTGTAATATCAGTCACAGACACCCATGAATGGTGTCTTAAATGTTTGGGGCCTGACCACTCCATTCCAGACTGCCCTTCCTGCTCCCAAATGTCTAAGCGTGGGCTGCAGAACCGGGCCAACAAATTCCATGTGCTGTTTGCTTCAGAGAATCCAACATCACAGTCATCCAGGTCATCATCCCCGGATGGATCTCAGGTAACCAAACCTTCTGTGGGCAAGTCCTCAAAGAGCAAATCTCCTTCAAAGCATCGAGAGGCTCTTAGTTTTGAGGACCCTGCCCCAGCCAAACAGCCCCGGCGGGAAGCCCTACCTTCCAAAACGCCAATACAGGGGCTACAGGTTGACATCGATGGCACGGCCTCGACAGATCACCTGTTGGACTGCTCTGGGGTACCGGCCCATACCGGTACCGACATCCAGGCAGCCGTGGCGTCTATGGGCAATACTGTCCAATCCATGCAGCAGGCCGTCATGGCTTTCATTAAAGCTGCAACGCCATCGGTACCGCTTCCAGCGGTTCCGGGCCCGGTTCCGGTATCGTCCGCCATGCCGGAACCCAGGCCTTCCTCTTCTAAACGCAAATCGGTACCGTATGGGCTTTCGCTCCATACCGCTTCCATACCCGGTACGCCCGATGTCGATACCGATCGGTATGCGTATCGTGCGTTGGAGGAAACTAGAGAATACACCGATTCCTCTGAGGATTTTGTCTCCTCTGATGAGTCTGCAGAGCTCTCCCTTGACCTTCCTGAGGAACCTTCTTCTCCAAAAAGGAGAATGTCTCCTCCAGAGGATTTGTCCTTTCAGGACTTTATTTTAGAAATGGCTAAAGGCCTTTCTATCACTACCTCCTCTGAAAGGGAACCAAGGTCAAAAAGATTGGATATTTTAGGATACTCTAAGTCTCCTAAAGAAGCAGTTACTCTGCCTATCCATGAAATCCTTCAGGAACAATTGATGGATTTCTGGGAGAACCCTTTAACTCTGTCTCCTTATTCCCGTAGGTTGGACACCATGTATCGGGTCCCTCCTTCTCCTGGTTTTCAGAAAACTCAATTGCCTCACCACTCCATTGTGGTAAAGTCTGCAATGAAAAAGATCAAGAGTACTAAAAGGCACTCTTCTACACCTCCAGGAAGGGAATGTAAGACACTAGACTCTTTTGGTAGGAAAATCTTCCAGGCTAGTATGCTTATAGCCAGGATTAATTCCTACAGCCTCTATATGGGCATGTTCCTAGGGGAACTTGCCAAGAAAGTACGGCATTTTGCCTCCCTTATCCCTGAGGATAAACAGGAGGACTTCCTTTCTGTTGTGAAACAACTTTTAGATGTTTCTAAGTTCTCCAACAGAGCTGCCTTTGATTCCTTCGAAGGAGCCAGCAGAGCTTCTGGCATTGCTATCGCAGCCAGACGTCTGGCCTGGCTCCAGGCTTCTGATCTGGAACCCTGGGTTCTAGATGGCTTACGGAATCTGCCCTGTACAGGTGAGAACTTATTCGGTGCAGAGTGGCAGGTTAAGGCCACTCAAATGGACGCTGAAAATGCCACCTTAGAGAGACTTTCTAAGTCCACTTCTACTCCCACTAAGAAGAAGTCTTTCAAGAGGCCTTATTATAAGAAGGCCAGATATGCTTCCAATACTGGCCAGCAATCTTCTCAACCTCGTTTTGCGGCTAAACGTCAGCAAACGAAACAAGCAAGAGCAAAGCCTGCAGCAGCTACTGCAGCTCAACAGGCTCCACCCCCTCAGGGGTTTTGACTTGCCCCTAGAGAACTTGCCATTCCTGGTTCTGGACCAACCAGAACCTCTCACCATACCTGGAAGGTTAGCTCACTTTGCTCCCAGATGGGAACAGATCACAACAGAGCAATGGACCCTCTCTATCATCCGAGAGGGTTACAAACTTCATTTCTCCAGCCTTCCTCCTCATCACATGGTGAGACCCTTCAATTCTCCATCTCCTCTCCTAGCCCTGTTGGATCAGGAGATCTCTTCTCTGCTTGCCCAAGGGGCCATAGAAGAGGTTCCTCTTCATCAACAGGGGTCAGGTTTCTACTCCCCCTATTTTCTCATTCCAAAGAAGACAGGGGGATTCAGACCAATCCTAGATCTGAGAGAATTGAACAAATTTCTGTACAAGGAGAAATTCAAAATGCTCTCTTTGGGCATTCTCCTTCCATACCTTCAGAGTCAGGACTGGCTTTGTTCTCTAGACCTGCAGGATGCGTATACACATCTACTCATCCATCCCTCCCACAGAAAATATCTTCGCTTTCTGTTCAGGGGAAGTCATTACCAATACAGAGTACTTCCCTTCGGTCTCGCCTCTGCCCCAAGAATCTTTACCAAATGCATGGCAGTCGTAGCCGCATTTCTCAGAAGCATGGGGATTTTCGTATTCCCATATCTGGACGACTGGCTCATTCGAGCTCCAACTCAGTCGCAGGCCCAGATTTCCCTAGACCGCACAAGGAACCTTCTGCAGTATCTGGGACTGGTGGTAAACCTTCCCAAGTCTCAACTCAGCCCTACTCAGTCTCTAGAATTCATAGGGGCCCGGTTGGACACCACCACTGCAAGAGCCTACCTTCCACTGGTTCGGGGTCAGCGTCTGCTGAGCTTGGCCTCCCAAGCCCAGTCCAGTACTCACTTGACAGCCAGGGAAATGCTACGCCTCCTGGGCCATATGGCCTCCACAGTACATGTGGTGCCCTATGCTCGTCTTCATATGAGAGCAGCTCAATGGACCCTGGCCACCCAGTGGACTCAGGCGTCGGGAGCACTCTCAGACCAAATACAAACCTCAAACCGTCTGTCTTGGTCCCTCCATTGGTGGATATCCACCAAGAATCTGTTGTTGGGGGCTCCCTTTCAGCCCTTGCTACCCCAAGCAACCCTCACAACAGATGCCTCCCAATTGGGGTGGGGAGCCCATCTGCTAACTCTCTCCACTCAGGGCACTTGGTCTCCACAGGAGGCCACCCTTCATATCAACCTCCTGGAACTGCGAGCAATTTACCTTGCCCTCAAGGTCTTCCATACCCTCCTTGCCAACCTGACTGTCCTGGTTCAGACAGACAATCAGGTGGCCATGTTTTACATAAACAAACAAGGAGGAACGGGCTCTCTGTCGCTTTGCAACGAAGCTCTCAGATTATGGGCCTTCGCCAGAGAGCACCAAATTCATCTGCTAGCAGTGTACCTTCCAGGAGTTCAAAACTCTCGAGCAGACAGGCTCAGTCGAGTTCTGCTGCCACACGAGTGGTCCCTACACGTGGACCAGATAACCAGAATCTTTCAGGAATGGGGGACCCCGGACATAGACCTCTTTGCAAGTCCGTGGAATGCCAAACTTCCCCGGTTCTGTTCCAGGACTCCATGTCAGGAATCTCAGGCCACGGACGCCTTTCTCCTCCATTGGGGTCAGGCGTTCCTATATGCCTTTCCACCCATTCCACTGATTCCCAAGACTCTGTTCAAACTCCAGAGAGATCACGGCTCTATGATCCTCATAGCTCCACGCTGGCCACGCCAAGTGTGGTTCCCTCTGCTTCTACAGCTCTCCCAGGGATCCTCCCTGGACTTAGGAGCTGCACCAGACCTTCTGTCTCAGGAGGACGGGACTTTGTGGCACCCAAACCCCAAATCCCTACATCTCCGAGCTTGGTTACTGAAGGCTTAAGTCTTCAAGACTTTAATCTTTCTCAACCTGTGAAAGATATCCTTCATGCCTCTAGGAAACCTTCCACGAGGCGGTCTTATGCTTTCAAATGGAAACGTTTTTCCATTTGGTGTGCTCAGCAGGGCCTTGACCCTCTGGCACTTCCTTTGAATTCCCTCTTAGACTATCTCCTGCATCTTTCCAATGCAGGCCTTAAGACGAATTCTGTAAGAGTCCATTTAAGTGCTATTTCAGCATCCCTGAAACCTGTAAATGGACAACCTATCTCCTCTCATCCTCTTGTTGCAAGATTCATGAGAGGCCTGACCCTCACTAAACCTCCCATCAGACCCCCCCCCGGTCGCATGGGATTTGAATCTAGTGCTTGGTCAGCTTATGAAGCCACCTTTTGAGCCGTTATTTTCTACCTCCTTGAAATTTCTTTCCTGGAAGGTATTATTCCTAATTGCAGTCACTTCCGCTCGTCGCATCAGCGAACTGCAGGCTCTAGTGGCTAATCCACCTTATACAAGATTTCATCATGACAAGGTGGTCCTTAGGACGAATCCCCACTTTATGCCTAAAGTGGTCTCGCCTTTTCATCTTAATCAAGAGGTATATCTACCTGTATTTTTTCCGGCTCCTCATGCCTCCAGTGCAGAGAGGAACCTTCATACTCTGGATTGTAAAAGAGCTCTAGCCTTTTACCTTAATAGGACTCAGCCACATCGAAAGTCTTCTCAACTTTTCGTGGCTTTTGATCCTTCACATTTGGGACTTCCAGTCTCCAAGCGTACACTTTCCAATTGGATTGCTCAGTGTATTTCCTTTGCTTACCAGAGTAAAAACATTTCTCTGGAAGGCCATGTCACAGCTCACAATGTGAGAGCCATGGCAACTTCTATGGCTCATCTGCACTCTGTTTCCATTGATCAGATCTGTCGAGCCGCTACCTGGGCCTCGGTTCATACCTTCACAGCCCATTACTGTTTGGACAAAGACTCCCGCCGGGATGCCTTGTTTGGCCAGGCTGTCCTCAAACACCTGTTCCATTCTTAGACAACTCCTGCCCACCTTCCCAGGATGGATGCCTGAGATCCATACGAAGATGGCGAACCTTGACAGGGGATCCCACGCATCTAAGCTAGGGAGTCCCCATATGTGAGGACTTATTCCTGCTTGTTCCTGGAGATAGCACAGTTACTTACCTGTAACAGGTGATCTCTGGGAACAGCAGGAATTAGTCCTCACAACCCACCCACCTCCCCTAGGAGTTGTATCTTTTATCTATCTATCTTCCTGTCCTCTCTCTATTGACTCAGCTATAAACTCGAAACTGAGGAGAGCTGTTCAGGAAGGCGGGAAGGCAGTGCGCATGTGCAGTGGGAGGTCCCAAAAGCTTCCATTCTAGGAAGCTGGGGAGCTTTCCTGCGCAGGCTCCGTCGGTACCGACGTACCCATATGTGAGGACTAATTCCTGCTGTTCCCAGAGATCACCTGTTACAGGTAAGTAACTGTGCTTTATACAATTACAGAAGGTAAGGAAGAAGTTAAATGTCCAGCAGAAGCATTTAAAGGAATCCAGAGGGAAACAGGCCCTGGAAGTGCCTGCCTCACCTTCAACGGTGAGGAGGCAGTACCGGGAGCATCCAAATCTTGACTGGGTGGGGCAGAATTACCCTGAAATTCAGCAGGAGATAAAGAAGATGATGTACTTAGTTAGTGCTTCATCAGATCACAAAGCAGAAGGCTGATTCGAAGACACCATCTCCACCACCTTAAAATGGGCATCAGTAGGACCCATCACTTTTGCAGCCTTCATGCTGGAGAGCACGCTTCTTTTCTTCCTTTTCCCCATTACAGGAAAAAAGTCCTCCTTTCGCCGATGTTCGCCGAAGGGGCTGGACCTGTCCCTTTGGTCACACCCCTTTGGGTCCACGACCACGTCCCACGGTAGGGCTTGCTGTTAAATAGCCTTGTTAAAATTCACCAGCCAATCTGCGCAGTGTCACATGAGTAGCAGAGACCAATAGGCAGCCAGGAACACTTTCGGCAAGACACACCTCCATGAAGGTTTTTTTTTAAGTTGGGTGCGTGCTCTGTATTGGAACCCAAAGGCATGTGTCCGGGTCAACGGAGAATACTTATCTTTCTTTCCTCAGGGGCGGGGAACATGTCAGGGTTGCCCCCTTTCGCCTCTTTTGTTTGCCTTATCAGTGGCGCCCTTTGCTGCACAGATTCGGATGAGTGCAGATTTGCTGGAAATAGAAGTGGGACAGAAAGACCATTGGATAATACTCTTTGCAGATATTATTCTGGAAGTCACTCACCCACATATCTCAATGCCACTTCTTATATGGGAAATTGGGACGTATGGAAAGTTAGCTGGGTTCAGTATCAATTGAGCTAAGTCAGAAATAATGAACTTGACAGTTCCTGCCGAGCTACAGGAATCCCTGCAAAAGAAATTCCCTTTCCATTGGGCCAAGCGATATATCTGGTATTTAGGGATTCAAATTGGGAACCAGTTGGGGAATTTATTTGAGTTAAATTATAGGAAATTATTGGGTGAGGTGGAGGGTATGCTTAGTGGATGGGGCCAGGGATATATTTCTTGGTTCGGTCGAATTGCGGCGATAAAGAAGATGTTGCTCCCACATTTTGTTTATTTCTCTTCCAAGCTTTGCTGATATCAGTGCCCACAAAGACTTTTAAGTTGCAGAGGAAGGCAGAGCGATTTGTATCTGGCAGAATTGAGCTTCTAGTGTGGCAGCGAAGATTCTACAGAGGACGTGGTTGGAGAGGGGCTTGGGAGGTCCCTAACTTTAGGAAATATTATGTAGCTGCACAGCTCAGGGTTCTCTATTCATGGCACAGTGAGCCACAGAAACAGTGGGTACAAATGGAAGAAGGTTCTTTACCGTTAGCAGCTCTAGAGCATCTGGTGTGGAGAGGAAGAAGGGGGCACGGTACAAACCCCTTCGTGATGCATACAGTGTTCATATGGCAGCAGTATCATTGGAAACTATTGGAGAGTAAACAATACTCACAGGCGATTTCCCTGATAGCTTGTTTTAGAGAGAGACAAGGACCGGAAATTGCAGTTATACGCTGGTGGATGAAACGGGGCCTTAGCCAGGTTTCACAGCTAATACACAGGGAGGGAGTGCGAGAATTTGTGGGGATGAAAGATTTTATATCAGTTGACAGCAGAATATTACTTTAGCTATCTCCAGGTTAGCACATTCTTAAAGCAATGAAAGATGTGGCACGAGTTTATGAAAAAAGAGTGGGTGGTTTGAGATTGCATGCTTGGGGGGGGATGGGAAGGAAAGGGATCCTGTGTCGGCTGTATTGAGGATTGACTATGAGGGGATCCAAGAAGCTAAAATACATACAAAAATGGAACAGGACCTAGCAGTGACGTGGGAAGTGGACGAGTGGTGAGGGTCTCAGTAGCCACTGTCATGGGAGAAAAGGCATGTAAAATGCTCTCTAGGTAGTATTGGACTCTAGGTGGTAAGGCAAAATTGCTGCGGTCGAATGAGTGCTGGAGACGGTGTGGAGAAAAGGGCACACTGCTGCATATGTGGTGGGAGGGTAAAATGGTCCAAATAACCTTTATGGCCATACCTCAGTATATTAGCGAGATAATGGGTTATCGGCTGCAATGCTCCCAGGAACGTTTTTTCTCCATCAACAAGAAGAGATGATGCCGAAAAAAAAATAAGAGGAGTGGTCCAACATTGTATAGCAGCAGCTATATGTGAAATTGCTGCTTATTGGAATAGACCTGTGTTGCCAAGTCTCGCAAGATATGCCAAATGACTAGCTAACCTGTATTTGATGCATAAGTTGACTGGTTTGAAGAAGAGTAAGGGAGAAGATATCGCACAACAATGGAGTGGGGTCTGGATATGGCTGGAGCGACAGAAGTGGGGGATAAAAAACAGTTCTGGATAGCATAGGCCCAAGAAGGAATATAAGGGTGCTGGGGAGTCAAAGGAGGAAATGTTACAATTTGCAGTAAAGAGGGAAAGGGAGGGGAGGGGAGGTGGGAGTGTTACAAGGAGTTGATTTTATGTATATGTTGTAATTGGTTCATACATTGTTTCAATGTAGTAGTTGGAAACTTAATACAATTTAAAGGGGGGGGGAAGGAACAGAGAACTGTTCACGTAGCATTGCCATTTCCAATCCTTAGTGTTAGAGTGAGCTGTGCAAGTATTGTCGAACACCATGGCTGTGGCCTGTGTAAGGAGCAGGATGGCACCAGGAGTTTGCAGGTGGTATTAGAGATAACATTGCTGATGGTGGCTTCACATGGATTGCTTCGGTCAACATTCCATCAACCCTGGTGAAAGGGAACTGTCTCATAACAAGAGATGAGGACCTCTGCATGGGACGTGATAGATACATGGACCAGTGCCAAGACCAGGGCATCTCACAGTAGCAGAGAGGAAAGACAATCTTGGGGCATGAATGTTGTGATACAACCCTGACCTTCGGGAGCACTCCTCTATGTATTCCCTCCATGGTCTTTTGATAGGCAGGGTGATTCAGAGGATATAGGGGTATCCAGGCTGGGTGATCTTGATGGCTGTGGACTGGGCCTGGAGACCATGGAATTTGGGCCTGGTCAAATATTGTCACGAGGAGCCTCTGTCTTTTGGAAAGCCTGTGCTTTTGGACTATCTGATTTTATTTTTTCTTACAGCACGGCTATTGAGTGGCATAAGTTGAAAGGTAAAGGTTATGAAAATTATATTATCAATACACCTTTAAAGTCCAGGAAGGTTTCAACATACTTAGCATATGTTAGAATTTGGAAGATATTTGACTGCTGGTGCCATGAGCACTGTCGGAACCCATTCAAAGCCAATGTAGACTGGTTGTTCTAAGCTAGAAAGCAGAAGAGTAACACACAAGGTCAATAAATATTCAAATATATAAATAAATATAACCCTAAAATTGTAATATAAATAATTTAAGCGGTATAGCAAGTGTTTGAATAAAGATAAAGATAACTAAAAAAAAAAGAAATATGCAGGCATAAACTGGCTGAAACAAGAACGGACTTATTTTGCATATAAAAATAATTAAAATTGCCAATAACAAGTTAATCATCAATAACATAAACCAAATACTGGTGTGACAGCTTCAATATTCACAAAAGCTTTTCATTTGTAAGTGTTCCATGGTAGGGGTTACATGCCCAAAATGCTTTGGCTTGTTTAAGGGCTTAATCATACAGTTGATATTGAATAGGACAGCCATAATTAACCAAAGTTGAACCAATGAACTGGGCACTATATAATACCTGAAAATGTCCTCAGATTATAATGTATCAAGGCTAAAAAGCATAACAAATAAAATGAAAAGTAATGTGCAATAATAAATACTATAAAATGGAGCAAAAATAAAAAATGGAGAAATAACACCAAATAAATAAGAGTAAAAAAATTATAGCGGTACGTATCTCTAGTGAGATCCTCTGAAAGGAAAAACATGTATTGATAAATATGTGACTAAACAGAACTAGAAAACCCCCCACATCCAATCAATTGATGAAGAATAGCCAAAGTGTAAGAGATGCCAAACGCTGCCAAAAAACATCAAAAAATGGGAGAATATAGTCACTGAGTTATTCCAAATAAAAGATCCCGTGTCCTATAGTAAAACCACACAAGTATGCTTCTGTACTATGATAAAAAGAAGCAAAGCTCTTCAGAATCCTTTAAGGGGCATACGTACTAAAGTTTGCTATCTGTTGGCGTGGGGTTTAATGCAGTTTGGGCAGTATAAAAAAACATCACTGACCTCTGCTCTAAAAATCCCATGCTACCCTGATAATGCGTGTCTGAATGGCAACTGGGCTGTGGTGGAGCTTTCGGTGCTTCCCTAGCTTTACTTTTGATCATTTGAATCCTCATCCTTGTTTACACTGCCAGTTTTGCAGAGGTTGGTAAGTCTTGGGCTTGAAAAGGTTGGGAAACACTGGCTTAACACACCAAAGTACTGCTGTTATGTTAGAATCCCAGGAACAGTGGGGTGAGTTTTTGGACTGCTAGGGAGCTACTGTAAGCGGTAGCTGTTGATCATATCTGTAGTAGAGTTTCAGTATTAATATGCATGATATGGCCTTTGTAATGTTTTTTTTTCTTTATCCTTTCAGACCAGTCCAGACGTGTGTGTTTACACTTTTCTAACAGCAAATGGAGCTTGAGGATCTCTGGTTTGGTGATGTCACTCCATATAGGTTTCTGTGCAGTCCACAGCCAGTATTTCTCAGTCTCTAGTAGATGGTAGATGAGGTAAGCTTGTGCAGCCCTTGGGTCAGTTGAGTTAAGATGTGTTGTCTTGATTTCAAAAATTCATTCATTCATAAATTAAGGCAAAAACTAATTGATTTCTGCAGAGAACTGGACCAAACAAGGTCCAGGATTAGTCTGGGAATGATCCTCAAGTCCTGGGATGCAGAACCCAGTGGCTATGGGAGTCGCCACCCCTTTCCCCAAGTCAGGGTGCAGCTATGTGTCGTCCTCCACAACCTTTGGGAGAAGTTCAGGTGGCTGAAATGCTGAGCATTTAAGTTTTGTTCTCTTAAGAAAAGGAAAAAAAAGGGGGGGGGGTAGGGAGAGCATTTACAGCATTGGATGTGACAGGCAGGTGAAGGAAAAGTCCCTTTATAGAGGCTTAGGGAACTCAGGTGCATTGGGTTTGGTTCTGGGCCACCACAATCTGATGTGTGATGATGGTGCAGATTAAGTGCAGCTGGTGTTCTGCAACCTGCATCTTGAAGCGTTCAAGCAGCTCAGCGGGCTGCTGCTGCAGTATTTTAAATTGGAATGCTAAGGCAGACTGGACACCACAGAAAAAGAAGGTGCTGCAGCGGAACAGTTCCCTGCATGTCAGTGTTGGTGTAGCTGAGGCCACTATAGTTATGGAGGACAGTCCCGGTGTTCATTGCATGCTGGCTTGGCAGGAAATACCACCATTTTGCATTCTTAAGTGGTGGTTCCCACCCAAGGTGATGAGCAGCCTAATAGTGCAGCCTTCTCTGGGTCAGAATTTGACCCCCGAGTATAAGGTTTTCCTGTGAATTCATGTTGTTACTGTTAAGCAGGGATTGGGGCAGGGCCTTCAGAGAGTCAGACTGCAGGGGAGTGTCCCCATCGGAGAGTCCCTTGGGGCCCAAGAGGCTCAGAAGGTAGCAGGATGACCCTTTAGAATATGCCACGTCCTTGGGGTCAGAGGACTCCTTTTTTGCAGGGGGATAGTCCATTAGGGGATCTGCCAGACCTGGAAGAGAAGCCCCTACTGGAGAGTAAGTTTCTCTCAGGTGAAGACTATTTGGTGGTGTGCCTCCCTGATTGCACAGGTGATGTTGGCATTTAAGTTGTCAGAAGAATCACCTGCGAGTCTAAGGGTACTGAGAAATCTTTGCTTGATGATATCAAGAAGGCACTTAAGGCATTTCCATTGCATAAGGCAGTCAAGGAAATGATTGTGGCAATGTGAGACTCTAAATACTGGTTGAAGGTAGGGAGATCCATGGCCAAGTTTTATCTGCTTGCAGCAGATGAGCTGAAAAAGACTGCCTGCTTTAAGTGGACGCCTTAGTGATGGCAGAGAACAAAAAGACAATTACTGTGGAGGGCAGTGCTGCTCTCTGAAAGATCTATAGGATTGCAAGATGGAGGTGCTGCTGAAGCAGTCATTTGAGGCATTTGTGCTAATGCTTCAAGCAATGGGGTATGGCGCTTATGTAATTCGGACATGTCTGCGGTGGAGTACCCAGCTCCCAGAGGATTCTTTGGCTGGATCTTCGCAGGATGTCTTGGAGATGGCATGCCTGGAGGCCAGTTCTGGCTTTTTGGCAGATGCCCTGTATGACTTAGAGCATCAACAAAAGAATATGGCAGTGGTCGTGATAGTGTGTTGCCTTCTCTGGTTGAGGTATTGGTTGATAGACACAGCTTCCAAGATGTGGCTTAGCAGGCTGCCCTTAAGGGGCATTTGTTTGAGGATCTTAAGAAGTTCATTAAGGATGTTGGGCAGTCCAAGGTTGCCAGAGGATAAGCTGCAGATGTTGAGCTATTTTCCTTTGGGTAAGGGCAGGAAGCTCATTGTTGCTGTTAAGGAATGCAGTCCATGCAGCCTTTTATCCATGTAATAGATTCCTGAGCAAGAGGCAGTCCTTTCATGGTGACTGAACAGGTGGCCAAAGATAGCACTCTGGGGAAGCCAGGGATACCAGCAGTTCGCAGCGGTGCCAGTAGGGGTCACCTGACAGTATTTCTGGAGGTGGGCCCAAATAACCTTGGACCAGTGGGCTTTGGAGATCATTCGTGAGGGAGCTACACCCTCGAGCTTGCTTGCTCTTTCCGTACCTAATGCTTTATGGAACCTTCTTGCTAATCCTACCCTCCCCCACCATAAAAAAAAACAGCCGTGATCAGGACCACCCTGGAGCGACTGCTTCGGCTCAAAGCTGTGGCCCCTGTACTGCAAAAGGAGTGGGGATCTGGTAGATATTCCATCTATTTAATAATCCCCCAAGAAAGAAGAGTTGATTCAGCCTGTTCTGGACTTGAAGCAGGTGAACAAGGCTCTGAGGATCCAGCAGTTCCACATGGAGATGCTGATGTCAGAGATGATGGCAGTGCACCAGGGGAGTTCCTGACTTCATTTGACTTTGCTGAGGTATATCTGAACATCCTTCTTAGGGAGCGTCCAAAATACCTGCATTTTGTGGTATTGGAGAAGAACTATCAGTGTTATACTTTTCCTTTTGAGCTAGCCATAGTTCCACATACCCTTTTCCAATGGTAATGGTGATGGTGACTGCCTTACTTTGCAGGTTCACCTGTACTTGGATGGATGACTGATGGCTCAAAATCTCTCCTGGAAAGCCAGCAGTCAGACTCAGATAGTCTAGTGTCTGCAGGAGATGGGATGGGTGTTCAATTTTGCAAAGAGCAGCCTAGTCCATCTCAAATCGTGGAGTATCTGGGAGTGCTTTTCAATATCAGTTGGGAAAGGTTTTTTAAACAGAGGACAGGAACCAGAATCTCTATTCTCAGATTGGATAGCTGCTCCAAGTGAATGGGTCCAGAGCCTGAGGATTACCTGTAGGTCCTGGGGTAGATGGCAGGGGCTTTGGATCTGGTCTCATGGACCAGTTGTCAAGGTAGACTTTCCTCTCAGGGGAAAGGCCAGACAATCTCTAGTGGGTGGTTGGAGGTGAGTATCCTGAGGAAGGGCGTGGACTTGGAGCCACGTGAATGGGTCCTGCTGATGACAGATGCCAGCCTCAGTGGTTGGAGCACTCATTGTCTAGGTGAAGTCACTCAAAACTGGTGGTCCATGGAAGAGGGCTCAGTGATTCCTCAGCCGTCTAGAGACGAGGACCATCTTGCTCACTGTGCAGGCATTTTGGCTGGTGGTGCAGGGCAAGGCAGGTCTTTGTATCCTGTTGGACAATGTGATCGCCATGGCCTATTTGAATTGACAGAACAATATTAGGAGCCAGATGGTAATGGAGGAAGCATTTTTTCTTCTGTCCTGGACAGAGGAAAATCTGTCAGCCTTGTCAGTAGCTCACATAGCCAGGGTCAAGAATGTGCAGGCTGATTTCTGTAAAGGCACACAGTCAATCTGGAGGAGTGGCCTAGTGGTTGGGGCAAGGTACTTCAGGCCGGAAGGTCGGTGGTTCAAATCCCACTAGAGGACAGCAACCTTGGGCCGGAAGGACTGGGGTTTCTAGTCCCACAGGTGCTCCTTGTGGTCTTGGGCAAGCCACTTAACCCTCCATAGCCCATGTTCCCTGTAAAATAGTTATCTCCAAGTTATAATGCCCTGTTCAATGTAATTTCAGTTTGTTCAATGTAAACCGCACTGATGCAGAATAGCGCGGTATATAAGAGAATGTAAATAAATAAATAAATAAATAAATCTGGTTAAGTGGTCTGGCAGACAAGATCTTCTGTCAACTTATTCATCATTGGGGGCAGCCAGTGATGGACCTGATGGTGACGAAGAGGAAGGCGGTTCTTCAGCTGCTGGTGCAGGTTGATGCTCTTCTCAGAATGGTACTCTCCACGGCCTCTTTTAGGCTGGGTTATTCAGAGAATAGAGTCTCATCCAGGCTTGGTGGTATTGGTTGTTCTGGATTAGCCCAGAAGGCCATGGTATGGTGATCTTCAGAGGCTGTCTTTGCTACTCCCAGAAGGTTCCAGCCTTTTGTTTCAGAGACCGATTCAAGTGCCAGAGGTGTCTGTTCTCTTATGACTTGACTTTTGAGAGGGCGAGGCTGCAGAAGATACAATATTTGGATGGTGTGATTTCCACTTGCAGGCCAGGAAGCATTCTACCTAATTGACATATGTTTGAATGTGGAGGATATTAGAAGCCTGGTATCTTGAGCATTATCTTAGTCTCTTTGGTTCATTGTTGGTGAATAGCTTGTGGCTGCTCCAGGATGGATCTGGATAAGGGCTTGTCCTAGAATTTCTTGAAGATTCAAGTGGCGGCCATTGCTTGCTATAATGGAGCAGTTCAGGTTTGTCCCTTGGCATCTCTTTGGATATGATGCATGTTTTGTAAGGTGTAAAGCATCAGAGGCCACAGAGATGGCCGGCAGTCCTATCATGGGATCTTAATTTGTTGCTTTCAGCCATGATGATGGCACCATTTGAGCCCTTGCAGAAGGCATCCTTAGAAGACATTGCCTTGAAGACAGTATTTTGGGTTGCAGGTTGTTTGGCCAGAAGAATTTCAGAGTTCCAAGCATTGTCCTGTCAAGAGCCCTTTCTGGTAATGAAGGTGGAAAAGGTGATGCATTGGCCTGTGCCATATTTCTTACAGGCGGTGTCCACACCTTCCATGTTAGTCAAACTGCTTTGCGCCTGGTATTCCAAAAGCTGGATTCAGATTCTTCTGGAGATTTGCATTGCTTAGATGTTTGGTGAGCCTTAAACATTTATGGCATAGTTCCGCAAGTCTGATCACCTGTTTTGTGCTGTTCAGTGGGCCTCATAAGGGGAAGGTAGCGTCCAACGCATTCATTGCCCATTGGGTGAAGGAAGCTATTGCAGCAGCATGCATCAGTCAAGGGAGGGACCAAGAGCCCATTCTACAAGAGTGCAGGCTGCATCTTGGTTGGAATAAAGCCTAGTGTTTCCGCAGGTAATACATAAGGCAGCCACTTGGTCGTCTTTGTATACTTTCGCTGAGCATTACAGACTGGATGTGCAGTGAGGCAAGTCGCAACATTTGGGGTTTGAGTGTTGGAGTCAAGGTTGTGAGGCCCCACCCATGTTTGCTCTGCTTAAGTAATTCCCATGTATCTTGACTGGCCTGGAAGGATGAAAAGGAAGGTGAAATTAGATCTTGCTTGCCAGTCTTTTCTTGAGTCCCTCCAAATCAGTTTAGAATGCATCTATGTTAGGAATGTTCTTCTGCTGGAAGATACTACTGCCCTGCCATTCTTAGTGCAAGAGTCTTCTGGTCCAGTTGCAGTCAGTTGCTAGTCTCTGGAGTCCCGTTTTGGGGTGGGGCCTCTGCAAATTTGTTCTGGTTTGGCCATTGCTCAGCTTATTGTCCTGGTTGTTTTTTGGCTGTCTTGTTGGTGAGGGTAGTTAGTTTGTCATGGCTTTATTATGGAAATACTGTCTGACTGTGGGTTGCACAGGACCCTATATACTGTAGGAGACATCAGCAAGTCAGTGGTCCTTGGTCTTCTTCTTCTGGTAGAGGCGCATAAATCCACACGTCTGGACTGGTCTAGAGAGCATCGAGGAAAGAAAACTTAGCACATGAGATCTAATTTTTCCCTGGTCTGTGTATCTGCAGTTTTGAAAGCTATAAACTACCTTTCCCTGCATACCGCAGGTTCCGTACATTGAACACCAGTAAATTTACTGCATAGCAATGGGATTTTTCCATTTATTAGTCTCTTTTTTTTTTTAATTTCTTTTCTTTAATCTGTAGGCTTCCAAATCGAGAAGGCATCGTCAAGCTAAACTGGAATCTTCCGAGTCTGGATCAAATCTGGGAGGAAGAAAACAACAAAAGGATAAAAGAAACAGACGAGTGCAACCAAGGAGGCCAAAAAATTCACCAGGGCTCAGAGGTGGATCATTAGTCTTTCAAAGACCATAAGATATGGAGTAAATTCACCATGATAGTAGAAATTCAGCAAAGTCGAGATCTTTCAGATGCACTCGCCTAGAAAATATGAGTTCTGTCATCTTAGCGGTAGATTTTCAGAATAATTTACTGAGGTAACAGGTATTTATTTGGGTAGATTATCCTGGGTGAAAACCATCTCCTCTCAAAAAAGCTGAAAGTGTGCAATGACTTTCACAGTGCAGTATTTTGAGGTATGTGAAAATGAAGCATTCCTAGGATCAGGCAAGTGTTTATTTTGGATTTTCAAATGTACAGCACGAGCAATGTCTTATCTCTGGTTAGCCATTTGCATAAGTGATGGATGCAAATGTATCCTGTCACTTTTATTGTGCTTAACGTGGAGATAGGTTTCCAAGGGAAACCACTTAAACTGTTTCCCCTTTATATGCATGCACCTCGTAGTTAATTTACAAAGCATATGAGGTACTTGCAACATTGAAGATTATTCAAAATTGCCTTCACGTGCTGTTTTTGAAAGCCACTTACCAATGGAAATTTCTATTTACCTAGATAAAGGGGTTTTTAAACCTCCCACCCTGAATAGGGTAAAAATAGTGAGTCGCTCTACGAGGTGTGTTTCAAAGTGAGATTAGGCCAGGGGAGGCAGTAACATTTTAATTTTGTGTTTTTAAAGCTATGCACAATGTTTTATCCAGAGAAAAAGTACATACAGAAAAAGCAGGATGTTTGAGCATGGGTTTTTTAGCTGGGTACTGTATAATTTCTTTACAAAATTCATGATTAAAAAATGCCCAAGAGTCCTGCAGCTTGTTAACTGATTTAAAAATTGCTTCCATAATATTTAGATTTTTTTTTCTTTGTTCTTTAGAGGCTATATGCTATTTCCAAGCTTTTTAAACCTTTCTCCACAGTATCATAGGAACCCCCAGCTAGTGCTATTCAGGGTGGCTGGATGATGAGCTGACATAACATACTAATATAGTATATAATGGTAGATAAAAACCAATATGGTCCAACTAGGGTGGCTAGAGTGGTTCTAACTACGGCTCCGTGTAGGTTCCCCCCCCCCCACACACATCTCTATGCCTTTATTTAGGGTTGTACTTGCTGCTCTGTGCAAATCAGTCCCCCTCTATTAAAAGATATTTGTTTGCTTTGATTTCATCCTCTTACTATAAAGGGATTCACTGTGGCTGTCCCATGCCATTTTAAATTCCATCACTGTATTTGCCCCCACCACCTCCATCTGGAAGGCATTCCATGCATCCACCACCCTTTCAGTGAAAAAGTATTTCCTGATGTTTGTTTGTTTATTACATTTGTTATACCGCCTTTCAAACAATCAAGGCGGTTTACAATCGGTAATGAAAAAGATGGCCACTGGCCATGAAAAGGAAAGGAAATTACAATCTCAAGACAGGACAGCAAAAGATAAAAGCCAAACATAACCAGACAAGACAAACGAAAATACAACAGAGGGAGAGAGAGGGCTACCAGGATAGACATAGACAGGTGGGGGTTACATGGCTGAACGAGACAGATAGAGGACAGTGATACATAACGGACAAAGGACAATGACGCAAATAAATAACACATGTGAGAATGGTACTGAGGCAGGTATGCTATCAGGTGGAAGTCCAAAAGCAATAGAGAAGAGGCAGGTTTTCAGATGGGCTTTGAATATCTTGTGGTTCTGTTCCAATCTAAGGTTGAGGGGTAAAGAATTCCAGTGCGCAGGACCAGCAAAGAAGAAAGCAGAATTACGAGTGACTTGGAGGTGGGCATGTGCAGGGGACGGGAGATGTAGGCGATTAATGTGTAAGGACCGAAGAGATCGACTGGGAGTATGGAACTGAATGAGATCAAATAGGTACTGGGGAATATAGGTATAAATGATCTGATGGAGATCAGAGGAAGCCAGTGAAGATTTATAAAGAGAGGGGTGACATGATCCCAACGTGCAGAATGAGAGATGATGCATGCCGTTGTGTTTTGTATGCTCCGCAACCTGTGCAAGTGAAGTTGGGGGACACCAGTGAGAACAGAGTTGCAGAAGTCAAGACGTGAAATTACCAGAGACCATCATAAGGGTGGTGAGGGCCTGAGGGGTTAAGAAAGAACGAATGGCGCGATTCTGCCAAAGGAAGAAGAAGGAAGTCTTAACAACGTGAGAAACATGGCCCTGAAAGGAGAGATTAGAATCCAAGATTACACCTAAATAACGAAAAGAAGACACCAGTGGAATGAAGGAACCTGAAAAAGAAGGAGCGGCCAGAGGAGGGGGATTTCCATGTGTAAACCAGATAGCGAGTGTTTTGGAAACATTCAAGTGGAGACAGTTACTGACAAGCCAGTCAGCTACAGCTGAAAGACAAGAATCAAGGGGAGAAAGGTCTGGGCAGAGTGAAGAAGTGTGATATATGAGAATGATATCATCAGTGTAATAAAAAGCGGAAATACCAAACTGTTGAATCAGTAGTGCAAGTGAGGCCATAAAGATATTGGTCAAAAGTGGAGCTAAGACAGAGCCCTGGGGAACACCACAGTGTAGGGGGAGAGGATCAGAGGGGGTATCCAGAGAAGAGGAGGGAAGGACACTATAGGATCGAGCGAAGAGATAGGAGTGCTTTTAAGTTTACCGCCTTGCAGCTTCATCATATGCCCTCTAGTTTTACACCTTCCCCTTCTTTGAAAAAAGGTTTGTTTGTTCATTGATGCAGACTTAAATACTTAAAGGATATCATATCTCCCCTCTCCCTCCTCTCCTCTAAGGTATTCATATTTAGGTTTTCAAGTCTTTTTTTCATATGTCTTCTGACACAGGCTCCGAATCATTTTGGTCGCCTTCCTCTGAACTGTTTCAAGTCTTTTTTTATGTCCTTTATGAGAGATGTTCTCCAAAACTGAACACAATACTCCAAGCGAGGCTTCACTAATGACTTGTACAGGGGCATCTCTGTCCTTTTCCAAAAACAGCATGACTCTTTTGAGCAGTCGCACGGAAAATTTGTTACATCAATCGAGTTCTTAAAGAAACATTTGATGTAATCATTTAATGTAATTTATCTTTCTGAATGCCTTCATTGATATAGCTTGGTTTGTATTAATGTTATTTAACCATTTTAGTAGCCTAATTTAAAGATGGGCTTAAAAAAGGCAAATACTTTTCCAAGTCATCCTGCTAGACCACTCTAGACAAGTGGATTAACTCCTTCTGCCAGCAGATGGTGGAGACAGAGAAACAACCAGAAGCCTCAGTTATATCAGCATTGGTAGTTAACCCTGGACCTCTAGGGGTCAGCTTCAGTATTTTCTGTCTCCAGCAGATGGTGGACTTCATTTGTAGCTCCTGACAGATCTTTGAGGGGGTCCTGTCAGTGTAGTTTTTTTCTCTTGGACATCTCCAGGGTGCACAGCAGGTGCTCCCCAGGCATTTCCCATTTTCCTATTTGGGATCAGGGATTTGCTCCTGATCAAGAGGATCAGTTGAGCACCTCCACTAAGGGAGGGAGCTCTTGCTCATGAGGAGCAGCTCAGCTCTCTCCCTCCCTACAGCAATACAGTCCAGCCAGAACAGCTGCCAGCCTTCTTAGTCCTACCTTTTTTTTTTTTTATTAAAGTTACTTTTAAAAAAAAAAGCCACACTGAAAGCTTTGAGGCAGTGTTTCAGCTGTGCTGTTGGGCTGTCGACAGATTCTGGCAGACTTCAGCTTCTTCGGGCAGTGAGTCATACCTTTCCTTGCTCTCTCTCTCTGCCGACTACAACCTTCGTGAGGGGGCACCCCCTCAGGACTGTTCTCTTCGGGCCGTCGAATTGATCTTGCCGGTGACATTCTCTGCAGTGCGAGTGAAACCAGCTGTCTGTTTATTTTGGTCAGCACAAGAGGAACAATCCTCACATTTCAGCCTCCCTCTGGCCACTGAATATTCATTCTCCCTGTCTCCAACCATAGTTTTTGGGTTTCTTGCTACTCCCGGCAGCGATTTTGATGGCAGTAAACTTGCGATGCTCTCCAGGACAGTCGCCTGCATTTCAGCTGCTTCCCGCCATTTTTTACTAACCATGGCCGCCATTTTGCTGAATGGGAAAGTGCTTCTGCTACTTCCTGCTCTACCCCCGCCATTTTTTGGCGTGTTTTACCTTGTTTTTTCAGCCAAATGGCTTCTGCCTGCCAGCGCTGCTTAGCCTGCGGGCGCAAACATTGTGTTATATCTAACAGCCTCTGCTCCGCATGTTCTACAGATCAGGGATGCCTGTCTGCAGCAGGGGGTGCACCAATGGTATGGGAAAGCTCTGATCCCTGTCCATCTCCGGTCCTACCTACCCCCTCGGGCCCCACCGTGGCAGCATCTGCAGCTGCCGATTCTCTCCCCTCAATTCTCCTCCCTCAGGCTCAGCTTCCTCAACAGGCACAACAGCCTGATGTTCCTGATTCTCAGTTCATGCTTCTATTCCACCAGGCCTAGAACCTGTGGCGTTCAGGGTCCACTTCCGCCTCTCCAGAGACTATGGCTCGCCCACCCAAGAAGTTTTCCAGATCTACCATGCCTCTTCCAGACAAAGGCCATACAGGAGATGGCTCCTGGGCTTCGGGAGACTAGCAGCCTGTCAAGGAGGACAGAGACTGCTTCTCTGAGGACCATGATCTTATCTCCAGCTTGGATCAGGAAGATGATGAGAGCTTGCTGCCCGAGGATGGCCCTGATCCCTCTAAGGAGGGTCAGGATGTGCGTCTTTTCTGGAAGGACGAACTCCAGACTCTGATCTCCCAGGTGGTGGAAGCTCTACACATCTGTGATCCGCAGACTCGCAGAAAGCAGCTCCAATCGGCTTCCAAGCAGACCCTATCATTTTGGGGATTTGAAAGCCTTCCAAGGCTTTTCCATTCCCCTCGACGCTTCAGCAAATGGTGTCCCTGGAGTGGGCTACTCCAGATGTGGCTGTATGCTCCGTACAGTATTTGGGCCACTTCTATGTCTGGCCTCCGATAGACTTGGATAGTTGGCTACACTGGCTGCATTTTCCAAAGGTCGATGCTATTGTGACAGCTGTTTCTAAGCATTCTACCATTCCAGTCGAGGAAGGTGCTCCCTCTGGAAGCCAGCATGACAAAAAAGTTGAAGGACTTTTGAAGACTGCCTTCTCTTCCTCTACTCTTGCTCTGCAAGCTTCAGTCTGTGGCAGCTTGGCGGCCCATGCCTTGTTGCACTGGATTCAGATCTCGCCAGAAGATCCCGCAGTAGCACTTATGGAATTTGTGACAGCCTTTCTGGTGGATGCCTTCTATGATCTCCACCTGGCAGATCACTCGGTGACTGTGGTTATGGTAACGAGGCAGTGGACGTGGCTTTGCCACTGGAATGTGGCTGCAGATTCAAAGGATTACCTTGCCAGACTCCCCTTCAAGGGAGAGGATCTGGAAAAGCTCATAAAGAATTTAGGAGAAGTTAAGCCTCAGCAGTTGCCTGAGGATAAAACCAAGTTCACTTCTCACCGGACTAGTACGATGCTTTTCTCCTCCTCTTCTAGGGTCCACTTGAGGGACTCTTGAAGATACCGGCCTAGGAAATCTCTGGTTCTGGTTCTGGCTCTGGCTCTGCAAAGCTAGCAAATAAAGCACAGTCCTTTTGGGGTATCCATCAATCGAGGGACAGTTACTTCTCTTCCAACAACTTCTCTGGGGCTACTCGGTCCTCCCGCTGACAAGCCTGTGGTCCTTTCCAGGAAGCCGCAGGTCAATGGTCGACTCAACCTTTTTGCCTGCAAATGGACCCACATTACCTCGGACAAATGGGTGCTGGAGGTAATGACTCACGGGTATGTCCTCGACTGTGCCAAACCCATTCAGGATGTCTTCCTGGTTTCCCCTTGTGAATCCGTGATCAAAAGGGCTGCGATCAGTGTGACTCTTCAGCGTCTCCTTCAACTACGGGCCGTCCAACTGGTTCCCTCTTCAGAGAGAGGTTCTAGTTGATTTTCCATTTATTTTGTAGGTCCCAAGAAGGACAGCTCCTTCTGGCCCATCCTAGATCTCAAAGGGGTCAACCGCTGTCTTAGTGTGCCTCAGTTTTGCATGGAGACCCTCGGGTCAGTCATACAAGCTGTCCGTCCAGGTGAGTTTCTGGCCTCCCTGGACCTTGCAGAGGCCTACTTCCATATTACAATCCATGAGGACCACAAACGTTTCATGCACGTCGCCATTTTTGGTCAGTACTTATCAATTCTGATTGCTGCCATTTGGCCTTGCCACCGCCCCTCGTGCATTTTCCAAGGTCATGGTGATTGTTGCAGTATCCTTATGTCATCAAAGGATCCGGGTTCACCCTTACCTGGACGATTGGCTCATTTGTTCCAAGTCTCAAGAGGAAGCCCTCTCGGCATTTTCTTGCGTCATAGTTTTCCTCAAAAGTCTCAACTAGATGGTAAATCATGCCAAGAACTGCCTTCATCTGACTCTGTCTTTGTAATTCCTTGGAGCCCTCTTCGACTCGAGAGTGAGTTGTGTCTTTATTACCCAGGACAGATGCATCAAATTTTGCAAGCAGCTCCAGCTAGTTCAGTGCATTCTAGTCCCCAGGACATGGGACTATCTGCAAGTCCTAGCCTCCATGGCAGCCACGTTAGACATCATTCCCTGGGCTCGGGCTCATATGCATCCACTTCATCAGTCTCTGTTCACTCGCTAGTCCCTGTGCACTCAAGACTACAAGATTTGCTTACGTCTGCCATGTAGGATATGCTGCAGTCTTCAATGGTGCCTTTGCCAGGACTATATATTGAGGTGAAGTCCTCTGGCAATACCTTGCTGGTTACTCGTGACCACCAATGCCAGCTTGTCCGGTTGGAGGGCGCATTGTCTCAGACAGCACAGGGCATGTGGTCGAGACAGGAGGCCGACTGGACCATCATCGCCTTGAGGCCCACGTGGTTCATTTGATACTTTTCCTTTCAGCCTCTCCTCCAGAATCAAGCTATCCAAATACTGTCTGAAAATTACATGACAGTAGCCTCTCTCAACAGGCAGGGCGGAACCAAGTGTCCAGGGGTTGCCTGGGAAATGAGCCTCTTATTCCCATGGGCAGAAAACTGTCTGCAAGCCCTCTGTTCAGCACATTGCCAGGATGGAAAATGTATAGGCCAACTTTCTCAGTCATCATGTGCTGGACCTCAGAAAGTGGAAGCTAGCCCTGTGGATATTCTGGCACATCAAGTGTCAGTGGAGTCATCTAGCTGTAGATCTGATGACCACCTTCATCAACTCCATGGTGGAGACCTCCTTCAGGCATTGGAGGGAACTACAGGCCAAGGGGACCTTTATGCACTGGTTCAGCCCTGGCCTCCATTGCAGCTCCTTTTACATTTTACTCCCATGGCCACTTATAGGCTAGGTTCTCCAGCAGATAGTTGCATCCCTGCTGAGTACCTCTTGTGACACCGTACTGGCCGTGCCGTCCCTGGTATGCTGACCTGATCCAGATGCTTATAGCGGATCCCCTCCCGCTCAGAGCACATAGGGGCCTGCTATGACAAGGACCAATCGTCATGGACGATCCGGTTCCCTACTCGCTTACAGCTTGGCTCTTGGAAGGCCCAGACTAGTGCGAAAAGGCTAATCTGTGCATGTGTTGCTACCTTACTTCATGCGCTGCGCCCTTCCACATCCCAGGCATACGCCTGTGTCTGGCATCTCTTCGAAGGTTGGTGGAAACTCGGATCCCTTTCCCCTTGGCGCATAGAAGAACCAGAAGTTCTCTCCTTCCTTCCAGACGGTTTTGATAAGGGCCTTGCCCTGAACTCCCTGTGGGTTCAGGTGGTAGCCATAACCTGTTTTAGGGGACCCCTCCGTGGTCATCCCCTAGCCTCCCATGTGAATGTGACACATTTTCTCTGTGGCATACACACACTCCAGCCCCCGGCCCAGCCGGTTGTGCCATCGTAGGACCTCTCTTTAGTACTTCGAGCTCTCACGTGTGCTCCCTTCAAGTCCTTTCACAGGGCTACTCTGAAGGATTTGACACATAAGATTTTCTTGCTCATAGCCTATATTTCTGCATGGTACCTATATGAACTTCAGGTGATTTCCTGCCATGATCTGTTCCTTTCCTTTCCTCTGGAAGGTGTGATACTGTGCACGGTACCCTACTTCTTACTGAAAGTTCTCTCTGACTTCTATGTCAATCAGACTGTATCACTTCCTGCTTTTCAAAAACAGGTCGCAATAAGGACTCCATTTTCTGGATGTCAGTAGGGCGCTACGCTGCTATCTCAGGGTTACTAATGCCTTCTGCCTTTCTGCCTATTTGTCCTCACCGCTGGTCCACATAAAGACATGGCCGCCTCTAAGATGACTATTGCAAACTGGATTAGGCAGGTCATTGAGTCTACCTATCTTCTTCAGTCTAAACCAGTGCCCGCTGGACTTTGCGCCCATTCCACGCAGGCACACGCAGCTTCATTGGCGGAAATGTTGTCTGTTGCCCTGCTTGACATTTGCAGGGCGGCTACTTGGTCTTCCTTATCAACCTTTGCCCATCACTATCACTTGGCTCTCTAAGCCAGGGAAGCAGCTCGCTTTGGAGCCACTGTGTGGACAGCAGCTGTATCATCCTGTCGGGGAGGGGGAGGGGGAGTAGCTTGGGTACTTTCCTCTTGTCTGGACTGGTATAGCAGGATAAATTGGAAGAGAAATTTCACTTGCCATTAATTTCCATTCCTGGAATCCTGCTAGACCAGTCCAGGACCCACCCTTTTGTGTCTGTTCTGAGAACTAGCCTTACTGACACTTAGCCGTGATCCTGTTCATGTGTCCAGCAGCCTCTGCTGTTCTCTGCCTTGTACTTTCTCCAGCTGCTTGTCAGCTTGTACATAGTTCTCAATTTCATAATTATAATATTCCAGTTAGCCATTTGGCTAGTTCTGCCTTCTTGTCAGGCTGTAGTTTTTTCTCTGAAGTCCTCGTGCTTTGCCAATGACATACTGAAACTGACCTCTAGGGGTCCAGGGTTAAATACCAATGCTGATGTCACTGAAGCTTCTGTTTTTTGGGGTTTTTTTTCCTTTGTTGCCATCATCTGCTGGCAGGGGGAGTTTACCCACTTGTCTGGACTGGTCTAGCAGGATTCCAGGAAAAGGAAATTAATGGTAAGTGAAATTTCTCCATCTTGTTTGGCACAGAAGCAATGCTTATTGAACAAATTTAAGGATCATTCAAAAATCTCAGGCAATTTCTACCACTCTTTAGTGCCATCAAGTCAGTGTTGACTCATAGCGACCCAGCTACCTCTGGGTTTTCTTGGCAATGTATCGCCGTAAATAGATTGCCAGCCTTTTCTTCCGAGGCAATAGAGAGTAAAGTGCCAGTGGGAATCGAACCCTTGATCTTCTGGGTACTGGGCAGTTGCTCTAACCACTAGGCTACTCCTCCACTCTAGTCAGAAATAATTATGCAAAAAAAATATGCAGGTGTGACCAAAATAATTGTCTGATGCTGAAATGATACACTATTTGCCCAAAGCATATATTGTATCATTGGACAGAAACTTCTGCAAATAAATTTTAGTGCACTGAATGATCTGCAAACAGTGCTACCCATTCCTTAAATCTGACAGTGCTAAAATCCTAAAGATAAAGGAAAAAAAAGTTTAACGTTTGAACAATTCTTCAGTGAATGTTCTATACTGCATCTTTTTAATTTTCCCAACAACTTGTTCGGTTAAATCATTCCAAAGAATGATGACTAAAAAAAAAGAAAAAGAAGCTATGCTTATAATCCCTCAGTACCTTCATATAAAGGATTAATAACGGCAGCCTTTACTCTATAAGCAATAAAACCTAATTGACAACAATGTGCTACTGTATTAATGATTATAATGATGTGCTCTCTGAAGGTTTTATTGTGATTGGTTAACAAAGGGGCAACATTTAAAGACATCTACCTAGATAAACTGGCCTGCTGAAATCTTTCTGGCAAAAATTGTGCGTGGGCTTCATAATGCATGTAGTGTTTAGTCTTTTTAAAAGTAGCATGAAGAAGGTTAGTATGGGGAGGTTAACAGCATGTGTACATTTGATTTTTAAATATACATGCTGGCATTTGCCCCGATCAACCGCCTCCTCAAATAGCAGGTGCAAATCAGACATGCCTTTTGTAAATGTGTACTTTGTTTTAGCTGATTTTCAAAGGCAGACTTTTATAGAGTAATTTTTCCTTTGAAATAACTGCATGTATTCTGCAATTAATCTTGCAGATAGGAAGGTTATTAAAAGAAGTCACAAAAGACTAATCGGGAAACCCTGTATCTTCCCAGCAGCTGTGGTAGGGGACCAGTTTAGGAATGACTGCCTTCTGGCACATTTTTATTGGAGCTCACAGTATTTTAATGTAGAGTTATTTTCCTATTACATTTCTTATATGCAGATAATGATGATAAATCGTTGTTCAAGGGAACCATGAGTGGATGTCTTAGCATGCCAGTCATTACAGAGGAGGAAGAGAGCTCCACTGAAGAAGGTATGGCCATGCAACTCGTATATTGTGGACACCAGAACTGATCTGCCAGAATCCTGTGTCCTGTCTGCTTTCTATGTTTTTGTTGGATTTTACATTTTTATTTGCTTTTCCATATCTCAGTTCAAAGTTAGCTACATTCATGTACAGTGGGTATTTCCTTGCCCTAGAGCTTACAATCTAAGTTTCTATCTGAGGTGTTGGAGGATGCAGTGACCTGGCCAAGGTCACAAGTAATGTCAGTGGGAGAAGTGGGGTTTGAATCCTGGCTTTCCTTGTTCTCAGTCTGCTGTTAACCATTAGATAATTTCTCCACAACTTTCTGCTCCACAGTAAATTTTAACTGCAAGTAGCTTGTGTCCCATTTCCTTGGTAAGCCATAAAACTCTGGCAATATAATTTATTTATTATACCGCACTCTTTAGAATCAGTGTGGTTTACATGTATACTAACAGGTACTTTTTATTCCCTTGTCCCTGAAGGGCTCACAATCCAAGTGTACCTGAGGCAATGGAGGGTTAAGTGGCTTGCCCAAGGCCACAAGCAGTGGCCATGGGACTAGAACATTCGCCTTCTATGCCCCAAAATGTTGGAACGAACTTCCACCTGAAATTAGATCCATCAAAGGCCTTATGCAGTTCCGTAAGGCAATTAAACACCACATTTTCCTACTTCACTTTGCTCAAGCATCCACCCCACCTCTACTCGCCCACCTGCCAATGTCTACAAACCGCACCCTGTCACAAGTATCTTGAACCCGCCTTAGACCTCCTGTATATACAATCCAAATCGAATTATATTTTGTACATATGTTTTTAGTTCCCCTGTTGCTCCAAGTTTATGCTCCTGTTACAATGTATGTTCCAAGTTTAAACTCCTGTTACAATGTAAGCACAGAACAGACTTCTGACTGTGCACCCTTGTTGTATGTAAACCGCACTGATAACAAATAGCGCGGTATATAAAAGTTATAAAATAAATAAATAAATAAATAAAATAGAGACCCCAGTCCCTCCTCCGGCCTGAAGTTGCTTGTCCCCATGTGGGAATTGAACCCCTGGCCTTCCGACCTGAGATAACCTGTCCCAACCACTGAGCCACTCCTCCCTCACATAAATCCTCATATAAATCCCTCATATAAATCCCCATTCTCCGGGAACAAGCAGGAAGTCGGTCCTCACATATGGGAGCTTGCGTGGAACATTTCCCCAGCTTTCAAAGAAAGCCTTTGGGAATGCTATCATGCATGTGTGGTCCCCTTCCCATCCAAGGTGCCGTCTTACTCAGTCTCCTTTTTTCCGCGAAGCCCTTCAGACGTCTGTCTGCCTTGTCCCCGGAAAAAGGTGTTTTTTTTTTTCCCAGCCTGAGTTTCATACTTGCCTCTGGTATTGCACTGATATTCTTCCCGCCACCTGGCCTCGCTGTCTCGCATCGAGTGCGGGTCTGTTTTATACTTTTTTCCATTTTTTTCCCATTTGATGTCTTTTTTTT
Organism: Ichthyophis bannanicus; assembly: GCA_033557465.1. NCBI lineage: Eukaryota > Metazoa > Chordata > Amphibia > Gymnophiona > Ichthyophiidae > Ichthyophis > Ichthyophis bannanicus. The sequence continues at coordinate 121,818,766 of CM066037.1, forward strand.
CCAACTGGCAGCTCGGTGGGTCTTTGACCTTGCTGTGGTACTTTTTTCCCCCATGGCTACCAGTGGTTTTAAAAAGTGTGATCTGTGTGCCAAAACTATGTCCTTGACCAATACACATGACTACTTCCTCCGCTGTCTTGGGCCAGACCACGACACTGCAGCCTGCGGTCTCTGTAAAAGGATGTCCAACAAGGCCCTCAAGAGCCACCATCAGCGGCAAGATAAGTTTTTCCCCTGAGTCCCTGGTGTTTTTGAAGGCCAGGGCCTTATCTGAAGCCACGACATCTCGGGCCAGCCCCTCGGAACCTGAGCAGTGCCATGGTTCTTCGGAGCAGGAGTCTCTCTCTAGGGAACCCAAGAAGAAGAGGAAGACCTTGAAGGCGGTGTCCCTGGATGGCTTTGACCGGCCAGGTGCTCTCCAAGCCAGATCCTCCAGTCTGAGACACTCGTCCAAGGGATTGGAGAGGGAAGCGGCCTGCAAAGGTCCCCGGAAAGACTGGACCTCGGACCGGCCTTGGTCACCAGACACTATCCTTGTTGAGGATTTCCCTTCAGGGGAACAGGCATCGGGCCCGATTCTTTCGGTGCTCGTGCTGATGGCTGTGGAGCCTTCTGGGCTGGAATCCAGAATGGTGTCCCTGGAGCGCAGTTTGTCTGCCTTCATGGACCAGCAGCGGGCGCTGTTGTCCGGTATCACCAGTTCCTCTGCCCAGAATACCGGGCCCTCGACATCGAGGACTTCCCCAGAGGCCAAGCCGATCCTCAAGGTTTTTCGGCCTCGAGTCGATCCTCAGCCAATGTCTTGATCCAGTTCTCGTTCCACGGTGCTGCAATCGTCCCCAGGCAGTGCGCTTGGCGCCACCCATGGGTCCTTGGAGGGGCACGGGTCCAATCAGGGCCTGCGGACCCTTCTCCCATCAAGTCCTCGACGGATTACTCTGAGTGGAGACAGAGGACGAGGAGTCACCCGACACTCGTCACCATTGCGATGTCTCCTCGGACTTCCCTCCTTCGGAACTCCAGCGACAGTCTCCGCCAGAGAACATGGCATTACTGGACTTTGTCAGGAACATGTCAAAGGTCCTCACATTCCCGACGGAATCGGAGGAGTACCCTCGGGCGGAGGAATTAGAAATCCTCCAGTACAAGGCCTCTCTGAGGGAATCGCTTACAGTGCCTATCTCTCTCATCCTGGAACGGCTCATTGGGAGACACTGGTATTGGTGCCAGTGGGTGAGTAAGTGGCTGGACTCAATGTATCAGGTCCACCAGAGCCCCGGCTTCCAGAAATCACAGCTGCCACAGAGCTCCATGGTGGTGGAATTGGCCATGCGTTGCCTGAGAGTCAGAAGATGCACTCCTCGGTGCCTCCCGGTAGGGAGGTGCGCACCTTGGACGCCCTCTGCAGAAAGTTTTACCAGGGATCGATGCTCATAGGCTGCATCCAGGCCAACCAGCTGTACATAGGCATGTACCTGAGAGACCTGGGAAAGGAACTTGCTAGGTTCTCAGTTGGTTTGTCCAGGGAACACTTGCAGTGGTTCAAGAACCTGGCCAAGGCCGTCTATGAGTGATCCAAGTTTTTGTCTCAGGCAGCCTACAACGGCTTCAAGTCGGCGGCCCTCGAGCAATGGGTTCAGGATAAGTTGGTAGATGTTCCATGCCAAGGAGAGAACTTTTTTTAGCAAGCCCATGACCAACAAGGCTGCCGAGCTGGAGACTGAATTCATGATGAGGACCAGGCTCTCTAAGAAGACCGCTGCCACTCCCCGACGGAAGGGCTCGGGTAAAAAGTCCTTCTACCCGAGGAACGGGGCTGCTTACAAAAACAACTCACCTTTTCAGGCCTCCCTGGCTCCCCAACTGGGTCAGCAGGCTAAGGGACATGGGCATGGCCCTCGTAAGCAGAAGGCTCCCAAGCCCCATGCGTTGACTCCGGCCCAGCTAGGAGGGAGCTTTTGACTCCTTGGGCATAGCCTCTCTGCGCCAAGGAGGCCAGCAGCCCACAGGGGGACGTTTAATCCACTATACCCAAAGGTGGCTAACCATCACCACTGATTCCTGGGCGCTTTGGATGGTCAGGGAGGGCTACCTCCTCCATCTGACTCGGACACCTCCGCCTTACTTCCTGGGAAAGCCCTTCAGGTCTCCCCTTCACCGGGACCACCTACTGAAGGAGCTTGCACATCTTCTCGAGGACAAGGCGGTAGAACCCGTACCCCACCATCTCAGGGTCAAGGGCTTCTACTCCAGGTATTTCTTCATACCAAAAAGGACAGGTAGCCTAAGGCCCATCCTTGGCATCCGCAACCTGAACAAGTTCTGGTGAGGGAGAAGTTCAAGATGCTTTCCCTTGGAAAATTGCTGCCCTACCTCCAGCAGGGAGATTGGCTATGCTCCTTGGATCTGAAGGATGCTTATACCCACATCCTCATACACCTCAACCACAGGCAGTACCTGCGATTCATGGTGGGAGGCAGTCACTACCAATACATGGTGCTGCCTTTCGGCTTGGCCTTCACCCCAAGAATCTTCACAAAATGTCTGGCAGTCGTGGCCACCTTCCTCCGCCTCCAGGAGGGTCTACCTGGATGACTGGCTCATAAAAGGAGGAATGGTCTCAGAGGTGCAGCAGGCAACCACCTGCACCATCCAGATCCTGCAACCCTTGGGGTTTATAATAAACTACCCCAAGTCCCACCTACCCCTGACACTGTATCTGGAGTTCATAGGGTCGAGACTGGACACCCTTCAGGCAAAGGTTTTCCTGCCCTGAGACCGAGCTGACCGTCTCAGGGCCCTGGCACGGGACATACAGCACCGCCCCTCGGTGCCTGCTTTGCTCCTTCTGCGCCTACTCGAACACATGGCTTCCATGGTCCATATCACCCCGGAAGCCTGCCTCCACATGAGAGCTGCGCAGTAGTATCTTCGGGACCAGTGGACGCAGGCCACATAACTTCTCTGGGATGACGTCTCAGTAGCCCATCATTTGGCAGACTCCCTGACCTGGTGGCAGACTCCCCAACACCTCAAGATGGGAATGCCTTTTCAAGCCCCGAGCCCCCTGAAGGTCCTCGCCACGGATGCCTCGCTGCTCGGCTGGGGAGCCCACTGCAAGAAACTTCACACCCAGGACAGCTGGTTGCAGGAAGAGACTAACCAGCAGATCAATCTCTTGGAACTCTGGGAAATATCCCTAGCCCTCTGGGCCGCCTTCCACCACTAGCCGGTGTTGGTCCAGACGGACAACCAGGTGGAAATGTTCTGTGTGAAGAAACAGGGGGGCACAGGGTCTCATATCCTCTGCCAAGAGGCAGTGGCCCTCTGTTCCTATGCAGTCCAGCAGGGTAATCCCCTGTGAGCAGTATACCTGCCAGGCCAACAGAACTCACTGGCTGACAGATTGAGCAGGGTCCTCCAGCCACATGAGTGGCAGCTGGATCCCAATGTGGCCAACTGGCTCTTTCAGTTCTGGGGGGGAACCCGTGTTAGACCCGTTCACCAGTCCGGATAACTACCAGTTGCTCCAGTCGGCTCCTAGCAGGCCCATCCCTCCAGGGTGGTGGCGGACGCATTCCTCATCTCAAGGTTGGACGGCCTCATGTATGCCTTCCCACCCACACCACTAATTGCCAAGACATTGTTCAGGACCCTCTGTGACAAGGCCTTGCTCATCCTGATCGCCCCCCCCCCCCCCAGATGGCCCAGGCAACCGTAGTTTCAGCTACTCCTCCAGCTGTCTGTGGAGACTCCCATTCCTTTGGGGACCCCTCCGGGGCTCCTGTCCCAGGAGGGGGACTCTCTCCTACACACCACCTGGGGTCCCGGTTGCTGACAGCATGGCTGTTGAAAGGATGATCCTAGCTCCTTTCAACCTCTCAGTTGAGGTAGAGGAGATCCTGCTAGCCTTTCATAAGGCCTCCACTAGAAAAGCATACGCCCTCAAATGGTGCAGGTTTTTGGCTTGGTGTGCGTTCTCCTGCCTGGTGGGGCTGGTCTTACAGTACCTTCTCCAATCCCGCAATCCAGGCTTAAATTGAACTCTGTCAGGGTGTGCCTCAGTGCCCTGGCAGTGCACCACTACCCTGTGGATGGCAAACCCCTTTCGGTCCAACCGCTGGTGACCCACTTCTTAAGGGGTCTGCTTTTATTGAAACCCCCGATTCGCCCTCCGGCACCCAAGTGGGGCCTCATTGTAGCTCTGGGGCAGCTCAACCGCCCGCTCTTTGAGCCCCTAGCTACCTGCCACCTGAGATACCTCTCGTGGAAGATGGCATTCCTGGTCGCACTCACCTCCACTCGCAGGGTTAGCGAGCTTCAAGCCTTAGTGGCGGAGGCGCCCTACACCAGGTTCTACAAAACAGGGTGGCGCTCCGCACACACCCTAAATTCCTTCCAAAGATGGTATCTTCTTCCCAAGACCTCACACCAGTAGGGCCGAGACAGTCCTTCACACCCTGGACTGTAAGAGGGCCTTGTCCTTCTACATCCAACGTACTTAGGGCCACCGCAAAACTGCTCAGCTTTTCATCTCCTACAACCCCAGTAGACTGGGGAGGTGGTGACCAAACATATACTGTGGCGGACTGTATCGCCTCGCCTATGAGCAAGCGTGGCTCCCACTGGAAGGCCAAGTCATGGTGCACTGTGTCAGGGCCATGGCGGTCTCGGTGGCAAACCTGCATTCTGTCCCGATGGTGGATGTCTTCCGGGCCGCCACCTGGTTTTCAGTTCATACCTTCACAGCCCATTACTGGCTGGAAAGGGAGTCCTAACGGAATAGTGCCTTCGGCCAGGCCATGCGCCGTAATCTTTTTGGAGTCTAGGCAACTCCGACCCTTCTGTGTTCAGGCTACCAGAGTGCTGCTTTCCATTGGACACAGAGGTCCTACTGTAGTCTGTCGCTACAGGCTCAATTGCTGCTGCTTATGGCTGCCCTTAAGGACGACCATGTTTTTTCGCTATGGGCTTTCGGTAGCCTGTAGCTGGGGAGTCCCATATGTGAGGACTGACTTCCTGCTTGTTCCCGGAGAAAGCGTAGTTACTTGTAACAGGTGTTCTCCAGGGACAGCAGGAATCAGTTCTCACAACCCTCCCTCCTACCCTTAGAGTTACTCCTTTACCATCTTTTCTTTTACGTTTTGTTATCTTTAGCTATGTCATCTGACTGAGCAAGATGGGACCCTTGGGTGGGAAGGAGACCATGCATGCATGGTAGCGTTCCCAAAGGCTTTCTTTGAAAGCTGAAGAAATGCTCCGCATGGACTCCGTCAGCGCCAACATCACCCATATGTGAGGACTGATTCCTGCTGTCCCTGGAGAACACCTGTTACAGGTGAGTAACTATGCTTTCCACATTCTTTGGCCTGTCTGTGAATAGTATTTTTCCAGTCCTTTCAAATGAACTGCACAGTTCCCTAATCATCAGAGATGGGCCAAAATATTGCTTGATCCATGATATGGTTAACAGTTTTCAACTTGCTTCATTTTGATCCATTTTTGGTTTGGACGTGCATGGATTCATAGTTCTAATTATTCATTGTCACCTGGCCAGCCCTTATATTCCATTGAAATATGACCTGCTATTTCTTTGTGTGGGTTTTCTTTTTGTTTTCAAATTATTTATATGGATCTATCTGATGTGTTATACTACTGGAGTTTAAAGACTGCCTGCAAAATCGATTTGCTGCTTTAGATACAAATGACAGAGCTCCAGAAGATTTATGGGAAGACTTCAAGAAGGTTTTGTTGGAAGAAAGTGAGAAGCCTCTACAAAAGGTGAAAAAGCAAAAACTGCCAAAATGGATGACTGAAAAAACTCTGCGAAGCTAAAGCCAGAGGGGAGAGAGAAGCAATCGCAGAACTCAGCAGAGATTTCCAACGTGCAGCAAGACAAGACAAGGAGATGTACTACAATGATGCATGTAAGGAAATAGAAGCAGAAATTATTAGAGGAAGAACAAGATTGGCTTTCCTAAAGCTACAAGAGTTAAAGAAAAAATTCCAGCCTCGAATTGGAATGTTACAAGATGCTCAAGGATCCATGTTGAATGATGCAGAGAAGATCAAGAAAAGATGGAAAGAATATACAGAGTCGTTATTCCATAAAGATCAAGTGGACCAAAAACCATTTCAACCTGTACCTTATGATCAGGAACCATTGGTGAGGAAAGAAGTCAAAGCAGTATTGAAAGCCTTATCAAAGAACAAAGCACTAGGCATTGATGGCATTCCCATTGAAGTATTACAGTAATCTGATGCAGCTGTTACCATACTTACAAGGCTCTGCCAGGAAATTTGGGAAACAACATAGCAAACTGATTGGAAAAGATCTGTGTTTATACCACTACTAAAGAAAGGTGATCCAACTGACTGTGGAAGTTATTGCACAATCGCTCTGATACCACATGCCAGCAAGATTCTACTCAAGATTATTCAGCAGAAACTACAACCATACCTGGACCAAGTACTGCCTGAAGTGCAAGCAGGGTTCAGGAAAGCGCGAAGAATGAGACATATCATTAAGGCTATGAGATGGATCCTTGAAAAGACAAAAGAATACCAAAAGGATATCTGTATTTTATCAACTGCAGCAAGAGAAACTCTGGGCCACATTAAGAAGCATGGGTATACCAAAACACCTGCTCGTTCTTTTGCACAACCTTTACATTGATCAAGAAGCAACAGTTTGAACAGAACAAGGAGAAACAGAATGGTTTCAAATCAGCAAAGGTGTACAACAAGGCTGCATACTTTCCCCCTATCTGTTTAATTTATATGCCAAACAAATCATCGGAGAAGCAGGACTGTATGAAGACAACCGAGGTGTGAAGATTCACTATGCTAATGATATGTTACTGGCTGAAAGCGAAGACTATCTGAAACATTTATGTTTATGCAATTTCTTGATATACCATCCAGACTAAAGGGCATTGGAGTGGTTTACAATCACTACAAGCAGGTACTAGATACATTCCCTTGTCCCAAAAGGATCACAATCTATGTGTACCTGAGGCAGTGGAGGATTTAGTGGCTTGCCAAAGGCCACAAGGAGTGCCTATAGGACTAGAAACACCAGTCTTTCTGGCCTGAAATTGCTGTCCCCAGGTGGGAATTGAACCCCTGGCCCTCTGGCCTGAGGTAGCTTGTCCTAACCTCTAGGCCACTCCCCTCCCTTGCTTCTTGCTATCAAGGAACATAGTCTTAAAATGGGCGTGCACCTTAATGTAAAGAAGACGAAAATCCTGACAACTGGCAAAATCAATAAGTTCATCATTGTTGGAGAAGAAATTGAAATAGTTGAAAACTTTAACCTACTTGGATCAACTATAAAAGAAATGACGAGCAGTCTAGAAATCAGATGACGCATTGTTCTTGGCAGAATGGCTGAGAAGGAACTAGACAAGATTCTCAAGAGCAGAGATGACTCTCTCCATACAAAGATTCAACTTGGCCAAGCCTGTGGTATTTTCAGTAATGTCATATGGATGTCAAAGTTGAAAAGTGAAAAAGACAGGAAGAAATTTGATGCCTTTGAATTATGGTGCTGGCAATGAATACTGTGTATCCCATGGACTGCCCAAAGAACAAACCGGTCAGTACTAGAGGAGATCAAACCTAAGCTTTCCTTAGACGCTCATTTGACAAGACTTCAGACATATCATGCAGAGAGAAAGATCATTAGAGAGAGACATCATGCTTGGCAAGGTAGAAAGTCAATGCAAAAGAGGAAAGCCAGCAATGAGATGGATCGATACAATAACAGCTATGGGTGCCAGTCTGTAAACAATGAGCTGCCTGACTGAAGACCGAGCACAGTTTAGGACAACTATCCAGAGGGTCACCATGAGTCGACACTGACTCAGTGGCACTTAACAACATCTGATATCAATAAAAAGTACAGCTTTTACAAAGGAGACTGTATTGGTCAGCTGGCATCCAGAAGATAGATTTAGGGAATGGTTTGATAGATCAATCATTTAATCATGTTTTCCAGGTAGTTTGGAGTTTTTGTTTTAATTATTTTTCCTCCTCTTCCCTTGATTATAATCATCCTTCTCCCCTCCCTGACATGCCCAAGTAGCACCAGGAACCGCCGCCAGCATGAGAGCTGGAAGGAAGTCTCTGATAAAGCAGTCCTTCTGCATCACTTTCTGTGATACACAGGGGCTATATAGTAGTTGCAGCGTCCACCCTCCAGCATTTTATTTATTTTAAGCACCTCCTATCTGGATAAGTGCTACTGGCTAGATCTATCCAGCAATTTTTAGTGGCATTATCCAGATAGTGCCTATAATCGTTACTAAGTGCCTTGGCACTAACCATATAGTGCTGGAGCAGAGCATGAACAGTCCCAGGAATTATCTGGATAGTGTCAATATTTGATTCAGATAGCACGCTGAATATTGCTGCTATCTGGATAATTCTGGCCCTGATCACATTATACGTATATTGAGCATCGACCACTATCCAGATGATAACCTGAATGTATGCATTTTATTTAACTGTCACAGCCGGCATTTGAAAAGAATGCTGATTGTGTAGCTGAATATTGACCCATTTGATTTTATCAGGCAAACATTCTCAGTTGCTAACAAAGGATAACCAAAAAGGAAAGTTAATGGTGGAGTACCGCAGATAAGAATGGATACTGTATACGGGGTAACTCATAGCCTAACCTTTGATCCTCATCTCTCCACTCTGACTAAACCTCTATGGCAGGGGTCACCAACCTCCAGAGGGCCGCGGGCCGCACAGCCGACTACCGGTAGACTCGCGGGCCGCACCCCCCTTCTCCCCGCCCCCGCCCCCGCGAAAAAAAACAATGCTCATACCTGTACTTCTGCTTTGAAAATTATTCCATGTCAGCTCCCTCCCTTCTTCTGCAGCCGCGGCTCCCTGCCTCTTAGGGAACCGCGGCTGTGCTTGTAAAATCATCGCGGAGCCCTTCCTGTCTTGACGGGCTCCGTGCAGCATTGTCCTGCCTCTAAAGGAAGTTGTTTACCACTTCCTTTGGAGGCGAGACAATGCTGCACGGAGCCCGTCAAGACAGGAAGGGCTCCGCGATGATTTTACAAGCACAGCCGCGGTTCCCTAAGAGGCAGGGAGCCGCGGCTGCAGAAGAAGGAGTCGGTGAGTTTGCCGGTACTTGTAGCAGCATCCTTGGCGGGCCGCACCGGGGTAGAGCCTCGCGGGCCGCACGAAGGGACCTCGCAGGCTGCATGCGGCCCGCGGGCCACAGGTTGGTGACCCCTGCTCTATGGGAAATCAAACATATCTAAAATGCAAAATCACATCTCTGTTTTTGCTGTCAGGTTCTCCACCTCCACGTCCGAAGAGGAAAAGAAGGCGTTAAAACATCCAGATGAAGAATCTTCACAGTTCAAAAGCATGTTTAGTCAAAGGGAAAAAATCATTTTGGATGCTGGAACGTGCAAATAACTTTTTTTTTTTTTTTTTTTTTTTTTAAATATGGAACAACATTATTCAAATCTGGACAAATAACTACCAGATGTGCAAGAGAATACACTGGTCAACAAATGTTTACCAAAGTCATGTTACTGAAATAAAAATAGTCATTTCTTATCAATTTTTATATGCTGAACACGAATATGACAGTGAAATTGCAAAGTTAGCTCTAGTTTTTTTTTGTAATCTACAAGAATTAATGTTTACATCATGAAATGCATGTCAATAGTAAATATAATAGGCCTTCGGTTAATAGCTGTAAAAAACCAAGTCATAGACTACTTAGATTTTTTCGCCTGTTTCTTGTACAGCTGTTCGGGAGCTTCTCTGGGGAGTGTCCAGCAATAGTCAGCCAGCATTGTAGTGGACCATTTTCCCTGGTATCTTTGCTCCATCGTTGCGATATCCTGGTGAAAACGTTCGCCCTGTTCATCACTAACCATACCACAGTTGTCAGGAAAGAAATTGAGATGGGAATCAAGGAAATGGATCTTTAAAGACATATTGCAGCCAAGTTTCTGATACTGCATCAGCATGTCTTCTACTAGTTCCTTGTAGTTTTCTGGCCTAACATTCCCGAGAAAGTTTGTTGACACTAAGTGAAAAGCATTCCATGCTTGTTTTGCATCACCCTGCAGCAAGTTGTTGAACCGGTCATCTTTGAAGAGCTCTCGAATCTGAGGACCCACAAAAACTCCCTCTTTAATCTTTGCTTCGCTGAGTAGAGGGAATTTTTCATGCAGGTATCGGAAAGCTGGCGAAGTGCGGTACATGGCTTTCACAAAGTTTTTCATCAAACCTAGTTAGTTTGATGTGAAGGGGTGGCTGCAGGATTTTGTGAGCCTCAACCAGAGCTGGGTGCTGGATATTCTTCTCTCCAACTGTTACATTTTGTCTGTGATTCCATTCCTTCCGCAAGTAGTGCCAATCCCTTGCTCAGCTATCCCACTCACATAAACACATGTATTTTATATATCCCTGCTGCAGTCCCATTAAAAGGGCAACTACCTTCAAGTCACCACAGAGGTGCCAGCTGTATGTTTGTTTATTTATTTGATATACCGCCCTACTTTATCAATCAGAGCGGTTTACAATTCACAAACAATTAGAAACAGGCACAGGGCCAGAAAGGAGGAAAGAAAGTTACAATTGTTGATATAATAGAACGAGAGAAAGGATACAGGACTATATGTAGGGGACAGGATCAGACAAGAGGGGAGGGAAGGTCATAGGCCAAGGAAAAGAGGTGGGTTTTTAGGTCTCGCTTGAAGGTGGCATGATGGGGTTCTAACCAGAGGGAGGTGGGGAGTGAATTCCAGAGTGTGGGGCTGATGAAAAAGAAAGCAGAGGAGCGGGTGGATTGAAGGTGAGCGAGGGAGGGGGGAAGGGAGATTAAGGCGGTTAAGGTGGAAGTTGCGAGGAGTGTGTCTGGGGGTGTGGAATGTAATAAGGTCTGCCAGGTATTGTGGAGTACTATTGTGAAGAGCCCTGTGAACTAGAGTAAGTAACTTAAACTGAGTGCGAAAGGAGTGGAAGTCAGTAGATGCTTTAAGTTATCGTATATCTCTTTCATGTGGACGGCATGCGCTACTGGAATAGATGGAAGACGGTTTCCATTGTTCAAAAGCACAGCCTTCAGACTCGGTTTCGAATAGTCTATAAATAGTCTCCAGTCTTGTGGGTCATGAGTGATTTTTAAGGCATTCATGAGGCTTTCAATATCGGAACAGAATACCAGATTACTTTCCTTTCCGACTGCGTATAGTACACTGCTGACGTCAGATGGCTTCAGCAGCCATCTGGCAGTAGTATTGCATTGCATCAGAAAATGATGCAATCAACTCTGGATGATGTGTGCATGCTGGTATTATGCAATGTGATACAATATTACATCATTCAAGGCTTATTTGGGATGTTGTTGATGTCCTGGATAAAGTTACACGGTGAAATGTCAAAAATGAACTACATGCAATATCTTCAAAACGAAAGCCAATAAAATTTTTTCAATGTTATATTCGTGTTCAGCTCACCAAGATACTACAGATTAGGGCCTTTTAAAGTCAGTAACGATTTCAATGTTGACCAGTGATATTTGATATATGTCAGATTTTAATGATGCCTCGGTATCTTCTATTTCATTTATGTTTGCAAATTGACAATAATTTGTATATTGTGCTGTGGAGGAGATATATAAGGCAAGAGAGAGAGAGGCTAAGCAGGTTTGAATGCAAAGTTTTCTCCCTCGTGAGTCATGGGTGTAAAGTATGGTATTTATGCTGCTGTGTTTATGCCTAGTATAAGAGGGACGTTACTATTTTATTTATTTTGTCTCAAGCTATGTTTTGCTTAATGCTTGCAACCCATTTTTGTTTACAACAATGTACATAACAGCTCACAAGAACTGATGCATTGGCTATCTGTGGCCTGTTTAGTATTCAGTTGGAAGAGAAAACTCAGAAAAGCCTTTTTGTAACCTTCACTACTGTTTTTTTAGAATGTCATTGTGAGCAGAATTCTGTTTTGCAGTCTAGACTGTTTTAATTAACCACAAACAGCATAAAAAAACCCTTAAACATTAGCATTAGAAGAGCTAGTGTCATCCCTTTCTCTGCTTTTATTGCGATCCCTTGACCACTGGGTAGTGTACTTTCTCTGTGGACAAGCAGGATATAATTACATTATCCCTGACAGCACTAGGTCAGACTGTTCTCACAGAGCGCAGAAAAGCCTAAGACCTCTCTGGGCATGTGCAAGTGCTGCCTTCTGTGATGATGTAGCTCCACCCCCTCAGTCTACTTCATCTCCCTGGCCAAGCAAGATGGAATTTGCTCTCCCTCTGTTCTTCTTTATTTTGAAGTTATTAATTTCCTTTATTTTTGCTTTAATATTCCCTGTTGAAGCTCAGCTGCAAGGAAGCTGCAACTCCCAAGGGACCCAAACTCTGAACTTTGGGATGCTTCCTCTGTGAGAGAACCTCCAAACTCCCAAGGGGGCCCAGACTAGGTATCCGCAGGATGTTTCCTCTGTGGTGCTTTTTTCTTTTACCATTTGAAATGTCTTTCTTTTCTTTTTACCTATGATCTACTCCTCATCCAACAAGTTCTTTTTCCCACGCAGTCACCATTGCTGCCACCTCTAGCACGGCTGCCTCTGTGTACAAAAACAAAATCAAGAAGTAAACACCTAGCCAAGGAAGCCGCTTTGACTAAAGCTGTTCCCCTCGGTAGCTGCCCTGCGAACCTGTTTACAGTCCCTGAACTTGGCACCGCTGCTCTGAATCGCTGCATGTAGTGTCTCACACAGACTGCACCTCTACCTTCGGCAGTGGCCTCTAGACTGCTGCATGCCCAAATGCCCCAGTCCTCTGAAAATGGTGAGGGGGGGGGGGCCCAGGCGGCCAGAACAATGTCTTACCAAGCAGCCAGCTCAACTGGAAGCTCTGTGCTTTTTTGTTTCTGTTGCTGCTACCCGAGCAGGGATCAACCCTCCTGGTTGTGTAGCAAACTGCACTGTACTTGTGATTGCAGTGGGCTGAGGCCTCTCCCAAAGAGGATTCTGAGATGTTTCTTCGGGAAGAATCCTCTTCTCCAGCCTGTGACCATACACTCGATGGAGAAGAGTCGGGGAAACACCTCTGTGGTGGCAGCAACACTGAGGTAAGGGTCTTTACATACAGCAGTGATGGTGGGCTGGCGAAACCCATGCAAACATTCAGTGGTTGGTCTGGCCAGACTGCTGCAGGCCTCTCCTTTTCCTTTGACTAGCCAACTCGCCCTGGGCAGGTCACTGTACAGTGGTACTCTTAAAAAAAATAAAAATAAGAGGAGATCTGTTAGTGCTGTGAGGGGGTTTCCCACAGTTTTCTGTACGCATTAGTAATGTTTTTGCCTATTTTACCTGGCAATCACGCAATCTTAACGCACATGCCACCCAAGCGGTTCCAGCATGTGCTCCTTTCTTAGCATCTTTAATGCGTGTAAAATAAAAACACAGTAAACGCATGCTTGTGGGCCAACACAGCTTTAGCACACTTTCTTGTGATACCCTAACTCTTTGTCGTCTTCGAGGAAACATTGTTTGATCTGTGGCAGGCGAGGAGCCTCATTCTTGGATTCTGTACTCTGCTGTTCCTGCATGGCAGTTTCTGAGTCATCCCTGGAGAGCCTGCTTCTCCAGGAACAAGCAGGAAGTCAGTCCTCACTTATGGGATGAGGTCGGCCCCAATGGAGCCCATGCAGAGCATTTCCCCAGTTTTCAAGCAAAGCCTTTGGGAATGCTACCATGCATGTGTGGTCCACTTCCCGCCACTATCTTGCTCAGTCTCCTTTTTTCTGCAGAGCCCAACAGACCCATCTCCTGTGTTCCCAGAAAAATCCTTAAAAATTACCTTCTACTTGAGTTTTTCCTGGTGTGTGTAATGGTTCCTCTTCCCGCCGTGAGCCGGCGCTGTTCTCTGCTCTCTCTCTCGACTTTTTTTTACTGAGGCTTGTCTTGACCGGCATTCGTGCCTTTTTTTGCCAGGGGGTTGTCGACCCTGTCCAGGTGCAAACCACCATGTCTCCCGGTGGCTTCAAAAAATGTGATTGCTGCAGTCAAACTATGTCTGTCACAGACACCTATGACTGCTGCTTGCACTGTCTCAGTCCAGACCATGACAGTACCTCCTGCAACCTGTGCTGGGCCATGACTTCACGAACCAACAAGAAGAGGTCAAAGTTGCAGGAGAAGATGTTCCTGCAGTCTGGCTCTGCTCCGGCGTTTCTGACACTGAGCCCAGGGCCGAGCACCTCCCATGAAGTCTGCGCATCTTTGGAGTCCCGTGGCAGCGGTTCCTCTGGGAAGACGCCAGATCCTGGCAAGAAAAAATCCTCAAAGCCAGGCGAGGCTCCAGCGGGGAAACCCGGTATGGTCCTGTGCCTGGGACTCAGGTGACTCTGAGCAGCGCCCTCTTAAGGTCACTAGGAAGGAGTCTTCGTCCAGTGGTGACTGTGTGAGGCTCCCTGAGGCAGTGATCCTTGTCGAGGACACACTTGCCCAAATGCCTGCGCCAGGCCCAGACCCTCAGTGCCCTCAACAAAAGCTGCAGAGTCTTCCGGCATCAAGGCCAGAATGGCGGCCATGTAACAGAGTATCTCTGTCAACCTGGCCATGTAGCAGGCAATGATGTCAGGTTCATCTGCATCTTCTGCCCTGACAACCAGGCCCCCAACTGCGTTGGGGTCTCTGAGCATTGAGTTGGGCCCAAAGTGCTATCTGCCTTGGGCGAGCCATTGACATCGATCAATGTCCCGATCCTCAAATGTCTGGTCTTCCCCAACCAGTTTTCGGGAGTCTGACCTAAGACCCCTCAGGGGTCCTCAGTTCCCTGATGCAGGCCTTATGTCATGGGAGCTCTGAGCATCGGACTCCTCGATGCCATCTGAGTCAAACTTGGGAGAACGATGTCGAGGCCTCTCTCGAGACCTCTCGACACCGGGACATCCTGTCGAAGCAGTCTGCCCTGGAGCCTCGGCACCATTCCCTGCCCAAGGATGTGGCGTTCCACAATTCTGTCCGGGACATGGCCCGAGCACTCTTTGTCCCCACTGAGTCCAAGGAAGACCCGTGCACTGAGGAACTGGAAATGCTGTAGTATGAGTCCCCGCCAAAGGAGGTGCTGGTGCAACTTGTCCTCGAGCGGCTCCTCATCAGGATGTGGGACACCCCGGCCTCTGTGCCAGTGGTCAGTCAATGCCTTGACGCCATTTACTGTGTCAAGAGGTGTCCAGGCTTTCAGAAGTCCCAACTTCCCACAATTCCATGGTGGTAAAATCCTCAATGCAAAAGCTCAAGAGTCAAAAGACTTACTCTTCTGTACCCCTGGCCAGAGAAGCCAGAGCCCTTGTCGTAGGACACAAGTGCTTCCAAGGGACCATGCTCAGCTGCCGAATACAAACCTATGAGCTCTACATAGGTATGTACCTAAAGAGCCTCATCCAGGAGCTCGCGGGCTTCTCAGCAGAACTCACTGGGGAACCTCTACAACACTTCCAGACTTGGTGGCAACCATCCGGGACTGCTCTCAGTTCCTGTCCCATGCCACCTATGATGGGTTCGAGGTTGCAGCTTGGGCAGCAGCTGCAGGCATTGATGCTCAGCACCAGGCCTGGCTGCAGACCTCAGACCTCAAACAATGAGTCCAGGAAAAGCTACTGGATGTCCCCTGCACCAGGGAGAATCTGGAAAGCCTATGCCCGATAAGGCTGCCAAGGTGGTGACCAGACAGAGGCTCTCCAAAGAAGATCTATGCACTCCCCCATAAGAAAACCCCAGGAAAAAGGCCAGTTTTCTCGAGGAAGAAGGGCCTTTTCCACTAGAGTCACTGCTACCAAACCCAGCAGCAGCAGGGGTCCCAGCCCAAAGGCCAGGGACATGGCTCCAGGAAGCCAAAGGCCCCCAAGCCTCAGACACCAGCTCAGGTCCAGCCAGGCAGGAGCTTTTGACTCCCAGGGCAGGGCAGGGCCTCCCTTCCCCCGGGAAACCCTCTCCAGCCCACAGGGGGCTGCCTGGCCCTCTTTGCCTACAAGTGGCCCGAGGTCATCTCGAGACAGTGGGCACTCCAGATTGTGAAAGAGGGTTACCACCTCTGCTTCAAGCCGCCACCCCCCCACCACCCCCTCCTGGGGCATTTTCCAGGAGAGCTGGTAAGATCTCTCCTTCACCAGGCCCTCTTACTGTCAGAGCTAGCAGACCTACTAAGGGACAAGGTGGTAGAGCCTGTTCCCCAGCACCTCTGGGGCAAGGGCTTTTACTCAAGGTACTTTCTTGTCCCCAAAAGAACCGGGGGTCTCAGGCCCATTCTGAACCTCCGAGACCTGAACAGGTTCCTAGTGAGAGATAGAAATTCAGAATGCTTTCCTTTGGGACACTGCTGCCCTACCTCCACCAGGGAGACTGGCTTTGCTCCGTGGACCTAAAGGTTGCCTACACTCACATCCTGGTCCTTCCTTCTCACTGGAAATACCTAAGGTTCATGGTCGGGGGAGGCCACTACCAATACAATGGTTTTCTGGTTGAGGTCAAGGCATCAGGAACTTTTTTCACATTGTTATTCTACTAGTCGTCTTGTTTTGTATTATTGTTCCCCTTATGCTATGCTGTACACGGTGCCTACCTCCCCAGCTTAAGTCCACCACGTTCCATGTTCACCATCCTCATAAGCCGCGGCGCAATCAGGCTTTGCCCATTTGTGACATTGTTGGACTCAGTGTTTCCCATGAGCCTTTCCGAATCAAGAGGGCGAATGTGCTCCCACATTCTACTCCTGAAGAGGGGGGAGTGTGAGAGCTAGAAGGGAAGGAGTTAACAGTCCAAATTGCTGGCATTTGTACTGCATGTGCATTGTGGGATGCTATGGGTATTAGGTGACTTCAGATGGAAAAAATGTGAGAAAAAACACACTTCCTTCAATCAAAGCTTAATCCTAATCAAAACTAAATGAAACTATTAATAACAGAAAACCAATCAATAAGCAAGCCTGTTTGTGGGCCACATTTCACATACCACCCATAAAAGAATTAAAACAAATCATAACTATTCTCAACACCACAACCTCCTTTCTTGATCCTTGTCCAGTATTTTGGATCAAAATAACAGCTGATCAACTAGCCCCCATCTTACTTCAAATAGTGCAACTTTCACTCTCACAAGGAATTATGCCCTCTATACTCAATCAATAGTAAGACCAATTATAAAGAGCATGATGATGCTGATGACCTCTGTTCATTCAGACGCATCTCAAGTCTACCATTTACAGCGAAGATAATTGAGAAAGTAGTCCAACTGCAATTACAAGACCACCTTGACATGCATGCTCCTCTTGATCCTCACCAACATGGGTTCAATCCCAAACACAGCATTGAAACACTCATTACCTCACTCTTGAATAGCCTAATTCTCAGACTAGATGATACTAAACAATGCTGCATACTGATATTCCTAGATATAAAGGCTGCATTTGACTCAATAAACCACAACATACTTATCACGTGTCTGAATGAAATTGGAATAAGAGAAACAATATTAAAATGGTTTACATCATACCTTACCTGTAGAAAAATGCAGGTAAAATCTGGAACACGCCGATCAATCTTAATAGACCAGTTACAGGGAGTTCCGCAGGGTACAGCACTTTCTGCTCTGCTGTTTAATATATATTTTCAGCCTTTCTGCAGCATAATAACTAAATACAAAGTAAACTACACTATCTATGCAGATGATATTATGATTCACACATCATTCAACATCGACCGACCTGACTACTCAAATATAATAGCATGTATAAAAGAAATGACAGCCTGGCTAATGGAACAAAATCTCCTGATAAACTACAAGAAAACTGAGGCAATCTTTATAACAAAGAATTCTTACTATGTCCCACCAAAATCTCTACAAATATCACATAACTTCATTGAAGTGAAAACAGAAATTAAATACCTTGGGATATACCTTGACCAGAAATTAAACTTCCAAACTCATATAACTTTTTTCACGTTGTTGGACTCAGCTAACTCCACGCAAAAAACCAACACACAGGGGAAACCGGCCCTGGCCGAAAAATGGTCAACCTTCCTTAGAGTGGATGACCAGCAGATAAAAGACATCATTACCAACCTAAAATCCACAACTTCCCCTCTTGACCCCTGTCCAGCCTCCTGGATCAAGGCAACCAAGCAAGAATTGGCACCGCACATCTCCCACATAGTGAACCTCTCACTGCTGCAAGGATGCATGCCATCACTTCTCAAGAAATCTCTCATACGACCCATTTTGAAAAATAAGGCACTCAACATGGATGACCCAACCTCATACCGCCCAATCTCAAGCATATCCTTCCTCGCCAAGATTATTGAAAAGGCAGTACAGCACCAACTACAGGACTTCATCGATGACTCAAACGCCCTTGATGTACATCAATACGGGTTTCGTCAACATCACGGCGTCGAAACTCTTCTGTTAGCCCTATTGGACAACCTAATCAAAGGCCTTGAAAACAAGAGCAAGATGTATATGCTCATATTCATAGACATATCGGCGGCCTTCGACTCAGTGCATCACCTCACACTGCTAGAACGTCTTGAGTCTATAGGCATATCAGGTACCCCACTAAAATGGTTCTCCTCATACATAACAGACAGAATGCAGCAAGTCCAATTCAACAATGTTTAAAGCAACCCCTTTCCCGCAAACACAAGGCATTCCCCAAGGCTCCGCCCTCTCTCCTCCCTCCTTTTCAACCTATACCTTCAACCAGCATGCAAGATTTTCCAGGATCATGACATCAACTACCATATCTACGCAGACGACCTAATGCTGTACACACAACTAGATGTGAATAGCCCAAACATCAGCAACCTTGAAAAATGCTTACTCGAGCTGCAAATCTGGCTTCAACGCAATAATATGACCATTAACCACAAGAAAACGGAAGCAATGTGTATCTCCAAACAACCGGGATTCGTGCCCCCGACAACAGTCACCATGAATAACAACAATTACAATATCAAATCAGAGATAAAATATCTGGGAGTAATGCTTGACAGCAATCTAAATATGGACAAGCATCTTCGGATTACCAACCGGGCTATATTCCACAAATTAAGAGTCTTGCAGCCTTTACGTAGCATACTCAATCATGCCGGACTTCAGATCTGTCGCCCAAGCCCTCATCATTCCACACCTGGACTACTGCAATGCCATACTACAAGGCCTACCAAGAAAAACTATAAATATACTTCAAATGGCTCAAAACGTTGCCGCCAGGATCATCATGCAAAAAAGACTATCCGACCACATTACACCTGTCCTAATAGAGCTACATTGGCTCCCCGTCACGGCCCGCATTCAATACAAAATATTAGTCACCACCTTCAAACTCATACAGAATGTAGCTCCCTCGCATCTCAATAGCCTAATATCCAAAATGCCCAACAACAGAGGCAGAAGAACAGCAAACCTCAACACCCTCTGTCTCCCGAAATGCTTCAGAAAGGTTAATGTTTAACACCAGTAATAGGGCCTTCTCACTTACAGCACCAACACTCTGGAACCGGTTACCCAGCGAACTGCGTGCAACCTGTGATCTAAAAGACTTCAGGAAAAAACTTAAAACGCACCTCTTCCAAGCACATTTCAATTTAACCTCATGAGATGCACTCGGGCATATATGAGCAATCAGATATATGTAGCTTAAGCAAATATGTACATAATCCTTTGTGAAGTCTTATATGTATATAACAATCCCATGTAAAGTCATAACTGTCATGCATGTGTAAATATGTATATTTAGTACTTTGTGTTGAGACTAACAGCAATCAACTGTAAATCTATAATCCTTTCTGCTGTGTAAGACCACCCCGCCTTAATCGCAGTGTACATCCCCCTAATTTCTGGCCAGTACAGCCAATTCCCCCCCCCTTGTATAGTAACCGCTGCTGATCGCTGGAAGCAGCGGGATACAAATTGTACGCAAATAAATATAACAAAGGTTACAAAGGCTACTTACCACAAATTAAGAATAATACAAAAGCTCAAACCTCATCAAACTCTAATGACTTCTGCACAATCTCAAGCATTGATTTTGTCCATCTTAGACTATTCTAACATCATCTATCAGGCTCTACCTCTCCAATCTATCTACCCTTTACAATTACTACAAAATACAGTGGCTCATATTATATCTGGGAAATCAAGAACCAGTCACATAACTCCAACACTAAAACAACTCCACTGGCTCCCCATAATTATCAGGACTAAATACAAAGTTATACTCACTATCTTTAAAATCTTCCACCATTTAACACCACCTATCTATACTACAAGCTCTCATAAGTAAAGACTCTGAAAGCAGAAGGAAAAGGGAAAGCAATAAAAACCGATATTAATAATACCAATAAACAAAACCAAAGCAAAACAAATATCTTGCAGCAAAGCCTTCTCAATATATGCTCTGTCACTCTGGAACGCACTCCCAAAAAACATAAAAACAATCAGTGATTTATGGGACTTCTGGAAAGCATTAAAACTCACCTATTTTTTGAATATTATGGTCCAGAGACTGAAACATCAGGCAGAACATGCTCATTACAATAAATTATGAACTGATCTACACCTCTTCGTAGACTATACCCCTGTTTCATCCAAGTTCAATATCCTTGTTCTATGTAAAGTTTTCTTGTTTATTGTTTGAATGTAAACTACTTTGAATTTAAGAAAAGTGGTATAGAAAAATTGTTTAAAAAATACATACATACCCTCCACCCCCAGAAGGCCTTGATACCACCTCCATGTGCGGTCTGCTGTAGCTTCATGAGGCTGGCAGTGAGAAAGGCAGCCATCTGGCGGCTCCTTGGGTCCCTACTCTGGGGGACGGAGGGAAGCAGATAGCAGCAGCACAGTAAGGGGAGGAGGAAGGTTCCTTTGTAGTCATGGGAGCTGCTGCCTGCCCTGTCAATACCTTGAAGATTTTGGTTGTCAATAGTGACTGTGTTTTGGGAACTCTGTATATTGGGCATAAGGTAACGCTCATGTCGGTCATCTGTGATGTCTGAAATGTACAGTGAAAGTCCAAGATAAGCACTGCCTAACACTTTAAACTGTGAAATCAACCCTTGTCTCGCCTCATTTGTACCCCACCTCCCTATTTTGCCACTTTATGAATGAGCAAAATTTTGCAACCATGTTAAGGACTCTATGAAGTGGAGGCAGAAGTCTATGTATAAGAATCCTCAAACAATGATTCTAGTCCTTTCATAGCATTTACCATCAACCCAATATTGTACAATGTTTTAGCCTGCTTTAGGTGTACTTTCCAATCTTCCCACAGACTAACTTAATGATTTGGATTTTCTCTTATCAAACTTGCATAAAAATACCACTGAAACACCAACATATACATATATATGAATCAGAACATGATCAAACTATTACTAGCCTTGGACTGCACCTAGCCCGATTTTCAGAATAGCCACAAGGAATATGCATGAGATTGATTTGCATGAACTACCTCCATTGTATGCAAATCAATCACATGCGTATTTATTATGGGTATCCTAAAAAAACATACTGGGTGTGTGTATCATGACGACTGGATTGAGAACCCCTGATCTACAAGACTAATGTTCCATTGAGTCAGGTATACGATCATTTTCTGGGTCCAGCTTCTCTGCTTAAAAGGATCACACTATCATGGAATGCCATATTCCGTATCGTCCTGCTAGACCAGTCCAGACAAGTGGGTTCTGCTCCCCTACCAGCAGATTGGTGGAGACAAAGAACCAATGAAAAGCCCTGGTTTCAATGACATCACTCCTATTGCCTCTATTTGCCTGTGCTACCAGAGGTCCCTTCAGTATTTCTTTGTCCCCAGCAGTCAAATACTTTGAGTAATTGTAAGATCTCCTCCCATTATCTCAGGGTGGACCCCTTAATCTTATGGGATTACAGGAGTAAAAGGCAATGCCCACAATATGATCTTGCTGTAGATTTTTGTGCTGGTAGAAAAAGCCATGCTAACCACTTGAAACGTAAGTCTGTTCACTCTGGATCTTGGTTTGTAGCAACTTGAGTATTGTAAATTAGGGAGGGAATTATTACCATCCCTAGAAACTGCTTTCATTCTCAAAGGAATTCTTACTATTGTCTGTTGTAAATATTTTGCTGCTCTAGGTTTTCGAGTGAAACTGAGGTTAAAGCCCTGGGGATTAGTGCAGGTTCATTTGGCTGCTGTGTTGCTGATCCACAGTTGATCTCTTATACTGAGGTCTATGTACCAGCTACAGAAGGTGCTTTCAGTCAGTGGGGAAACTGTTAACAGGGACAGGGTACAAGGCTCCTTTGGAGCTTTTGCCTTCCCCCCCCCCACCCCCCAAATGAGTTTGGCCTTCAGTATACTGTGCCTGTGAGCACATACGTGAAAACCTGGAATTTGTATTCTGTACTTTTAAGCTAAACCTGTTCTAGCGATAACTGAACAGATACTGTTTTCGGGTTTCTCCAAGTTACAAAGATTTTTGTCTGCGTGTGTTTTTATTATAAGGATGTACTTTAAGAAACTCCATTCCATTTTATCAAAAGGCTTTTTGATATCAGTGGATAATTATATTTACTGCTGATCTATATACCTTCCAAATCAGAACAAAGATTTTCCCCTAATAAATCCCACAGTGTAGGGGTGCATATTTGCATATTTGTCAGGGCGTATTTGTTATGTTTGGATGCTCAAAATTGTTTTTTTTGAGCGCACATCGTGCATAGGAAGTGTACATTTTAATACAAATATGCACAAAAAATCCCCAAAAGAAAATTGGTTAGTCTTTGTGGGGTGTTTTTTTTTAATTTATAGGTTTTTTTTTGTTATTTTCCAACGTTTACAAACACATATTACAACTTTTATAATCTTATTCATACACCATCTTGCGCCGCCTCCTCTCCTTCCGACCTCAAACAGGAACTCAAACCTCAACCTTCATCCCCCCCTACCCCTCCTCCGTCTATATATACACTGCCCTTTACCCATTTTTCGATATCTTGCATCATTTCTATACATTAACTTCTTTGTTCCAATCTGTCATCTTATCCCTTAATACTGTATTCATGTATTATTTACCTTCGTATACTACTAAGAACTTAACTTTTCCTATTGTCACTCTACACGTCTCCCTTAATATATTCCTCCCCCCTTCCCCCCACCCTCCCCCCTCCCTCCTTATTTCCCTGCCCCCTCCTTCCCCCCTTCCCCTATTTCCCCTATTCATTACCCCCAGCCCCCCACCCCCTCTCTTTCTTCTCCCTCCTGCCCTCCTTTTGCCATACTTGCTCTACCCCTGGTCCTCCTCCACCTTTTATATCATTGCCACACCTTTTTCTGTTTCCCTACCTGATGCCTTCGATGCTCTTCAATCATACATAAACCCCACAACTGCTCCAGCTTACTCACTATCTCCCGCATCGGAGGTACCTCCACATTCTTCCACCATCTCAATAGACTCATACGGGCTGTTATAATTCCGTATCCCAGAAACGTTTCCCTATCCCCTTCACCCACTTGCCCCCCCTCATTAAGCACCACCATTCCCGATGTTAGTATTGTCGGCACCCCCAAAATCTCCTCATATAACCTTCCCACCTTCCCCCAATACTCCTGCACCTTTGGACACTTCCATACCATATGTATTAAGTCCTCCGCTGCCCCACACTGCTTCCAACACTCACTTGGGCTATCTGTATATATTGCCCTGATCTTCACTGGTGTCCAGTACATCCTATACCTCAACTTCAAACTGTTTTCTAGCATTGGAATTCCCCTAGCCAGCTTATAAGTTCTCGCATATATTTCTGCCCATCGACTGTCTTCCCAAGAACCCGGCATATCTTCCTCCCATCACTGCTGCCATCTCTCCTTCTCCCTCCCCTTCTGTAGGAGCATTTTGTAAATTTTTGATATTACCCCTTTATGTGACCACTGCTTCCCCATCATCTCCTCAAATTGCGCAGGTGTCCTTTCCATATCTAATTTCACCTCTCTGGCATTCATAAAATACCACACTTGGACATAAGCATATTGATCCTTTTTGTCTATCTGATACTCTTGTTGTAATTCCTCAAATGTTTTAATTCCCCCTCTCCCTTTCTCAACAATTGTCCTAGCCTCTCTAGTCCTTTTTCACACCACCCCTTGTACACCCTAGAATTCCCTCCCATCCCCATGTTCCCTACCGCACTAATAAATGTATACCGCGAGTACTTCCCCCCCCCCCCAATGAGAAAACCCTTCCATTTTCTCCACATCTGAAACATAAATTCCCTAAATGGACTGCCCTTCCCTTCACTCTCTCTCCACCCCCTCCCCCCCCCCCGATCCCATATTCTCCTCTTTCCAAATTCTTTGCCCCCACCTCAATTTGTACCCAGCTTAATATATCCACCCCCTCTTGCCACGCTAACAACACCCTCAATTGTGCTGCTTCAAAATATTTCATTAGACATGGCACCCCTAACCCCCCTTCTCTCATTTGATACAAAGCCCCCCTTGCCACCTTGGGGTGTTTCCCTTCCCAAATGTACATCATAATCATGTTTTGTAGCTTTCCTATCCCCTTCTTAGTCACCTTACAGGGCAATGATGTGAACAGAAATAGCAATCTTGGCAGTATATTCATTTTCACTGCCGCTATGTGGCCCAACCAAGACAGTCTCAGGCCCCACCCCATCTCACCAAATCACCCCTTATGGATTCCATCAATGCCTGATAATTCCATTGTTTAACCCTCTCTATTGGTTTTCCCAATTGCATCCCCAAATACCAAAATTGTTGCTTCACCCACTTCAAGTTGAAATGCGACTTTAACTTTTCCTCTAGCCCCCTCTTTCAAGTTAAACCCAAGGACTTTTACTGGAATTAATTTTATATCCCGCTACACTACTAAACCCCTTTATCTTCCTCATTAATACTGGCAATGTAGTCAGGGGGCTGCGTTAATGAGAATATCACATCGTCTGCGAACAACGCTATTTTCTCCTCCCTCCCTCCTACTACTACCCTTTCACATCAGCTTCCCTCCAGACCACTTCAGCCAAAGGCTCAATTGCCAGCGCGAACAACGGTTGCGAAAGAGGACATCCTTGCCTAGTCCCCCTCCCCAATGTAAACTTCTCAGAGTATCCCCCATTGATTCTTATCCTCGCCCTCAGACTCTCATATAACGCTTTTATCCACGCTATATATTTATCTCCAAACCCCATTTCCTCCAGCACTTGAAACATATAGGGACATTCAACTCGGTCAAACGCTTTCTCCGCGTCCACCGTGACTAACACCGCCAGTTCCCCATTACTCCGAAGATGCCACGCAATGTTCATCACTTTCCTAATATTATCACACCCTTGCCTCCCCTTTACAAACCCCGTCTGATCCCTATGTATGATTTTAGGCAGAATCCCCTGAATCCGATTGGCCAGTACCTTAGCAAATATTTTGGCATCTAAATTTATCAATGAAATGGTTCTATACGACCCACACACCCCCTTATCTTTACCCGGTTTTAGTAACACTGTGATACCCGCTTCCCCCATCGTCTGAGGGATCCCTTCACCTTCCAGTGCCCTGTTAAGTACCCAAGTCAAGATTGGTGCAATTTGATCCACCATCTTCCTATAAAACTGCATTGTATACCCATCCAATCCCAGTGACATTCCCATTCTCAAGGTCTTTATTGCAGCCCTCACCTCCCCCTCCTTTATTTCTCCCCCTTTTCATTCCTTGTCATCTAGGTCTACCTTCCCTAACCCACACTCCCGCAAATATCCCTTTATCTCCTCCTGCCCCTTTTGTAGCTCACTTTGATACAACTTCCGGTAATACTCCCGAAAGACTTGACTAATTTATTTTGTGCGATATACCATCTTCCCCCTTATTATCTCTAATTCCTCCAATATATGCTGCCTGCCTTTGGGCCCGCATCCTACTTGCCAATATCCTCCCCACCTTGTTTCCTCCTTCAAAATAATTTTGTTTTAATACATTTAGTTTAAACACAATTTCCTGTCCTCTCAGCTTACTGAGCTCTGCTCTTGCTTTTATCAGTTTAGCCATTACCCTTTTATCTTGTGTCTTTTGATGTTGGACCTCCAACTGCCTTATCTGTCTCAACAATTCCCCCTCTACTCTCTTCTTCTCCTTTTTAACTCTTGCTGCTATACTAATTAGTTTCCTTCTAATGACCGTCTTTAATCCATCCCAAACAGTTTTCAACTGAACCTCTCCTGTTTCATTAAATACCAGATATTCCTTGATAGCTGCTCTCACCGCCCCCACATGTACCTCATCCTAATGATTCATTTAGTTTCCAAAACTTAAGCCCTTCCTCCTCTACTTCTAGATCAAAGATCACCCTTACTGGTGCGTGATTTGTCCATGTAATTTCCCCTTGTTCTACCTCCTTGACTTTTGAGATCCATTTGCCCCCTCCCCATATCATATCCAATCTACTGTAAGTGCCATGCACCTTTAGAATAGAATGTGTACCCACGTTTCCCTGGGTGGCTAGCCCTCCACAAATCTCACCCCTAATCTCTCCTGCATCCTTTTCATACTTAGTCTATCCTTCTTCCCTCCACTCCCCTGCCCTCCACTATTATCCAACCTTGGGTTGCTAGTCGAGTTAAAATCTCCCCCTACTATTAACTGAGCTTCCCCCAGTCCCTCCAATTCCTGTGTTATTTTGTCAAATGCTTCACCCTGACCCTCATTTGGACCATATACACTAATCACCCACACTTCTTCCTCCTCCATTCGCAACTTTACCCCCACCCATCTCCCATCTTTCCCTCTCTTCTCACCTACTATAAAATGCTGAAATGCTGCCCCCACCCAAATTCCTACCCCTCCCTTTCGAGGATTCGCCCTCTGCCCCACCAACACCACCCTAGGATATGCTTTTGATTGTACCAAATACTCCTGCCCCACTCTCAGATGTGTCTCCTGTGCACAAATAATATCGGCATTCATACATCTACCCTCACGCTCCAACACCTGTCTTTTTTGCCACGTCCTTAACCCTTTTACATTAATGGTAGTTACTCCTAATTGCTTAGTTTTCCCTCCACCCTTATATCCTCCTACCTCCCTTCCTCTTCTACCCTCTGCTCTCTCCCCCCCCAGCTGCCCGCCTCTCTCCTTCTACTCCTCTGTCTCTTCTGTTCCCCCCTCCCCTCCCCCCATCCCTCCCTCCTTATCCAGGAGTGTTTAGAGTAGTGCGCCACCTGCCCCCCCACCTCCCTCCCCCCTCCCCTCCATCCCCTTCTTCAACTTTCCCCCTATTACCATCCCTCCTCCCTCCCCCCTCTTCTCCCCATATTCAAAAACATCATGTAAATATTTTTAACAATTCAACCATTCCTATTATAAACTGTGCATACACTTCTATTACTTTACAATCTGCTTTACACAACAATTGTATCAATAATACCCCATCTTTTCCTTCTCCTCCCCTCCCAGCATGTCCATCTGTAATCACTCCGCCACCTTCTCATTTCATCTCTTAGCTCTTTCATTGCTTTCTTTTCTCCGTCCCTTCGGCAAGTCTTGCTGCTGTTCCCCATTTTGACGCTTTTCCACCTCATTTCCTGTTTTACCCATATCAGTTCCATCGTTAGTTTTCTTTGTCCTTATCCCCGCTGCTTGTAACGCTGCTTTTGCTTCTTCCACTGTTTGTACTATCCAACTTTTTCCTTGTACTGTGAACGACAGTCCAAAAGGATGTAACCACTTTTCTCAATACCTGAGTGACAGATTGCATGGCTCTCCTTCTCTGTAAGGTTCCAATGGACAGGTCTTCATATATAGTTACCAGGTATCCTTGCCAATTCAAGGCCCCCAGGCTCCTCATTTTTATCACGACCCTCTCCTTCATTTTGTATCCAGTGAAACATATAATAATATCTCTAGGTCTGTTGAGACTCGCCGCTACCAGTGCTCTATGTGCTCTGTCCAATGCGATCTCTTCAGGGCCCACATCCTCCCCACCCTTTCTAAGTATGTCCAAACATATGGAAGATGCCGCTTTCGTGCGGTCTTGAAATTCTTTTTTCCTCCGGCACTCTTCTGATCCTCAAGTTATTCCTACGGACCTATTTTCTAAGTCTTCCAACTTATATTGCATCTCTTTTTGCAGTTGTTGCATTTCATGGATCCCCTGTTGTTGCTCTTCTTGTTGCTGTTCTAAGCTCTGCAGCCCATTCTCATGGATTCCCGCTGTATGCGTCAGTTCCAATATGTCTTCTTTCAAAGTTCCTAGAAGCTCACTGAGCTCGGTTTTGACAGCTTACACGTCTTTCTTTATTTCAGTGAACCATTCTTTTAGCTCTGCTCTTGAAATATCCTTAAAGGTTTCCTTTCTTTGTTCCACAGTACCTCTACTCGTAGCCCCCTCTGCTGCCTCCATTTGCTCAGCATTTTTACTTTTATTTTCCACGGCTTTATGCTCACCGTCTCCCCACCCCCACTCTGAAAAGCATATTCTCTCAAGTCCATTGCTTTCCTTCTCATAGCCACGATTTACTTCCTATTGCACTCTCCTTCTTCCCCTGTAGTCACTTGTCCCCACTGACTTCTTGGCTTTAGTTCAGTTATTTTTAGACCCACAGGCACCTGGATTCCTTCTAAACGATCCTCTGTTTTTACTAGATTGTAAGCTCTGTTGAGCAGGGATCGTCTCTTTTATGTCTGTACAGCGCTGCATTTGACTGGTAGTGCTATATAAATGCTCAGTAGTAGTAGTAGTAGTTTATTCCTCCCGGCTTTCACAGTTTCTCTTCTCCCCCCCCCCCCCTTTTTAGTTATTTTTCTTCCTCTTTCTTTCCCATCACATTTATTGTACTGTCCACTTTGCTGCTCTCTGCTTCAATGCTCCCCCCTTATTTCCACTGGATTATTTTATCAACATTGAATTCCTTGTATACTTCTCTTCTTTTCTCCTCCTGCCCCGTTATTCCCCGCCTTTACCCCTGCATTCACCTTTTCTGCTCCGTGTTGTGTTCTGCACTGTTTTCTCTGCCTCCTCCTTGTCATAAGCTGGCTCACTTGGCCATCTTAGCTGCCACGCGGTTACTGCACACCGTCCTCACAGCTGTTCTCTTCATTGTCCGTCTTCCTTTTCTCTCCTTGCGCTCCTGATCTCCGTGCTCACCTGTGCATCCTGCTCGTTTTCCTTCTCTGCACCTCTCTGAGCCGTCGCGTGTTCCTCTGCGTCTCCCAACACTTTCCGCTTGTTTTACCGGCTCTCTCCTCGCCGCCAACAACGCAGCTCTCTTCCTTGCGGCTCCACCAGCACTGCCTCCCACTGTTCCTGCGCTCCACTCACTCTAGCGCAGCTTCGATCATGCTTATCATGTCCCCTCTATACACGGGGCTCTCCCCTTCGTTTTAGTGTGCGATTTCTTCTGCCTGACAGTTTTTTGTTAACTTTTATGACAGGGTTCGCCCGGAGCGGTGTCTTCACACCGCCATCCCTTACGGTGACGTCACTTCCTCTGTTAGTCTTTGTTTTTAAATAAAATTTATGCAAACTTCTTTTGGCTGTGCACATCCCAGTCAAAATGCACAATGTCTGAAATACAGTTGTCATTTTCAAGGCTAATGATTTTGCTAAGATCTTCACAGCAGTATTGAGTAATAATAATACAGTCTATAGTTAGTACATACACAAGGATCTGTTTTTTGTTTTGGAGTCAATGTGGTAATTGCTTTATATACTGAACAAGTCAATGCACGGTTGAGGAGTAGCCTAATGGTTCTCCAGGAACAAGCAGGAAGTCAGTCCTCACATATGGGTGATGTCGGCGCCAATGGAGACCGTGCGATAACCTCTCCCCAGCTTTCAAAGAAAACCTTTGGGACATGTATCATACATTTGTGGTTCCCTTCCCGCATAAGCATGCCATCTTGTCTCAGTCTCCTTTTTTCCATGGAGCCCATTGGATATGTGACTGTTCCCCCTGAAAAAAGTTGATTTTTTTGTCTTGTCTTTTTTTTTTTTCTTTACTTTTCTCTGGTTGCGTATCGGTTCCCTCCCGTCTCCCGATTCCGCTTGCCTCTGGTGTCATGTGCTTTTGTAGGTTCCTTTTTCTTTTCCCTTTTGGCGGTCGTCTTCACTGGTGTGCGGGTTTTTGTGCCCTTTCTGGCCAGGTCAAGGGAGTTTGACCTCACGGGGACGGTATCACTGCCATTGGCTCGATCAGTGGCTTCAAACTGTGTGACCGTTGCGCTCACAATATGTCATGCATGGACCTGCATGATTGTTGCTTCAGTGCCTCAGGCTGGATCATGATTCCTTGGCATGTGTTCTCTGTCAACAGATGACCCCAAGGCCCTCCGAGGCCGCAAGAAGCAGCATGAGTCGCTTTTCCACAAGACCGACTCTGCGCCGCAGTCGTCTGTGTGGCCAGCGCCCTCACGGACCACCATGGAGGCTTTGACCTCACGCGGTGGCCATGTTGCTTCAAAGCCTCAAGGACATGGACATCGAGCCAGGGCTCCCTCAAAGAGGGACACCCCTTGCAGAGCCTGACATAGTCGGTGGCCTCCTCAGGTACTAGTCCAGGACTATGGGGAAGTCCCATGGCACCTGGCCTCAGAGCCCTTGATGCGAGGCCAATGGCCAAGAGCAGCCCTCAAAGCTGCCCTGATGGGAGAAAATGCCATCGGTGCCCAGGGATTGGTCTTGTTCCTCTGAGACCATCCTCATTTAGGACATCCCCTCAACAGTGTGGGCATTGGGCCTGAGGTCCGCAGGTGGCTGCGGAACCATTTGGCATCAAGGCCAAGATGAGGGCCTTAGAATGCAGTTTGTCTGCCGCCTTGGCCCAACAGTGGGCTTTTATACCCAGTTCCTCTGGGTCATCACTCCCAACCACCGGCCCCTCCACAGCGAGGGCCTCCTCGGAAGGTGGATCCAATCCTCGAGTGCCACTGTCCTCAAAAGGCTCCTCAGGCCTGATCTCAGTCCCAGTCCCGTTTGGGACCAAGGACTTCACCCAACAGCACACCTGACTCAGAGCACAAGGGCATTGATACCCCTGGGCCATTGGGATTGGGGCTCCAGCCCAAGGCCCAGAGGTCCTTTGAGGTCTCTTCAAACTCTGGGTCAGGCTGGGAGACAGAGGATGACAAGTCCCTGGACCCCTGGCTCCATAGACATGTGCCCTCAGACCCTTCCCCTCTAGAGGCCCGGTGCCAGTCCCCACCAGAGGACCTGGCCTTCCTGAACTTCATGAGAGATATGGCAAAGGCCCTTGCCTTTACCACTGAGTCCGAGGAGTAGCATTGGGCAGAGGACCTTGAGATTATCCAGTATGAGGCTCCCCCCAAGGAGGTCCTTACAGTGCCTGTTCCTCCTATCCTGGAGCGGCTGTTCTTCCTTTTGAGCACCAGGAAGTAGCGGAAGTAGAATCCTTTGCCTCTGAAATTTGAGGGGGATGGGTTCCACCGCCCTGACTGTCATAAGGTTTGTGAGTTCCTGCTAAAGCAGGTCCTGGTGAAGGGGATGCATTGGGAGCTCCCCTGGAAAGAATGGTAGGGGCTTCTGAGGTGGAGGAGGCACCTCTCCTTCACCACCTGCAAGGCCCACACATTGGTGGTGATGGCGGGCCAGTGGAGGTAAACAATACCAGATGCCCCCTGATGTGCTGCAGGGCAGGCCTTCCAAGGGAAGAGGCTATGCCCCAGGCGTCAAAAACCCCCCTCCAGGTTGTGCTTGGGGCAAGGTCTGGGGTTTGAGGGCCTTCGGTTTTCGAGGGCTGTACCCTTGTCCCTTGGCTTGCTGGCCCTGTTAGGGAGCTGGGAAGGCCGAGTGCTGAGGGTAGTTTCTGTAAGCCTTCCTCATTTTTGGGTAATGGGGCCTTTTACTACTACCACTACTACTATTCATCATTTATATAGCTCTACAAGGTGTACGCAGCGCTGTACAGACACACATACCTAACTGTAGCTTCATTCCATTCCTCTTTCTCCTTCCAACAATCTTCAGTCTTTCTCTTTTCACTATTTACCTAGTTACCAATTTTCCATTTCCTAATCTTACTTCCCTAGTCCTTCCATTCCACATCTGTCTCATTCCTTTGCCAGCATCCTAACCCCCTGTGTCTTTCACTCATTTTCTAGTCTGCCATTTCCTTCCTCTGTACTCGTCTTTTCCCCAGTCTCATTTACCACCTTCTGCTTCTCATCCTTTTACCAGCCCCAGCTCATTCCGTAACACTTCTCTCCACCTCCAGGCCCTTTCTTATGTCTTACCCCTCGAGGCTTCCATTTCGCCTTTCATTTCTCCCATTTCTACCCTCTGTCACCTGCTTCAAGGAAGACCCGTCCCTCCTGTGGTTCTCATCCACTCCATAGTACTCTGTACTTTTTTTTTTTTTAATCTTTATTTACTTTTTAAATTACATACACAGCACAACAAAGGCATACATACAACAAGTGCAACAGGCACAAATCGCTGAATGAAAACGAAACCCTCTCCTCCCTCCCCCCTACCCTCCAAGACCCACTGGGAGCAACAATCCTAGAGCTGAGAACAACTATGTCTATGATTACACCATATAGAAACATAGAAACATGATGACAGAAAAAGACCACATGGCCTATCTAGTCTGTCCTTCCATATCAACAACTACAACAGTCCACTTTTTACCTTTAGAGATCCTCTGTGTTGGTCCCATGCTTTTTTGAATTCAGTTACTGTCCTCATCTCTACCACCTCCACTGGGAGACTATTCCACGGATCCACTACTCTTTCCATAAAGAAATATTTCCGCATATCACTCCTGAATCTATCTCTCTTCACCCTCATCCCATGTCCCCTCGTAGCAGAACTTGCTTTCAATTGAAAGAGGCTCTTCTCCCTGAACATTTATGCCACGGAGGTATTTAAACATCTCAATCATATCACCTCTATCCCGCCTTTCCTCTAGGGTATACATATTAAGATCCTTAAGTCTGTCCTCATATGCTTTATAATGAAGCCCACTAATCATTTTAGTAGCCACCCTCTGCCCCGACTCCATCCTGTTCACATCCTTTTGAAGGTGCGGTCTCCAGAATTGCACACTATACTCCAAATGAGGTCGCACCAAAGACTTATACAGAGGCATTATCACCTCCTTTTTTCTGCTAGCCATACCTCTCCGTATGCACCCAAGCATCCTAGCTTTTGCCGTCGCCTTTTCTACCTGTTTAGCTACTTTAAGATCATCAGACACAACCACGCCTAGGTCCCGCTCTTCTTTAGTGGACAAAAGTACTTCATCTCCTATACTGTATTGCTCCCTTGGATTGCTGCAGCCCAAATGCATGACCTTACATTTTTTAACATTAAATCCCAGCTGCCAAATTCTAGACCATTCTTCAAGCTTAGCTAGATCCCTCCTCATGTTATCTACACCTTCCTGGGTGTCTACTCTATTGCAGATTTTGGTATCATCCGCAAAGAGGCAAACCTTACCCGACAGCCCTTCCGCTATATCACTAACAAAGATGTTAAAAAGAATCTGACCAAGGACAGATCCCTGGGGCACACCACTGGTAACATCCTTCTCCTCAGAGTGAGCTCCATTTACTTGTACTCTTGGTCGCCTCCCACCCAACCAATTTCTAACCCAAGCAGTAACTTTAGGGTCCATCCCTAGGGTGCTCAGTTTGTTTATAAGTTGCCTGTGAGGAACAGTGTCAAAGGCTTTACTGAAATCTAAATACACCACATCTAGAGCTCTCCCTCGGTCCAACTCCCTGGTCACCCAGTCAAAGAAATCAATCAGATTTGTCTGACAAGACCTGCCTCTGGTGAATCCATGCTGCCTCAGATCCTGTAATCCGCTGGACTCCAGAAACTTCACTATTTTCTCTTTCAGCAGCATTTCCAATAATTTACTCACCACCGAAGTTAAACTAACCAGCCTGTAGTTTTCAACCACATCCTTACTTCCGCTTTTGTGTAAAGGCACCACATGAGCCTCTCTCCAGTCTTTTGGCACCACTCCCGACTCCGAGGCATTGAAAAGGTCAGTCAGTGGAGTTGCTAGAACGTCCCCAAGTTCCCTCAGTATTCTAGGGTGTATCCCATCTGGTCCCATCGCTTTGTCTACTTTAAGTTGAGCTAGTTTCTCACGAACACAGTCTTCTGAAAATTGTTCAAGATGTCCCTCGCTTCTGTTCCTATTTGTGGGTGTTTTCTGAGGTCCTGCTCCTGGTTCTTCATCTGTGAACACAGAACAAAAATATTTGTTAAGCAATTCCGCTTTATCCTTATCAGCTTCTACATATCCCCCCCCCCTTACACCCTTGAGTCTGACAATACCACTTTTGCCCTTCCTCTTCTCACTAATATATCTGAAAAATGTCTTATCCCCCCATTTTATTGCATTGGCTATTTCCTCCTCCTTTTGAATCTTTGCCTTCTTGACTACTTTGCTAGCTTCTCTAAGTTTTTCCAAATACAGATGCCTGTCTTCCTCTCTCTGTGATCTCTTGTATTTCATGAAGGCCTCCCTCTTTTTCTTCACTTTTTCAGCTACTTCCTTAGAAAACCATAGCGGTCTCCTTTTCCTTTTGCCTTTATTTACCATTTTAACAAAAAGGTTGGTTGCCCTTAAAATATCCCCTTTCAGTTTTGCCCACTGTTTTTCTACATCCCCCAGCTGTTCCCATCCCACTAACGACTCCCTGAGGTATTGGCCCATCTTCGCAAAGTTAGTCTTCCTAAAGTCTAAGATCCTCACCTTGGAATGGATTCTAACAGCCCTGGTCCTAATACTGAACCACACCATCTGGTGATCACTGGATGCAAAATGATCTCCCACTACAACATCAGAAACACTTTCACCATTGGTAAGCACCAAGTCCAGTATGGTCCTTTCACGTGTGGGGTCTGTTACCAATTGCCTGAATAGTTCTCCCTGTAGAGAATCCAGGATCTCCTTATTTCTAGATGATACTGCAGCAGGAATGTGCCAATCAACATTTGGCATATTGAAATCTCTCATCAGTAGCACTTCCCCTTTCCTAGCAATGCTGCGTATGTCTTCAATTAGCTCTCTGTCCACTTCTTCCTCTTGTGAGGGAGGTCTGTATATCACACCGATGCAAATAGATTTCTCTTTCCCTCTTTCTAGTTTAACCCACAATGCCTCCTCTCTCCCTTTTAAGCTCTGTAATTCCAAAGCTTTAATAGTAGCTTTTACATATAGTGCCACTCCTCCTCCCCATCTTCCTACCCTGTCCTTTCTGAATAAAGTATAGCCAGGTATAATTACATCCCAGTCATGGTTTTCTGTGAACCATTTTTCTGTAACTGCCACTAAATCCAAGTCAGCCACTCCCACCAAAGCTTCAACATCAGGAGGAACAATTCTGTAACATGACTGAAGATGTTACAGAAATGTTCCTCCTGACTGATACAAATTTGCATTTAAGTGTTATTACTAACTTCTGCATAATCCTTCAGAGCTTTCCATTTGAGTGCATTGGAACTCCCCAGAATTATCCCCTTTCTGGGCATTTGCTCATACTTGCTATACAAGCATAACTGGTTCCACCATGCTTGCCAACCGACGTCATAAGTATGCTTCCAGTTAGACGCTATTAAGTGTAGTGTGATACCCAGCATAAAATCCAACAAAAAAAATCACATTCCTTATGCAGCGACGGAACCCTCGCCAACGAGCGAAGGCTTATGATTTTCCAGGTTAGAGGGGTCCTAAACCCCAGAATTGCTTGTATCCATTCCCAGGTCCTGGACCAAAAAGTCTGTAGACACATACATTTAAACGCAGTATGAGCAAAGTTCCCGCGGTCGCGATCCCTCCAGGTTCTCCCTGATTGTGTCTGCCTTGTGCCTCCAGACTCACTGTTTGCAGCCGGAAGTGACGTGACTGCGTTCCCGCGGTCGCGATCCCTCCAGGTACCCAGCACTGCATAAATTGAAGCTGTCTGCGGCGTTGCCAGTCTGCGCTTGCTTTGTTTAGCCTGTTATTGCTGTTTGTTGCTGTCTTCCAGGTTCTCCCTGATTGTGTCTGCCTTCCTTGTGCCTCCAGACTCACTGTTTGCAGCCGGAAGTGACGCGACCGCGTTCCTGCAGTCGCGATCCCTCCAGGTACCCAGCACTGCATAAATTGAAGCTGTCTGCGGCGTTCCGCGCCGTGGGCGCACGCCGAAGGAGCGCGACCAAGGAGCAGGTCCTGCTCCTTGGTCGAGCTCCTTGGGGCGAGCGAGGGGCGCAACTGCGGCTGAGTGCTCTTTCTACGGTCTTTGTATTCTTCTTTCTGTGGACATCTTTTGCCTCTCTTGGAAGTTGCTTTAGGGATTCTGCACAAAGTACAGGTATGTCAGCCATCCCGGTTTTCTGGGGGCGGCGCTCCTTGCCCTCAGCTGGTTTTCTATCTGGCTCTCTGGCTCGCTGTTATAGTAATCTAATTTCTTGTAAACCTGCTCGGACATTACCCCAGCGGTTATCTCTGCCTCCTGTATCTGTTGGCTTGGCCCCCACTACTGTGCTTCAGGTCTCACTCCTGAACTGTCGCTCCCTTAAATCTAAATCCTTATTGGTGGCTGATTTGATCTTACAACATTCTCTTGATCTTTGTTTCCTCACTGAGACTTGGCTAAAGGAGGGTGATAGCCCTGTTCTCGCCAGCTCCCTGCCCTCTGGTTATTCGGCTTTCTCCTCTCCCAGGCCCCCGACTGCCATAGCTTTCTCCTCTCCCAGGCCCCCGACTGTGGTGGCATCCCCGGGCATTGAGCCAGGCCCTGAGTGCCATCGGCCTTGGGCAAGCCCTCAGCACCAATCGAGGTGCTGGTCCCGATCGTCAGGTGTCCAGTCCTCCCCGGCCAGTTTCCGGAAGTATGACCTGAGACCTCTCGTGGGTCATCGGTTCCCCAACGCAAGCCTCGTGGCATGGGATCTCCGAGCATCAGACTCCTTGACACATCGGACGCTTCAGCCTGGACAGCAGTTGCAGACATCAGTGTTCAGCACCAGGTCTGGCTGCAGACCTTGGACATCGAGCAATGGGTCCAGGAAAAGCTGCTGAATGTCCCCTGCACTGGGGAGAATCTGCTTGGAAAGTCTATGGCCGATAAGGCAGCCAAGGTGGTGACCAGGCAGACGCTCTCAAAGAAGACCTCTGCCCTCCCCATAAGAAAACCCAGGGAGAAAGGCTGTTTTTCTCAAGGAAGAAGGGCCTTTTCCACTAGAGTCATCACTACCAAACCCAGGAGCACAGGGGTCCCAGCCCTAGAGGCCAGGGACACAGCCCCAGGAACCCAAAGGTCCCCAAGCCTCAGGCACCAGCTGAGACCTAGTCAGATAGGAGCTTTTGACTCCCAGGGCAGGGCCTCCCTCCCCCCTGGGAGACCCTTTCCAGCCCACAGGCGGCCACCTGGCCTCTTTGCCCACAAGTGGCCTGAGGTCACCTCGGACCAGTGGGCACTGTTGGTTGTGAAAGAGGTTACCACCTCTACTTCCAGCGGCCGCCCTGGGGCATTTTCCAGGAGAGCTGGTAAGACCTCTTCTTCACCAGGCCTTCTTACTCTGAGCTAGCAGGCCTACTAAGGGACAAGGCGATAGAGCCTATTCTCCAGAACATCTGGAGCAAGGGCTTCTACTCAAGGCACTTTCTTGTCCCCAAAAGAACCGGTGATCTCGGGACCATCCTGGACTTCCGAGACCTAAACAGGTTCCTGGTGAGAGAGGAGCTCAAAATGCTCTCCCCTGGGACACTATTGCCCTACCTTCACCAGGGAGATTGGCTTTGCTCCTTGGACCTAACGGGTGTCTACACTCGCATCTGGGTCCACCCTTCTCACTGGCAATTCCTGAGGTTCATGGTCTGAGGAGGCCACTACCAATGCAGGGTGCTCCCCTTCGGCCAAGCCTCCTCACCAAGGGACCTCACAAAGTGCCTATCAGTGATAACCACACATTTGTGACTGCAAGGAGTGTTCATCTTCCCCTACTTAGACGACTGGCTCATCAGAGGTGGCACAGTCACAGAAGCCAGCCAGGGCACAGAACACAAAATCCTCCTCCTGCAGCACCTGGGGTTTGTCATCAACTACACCAAATCACATCTCGTGCCGGTGCAAGACCTAGAGTTCATCGGTGCTTAGCTGAACACGGTGCAGGCCAGAGCCCTCCTCCCTAGGAACAGGGCGGAATGCTTCAAATAGCTGGCAGGAGAGGTCCAACACCTCAGAACGGTGCCAGCTTGCCTGTTCCTACGCCTGCTGGGGTACATGGTCTCCACAGGCCATGTCACGCCCCTAGCCCGTCTGCATATGCAGGCAGCCCAGTGGTGCCTATGTACCCACCGGACCCAGACCACGGGCAGGCTCCGAGATAGGGTGAGAATCTCCCGACAATTGGCGAGTTCCCTCGATTGGTGGCAGAATCTAGGCCTCTTCAGAGCAGGGATGCCCTACCAGGCGCCCCCACCGCAGAACACCCTGATCTCATGCCTCTCGCCAGGGCTGGGGAGCTCACTGTGGAGCTCACAGCACTCAGGGCTGCTGGTCCAAGGAGGAGTCCCGACTGCAGATCAATCTCCTGGAGCTCCGGGCGGTATTCCTCACCCTATGTACATTCCGCACCCTCCTGCGAAAGAGACCAGTCTTGGTCCAGACGGACAACCAGGTTGCAATGTTCTACATAAAGAAGCAGGGGGGATAGGGCTCGTACTCACTCTGCCAGGAGGCGGTAGCCAACCTCTGCTTCACAGTATGCAGTGGCATGCTCCTGCGAGCAGTCTACCTTCTGGGTCAGGACATCTACCTGACAGACAGACAGACTCAGCAGGGTCCTGCGCCCCCACGAGTGGCGTCTTGACCCCGCAGTGGCAGAGAGGCTCTTCCGCCTTTGGGACTGGCACCAGATGGACCTATTTGCCTCTCCAGACAATATGCAACTGGACCACTTCTGCTCCAGGCAACTGCTCCCGCAGAGGGTAGCAGCAGATGCATTCCTGATCTCCTAGTCCAAGGGACTGCTGTATGCATTCCCACAGATTCCTCTAGTCGCCAAGACTCTGTTCAAGATTCAGAATGAGAGGGCATCAGTGATACTGATCGCCCCCAAATGACCCCAGCAACCCTGGTTCCCACTACTGCTCTCACTGGTGGAGACTGTCCCAGTACCTTTGGGTCAGGCCCCGGACCTCCTGACTCAGGAGGGGGGCTCCTTCCTGCACCCCAAGTGGGGTCGTTGACTCTAACTGCCTGGCTGCTGAAATGGCAGCCCTGGCCCAACTCAACCTACCACAAGAGGATGAGGAGGTCCTGCTGGCCTCCAGGAAGCCTTCCATGAGAAGAGCCTACACTTTTAAGTGATGCAGGTTCACCCAGTGGTGCGCGGATAGGAAGGAGAACCCAATCTTCTGTCACATACAGCTGGTACTACAGTACCTGATGAATCTTTCACGCACAGGGCTGAATTCTAATTTGGTCCAGGTGCATCTGAGCGCCATAACTTTCCACCACCCAGTAGGGGGCAAGCCCTTATCCAACCAACCACTGGTCTCCCGGTTCCTACGGGGCCTGCTACTATCCAAGCCCTCTATCAGCCCTTCAGTGGCAGAATGGGACCTCAATGTCTCAATGTTGTACTCTCCCAGTTGACCAGGCAACCGTTCAAGCCCCTGGCCACCTGCCACCTCAGATACTTATCCTGGCAGGTGGCCTTCCTGGTGACCTTAACCTCAGTTCAGAGTCAGAAAGCTTCAAGCACTGGTGGCAGATCCTTCGTATACCAGGTCCTTCAGGAACAGAGTATTGCTCCACACTCACCCCAAGTTCCTCCCAAAGGTGGTATCCCCATTTCACCTCAACTAGGAGGTGGTACTCCCCACCTTCTACCCGCGGCCTCACACCAGTTGGGAGGATCTCATACGCCACACACTTGACTGTAAGTGGACCCCTTCCTTCTATCTGCAGTGGACCTAGTGCCACCGGAAAATACCTCAGCTTTTAATGTCCTATGACCCCAGCAGACTGGGGTTCTCTGTAATCAAGCATACTCTATCCTCTTGGGTGGCAGATCCCTGGAACACTGGATCACAGTGCATTGCATGAGGGCTGTGGCCACATCAGTGGTCCACCTCTGTTCTGTGCCAGTGACAGAAATTTGCAGAGCAATCACTTGGTCGTTCATTCACACGTTCGCAGCACGCTATTGTCTGGAAAGCAAATCCTGCAGAGACAATGCCTTTGGTCAGGTAGTGCTGCATAATATTTTTGGAGTGTAGGCAACTCCTGCCCTCTGACCCTGCGTGTTCAGGCTACTGGAGTGATAGTGTTGCTGGACTCTAGGTTCTTGCAGTGTGTCTCAGTGGAGACTCATCTTCTGTAACTCACGGCCATCTGACTGGTCGCCGTTAGTGCTGTCGTAGTTCGGTCATCGGCAGCCTGGAGCTAGGGAGTCCCATATATGATGACTGACTTCCTGCTTGTTCCTGGAGAAAGCTTAGTCACACACCTGTAACAGGTGTTCTCCATGAACAGCAGGAATGAGTCCTCACAACCCGCCCTCCTCCCCTAAGTGTTGCCTTCACTACCTTGATTGATTTTCTTACTGCTATCTTAGTTATGTCACTGACTGAGCAAGATGGCACCCTTGGGCAGGAAGGGGACCATGCATGCTTGGTAGTATTCCCAAAGGCTTTCTTTGAAAGCTGAGGGACATTCTCCTTGTGGGCTCCATATGTGAGGACTGATTCATGTTGT
This sequence comes from Ichthyophis bannanicus, assembly GCA_033557465.1. NCBI lineage: Eukaryota > Metazoa > Chordata > Amphibia > Gymnophiona > Ichthyophiidae > Ichthyophis > Ichthyophis bannanicus. The sequence continues at coordinate 121,859,540 of CM066037.1, forward strand.
TCCCGGAGAACACCTGTTATAGGTGAATAATTATGCTTTCTTCTTGCTTCCTGTAAGGACTCTGCCAGATGTGTCTATGCTTTGAAGTGGCATGGATTTTCACTCTGGTATGTGGACAGGGCTTTAGACCCCTTCTCTTGCTCTGTGGAGATGGCATTTTCTTACTTGTTCATCTCTCTCTGGATTGAAATCTAATTCGGTCAGAGAGCACCTCAGTGCCCTGGCAGCTTACCATCATGAGTAGCTGGTAAGCCTCTTTCTGCCCATCCTCTCATCTGACTGTTCATGAGAGGTCTTTTGTTGTCCCGTCCCCTGATCCGGCCACCGGAGGTTGCGTGGGACCTGGATGTTGTCCTTGGCCAGCTGCTTGCTCCACTCTTGCCTCTCGCTTCCTGCCCTCTCAAATTTTTTATCTGGAAGGTTATCTTTTTAGTAGCGCTACTTCGGCACACAGAGTCAGTGAGTTACAACCGTTGGTAGCGCATCCACTGTATACCAGGTTTCACAAGAATAGAGTAGTCCTTCACATTCATCCCAGGTTTCTTCCTAAGGTGGTTTCCACTTTTCACCTCAACCACTTGGTGGTCCTGCCGACCTTTTTTCCCAGGCTTCACACCAACAAGGCTGAGGCTTCCTTACACACTTTGGATTGTAGGAGAACACTGGCTTTCTATCTGGAAGGCACTAAAACCCACCACCACCACTCACGCCAGCTCTTCGTCTCTATTGACCCCAACTGACTGGGTCTCATAGTCTCCAAATGCACCCATTCCATTTGAGTGGCAAACTGCATTTCCTTTGTTTATGCCCAGACTGGATTCAGTTTGGACCATCATGTCACGGCACACAATGTCCAAGCTATGGCAGCTTCTGTAGCTAATCTTTGGTCTGTCTTTTCAGCAGAAATTTGAAGGGCTGCTACGTGGTTGTCTGTCCACACTTTATGGGGGTGAAGTACTTTTGTCCACTAAAGAAGAGCGGGACCTAGGCGTGGTTATGTCTGATGATCTTAAAGTAGCTAAACAGGTAGAAAAGGCGACTGCAAAAGCTAAAAGGATGCTTGGGTGCATACGGAGAGGAATGGCTAGCAGAAAAAAGGAGGTGATAATGCCTCTGTATAAGTCTTTGGTGTGACCTCATTTGGAGTATAGTGTGCAATTCTGGAGACCGCACCTTCAAAAGGATGTGAACAGGATGGAGTCGGGGCAGAATAGTCTCCCAGTGGAGTTGGTAGAGATGAGGATAGTAACTGAATTGGGATCCCTAAAGGTAAAAAGGGGACTGTTGTAGTTGATATGGAAGGGCAGACTAGATAGGCCATGTGGTCTTTTTCTGTCATCATGTTTCTATGTTTCACAGCTCACTACTGCTTGGATGTGGATTCCCAGCATGACAGCACCTTCAGCCAAGTCGTACTCCGGCACCTCTTTGGGAATGGATGCAACTCCTTCCCACTGGCCCTTCTGTCTGTTCAGGTGACCATAGAGTCCAAACTGATGTTGATGCCTTTGCTCGATGTTGACTCTTGGAACTGTTCAGCGTTTCTCTGCTATTCTTCCCGGTTTGTTTTTTTCTGATTACACCGTTGGGCTGTTTTACAGGGTTTTTTTCAGTAGCCTGTAGTTTGGAGTCTCATATGTGATGACTGACTTTCTGCTTGGTCCTGGAGAAAGTGTAGTTACTCTCCTGTAGCAGGTGTTCTCCAGGAACAGCAGGAATCAGTCCTCATTATCCTCCCTCTTCCCTGTGGAGTTGTTCTCTTTTAAGTTGTATTAGGCTGTGCCATCATACTGAGGGTAAGATGGCTTCTTCAGGTGGGAAGACAGGCACGAATGTGTAGTCAACCTCCCAAAGGCTTCTCTGAAAGCTGGGGAGTTTTCCCCACATGGGCTCTGTCAGTGATGTCACCCATATGTGAGGACTGATTCTTACTGTTCCCGGAGAACACCTGCTACAGGTGAATAATTATTACGCTTTCCCCCTCTGCCCGGTCATCTCTCTCGAGTTAACACTAATCTGTTACCTTGTCGCCCTTCCTCCCTCTCTCACCTCGGAGAGTGCCTGCTCCTTTCCATCTCCTTCTCAGTCTGGCCCTTATAAACTGCAGATCTCTTCAATCTAAGTTCATTCTCATCCAGGGTCTCATCACTCACCACTCCCTAGATGCCTTATTCATCACCGAGACCTGGCTGCGAGAGGGTGAGGATCCCTTACTTAATCACTGTTTCCGCCCAGGTTTTTCTGCTTTCTCCACTTTGTGGCAGAGGAATGGCTGTCCTCTACCACTCTACCCTACCCATGAACGAAATTCACTCTCCTGTGCTCCACTATCCTGAAGCACTTTTGCTTCAACAAGATTCCTCTCCTCCCTTCTACTTCTATTTCCTCCTTCTTTACTCCCCTCTGCCCTCATCTATGGAACTCTCTGCTGCTAGCCTTTTCTGAGGTTTCTCTTTTGTACCCTCACTTGGTAATCCTGAGTGACTTTAATATGCACCTTGATTCCCCTTCCAGAACCCATAACAAGGCCTTTCTCGCCCATCTCAATGATCTCTCTCTTCGCCAGCATGTCTGCTGCCCCACTCATACTGTTGAACACTTACTTGATCAAATCCTCACACTCCTTCCCAGCACTCCCTCTACTTTTCCACTTCCTTGGTCTGACTACTTATGTGTATTTTTCTCCCTATGACTCCACTCTGCTCCCTCCTTGCCCAGGGACTCTTCTGCTTCTGACCCAGTCCGGCTGTCATGCCACATTACACCTTCCACACTTCAACAGTTTCACCCTTCTGACACACTCTCTCCTGCAGACTTTACCTCTTTTCCATCAGATCTCCAGGCTCAGACCTGGAATGCTGTTCTGGTTGCTGCTCTTGACCAACTTGCCCCTCCCCCCATCCATCCAGCCCCACCTCCATGTACTTCCAACCATCATCCCTGGTATCATCCTGAATCTCTTCTTCACTTTCAACACTGCCACCATCACTATTGTTCCCTGATACATGTGGCAAAGCAGTCTTATTACTCCAACCTGATCTCTTCCTCTTTCAACATTTCTCGTCAGTTGTACTCCATTTTCCGTTCACTCTCGGCCCCCTGTACTTCCCATTCTGTAGTCACTACTACTTCTTCTCCTCCTGACCAGCTAACTACCTTCTTTTCAGATAAGATTACCTCTCTTCATTCTTCGTTCCCCATGTGCCCCCCTCCTCTTTCTCCACCTACTTTATGCCCTCTGAGCACGTTCTACTCTTCAGCCTGTCCGCTTACACATCTTTATCACATACCTGTTCTTCCTTCTGCCCTATATTGTTGGTAGAACTATCAAAAGCCCTCACCTCTTCTTGTAAGACCACATACCCCTCTGATCCTATCCCTTCTCACTGGTTATCCAAACCCTCTCTGGCTCTTTCCATACATACTCATCATGTTTAATATTAGTCTTTCCTCCATCTCTTTTCCTACCACCTGATTTGCCCCACCCTAGATCCCTCTGTCCCAGAACACTGGCATCCCATCTCGAATCTCCCTTTTCTTTCTAAGGTTTTGGAGAAACTGGTCTTTGCACAACTGTCCTCACATCTTGACACGACCCATTCTCTTCACCCCTGCCAGTTTGGCTTCTGCCCTGGTCATAGCACAGAAACTATCTTCCTCTTTCCTGAATGAGTTGCACATCTATCATGATAATGGTGATGTTTCTTTAGCTGTCTCCCTGGACTTATCTTCTGCTTTGAACTTGGTTGATCACTTCACTCTGCTCTCCTGCCTGCATGACTCTGGGATCCATGTGACTGTTCTGCAGTGGTGCCACTCTTTTCTCTCCACCAGGTCTTTTTTGGTTCTTTCTGGTTCTTCCACTATCCCTCTCTCCTGTGGTGTTCTACAAGGCTTGGCCCTGGCCCCCTTCCTGTTCATCATCTTTCTGGCCCCTCTGACGCTACTCATCCACAATATAGCATCTCTGCTCCTTCATGTTGCCATAACAGAGTCAGCAGTAAAACAAAAGTTAATGCACCACAGAGCTTTATTGTTGAAGCTTCTGCAAGTCTGCCAGATTCTGCCCCCACAGAAATAGGAAGTGTGCACCAGAAGGAGCCAGGACCTGGCAGAGACTTGCATAGGCACCACAGCAATTAATTTTTGTTTTACTGTTGACACTGTTGTGCAGGGCTGGTGATACCATTAGGTGAACTGGTGATTGCCTACTGTAGATTGTTCATGTTTGGAGGGTGGTCCATTGCCACTACTGCCACCCCTCTTCAGGACCTGCAGCAGTGGCAGTGACTTTAAAACAAGGATGCAGCGCTAACCCAGCAGCTGATCCAGGAAGTCTTCGTTGGATGGGTGGAAACACCAACAGCATGAAGCGTTGGAGGCTTTTGGAAAGTGCTGTGTCACTGTTTTAAAGTCATTGCCTCCTCTTTAGATCCTGGAGAGCTACAGAAGCAGTGGGGGAGGAGTGAGGTTCATCTATGGCACCTCATATCCTGCATCGATCCTGGTATTGTGGCAACATGAAGCAGTCGCAGAAGCAACCTTGAAGGTTTTAAAAGAGAGGGTGGATCATGGGGACAGGGTGGGGAGACAGAGGGGAAGATTGTGGACCATGGGGGGGAGGGGAGGAAAGATGCTGGAACATGCGTTGGGGCGAGGCAGATGTGCAAAATAGAAGGTACACTGGACATGGGAGAGAAGGGAATAGGTATACGGAGGTGCAATGCTGGATTTAGGGAGTTAGAGAGACAAGAAGTCTGTCTCTGGCAAATGGTAAAGTGGGAGAAGTGGTCTAATGCTGGGCCTGGGAGAAGGGGCTGATGACTGACAAAGGGTTGAAGGGGACTCACATTGGCAGATAGTAGGGGTGTGTGATGGGGTCAATTTTAGACAATGAAGACCCCATGAGCCCAAAGATGAAAGGAGAGACTACTGGCCAAAAAGAAAAGTCACCATGCAAATGTTCTCTACAATCTATCCCCAAGGCTGAGTTTGTGTCCATCTAGATGATTTTGATTTATTTTATTTATTTGACTGGGTTTATATACTGCTTTTCATGGAGGTCAGTGCGGTTTACAATAAACTGGAGATGACAGAGAACGTTTACATTAGAACATTATAACTATGTACAGAGAGCTAGGATAGGGCAAAAGGGGGGATATGTATATACAGGTTGAGCTATACATACTGTGATAAGGAGAGTTGTGTGGACCGAATGGAATGGGAAGGAAATGAGGGATACACCTTTAAAAGTAAAGGCAAACAGGGCTCCCATGGAAACCACAAGCTTTCAGAGCATGTATTAGCTAGAGCTAAACCCTGCCCCAGCAGTGACATAAGAGCTAGTTTGATCCCTAACGAACTTCACATGTGCAGCAAGGAGGGAGTGGCTGGTGAGAAAAGCCATTTTAAGGCTGCCTCAGAGTTTAGTAAGAGGAGGAAGCCAGGAGGTGAACCAGGAAGCGAACTAGCAGGGAAATCACGGAACTCAGAACAAGCTAAGGAGGATTCTGGAGAGGCTGCTGATCCCTATTCTCAAGGAGCACTGAAAGCAAACCTGAAACTTCTGCCAAAGCAATCCAGAGAGAAGGTAGAAAGGCTTACCTTTACCCGGGGAAAGAGCTCTGATTGTAGAGAAAGCATTGTACGTTGGAAAGGTACGTGTGCTTCAGTCCCTAACAATACCTGTGCTGAGGATATTGTTAAGAAGCTAAGGTTCAGCGCTGAGCAAAGTCAGGACAGGAACGCAGTAAAACCAACTCCAGCCAGGAGTAAAAGTATTCCAAGTAAGTGCCCTGAGACAGTTTCAGATTCTGTGTTCAGATTCTTACAAGAGAATCAAACTCCTTCCCTAAGCAGTGTACGTGAAAACCAGAGAGAACAGTTTATAGGACAACTGCAAGAGATTCTAAATGAGCTTCAGTTTAAACCTGATTATAAAAGTTCCTTAGAAGAGAATGCTAATGGAGCTTGTGAAGATATGATGATAGATGTTGATGAAGCACCTGTTGATAGTGACGTATGTGAAATGGATTGCTCTTTATGTGAAACAAACAGCTTGGACTTACGCTGAGCTACCTCTGCATGAGAGAAGTGCATAGCTGTTTCTACACCTGAGAAAGAAAGACATTTTTGTTGAAACTTTTAAGTTGTCTGATCAGTTCTTCAGCCGTGGCTGTGGAAAGCTGGTACTGCAGAGAAGCCTGAGCAGAGCTATGAATGAAACAGTACTACTGTCATTTGATTCTCAACTTTCAGTTGTTCCTGTTATCCTATTATTTTGGAGAAATAATCCATGCCATGTCTTGCGTTAAGAATTCTATGCGAGGGGGAAAACCCTGAATAAAATGTATTTGTTTGCCTTGAACCCCGTGTGGTCACAATACTTTGTTGGAGGGTAATTAAACTACAAGTCCCAGCATCCATTGCTGGCATACTAGGCTTGAGACATTGCTGGAAAACAAATAAGGCAGCCCTTTTGCCGTTCAGCCATTGGCCCTAGGCAAGGGGTATGACAGATTTTGTGAGGCCTGTCCGTCTTGTCAGAGGGTTACTTCGACTAAGCCAATGGAAGTACCAATGATTCCGGTACCAGTAATTGCGGTACCCATACACAGAATAACTGTAGACATAGTGGGCCCCATGATTAAAACGCAGCACGGGTACCAGTACATATTAGTTATGGTGGACCACGCGATGCGATTCCCCTGGGCGGTCCCCTTACGCAGCATTTCTGCCCATACGGTGGCGGCAGAACTGGTAAAATTGTTCTGTGAGGTGGGGTTCCCGAGAGAAGTATTGACCGACCGTGGCAGTAATTTTATGTCGTGTTATTTAGCTAGGGTATGGGATGCCTTTGGCATTCGGCATGTAAAAATGGCAGCCTACCACCCACAATCAAACGGGTTAGTCGAAAGACTGAACCAGACGTTAATGAACATGCTGAGACGTGAGTTGGAAGGGCAAATGAAAGAGTGGGACACTATGCTTCCCTTTGTGTTGTACACGTGTAGGGAAAGGAAGCAGGTGTCCCTAGGAACCTCTCCGTATGAGTTGATGTACGGACGGTCACCAAGGGGTATCCTCGATATCTTCCGGGAACAATGGGTAGAACCTGGAGCCGAGGAAATAGCCGTGCCCCAATTTTTGAGGGACCTAAGAGGTCGCTTGACGCGAACCTCCCGGATAGCAGAAGACAACTTAAGAGCCAGTCAACAAAAACAAAAGAATTACTATGATCGCAATACCAAGCCTCGCCAGTTGGCTATAGGCGATAAGGTACATAAGAACATATAAGAACATAAGATATGCCATACTGGGTCAGACCAAGGTCCATCAAGCCCAGTATTCTGTTTCCAACAGTGGCCAATCTAGGTCATATGTACCTAGCAGTTTCCCCAAGGGACACAGGTTCCACAATGCTTGTATTGGTTCAAGCATTGATATCCTGGGTCCCTTCTTAATAATGGTTTATGGACCTTTCCTCCAGGAACTTGTCCAAACCTTTTTTAAACCCAGCTACACTAACAGCCTTTACTACATCCTCCGGTAACAAATTCCAGAGTTTGATTACACGTTGAGTGAAAAAATATTTTCTTTTATTAGTCTTAAATAGTTTACCCTGTAGCTTCATTGCATGGCCCCTAGTCTTTCTATATTCTGATAAGGTAAACAATCGATCTACGTTTACCCGTTCCACTCCGTTCATTAATTTATAGACTTCTATCATATCTCCCCTCAGCCGTCTCTTTTCCAGGTTAAAGAGCCCCAACCTTTTTAGCCTTTCTTCATAGGAGTAGCCTTCCATCCCCTTTACCATTTTGGTGGCTCTTCTCTGAACCTTTTCTAAAATCGCTATATCCTTTTTAAGATACGGCGACCAGAATTGCACACAATATTCAAGGTGCGGTCTCACCATGGAACGATATAGAGGCATTATAATATCTTTTGTTTTATTTTCCATTCCTTTCCTTATCATACCTAGCATTCTATTTGCTCTCTTGGCCGCCACTGCAAACTGGCCGAGGGTTTTAACATGTTATCCACAATGACGCCTAAATCTTTTTCCTGGGCGGTGGTTCCTAATGTGGAACCTTGCATCGTTTAACCATAGTTTGGGTTGTTCTTCCCTAGGTGCATAACTTTGCACTTGTCCACATTAAATTCCATCTGCCATTTTGATGCCCAGTCTTCCAATTTATCAAGATCCTCTTGCAATTTTCCACAATCCTCTTGGGTTTTAACAACTTTAAATAGTTTTGTGTCATCTGCAAATTTGATAACCTCACTCGTTATTCCACTTTCCAGGTCATTTATGAATATGTCAAAAAGCAGCGGACCCAGCACAGATCCCTCCATTGGGAAAATTGGCCATTTAGCCCTACCCTATGCTTTCTATCTTTTAACCAGTTCCTGATCCACAGTAGTACACTGCCTCCTATCCCATGACTCTTTAGTTTTGCCAAAAGTCTCTGATGAGGGACCTTATCAAAGGCTTTCTGAAAGTCCAGATACACTATATCAACTGACTCACCTTTGTCCACCTGTTTATTCACACCTTCAAAAAAACATAACAGATTAGTAAGACAAGATCTTCCTTGTCTAAAGCCATGTTGGCTGTCTTCCATTAGCCCAGTCCAAAATGTGATTATTGTGGAAAAACAGACCTTATTTATTAGTTTATTAAAACATATTACCAACCCGACACAGGCCGTGTTTCGCTAACCTTCGTCAGGAGTTGATGAGGTAAAGGTACTACAACATAGAAAAACAAACATTTGTTATACACTACATCATTAAAATGATAGCGAATGTGATAAGAACAGATAAATAACCATATTATAAAACCATAAATAACCTTAAAAGTAACATAAACATAAAAAACAACTTTAAAATATATAAATGTATATGAAGAAGGTAAAAGGTATGTGGAACATAAATAACACAATTATAAATAGTTAAAATCAATAATAACCAATTATATAATATACACATATATTAGATGATAAAAAACTCAAAAGGACAGGGTTGTGACAACCAACCCATATGGTGCCTTAGTGGATAAATAAATAATGAATACCTTTTGTTTAAATAATGAGGACCCATCAACTTGAGGCCTTCATTGACTAAAATATGCTTGTATAACTAAAATGATAATCAACATTAAGGTTAAAAAGCCACATATACCTATTGTATAACACTTTGCAGGGTATGTAACAGATATCCATGTGTGCAAAGCCTTATCTGTATACTAAAAGGGGAACATATATGGAACATATAAGGAAAAGCAGCAGGAGCGAGAGGACAAAAAACCTATATTGACACCTATGTATCTCATATACTGTTGGTGTGCATAATGATAAAAGTTAAAAGTGATACCTCATCAATAATAAATAAATTAGTAAAAATTTAATATATACTAATACACCGCCAGCACTAACACTCTCTAAAATCATGTGGCCCTGATCACAGGATACAACTAAGCACCGTGTTCAAGGTGACGGCAACAACAAAAGCAAGGAAGCTTTAAATCTAACCTCAGACTTACAATGTGCTAACTTCTCTCCATATAAGTTATGACATATAAATTATTAGTGAAAGGAACAAAAAATAAATAATAAATAATGGATTATGGGACCGGAGACTTGCGAAAGTGTAGAAATAATAAAATGAAACTTCATAATATGCATAGATCGTACAAACCTGTGTGCCTAAACACACTTTACACAAATCGCTTATAAAAATGCTTGTAAAAAAGGATTATATTCTTACTATTGAGCACACCGCAGTCTCTCTCATGCCAATCCAACTTGTGTTCTGAAGAACGCCAGCTCATGCGCGTTACTTAAACTGAATTCTAAGGCGGGAACATTGGAAGTGGAGCCGAGGGCGGTACTAGGTTACCAAAAACGAGCTGCAGGCAAGGCTGGTTACTACGGACTGCTATGTAAAAAAACGTTGTCTGAACCAACAATTGTATCTGACTGCCTAGGATCGTCTCAACAAAAAACAAAAAAACAAACATATAATATTCATCACGCATTATCCAGAGGTCTTGTTATGGACCAATTAAATTAAAACAATAGGGGGAGGGAGGAGTGGTCTAGTGGTTAGGACAAAGTACTTCAGGCCGGAGGGCCAGGGGTTCAAGTCCCACCTGGGGACAGCAATCTCAGGCCGGAGGGACTGGGATTTCTAGTCCTATAGGCACTTCTTGTGGTCTTGGGCAAGCCACTTAACCCTCCACTGCCCATGTTCCCTGTAAGTATTAGTGTATGTGTCTCATATCCCCTCATGTTAAATGTATCCCCCAATTGACCGCTTTGACCCAGTGAAAAGCAGGATATAAATACAGCTAAATAAATAAATAAATATTCCAAAATTTTCTTTTTCCGTGTTATATATAGTTAGATCTCATTAGCTCTTTATATTACTACCGCTTAAGTCTGTGCAGTATATTTGATGTATGTGCAAAGGAAACCACTGATCTAAAGTTCAAAAACACATAAGGGAAAAAATATAAATATATATATCTCTTATACTGTATAAATTAAAAAAGAACAACAACAAACGGGGTGAGCCCATAGAATCTTTCTATATGTGTAGAGGAAATGATGTATATTATATAATGCCCTAGACCAAACCAACCGGGCAGAAACCAATGAATATCCTTCTCTACATTTCTAAAGAGCTCAACACATCTTGATATAAGAAACCCCTACACCCTCCAAGGTTCTTAAGAGGACCTTACTCTCAAACTGAAGGTCACACAGAGCCAAATGAAAAATAAACCAACTAACTTAAAAAACTCCAAGGACCATAAAACTATTTTGAGGCTGGAACAGAGGTTTATATTTTTATTAGATTCACTTGTCCCTAATGGTCTTAACCTAGATAAAGATTTTTCCGTTTTCCTTTAATGGTCCTTGGAGTTTTTTAAGTTAGTTGGTTTATTTTTCATTTAGTGCTATATATTCTAACTCTCCCATCTTATTTTTTAGACTTCTAGCATTTGCATACAAGCATTTTAGAGACTGTATTTTATTCATATTAATCTGGCTATTGGTAGACATGGGTAATTTGGGATCTTTAAGCTCTGTCTGCTCTATACTCGAGGGCATTTGGGCTACTTTACTCTTTTTTGGAACCTCTCTGCTTTTGGTAGTATCCTTCAAGGATACATTCTTCCAAATCATCCGCTCTTGGGCGACTGTCGGCTTTCCCCTATTATCTAGTTTAAAAGATGCTCTATCTCCTTTTTAAAGGTTAATGTCAGCAGCCTGGTTCCATCCTGGTTAAGGTGAAGCTCATCCCTTCGGAAGAGCCCCTCCTTTCCCCAGAATGTTCCCCAGTTCCTAACAAATCCAAAACCCTCATCTCTGCACCATTGTCTCATCCACGCATTGAGACTCCGGAGCTCTGCCTGCCTTTTGGGTCCTGCGCGTGGAACGGGAAGCATTTCGGAGAATGCTACCCTGGAAGTTCTGGATTTCAACTTCCTACCTAAAACCTAAATTTAGCCTCCAGAACCTCCCTACCACATTTTCCTATGTCATTGGTACCGACATGTACCAAGACAGCAGACTCCTCCCCAGTACTATCTAAGACCTTATCTAGGTGACGCGTGAGGTCCGCTACCTTCGCACCAGGCAGGCATGTTACCAGGCGATCCTCATGTCCACCAGCCACCCAGCTATCTACATGCCTAATGATCGAATCACCAACTATAACGGCTGTCCTAACCCTTCCCTCATGGGCACATGGCCCTGGAGAAACTTCCTTGGTGTGAGAGGGTTTTACATCACCTGGAGTAGAGGTCCTAGTTACAGGATCACTTCCTGCCACACCAGGGACAGGTGATGCTCTGTCACATGACCTCTCTCCTCCATGGTAAGGATGCTGCCAGACTGGAGGTGGGATTTCAGGACTATATCCGTGTAGGTCTCGTCTATGTACCTCTCTGTCTTTCTTATGTTTTCCAAGTCTGCTACTCTAGCCTCTAGAGATCGGACTCGTTCCCTGAGAGAAAAGAGCTCCTTGCACCTAGTGCACACGTAAGACCTCTCACCAACTGGGAGAAAATCATACATTTGACACTCAATGCAAAAGACTGGAAAGCCCCCATCTCGCTGCTGGACTGCTGTCTGCATCTTAGTTTTAAGTTTGTGTTTAGATCTTTAAGTTCTTTACTTACTAAGGGTTGCTATGGATATTTATACTAATAAAACTGTACCTAATACATTTAATATATCTTGTTCACCTGAAGCTTAATTAATCCCAGGTCTTAGTGTATGACTGATTTGGGTAACAAGCTTCACCTGAGAGCACCTCCTGTCTTTTAAAATGTGTAAGTATCTATAAAGCTACGATTATCCCAAGGGTGGGTGGGTGTTGGGGAGGGAGGGAGGGAAATAACACTTATTAAAATAGGGCTGCTATACAGTACCCTGTCCTATGCTGCTGAGGTAAGCTATATTCTGATTTGATTTAAATTATAGCTCTTTGCTGCTGCTAGGCTCTAACTTAATATGAAATTTAAACTACACGCTCTCTGCTGGGTTCCAAATTTAACCAGAAAGCTCTCTTCTGTGTGTTAAATTTAAACTAAAAGTACTTTGCTGATGCTAGGCCCTGAGTGACTATTAAATTTAAACTACAAGCTGTCTGCTGGTTATGAAATGTAAACAGAAAGTTCTCTTCTGTGTTTTAAATTTAAACTGCTGCTACTAGGCACAAGGAACACTTACCTCAAAATGAGAACCATCAGGGGTCTCAAACCCATTCTCACACAGGACCACTTTCAAGCAGTCTGTCAAGCTCTCATCACTCCCACACTAGACTACTGCAATCCCATCTACCTCTCAAAACAAGCCCTCCAACCTCTACAGCTAGCACAGAACACCGCCGCCCGCATAATAACAGGCTGCTCGGGACACAACCACATTACACCCATCCTGTACTGCCTCCACTGGCTCCCAATCAGCTCCTGAATCCGATACAAAGTACTACTGAACATATTCAAAATAAAACAGAACTTCTCAGCTAACAGCCTGCAACCTCTCATCAAAGCTGACTGAAGAACCAGACCCAGAAGAAAGGGAACCTCTGACACCATCAGCACCCCCAAAGAATTTTCCAAAATAAGACAAGACACCTCAAGAAGAGCACTATCCCTGGTGGCACCCGCCCTATGGAACTCTCTCTCCAATGATCTGAAATCAACCACAGACCTCAAGGACTTCAGAAAACTGCTTAAAACACTCTTCACAGAACGCTACAAGGATTTCACTTGAACCAGATTCCAGCCTTCTCCAACACAAGCAGCCCCTACTAATTGTTTATAGACCATGTTCATAGCTCACTATGTATATAGCTCACCAGCAAATCTCTCAAACCGCATCCCACACCGCTCATATCGATGTATCCACTGCATGTCTTCTCACTCTACACTTCCTCTTGATTGTTTGATGTGCTATCCGCTTTGATTTAATGATAAAGCGGTATATTAAATCAGTCTAAAGAAATAAATAGGACAAAGGAAAGCAAAATAAATGAAACCTAGGAATGAAATAGGCAAAAGGATTGAAAGAAGTTCTAACAGCTCCATTGTCTGACCTTTTCAATGATTCTTTAGATTTGGGAGTGGTTCCAGAGCACTGGAGAAATTCACATGTGGTCCCTTTACACCAGGGGTCTCAAACTCAAATTGCTTTGAGGGCCAAATGAGGACTTGTAAAGTAACCCGGGGGCCGCATAAGACGCGGGGCCTCATTTGCATAAGGGACCTCATTTGCATAAATATTTGCATAATGTTACCATACACTAACTTTTAGTAAACATGCCTCTTTAATGAGTATGGATAAAGAAAGACTAAAAGATTTAGAAACAAGAAGACAATAATTAAACTGGGAACCCCAAAAGCCAAACTTGGAATGTACAACAACACTGTAGAAATAAAACTATAAATTAATTTCCTCTTGTACTAAACAAAGCGCAAACATTAATGATGCACATTTCCCAGAGCTGACATATTCCAGTTAATAAATTCAAAATAAAGAGATATTTTTCTACCTTTTGTGCATTTTTTTCAGTTGCAATTTTTCCAGCCACTTTCTTCTGGTTTCTTCATGTCTTCTGCTAACTCTCCATCGTCTGCTTCCATTTGCCCTTTCTTCTCTCCTAGTTTTTTTTCCATTCTCTCTCTACATCTGCTTTAACATACTAATCTTTCTCCTTTTTCTCTTTCCTCATTCCTATTTCATCCACTCAAATTTTACCCCTCCATCCTCAATCCCCACTTACTCTCACAATACCTGGCCAATTGTAGATTTGTCTTCTCTCCCAGACAAAATATTTTTCCCCTCTCCATTTCACTTTCCCAGCTCCATCCCATTCTAATCCTCCCCCAACATCAGCTCCCTTCTAGTTCCAGCCCCACCCAGCATCCGCTCCCTTCTAGTCCCTGCATCAGTCCATTTCCAGTCCTATCCTAGCCTCACCATCAGCCCATTTCCAATCCTAACCCCCCATCAGCCCATTTCCAATCCTAGCTCCCTCCCCTCACAGCCCATTTCCATTCCAAGCCCCCCTCCCCATCAGCCATTTGCAGTTCAAGCCCCCTTCCACTCAGCCCATTTCCAGTCCTAGCAACCCCCCCAGCACATTACCAGTCCTAGACCCCCCATAGCCCATTACCAGTCATAACCCCCCCTGCCAATAGCCCACTTCCAGCCCTAACCCCCATTACCCCATTTCAGTCAGCCCCTCCATAGCTCATTACCAGTCCTAACTCCCCCCATCAGCCCACCTCCAGTCCTTCCTAACCCCCACCTGCCCATTTCCAGTCCTAGCCCCCACCATAGCCCATTTCCAGTCATAACCCCCCCCTGCCAATAGCCCATTTCCAGTCCTACACCCCCCCTGCCAATAGCCCATTTCCAGTCATAACCCCCCCCCCTGCCAATAGCCCATTTCCAGTCATAACCCCCCCTGCCAATAGCCCATTTCCAGTCATACCCCCCCCTGCCAATAGCCCATTTCCAGTCATACCCCCCCCCCAGGTAAATAAAAAAACAACCTGGCTTCTGCTGCTGGCTTCTGCTGCAGCAGAAAATCAGCTGTCCCGCGGCCCCTTTCCCTCTGCGCGAGAGCCCTGAGTGTGCTTCCTCTGTGGCATGCTTTTTAAGCCGCGAAGAGAGTATTTCCCTCTCGCGCGGCTTAAGCCTATTCACTTTTCAAGCCTCGCGAGAGGGAAATACTCCCTTCGCGGCTTGAAAAGCACGCCGCAGAGGAAGCACATTCAGGACAGAGCAGCAGAAGCCAGTTTTTTATTTTTTTTAAATTGACCGTCGATTCTGCCGTTGCCACGGCGGCAACGGCAGCAGCAGAAGCCGTCGCGGGCCGCACAACCTTCTCCCGCGGGCCGCGTGTTTGAGACCCCTGCTTTACACAAAAGCAGATGTAAGAAGGAGGTTAAGAACTACAAGACGGTTAGTCTGACCTCTGTGATGAGTAAATTAATGCAAACGCCACTGAAACAGAGGATAGTGAGGTTTCTGGAGTCCGATGGATTGCAGGATCCGAGGCAGCATGGTTTTACTAGGGGCAGGTCTTGTCAAACAAATCTAATTAATTTCTTTGACTAGGTGACCAGATAGTTGGAACGAGGGCGAGCCCTAGATATGGTGTACCTAGATTTCAGTAAAGCCTTTGACACCATTCCACACAGATGACTTATAAAGAACTTAAGCACCCTAGGAATAGACTCTAAAGTGACTGACTGGGTTAGATATTGGTTGAGTGGGAGGAGACAAGGATACAGGTAAATGGAGCTCACTCTGAGGAGAAGGAAGTTACCAGTGGTGTGCTGTAGGGATCTGTCCTTGTCTTTTTAACATTTTTTATTAGTGATATTGCAGAAGGGCTGTCAGGCACAGTTTGCCTCTTTGCAGATGATACCAAAATCTGCAATAGAATAGACACCCATGAAGGAGTAAATAACATGAGGGGAGGGATCTCGCTAAGCTTGAAGAATAGTTGAAAATTTGGCAGCTGAGATTTAACACCAAAAAATTCAAGGTTGTGCATTTGGGCTGCAAAAATCCAAGGGAGCAATACAGTATAAGGGGTGAAGTACTTTTGTCCATGGAAGAAGAGCGGGATCTGGGCATGATTGTTTCTGAGTATCATAAGGTGGCTAAATGAGTAGAAAAGGCAATTGCAAAAGTCAGAAGGATGCTTGGGTGCATAGGGAGAGGAATGGCCAGCAGGAAGGAGGAGGTGATAGTGCCTCTGTATAAGTCTTTGATGTGATCTCATTTGGAGTATTGGGTGCAATTCTGGAGACTGCACCTACTAAAGGACCTAAGCAGGATGGCATCAGTACAGAGGGGGTGGTTACCAAAATGACCAGTGGCTTTGTTATAAGACATGTGGGGACAAACTTAAAGATTTCAATATGTATACTTTAGAGGACAGGTGAGAGAGAGGGGATATGATAGAAACTTTTAAATATCTCCATGGCATAAATGCACAGGAGGAAAACCTCTTCCAATTGAATGAGAGGGCCTAGGAAGAAGATGAAAGGGGATAGACTCAGGAGCAATATGCAGAAATATTTCTTTACAGAAAAATGGTAGATGCATGTTATGGTCTCCCAGTGGAGCTAATAGAGACCAGGACAGTAACTGAATTCAAGAAAGCAAGGGACCAGCACAGAAGGTCTCAAAAGGGAAAAAAAAAGGAACTATACTAGTTGGTATAGAGGGCAGACTGGATAGGCCATAGGGTCCTTTTCCGCCATTATGTTGCTGTGTTTCTAAAAGAAGAAAGATGGTAGTAGGATGGAAAAAGATCTAGCAGGAAGACTAACAAAACAGAATGAATAACAGAAAAAATCTTAGAAATTGAAGAGGGAGAGGAAAAAAGGAATAAATAAGAAAAGAGTAAAGGGAAAGGGAATTGGATTTAGCTTATGCCTTCTTCAGAAGTTCAAGGCAAGATACATTTTTTACCTTTCTTTCCAAACTTGATAATACCGCCTTTAGCTACACGCATCAAAGAAGTTTACAAAAAACAAGATAATAACAAAAATGCAAAAAACAAACAAACAAGAAAAATACAATGCAGGATTCAACAACTGCCGCTATGAACCACCATAGGCCTGTTCATAAAAATATGTCTTAAGATTTTTCTTAAAAGACTTAAAATAATTATATTGGCAAATATAAGGCAGAAGCGACTTCCACAAAGTAGGAGCCACAAAATTTAAAAAACTGTCCTTCGGCTGGGCCAACCTGATGCATGTGTGAGAATATTGTTCGCATAGGGCCCCGTGCTTCAGGGGGCCTCACACCAACTTCATGCCACACATGCTGTCTGAGTGCGTCTCGACTCCTGACCATTTGCAGGGCCGGCTTGCACATGGCCCTGTGCCTGCCTGACCGGCTTCAGAGGGAGCTGGGGAGGTCCAAAGCCCTGACTCACATCTGCAGAGCCACCGGAGTGAAGGGCGGCATTTTCCTTCACTCCGGTGGCTGTGTTCTCTTGCAGTCTGCCAGTGTGCTGATAACCACGAGTTGAAGGTAATCACACTGGTGGGCTGCAAGAGAACACAACTGTTGGACTGAAGGAAAATGCCGATCTTCATTCTGGTGGCTCTGCAGGTGAGCCGGGGCTTTGGGCCTCCCCAGCTCCCTCTGAAGCCGGTCAGGCAGGCACGGGGCTCTTCAGAGGGAGGGCTAGGATAGAACTGAATATGGGCTGATGGAGGGGGCTAGGACTGGAAATGGGCTGATGGGGGTGCTAGGATAGGTCTGGAAATGGCCAGTGGGGGGATTGGATGGGCTGATGAAGGAGCTAGAACTGTAAATGGGTTGATGGGGTGCTAGGAATGGAAATGGGCTGATGGGGGGCTGGGCTGGGACTGAAAATGGGCTGAGGGGGGGGGACTAGGATGGGACTGGAAATGGACTGATAGAGGGTTGGATAGGGCTGGAATAGGGCTAGGATAGAACTGAATATGGGCTGATGGAGGGGGCTAGGACTGCAAATGGGCTGATGGGGGGCTAGGATAGGACTGGAAATGTTTATGGGGGCTAGGACTAGAAATGGGCTGATGCAGGGGGATGGGAGATTGGGACTAGAAGGGAGCGAATGCTGGGAGAGGCTGGAACTAGAAGGGAGCTGATGTTGGGGAGGACTAGAAAGGGATTGTTCTGAGGGAGTGAGGATGGAGAGGGGAAAATATTTTGTGTGGGAGGAAAGAAAAATCTATGATTGGACAGTTATCGGGTGAGCAAGTGAGGATTGAGGATGGAAGGGTGAAATCTGAGTGGATGAAAAAGGAATAAAGGAAGATAGAGCAAAAGGGGAAAGATCAGTATGTTAGAGCAGATATAGATGTGATCAGATTTGCAGATGACACCAAATTATTCAAAACTGTTAAATAACAGGATTGTGAGAAATTGGGAGACTGGGGATCCTAATGGCAAATTAAATTGGATATGGACAAATCAGGATTGGCGGTAGTAATTGCCTTGGCTGCCACATGCCACAGGAGACCCAGGCCTGTCTCAAACTGAAGAAGGCATTGCCTAAAAGCAAGCTTTGGGGCTCTCTCACCAGCTTCTGTCTTGGGCCTCTGCCTGTCTAACACCATCCTGGGACAAGTGCAAACCATAGCTACATGATGTAAGGTTCCACATTAGGAGTCACCACCAGGGCTAGTTTCTGGCACCCCCCCTGACACCTATAGGTTGGTGCCCCCTTCCTCATTACTATTAATGCTGGCTACTCCCCATCCTTCTTTTTCCCAAAACTCCTTTCTGAAATCTTTTCACATGATGCTAGTATTTCTTATTCAAACCCAGTGCTGTAAGAAAATGGCAGCAAAGGGACAAATGCATAGCCAGAATAAAATTACCTACCTAGCAGTAAATACTTAGGGGTATGTTTACTAAACTGCAGTAACGTAACAGCATCTATGTTGATGTTACCTAACGCGCGTTAACGTTACATAACGTGCATAAACCTTACCGGCTGCATTAAGGACTGGTGAGAGGTGGAGAGAAGGGGTCAATGGGTGGAGATTGGGTGGGGAGAGGACCCTACTACACCAACACATTGATCTTAAGGCCAGAACATTAACGCGAGTGAAAACCTCGCGTTAGAGGTACATTTGCAGGAGAGAGAAACCATTTCAGTCAGCAATGTACAGCATAGACAGGGAGCCCAAGAAAGGTGATAGTAGTGCTACCTGTACAGCAACAGCATAGTGGCCAGGTATGAAAGGCACTATGGTGATGCCGCAAATGGGGCTGCATGCAGGACAGGCAGTGGGTGCAGAGGGAACTAGGCAGACGCCTATGTGGCACATAGGAACACAGAAACAAACCAGCGGCAAGACAGCATATGACCATGGCCAAACATGCACAGCAGTCTGTGCTCTACAGTGTCACATCCAGGGGACACATGGCCAGTGGGTACCCCAAATGTCACACAGGAAGTACAATCCCTGTAATGGGGCAAGCAATGCACATCTGGGGATCACACCTACAAGCACCTTCCACAGGCTACGTCCAAAATAGACCAGACACCCAACTAAATTAACACCCGTTACTACAGCTCCTGGAAGGCAGTGCAGAGTGTGACCACACGTCATCTGAAACAGATGTACATCCAGTAGTCCAAACAGAGTATACCGTACCCGCACTGCATGCCCTAGCCAGTCCATAGTCTGCTGGCATAACACCAGCTATCTACCTGGTCCACCCTAGCCAATAGCTGCGGGATCAACAACCTGACACCCAAAGCCAGCATCAGCCCATGTGGAAGGGACATAACAGTGGCAGGTGGAGATGGGAGGGATGTACAGGTAGGCCCCACCACCCCAGAAGCCAGATGCTAGGCACCTGCCTACCTGTACAGTGGATGGCCTGGGACAGCGCACCACCATCACAAACAGCATATGGGCATGTCAGCATGGTGTGGGAGAGGGTGTTGGTGGTGAAGGGGCAGTGACATCTGCCCTCAGGGGACCAAGGCCATGCCTTCCTCCAGGGCATCATGGACAGTGCAACAGACAAGGTCTGGAAGATGAAAGGCAAAGGTTGCCACTGGGACCACAGCCCTTCTGTGGCAGCAGGGTAGTGCAGTACACACAGACAGTGTGTCCTGGAACAGAAGATCACAGGTTTGAGTCCCAGCTGTGGCTTTCGCACAGCACACCCTCATGTTTTACCCTACAATGCAAATAAACCATCAGAATGTGCAATCCCCAAAGCAGCGGCAAACAGGGCGACAAACACCCACTCACACAGCCTCCACTCTCCAAAGCGTCATGGCAGCTCATCCTGTTGGCTACAGCACGGAGCTGCAGTTATCACCAGTGCAAAACTACTACCTCCTGCACAGTTGAGCAAAGTCGGCACTGTGATCAGGACCAGTGTGCCTGGCAGCCTTGCCAACCACCCGTATCTATGCACAATGATGCATTAGGAGAGTGTGTATGTGTATGTCCAGGCATTGTTTTGTGGCTGGCCACACCTCACAGGGCCCACAATGTCCCACTGTTACCAGTGCTAGGCTGCAAATGTGCATAATGAGGAGCAAGGCATTGTGGGTATGGCATGGACAGGGCGGATTGGGCAGGATGCATCTGCACAGGGTGTAAGTCAATGGCTGGGACACTGTAGAGGCCAACCACTACCTGCATGGACAGTGAGGCCATAGCATGTCATGCTGTGAGGTAACTCTCACCCTGACCGAGCAGTGACCATGGGATGTCTATGTTCCCACATAGTGCTATATATCATGTGTCTTGTGTCACACCTGGGTGTTTCCAGTGCTGTTGGCAAGCACAGTGTTATCTGCTTGGTGCACATTGTTCCTCTGTGATCATGCACTATGGATTGGCTAGTGGACTGTCTGCAGCTAGTCTGTGCATGGTTGGACTTTCCTGAGGATGCTGCAGGTGTAGTCTGACTGTGCAGTCTGCTGGTGAATGACAGACTGCGGTGTGAGGCAGTGGAGGCTTTACAGGCATACACTCAGTAGTACTGCTGGGGTGTCACTGGCCCAGTCACAGTTATGGCTGTGGGCCACAAACCCTGGGGTGCTGTCCATTGACAGCAGGATGGGGCTTGCTGGTCATACATCCATTGCTCCACTCCCTCAACTGCCAAAAGGGTGTTTAGGGTGCCATGGGGTATGTACTGTATACTACATCAACCTGTAGAGGCACGGCCACACAAACATGGTGTGTGTCTAGACGCCCTTCCACCCGAATAACAGGTGTCAATGGCAGCCATACCCTAGCACTGGGTACACAATAATCTGGGTGG
The DNA here is from genome assembly GCA_033557465.1 of Ichthyophis bannanicus. Classification (NCBI taxonomy): domain Eukaryota; kingdom Metazoa; phylum Chordata; class Amphibia; order Gymnophiona; family Ichthyophiidae; genus Ichthyophis; species Ichthyophis bannanicus. The sequence continues at coordinate 121,880,881 of CM066037.1, forward strand.
TGACTTGGCCTAGAGGGCCACATGTGAGTGTGTAATGCAGATGGACACCGAATAACCTTCAGATGCACTGCAGGGAACACCTGGCACACAGTGGTAGTGATGGGGACATACAGCAGGACCGCTCACCAGCAGCGCATGTGCTGCCGACCTAGTGCTGTGCGGCCATCCTATCACTCAGGGTGAACTCTGAATATGCACAGTGCCCTGGTCTGTAGCTGCTCTGTGGCAGCATCACACAGTGTCTGGTCTTTTTTCCAGGCTGAGGTACCGGAGAGATGCAGATTCCATTGGGTCATCAGCTGTAAACAGCTAATCAGCATGTGCATTGCATCATGGGTACTGTTGGGGGTTGCCCTATCCTGGCAGATAGCAGGCTTCTTGTGTGGTGTCCTGCAGTGTTCTTGTATGCAGCCTTTGCTGTGGTGCTCACGTTGGTGGTGTAGCCTACAGGTTTGTGCATTGACATTTGTGCTACTGGTCATGGATTTGATTCCTCTCTATTCTCTTTTAATTTTATGCCTGTCATACACAACTACATTTCATTCCTGTGACAGTCATATCTGTGCAGATCTGTGCTGTTGCCACATTATACCCTCATCACAGTTACTAACCATCCTTCTGTCTGTCTATATGTGTTTGCCAGCTGTGTGGCGTCCTGCCCTAATGTGCAGGCTGCTACCCCATGACCTGCACTGTGACCTGCACTGCTACCCCATGACCTGCACTTTTCTGCATTGCGGCTCATCATGCTTGCCTCTCCCGTGTCTGCTCTGCATGGCACTGCTACTGCTCTGTCCTCCTGTCATTGCACTTATCCTGCCATCTCTACCTCCTCTGGTGGACACGTATTCACATCTTCTGCCACACATTGTCATTGTTGTACTTTACAGTACCATCACCCTGTGCATCGGTACAGTTCCCCCCGTTATATTTGTCCACTTTACCAGCTGCCACATGGCCCTCACGCAGATTTGGCAGGTCCTTCACCTCTGACATTTACTTCCTTACATCACTTGTTAATTGGCTTTCCTTGCTGCTCTGTGCAGTGTTAGAGTTACATCTGTGTTTGGCCCATACATTTCATGCTTGTGACCTTGGTCCACCTTACTGCCCTTAGCCAGCATTCCTTGGGTCACCTTAACATCCTTGGGCCATCTTTAGCATCACCTTCGGTTCGGCCAGCTTATGGGGCATGTTATATGCTGACTTGGGGGCTGCCACCCTTTCGTGCCGCCCTCTGGGGCACATTATGACCCGCCTTGGATGACGTGGTGCTTTATGATGTGCCTTATGGTGCACCCTAAAAGGTGCATTAGGTTACGGAACTCGGGTGAGGGTTTTTTTGGCTGGCAGTACAGGTTGTTGAGATGTGTCTGACCGTTACAGGCAGGAAAATTAATTGCCTCTGACAGCCTAATGAAATTTTCCCACTGAGGGATCGAACTCATGACCGCTGTATCAGCAGTCATTGTATTAACCCGTGTGCTACACCTTTATTTCTTTGATCTTATGCCACGGCGTGAAATTAAAGTTAACACGTGATAACGTGCCAATGCACCCTCTATAGCGCGATAATGGCAAGGCACCCTCTATCACGTGATAAGCCGCCATTGCTACCTTACCGCAGAAACGCCCACTACCTTATATGGCATTCCTCACGTTATCGCTGCAACTAGCACAGGTAACATTAAACATACCCCTTAGCATCATATGAACAGACAGTGAAAGTCCAAAAGCAAGCTAAATTCTAGATATCACACGAACATAATATGCTGCCTTGAAACTACAGTTATACTGGTCCTGTAGAAAGGAATAATCCTTGATCCAAATGGGACCTCTTACCTCAAGAAAGTCACGTAATTTTGAGTCAATAAATTGAGGCCAACATCCTGGATCATCATAATCAGTGACTACAGTAGCACTTTCGTGGCTTACACTTCTCAAGTGTTGCTCTAGTGCGGAGCTTGTGCTTGGCTCAGTCATCTCTAGTGTACTTTTCTCACCGTGTGTTAGCTCAGTTGACAATTCTGATAACACTTCCAATTCACTCTTCTGTATGACATCTGTTGTCTCACTTTCTTCTACATTTTGATCTTTTTTCATGTATTTTTTCCAAAGCTCTTTTCTATGTTTTCTATGTTTTACTCACTTCTTCTTTTTCTTGCCTTCTCAGCACCAGAGGGATATTTTCAAAATCTGTCTCTGTCGCTCATTGTGTGTTTTGTTTACTTTTTCTCTTGCGAAGAGTAAGCCCCAACAAGCTGTAACCAATAAAGATTAATCAAATATAGTAAACTGAATAAAGTTATCCTAATTCACTTTTTTTAATGTAAAATGGCTCTAGGGATGTCTCTATGACTTGGATATCTGCATGGAAGTTTTTAGACGTCCAATCATGACTAGGGCTTTTAAAATGATCTCCTTTGAGTATTATTTGATAGTCATTTAGACAGCGATCTCAAACATCAGGAACATAGGAAACTGCCTGTCATATATGAAGGGCAGTGAAATGCCCTTTTATTTGGAAGAGCTGGACTAAACAACTAAGGGGCTTGTTTACAAAGCCGCGATAGCGGTTTCCGATCGTTATGGGGGCCGCGGCTGCGATAACGATCGGAAACTGCTACCGCAGCTTTGTAAACAAGCCCCTAAGTCTCACGCATATCACACAGATGCTCAGCATCCATATAGGAACCCTGCTATTATAAACGTCTCACAGCAATAATCTCAGCTATGAAAAGGCCATAATGTAAATATTACACCAGGCCCTATATCAAAGGTACATCTCCTACTGGTACGGAAAACCAGAACAAGTTGGACTGCTACAACTACACGCTAGCACTGACCTCAAGTGTTGACAAAGTTTTCATTAAATCTAGATGCGAGCCCAGAAGTGGGAATTGGTTTTCCCCTTACCACATGTTAAATATAGAATTTGTAGTCTAGTGTATGCTGTTGAGTCAATGCGGACATCTGGAGGTGACCAAGTACATGGGTTCTCTTAACAGTGCGCAACCACAGACAAGAAGTAGATAGTCGGGCCTTTCTTCCACAGAGTAAGTCTACAGTAAAATAACATAACAAGTAAAACTACCATCAAAAAAGGAATTATAAAATTGCTGAGCTGCACAAGAACACAGTAAACAAATGTGGCAGCAATCAGAAACCCACAACGATCGCACTGAAATATACATTGTGGCTGTTTAGCAATAGAAACCCTTTGGAGGGCACCAGGTTCAGTTCAATGCTGAAACTGTGCTAAAGTTCTAGTGCAGGGTTTCCTCGTACTAGTCTAACCCAGAATTAGACTCTCCAATGCTATAAGCAAACATGCTTCTCCTTCACTCCAGGTGCTTATTTAAAACCTATTTTATGAGGTCAACATCAGGACCTATGTGCCTTTATAAATTAGACTCCCAGCGTACAAATGCTGATGTATACATTACCCTTGTTCTGTGGAAGGTACAAATAAATGTATATTTGTGTACTGTATGCAAATGTCACAGGATCCATATCCAAGATATAGGTTCCATTGAAGAACTTACTGAGTTAGTAAGGTTTTCAAAATAGATCTCCACATATGCCTATATCTGGAATCTCAAGAGAGAAACAGCAAGTCTAGTGTTCTCTAGAAAAATAAATAAATCATGCAATCACTACATTATTATATACTATCACAATCACAGCCCATATCAAGTTACGATTATTTCACATGGCTAGATAAATATTACTGGCCCTGGCCCCTCTTAATAGATCATATAATAGACAGAATGGACTATACTTTAAAAAAAAACACACATTGAAAAATTTTACAACCATCACTAGATAAATTGTTTGTTTAAAATTAAGCATCTATCTTTGAGATATTAGTGGTACCAAAAACCATGTATCAATACTCAAAGCTGCAATATCTTTGTAGTGTGCTGCTGTAATCTGTCTTTGGTCCGATTCTTTTTGATATCAGTAGGGACCAACCAAATTCACGGGAAAAATTGCGCTATTTCACTGGAGGTCTTTGAAAATTCAACATAGTTCATGAAAAATTCACGGGAGGTCTTTGAAAGTCAACATATTTCACGGAAAATTCACGGGCCTTTATTTCAACATTTTATGCGAACCTTAACTAGCAGTTATAGTGTCTATTTCAAGTAATTGCTGTCAACTGTCAGAACGGAGGACAAAAACCACAGCCAACACAAGGAATATCCAAAAAGAACTTTATTGAAGAAGACACAATTAAACAACAAATACTCAGGCATTCACAGTTTTGAGTTCTTTGCAATAATCACTTGATTTGTCAAATTGCTCGTCAACAGTCTCTGACGCTGCGGTGCACTGACAGTCGTGTATTGGCTCACACTCCTTTCAGCATCAACACTGTTTGTGGGCACAGATAAGTATCGTAGTGCCAACCGGCTCAACAGCGGGAATCTGCCAGTGCTTGCAAACCACAATGATGTGACAGACATTTCTGCGGGAACATCTACAGCCACTGCTTTGTAAGCTGCAAATTCAGCCAAGAGATGACAGTCATCCATTCCAGGTATGTTCTGTATCAACTCATCACATTGCAAAAGCAAGACCTGCGCAAAGTCAAACACTCTGACCGACTTCAAGAAGTTCAGCCCTGGCTGGGAGAATCGTTGACGACCTGTAGGTTTGTAGTATTGACTAAGCTTGTCAGCGGTATCTTCAAAGGCCTTTTTGTACTTGGCGACAATGGCAATACTTGCTTCGTATTCTGCCCAAGCCAGAACGTCTATCACTTTGTTGTACGCCAGATGTATGCGAACATCGGTGGACTTACATGTGAGCTACAAGTTTCACTACATTAGCAGCGATGAAGTTCACATCTTCTGCGACGACAGCAGGATCATCAAGAAGCTCGTACAATTCAGTCAGTGCATTTGTTGCATCTCTCAGTTGCAATTCTTCAGCAATAAAATCTTTGTAGAACTGGATGAATTTGGCATGGTGCATAACAGTTTTAAACCAGCTGTTCCACCTGGTAACTACTGGGATAGGAGGCAGCGGCACTTCTGTTTCAGTTTTCACAGCCAAGAACTCCTTGTATCTGCGCTTCCTAGCGGAGCAGTAACTAAAAATGGACTTGAACAATGCCACCAGACGATTGACGTGTTTGAAGTTTTTTTTCGCGAGGTCTCGCCAACCAGGCTAACAATGTGCGCGTTGCATATACAGTGAACAGCGTTCGGTAGCACTGCTGCTATTTTCTCAAATGCTTTGGACATGTATGACACATTATCAGTTATGAAAGCACTAACATTAATGTAAGAAATTCCAATGTTAGCCACACAGGCAAGTACAGCTTGGCTAACAGTAACTGCATTTACCTTTTCAAGATAAATGACGTCAGCTAAATAAGCAGTCGGACGAGCTGTAGACGCTTTAACTTCAGTAACAAACAAAATATGCAAACAAAACCTGTCCTGAGAATCGCTGGCCTCGTCAGTAACAATCGTAATGGATGGCGCAGCTGACAAAAGTTCCTTCAATTGTTGTTTGTGGTTGGAAAAAGCTTTCTGTTGGAAGTCTGTTTGCAGGTGTTGTGAAGCAGGCAATGGGATGTGGTTTTGTAGGTAGGAGCGTAAGGTGGGATGATCTAGTTTTTCCAAAGGAATGTTAGCTTCAGTAAATGCTTCAACCAATTCAAATACAGCCATATTGTGCGCGTCCCTCGCTTCCATGCTAAGTGAAAACATTCCCTTTGGATGCTGCTTAGCTCGTTCTGCACAAGAGACATGTTCAGCTTTCTTCATTGACATCATTGATGCACTTTAACATAATTGAATTTTTAATTCAGACTAAATGCTCCCAAATTGAAGCACCCTGCCTTCAAATTATGGTGGTGGCAAAGAATACTGTGTATACTGTGGACTACCTGAATCAGGCTGTAAGTAAACGCCCCCAATTGAAGCACCCTGCGCAGTTCTTTTTATTGGGGCCCAGAGATGACGTTGGAAGGGCTGCCACACACAGGTCAGCAGCTCAATTGGTGGTAGAAGAGATTGAGGCACCCTGCGTAGTTCTTTTCATCAGGGCCAAGAGATGACATCAGAAGGGCTGCTCCCGAACCGGCTCTCTCACCCCTTCGCGGGAATCAGGCTGTAAGTAAACGCTCCCAAATTGAAGCACCATGCACAGTTCTTTTTATCGGGGCCAAGAGATGATGTCAGAAGGGATGCCACATACAGGGCAGCAGCTCCCGAACCAGCTCTCTCACCCCTTCACGGGAATTTCACATTTTCCATGGAAGACAGCCAAATTCATGGAAAATGCCACGGCCGTGAAATCGTGAATTGGGTTGGTCCCTAGCTATCAGGTACAGTTCGCCTCTTTGTGGATGATACAAAAATCTGCAATAGATAAGCGTAGACACCCGGGAAGGTTCTAGCAAAACTTGAGGAATGGTTGAGAATTTGGCAGTTGAGATTTAATGCTTAAGAATGAGGGGTCAGAGGGGACTTCCGGTGATGCGGTGAGAGCAACAGGTTGCTCCTGTTAGCGCTCCGGTCTTCCTCGGCCCAAACCGTGAATTTATTACCGGCTTACAAAAGCAAACAAGACCCAGACACTACTTACCGGGGCACGCTAGCAGCAATTAGTAAGATCGGGTGTCTGAGATTGCCGGGAGCGATGGCAGCAACAGTGAAAACAGTTCGGAGGGAAAAGGAACGTGGAACTCCGGCACCCAAAATGGCCGAAGCGGTACCTGTACCCAGATCGCCGACCTCGCCGGGATTCCTGGAAGAGGTTTCGGCAGCGGTGGCAAAGGCACTCTCCCCACAACTTACCGCATTACATGATAAAATGGATACCCTGCAAGTTGCTGTCGGGGCTCTGGGAAGTCGGATCCAAGAGGCGGAAGATCGCATAGGAAAGGCGGAGGATGGCCTAGAGGCCCTCACGCAAAAGCTGACGAGGCTGCAAACACAAATCCAATCCCATGAGCAGAAACTGGACGACTTGGAGAATCGCTCCAGACGAAATAATCTGAGGGTGCTGGGCATTGCAAATACGATCGCAGATAAAGATTTAGCCCGGTACCTGGAGACTCTGCTTCCTCAGCTACTGGAGGGCATCGCAGAGGGCGGGAAACTATGCATTGAGCGAGCTCATCGAGTAGGTGCAAACCAGCCTCGAGATCAGCGACCTAGAGTGGTGTTGGCTAAATTCCTACACTTCCCTCAAAAAGAAGCTATACTTAAAGCCGCGAGGCAGAAGGGAGAGATGATACACGACAACATGCGAATTCGCATAGCACAAGACTACTCGGTGGCGCTCAGTCAAAAGCGCCGTGCTTACGCTCCTTTGTGCCAACAGCTAATTGCATTAAAAATCAAGTTCTCCGTACAGTATCCAGCTCGGCTGCATGTCTTTCATGCTGGGAACCATAGATCCTTTGACTCTGCAGCGGATGCCGGTCCATACATTGAAACGCTGGCGAGAGGGGACTGAAGGTCTGGATTTGAGAGGCTGCAGGAGCCGGTAGGTGCCCACCTATGCCAGAAGGACTGACGGTTTGCAGCATGGGCCTGAGCAGGGCGGATCTCTTTTAAAGATTGGAACGATCCTGCCAATGGCCTTCCGTGGAACTGCCCCTAGGCGAAACGGAGCCGGCAGCTGTAGAAGTGTGTGAAATGCTCGGGGACTGGCCAGCTGTTACCGGCCCGGACGAATTTCTATTGGGAGTGGTCGGGGGCCCCCAATACCGGAGAATGCCCGAAGTTGGGCCTTGGCCTTCCCCCGTACAAAGACTCTGAACAGTTTGGTGTTTTTAATATGTTTATGTTGCTGTTTTCGCCCATTGCTGTTGGTTATATGTGGTCCCGTTGACCATCTACTCCTGCGGTGGGACGAGCCTGTACTGTTATATCCTGGGGGAGGAGGGGGGGGAGGGATAGGCCTCTAGCTAGTGTTCCATTGCAGAGACTGGGATAGCAGGCAGTCCCCTAAGTAACTCTGCCGGAGATCCCCTCGGGGTGTAGAAGATCTGCTCGGAGCTCCTGAACCCTGACTATTGGGGGGACAGGTCTGGGTTTAGTGGGGGGTGTGCCTGGGGCTGCCTGCTGTCCGTCATACAGTTAGATGACAGGGGTGGTGTGGGACTGGTGTACCCTGGGGGGATTAGAGATTGAGCCGGCGGGACCCGTGGGGGGACGATACTAATCCCTTCTGGGCTATCGCAGCTCTGTGATTTTGGGGACCCTCTCCCAAGGGTGGGGGGGGGGGAGACCCCAGAGGGACACCCTATGGTTCATCTTCGGGGCCCTAATTGATGCAGGAGGGGCCCGGTTGGCGGGGTGGGTAGACAAGGCAGATCTTTTAGGAATCCTGTAGTAAATCGGTGTCGGGGACTAAGAGTTACCCCTTTCTACGATCGGGACAATGGGCGGGGAGGGCCGGACGCATCTAATCCGGGAGGTGATCTTTTACGGTCCACCTAGGGGGTCGTAGAAGGTAGAGAGATAGTTAGCGATGACAGGGAGGGAGGGGGAGAAGAAGAGAAGGGGGAATGGAAGGGGGGTTGGGGGAGGGGGAGAAGGGGAAGGGCGGGAGGGGAGGGGACATAGTCACATCCCACATATAAAAATTCCTTCTAAGAGGAGTGCATGGTCTTTAAGGTGGGGGGCTCCAGGCTGGGGGGCCTCCTCCAAGACAAAGGTACTAACGGTGATGGGAAACCTCTGTATGATCAGGTAACCTGAAAATCCTTTCCTGGAATGTCTGCGGTTTGGGGAGCCCAATAAAGAGATCAAAAATTCTACAGGCCTTAGCCAGACACCGTGCTGATGTGGCTTTTCTACAAGAAACCCACCAGACCGCCGAAGAGCACAATAAGCTTTGCCGGGAATGGGTAGGGCAGGTGTGGGGCGCCCCGGCCGTGGGGAGGAAGGGCGGAGTGGTGGTGCTTATACATAAAAATGTTCGCTTTGAGGCTCAAAAAACCATTGTGGACCCCACGGGACGATTCATTTTGCTGCAGGGCATGTTGGGGGGGCAGGCTATCATTTTAGGGAACTTATATTGCCCCAATGTATTAGACTCCGTTTTATATAATCGCCTAGCGTCTAAAATTGAGCAATTACCAGAGCTCCCAATGATACTGGGGGGCGACTTCAATGGCGTGATGGATGTCGCCTTGGATACTTCCACGGTGACGGGGTATAGGGAACGCACACAAACGGCAAAGGCGCTGCGTCGAATGTGCGCTCGCCTGGGGCTGGTGGATCCTTGGAGGTTGCTACACCCAGAGGAACGGGATTACACTCACCAGTCTCGTGCACACGGTTCGAGCGCACGTATCGATTATCTGTTGATTACTAAAGGTTTGTTTACCACAGTTGAAACGGCGCAAATAGGCCCAGTAGAAATCTCGGATCATGCACTAATCTGGCTAGACATGAGGTGGAATGGAGATAGCCCCAAAACGCGGATTTGGCGCTTTCCGCTTGAGCTCTATAAGGACATTCAATTTCGGCAATTCCTCACCCGACGGTGGCAGGAGTTTGAAACAGTTCATAGAGTGCACCAAGATGACCCTGAACTGGTATGGGAGACAGCTAAGGTTGTCTTACGGGGGGATATTATCGGCTATATGGCTAGGAAACGGAGACTTCAGGCTGAACAAATTCTTCGCCTTGAGAAACTCGTGACGAAGCTTCGAAGAAGGAACGCGGGTAAACCGAGCGACGAGCTTAAAAGACAGCTCGGGGAGACACAAATAGCCTTAAACGAACTTCTACATCAGCGGGCCAAGAAGTCCGTAATGTACTACCGCTATCAACTATACCGCCATGGCGATAGACCGGGCAAGTTGTTGGCCCGCTGCTTGCGGGGTCCCCGGGGATCGCGAATGGTCACTGCACTCCGAGATAATCAGGGGCTACTATATAAAGACAGCCCGCGGATCGCGCAAGTGTTTCGTTCCTTCTTTCAGCGATTATATACGGCAGAGGAAGGATCGCCCACAAGGATGAAGGAATATCTGCAAGCTCTTGACTTGCCTCAGGTGAGTGAGACAGAGAAGGCACTGCTTGATCAGCCAATTACGGTCCAAGAGGTGCAAACGGTTATAGCCAAGGCGAGTTGTTATAAAACACCGGGACCCGATGGGCTTGGTGCGGAATTTTACAAAATTCTCATTGACCATATCTCCCCTACCTTGGTCGCTCTACACAGTAAGCGCTCCGAACAGGGCAAGTTCCAATGGGGAGCTAACCACGCCTATATTACCCTGTTTCCCAAGCCAGGGAAAGATCCTCTACAAGCGGCGTCTTACCGCCCCATTTCTCTGCTTAATTTTGACCTTAAGCTATTGGCAAAAATTCTGGCGGACCGTCTGGCGGGTGTACTGGGACAGTTGGTACACGAGTCGCAAGTGGGCTTTGTGCAGCAACGATATTCAGTGCGCAATCTTCGTAAAATATTGGCCTCGTTGGAATGGGTGCAGGGTAGACAGCAACCATCATTATTAGTAAGCTTCGATGCGGAAAAAGCATTTGATAGAGTAGCTTGGAAATACCTTCAATATCTACTGCCGTGCTATGGGATTGGGCAGGCTTTTAGTAATATGGTTCAGGGCCTCTATGCTAAACCTACAGCTGCAATCCTCTGTAACGGGGTATTATCGGAGGCTTTTAACTTACAGCGTGGCACTCGGCAGGGCTGCCCACTCTCCCCACTCCTTTTTGTGCTTTCGTTAGACCCCTTTATACGACGGGTGGTGCAGTCTCGTGAGATCAAGGGAATCCGCATGGGCCCATATGAGTTTAAGCTATCTGCATTTGCGGACGACCTGCTGGTGCATCTGTCCGAACCCCGAGAATCTCTGCCCTTGTTGTTGAGGGAATTCCAGACTTTTGGACAGTTTGCGGGTTTACGGATTAATACCGGCAAATCTGAGGCCTTGGATGTATCGGGTCAGGTTAAGAACAGGTGGTTGGGGGATTTCCCACTCCGCTGGGCGGAGGAGCACTTTCAATATTTGGGTATTCGGCTGACTAGCCAACCTTCTCAGCTCTATCGGTGCAATATAACGTGGATTATGGACAGATTGAGGGATCAAGTACAGGCATGGCGACCCCTACCCTTATCCCTTTCGGGGAGAATAGCGGCGATTAAGATGATCATCCTGCCGCGGATACTCTATTGGCTGCAGACCCTTCCAGTTTGGCTGTTGAAGCGTGACCTTAGGCGGATAGAAAGGCTTCTTCGGGATTTTATGTGGAAGGGGTCACGAGCGCGTATTCCATATGGCCGTTTGGTGGGAACATGGAAACAAGGTGCCCTGGGGCTTCCCGATCTAGAGGCCTATGCCCAGGCCTGTCAGTCGCGTCACCTCGGGGATTGGTTGGGTGGTACTGAAGTGTACACGCCTCGCGCACTGGAAGAGGCACTCGCTGCCCCAAACTCGCTGTTGGCACTCTTACATCACGACAACAACCTCAGTTGGGGGACTGTCGGGGATAGCGTGCTACTCGGAACGGTCCGACGAACCTGGAAGCAGTTAAATAGGTACTGGGGCAGAAATTGGAAGGCATCGAGCTGGCTGCCTATTCTAGGCAACGTGCAGTTTTCCCCTGGGTCTGATAATGGGATGTTTCGGGATTGGGCTCGGAGAGGCATTAGTAACATAGGACATGTAGTTCAACTCTCGGGGAAATGCAAGTCATTTCCGTCCCTCTGTAGGGAATATGAGTTGCGGCCTGGTCTTTTCTTTGCATATCTACAGATTTCTCATTACGTGGCCTCGCTACCGGAGCAGGAGCTCCGGGAGGAGCGCTCGGCACAGATTATAGAATTCTTTGATTTGGGGGGTGAAGCTGCGCCTTCTATAAAAGTGCTGAAAAATAGAGTGGCGCAATATAGGCCGGTCCCAGACTACAGCAGGGTAGAGAGAGACTGGGCCCTGGAGATGGGGTGTGAGATCCAACCTGGCGCGGTCCTCCATGCCCTGCAGCAAATTACAGATCTGGCGGTGGGGGTCCGTTGGAGAGAAATACAATTTAAATGCATCACAAGGGCGCATTTTTCCCCCCGACGGGCCTTCCGCAGCCATATTACGGCCGCTGGGAGTTGCCCGCGGTGCTCCGAACCCTTGGCGAATCTCTTACATATGTGGTGGGGGTGTAGACGCATACGGCCATACTGGGCAAAAATTAGTTCCTATCTATCTGAGCTTCTGGGGCAACAGGTGTGTTGGGATAGTTCCCTAGTGGTGCTGGATGATCTACGCCCCCTACAGCCCAAAGGGAAATGGGAACGACTGCTGGTGAGGAAGGCATGCCTGGTGGGCAAGGGCCCCCTCTTACGAGGATGGCGGGATCCTCACCCGCCCTCCTTCTGGGAGTGGCGGAATAGCTTTCACCACTTGATGCTTTTGGAATGTCGGTGTGCCCGGGGCAGTCATCGACTGTGGCCGGTCTTTCAGAGGCTATGGGACCCATACATTCATAATCTTAGCCCTAGTATTCGAAATGAAGTGTTACAATTAGGTCACTAATGTAGTATATCGAGGTGGTCTCGATGTAGAGAGGGTAGTGCACTCCCGAGGGTAACTTTGGTGGGCGGGATGGTGACTATGGGGAGGGAGGGGAGGGTGGGAATGGGTGGGGGTGGATATCCTTAAAAAATTTACACCTGTATCCTTATTTGTCTCTGAGCTGGGATCAGAATCCACCCAGCTTGGAGTTGTTTGCTTTATAGTTGATCTCTTGTATGCTGGTGTTTATAAATAAAGTTAATAAAAAAAAGAATGAGGGGTCATGCATTTGGGTTACAAAATTCCAAGGGTGTGGTACAGTATAGGGGGGGTGAAGTGCTGCTGTCCACAAAAGAAGAGCGGGATCTGGGCCCAGGTCTGACTGTTTCTGATGATCTTAAGGTGACTAAATGGGTAGATAAGGCCATAGCGAAAGCCGGAAGGCTACTTGGGTGCATAGGGAGAGGAATAGCCAGCAGAAAGGAGGAAGAAATAATGTTTACATACCTCCATGGCATAAATGCACAGGATGAGTCTCTTTCAATTAAAAGAAAACTGCAACAAAAGGACGTAGGATGAAGGTGAGAGGTGATATATGCTGAAATATTTCTTTACAGAGAGAGTGGTAGATGAATGGAACAGTCTCCCAGTGGAGGTAGTAGAGACCAGGACAGTATCTGAATTCAAGAAATCATGGTACCAACACAACACAGATCTCTAATGGAAAAAAGGGCCGACAGTAATTGATATGAAAGGGAGTGTTTCTATGTTTCTAATACATGATGATTTTCCAAATGGTGGCAGTATGCATGTAGAGATGCAATATATGAAGATGGAGCCTTCTCTATTATGCCCCGGCCACTGGGGATACTGGGTAGATGAGAGTGATGGAGCTCTTTTATATGTCATTTGTATCTCAAGGGATCAGTTACCTATCAGAGGCCAGTAAGCAAAAGTTATCAGAGCATTTGAAACCTTAACAGCAATGTAAGAGTCCAGGGTTACAGGGAAAGGTATATACATATACACACCTCTCTTCTGGGTTTTCACTCTGCTGGCAGATCACTTCTATCTGTGCCCTTTCCTGACAACTACTCAGAAGTAATTAGCAGAAATATTTCTTTATAAAAAATAGTGTAGGTAGTAGAAAAAGCAAAAAAGCATGGGACAAACACAGAAGATCTCTAAAGGACAAAAAGGGACTATAGCGCTTAGAGGTTGGTATGGAAGGGCAGAGTGGATTGGCCGTTTTTTTCTTTGTCTGCCGTCATGTTTCTTTGCTTCATCACTGAACTACTCCAGGATACCAACAGTATTTTCACCTTAGGTATTCAACAAAAACCAGGAACATACTTATACTGAATATATTAAGAAACTGTTATATACAACACAGATCCAGTATATGTCTTAAATTGAGAGATCAATAAAAGGCAAAATGAATTACCTGAAAACACCATATATAAAGCAGCCGCTGGCGTCCAAGCTTGTTTCTTGGTATATCCAACATAGCCAGAAGAACTCACATTACAGCATTTATATTTATACTGATTGATGCCCACATCTCTGAGCTTACATAAAGGCAGGGAATTCATTTCCTCCATACAGAATTCATGTTCTTTAATTCCCTGTCTTTAACAAAAGGTTCTCTTGAGATGGGGGACTGCAGAAATGGGATAAGGGTGGGGGTCACAACTTTTACAGCCCTAATGAAACAGATGTGTGTACTAAATTCCTATTGGAAATACACATATCTATTTCATTAGGGTTTGTAAAACTTGTGACCCCCATCTGTACTCCACTTACCCTCCTCCCCCTCCCCCCTCCCTCCCCCCCCACTCGCTCCATTCTCTACCCTGGCCCTAACCCATTCTCTAACCTATTGCATGTGGGAAATAGCATGAAGTAATTATTATGTTTGCACGGTGACTTAGCATAGCACCCTTTAGTAAACATGCACCACTGAATGAGCCCATAAAGTTCAGACAAGCATTACACAAATTTCATTAACAATGTGATAATTCCAAACGCCTGACTGAAAATCAGAAAAGGAAATGCTTTTGCTCTAAACTTAAGCCATGCCAAGTTTATATTTTCTCTGGTCCCAAAACTGTTTTGTAATTTACATTAGTAAGGAGATGATGAAAGCGAGAAAGAAAATTAAACAAAAAACATAACCTGGTTTCATCTTGATAGAATCTCTTCTCCGATGTCCAACTGAGTCCAGACAAGTGAGAGGGGGCGCCCCTCGAGCCTGCGGCTCCTCCAAAACTACCTCGTTCTCTCAATGGGTGGTTTTAACTGAACCTGCAGTAACTGCACCAAACTACTTAGCACAAGGGCAATACTGGTCTCATACTGACTGCATATAGTAACATAGTATATGACAGCAGATAAAGACCATTATGGTCCACCTAGCCTGCCCAACAAGGCTGCAAGAGTAGGTGCACCTGCCGCTCCGTTCAGCTCACCTCTCGACATGCCTTTATTTAGGGGTTTCCCACTGCTCCATGTAGGTCACCCCTATTTGTTGAGATATAAGAGATAGATACTGTATGTTTATTTTGATTTTATCCTGTTGCTTTAAAGGGATAGACAGTATCTGTCCCATGCCATTTTGAATTCTGTCAGTGTATTTGTCCCCAAAACTTCCATTGGAAGAGCTTTCTAAGCATCCATCACCCTTTCAGTGAAAAAGTATTTCCCGACATTGCCTTTCAGTTTACCCCCTTGCAGCTTCATGTTATGCCCTCTAGTTTTACAGCTTTCCCATCTTTGGAAGAGGTTTGTTTGTATGGGGATAGGCCGTGCACACCCCCCCTCCCCCCACTCCATTTGTTAGTAAGGCCGGGCCCAGCACTAGCTGGTAGCATTGAGATCTAGTAGCTGGTTGAGAACTACCAGGTTACCCAGATCGAAGAGGGAAATTTTATGCCGGTCCTGTATTTCAATAGATTCTATCAAGGATTTCAAATACCACAGCGCAGTAGGGTGTAATTTCAATTCAAAATTAAAATGGGCGTAAAAGTCTCCCTCCTAGAATTGAGAAACTTGTCAGCTCTGCTGCACAGAACAGGTTGGTGGGGGGAGAGGAGTGTTCTGGCTATTTAAAGTGTGCCATCGCCATGCTAACTTGTAAATATGGGAGACGGGGAGGAGGAAAAGCAAAGTCACTTGTTTGGTGGTACCGTCTCTTTTATCAAATGGGGAAGAGGTGCTAGAGAGTTATTTTTGCTGATCCAATCTTGCTGAAAAATGAGGCATTTTGGGGCCCTAAATCTGTTGGCTGAGAAAGATACTGAGCCTTAACTGCATTACACTTCTCCCCCCATTACTTTTTAAATATCTAGATAATTTATAAAAGGGTAGAAATAGAATACCTTGTAAATTCTTGAAAGTGCTGGGCAGATTTTAAAATGCCCCAGTCTTCGGCTTCGGCACTGTTAAAGAAAGTATGGAGCTGCTGTCTCCAGTCTGTCTGTCGGTCAGCCACTCACTGAAAAGGGAAAGTCAAAACATCTACGCGCAAATCCTAGGCTGAAGCAACTGACACCTCTCTTCTGTGGCACACGACACATCGGGCAACACAGCAATATGTGAGGCATGGAACAAAAAAAAAATTAACCAACCCCCTCCCCCCCCCCCCCTAGTTTGATTGTTGTGTGGCACTGCAGCAGGCCGGCCAGGTGCAGGACTAAATAGAGACGGCAGCGTGGGACACAGACAGCAGGGCCAATTGAAGTGGCATGACAGCAGGGCTGATTGAAGCAGAACAGGACAGGACAGGACCATCAGGATGCACTCATACTCTCTTAGCCAGGCAAGGAAGTGTGTGTGTGTTGTTGGCGCGGGGCCCCCTGAAGCATGGGGCCCTGTGCAAACAACATTCTTGCACTATGGATGGGCCGGCCCTGTGTATTGCATTTTAAATTACTCAAAAAACATGATTTCTATCGTTACCTTGACTGTTTTATTTGTCGGAGTGTACATTTTTCAGTTTCTTGCACGCAATTCATTCGGCCGTTAGCAAAGAAAAAGTAGTGAAATGGACACGTTCATATTTGCAGCACCAAACTGGAAAAATACATGTGTGGCTGTTGTCTCAGACATGCTGATGTGTGAAGACCGTGTGAACTAGGAAATTACACAGACACAAAAAGGGTGGCACAGGCAAGTCATCCGCTGCAAGCTGTGCACACGCTATAACACGCGAAGTACGTTACATTCATCAGCCTAGTTTGCCTTTTTACTTAGGGGGTGGGAGGCAAAAGGTAAGGAAGTCATACTGACAGTGGGGGCAGGGGTAGCAGATTACCATTAGTGACCAAACTGTGCCTTGGTTACACTCATTTGAAGGCTATCTCACTCTCAAGCTCTTTGAGCACCCTTCTCTGAAACATTAGAGTCTCCATGCCAGTGCATTAATCACTGCACTCTGAAGAGAAGAAAACCCAAATGACTTTACCAGTAGGAAAGTAGGTAAATGAAAGCCCCTGGGTAAGTGAAATGTTAAATACGTCTGTAGAAATAGGTAAAGGGGGCGACATCTGGAAAGCAGTGTGTATAAATGCCCGTAGCATGGGAAATAAGACCCAGATGTTGAGGCTTTAATGGAAAAGGCTGACTTGGATTTAGTGGCAGTTACAGAGACATATTTCATAGACAACCATGACTGGGATGTAATTATACCAGGCTACACTTTATTCAGAAAGGACAGGGTAGGAAGAAGGGGAGGAGTGGCACTAGATGTAAAAAATATAATATTAAAGCTATAGAATTACAGGGCTTTAAAGGGAGCACAGAGGCACTGTGGGTTAAACTAGAAAGAGGGAAAGGGAAATCCATTTGCATTGGTGTGATATACAGATCTCCCTCTCAAGGAGAAGTGGACAGAGAGTTAATAGAAGACATACACAGTGTTGCCATGAAAGGGGAAGTGCTACTGAAAGGTGATTTCAATATGCCGGATATTGATTAGCACATCCCTGCTGCAGTGTCATGTTAGAAGGGATCCTAGATTCTCTACAGGGAGAACTATTTCGGTAACTGGTAACAGAACCCACACATGAAGGGGCCATACTGGACTTGGTGCTTACCAATGGGGAAAGTGTTCCTTATGTCATAGCGGGAGATCATGTCATAGTGGGAGATTCAAGACCCAACTACGAAGACTAGAAAGACCTCACTCAGTGCTGACAAAGCCAGATACATGGAAACACTAAACAACTACTGCACCACAACAGACAAGGCCAAAAGAGACTAACACAACAGACTACTAAATGGAGCCATCAATCGCCCTCATGAACAGTTCATCCTAGTTAAGCAATTGACCAAAGTCCCCACCACCTCAAACCCCCACGTAAACATCGACCCTCAACAACTCGCCAACCAATATAAGCCACTCACCCTCCACATGGACCACCTTCAATACAGTCGACAATGAACAAATTGAATCTATCATCTCCGCCCACAACATGACCACCTCTCCCGTTGATCCATGCCCAGTCAGCTGGATCCAAGCAACCAAACATGAAGCCTGCACTCACCAACCTCACCCAGTGCTCCCTTCAACAAGGCATAATGCCAGACTGCCTGAAACTATCCTCCATCTGCCCCACCCTAAAAAAAAACCTGACCTCAATCCACTAGACCCTGCCTCATACAGACCCATAGCAAGCCTCCCATTTGCAGCAAAAATCATTGAGAAAGCTCTTCAACACCAACTACAAGACCACATAGACAAAAATGCCCTGATGGATCTCAACGGCACGGTTTCCATCCTTTACACTGAGTTAAAGCACTCATGGTCTTACTGTTCAACACCCTAATAAAAGGAATCCAACACAAACAAAATGGATACATCCTAATCTTTCTGGACTTCTGCTCTGCATTTGACACAGACTCCCACAACATTCTCCTTCACCGTCTTCAAGCAACTGGAATCCAGGATACAGTACTACAATGGTTCAGCTCATACTTGACAAACAGACATCAACAAATTTGCACCGGGGCTGGCACCTCCACACACTACCACCAAACCCAAGGAGTCCCCCAAGGATCTACATTATCAGCCCTTCTATTCAACATTTACCTGCAACTCCTCTGCTCAATCATAAAGTCTTACAACATTTGACTTCCACATATACGCAGATGATATTATGCTATATGGACCAATAACCTCCAACCACACCTCCAACCCTCACCACCTTCAATGTTTTGACCATGTATCCAGATGGCTCAAGGACAACAATCTGACCATAAACTACAAAAAAATAGAAGCACTATTCATAATGAAAGATCAGTCAGTCATACCACCTACCCATCTGACCCTTGCCACCACCCAAGTAATAGAAGAACCCCATATAAAGTAGTTGGGAATCATCCTCGACCGAACATCACTTGAACAACAAACAGCAAAAACTACAAAGACGATATACTACAAGGCAAAGACACTGCTACGTCTACGCCCCCTCCTAGACCCACACAATTTCCACTCAATACATCAAGCCATTACCCTCCTTCACCTTGATTACTGTTATGCTGTCTACCAGGGACTTTCCCGCTCCACACTCCTCCCCTACACATGGCCTTGCACACAATAGCACTCATCATACAGAATGCAACAAAATTCAAACACATCACACCTATCCTAAAAAAAGAACTTCACTGGCTCCCCCTAGAAAGCTGCATCAAATACAAAAACCTACAGTGCCTCCAAGAAATGGGATTACGCAACAACACCCTGAAATGGTTCACCTCCTACCTAAACAACTGCACATAGCAAGTAAAATGCGAGGAAAAGAAATCAGCTCAATTTACCACCAAGCAAGGAATACCACAAGGATCGGCTCTCTCATCAGTACTGTTCAACATTTACATACAGCCCATATGCAGCATCATCAGGCAACACAACATACAATATCACCTGTATGCAGACGATATAATGGTGTACACCCCAATCGACCTGAGCACCCCTGACATAACCTCAATGACCGAGTGCCTCGAACATATGAACACCTGGTTCGCCGACAATAACCTCAAGGTAAACTTTGATAAAACTGAAGCAATGTTTATTTCCAGGGCACAACATTCAACCCACCCCAAGAAATCAACATACTACACAGAACAATCAGAACAAAGGACGAAGTAAAGTATCTCGGTGTCACCATAGACCTGAATCTCCATTCCCACATTAACAAGACTGCAGCAAAAGCGTACTACCGTTTAAAGATCATCAGACGATTCAAGCCACTCCTCAGCCAAGAACACTTCCGAACAGTATGCCAGGCAGTCATCACCCCCATACTGGACTACGGAAATTCACTATATAAAGGATTACCCAAACACTCAGTACACACACTCCAATTGGTTCAGAACACTGCAGCATGCATAATCACAGGCACGTCCAAATACGAACACATAACACCAGTACTCTGACAGCTGCACTGGCTACCCAGGATGGCATGGGCAAAATTCAAGGCAACACTAATCATCTTTAAGATCATACACCACTGCTCAGCAGAAATTCTACAGACCACAATAACCAAAGACACAAGCAGCAGACCCAGGCAAACCCAAGGCACCAACAGACTCCTCACCCCAGCCGGATACCACAAAACAAAGCAATCAACCTCCAG
Organism: Ichthyophis bannanicus; assembly: GCA_033557465.1. Classification (NCBI taxonomy): domain Eukaryota; kingdom Metazoa; phylum Chordata; class Amphibia; order Gymnophiona; family Ichthyophiidae; genus Ichthyophis; species Ichthyophis bannanicus. Next base: position 121,901,020 of record CM066037.1, read on the forward strand.
AAGAGCCTTTTCACTCTTGGCGCCGGACCTATGGAACTCGATCCCTGAGGAACTAAGAGCACAAAAGGACCTCAAGGACTTCCGCAAATCCCTCAAAACCCACCTGTTGATGGCTTCATATGAACAAGAACCTTAACTCCCAATCCACGCAGCCTTGCCACTACAGCCACCATACACCAACATTTCAGACCTGGGACTCAACACCCAGGAATATATGTACATCTTGTCACCTATGTTTAATGTAGACCCCTTGTTATATCCCTAACCACTTTGATTGAAAGGTGGCATACAAAACTAGCTAAAAAAATGAATAAATAAAACCCTTCTCCTCAGCCACAAGGCCATCCACCAACAGGACTCTTCTCACCTTCGTTCACTCCTTCAAGAATTCAAACCCAGCAGAACTACAAGGCAAACAGCCAACAACACACCAGTCATCCCACACGCCAGAATGAAACACAACAATCAAGCCTGTAAACCACTGCTTCAACCTTTATGTCCTATCCCAATGGAACAAACTCCCACCCAAGATCAGATCAACTACTGACCCCTAGCCTTTCGGAAGCAAATGAAGATGCATCTCTTCATGCTACACTACGGCACTCCCGAAAGCCCATGAGACAGAAGGCCAGACTACGCCTCAAATGTTTGTATCTGCTTATAATGTAAATATGTAAATAAGTTTAAACTTTGTCCATCTCAGTAAACACCCAACTCAATTGTAAAGAGACTAACGCAACAGAATATTTAATGTAACTGCTTGTTATTTTGTTGTTTGATGTTTTCTATAGCCATCTACAAGCTTCATACATCTATTTAATGTAACCTGCTTTTGTTACATAGTAACATAGTAAATGACGGCAGATAAAGACCAGCATGGTCCATCCAGTCTGCCCGGCAAGAGTAGGTGCACCTGTCGCTCTGTGCAGGCCACCCCTCCCCATGTATTTGTTTAGGGGTGGATCCACCATTCCATGAAGGACACCCCTATTTGTTGAGAAGTTAGATGGTTCAGTTTATTTTGTTTTTATCCTATTGCTGTAAAGCAGGGGTTCTCAACCCTGTCTTCGGGACCCACCTAGCCAGTCGGGTTTTCAGAATAACCACAATGAATATGCATGGGAGAGATTTACATATAATGGAGGCAGTCTATGCAAATCTCTCTCATACATATTCACTGTGGTTATCCTGAAAACCCGACTGGCTAGGTGGGTCCCGAGGACAGGGTTGAGAACCCCTGCTGTAAAGGGATCCGCTGTGCTTGTGCCATGCTGTTTTGAATTCCGTCACTATGTTGTTTGATGTAAACTGCTTTGACCCAGAGAAAAGCGGTTTACAAATCCAGCTACATAAAATAAATAAATAAATTATCTCGCATCCAGTGATCACCGCATGGTGTGGTTCAGTATTAGAACTAGGGCTGATAAAAATCCATTCAAAAGCGAGGGTTTTAGACTTTAGGAAAACTAACTTTGCCAAGATGGGGCAATACCTCAAGGAGTCATTAGAGGGTTGGGAACAGCTGGGCGATGTAGAAAAGCAATGGGAAAAATTGAAGGGGGATATTTTGAGGACAACAGACCTTTTTTTAGACAGATAAATACATGAAAAAGGTAAAGGAGGCCACTATGGCTCTCAAAAGAAGTAGCTGAAAAGGTGAAGAAAAAGAGGGTGGCCTTCATAGAATACAAGAGATCACAGAGAGAGGAAGACAAGCATCTATATTTGGAAAAACTTAGGGGTATGTTTACTAAACCATCTTAACGTAGCAGCGGCGACGTTATCACGCGATAACGTCACGTATCGCATGATAACATCGGCAGTGGCGTTAAGGCACACTAATGCTGTGAAATCCGACTCTGAAGGGTGGAGTAAGGCCTCCCAGAGGGCGGAGATAGGGGTCAATGGGCAGAGAGTGGGCAGGGAGAGGCTCCAGGCACACTAATGTTGTAAAATCCGGGTCTGAACACTAACGCCAGTGAAACCCTTGCATTAGAGGCACATTTGCAGGAGAGAGAAACCATTTCAGTCAGCAATGTACAGCAAAGGCAGGGAAACCCAGAAAGTGATAGTAGTGATACATGTGCAGGAACAAAAAAGGCAAATAAACATATAAAATGACCAGAACCACATCTGAAATCCCAATAACCAAGCTGGCCAATAGTGATATTAATGATAAACATAAAGCAACACTACTGACAAAGCGTAAAAAGGAAGATATCATGTTTGGAAGGGTCTATGCGCTGTCCCCCTACAAAGTGAATGATCCCACTTTGAAGTAGCGGTGATCAGGGTTTTTTTCATTTATATTGGGCAGGTTTGTTATGGTGTGCACATGTGCAGCAACAGCAGAGTGAGCACATAGGAAAGGGCAACTGTACTGATGCTGTAAATGGGATACAGGGGGCTGCAGACGGCACATGCTGTGGTCCAGCTGGGGCACAGTGCGGACTAGGCAGATGCCTAGGTGGCACATAGGAATGCCGAAACTGTAAAGCAGCAAGACAGCAACTGACAAGGGTCCAACATGGGCATGAGTGTGTGTCCCACAGTGTCACAGGGGATATTACCCAGCAGGTAACCCCAAGGGCACATAAGATTGGCAGGCAGTGCCGGAGGGAAGTGCGCATGTCCATGTAGGCACCCCTACCCAAGAACCCACACCATAGGCAGCTGCCTACCAGCACACTGGATGGCCTGGGACTCTGCACCACCAGCATAAGGGCGTGTCAGCATGGTGACGGAGGGGTGCTGGTGGCGGAGGGGGCAGTGGCATCTGCCCACAGCAGACCACAGCCAAGCCCCGTTTAGGTGGGTGCCGTGCACTGCAACAGACAAGGTCTGTCTGACGAAGAGTCATGGTATCCCCAGGGAATGATCTGCCCCTGTGGCAACAGTTTGGTGCAGTACACACAGCCAGTGTGTTCAGGGGCAGAAGGTCACAAGTTCAAGTCCCAGCTGTGGCTCCTGTCAACCTTGTCCCCATATTTTACCCAGTGGTAAACCGTGGTAATAAAGATGGAACCTTTATTGCAGATAAAATAAACATGCTTGAAACGCCTATATTTTACCCTACAGAGCACAGACACCATAAACATGTGCAATCCCTAGAGCAGAGTTTCCCAACTGCAGTCCAGGAAGGCCAAACACCATTCAAGTTTCATGCTGTCCCTAATAAATATGCCTGTGCTGCATTTGTATGCATTGCCCCCATTGTATGCAAATTTATCTCATGCATATTCACTAGGGACAGCATGAAAACCTGAACAGTGTTTGGCCCACCAGGACCAGAGCTGGGGAACCTCTGCCCTAGGAGCAGTGGCCAACAGGGACACACACACCCACACCCACAGGCTCCACTATCCAAAGCCTCATGGAGAGTCAGGCTGTTGGGCCCTGGGCGGAGCAGCATCTCCCAATACTGGCACGTGCATACCTTAGCAATGCCGACCTAAACTTGGGAACACGTTCCACATATATCAAAAGGTTGCTATGAGTAATGTCAGCTAACAAATCCTTAGTTGAACGCGATTTGTTGATAGAGATTCATCATAGCAACCTTTCTGATATCTGTGGAGTGTGTTTTAGTTATTGCTTCTGAAATGTTTACCACCCCGGGGAGTGACCCCAACAGTATTGCGTACCATAGCAATGCCCGCACTGTGCCCAGGACTGGTGTGGTGGCCAGGGCTGCCACAAACCTCCATATTTGCACAATGCTGGCATAGGTGTGGGAGTGTGTGTATGTCTATCCAGTGTGTTGTGGCTGCCTACACCTTACTGAGCCCACACTGCTTGCACTGTTTCCAGTGTTAGCCTGCCAATGTGCATAATGAGGAGCAAGGTACTGTGGGTATGGCCCGAACAGGGTGGCCTGGGCAGGATGCATCTGCACAGGGTATAGGGCAATGGCTGGGACATTGTAGTGCCTGACCACCACCTGCACGGACAGGGTGGCCACAGCATGTCATGCTGGGAGGTCACTCTCACCCTGACTGAGCAGTGACCACGGCATGGCTAGATTCCCCTATAGTGCTATGCAGCATTTCTCTCACATGATATTTATGGGTTCTCTTTTCTAGGGCCCAATCACTGACATACCTGCTTTGTGTGTGTGCTCACATCCCATTTTTGGGTGCACATAGTTCCTCCAGGAACATGCACTATGTACTAGCTAGCAGACTGTCTGCAGTTAGCATGTGTATGGCTGGAACACCTTGTAGGGTGCAGTGGGTGGAAACTGACTGTGCTGGTGAATGTCAAATAGTGGTGGGGGGAAGCTGAGCTTTTCCAGCGTTCTGCCTGTCTGCCATTGCCTTATTGATGCGTACAGATCTGCATTGACTGCCCTGTAGGGTGCCTGTTCCCCAGCAGGACTGGAGTTGATGGTCCTCTCTACTGCCACCATTGCAGAGATGTACAGTGTGGATCTGTTGGTGGGAGATTCTGTCCTCCCACCCTGAGCCACAGAGGATGGGTTGGGTGGTGCTACATAATCCGCTTTTGGGTCCAAACACCCCCCCCCCCTTCACCTATAATATGTGACCATTGCATCCACACAGGATATGAACTATTCTGGGTGCATCACAGTCCACAAGGGCTAGACATGACTGGGAAATACAGATGGACACAGGTGTATCCTAGGTGTATCTGCAAGGACTACCTATCACACACTGGCACTGATGAGGACCTGCAGCATAGCCTATCTCAGCCAAGCCAGGTGCTGCGGACCTGGTGCTAGGTGCCCCACCTCACCCTCAGGGTGAGCACAGGACCCGCACAATGTCACAGTTTGTAGCTACTCTGTGCCAGTAACACACATGGTCAGTTCCCCCTACCAGGCCTAGGTGCTGTGGGGGTGCATACCCCATTATGTGATCAGCTGTAGACTGCTGATCTGCATGTGCAGTGCATCATGGGTACGGATGGGTTTACCCTATCCTGGTAACCACAGCAAACAGTTTGTGTGGTGACCTGCAGTCTTTCTGTAGCCAGCCAGCAGTGTGGTCATAGCTATAGAGAAGTAGCCTACTGGTTACTTCACTGACTGTGGAGGCAGAGGTCATGGGTTTGATCCCACAGTGGTGTTATTTAATAAGGCTTTCTGAGGCTTTTCCTTTTAATTTAAATCAGTGCTGCCAGCAAAATGCACCCTCACAGTGCTGTAACCTTAAGCGCCCTATAGGTCACATTAGACGGCGCCTTGGCGGACAGGGCACTTTATAATGTGCCCTATGGAGTGCCTTATAGGGCGCCTTATGCAACACCTTATGTTACGGCACTGTGAGGGTGTTTTTGCTGGCAGCACTGATTTAACTTAAAAAAGGAAATGCCTCAGACAGCACTGATTTAAATTAAAAAAGGGAATTGCCTCAGACAGCCTTCTTACATAACACCACTGCGGGATCAAACCCATGACCTCTGCCTCCACAGTCATTGCAGTAAGCAGTGGGCTACATCTTTATAGCTTCTAACACTGCATTGGCATGAACTTAGGGTTAACGTGTGTTAACATGCCACAGCGTCCACTATTACACGATACAGATTCTTGCTACCTTGACACCAGAACGCCCACTCCTTCTATGGCATTCTTCACATTATCGCTGCAACTAGTGCTGGTAACATTAAGATGGTTTAGTAAACATACCCCTTAGAGAAACTAGCAAAGTAGTCAGGAAAGAAAAGATAAAGAAAAGAAATACCAGTGCAATAAAATGGGAGAATACAACATTTTTCAGATGTATTAGTGACAGAAGGAAGTGCAAAAGTAGTATTGTCAGACTCAAGGGCAAAGGGGAGGAATATGTAGAAGCTGATGAGGATAAAGCAGAATTGCTTAACAAATATTTCTGTTCTATGTTCACACATAAAGGACCAGGAGCAGGACCTCAGAAAACACCCACAAATAGGAACAGAAGTGATGGGGATCTTGAATAATTTTCAGAAGACTGTGTTCGTGAGAAACTTGCTAAACTAAAAGTAGAGAAAGCAATGGGACCAGATGGGATACATATGAGAATATTGAAGGAGCTTGGGACGTTCTAGTGGTTCTACTGACTGACCTTTTCAATGCTTCTTTAGAGTCAGGAGTGGTCCCAGAGGACTGGAGAAAGGCACATGTGATTCCTTTACACAAAAGCAGAAGTAAGGATGAGGCAGAAAACTACAGGCCGTTTTAGTCTAACCTCTGTGGTGAGTAAATTATTGAAAATGTTGCTGAAAGGAAGGATAATGAGGTTTCTGGAGTCCAATGAATTGCAGGATCTGAGGCACCATGAATTTACCAGAGGCAGGTCTTGTCAGACAAATCTAATTGATTTTTTTGACTGGATGACCAGACAGTTGGACTGAGGGAGAGCCCTAGATGTGGTGTACTTAGATTTCAGTAAAGCCTATGATATTGTTCCGCATAAGTGACTTATAAACAAACTCAGCATCCTAGGGATAGACCCTAAAGTGACTGGGTTAGAAATTGGTTGAGTAACTGAGTAATGGGTGGTTGTCCTCCATGTATGTATTTCGGAGGCCTATCACCATTTTGGTATTGGGCTCTTGTTATTTCCTAAAGTATCTTCCAAGTCTCTGTTGTGGTAAGATTGTTTGCATCCTCCTCTCTACTATGTGGTCTAAATACAGTGTATGATATTGATATTATCTTTTCTTTCTCTATTCTGTAAAATGCTGTTTAATTTACCTCATTCACTGCATTCCATGTAAGGAATTTCATTTTCTTGCTGTATTTGATAAATTCTATAAATAAAAGTTAAAAAAAAAAGAAATTGGTTGAGTGGGAGGCAACAAAGGGTACAGGTAAATGGAGCTCACTCTGAAGAGGAGGAGGTTACCATTGGAGTGCTGCCGGGATCTGTCCTGGTCCGATTCTTTTTAACATTTTTATTAGTGATATTATGGAAGAGCTGTTGGGTGAGGTTTGCCTCTTTGCGGATGATACCAAAATCTGCAATCTGCAAATGCCTTTCTTCTCTCCTTGTGCTTCATTTTATTTTATTTTACTACTAATTGTCCCTTCTCCTTCTTCCCTTTTCAAATGTTTCTAGTTTATGCAACATAAAACATTGTCAGAAAATATTTGCATGTTCCAATAGTGTGAAAAGAGGCAGAGTTACAGGTGCCATGGTTATAGCAATGTCTATGGCCATAGCATAGTTAGGCTTTAAAATTCACTCATAAGGGGAAAAAGATTAAGAAAGCATTGAAGTAGAATATTTTAGTTTTGCCTTTGCCTGTCTCGGGCCTTCCGAGCAATTAGATAAGACTAGTTGGTCACCTAGGGCAGCAGCAGCAATAGCCAAAGCCACAAAAACTCAGAGCCATCAACATTGTATTTATTGTTGCCCACAGAGAGGGCAGGCACAGACCTACAAAGCAGTTATTTAGAAGTATGTTTATTTAAAAATGTTGTAATAAAGCCTTTCTTTTATTATTTTTATTTTTATTTCTTATATACCGCGCTATTATAATTAGTGCGGTTTACATTTGAACAGAACATACAAGAATGTAACAAGTTACATCGAGTTTTTACATTGAACAGGGAAAGTAAACATGGAGGAAAAAACCGAGGGAAACTATGTACAAATTATATACAAATTATGGATACTCTTATGAAGAAAATCTAAAAAACTTTACCTAGGGGCCTGGGCTCGTGGGTTAAAGAAGCAGATAGGGGGAAAAAATTGGTTAACTGTTATCTACAGGAGGATGATCTAAGGGACGGGCTAGGTAGGGAGGTACGGTGATGGCAGTGTGAGTATCGGGATTGGTGTCAGGGTAATGTTGTAAGAATAGTGGTATTTGAGGGCTTTTCGGAATAGCGTCAGGTTTGAGATGGCCCGGATTTCAGCAGGGAGGGCATTTCCATGCCATAGGTGCAAAAATGGAGAAGGCTGTACTTCCTGTTGCCTTCCTACATTTTATCAACAATTTCGGAACTTCGAGTGTGTGCCATGGAGAAGATCACTGATGGGCATGGGGGGATGGTTCTTAAGGGCCTTGAATGTCATGAACAGAGCCTTAAAATGGATTCTGGCCCGCAGCGGAAGTCAGTGTAGGTTCTTTAGAACTGGCGTAATGTGGTCTGATCTTGAGAGCCCTGTCAGTACCCTTGCAGCTGAGTTCATGGCAAGTCGTAGCGGGTTAAGAGTCGACTGTGGAAGTCCGAGTAGGATAATGTTAGCAAAGTCGAGGTGTGGGATGACTAAGGCTTGGAAGATTGAACGGTAGTCAGGGAAGTCAAGAAGTGGGCGGAGATGGCGTAGTGATCGGATCTTATGATAAATTGCTTTAGAAGTGTTTATGACATGTGCTGACATGTCAAGATGCTGGTCGAGGGTGATGCCCAGGTAGCGAATTGTAGATTTGGACTTCAGTTCAATGTTATTGACTAGCAGTGAGGAAGGTGGGGTGAACTTCTGGTTTCGCGAGATGAATAATACATCTGTTTTGCTGTGGTTAATACGTAGATTTAGAGAGAGGAGCCAATCTGCTACCGCCTCAAAGCATCTTGTAATTGGAGAAAAGTCAGGTTGATCGATTTTAAACTGTGTGTACATAAGGATGTCGTCTGCATATGCAAGGCATTGGACGTTTAAGGAACGGATTAAAGCGCAAATGGGCTGCATGTAGATGTTAAACATTAGTGCAGAGAGGGAAGATCCCTGAGGTACACCTTGCTTCAGTGAGAATGGTTCAGAGGTCTTGGAACCTGCTCTGACTTGTTGCCATCTGTTACACAAATAGGATTCACACCAGGCTAGTGCTGAGCCTTGTAGTCCTTTATCTTTGAGGCGAAATAAAAGTGTTTCGTGATTCACTGAATCAAAGGCGGCTGCTATGTCTAAGAAGATGAGGACGAATCCATGGTTGATATTGTCAATTCCTGTGATTAGGTTGTTGAAGAGGGTTGTGAGGATGGTGTCCACGCCGTGAGCTTCCCTGAAGCCATGTTGGGATGGGTCCAGTGGTGCAACAGTATCAACATGGTGTTGGATTTGCCACTGGACTACCTTCTCCATAATTTTAGCAAGCAGTGGAATACTTGATATTGGTCGGAAGAACTCAACTTAGATGGATCGAGCCTACTATTCTTTAACAGGTGGCGGATTGATGTGTATTTTAAGCTTTGAGGGAAGGATCCTGTTGTGAGTGATTGATTCAAGATTCTGCATATGGTTGGACTGAGGTCGTGGCACAACTCTTTAATCCAGCTAGCAGGGCAAGGATCGTTGGGAGCAGTGGTGAGGTTAATAGATGAGATGATATCTAAAATGTCTTTGTTGGATACCTTGGAGAATGACAGCAGAGGGGTTGGTTGGGGGGGTCCGTGTGGGGTGGGGGTAGATAATATGTTTGCATTCGTGTTGTACTTGGTCTGTATCATCTTTGATTGAAGGTAGTTAGAATAGTCTTGTGGCTGGGGCATGGTTGGTTGGGCTAGTGCTGGATTGCCAGTTAGTGACTTTACAATGTTGAATAAGTCGTGAAGTTTGTTCAATAATCGCCTTAGTAATTCTGAGTAATACTGTTTTCTTTTTTCCATGGTTTTTTGTCGGTGGGCTTGCAGGTGAGTGGAGTATGCACCGAGTGCCTCAGGAGTCCGGGTGTGGTGCCACTGTCTCTCGAGCTTGCGTAGGTGGAGGAGCGATGCTCACAGATCCTGGGAGTACCATGGTGCGTGTTCACGTTTCTCACGGTTCGTGTTGATGGATGGTAGGCAGGCGGCAGCTCTAAGGGTGTCGTCCCAATTGGAAACCAGTTCGTCTGGATCGAGGGATTCATTGGCAAGTAGGCAGAGTGGTTCTTGTTATAGGCAGAGTGGTTTACAGAGAAATAAAAACCATATTTGGAAAGCAACTTCGTTTTTAGATTAAAAGTAATAGAACAAGAAGGAAAAAGAACAAAAAAATGAATCAAGACAAAATATAGGGGAAAAAAAGACTAGAACACAAAAATCAAGGACATTAGCAGAGGCCAGCACCACCTTCACACCGAAGCTTTTCAGGCCTCAAAAGCCGGTCGGAAGAGAAGGGTTTTTAGTTGGAATTTGAAAGAGGCATAAGATGAATCTAAACTGAGATCAAGTGGCAACGAGTTCCATAAAGTGGGGACATAGAAATAAAAGGGCTGACTTTCTGCTGGATTCCAAGCGTGCTCGCAAAGGTGGGCACATATATATATATAAACTGCTATCATGCAGGGAACACAGTGCTTGTGGTGGAGTATGAAATGCCAGAAAAGAGGCAAGATAGACTGGTGCACTCTAATGAAGGGCCTTGTGTGCTAGTGTCAAGGGTTTATACTGAATACGGAAGGCAATGGGCGACCAGAGATGAATTTTCAATAGGGGGTGATGTGATCAGTTCTTTTTGCGTATGTTAGGATGTGGGTGGCTGTATTCTGAAGGGGCTGTTTAAGTTTTGAATGGGAAAGACCAGATAAATAGCATGCAGCAATCCAATCTTGCTATGACATACTGGAGAAGAAGAGAGGTAAGAGATGGAGATGAAGAGAATGACATTGACAGAGCAAAGAAAGACTTTTTCACTATAGCATGATGTTCAGTTATCCATTTTTACAGGACTCTTGTTGGAGGGGTGGTTTGGGGATGATCATAGTTGTTGAGAGTTTATCAGAATCTCAAAGGGGGGAAGGAGGAGGGTTGAAGATTTGCCTGGGGCACTCGGTACCTTTGCACCAACTCTGGCCTGTCTTGAAAACCACCGAACCAATTTTGGAGAACTCTACGAGACCTACAGACCTACAGCAGTGAGGACCTACGAGACCTACAGCAGTGAGGACTTCAAGCCTTTTCTTCCACGTTTCAGTAGAAATATTTTTCTTTAATAGAACCCCTCAGAGTGGAGGAGTAGCCTCGTGGTTAGAGCAACAATCTAGTACCCAAGAGATCAGGGTTCAATTCCCACTAGCACGCCTTGTGACCTTGGGCAAGTCACTTTATCCCCCAGTGCCTCAGAAGAAAAGGCCTGGCAATCTAGTTCCAGTCATAGCTTGCCAAAACCCAGGGATTGCTTTGCCAAAACCCAGGGATTGCTGGGTCACCAGGAGTCCACATTGACTTAATGGCACTAAAAAAAAAAACCCCAACAACAGCCCTCAGTTAAATCACAATTAAATACAAATGTGTCCTTGTAATCATCAGAAAGCAGGACACGTGTATCCATATTATATGGAATAATGAGTGAAAATCGAGAAGGGAGAACAGGTGTTTACAGCAAATCATCTGTACATGCAGAGCCTCACGTAGCCTGATCCATGCAAAGGAAGGGACACAAGCTGTCAGTGGACAGGTGGCTGGATGGTTTAGGGGAGGGACTCATGGCTCGCAGCAGCTTAGACTCACAGTAATACAGTACTGTACAACTGACTGTCTTCCAGTCCCACCTCCTGGTTGTCTGCAGCCAATCAGGCGAGACTAACAAATCCTCTGCCCTGCCTCTTGCATTACTGCAGCCTGAAAGGTGGGGGTGGGGGGGGGGGGGGTGAGGAATATATGCAGTTTGCTGTGTTTCCTGAAGCCATTCAGGGGCATCTTCCCTAACGAAAGTGCACAGACAAGCCGAATCTAATCTGCAGTCCTTCCCTATCCAGTGAGCAGTACCCAGGCTGTCATTCAGTTTCACCAGGATCCTGCCTACTGTGGAGTGGAGTTTGCTACTTGAATTAGATCTCAGTACCTGCCTCCTACTACTGTTAATGCTGTTTTCTGGAGGACTAGGGGTAAGAAACTGCATGATGGTGTACATTCGAAGTCTGTTCTTTGATATTGCTACTGGTAAAATCAGATCCAGTTTCATAGCTGTTTCCAAAGCATTGGCAGTCAATGATCCGCATTATAACTGCTGCATGTGCTGTTGGAAGTGGGCATGGCTACTATGTTGCAGATCCTGTGCTAAAAATGCAATGCAATGTGTGCCTTTGGGTCAGTGCTGATTCCTGACAACCCAGAAGCTCCTGGGTTTTCTTGGCAGTGTGACCGGAAGTAGATTGCCAGGCCTTTCTTCCAAGGCAATGGAGGGTTAAGTGACTTGCCCAAGGCCACGAGGAGGGCTAGTGGGAATCGAATCCTGATTGATTTGTTACCAAGCCAGTGTTCTAACCACTAGGCTACTCGTCCTCCTGAGCTAAAGAGCTGTTCATTTCAGGCAGGCCTGGGCCAAAGGGAGCTTCCACAAAGATGGTAAGGCTTGCTTATGGTGTTGTGGTGCCCTGAGCCAACTTTTGCTATTGCAGCTCATCTTGGGGCCAGTCTTGCAGTATGAACCATGCAAATGGCAGGGTTCATAGTATGAGAATGGCCCCATACCAGAAGGAAGCTTAAATACAATCCAGTTTTTGGATGTAAAGTAGTCCATAAATTTAAATCCCATTCCTCTCCCTCCATAAATGAGCTTTGTCTCAGCTTCCAATTCTGCCTTCCTGTCTGTGCAAGTCTCTGCACCCTCTCTCTCTTTCCGTATTACTGTAATTGAGAGTGATGCAACTGCAGCTCGCGGATAGCTTTAGTTCCTTCCATTACCAAAACCTTGCAGATAGACACTCAGAAACTTACTATAATATACCAGCACCAGGTCCAAGAATTAAAGCTGCATTAACCATACCTATCAAAATTCACTACAAATATTCTGGAACACTAGTGCGCCTCGTCTGGAAAACAGAACAAGCCAGGCTGCTATAGATTCCTATGCAGAACCTACACGTTAACAGAATCCCTCACCTTGGTTACACGGAGACAACACAGATCATAAATTCGTTAAAAAACAAAACAAAACAAGAGACTACAAATTAAAAATAAATATGCAAACATGAAATGAAAATCCCAAGAAAACTAACTCCAGGACACATGAAACACAAGAAAAAAAACAATGTATTTCCTCCTGCACTGAACAAAATAAAAGGGAAATTAATTTAGCTCAAACTTTTTCTCTAAAGTTCAAGGTGAATTATATTCAGGTACAGTAGGTATTTTTCCTGTCCCCAGAGGACATCCAGTCTGAACTTCATACCTGAGGCATTGGAGGGTTAAGTGACTTGCCCAAGATCAAAAAGAGCAGCAGTGGGATTCTGGTCTGGCTTCCCTGGTTCTCAGGCCACTGCTTTAACCACTGGGCTATTCTTCCGTTTTCAAAGCTGATGTATTTCATTCTCTAAAAACGAAAAATAATTTTCTTGATACATTTGTCATCCGATCATTTTTATTTTTCCAGTTGAGTTTGGTCTTTACCACTTCCTTTGGGTGGCTTTCTCCAGATACAAGCAGGGGAATGCAGGCACACTCCAAGGTGCTGTCCGTGCAACAGAGCTAGTGCCGGCTCTCCCTTAGCTCAGAGAAGTCCTTTGAACTTCTCTGAGCATGCATGCACCTTCCTGCCTCACCATGGCTGTATGTCACTCCTCCAGTCTACTGTAACCGTGGCAGCTCTCCCTCGATCCTCAAGCGTTTTGTTTTTGTCTTTTTTTTCATTTTAGTTTTGCGTTTCTCTCGCAAGTTTCTTTAAAAAAAAAAAAGGAAGTAGAGCAGTTTTCTTGGCCAGCGGCATCATTACAGTCTCCCTGCTGTCAGCACCTGCTTGTGTTAAAAATAAATAACTAAATTATACAGCAGCAGAGAGGAAAGCACTTCTCCTGCCTGCAACATCACAATTTTGACTGAAACAACTAAAATAAAGGGGAGGAACTTCACATTTTCTGTGGAAGCAGTACCACCTTTACTGTCAGCCAGATTCCTCAGTGTCAGTCTCCACATCTTCATGGCGGCTTCAGCTTCAGCACCTGCCTCAGTCTCATTGGGCCCAGACAAGGCATGATCGGGACCAGATGGGGCTGCAGTGTGGCCAGAGGCAGACCTCCCACCGGCACAAGAGATGATGGCCTGGAACCTCAAGCAATAGGTCAGAGGCCATACTCCCTCTCCATCTAACCTGGACTCTACAGGACATTCTCCAAGGCTAGAAACTCTGGTAGGTGGTAAACATAAAACAAAATCTCAGCATATACATACACATAGTTTCCAAGAACCGTAACCTCACAAACGGAAGTCTGAGGGAGGTTCATCAGAGACCTTATCCCAGAGGTCAAAGAGGGTTAAACAACAGTCATACGCCAGGCTGGACCTGTCTCTTTCTACACCCCTAGCGAAGGACAGGTCCTCACCCAGTGACCCTCTCTTACAGTTGTTACATTGCTTCATCCAAGATAGTGCAGTCTTACTGGGGGCCACCCCTACTCTTCACCGCCCATATCTTTGGAGGTCCCCTCTTTCTCCTCAGGCTCCCCTTCCTCTGATAGATTGGAGGGCCCCTGAGACTTTGGAAGTGGACACCTACTCAACCACAGCTTCCCCTTATTCCCATCAGTGGGATATGGAGCCCTCTCTTGCGGGAGATGTTGACCCTCCTTCCACAGATCACCCACTGGGAGAAAAATCCCCAGAAGATTTTTCCTACCCGAAATTTCTCCAGAAAGTGTCTAGAGTGTTGGCTTTGAGTGTCTTTCAAACTCCCCCAATAAAAAGGATTTCCAATCTATCTTGCAGGCCTGTAGTAGCTCCAAAGAGGTTCTGGCCATCCCAGTCCTTCGAGTGTTGCAGGATCTCCTTGTGTCTGTATGGAAGATACCAGTATCGGTTCACGCCACTGCTCACCATCTCAACCTCAAGTACAAGGTGCCGCATTCACCGGGGTTTCAGCATCAGCAACTTCCCCATCAGTCAGTAGTATCCTCCAAGTCTCATGTCCAGACTCTTCCAGGAAGAGATCAGCAGACATTGGACTCCATCAGTAGGAAAATCTTTCAAAGTGGAGTGCTAGCTATGAAAATTCTAGCCCACCAACTTCAAATCTTGCAGTACCATCATGATCTCCCTCGCAAATGCCTCTACCATTTCAGCGCTGGAGGCACATGCCCTTCAAGATAATTTACAAGAGTCCTTCTATCACATCATTCGAGCTACCTATGATACATTTGACTCAGTTGCCCAGTCCACTGCTACTTCCATTTTTGCCCATTGTACGGCTTGGCTTCACATCTCTGGTCTCCGAGAGGATCTTCATGACTACCTAGCAGATGCTTCTTGCCAAGAAGATAGTCTTTTTTGGTCCTAAGATTCAAGAGGCGATCTCAGAGGTCAAGGGCCATTCTTCTACATTCTGTTTTACCCTCGTCTGCGTTTTTAGCCCTATTCTTGATCTTTACCACAAAGTCAGCCAGCACCTGCGTATCCTCAGCGCCCCAGACAAAGGGATAGAAAACAAACTGCAAGTGCTTCAGCCCAAGGCGGGCCCCAGTTTTTGACTATCTGTCAGTGGGAGGTCATGTCCAACATTTCCAGAAGGCATGGCAGGCCATCACCACAGATCGTTGGGTCCTCAGCATCATTGAAGTAGGTTACTTACTCAATTTCACAGTTAACCCTCCTTGCATAACCCGCCCAGCAATGTTCCTCCTCCGCATCTTCTCCTTTTAGCAGAGGAGATTGCAAATCTGCTGAACAACCACGTAGTCGAGCCTGTAATGGAGTAAGAGCGCAACCAGGGATTCTACTCCTGGTTCTTCCTCATCCCTAAAAAGACGGGAGGCCTCCGATCAATCCTCAACCTCCGAGAACTCAACCTCTACATCAAAAGAGAGAAGTTCAAAATGATTTCTCTAGCCACCATTCTCTCCCTTCTAAAGCAGGAAGACTGGCTCACCTCTCTTGACTCAAGGACGCCAACACCCATATCCTGATCCATCCTAGACATTGGCGATGCCTCCATTTTCACTTCAGAATGGAACACTCTCAATACAGAGTTTTGACCTTCGGCCTATCTTCAGCCTCAAGGGTTTTCACAAAATGTCTGAAGGTGGCTGCAGTGCATCAGCACAGGCAAGGCCTAAGCATTAATCCTAATCTATATAATTGGCTCATCTCAGGGCCCGAAAAGGCCTCAACGCAAATGTCAGTCAGCAGGACATCCTTACTTCTGCAACAACTTGACTTCGTTATCAGTTTCCATAAGTCAGAGTATGAACCTCGTCAAGTGCTAGACTTCATTGGGGCTCATGCCTTTTTGCCACTCAACAGAGTAGCCATCCTTCAACAGCTCAGTACCCAACTGCTCAATCTACGCAGTGCCTTGGCCCACACTATACTACACCTCTTAGGTCACATGGCAGCTCTCAGTACATATGTTAGCATGTCTCTATATGTGGCCGCTCCAGTGGCATCTCCAACTAAACTGGAATCGGCATACTCTGTCCCTTCATTGTCAGATATCTCTCTCTCTCTCTCTCTCTCCGGCCCCAGCCTCCACATGTTACATCAGTCTCTTTGCTGGTGGATGCTTCCATCCAGTCTCACCGAACAGCCACATCAGTTCACTCTAACAACAGACGCCTCCCTATATGGGCTGGGGAGCTCATCTTTTGCAGCTTATGACTCAAGGACATTGGACCAACAGAAATACCTCTCTGCACATCAACCTACTGGAAATGCTGGTGATTTACTATGCCCTACACACTTTTCAGCATTGGGTCTGCAACAGATTGCTTCTTCTGCAAATGACAATCAGGTCATCATGTTCTATGCCAACAAGCAAGATAGCTCCAGTTCCCTCCGCCTATGGTTCTACACTCCATCCATCGGAGTCTTCCTACATGCAGTCTATCTCCCGGGTATCCAGAACCAGTTAGCAGACTCCCTTAGTCAACGCCTTGACCCACACGAATGGTCCCTGAATTCCATGGTCTTAACCTTCATCTTCTAAGCCTGGGGGACATTAGAGGTGGATCTTTTCACCACAGATGTCCATGCCAAGTGTCCACTCTTCTGTTTCCTTAGACCCAGTTCGAGTACATGGGCATCGGATGCCTTCCTCATCTCCTGGACAGATCACCTCATTTATGCATTTTTGCCATTCCCGCTCATTCCTCAAACCCTCCTCAAGTTTCGCGCAGACAAGGCGACTCTAATCCTCACACATGGACCCTGGCTATTACTTCTTCATCTCTTCCTTCCCACGTAACAGGAAGGTTGTCTCCTCCATCCTAACCTACAGTCGCTACCTCTAGCTGCTTGGAAGCTGACGGGTTGACTGATGCTGTTCACCCAGTGCCAGCTGCTATTCAAGCTATACTTCAAGCATCTCATCGACCTTCTATGTAGCGCTTCTATCATCATAAATGGATTCATTTCTCCCACATTGAAGGGTCTGAATCCTGTCTCATGCTCCCTCAGTCATATCCTCATCTATCTCCTTCACCTGTCCGACTCTGGCAGAGAGTGAACAGAAGTCTGAAAACCATCACAGCATCCCATCTACACCAGGATGGCAAACCAGTTTCTATGCATCCACTAGTTTCTTGCTTCCTGAAAGACTTAATGAACACCAAACCTCCAATGAAGCCTCCTGCTCCAGCATGGGATCGCAATGTTGTTCTCTTAGAGCTCATGAAGGCCCCCTTTGAACCACTGGGGTCTCTTTCATTGAAACACCTCACTTAGAAAACCAGTTTCCTACTGTAGTTGCTGTTACCTCTGCAAGATGTGCGAGTGAACTCCAGACCCTCATCCATTATCTGCTGTATATTCAGTTTCTTCATGATAAGGTACTGTTGCGTATCCATCCTAAGTTTCTTCTGAAGATTGTCTCCAGTTTTCATCTCAACCAATCCATTGTACTTCCTACATTCTTCCCAGAAGCTCAACTGGATTCACCGGAGCAAGCACTACACTCTAGATTGCCGTCGAGCCCTACTTTATTACCTCCAACTTACCAAACAGCTCCATCAGTGTTGCCAGCTTTTATCACATTTAACCCTAACAGCTCAGGGAAGCCTGCATCTAAGCAGTCCCTTTCCTCTTGGATTGCAGACTATTTTTGTTAGTTCAGGTGGGTTGCACCTCTCTTGGTCGGGTGGAACTCCAACATCTTCACGCTACAGCAGCTACTGTGGCCATCCTAGCTGCTATTCTTCCTCAAGATATCTGCAAAGCTGCTAATTGGTCATCTGTACACACCTTTGTGAAGCACTACAGCCTGAATTGCTCTTCAACAACTGAGTTTACCTTTGGTCAGACTGTCCTGTGAAACTTCTTTGCTTGAATTCTTCCACCTCCCAGTTTTTACCAGGCTGCGTCATTATCAGACTCACAGGCGGCCCTCTGCTCTGAACTCACCTTGGAGTGTGCCTGCATGCATACCCCTGCTTATATCTGTTTACCTGTAACACGGGTTCTCCGTATACAGCAGAGGTATGCAGTCACACTCACCCGCCCGCCATCCCCTCAAAAAAAAAAATAGGAAAAATATGCAAGGCCCAAATGCAGAATAGGCAAACTATAGAACTGTAATTACTCTTGATGCAGCGACATCAGTGATCACCCCTTCTTTCAACTAGAGGACAGTCTTTACCATGCATTCCCAATGCTACCTGTTCCTTCCTGCCTTCTATAGCTCTATTGTACCTGCGCCTGAAATTTCTGTAGGTGCTTTCACCGCTGCACTGCCTGCTCTGTGAAAGACTGAGGAGTGATGTACAGCTGACGGTGCGATGGGAAGGTGCAAACATGCTCAGAAGTCCGAAGAACCTCTCTGAGCTAAGGGAGAGTAAGCACTGGTGCTGTCACCCGGACAGCACCTTGGAGTGTGGCTGCAAACCTTTGCTGTATATGGAGAACTTGTGTTACAGGTAAGCAACCATGCCTCCTCTTAAGTCTGAAAAGATCTTGTTTCCATTTTGTTTCTCCACTTCCTCATCTTCTTCCTTTCTTCCCTGTTCTCTGACATTGATCCTTCTGTTTCATCTTTTTTCTCATTTCCCCTCTCCTAGCTTTCTATTTTTTTACTTCCCCGGTCCTCCCCTAACCTGCCCTTCCTCTGTCTCATTCCTTTTTTCAGCCTATTTCCCCATTTTTCACCCCCTTTCTAGCCCCAATTTCCTCCTCCTATACTCATCCCCACCCCAGTCTCATCTCCCTTCTTCTGGCTCTCATCTCCCCACCAGGCACAGCTCCTTCCCCATCACACATTCCCTTGCCACCTCCAAGCCCTTTCTTATTCCTTACCTCCCCATCTAAACACCCATTCCCCTTATACCTTCACCATTATCAACCTTCTTTTCACTTCCTTCAGAGGCCTGTCCCATTTCTGCTCACCTTTTCCATATCCCCACCTGTCCCTTTCTACTGCCTCCCAACCCCTTCAAGTCCTTCATATTATGCCTCACCCCCAGTCTTTCTGCACTCAAATCTTCATGGCCCTACTCATACCTATCATCTTGCCCCTGCTGTCCTTATCCCTGCTCAGTTTTTAATCCCAAATATCCCCCAAGCTAATCCCTATGTCCCCACTCTTCTATCCTACCCAGTCTGAGTCCTCACTCACAATCTCATCCAAGTTTCAAATTCCCACTTACACTCCCAATACCCAGCTAATCTTAAGAGGCTGTCTTCTGGTCTCCCACCCAAGGTCTGAATCTCTTCTCTATCGCATCCCCATGTTCCCAGTGTCTGCCCTTTAGCTGCCTCCCATTTTCCCAGCGCCCCTCCATCTACTTCCTTCTCAAATATCCATTGCTTCTGCATTTTCCTCCTCCTTATCCCAGCATCCATACCTAGATATCTCCCATTTCACTTTCCCCTGCTTGTGTCCTTGCTTCTTTCCCCCCCCCCCTTCCACCCCACAGTATCTGTCCTCCTCACTCCCCAGCAACTGACTCTCCCACCCTCCCCCAATATTAGCACCCTTTGTCCCAGTCAACATCAGCCTTCTTCCAGCCCTAGTAAGTCTCTTAGCATTACTCATTTCCTATCCCAGCATCATCTTCCATTCCACCATCGGCCCGTCCTCAATCATCCCCAGCACCAGCCTTAGCTGCAGCAACTCCTTAGCATCATCACCTTCTTCCACCACCAGCTCCTTCCTGAGCATCAGCCACAGTTCCCTCCTCCCACCAAGTACAAGGATTAACTCCATCCAGCACCAGCCCCTTTCCAAACATTAGCTCCAGTCATCCCAGTATCAGCTTTAGCCCTAATAGTACCTTAGCATCACCTCCCTTCCAGCATTAGCAGCCCTTAAACATCATTCCGCAAGCAAGACTCAGTCCCCCCCCCAAATTCCAGTCACTCTTCTCCAGCATCAGCCCTTATCACCACCCCCATCCAGCACCAGCATCCCTTACCACTGCTCAAGCATCAGACCCAGTCCCCCAAGTTCCAGCTTTAGCCCATCCCTTATTACCCCCTTCCAGCACCAGCAGCAGTCCTTTAATATTACTCACCTGGGACATTCGAGTTCCAGCACCACATCATGCCTCCTTTTCTCTCACTGTCATCCCCAAACCACAGCACCGTAATTACTCATTTATAAAGCAGCTGGAGCATCCTCATTTACTCCTAGCTTCTATGGGCTTCTTAACTCTGTCTTTTCTGGCCACTGGCACCGCTGCAGGTTTAAAAATTGAGAAAAGGGCACTACCTGTATTTTTGTGAGAAATAGAAAGTACCTATTCTCATTTCTAAAATTAGCAGTGGTGCCAGTGGCCAGAAGGTAGGACAGACTTAAGAAATGCAGAGCAGCTGGGAGCAAAGGAGCGAGCTCCCACTGCATGAAGGGCAGAGTCAGTGAGACAGGCTTTTTGTACCCCATGCCAGGGCCTCACTGGCTTGCCTCTTAAGCCAGCCCTGGTCAAGGCTGACAAAGTAATACCCCAGTGTCAAAAAATGAGTCACTTGCACTCGCAGAACAACATAGGGCAACAACCAGGAGCAAGGTGAAGAAAAGCTCAATGCTTTGATCGTAAAGAATCAGCTATCTCCAGGAACAAGCAGGAATGCAGTCTTCATATATGGGTGATGTCAGTACCGATGAAGCCTGCGCGAGAATGCTCCCCACTGTCCACTAGGTAAACCTTTGGGAGCACTCCACTGCACTTGCATGCCTACCTTCCCAACTCCTCTCCTCAGTTCTTCGTTTTCCGTGGAGCCAGCAGGACATGCTGTCCTGTCACCACCGAAAAACCTCTCTTTTTGGTGTGGAACATCGCGCTTCTGCTTTCCCATTGATGCTGGTCCATTGAATCCAACACTGTCCTGCTAATTCTTTTTTTACTTTACATTTTTTTTAACACGGTTTTCACCACTAAAGTAGGTCTGTAGGCCTCCACAGCCTTAATGAACAAATGGATGATGAAATGCTCAGAGAAATCAGGGAAGCTAACAAAAGTTACAGCACAGTAATAATAATGGGTGATTTCAATTACCCTGGTATTGACTGGGTCAGTGTCACGTCAGGACATGTTAGGGAGATAAAGTTCCTAGATGAAATAAATGACTGCTTCTTGAAGCAGCTGGTTCATGAACTGACCAGAGGGGAAGCCATTTTGGACCTAGTCCTTAGTGGAACACCAGATCTGGTGCAAGAGATAAGGGTGTTGGGGCCACTTGGCAATAGTGATCATAGCATGATTGCATTTGATTTAATTAATGGAGAAGGGATGGTAAGGAAATCCACAGTACTACCCTTTAACTTTCGAAATGGAGACTATGATAAAATGAGGAAAATAGTTAAGAAAAAACTAAAAGGAGCAGTTGCAAAGGTTAAAGACTTACATCAAGCTTGGGTGTTGTTTAAAAATACTGTCTTGGAAGGCCAGACCAGCTGACTTGTACACTTTAAGAAAAGTGGAAGGAAGTCCAAAAAACTGCAAGCATGGTTTAAAGATGAGGTTAGAGAGGCTGTTGTTGCCAAAAAAGCATCTTTCAGGAAATGGAAAAAAGAGACAAATGACAACAACTGGAAACAGCACAAGCATTGGCGAGTTAAATGCAAGGCATTGATAAGGCAGGCAAAGGGAGAATTTGAAAAGAAGCTTGCTATGGAAGCAAAAATGCATAATAAAGACTTTTTCAAGTACATTCGTAGTAAAAAACCTGTGAGAGAGTCAGTTGGATCATTAGATGTTAGAGGGATAAAAGGGGCACTAAGAGGAGACAAGGCCATAGCGGAGAGACTGAATGAATTCTTTGCTTTGGTATTTACTGAGGAAGATGTAGGGATGTTATCCATGTCTGCAGTGGTATTTAAAGGTGATACTGCAGAAGAACTGAAAGAAATATTGATACACCAGGAAGATGTATTACAACTATTTGATAGACTGAAGAGTAGCAAATCACCTGGACCGGATGGTATACATCCAAGGGTGTTGAAAGAACTGAAATATGAGATTGCAGACCTGCTATTAGTAATCTGTGAACTATCTTTAAAATCATCTGTAATACCTGAAGATTGGAGGATGTCCAATGCAACCCCAATTTTTAAAAAAGGGTTCCAGAGGTGATCCGGGAAATTACAGACCGGTGAGCTTGACGACAGTACCGGGAAAAATGGTAGAAACCATTATAAAGAACAAAATTACTGAACATGTAGATAGTCATGGTTTAATGGGAGATAGCCAACATGGCTTTAGACAAGGAAGATCTTTGTCTTACTAATCTGTTATGTTTTTTTGAAGGTGTGAATAAACAGGTAGACAAAGGTGAGTCGGTTGATATAGTGTATCTGGACTTTCAGAAAGCCTTTAACAAGGTCCCTCATCAGAGACTTTTGGCAAAACTAAAAAGTCATGGGATAGGAGGCACCGTACTCTTCTTAAAAGATAGAAAGAACATAAGAACATACGATATGCCATACTGGGTCAGACCAAGGTCCATCAAGCCCAGTATCCTGTTTCCAATAGTGGCCAATCTAGGTCATACGTACCTAGCAGTTTCCCCAAAAGATACAGGTTCCACAATGCTTGTATTGGGTCAAGCATTGATATCCTGGGTCCCTTCTTAATAATGGTTTATGGACCTTTCCTCCAGGAACTTGTCCAAACCTTTTTTAAACCCAGCTACACAAACAGCCTTTACTACATCCTCTGGTAACAAATTCCAGAGTTTGATTACATGTTGAGCGAAAAAATATTTTCTTTTATTAGTCTTAAATAGTTTACCCTGTAGCTTCATTGCATGTCCCCTAGTCTTTCTATATTCTGATAACATAAACAATCGATCTAAGTTTAAAAGCAGACGGTAGGGCTAAATGGCTAATTTTCCCAATGGAGAAAGGTGAATAGTGGAGTACCCCAGGGATCTGTGCTGGGTCTGCTGCTTTTTAACATATTAATAAATGACCTGGAAAAGGGAATAACAAGTGAGGTTATCAAATTTGCAGATGACACAAAACTATTTAAAGTTGTTAAAAGCCATGAAAATTGTGTAAAATTACAAGAGGATCTTGATAAATTGGAAGACTGGGTATCCAAATGGCAGATAAAATTTAATGTGGACAAATGCAAAGTTATGCACCTAGGAAAGAACAACCTAAACTGTGGTTACATGATGTAAGGTTCCACATTAGGAACCACCACACAGGAAAAAGATTTAGGCATCATCGTGGATGACATGTTAAAACCCTCCGCCCAGTGTGCAGCGGCGGCCAAGAGAGCAAATAGAATGCTAGGCATCATAAGGAAAGGAATGGAAACTAAAACAAAGGATATTATAATGCCTCTGTATCATTCCATGGTGCAACCGTACCTTGAATATTGCATGCAATTCTGCTTGCCGTATCTTAAAAAGGTGGTGTTATTAGAAAAGGTACAGAAAAGAGCCACCAAAATGGTAAAGGAGATGGAAGGATGCCCCAATAAAGAGAGTTTAAAAAGGTTAGCACTCTTCAACCTGGAAAAAAGACAGCTGAGGGGAGATATGATAGAGGTCTATAAATTAATGAATGGAGTGGAATGGGTAAACATAGATCGATTGTTTACGTCATCAGAATATACAAAGACTAGGGGACATGCAGTGAAGCTACAGGGTAACCTATTTAAGATTAATAAGAAAAAATATTTTTTCACTGAACGTGTAATCAAACTCTGGAATTTCTTACTGGAGGATGTAGTAAAAGCTGTTAGTGTAGCTGGGTTTAAAAAAGGTTTGGACAAGTTCCTGGAGGGAAGGTCCATATTCCTTAAGGGAGGTATGGCCTAGTGGTTAGGACAAGGTACCTCAGGCCAGAAGGCCAGGGTTTCAATTCCCACCTGGGGACAGCAATCTCAGGGCAGAGGGACTGGGGTTTCTAATCATACAGGCACTCCTTGTGGCCTTTGGCAAGCCACTTTACCCTCCTTTGCTTCAGGTACACATAGATTGTGGGCCCTTTGAGGACAAGGAACTGTATCCAGTACCAGTGATTGTAAACCGCTCTGATGCCCTTCAGCCTGGGCAGTATATCAAGAAATAACATAAACCATTATTAAAAGGGACCTGGGATATCACTGTTTGACCCAACACAAGCATTGTGTCTTTTAGGGAAACTGCTAGGTACTTGTGACCTGGATTGGCCACTGTTGGAAACAGGATACTAGGCTTGATGGACCTTAAGATAAGCCGTACTGGGTCAGACTATGTTCTTATTTTCAATCTTGAAGACAATTTTTTGAGGCATAGAAAAGCCAACTAGTGATTTAAAAAAATGTACCAAGTGTGCTGGTACCATATCACTCACTGATAAATATGACTGGTGTCTAAAATGTTTGGGGCTTGAACACCAAAACAGTTCTTGTCCTTTGTACCAGCAAATGACAAAGAGAGGCCTGAAGAACCAAGCCAGACAATACGGATCGTTGTTCACCTTGGACTCGATGTCAATGGCTTCCATTTCTTTGAGGGCATCAACTTCCTTTAATGGGTCTCAGATTTCTTCGAAGTTCAAACATAAAATTAAGGCAAAGTCTCTGGCCACTTCAAAGTCACTGGCATCAAAGACCAATATTGAGACCAGAGATAAGTCTCAGTATAAACATCATGACTCTCCTAGAGGTGCTTCTGGTGCAGACCGGCCAGCCAAACAGCCTTGGCAGGAAGATCTGTCCTCCAAAGCACAAAAGGGACACTCCCGAGGAATCAACCTCTGGAGAGCTACCGGTTCCATGTTCTGGGATGGTGGCTCAGAGCACCATGGGTGACTCCACCCAGACATCGGCCATCTCCCTGGACCAGTGTATGCTGGCTCTCGAGAGGAATTTGGCAGCATTGCTGGCAGCTTCGATACCGATAACATTGAGAACTTCAGGAGTGCAGGCTTCGGCACTGAACCTACAGCCAGGTGTATCGATCCCGATGCTTGCTCTCAAACCAGCATCAATGGAACCCCCGAGGGCAATAATATCGCTGGAACTGACCGAGGCCCCCGATATCAAACATAGTCAAAATGACATGGTTCTCTGTTCCGATACTTCCGAGCATCGGTATTAGAATCAACCTTCGACATCCATGAAGCACTGAGGTTGAACCCAAGACCATCGATACTTTGACTTCTTACCAGACTGTGATTCCAGTTCTTCAGAATCTGATGAGGGATCACCCGAGAACTTCCAGACATCCCTTTGGACCCTTCGCCGCCTCAGGTCCTCACCAGAAGATATATCCTTTCAGGACTTCATACATGACATGGCAGCAGGGCTCAACATCACAGTAAGTATTTATTTATCCAACCAGTTTTATATACCACCTTATCCTTCACTCAAAGTGGTTTACAGTATAACTTGTTTAGGTACATTTAAGGTGGTCAGGACGGGAGGGGGAAGTGAGGGCGGTGGGATTATGTGCATCTAAACAACTATTTACAATTATGTCAAATTGTGGACTGTATGCAATCGAGTTCATATCCATGTCTATGGACTCTGGGAGGCCCATAGTATTTTGTGAATACTATGGGAATCGAGGGCAGAGGAACTGGAGATACTCCAATACCCTCCCACGCCCAAGGAAGCGGATACATTACTAGTGCATAGGATCCTACAGGATTTTATGCTCCGCATGAGGGAAGCCCCGCTCACCTCTACCTGTCAGCAAGATGCTCGATACCATGTACCAGAGTGCCCAGGCTTCCAAAAACCTCAGCTACCCCACCACTCAATGGTGGAATCAGTGATGCGCTGCATAAAGAGCTCTAAGAGCCATTCATCCATGCCACCTGGCAGAGACTCGAGGATACTCAATATCTTTGGGCATCAATGCTTCCAAGAATGTATGTTGACCTCCAGAATAAACTCTTATATGCTGTACATACAAACATGCTGTGCATGTTTCTGAAGGATGTCACCAGGGATCTGGAGACTTTCACCTCAATGCTTCCTGACTCTCATCAAGCAAGGCCACAATACTTCTAAGTTTCTTACCAGGGGCCTCTTTTGATGACTTTGAATTAACAAGCAGAGCTTCAGCAGTCTGCATTGGGCTCGTAGAATGGCCTGGTTACAGGCATCAGATCTCGAGCAATGGGTCCAGGATAATCTGGCCAGTATCTCATGTACTGGAGAAAACCTTTTTGGCAAAGATTGGCAGGAAAAAGCAAGAGAGATTGAGTCAGATGATCTCATCATAAAATGCCTTTCCAGGAAAACAGCTGACCTATCCAAGAGGAAGGATCTTTCCAAGAAATGTTTTTATTCTAAAAAGAAGAGATACTATTCTTCATACCCGCTGCCTTCTGCTATCAGCCTGAGCATTCTCAGCAGAGACAGCCCAAGAAGCCCACGGTAAGCCTCAACCAGCTGCACAGGCACATCCTGTGCCTGGTTTTTGACTCCTTCCTGGAGAGCATTGCCAATATGTCCCTAGAGATTCCCCAGCACCTCCACATAGCTCCGGACACCACCGAAACTGCAGCACTGAGGGCAGAGCGCGCTTGCTCCTCGCGCACCTCCCCCAGCCCAATCGGGGACCAGAACTCTTCATCAAAAGCAGCAGCACGCTGCCGGGAGTCCCTCTTCCACTCCAGACACCACCGAAACTGCAGCACTGACGGCAGAGCACGCTTGCTCCTCCCACACCTCCCCCAGCCCAATCGGGAACCAGAACTCTTCATCAAAAGCAGCAGCATGCTGCCGGGAGTTCCTCTTCCACTCCAGACACCACCAAAACTGCAGCACTGAGGGCAGAGCACGCTTGCTCCTCCCGCACCTCCCCCAGCCCAATCGGGGACCAGAACGCTTCATCAAAAGCAGCAGCACGCTGAAGGCGTGCCCGCGCCTGAGGGCCTCCCCAGAGGGCCCTTTGGCATGGCCCTTAGGCGTGGAACTCATCACAACAAGATTGTGTGCCATCTGCCTCTTCTAACCACAGCAGCTTCATGTTCTAACTCCAATATGAGCCCTCTCCAGCTTCAATTGTAAGCAACACCTTTTCACCTTTCTATCCTAAATATATTCTGTATTCTCCAGCTAATTGGTAGCCTCCCCTTGTTCTTTATGCATAACTACTTAACTCTCACTGTGCTAACTTGTGCTTCAAGTGTAACCAATTATTGTCTCATCCACTGCTCTCTAAATTAACAGCTACTACACTGTTACAACTATTAAATGCTACATTTGTTTCAACTGTACTCGTAACATTTGCCTCTGTACTCATTTTCAATTTAAGTAACATTTGTTTCAACTCTATTCGTTTCAATTCAATGTTCATTCATCTCTGCTAATTTAAAAGTATCTAACTCTCTGTAACATTTACTGTTCCATTCTCACTCCTCTGAACTGACATATTTCCAACTAGACCTCTTCCCCTCCCTCCCTTCCTTCAACCATATCCTGTCCCTTCTTCCAGAATGACCCCTCCTAACTCCTGCTCATTTGCACTCAGGTTTGCCCTCATCATCCTATACTTCACTTTGTTCACCCTCCCCTATGCACTAACTCTGACCCATAATGTCCCCATTCCTATAATCCACTCTCCCAGACACCTATACATCCCACCACTTCTATCTCACTCTTTTCATAACCCCCATTACTGTACCTGCAAACTCATACCCATTAACATAATTCCCAACCTTAAGCCCAACTCTCCCTCTAACATCCCCCATCCCCCCCTCAAATGTGCCCTACTCAATGTTCGCTCAGCCAGAAATAAAATCCCCTTACTCACTGACCTCATAACTGACTATGACCTCGATATATTTTGTCTCACCGAAACCTGGTTTCAAGACACTGACATGGTTCTAATAAACCAACTATGTCCTAATGCATACTCAATATATACATGCAACAGAACACAAGGCAGAAGTGGAGGTGTAGCTATTATTGCCAGATCTAACCTACAACTTTCTATAGTTGAGTCTACCTCAACATCAGGCATGGACTCCATAACAGTCTCTAACTCTACCCTATCTTTACACCTCTTATACTGTGCACCCCAGACAGTCTCATCTGACCTCTCTACGATTCTAGACACAGTCTGCTCCCCCCAACCCGCCTTACGCCCCCTTATAATCTTAGGTGAATTAAATTTACACTCTATAACCCCTAATCAATCGTCTACCTTCCTCCAAGCTATGAATGCCCTCCACTTCACTCAAATCCTAAATCATCCCACACATTCCAAAGGAAACATCCTTGATCTAATATTTATTCCACAACAAGCTCCATTCGCAGAACAAATCCTTCACACTATTCAACCTATTCCTTGGTCTGATCATGCTCTCATCCTCTTTTCCTTCCCCTACTCTACTCACAAAACTCAACCTCCTACCCACCCTCAACACACTCGAAAATTTAGACAATTCAATTCGGCCATCTTTCTAGAGCAAACAATCCCATCTCTCGACCTACTAAAGGATATGGGACTTAAGAGTCTCACATCTCCAAATGGAATGAAATCCTATCTGCAGCCTCTCTCCTCCCACCTAAAGAATTCCTTCAAAAGCACCGCAATAGAGCACCCTGGTTCTCTACAAAACTAAGAAATCTCAAAAGAGAACTTAGGCGTTTGGAACGTATCTGGAGACGCTCACATAATCCCAATGCACATACTGCCTACATAAATAAACTCAAAACCTACTGCTTTGAAACCCTCAACCATAAAAGGGAATATAATGAAAACATAATCCAACGGTCTCTCAACGAACCTAGGGAACCTTTCTCCATAGCGAAATCCTTAATAAATGAACCTTCACTGCAGGACCAACCCCCGAAAATATCTGCAGAAACTATTGCCAACCACCTTACCTCTAAATTCCTCCCACCCTCCTCATTCAATAACTCCTATTTTACTCCTGACTACAGCACCCAACCACCTGAACCTACCCTCCTAACCTCTTGGAATGAATTTGATCCCATCACACTAGAAAATGTCTCCAATGTTATAAAAGACCTGAACACCTCCACTTCTGCCCTTGACACCTGTCCTTTCCCTTGGATCAAGTCTACTAGAGGTTCCCTCAGCCCCTACATCCTATCTATTATACAAACCTCCCTCCAGACTGGTTTTGTTCCACCTCCTCTTAAGCACGCCACTACCGGTATGTGGCCAATACTAAAAGGAACAAAACTTGACCCCACTTCCCCTACCTCCTACAGACCTATTTCTAGCATCCCTTTTCTTGCCAAAATAGCCGAGAAACTTGTTCAAACCCAACTTCAAAACTATATTGATGAGCACTCTCCCCTTGACCTATTCCAACATGATTTTAAAAAGAACCATGGTGTTGAAGCCCTCCTTACCTCCCTACTAGACTCCCTGTACTTGCACACCCAGAATCCTACCCAAGGATGCCTACTCATATTCCTTGACCTATCTGCCGCTTTTGACTCCCTTCCTCACCATCAACTCTTATGCAGGCTCCATGAAATAGGGCTCAGAGGCACAACCCTAAACTGGTTCCGATCCTACTTAGATGACAGAACCCAACAGGTTCGTATTGGCAATGATACCTCCCTCCCATTTGCACTAAAACAAGGTGTCCCGCAAGGATCTAGCCTCTCTGCTCTCCTTTTCAATATTTTCCTTCAACCTGTTTGCAACATCTTTCAGAGCTTTGGCATTCAGTACCAATTATATGCGGATGACATGATGTGCTTCTCCCCATTTAATCTCTCCAACCCTGACTTTACTAAACTAAGTGATTGCTTAATTACACTAAAATCATGGCTATCTCAACATAACCTCCTAATTAATCAAGCTAAGACTGAAGTTCTACAGGTGTTCTCCGATACCTCATACACCCCTCCTCCAACCATCACTATTGGAGATCTCACCCTTACTATAAAAAACCAGGTGAAGTATCTTGGCATTATCCTTGATCAGAACCTTTCCTTCACTAATCAAATAAAGAGAACCACTAATACAATATATGCAAAGCTACGTACCCTCCGGAATCTCAAACCCCTCATAAGCCCCACTTCTTTTCGTTCTGTCTGTCAGGCCCTCACAACCCCCTCTCTTGATTACTGCAACCTAATCTATCATGGCCTTCCCAAGAACGCTATACAATCGCTCCAACTTGCCAGAACACGATTGCGCGACTCATAACCAACATTCCCAGGCGATCACACATCACACCAGTCCTAAATGATCTCCACTGGCTCC
This sequence comes from Ichthyophis bannanicus, assembly GCA_033557465.1. NCBI lineage: Eukaryota > Metazoa > Chordata > Amphibia > Gymnophiona > Ichthyophiidae > Ichthyophis > Ichthyophis bannanicus. The sequence continues at coordinate 121,931,444 of CM066037.1, forward strand.
CCATCTACTGCAGGATTAAGTTCAAAGTGCTTACCCTTATACATAAAATCATCTCCAACGAATCAGCTCCATGCCTTTCCCCTCTCCTTCCCTTCTCTTCTAACTCTAGAACCCACCGTTCTATTACCAAAAACCTCCTCTCTATCCCAACCATAAGATATTGCAAACAATTTACCAGTAACAGGGCCTTTTCCCTCTATGCTCCTACCCTATGGAACTCCCTTCCCCATGAGCTGCGGAACACTAGAACTCACCTAGAGTTCCGAAAGAACTTAAAAACCCTCCTTTTTCAGGAACATTTTTCCCTTCCACCTTAGTACTTAACCTTCATCTGCTTCCCCCCAGCTCCTACCCCATCTAAACCTATCATACTGACAACCGATATCTCGGTAAATACCTTTGTAAATTGTTGTTTATTCTCATGATTAGTTCTCATTGTTATCTTATATATTTGTTACTTTGTTCTATGTAAACAGTGGAAACACTCTACTTTAAATGTTTTATGTAAACCATCTTGATTTGTAGAAAGACGGTATATAAAATCTGTTAAATAAATAAATAAATAGCTGGCAGACTATGCCCACAGGTGGCACCTCATAACACCAGAGCAGTGGACACTCCAGATTGTCGAAAGGGGTTATTAGTTTCACTTCAAAATCTTACCCCCCACCAGCTTCACAGGGGACTATCCCACCCAACCCCTTCAAAGCACTCTCTTTAAAGAAGAGGTGACCACCCTCTTCTCCCAGGATGCCATAGAAAGAGTTCCTCCTCCTCAAGAAAGGATGGGCTTCTACTCTCCATATTTTCTCATTCCAAAGGAAACAGGAGGATTCAGGCCCATCATGGATTTCAGAGACCTAAACAAATTCATGGTCTGAGAAAAATTCAAAATGATTTCTCTAGGAACTCTTCTACCCTACCTCCAGAGACACGATTGGCTATGTTTTCTAGATCTAAAAGAGGCGTACACACATTTATTGATCCATCCCTCACACAAACAGTATTTGCACTTCATGTTTCAAGGAAACCACTATCAATACCAGGTTCTCCCCTTCAGTCTAACCTCTGCCCCAAGAGTCTTCACAAAATGTGTGGCAGTCCTTGCTGCCTGCCTATGCACCTTGGGAGTATTCGTCTTCCCTTACTTAGACAACTGGCTGTTCAGAAGAGTCTTCTCAGGTTGCAAGACTCTCCCTTCATCGCATTATCATGGTGCTCCAACACCTGGGCTTTGTCATAAATTTCCCAAAGTCTCACCTCGCTCCAGTGCAATGACTGGAGTTCATCAGAGCACTCTTAGATACTCAACAGGCCCGAGCTTTCCTTCCACAGGATCGCTGTGCCCACCTCATTGAGCTGGCTAAGGGGGTGCAAAAGCAAAGCCGAGTAACAGCTCGAGAGATACTACAGCTATTAGGATACACGGCCTCAACGGTCCATGCCGTCCCCTGCGCTTGATTACTCATGCGACAAGCACAGTGGACTCTGCCTTCTCAATGGATACAAGCAAAGGGACATCTCAGAGACAAAATCCACATCACCCACTCATCTGATCGTCCCTTCAGTGGTGGTGTTCTCCACAGAACCTACTCGTCTGGTCACCTTTTCAGATACCTTCACCTCGATGCGCCCTGACAATGGATGCTTCAAAGCTGGGTTGGGGAGCGCATCTGAACAACCTAACCACACAGAAACTGTGGACACAACAGGAATCTGCCCTACAGATCAACCTCCTAGGACTATGGGCACTGACAAATGCTATTCAGGTTTTTCAACCCCAACTTTCATGGCAACCTGTTCTAGTTAGAACGAACAACCAAGTTGCTATATTCTACATGAACAAACAGAGGGGATGGGATCTTGCCTCCTCTGCAAAGTGCTTCACCTGTGGTCCTTTGCCATCTCATACCACATTCACCTCAGAGCGGTGTGTCTCCCAGGTGAACTTGTGGACAAACTAAGCTGTATCCTTCATCCATGTGAATGGACCTGGCATCGGGAGACAGCTGCTTGGATCTTCTGAACCTGGGGAACCTCACTCATAGATCCTTTTGCCACTTTGTAAAACACGTGGAGGCACATTCTAAAGTGTGCATCCAGGCCCCTGTGCGTCCAATTGGAATCTGGATGCCCAGGGGCAGACCCAATTCTGATCCCATGGGGGCTAGACGAGCCCTGCAGGATCAGAATTGGGTCTAGGGCCTGTACGTGCAGGCCGGGACCCGATTTTGATCAGCCTGCATGTATAGCCACCTGCCCAGCTACCTCAGTGAGGCTCCTGAATGCAGTCATGGTGCCATGGTATCCTGTTGCCATGGCAATGCGGCTCCATTCAGGAGCTGCGATCCTGGCTGCCGACCACAATCTTCTTTCCCCGCAACCAAATCTGGCCTTTCATGACCAGGGCTGAGCTGTGGGGAATCCCCTGCACCCCATCGCCTTTTCGATGCTGCCTGGGCCTGCTGTTCTCCAAAGTCCAAGGGGACTTTTTCCACCTCTGAGGTGGAATAAGTCCTCCATCCAGTTTGCCAACCCTGGACGTACAGGGCCAACCTCAGAATTGGCCCTGTACTTCTGGGGTTGCGGACTGTCCATGCCCCGCCCTAGCTCCACCTCCAGAATGCCCCTCCTGCCCTGTCTAAGCCTCCCCATACAGACGCTTTGTTCATACATGGAGGCTTTTGAAAGGGACGGCAGGGGGGCCAATAACGGGGATGGGCGTCTCAACAGAACATCCATTCCTACTATTTGCAGGGCGGAATAGACCACATAACTGCCACTCTTCTGCTCCAGGGTTCTGTCTCTGCACTGTCAGGCCCCAGATGCCGTCCTTCTATAATGAAGACAAGGACTGCTCTATGCATTCTCACCCATCCCCTTGATACTCAAAACGCTTTTTAAGCTGTTATATATGAACAGGGTTGTGCTTTGCACCCACCCCAAGTTCCTCCCGAAGGTTGTCTGCTTTCCACCTCAATCAGGGGGTGATCCTCCCTACCTTCTTCCCACGACCTCATGACGGTAAGGCAGACTCGGTTCTGCATACATTGGATTGTAAGAGGGCCCTGTCCTATCTACAGAGGACCCAGGCCCACTGCAAAACTCCTCAACTCTTTGTCTCTTATGACTCCAGCAGGCTGGGGCTATACCTGTGACCAAGCGAACCCTGTCCACTTGGGTGGCGGACTGTATTGCCCTCACTTATGAACTTGCTGGTCTCTCCCTAGAGCACTGGATCACTGCTCATCGTGAGGGCTATGGTCACGTTGGTGGCCAACCTACACTCAATGATGGTGACAGAAATTTGTAAAGCCACCATATGGTCTTCAGTGCATTATTTATTTATTTATTTGGTAACATTTTTATACCACTCCTTCCAACGATCAGGAGCGGTTTACATTAAACATTTAACTCAACCAGAACAGTTACATATAACGGGTTTATATGTACATCTAACAGGATTTGTAACTATCTACGTAACATGAGGTAACCTTCAATCTATTTACAATGTGATATGGAAAAGACTTCAACTATTTACAAGGTGGTATGGATCATATTCATTTCTCTGTAATAATGAGTTTTGCACGGAATTGGGTTAAGGGGTGTGTGAGAGTGAGAGAGTGGAAGGGAACATCTGATTAGGTATTGTAGAATTCTTGGAATAAGTATGTTTTTAGGTTTTTTCGGAAGGATAGGATGTCCTTGTTGGCCCTTAATGAGTCGGGAAGCTTATTCCATTGTATGGGGGCTATATATGTGAATGATCTGTTGCTTGTGGTTGTTTTGACAGAGCGTATGGTGAGTGGCACTTGCAGTGTGTTAAGGTTGTGTTTTCTTCTGTTCCTGTTCGGGGGGTTGTGTCTTAATGAGTTTGGATAGGTAGGATGGCGTGATGTTGTGGATAAGTTTGAATGTTGTTATTATTATTTTATATCTTATGCACGCTTGTATGAGGAGCCAATGGAGTTCCATTAGAATAGGTGTGATGTGGTCTTTGATCTTCACCTTCAATAGTATTTGTGCTGTGACGTTTTGCACCATTTGAAGTATGTTGAGCATTTTTTTAGGTAGCCCTTGGAGAATGCCATTACAGTAATCCAGGTGGGGAGTAATGAGTGCCTGGACTACTGTTCTGAAATCAGCTTGTTCTATGATATTACGTAGTGGCTGTAGGATTCTTAGTTTGTGGAATATTGCTCTCTTTACTAATCTTAGATGCTTTTCCATGCTAAGCGTCCTGTCAAGAGTGACTCCTAGGTATTTTATTTTTTGCTTTATGTTGTATGTGTTGTTGTTCAGGAGGATTGTGAAGGGAGGTTTGAATTCAGGGTTTTTAGAAATGAACATTACTTCTGTTTTCTTGTGATTGATGTTCATGTTATTTCTTTGCAGCCAATTTTGGGCTTCTTTAAGGCAGGTTTCTATGGAATCGTATATTGGGTTGTCTATGTCAAGTTGGATATACATCATTATATCGTCTGCATATAAATGGCAATTGATTTTATATTTATGGAATATTGTGCAGATAGGTCTTAAGTATAGGTTGATTAGGAGGGAGGATAACGCAGATCCTTGGGGTATTCCTTGTGTTTGGGGGAATGTAGTCGATGCTTTCTGGTTAAAATGTACTTGTTGCCCTAAATATAAGAGGAGAACCACTTTAGCAGCATGCCATTTATTCCCGTGGATTCCAGTCTGGTGATGAGAGTCCTATGGTTAACTGTATCGAAGGCTGCAGTGATGTCTATGAATATTAGTATGAACATTTTTTTGCAATTTTGAATACCTTTATAAAGATTATCAAGTAGGACAAGTAGGAGTGTTTCTACTCCGTGGTATTGACAAAAACCATATTGCTGGTCGTCAAGCGCATTTGTGGCATCTAAATAGTCTTGAAAATGGTACTGGACTGTTTTTTCGATGGCTTTAGCTATAAAAGAGATACTTGAAATGGGCCTGTAGGAAGAGGAGTCTTCTTTATTTAATGTTTTGTTTTTTTAGAATAGGTCGAATAACAGATCTTTTTAGTTCAGTAGGCATGACTCCTTGTTGAAGTGATTGGTTTACTATATTTAAAATTATCGTAGCTGTTTCTGCTTTCGTTGTCTTGATCCAGGCTACTGGACAAGGATCTAGAGGTGATGTGATGGTGTTTAGGTTTGCGATTGTGGTAAGTATTTGTCTTCGGTCAATCCTATGGAAGGTGTTCCACTCTTCTGTGTGGTCCAATGGCATTGGTGACTGATGGGGGGCATTGCTAGATGGTGTTTTTTGGGAGGCGTTTGCTCCTAAGGGATTGAGTTTGCTGTCATAATAGTCAGCCAGAATTTGGGCATTTATTGAATTTTTTATTTATTTATTTATTTTATTTATTTATTTAACAGATTTTATATACCATCTTTCTACAAATCAAGACGGTTTACATAGAACATTTAAAATAGAGTGTTTCCACTGTTTACATAGAACTAGTAACAAATATATATAAAATAACAATGAACTAATTATATGAATAAAATAAAAGAACAACTATTTACATAGATATTTACCGAGGTATCAGTTGTCAGTATGAAGGTTTAGAAGGGGTAGGCGCTGGAGGGAAGCAGAAGAGGTTAGTACTAGGGTGGAAGGGAAAAATGTTCCTGAAAAAGGAGGGTTTTTAAGTTATTTCGGAACTCAAGGTGAGTTCTAGAGTTCCGCAGCTCATGGGGAAGAGAGTTCCATAGGGTAGGAGCATAAAGGGAAAAGGCCCTGTTACAAGTAAATTGTTTACTATATCTTATGGTTGTTGGGATAGAGATGAGGTTTTTGGTAATGGTACGGCGGGTTCTAGAGCTAGCAGAGAGGGGAGTGAGAGGGGAAAAGCAAGGAGCTGATTCGTTGGAGATGATTTTATGTATAAGGGTAAGAACTTTGAACTTAATCCTACAGTAGATGGGGAGCCAGTGGAGGTCATATAGGGCTGGGGTAATGTGCAATCGCCTGGGAGTGCTGGTTAAGATTCGGGCAATCGTGTTCTGGGCAAGTTGGAGCGGTTGTATAGCATTCTTGGGAAGGCCATGATAGATTAGGTTGCAGTAATTAAGAGAGGGGGTTGTGAGGGCTTGACAGACAGATCGAAAGGAAGTGGGGCTTAAGAGGGGTTTGAGATTCCGGAGGGTACGTAGTTTGGCATATATTGTATTAGTAGTTTTTTATTTGATTAGTGAAGGAGAGGTTCTGATCGAGGATAATGCCAAGATACTTCACCTGGTTTTTTATAGTTAGGGTGAAATCTCCAATAGTGATGGTTGGAGGGGGGGGGGGGGTGTATGAGGTAGCGGAGAACACCTGTAGCACTTCAGTCTTAGCTTGATTTATTAGAAGGTTATGTTGAGATAGCCATGATTTCAGTGCAAGTAAGCAATCGCTTAGTTTAGAAAAGTCAGGGTTGGAGAGATTAAATGGGGTGAAGCACATCATATCGTCAGCATATAATTGGTACTGAATGCCAAAGCTCTGAAAAATGTTGCAAACAGGTTGAAGGAAAATATTGAAAAGGAGAGCAGAGAGGCTCGATCCTTGGGGGACACCTTGCTTAAGTGTAAATGGGAGAGAGGTATCGTTGCCAATACGAACCTGTTGGGTTCTGTCATCTAACTAGGATCGGAACCAGTTTAGGTTTGTGCCTCTGAGCCCTATTTCATGGAGCCTGCATAAGAGTTGATGGTGAGGAAGGGAGTCAAAGGCGGCTGATAGGTCAAGGAATATGAGTAAGCATCCTTGGGTAGGATTCTGGGTATGCAAGTACAGGGAGTCTAGTAGGGAGGTAAGGAGTGTTTCAACACCATGGTTCTTTCTAAAACCATGTTGAAATGGGTCGAGGGGAGAGTGTTCATCAATATAGTCTTGAAGTTGGGTTTGAACTAGTTTTTCTGCTATTTTGGCAAGAAAAGGAATGCTAGAAATAGGTCTGTAGGAGGTAGGGGAAGTGGGGTCAAGTTTAGTTCCTTTTAGTATTGGCCGAATAGAGACGTGCTTAAGAGGGGGTGGAACAAATCCAGTCAGGAGGGAGGTTTGTATAATCGATAGGATGTAGGGGCTAAGGGCACCTCTAGTAGCCTTGATCCAAGGGACAGGACAGGGGTCAAGGGCAGAAGTGGAGGTATTAAGGTCTTTTATTACATTGGAGACATTTTCAAGTGTGATGGGATCGAATTCATCCCAAGAGGGTCCTGGAGGTTGGGTATTGTAGTCAGGAGTAAAGTAGGAGTTGTCGATTGAGGAGGGTGGGAGGAATTTAGAGGTAAGGTGGTTGGCAATATTTTGTGCAGATATTTTCGGGGGCTGGTCATGCAGTGAGGGTTCATTTATTAAGGATTTTGCTATGGAGAAAAGTTCCCTAGGTTTATTGAGAGACTGTTGGATTATGTTTTCATTATATTCTCTTTTATGGTTGAGGGTTTCAGAGCAGTAGGTTTGTAGTTTATTTATGTATGCAGAATGTGCATTGGGATTATGTGAGCGTCTCCAGATACGTTCCAAACGCCTAAGTTCCCTTTTGAGATTTCTTAGTTTTGTAGAGAACCAGGGTGCTCTATTGCGGTGCTTTTGAGGGAATTCTTTAGGTGGGAGGAGAGAGGCTGCAGATATGATTTCATTCCATTTGGAGATGTGAGATTCTTGGTTAAGTCCCATATCTTTTAGTAGGTCGAGGGATGGGATCGTTTGCTCTAGGAAGTTGCGCACATTGAATTGTCTAAATTTACGAGAGTGTTGAGGGTGGGTGGGGGGGGGGGGGTTGAGCTTTATGAGTTGAGTAGGGGAAGGAAAAGAGGATGAGAGCATGATCAGACCAAGGAATAGATTGAACGGTGTGAAGGATTTGTTCAGCGAATGGAGCTTGTTGCGGAATAAATATTAAGTCAAGAATATTTCCTTTGGAATGTGTGGGATGATTTAGGATTTGAGTGAAGTGGAGGGAATTCATAGCTTGGAGGAAGGTAGACGATTGATTAGGGGTTATAGAGTGTAAATTTAAATCACATAAGATTATGAGGGGGCGTGAGGCAGGTTGGGGGGAGCAGGCAGTGTCAAGAATCGTGGAGAGGTCAGAAGAGACTGCTTGGGGTGCACGGTATAAGAGGTGTAAAGATAGAGTAGAGTTAGAGACTGTTATGGTGTCCATGCCTGATGTAGAGATAGACTCAACTATGGAGAGTTGCAGGTTAGATCTGGCAATAATAGCTACACCTCCACCTCTGCCTTGTGTTCTGTTACATGTATAAATTGAGTATGCATTAGGACATAGTTGGTTTATTAGAACCATGTCAGTGCCTTGAAACCAGGTTTCAGTGAGGCAAAATATATCGAGGTCATAGTCAGTTATGAGGTCAGTGAGTAGGGGGATTTTATTTCTGGCAGAGCGGACATGTTTTATATTGGAGTCCTGAGTAAGTTTGGTGATTGATTTTATAAGTTCAAACAGTTCTCTAGGTCTATTTAAACATTATTCAGTATTTTGGTGTGGTAGTTCTTTTTAGCTGTGTTGATTGCTCCTTTGTAAGTAGCAAGTAGGGATATGTATTGTGCTTTGTTTGCCATGGACTTTGTATCTCTCCATTTTCTTTCCATTTTTCTAAAGTCTTTCTTTATTTTAGATAAGTCTGAGGTGCACCATGCCTCATGCTTGTTCTTTAATTTGGTATGTACATTAGGTAGGGTTTTGGGAGTTCGTTTTGCAACTGATTCAATCCCAGTATTCCATTGCTTTATTAGGACCTTGAGGTCGGTATGGTCGGTGTTTACATGAGAGAATATTGATTCTAGTAATGCATCTTTATCACATTTTTTGAACTTGTTTTTGCACTGTTCCTGCGTTATGGAATCTTGAATGGAGTGTTGGATAGGCATGTTGCAGGTGAATTGAATTAAGTGATGGTCTGACCATGGTACCTGTGTTATATTTGGAGGAGCTTGTTTCTGATTTACTGGCGGAGGGCTTGGGTAGGAATACCATGTCAAGAATATTTCCCTTATTGTGTGTAGGTTCTTGAGTTATTTGCAGATATCCTATTTGGTCCATCGCTTCTAAGAATGCATTAGTGTGAGTGGCGTGGAGGGAGGCAAGGTTGAGGTCACCTAGTATGATCTGGTATTTTCTTATGGATGTAGCACAAACCGTTTCTAATACTGAAGCTAGCACTTCATGTGTGGCTGAGGGAGGTCTGTATATAAGGCATAGTGCAAATGTTTTGTTCTCAAGCTTGATTAAGCCTATTTCTTCAAGAGAGTTCTGTGTGCTGTAGTATAGGTTTATGGTGTCTCTTGTCATTACTGAAACACCACCTCCTCTCCTATTGGTATGGGGACAGTTAAATAGATTGTAGCCTGGTTTCTTCATTTGATTGAGAAGTACTGTGTCCATGACCAAGAGCCAGGTTTCTGTGATGCACAGTAGGTCTGGTTTTTCCTCAGTTATGAGGTCTTGTATAATGTGGATTTTATTCCTGATGGACCTTGCATTTATTAGTAGGCAGTTTAGGGGAGTTAAAGTGGAGGTGCTATAGGGTGCTGGTGTTGGAGTGACTTTGATTCTGATTAGTCTTGAGTGTGGTTTATTTTGTTTTGCCTTTGGTTGGTAAATGTTGTATTGAGTGTGTTTGGCATTTGACAATTGTAAATATTGTGTAGGGTATTGTATATTGATAAAACTTGGTAGATTGTTTAAAGGGTAGATATATGTGTATGCCAGACATATTTTTTCTGTATACATGGTAAAACAGAGGTAGATGATTAGCAGCATTTTAAGGAGGTCCATTGTCTTTTGATTATATGTTGAGTTATAAGTGTTCAGTAGCAATAGTACCTTTGTATTTGGTCTTTCTAAGGTAGAGATACTAGAGTAGTAATGTATCTCCTGAGGGATTAAGTAACTCGTGGTAACACTGTTTCAAACTGTTAATATCTGGAGGTACAGCGTTGCGAAGTATAAGTTATAGCAAGGTGAGGAGAAGTATATGGTCACACAAGCTTACAAATCTTATATTTAAATGCTCAGGTACCTGTATATGCAGGGAAGGCTATGTGCCAATAGGTACGTTATCGACTCCGTGCTTCTATATTTTGTCCAAATTCTATATAGGTGTCTTGGAGGAAAGTGAGGGAGTCGTCTTTAGCTTGAGTCTTCTATTGCATGAAATGTGAGTCTAGTGTTGCGGCTTCATGCCTACATCTCCCGCCAAAGGGCCCTCCGGTGCAGGCACACCAGTCGCAGGCATGCCTATGGCATGCAGCTGTTTTTATGCGGAAGACCCAGCCCCGATTGGGCTCTTAGGTGAGTAGCGGGAGGGGGGGAGGGATCTGAACAGCCTCACCTCCGATGTCAAAGTCGGGCGTCCATCATTAAAAATCTTTTATCCCCAGCAGCAGGGCACCGGATTGGCTGATGGTGGTGCAGGAGGAGTGCTGACTTGCTGCTGCTGCTGCTGCTGCTGCTTCCCTGAAGGCAGATTGGAGGTCTGGCGACAAATGTTCAGGCTACCAGAGTAATGGTGATGTGCATATGTTCGCAGCTCACTACTGCCTAGAGAGTGAGTCCTGGAGGGACAGTGCCTTTGGCCAGGAAGTAATCCAGAGCATTCTCAGTGTATAGGCAACTACTGCCCTCCAACCTGTGTTCAGGCTACCAGAATGATGGTGATGCTGGACGCTAGGGTCTGCAGAATCTCTTGGTAGGGACTCACCCTCTGCAACTCATGGCCTCCCTATTGGTAGCAGTTGGTGGTGTTGTGGTTTGGTCCCTGGCAGCCTGGACCTAGGGAGTCCCATATGTGAGGACTGACTTCCTGCTTTTTCCTGGAGAAAATGTAGTTACTCACCTGTAACAGATGTTCTCCAGGAACAGCAAGAATCAGTCCTCACAACCCTCCCTCCTCCTCCCCCTAGGAGTTGCCTCCTTTACCTTATTTCACCTTTTGCCTAAGCTATATCATCTGACTGAGCAAGATGGCATCCTTGGGTGGGAAGGGGACCATACATGGGTGGTAGCATTCCCAAGGGCTTTCTTTGAAAGCTGGGGAAATGCTCCACGCAGGGCTCTGTCGGCACTGATGTCACACAATACCTTTTATATATTTATTACAATTTCTTATATACCGCACTATTCAACATCAGCACGGTTTACATTAAACAAAAAGACCAGAACAACAGGCTGTTCGGTTTTACAGAGAGCAGGTGTACAAACTTGGATAACATGGGTGAACTATTTACATAAAATATCTACAAGTAGGTGTTTCTTTTAACAGCCTACAAGTTCTTGTAAAATAAAATCATATGAACCTGAATTACTGCATTTCAGATCTAGCAATATTGGGAAAGACAGTGTATGGAACCAAGGAATGTTGGCCGGACAGTTCCCGAGCTGACACCTTCCTCCGTCCAGAAGGGAAACCACTCAGGGAGGACATATCACTTACCAACAAAAGAAACATCACAGAGAAGACCTACAATTCCCAACAAAATCTCACCTTATACAGAACATTCTGTCTTATCTCTGATGCAGATTTCTAAACAATTACAAGTCAGAATGTCTGGTCCTGCCTGCCTGAATTCTGTCTTATCTCTGACTCAATAGCAAGTGTGACAGGCTCTCCTGGACATAAGAGAAATAGTGTAATAGACATATACACAAAACAATACATATTGCCATTCACACAAAACTCTCACTCGACAAAAAGAGATACTGGGGAGAACCCAGGGAATGCATACCCCACGCAGCCTCCACTGGGCAGGAAACAAACTCCTTGTGCATCTGGTCCTGTCACAATATATACCTTTGCTCAGGACCAATTCTTATTATTGGGGAATTCTTCTCTAATTAAATCATTCTTGTTCCAGCTGTCTGGGGCCCCACTTGTGTGATGTTGTTCTACTCATGCCTGTACCCCTCTCCGTTGACCTTTTCTTGGGCCCATGTCTGCAATTATCGGTCTGGGCCTTGTCAGATTTAGCGTAGTTACTCACCTGTAACAGGTGATCTCCGGGAACAGCAGGAATTTAGTCTTCACATATGGGTATCATCGGTACCGACGGAGCCTGCATGGGAACGTTCCCCAGTGTCCAATAGGAAAGCTTTTGGGAGCATCCCTCAGCACATGCACACTGCCTTCCCACCTTTCCAACTGTCCCTCTTCAGTTACGTTTGCAGCTGAGTGAAAGGATAGAGGGAGAGAGGAAACAGAGAGATAGAGAGACAACTCCTAGGGGAGGTGGGTGGGTTGTGAACACTAAATTCCTGCTGTTCCCGGAGATCACCTGTTACAGGTGAGTAACTACACTATCTCCAGGAACAAGCAGGAATGTAGTCTTCACATATGGGGACTCCCTAGCTGAAGATGCCAGGGAGATAGCCCCAGGAAGCTGCCACCTATAGTAAGGTGGGCCGGGCTTCCTCCCATGGATCTCTGGCATCCCACCAGGTTTGGTGGGTAGGAGTTGAATTAGGTCTGATGGGAGGCTTTATCTAGGCAGTAGTTGGCTGTAAAGGTGTGTACCGAAGCCCAGGTGGCTGCTCGACAAATGTCATCAATAGACGCAGAGTGAAGGTTAGCCATAGAGGCTGCCATGGCTCTCACATTGTGAGCTGTGACATGGCCTTGAAGAGGAAGACTCTTACTCTCATAAGCAAAGGATATGCATTGTGCAATCCATTTGGATAGAGTTCTCTTAGAGACTGGATGTCCCAAATGACTAGAATCAAAAGCAATAAAAAGTTGAGAAGACTTTCTATGTTGCTGTGTTCTTTGTAGGTAAAAAGCTAAGGCTCTTTTACAATCCAAAGTATGAAGGTTCCTTTCTGCATTAGAGGCATGAGGCCTCAGAAAGAATATAGGAAGATAAATTGATTGATTTAAATGAAAAGGTGAAACCACCTTTGGCATAAAGTGTGGATGAGTTCTGAGAACAACCTTATCATGGTGAAACCTAGTATAAGGAGGATCAGCCACTAAAGCTTGCAATTCACTAATGTGACATGCAGAGGTGATTGCAATCAGGAAGATGACCTTCCAGGACAAAAGCTTTAGGATTGTAGTGGCTAAAGGTTCAAAAGGCGGTTTCATGAGCTGCCTGAGAACTAGGTTTAAATCCCATGCCACCGGTGGTGGCCTGATGGGAGGCTTTGTTAATAGAAGACCTCTCATAAATCTTGATATGAGTGGATGAGAGGAAATTGGTTGTCCATTTAGAGGCTTATAGGAAGCTGCAATTGCACTAAGATGGACTCTTACTGAATTGGTCTTTAGACCAGAATTTGATAAATGAAGTAGATACTCTAGTATTGATTCCAAAGGTATCATAAGGGGGTTTAACCCTTTCTGTGAACACCATATAGTAAAACGTTTCCACTTGAAGGCGTAAGAGCATCTTGTGGAAGGTTTTCTAGAAGCTTGAAGGATATCCTTTACCTGTTGGGAAAGGTTGAGGTCCTGAAGGTCTAAACTTTCAGCAACCAGGGACTGGGGATTTAGGTGCCATAGCATCCTGTTCTCTTGGGAGAGGAGATCTGGAGCATAGCCTAACTCCAGAGGTGCAGCTTGAGAGAGATGTAGAAGCAGGGGATACCACGTTTGGCGTGGCCATCATGGCGCTATGAGGATCATACAACCTCTGTCTCTCTGAAGCTTGAAGAGTGTTTTGGGGATGAGGGGAATGGGTGGGAAGGCATAGAGGAAGTCGTGACCCCAGTGAAGAAGGAAGGCATCCCTTGCCTGGCAATTTTGAGCTGGAATCCTGGAACAGAACCGGGAAGGTTTGGCATTCACTGGACTTGCAAATAGGTCTATGTCTGGGGTTCCCCAGATCTGAAATATCTTGGCCACCTGGTCTAGGTGGAGAGACCATTTGTGAGGCAGCAGTACTTGGCTGAGTTTGTCTGCCCAAAGGTTTTGAATGCCTGGAAGATATACCACAAGAAGGTGAATTTGATGCTCTCTGGCGAGGGCCCATAGTCATAAAGCTTCATTGCATAACGACAGAGAGCCTGTTCCCCCCTGCTTGTTCACGTAGAACATAGCTACTTGATTGTCCGTTTGGACTAGGACTGTCTTGTAGCTGAACTGGGTACAGAATACTCGAAGAGCTAGATAGATTGATCTGAGTTCCAGGAGGTTTATGTGAAGACAAGCCTCCTGTGGAGTTCAGGTATCTTGGGTAGAGAGATGATGCAGGTGTGCTCCCCATCCCCCCTGTGATGCATCTGTTATTAGGGTGGCCTGGAATAGGGGTTGCTGAAAAAGAGACCCCACTAGAAGATTTTCCAGTGATTGCCACCATTGGAGGGACAAAATCAGTCGTCGTGAGTTTGATATTTTGTCCGACAGATGTCCTGTGGCCTGTGTGGATAGGGTCCACTGGGCTGCTCGCATATGAAGGCGAGCATAGGGAACCACATGAACCGTGGATCCATATGTCCCAATAGCTGTAGTAGTTCTCGAGCAGTTAGGTAGGACTTCACCGCTGCTTGAGAAGCTAGTTGCATTATACGAAGACAGCGGGGTTGTGGAAGAAAAGCCCTTGACTGTCTGGTATCTAGACGAGCTCCTATGAATTCTAGGGACTGAGATGGAGCAAGTTGGGATTTTGGGAGGTTTATGACCAATCCCAAGTATTGAAGGATTCACATTGTGCGAGACAGTGCAGAGCTGGCTTCTGGAACCGTGGGGGCTCAAATGAGCCAATCGTCCAAGTAAGGGAAGACGAATATCCCCAGGGTTCGCAGAAATGCAGCTACTACTGCCATGAATTTCGTGAACACTCTTGGTGCCGAAGCCAGACCAAAGGGAAGAACCCTGTATTGGAGATGTTTTCCCTTGAAAAGGAATCGTAAGAATTTCCTGTGATCTGGATGTATCAGAATGTGAGTATATGCATCCTTTAGATCTAGAGAACAAAGCCAATATGGCAGAAGAGTTCCCAGAGAAATCATTTTGAACTTTTCTTGGAACAGATATTTGTTCAATTCTCTGAGGTCTAGAATGGATCTGTGTCCTCCTGTTTTCTTTGGAATAAGAAAATAGGGGGAGTAGAACCCTGCACCCTGTTGAAGAATGGGCACCTCCTTGAGCAAGGAGTGTTGAGACCTCTTGATCCAGTAGATTGCCTGTAGAGGTTTGGGAATTGAACTGTGTTACGATTGTAGGAGGGAGCATACTGTGAAAATGAAGCTTGTACCCCTCTCCCACAATGGACAGAGTCCAGTTTTCTGCTATTATTTGGTGCCATCTGTTGGCAAAATGACACAACCTGCCTGGAATGTTTAGGGGTTCTGGACCTTTCAGAGTCATAGCCCTTGAGGGGGCTGGGCCTGTGGAGCTGGATGAGCTCTAAGGCCTTTTGGCTTCTTTTGTCTGGATTGTTGTTGTTGACCCTTCTGGGCAACTTGACCCTGAGCTTGCCCTTGCTGGGTATAGGATGGATAAAACGTCCCCTTTTTGCCGAAAAAGGGTTTTTTATAAGGTTTCTTTTTGGCTGGAGTGGCTGCAGATTTTGACAATCTATCTAAAGTGATATTGTCAGCATCTATCTCATTAGCCTTCTCCTGCCAATTCTTGCCAAAGAGGTTTTCTCCTGTGCAAGGGATGTTTCCCAATTTATCCTGTACCCAAATCTTCAAGTCTGATGCCTGAAGCCAGGCAATCCGACGTGCACCAATGGCAATAGCAGAGGTTCTGCTGATGCTTTCAAAGCAGTCAAAGGCTGCACGGTTTACAAACTTGGAGACATCTTGAGCATACTGACAAGAGTAAGAATGTCCTGTCGTTTGTCTTCAGGGAGAAGGGGGCTCATAAGCTTCAAATCTCCTGTGACCTCTGAGGAACATTCCCATATATAAAATATATGAGCTGATCCTAGCTAAAAGCATGTAAGCCTGAAAAGTTTGACGCCCAAAAGCGTTGAGTCCTGCATTCACGACCTGGAGGATTGGATGCATGTCTCTTTGCACTTTTCATCCTACGCATGGCTGACTCCACTACCATTGAATGGTGTGGCAGCTGAGTCTTTTGAAAACCAGGACATGGTGGAACTCGATACATGGTATCAAGTCGCCTAGAATGAGGAGATGTGTTCAAAGGTGTCTCCCACATTCTGAGCATCAAATCATGAAGAATTTCATGAATGGGCAGAGTGGCTGCCTCCTTGGGAGCCTTAGGATATTGGAGAATTTCCAATTCCTTTGCTCTAGGTTCTTTTTCAGGAGCTACCGTGATTGAAAGGCCTTGGGCCACATCATGAATAAAATCCTGAAAAGACATGTCTTCCGGAGGAGACATTCTGCGTTGGGGAAAAGATGAGTCTTCTGGGAGAAACATTCTGGTACCGGCAGAAGTATCAGAGTCATCGGAATCGGAGGATTCGAAATATCTCTGATCCCGATGTTCATGCAAAGCACGGCCTTGGTATCGATCAAAGTCGATACCGAATTGGTCTGGTACCGATCTGTTGATGCCAGAAAAAGTCAGCATGGGAAAGATTCCCACCGGGGCCGTACTGGTATCTGAACCGGTGCTGGTACCGCCATTGGTACCGGTGCCCGTTGAACCACCGATGTCAATGGTACCGCAGCTGTAAGGGGAGCTGCAAGACTGCATTCGATAGCGAGGAATCTCTGGTCTATCGACGCTGCCGATGCCTGGGTATCAGTACCAGTAAAAGCATCCGGAACCCCTGAGCATGGCACCAGTAGTTCTGCTTAGGTCGAAGCCTCGAGAACATCCTGGAACCCCGTTGATGCTTTGGAGGCCGAAGCCTCCCTCCGGGGCTGTTTTGCCAGTGTAGTTTCCTCAAGGGCAATGCCAATGGCCTCTCGATGTTTTGAAGGAGAGCTACCCTTGGAGGACCGGCTCTTATGTTTAGTTACCTGAGATCCATGGGAGGAAGACGAGGCTCTTGAAGACGTCGATGCAATGGACCTGGTATCTGAAGAAAAGAGGGTACCGAGCTTTGCAGCTCGGTTCTGTCTTCCTCTTTTAGTCATCCCCATACAGGAGGAACACTCAGATGGAGAATGGACAGGGCCTAAACATTTTAGACACCAGTCAAGGGTGTCAGTGACGGAGATGGTACCGCCACATTTAGTACATTTTTTAAAACCACTAGCTGTTTTTTCCATCTTTTGGGAAAAATGGGGCCTAATGCCCAAAATGGCGCCTAGCACCAAAAGAAAATGTTTCTGAATAGAAACAGTTAAAAAAAAAAATAAAAAAAAAATATATATATATATATATATTTTTTTTTTTTAGAAAAGAAAGAAAGAAAGAACCGGCGGTACCGGTAGGTGTCGTGCGGAGGCAGGAGCGACCACAAGAAAACAAGTTTAAAGAAGAAATTTTCTGCAGTGACAAGGCATGTGTCCTGTCGGCTCCGCGGAAAACGAAGAACTGAAGAGGGACAGTTGGAAAGGCGGGAAGGCAGCGCGCATGTGCTGAGGGATGCTCCCAAAAGCGTTCCTATTAGATGCTGGGGAGCATTCCTGCGCAGGCTCCGTCGGTACCGACGATACCCATATGTGAAGACTACATTCCTGCTTGTTCCTGGAGATATATTGTTATCTGACCTCCGCCCCCCTCTCAATTCTTTACCTGGTTTTCTTGCTTGGTTCTCTTGTTTGGTTCTCTCCCACCCCTTGGTTCCCAAGAAATATATCTCTTTAACTCCCCATGTTCTGACAACTATACTGGGGGACCATATGTTCTTCTTCATGCTAAGCTGGCATGTTTATATCTCATGATTGCCTTTTACCCTCTCTCTGTCCACATTTACTGATAAGTGTGTTTTCACATACTTTTCCATATGATGTCACATACCTCTCAAAGCTGCACGTACGCACCTCAGTACAATTCCAGCATTCAGTCATTTCAATGATTTTCCTTGTATTATTGTGTTAACTCTTTCTCCTCTGGCTCTCACAACAAAGGGTAGTTTAGCGAAAAACCTGTGGCAGGAGCAGCATAATTCTGTGCAGATAAAATTAAGATAGGTTGCAAAAGCGAGACAATTGTTGCCCCTTCCATGGGTCCCTATGAAAGTGGGGAGAATGAGGAAAATAGTGATTAACACTGCTACAGGCACAAACGTTCTCCAGCACTGGGAGAAGTGGAAGCAGCATGCTGCACTTGTCTGGACACTAGTTGAAAGTGTTTCTAATACCAGCTTTGCAGCCTTCACATATTTGCTTTCCTACAGAAAGTTTTTAGTGCGCTCCAGTTGGTTAATTCATTAGTTTTATTCCATGATGTAAAAACTGAATATTAAATCAGAAAGATCCTTGATTAATTCACAGATTCTCCAGGAACAAGCAGGGAGTCAGTCCTCACATATGGGTGCCGTCAGCACCGATGGAGCCCTCGCGGAAGCATCCCCCCAGCTTTCAAAGAAAGCCTTTGGGAGATGCAACCAAGCATGCGTGGTCCCCTTCCTGCCCAAGGATGCCATCTTGCTCAGTCTCCTTTTTTCCGTGGAGCCCTTCAGATGTTGTATGGCTTGTCCCTGGAAAAAGTTGATTTTTTTCTCTCCGAGTGTCCTCCTCACCTCTGGTATCGCACCGGTATTCTTCCCGCCTACTGACCTCGTTGTCTCGGTGAGTTTGGCTTGTTTCTGTACTTTTCAATTTTTTTCTTTTCCTGCCATCTTCATGCCCTTTTTCTCCCACTGGCAGCTCAGAGAGTCTTCGACCTCACAGGGGTACTTTTTTCCCCCCATGGCTACCAGTGGCTTTAAGAAGTATGATCGGTACTTTAAAATTATGTTTTTGACCAACACACACAACTGCTATCTCCGCTGCCTTGGGCCAAACCATGACCTGGCAGCCTGTGGTCTCTGCAAGAGGATGTCCAGTAAGGCCCTCAAGAGCTGCCAGCAGCAGCACGATAAGTTTTTCCCCCGAGTCCCTAGTACCTGACATCTCAGGCAGAACTTTCCAAACTTGAGTCTTGTCTTGGGTCCTCTGAAAGGGGTCTCCCTCGAGGGAACCCAGGAAGAAGAAGAAACCTTCAAAGGTGGCGTCCTTGGACAGTTCCGACCAGCTAGGTGTTCCCCGGCCCTGATCCCGCAGTCTGAGACGTCCGCCCGAGGCATCTGAGAAGGAGCGGCCTGAAAAGGTTCCCCGAAAGTATCCAATTGCAGACCGGCCTCAGTCCCCAGACACCATCCTCGTCGAGGATTCCCCTTCAGGGGAGCCGACATTGGGCCCGAGTCCCTCTGTGCCTGAGCTGAAAGCTGCGGAGCCTTCTAGTCTGGAGTCCAGAATGGCGGCCCTGGAGTGCAGTTGGTCTACCTTCATGGACCAGCAGTGGGAGCTGTTGTCCTGCATGCCCGGTTCATCTGACCCGACCACCAGTTCCTTGACGTCCCCGGAGGCCGAGCCAGTCCTCGACTGAGGTCGCAATCCGAGTCCTGCTCGTCGGGTCCGTGGTCATCCCTGGCAAGTATACCGGGCACCAGCCACAGGGCTTCAGGGGTCCCAAGGTCCACAGAGCAGCCCTCTTATGAGTCCTCGACGGACTACTCCAAGTGGGAGATGGAGGACAAGGAGTTCCCCGATACCCCGTCGCCACCGCAATGTCCCATCTGACTCTCCCATCTCGGAACTATGACAGCGGTCCCCGCCCGAGGATATGGGCTTCCTTGACTTTGTCAAGGACATGTCTAAGGCCCTGGCATTCCCAACCGAGTCGGAAGAGGACCCTCGGGTGGATGAGTTGGAAATCCTCCAGTACGAGGTCCCTCGGCAGGAATCGCTCATGGTGCCCATCCCTCCCATCCTGGAACAGCTGATGCTCTGAATATGGGAGACACTGGCTTTGGTACCAGTGGTGAGCAAATGGCTTGACTCAATGTATTGAGTCCGCTGGAGCCCAGGCTTCCAAAAGTCACAGCTGTTGCCTAACTCCATGGTGGTGGAGCCGGCCATGCGTTGGCTGAAAAGCCAGAAAATGCACTCCTCGGTGCCCCCAGGCAGGGAGGCCCGCACCCTGGACACCTTCGGCAGAAAGTGCTAGCAGGTCTCAATGCTCATCGGCCACATCCAGGCCTACCAGCTAAACATGGGCATGTACCTGAGAGACCTGACAAAGGAACTTGCCAGGTTCTTAGCTGGTCTCTCCGAGGAACCATTGCAGTGGTTCAAGAACCTGGCTAAGTTAGTCTGTGAGTGCCTCAAATTCATGTCTCCAGGATCTTATGACGGGCTCGAGTAGCGGTGGCTGGCATCGGTGCATGCTGCTAAGCTTGGCTACAATCGTCCGATCTCGAGCAGTGGGTTCAGGACAAACTGGTCGATGTCCCTTGCCAAGGAGAGCATCTCTTTCACAAACCCATGACTGACAAGGCTGCCAAGCTGGAGACAGAGTTCATGATGAGAACCAGGCTCTCCAAAAAGACCACTGCCCCTCCCCAACGGAAGGGCTCAGGTAAGAAGTCCTTTTACCTGAGGAAGGGAGTTGCTTCCAGAAACTACCCACCTTATCAGGCCTCCCCAGCTCCCCAACAGTGGCAGAAGGCCAAGGGACATGGGCATGGTCCTCGTAAGCAGAAGGCTCCAAAACCCCAGGCACAGGCTCTGGCCCTAGCCCAGCCAGGGGGGAGTTTTGACTCCTTGAGCATAGTCTATCTGCCTCAAGAAGATCAGCAGCCCACAGGGGGATGTCTGGCCCTCTATGCCCAGAGGTGGGTGACTATCACCACCGGTTCCTGGGCACTTCAGGTAGTCAAGGAGGGTTACCTCCTCCATCTGACTCAGGCACCTCTCCCTTATTTCCCGGGAGAGTCCTCAGGTCGCCCCTCCATCAGGACCTTCTTTTGAAGGAGTTGGCAGGTCTTCTCGAGGACACAGCGGTGGAACCGGTGCCCCACCACCTCAAGGGTAAGGGGTTCTATTCCAGATACTTCCTCATGCCAAAAAGGACAGGGAGTCTAAGGCCCATCCCTTGGAACATTGCTGCCCTACCTCCAGCAGGGAGATTGGCTATGCTTCTTAGACCTCAAGGATGCTTATACCCACATCCTCATTCAACCCAACACAGGCAGTACCTGTGGTTCATAGTGGGGGGCAGGCTTTTTCAGTACAGGGTTCTCTCCTTCAGCTTGGCCTCTGCCCCAAGGGTCTTTACAAAATGCCTGGCAGTCGTGGCCACCTTCCTCCATCTCCAGGGGGTCTTCGTCTTTCCCTACCTGGATGACCTGCTCAAAAAGGGAGGCACGGCCTCAGAGGTGCAGCAGGCCACCGCATGCACCATCCAGGTTTTGCAACCATTGTTCCCTCTAAGCTGTGCGCGTGTGCGCGCGCACACACCTCGCCGAGTGAGCGCACATACTTTATAACAGAGCGCACAAAAATTACAGTTCTGATGCTGATAGAAAACAACACAGACATCTTAAAATTTAAAAGTTGTTGTGTATTTACGGTTTTCACAAGTTCTACAATGTTATCTAGTGCAATCAATGTGGTGTACATACTGTATTCTGACGTGTAGTCAAATTTTAAAGTATAGAACTCCGAGTGTCGTTATGTGCAGCACAAAAATTTAACCTTCCTTCAAAAGCTGCACAGCTGATATTTTATGCGCACACAGCCTACAGAAAATTAGAGGGAACATTGTTTGCAACACTTGGGGTTTGTCACAAACTACCCCAAGTCTCTCCTCCTCCCGACACAGTGTCTGAAGTTCATCAGGGCAAAGATCGACACACTCCAGTCAAAGGCATTCTTGCCCTGGGACCGGGCTGACCGTCTCAGGACTCTGGCTGGGGACATTAAGTGCTGTCCCTCGGTCTCCACTTGGCGTCTTCTGTACCTCCTCGGGCACATGGCTTCCACAGTCCACGTCACCCCCGATGCTCGCCTCCACATGAGGGCGGCACAGAGTTGTCTCTGGGACCAGTGGTCCAAGCCACGGGTCGCCTCCAAGACAGAGTTTCTGTGACTCGCCAACTGGCGGACTCCCTGGTCTGGTGGCAGTCTCTCCAGCATCTCGAGGCAGGCATGCCTTTTCAAGCCCCAAGCCCCTCAAGGGTCCTCAGCACAGACACCTCCTTGCTTGGCTGGGGAGCCCACTGCAGAGATTTCCACACCCTGGGCAACTGGTCACCAGACAAGAGCACCTAGCAGATCAACCTCCTGGAGCTCCGAGGAATACACCTAGCCCCGTGAGTCTTCTGTCACCACCTGCATCACCAGCCGGTGCTGGTCCAGACTGACAACTAGGTGGCGATGTTCTATGTGTAAAAACAGGGGGGTACGGGGTCTCGTACCCTTTGTCAGGAGGCACTGGTCCTCTGCTCATATGCAAGCCAACAGGGTATCCTCCTGCAGGCAGTGTACCTGCCAGGCCAGGACAACCTTCTGGCTGACAGGCTGAGCAGAGTCCTCCAGCCGCACGAGTGGCAGCTGGACCCCAGAGTAGCCATTTGGCTCTTTCAGCTCTGGGAGGAACCCGTGATGGACTTTCAGTTGCCCCCCTTCTGTTCCTGGCAGGCCCACCACTCCAGGGTGGCAGCAGACACATTCCTTTTCTCATGGTCAGAAGGCCTCATGTACGCCTTCCCTCCTACGCCGCTGATCACCAAGACCTTGTTCAGGACCCTCTGCAACAGGGCCTCGCTTATCCTGATAGCTCCTCAGTGGCCCAGGCAACAGTGGTTTCTGCTGCTTCTCCAGTTGTTAGTGGAGACCCCCAATGGGGACCGCCCCGGGACTCCTATCTCAGGAGGGGGGCTCTCTCCTGCACACCAAATTTGGGTCCCTGTTGCTGACAGCGTGGCTGCTGAGATGGTGACTCTCACCCTTTTCAACCTTCCGGTTGAGGTGGAAGACATTCTGCTGGTCTCTCGCAAGGCCTCTACCAGAAAGGCTTACGCCCTCAAATGGTGCAGGTTCTGCTCTTATCCAAGCCCCCAGTTCGCCCTCCGGCAACTGAATGGAACCTCAACATGGTCTTGGGGCTGCTCACTCGCCTGCCCTTCGAGCCTCTGGCTACCTGCCACCTTCGCTACCTCTCTTGGAAGGTGGTTTTTCTGGTCACGAACTTCAGGCCCTTGTGGCAGAGGCGCCCTATAGCGGGTTCTACAAAAACAGAGTGGTGGTTTGCACACACCCTAAATTCCTGCCGAAGGTTATATCGCCCTTCCATCTCAACCAGGAAATGGTGCTCCCTACCTTCTTTCCAAGACCTCACTCCAGTCGGGCGGAGACGGTCCTTCACACTTGGACTGTAAGAGGGCTCTGTCCTATATCCAACGCACTCAGGGCCACCACAAAGCTTCTCATCTCCTATGACCCCAGTAGGCTGGGGGAGGCGGTGACCAAGCATACGCTGTCCACCTGGGTGGCAGACTGTATTGCCTTCGCCTATGAACAGGCGGAGCTCCCGCTGGAAGGCCAAATCACAGCGCACCGTATCAAGGCCATGGCGGTCTCAGTGGCAAACTTGCACTCTATCCTGATGGTGGACATCTGCCGGGCCGCCACCTGGTCTTCAGCTCATACCGTGTTTTTTCACTATGGACTTTCGATAGCCTATAGCTGGGGAGTCCCATATGTGAGGACTGATTTCCTGCTTGTTCCCAGAGAAAGCATAGTTACTCACCTGCAACAGGTGTTCTTGGGGGACAGCAGGAATCAGTCCTCACAACCCTCCCTCTTCCCCTTGGAGTTGCTCCTTTACCATCTTTTATTTTTGCCGTCTTTTAGCTATGTCATCTGACTGAGCAAGATGTCACCCTTGGGCAGGAAGGAGACCACGCATGTGTGGTGTCATCTCCCAAAGGCTTTCTTTAAAAGCTGGGGGGATGTTTCCGCGAGGGCTCCGTTGGTGCTGTCACCCGTATGTGAGGACTGATTCCTGCTGTCCCCAGAGAACACCTGTTACAGGTAACTACGCTTTCCATACCAACACATACTGAGTGTTTTTCCTCACTTTATGGTTGTAGGAGAATACCGTGTGCATGGATTCCAACAGCAGTGAAGGAAATGGGCCATTGTCCTGCTAGAGGACCCATGACCTTCCACCCAAACCTAGCTGACACTGGGAGCACATTTCATGCCAAAATACCTTGGTGGTGCTCTTAACTTCATGATTCCTTTAATACATTCCAGGCCTCCAGTTCCTGAGGCAACAAATCAGCCCCACAACAGCATAGTTACTCACCTGTAGCAGGTTTTCTCCATGAACAGCAGGAATGTATAGGTGACACCACCATCAGAGCCCCACACAGAACATTCCCATCCTCCAAAAGAAGTCTTTAAGAGGTGCACCTGCCACAGTGCCATCTTCTCCCATCTATTAACATAGCAGGAGCCAAAAGGCAACTCCTGGGGGAGGTGGGAGGATAGCAAGGACTTATTCTTGCTGTTCACAGAGAATACCTGCTACAGGTGAATAACTACATTTTCTCCATGAACAAGGACGTCAGTCCGCATGTATGAGACTTCCAAGCTACAGGCTACCAGAATCAAAGATGCACAGCCTAATAGGCATCAACCTGAAGAAGCCAGAAAGAAAAGAAAGGTAATCCCACCAAGGGACTCATTTGATTCAGTAGCCTCAGCAGACATCAACCTGAGAGGTTTCAGCAGGTAGCCTGGACAGACAGAAGGGCCAGTAGGCAGGAGTTGACACTAAGACCCAAAGAGATGCCAGAGCACAGCCTGGCCAAAATTGCTGTCCTGTCAGGAATCTCTATCCAGACAATAATGGTCTGTAAAGATATGGACCGAGGACCATGTAGTAATCGCAGATATCCTCTGCAGAGATAGAGCGAAGGTTAGCCACCAACACAGCCATCCCCTGGACATTGTGAACTGTGACATGACGTTCGAGGCTCAACCCGGTCTGGGAATGCATGTGAACGATGCAGTCCACTAGCCAGAGGGACAGCATGTGCTTTGAGACTGCAACCTACTGGGATTGAAGGAAACCAATAGCTGGGTGGCAGTGTGCCTTTGTACGTTCCAGGTAGATGGCTAGAGCCTGCTTGCAGTCTAAGGTACGCAATAGCACCTCACCCCAGTTGACATGAGGCCAGAGGAAGAAAGTTGACAAGTTGAGGTGGAACACCAAGACCACCTTTAAGGGTGAGGGGGGGGGGGGGGCGCAGAGCCCCAGCCTATTCTGGTGAAACCTAGTGTACGGAGGATGAGCGACCAGAGCTTGGAGCTAACTAATGCATTGTGCGTCACCGCCACCAGGAAAAGGACCTTCCAGGTCAGGAACTTCAGAGAGCACAAGTCTAGCAGCTCAAATTGGGCTTGTATTAGCTTGGCAAGGACCACATTGAGATCCCAAGCAACCATCAGAAGCATGTGGGGGCAGTGAGAAGAGCAAGCCCCTCATGAATCAGGCCACAACAGGCTGAGCCAAAATTCAGGAAATGGAAAAAAGAGCCAAATGATGAAACCTGGAAACAGCACAAGCACTGGCAAGTTAAATGCAAGGCATTGATAAGGCAGGCAAAGGGAGAATTTGAGAAGAAGCTTGCTGCGGGAAGCAAAAATGTGTAATAAAGACTTTTTCAAGTACATTTCTAGCAAAAAACCTGTGAGAGAGTCAATTGGTCCATTAGATGATAGAGAGATTAAAGGGGCACTAAGAGGCGGCAGTGGAGAGACTGAATAAATTATTTGCTTCAGTCTTTACTGAGGAAGATGTAGGGATGTTACCCATGACTGAAGTGATATTTAAAGGTGCGGAAGAATTGAAGGAAATATCGATACATCGGGAAGATGTATTACTACTATTAGATAAACTGAAGAGTAACAAATCACCTGGGCCAGATGATATACATCCAAGGGTGTTAAAGAACTGAAAAGAGTAGTTACTCACCTGTAACAGGTGTTCTCCAGGAGCAGCAGGAATCAGTCCTCACATATGGGTGATGTCGGCGCCGACGGAGCCCTCGCGGAGCAATTTCCCCAGCTTTCAAAGAAAGCCTTTGGGAATTGCAGCGCGCATGCACGGTCCCCTTCCCGCCCAAGGGTGCCATCTTGCCCAGTCTGATGACATAGCTAAAAGACAGCAAAAAAAATAGCAAAAATGAAATAATAGGACTGCAACTCCAAGGGGAGGAGGGAGGGTTGTGAGGACTGATTCCTGCTGCTCCTGGAGAACACCTGTTACAGGTGAGTAACTACTCTTTCTCCAGGACCAAGCAGGAAGTCAGTCCTCACATATGGGACTCCCGAGCTTAAGGCTACCGGAGACCTCAAGCGGAAAAATGAGCTCCCTCAAGCTCAGTAGCAGAGAAGGAAGGAATCTTCTCTGAAAACGCCCCCGACCGGTAGCCCAACACCAGGGCCGGAGGGTAGGAGTTGCCTAAACCTCAAAGAGATTATGGAGGACTGCCTGTCCGAAAGCACTGTCCCTGTGGGACTCCCTCTCCAGGCAGTAATGGGCCGCAAAAGTCTGACTTGAAGACCAAGTAGCGGCCCGGCAGATGTCTGCCAACGGAACAGAGCGGAGATGAGCCACTGACGCAGCCTTCGCCCTAACACGATGAGCCATGACTCGACCCTCCAACGAGAGGCCGGCCGCCGCCCCATAAGCCCAAGCGATACAGTCAGCAACCCATATGGACAAAGTACGCTTGGAGACAGGGAGCCCCAACTTATTGGGGTCAAAAGAAACGAAGAGCTGAACAGCCCTCCGATGCTCTCGCGTAAGGTCAAGGTAGAAGGACAAGGCCCTCCTACAGTCCAGGGTATGCAGGACCATCTCAGCCCGGCTGAAGAAACTTAGGGTGAGTCTGTAAGACTACCCTATTCCTGTAGAACCTAGTGTAAGGAGGATCAGACACTAGGGCCTGCAGTTCACTAACGCGCCTAGTAGAGGTAAGGGCTACCAAAAACAAAGTTTTCCAGGAGAGAAAACGAAGAGGGCAGGTAGCCATTGGTTCAAAGGGCGGACAGGTAATCCGCTGTAAGACCACATTCAGATCCCACTCTGGGGCTGGTGGGCGCAAAGGAGGCTTAAGGAGAAGGAGGCCTCGGAGAAAACGAGCCACCAAAGGGTGGTTGGAAAGAGGCCTGCCGTCCACCGGTGCGTGATGCGCAGAGAGAGCACTGAGGTGGACTCTGACAGAGTTGGACTTAAGGCCAAGGTTGGAGAGGTAAAGCAAATATTGCAAGACCACTGCCACCAAGCAGGAGAAGGGATTCTCAGACTTCTGAGCACACCACACGGAGAACCGACGCCACTTAAGAGCGTAGGACTTCCGGGTGGAGGGCCGCCTGGAGGCCAAGACGACCTCTTCCACCTCCCGAGGCAGCAGGAGGGGAGCAAGGACTACCCTTTCAGCAGCCAGGCCATCAGATGAAGGGACCGGAGGTTGGGATGTAGGAGAGTCCCCTGATCCTGTGACAGGAGATCGGGTTGAAACCCCAGAGGAAGAGGAGTGTCCACCGCCAGCTGCATTAGAAGCGGGAACCAGGGTTGTCGCAGCCACCGGGGAGCCACCAGGATCATCGAGGCTCTGTCTCTGAGAACTTTGAAGAGCGTCCGAGACACCAGTGGCATGGGAGGAAAGGCATACAGGAGGCCTGTGGACCATGGAATCAGAAAGCATCCGACACTACTCTGAGAGGATGCGGTTGTCGAGAGCAGAATCTGGGAAGCTGCCAGTTCAGGGGACTGGCAAAGAGATCCATGGTGGGGAGGCCCCACTTGAGAAAGATCTGCTGAACCACCAACGGATCCAATCTCCACTCGTGAGGTTGGAGGATCCTGCTCAGCTTGTCTGCCAGGTAATTTTCTTGACCTGGGAGATAGACAGCTTTGAGGAGGATGCCGTGAAGGACTGCCCAAGAGCACAGTTTTTGTGCCTCCTGACAGAGAAGGAAGGAGCCTGTGCCTCCTTGTTTGTTCACGTAGAACATTGCAACTTGATTCTCTGTCTGGACCAGCACAGACTGGTGAGAAGTGAGGTGGGAGAAGGCTCTCAGAGCTAGGCGAATGGCTCTGAGCTCCAGGACGTTTATCTGCTGAGCAGACTCCCAAGGAGTCCAGAGGCCTTGAATACATGTCCCTTGGCAATGTGCTCCCCAACCCAGGAGAGAAGCATCGGTTGTCAGCACCTGAGAAGGCGGAGGAGATTGAAAATCCACTCCCAGCACCAGGTTTGGCAGATGAAGCCACCACCGCAGAGAAGAGACCAGCAGGTCGGATACCCGTACTGAGTCCGCCAGGCTCCCCGTGGCTTGATGCCATTGAGTGCGAAGGCACCACTGAGCAGGTTGCATGTTCAGGTGGGCATTGGGGGTCACATGGACCGTGGAAGCCATATGGCCGAGCAGTCTCAGAAATTGCCTGGTAGAGACCAGGGAATTGCTGTGAAAGAGGCTGGCGAGATCCATGAGCCTGTGGGCCCTGTCTAGAGGCAGGAAGGCCCACGCCTGAAGTGTGTTCAACCTGGCGCCTATGAATTCGAGAGTTTGAGAGGGGATCAAAGTGGACTTTGCGAAGTTTATGACAAATCCCAAGTGCTGGAGCAGAGTCACAGTGCGATGAGTGGCCTGAGTGGCCTCTTGGGAAGACTGGGCTCTGATGAGCCAGTCGTCCAGGTATGGAAACACAAAAAGGCCTTGAAGTCTTAGATAGGCCGCCACTACTGCTAGGCATTTGGTGAACACCCTGGGGGCGGAGGATAGGCCAAAGGGCAGTACTCTGTACTGGTAATGATTTCCTCCCACAACAAACCTGAGATATTGTCTGTGGTCTGGATGAATAAGGATGTGAGTATAGGCATCCTTTAGATCTAAGGAGCATAGCCAGTCTCCCTGCTGGAGGTAGAGCAGCAGGATTCCAAGGGTAAGCATCTTGAACCTTTCCCTTGCCAGGAACTTGTTGAGGTTTCGCAAGTCCAGGATGGGTCTGAGGCCTCCTATTCTTTTTGGTATCAGAAAGTACCTGGAATAAAAGCCGTGACCCCTCAGGTGGTGGGGCACCGGTTCCACAGCCTGTTCCTGAAGACGACTTGCCAACTCCTGAAGGAGTAAGTCCCTGTGCAGAGGGAGTCTTGGAGGTTCCCCTGGAAAGTAGGAGGGAGGTACCTGGTGAAAGTGTAGAAGATAGCCTTTCTGAACTATATGAAGCACCCAGGTATCTGATGTGATGGCTGACCACCTGTGGGCAAAGTGGACCAGCCGGCCTCCTGTGCTGAGAGAAACCAGCGGAGGGGAAGAGGCTATGCTGATGGAGTCAAAAACCCCCACCCTGCTGAGCAGGGGCTGGTGTTGTGGGCCTGGGGGCCTGCTGCCTATGGGACCCATTACCTCGTCCCTTGGCCTGCTGACCCTGTTGGGGAGCTGCTGAGGCCTGATAATGAGGGTAGTGTTTATAGGCAGCCACCTTCCTCGGGTAAAAGGGCTTTTTCCCCGAGCCCTTCTTCTTCTGAGAAGGGGCAGAGGTCTTTCTGGACAGCCGAGTCCTGGTCAGAGTCTCGGTCTCGATCTGTGCAGCCTTTTCTGCCATGGGCTTGCCAAAGTGGTTTTCACCTCTGCAGGGGACATCAACCAACTTGTCCTGTACCCATGGCTCGACGTCGGATGACTGAAGCCAAGCCTGTCGGCGGGCACCGATGCCGGCTCCGGCTACTCGAGCCGATGCTTCGAAGCCATCGTAGGCTGCTCGAGAGATAAACTTCGAGCACTCTCGAATACCAGTGGACAAGGCCTGGAACCTCTGCAAAGGTTCCTCGGAGAGACCAGGCGAGAACCGGCAATTTATTTTGCCAGGTCTCGGAGATACATGCCCATATAGAGCTGGTAGGTCTGGACTCGACAAGCAAGCATAGAGCCCTGGAAGCACTTCCTACTGAGGGCAACCAGGTTCCGGGCCTCCCGGCCGGAGGCACCAAGGAGTGCATCTTCTGACTCGAGTCGATGCATGGCCGATTCCACCACCATGGAATGGTGCGGTAGTTGTGCCTTTTGGAACCCGGGGCTCTTGCGGACTCGATAAATGGAATCGACCCGCTTGCTTAACACCGGCGCCGATGCCGGGCTCTCCCACATGCGGAAGAGAAGTCGCTCCAGCCACGGAGGAACCGGTACAGTAAAGGCCTCCTTCGGGGGAGAGTCATACTGGAGGGCATCGAGCTCTTCGGCTCGAGGCTCCTCCTCGGGATCCGTGGGGAATGCCAAGGCCTTGGCCATATTCCGCACGAAGTCCGAGAACCGGGTGCCCTCCGGGGGGGACCATCTCCGAGGTTCGGACTCGGGCGAGTCCGATGGGACGCACCGAGTCCGAAAAGTACCGGGTGACTCTTCGTCCTCCGTCTCCCAGGCTGATTCCTCGGAGGAGGAATCGAGCGGCTCCGGTCGGTCGGGCACCGATGTCCTCCGCCCCGACGCCGAGGGTGTCGGCATCGACGACCTCGGTCCTGAACAGGAGGCTGAGGGAGACCGTGACCGAGGATCGACTCGAGCTCGCATGGACTCGAGGATCGGCTCGGTCTACAGGGTCGACTTGGACGTCGACGTCCCGGTGGTCAGGGCAGATGCACCGGCGAGGCCAGCGATCAATGCCCGCTGCTGGTCCATGAAGGCAGCTAAACTGCTCTCCAAGGCCGTCAACCTGAGTCCGAGCTCAGAAGACCCAGCAGCCCCCGACTCGGGCCCTGAGGTCAGCTCCTTCGGAAGCGAGTCCACGAGGACTACAGTACTCACGTGTCCAGGAGACTCCATCTCGAGACGAGGATGTTTCGAAGGCCTCTCCAACTCCGAGGACCTGGGACGGCTATCAGGGCTATGCGACCTGGCCCTCGAGGAACCAGGAGCGTCCACCGATGCCGCCCTCGCGGGTTTCTTCGTCCTATGATGTTCCCGGGCAGGAGACCCCCGCTCAGAGGAACTCCGACGATGCTCAGGACCGGAGTCCCGGGACGTCGAAGCCTCTGACGAGGTCCGGGCCCGGCCGGACGCGGAGTCAGAGAAGATTCGTTCTTTTGATGCTGCCGACTCCTCAACACTTTTGAGGACATCTTGCCACACGGACCACAGATCATTGGGTCATGATTGGGTCCGAGGCAGCGGAGGCAGCAGTCGTGTGTGTCGGTAAGAGACATAAGTTTCTTACACCGATCACACTTTTTAAACCCGCTGGCAGCCATCGGGGGAAAAAGGGCCCCTGCGAGGTCAAAAGACAGGGCTGCCAGTGAAAAAGAAAAAAATGGCGCGAACGCTAGTCACGAAGGACAAAAACCGAAAAATAAAGAACGGACCCGATACCGGTGTAGCGGGTCCGGGTCGAGAAAAGAATGGTAAATAAAAATCAACTTTTTCTGCGGAGATCACAAACAGCGTCTGTAGGACTCTGCGGAAAAAAGAAGACTGGGCAAGATGGCACCCTTGGGCGGGAAGGGGACCACGCATGCTCGCTGCAATTCCCAAACGCTTTCTTTGAAAGCTGGGGAAATTGCTCCGCGAGGGCTCCGTCGGCACAGACGTCACCCATATGTGAGGACTGACTTCCTGCTTGGTCCTGGAGAATATAAGATTGCAGACCTGCTATTAGTTATCTGTGAACTATCATTAAAATCATCTGTAATACCTGAAGACTGGAGGATGGCGAACATAACGCCAATTTTTAAAAAGGGTTCCGGAGGTGATGCAGGAAACTACAGACCGGTGAGCCTGACGTCAGTACCGGGAAAAATGGTAGAAACCATCATAAAGAACAAAATTAATGAACATGTAGATAGTCATGGCTTAATGGGAGACAGCCACTATAGCTTTAGACAAGGAAGATCTTGTCTTACCAATCTGTTATGTTTTTTTGAAGGTGTGAATAAACAGGTAGACAAAGGTGAGTCGGTTGATATAGTGTATTTGGACTTTCAGAAAGCCTTTGACAAGGTCCTTCATCAGAGACTTTTGGCAAAAGTAAAGAGTCGTGGGATAGGAGGCAGTGTACTATTGTGGATCAGGAACTGGTTAAAAGATAGAAAAGAGGGAGGAGTGGCTCAGTGGTTGGGACAGGTTAACTCAGGCCAAAGGGCCAGGGGTTCAATTCCCACATGGGGACAAGCAACCTCAGGCCGGAGGGACTGGGGTCTCTAGTCCCAAGGCCACTCCTTGTGACCTTGGGCAAGCCACTTAACCCTCCATTGCCTCAGGTACACATAGATTGTGAGCCCTTCAGGGACAAGGGAATAAAAAAAAAAAAAAAAAAAAAAGAGTACCTCTTAGTATAAATGTAAACCGCACTGATTCTAAAGAGCACAGTATAAAAATAAATAAATAAAATAAAATAAAAGCAGAGGGTAGGGCTAAATGGCCAGTTTTCCCAATGGAGAAAGGTGAATAGTGGTGTACCCCAGGGATCTGTGCTGGGTCCGCTGCTTTTTGACATATTCATAAATTACCTGGAAAAGGGAATAACGAGTGAGGTTATCAAATTTGCAGATGACAAAACTATTTAAAGTTGTTAAAACCTAAGAGGATTGTGGAAAATTGCAAGAGGATCTTGATAAATTGGAAGACTGGGCATCAAAATGGCAGATGAAATTTAATGTGGACAAGTGCAAAGTTATGCACCTAGGAAACAACCCAAACTATGGTTACACAATGCAAGGTTCCACATTAGGAACCACCACCCAGAAGAAAGATTTAAGCGTCATTGTGGATAACATGTTAAAACCCTCCGCCCAGTGTGCACTGGCGGCCAAGAGAGCAAATAGAATGCTAGGTATCATAAGGAAAATAAAACAAAGGATATTATAATGCCTTTATATCGTTCCATGGTGAGACCGCACCTTGAATATTGTGTGCAACTCTGGTCGCCATATCTTAAAAAGGATATAGCGTTATTAGAAAAGGTTCAGAGAAGAGCCACCAAAATGGTAAAGGGGATGGAAGGATACCCCTATGAAGAAAGGCTAAAAAGTTTAGGGCTTTTTAACCTGGAAAAGAGACGGCTGAGGGGAGATATGATAGAAGTCTATAAATTAATGAATGTAGTGGAACGGGTAAACTTAGATTGATTGTTGACATTATCAGACTATAGAAAGACTAGGGGACATGCAATAAAGCTACAGGGTAAACTATTTAAGACTAATAAAAAAATATATTTTTTCACTCAACATGTAATCAAATTCTGGAATTTGTTACCGGAGGATGTAGTAAAAGGCTGCTAGTGTAGCTGGGTTTAAAAAAGGTTTGGACAAGTTCCTGTAGGAAAGGTCCATAAACCATTATTAAGAAGGGACCCAGGATATCAATGCTTGACCCAATACAAGCATTGTGGAACCTGTGTCTTTTGGGGAAACTGCTAGGTACATATGACCTAGATTGGCCACTGTTGGAAACAGGATACTGGGCTTGATGGACCTTGGTCTGACCCAGTATGGCATATCTTATGTTCTTAAAATTGGCTTCCCCCTGAAGCCACGATAGTATGTCCCAATTGCGCTGAGGTGAACTTGTACCGAATTGGACTTCGGGCCTGAATCAGAGAGGTGGTACAGGAGGTACTCCAGCAAGTGGTCCATGGCGCAGAAGGGTGCCAGCGTCCTACCCACGCACCAGGTGGCAAACCTCTGCAATTGAGCACATAGGCCTTGCACGTTGATTCCTTGCAGAATGCCAGGAGGATGTTGGTAACACCATCAGAAAGATTACCCTCTCAGCATCCATACCCTGAGGGTCAGTGAGCAGAACTCGGGTTGCAGCGAGGTGCTACCCCTCCTGTGAAATGAGGTCTGGGGTGGAACCCAGGCAAAGAGGCTCCCTCTGCAAGAGCTGCAGCAGTAGCTGGAACCAGGGCTGCTGAGGCCAGTAAGGGGCGATGAGAAAGCTTAGTTACCTGTAACAGGTGTTCTCTGGGAACAGCAGGAATCAGTCCTCAAATATGGATGACAGAGCCCACGAAGATCTAATCAGCTTTCAAAGAAATCCTTTAGGACCTACAACATATATGTGCGGTCAGCTTCCCACACAAAGTTGCCATCTTACCTCAGTAGGATGACATAGCTCAATCAAGCATAAAAAACCAACTTCATGGGGAGGAAGGAGGGTTGTGAGGACCAATTCCTGCTATTCCTGGAGAACACCTGTTACAGGTGAGTAACTATGCTTTCTCTGGAAATAAGCAGGAAGTCAGTCCTCACATATGGGACTCCCAAGCTACAGGCTACTGAAAAACCTGTAAAAGCCATGGGTGTCCCAAAAAGCAGACCGTAAAGGGCAGCAGGGGGCACTGATTGGCTGGAAGTCTGACATTGCAGCAGCAGCACCACCATCGAAGATGCAATCCCCACTCCGATAGCCTGGACAGCATGGGTCAGAAGGAAGGAGTTGCATTATTCCCCAAAGAGGTGATGGAGTATGGCCTGGTCGAAGGCACTATTTCTCCAGGAGGTCTCTTCCAAACAATAGTGTGCAGTGAAGGTGTGCACAGAGGACCAAGAGGCAACCCAGAAAATGTCCAGTAAGGTACAGAGTGCAGGCTTGCTACTGAGGATGCCATGGCACATACGTTGTGCCCCATCTGTTGAAAGACGCAGGAAATGCAGTCGGCCACCCAGTGAGAGACGGTGCACTCAGACTGCGAGCCCCAGTTGACTGGGATCAAGAGAGACAAAGAGCTGCGTTGAGCAGTGATGGGGCTATATCCTTTGGATATAAAAGGACAATGCATGCTTGCAGTCCAACATGTGTAGGGAGGCCTCTGCTCTGGAGGAATGAGGCCTAGGAAAGAAGGTGGGCAATACCACCTCTTTATTCAAGTGGAAGGCAGAGACAAACTTTGGCAAGAACTTAGGGTGAGTACTAAGGACGACACTGTTCCTGTGGAATTTGGTGTAGTGTGCGTGAGCTACCAGCACCTGTAGCTCACTCAAATGTCTGGCCGAGGTGAGCGCCACCAGGAGCCCAACCATCCAAGAAAGGTACTTGAGATGGCAGGTAGCCAGAGGTTCAAAGAGTGGAGCCATGAGCTTCCCCAATACCACATTGAGGTCCCACACCACTGGTGGTGAATGTAATGGGGGCCAGGAGAGGAGGTGGCCTTGCATAAACCGGCCCACCAGAGGGTGCACTGCCACCGCCTGGTCATCCACTCTATGGTGATGAG